>CM076574.1:1283662613-1284989832 GCA_034641835.2 Pinus albicaulis | reverse complement strand
TTTCGTAATTCCGACGAAATGTGGTCCGACATTTTTATACTGTCTCTCTTCTGACGTTTCTGGGTTGTCGCAGTTCCGATGACTACAAGGCGTCGGTAGACCGACGGAGGGTTCAATTTAAAAAAAAAAAATGAAACTTTAAAAGACGAGAAACGTTGTTTTGAATATATTATATGAAGTAAAACAGTCCATGAAGTCATTACATTTTCACATCTTAATATTGGAACCCAAATATCCATCCAGAAAAGTGGAAGTCCCACCCCAGACAATGATAGAAAAATACCCCATGTCACCTACAAGGACATGATATAAAACCGAGTAACGGTCCACATGGAGATTATCTACAAATCTGAGAAAGCATCCAAATATGCCCGAGCCATCTATAAGAAAGTGAAATAGCAGTATGTAGAATAGTAAAGCAACAGATAGAGTACCGACGTCCATTGTTCCAAATACAAATTAAAGTACCCAAAAACCTGCACAGAGAAAAACGCTAATCATGTGAGGAGTGTGATATGTCCAAAATATAAAAAGACCATCAGACCATATCAATAAACCAGCAACATAGACCAGCATCGCTAGTTTTGAAGGCAGAGTGATAAACATTAATCATTTTTTTTTTCACAAGAGAAAAAACGTTGTTTTGAATATATTATATGAAGTAAAACAGTCCATGAAGTCATTATATTTTCACATCTGAAGATTGGAACCCAAATATCCATCCAGAAAAGTGGAAGTCCCACCCCAGACAGTGATAGAAAAATACCCCATGTCACATACAAGGACTTGATATAAAACCCAGTAACGGTCCACATGGAGATTATCGACAAATCTGAGAAAGCATCCAAATATGCCCGAGGCATCTATAAGAAAGTGAAATAGCAGTATGTAGAATAGTAAAACAACAGATAGAGTACCGACGTCCATTATTCCAAATACAAATTAAAGTACCCAAAATCCTTGAACAAAGAAAAATGCTAATCATGTGAGGAGTGTGATATGTCCAAAATATAAAACGACCATGAGACCATATCAATAAACCAGCAACATAGACCAGCATAACTAGTTTTGAAGGCAGAGTGATAAACATTAATCATTTTTTTTCACAAGAGAAAAAACGTTGTTTTGAATATATTATATGAAGTAAAACAGTCCATGAAGTCATTACATTTTCACATCTAAATATTGGAACCCAAATATCCATCCAGAAAAGTGGAAGTCCCACCCCGGACAGTGATAGAAAAATACCCCATGTCACATACAGGGACTTGATATAAAACCCAGTAACGGTCCACATGGAGATTATCGACAATCTGAGAAAGCATCCAAATATGCCCGAGGCATCTATAAGAAAGTGAAATAGCCGTATGTAGAATAGTAAAGCAACAGATAGAGTACCGACGTCCATTGTTCCAAATACAAATTAAAGTACCCAAAATCCTTGAACAGAGAAGAACGCTAATCATGTGAGGAGTGTGATATGTCCAAAATATAAAAATACCATCAGACCATATCAATAAACCAGCAACATAGACCAGCATCGCTAGTTTTGAAGGCGGAGTGATAAACATTAATCATTTTTTTTTCACAAGAGAAAAAACGTTGTTTTGAATATATTATATGAAGTAAAACAGTCCATGAAGTCATTACATTTTCACATCTGAAGATTGGAACTCAAATATCCATCCAGAAAAGTGGAAGTCCCACCCCAGACAGTGATAGAAAAATACCCCATGTCACATATAGGGACTTGATATAAAACCGAGTAACGGTCCACATGGAGATTATCGAAAATCTTAGAAAGCATCCAAATATGCCCGAGGCATCTATAAGAAAGTGAAATAGCAGTATGTAGAATAGTAAAGCAACAGATAGAGTACCGACGTCCATTGTTCCAAATACAAATTAAAGTACCCAAAATCCTTGAACAGAGAAAAATGTTAATCATGTGAGGAGTGTGATATGTCCCAAATATAAAAAGACCATGAGACCATATCAATAAACCAGCAACATAGACCAGCATCGCTAGTTTTGAAGGCAGAGTGATAAACATTAATCATTTATTTTTCACAAGAGAAAAAACGTTGTTTTGAATATATTATATGAAGTAAAACAGTCCATGAAGTCATTACATTTTCACATCTGAAGATTGGAACCCAAATATCCATCCCGAAAAGTGGAAGTCCCACCCCAGACAGTGATAGAAAAATACCCCATGTCACATACAGGGACTTGATATAAAACCCAGTATGGTCCACATGGAGATTATCGAAAATCTGAGAAAGCATCCAAATATGCCCGAGGCATATATAAGAAAGTGAAATAGCAGTATGTAAAATAGTAAAGCAACAGATAGAGTATCGATGTCCATTGTTCCAAATACAAATTAAAGTACCCAAAATCCTGCAACAGAGAAAAACGCTAATCATGTGAGGAGTGTGATATGTCCAAAATATAAAAAGACCATCAGACCATATCAATAAACCAGCAACATAGACCAGCATCGCTAGTTTTGAAGGCATAGTGATAAACATTAATCATTTTTTTTCACAAGAGAAAAAACGTTGTTTTGAATATATTATATGAAGTAAAACAGTCCATGAAGTCATTACATTTTCACATCTGAAGATTGGAACCCAAATATCCATCCAAAAAAGTGAAGTCCCACCCCAGACAATGATAGAAAAATACCCCATGTCACATACAGGGACTTGATATAAAACCCAGTAACGGTCCACATGGAGATTATCGACAATCTGAGAAAGCATCCAAATATGCCCGAGGCATCTATAAGAAACTGAAATAGCAGTATGTAGAATAGTAAAGCAACAGATAGAGTACCGATGTCCATTGTTCCAAATACAAATTAAAGTACCCAAAATCCTTGAACAGAGAAAAACGCTAATCATGTGAGGAGTGTGATATGTCCAAAATATAAAAGACCATCAGACCATATCAATAAACCAGCAACATAGACCAGCATCGCTAGTTTTGAAGGCAGAGAGATAAACATTAATCATTTTTTTTTCACAAGAGAAAAAACGTTGTTTTGAATATATTATATGAAGTAAAACAGTCCATGAAGTCATTGCATTTTCACATCTCAAGATTGGAACCCAAATATCCATCCAGAAAAGTGGAAGTCCCACCCCAGACAATGATAGAAAAATACCCCATGTCACATACAGTGACTTGATATAAAATCCAGTAACGGTCCACATGGAGATTATCGACAATCTGAGAAAGCATTCAAATATGCCCGAGGCATCTATAAGAAAGTGAAATAGTAGTATGTAGAACAGTAAAGAAACAGATAGAGTACCGACGTCCATTGTTCCAAATACAAATTAAAGTACCCAAAATCCTTGAACAGATCAAGAAAAACGCTAATCATGTGAGAATTCAAAGTAAAGTTAATCTATTCACATTGCAAATAAAATTACACCGAAGTCAAAAACATTGCCTGGCCATACTCATGGCAAATTTGTCATCAAAAAATCAAAAAATTAAGAAGACTGCCCTCATACGGGGAAACCAGTCTTGAACGTTTAATTTACAGAATTCAAAAATATTACAAAGGTCCAGCACAGTAAAATAAAGTAAAAGCAGCCCAATTAAGTGGGCCCGCTAAGCAAGAAAAACAAATTAACCAAACTACTCCTCCGGTGGTTCCTCCACGATTCGGCACCATCCTTCGGAAGGTCCAGGATCGCTAGGTGCTACCTCCACATGCATGCCACGGCTCCCCTCCCGAAGGCCCGAATGCTGGCCGGCTTTTTCCGAGCTCAGACCCGCCGGACGGGTGCATTCTTCCTCCGTTTGGGCCTCCTCGCGGAAGACCACAGTGACTAAAGCCGTGATTCGCGGGCGGTTGAGAGAGAAATTAAAGGAAAATTGCGCAGTGCGCATCGTGGGAGAAGGTGAACTAGCGGTGGGGAAGCGAGGAGCAGGGGAATCCATACGGTGGCCAGATCCTACAAGCCGACCCCGCCCACTCCTAGTATTTGGATATCGACCTGCGTAATAATCACTGGACTGGCCGGAAGTCGACTCTGTTGAGGGGCTGGAGGGAGCGCGCAGGGGTTGACCTCTAGTGCTCCCCCTGCGGCAACACATCCTATGATGCACGCGAGGCATGGGTGCAATCTCAGGCGCAGTGGGCACAAGAGGAGACGGAGAAGCAGAATTCCAATTAACAGAGGAAGACAGACAGAGACAGAACCGAGAGAAATGCAAATATGCAGCAAGGTCTAGGCAGCAGTTCAACTGGCCACTTCTCCTTATCGTCACAGTTAGCAGGCAGTGTAATCCAGCAACAGGCTTGTCTGAAAAACCATGGCTAAACACCATTTTGTCGACCCGACTGCAATGCAATCAAAGGATGCCCGTCATAATTAATCTCTGATCATTAATAACGAGAGCCGAAGGCCGGATCAAATTGGAGCGTGCGGAATCGCTAAGAGGAGTGGAGGTCCGATCTTGAACAGTGTTAAAAATTAATTAATGCGGATTTGATGTGAAAACTTAATTGAACAACGTTAAATGTTAATGCGATTGATATGAAATCGCCATATCCATGTCCCATCGCCTTAAACACCATCGAATGCACCCGCAGCCGGGAGCAGGGCAAGTTTTTATTGAGGACACGTGGTAGAAATTGATTGGAGTGGATCTTTGTTTGGGCCGCTCGCGCAGTGGAAATCTGGACCCGAAAAATATTAGGGCGAATTTGATAAGAAATTCGCGTCACAACTTCCCTCCGTACGCCATCCCAACTTCGGACCCAAAAAAGATTAGGGCGGAATTCATTTGGTTTTCGTGTCACAAAATTGGCCGACGTCAGCAGGCTATTTTGGAACGCGAATTTGGTTTGAATTATGGTTTATCGCCGTTTGAAGTCCAGCGGGCTTGACTTAAGAACAATTTTGTTTGATCCCATCTTATAAAATTTGTGTTGGTTTTCTTTGATAATACACATATTTATAATAAATCATGGGAATACCAAACTAAACATGTGGAAAAGTTATATAAATAATTATTGAGAACAATCATTTTTATGTAAAAATATCCAAGGCGAGGTCTGTGTAGAGAACCGGGGTCATGAAAACTGTTCAAATATAAAAATCCCGCTTAATAAAGAGACAAAATTGTTGTGCTTTCAGAACTTGACCCGAGGATTGGACATGAGTTAACAAACAAAAGGATAGCGGAACCAGACTTGCACCCATGGTCAAGCCCTCTACCAAAACCATGAGCGGAATCACAAAAGCGGGTTGCCCATATCGCACCGCTTTTGCGGAGTAGGCGGTATTTCCTATTCGCGAGCGATTCCATAGGGAATGCGACACGTGGCGAAGTGACCCCCGGAAAACCACCATTTAACCCGCGCCATTGCACGTTAAAGCCCGACGTTGGAAGCCGAGCGAAATTGCCAAGAGTCGTTGATTTGGAGAAGGGCCATCGGACGGTGGTCACACGTTGAACTTGCCCAGAGGTTAACTAAGGTGTGCGGAGGATATCTAGGTACGATACGAGTGTTTGATTGGTTATTGATATATATAGGTGGGGCCGGAGTATAATGAAATTGTTTAATTAAACGATTGGCGGATAATTAGCATAAGTCTGGAGCGTGAATGTTGTAAGGCTGGGTGGTGAAATATAGAGCCGAAAGTTCATTACAAGTTATTTATTTAAAAAGAAACATGGAGTATAAATACAAAGTGTTGAAAGTTAAACATTGGTTATAAGGATTGGAGATAATATAAAGTCGGGAATATAAATTAAAGTCCAACCATTGTGGATAGTATTTATTTGTCAAATTCTACGAATTTGATAAATAAACCCGAAGAAAGAAGAAGTCAATTAAGACTCAGGCTGGAGGAAAAGAACGGGGTACACCAAGGGAAAATGCTGACACAGCGATTGTAGACACACCAACTCTCCTTGGGGGTCCAATTTCAGTTTTGTTGCGTCACACGATGATCTCTCTTCTCTGGCATTTACTTGTATTGAAGATCACTATTCTAGGAATAAGGAGTTATTTTCTCCAAAAATAACCCTAGCCAAACATTGACAATACATCAAGGATATCTTTCTATGCTTCATAAGTACATATGTTCTACTTATAAATCATGTCTTGGAAGTGGTTGTTTTGCTGGAAATTATTCACCAGTTGGTTTCATACCAAAGTCTTTTTCACATTTTCAGCATCCAATACATGAAAAAGATAATGGTTAAAAACAACATAAATATTTGAAATTTTGCAAGAATTGTCTGGCACACTTTGAATATGAATTTTGAAGTCAAGTGCATGATGCTGTATAGGATCAAGTGTCATTTTGAATACCAAATGTTTCACAAGAAACTTCTCAACATGCTACCCTGCAGTAAGGATTAAATGACAATATTGCATCAACTATTCCATAATAAAAGTGCACCTCGGCCATAAGACTAAACAACTACAAATGTTGTAGATCTAACAAGACCACACAATCAAATGTATTCCACAAGGCCAATACTGTATGAAAAATGAAAAGGAGTTTGCAACCAAAAATACCTTAGGCAACTAATTCAATTAGATACACCAAACCATCAGCAAAAACGAAAACCAGCCTACTCAAAAGGCAAGCGTTTACCTCCTTTGACAAAATTTTGAGTTCCGAAACAAGGGCCTTTATTGTCTTGTCAATGCCCCTAGTAATTTGAATGGGGTTTGCACCTGCTGCAACAACCTAAACAAAAAGGTTTCATTTCAAATTGTTTTCCACAAATTTAAGATACAACCATTGTCAGTTTTGTATTTCCTAACAAGCTCATAAATTTTGACAAAAGAACCAAAATTTTTTAATACCTGATAGCAATTTTTTCACTCAAAAACTATCTTAGACTCAATAAGCCCAACCCAAAACTAAAAACCAAACACCATAAGACCCTACAAAAATGAATAGATGATCTTAATCCAGTACTATCGACAAAAAGTTACCTTTACACCCTCACTTATTAAACCCTGTGTTGTTGAATTTTAACTTCAACTACTGCAGCAGAAGGACGGATGCAGCAGCAACATTTTTTTTTGGAGGTTGCTTGCATGCCATCCAGAAATTTAATTCAGCATTTAAAATTCCTGCAAGTTTTTTTGTAGACGGCCGCAACCATATTTCTGTACAGGATTGTATTTAAACACAAAAACCAGCATTAACGCAATTCACCAACCAGAAATTAAACAAACAGAAATTTACCTGACAGTTTTGTAAATTCAAAAGGAGGACACGTGGAGCATTAATATTGGATCGCATAAAATTGAAGGGAATCTGAAAACCTGAAAACCGGACCCGAATTTTTTATAGGGCACATTGGATTGAGAATTCGAGTTAAAATTAGGCAGACGTCAGCATCCCATTTTGGAACGCGAATTTGGTTTGAAATTCAATCTATTCGGACTTTTGAAGTCCGACGGAAAGGGTTCTTTAATGTTTTTATAGTTTAATATATACATATGTTTTAAACATATGTTATATATATATCATATGCGAAATGAAAGGTGGGCCATAGAATTTAGTTTTAATTTTATTTTTTTTAAAGAGGGTTTATTATAATATGTTTTATATGTTACGGCATATAAAAATAAAAAGGACAAAAAAGCTTGGTAGTTTTTTTTATAGACAGTATGTAAAATTTTTATTACACAGCAGTGTGTAAAAAGTGAAAGACTGAGTGTAACTTTTTAAGTGTGTATGCACAGCAGTGCGAAAGGGAAAAACACAGCAGAGTGTTTTAGAGACAGAGTATGTTTGTTTTGAACAGACGGTGAGTTGGTTTTATGCACTGCGTTTTGTAGCAGTCATAATTTTGTAATCCCTCTCAGTGAGGAAGTAGTGTAATAGTTTTTTTTTGAGTTATTGAAGGGAATAAAAGTTTGTTTTCAAAGTATTGAAACTCTGTCTCCTGTCAAAGAAATTTTTATTTTCTCTGTGTTAGAGGAAGGGAGATTTATTCTCCATTCATTGTTCTGGAATTTTTCTATATTCCAACATGTGCAAGAACAACAGATGTTGTGGTTCCATCCCCAGCTAAATCATTTGTCTTTGCCACAGCTTGCCTTACCAACTTGGCCCCAATATTTTCAACTGGGTCCTCTAATTGAACCAATAAAAAGGCCAAAACCATAGCATTGAGATACATTTCATTACACTGTCAATAACAATAAAATTTGACTCAACCATAACTCTAATGTGACTAGTCCATAGGCCAAGTAGACCACTGGGTAACAAATATGTTTCCTTTCACCTTTGAGTTTTCAAATTATGCCTACCAAATCTAAGACATTTAAGAGGGGGAACTAATACAACGTTAAAAAGAAAACCAGAGCACACATCTACAAATTACCTCCTTAGCTATTGTCACACCATCATTAACTATTTTCGAAGAACCATGCTTGCTCTCCAAGACAACATTTTGCCCTTCGCCCCAAGGGTGACTCCAACAAGATCAGCAAGTTTGTTCACACCGCCTGCAAGACAAATTGACAATGCTTTCGGTAAGTGTGCAATTGAATGCCAGACCATATGCCAAAACAACCCTCCATGAAAAATTAAAATAACACATTAAAATCGAATATAGGTGGACAAGGAAAGATCCACCGCAGTGAAGTTTCACGTGCAGGTGACCTTCCTTTAAACATAATTTTTTCTCTGACCTGCAATTTTTTTGTCACTGAGCCATCCTTGTTGAAGTAAAACTCCTTTTCCATAGCTCTTGTAATAACTACCTTCTCTCTGTCGCGTAATCTCAGAGTCCCTCTTCTGCTTGAGCGATTAAAGGAAATGGGTGAAAAAACTGAAAGAGAAGACAATTGTCTGCCATAATTATCAAACATTGCACCCAACTTCTTCCCCTTTCCATTGTTGCCCAATGAGGTAGATGTGGCAATTGTTGTCATACTGCCCAAAGCAGAGGCCATCTTCTCTTATGCTGAATATAGAATTACAATATCTTCATATTAGTATGAACCTTAAAAA
This sequence comes from Pinus albicaulis, assembly GCA_034641835.2. Taxonomy (NCBI): domain Eukaryota; kingdom Viridiplantae; phylum Streptophyta; class Pinopsida; order Pinales; family Pinaceae; genus Pinus; species Pinus albicaulis. The sequence continues at coordinate 1,284,980,815 of CM076574.1, read as the reverse complement.
ACATGACTCCCATTGCTAAAAACCACTTTTAAGTTGTAACAGGCAAACTAAACAACTATTGCAACTTTTGGCAACTTCTGGAGCATTAAGAGAGAAACAACCAAAGAGAAATACAACCACAATCCTCATTTTAATGAGAGACCGGACTATATATTTGCATTAAGATAATAGAAAGAAATCACGACTATATTAAGGCCAGCACAAAACAATCTTTAACCAGTGTCTCTCGCGGCCTTCAGGTTGCCATGCTAGAGGTTGCATATTTTTAATTTAAATTCTTGACCTCTCGTGCCCATCATGAATGCATCCAATGGGATATCTACATCAAATGCTCCTTTATATCCCCAAAAAAAAATTCCCTACTACAAGAGCACCAGTATTGATGGATCACCCCACACCATCCCACCCACTAGAAACGGTGAAAAAGGAAACCCGAGAAAACTTCTGAAATATCTCAAAATGACTATATGGGTGGTTCTTATGAATCAACCAACCATTCAGAACATGCTCATCAATCCAAACCATGAGTATTATGTGACAATATTCAAGCAGGCACTGAATCGGATTTCTGAAGCTATGTTTGAGAAACCCTAAACTCTCACTGAAAATAGGTGAAATGTGGCACCACTCAGGGATTGACATGTGCCAATTGGTACAAGTGGTAGACAATTGGCATGCTCAAACAACGAGGTGATGCGGGAATGACATGAGGGAGAAAATATCAGAAAAGCCCCAAATCTGGAGAACTAAAGCTCATCACCAACCTGAGATTGACAACTTTACATGATGTAACCTATGAAATCGTAAATGGAGAAATCATAATAACAATAAAGTAACCTATGTAACAATAAATTCGGATTCATCCTGGGAGTGGTAATGGGAGAAATCACAATGAACAAAAGGAAACATGCATAGTTGCTTACAATCAAATAGATGAAAAAACACATACAAAAAACCTAGATAATAATTATGAACAAGCTTAATATTGAATTATGAACTGTAAAGGAACTTACAAAATGTGACATTACGAACCTGGTCAAGCGCACAAGCAAAAATATCCTGCACATGACCCTGGTTGACAAGTTGTATTGCTCATGATTCAAGAGGATTTGTACCTGCACTGCCAAGTCAATCAAAATCCATCATTATGTATACAATAAATACAAGTAATTGATGTAGTATTTTTTACTCTAAGATGCATTCTTATGATAATGTTAGAACATATGTTGAAAATGTCAAAACATACCTGAATAAGCTCCTCTTCGTTTTAAGAACAATTTATTGGAGTCGCATGAACTTGGAACAAGCCTCCCACGATCTGAAAGAGTAGCAACTAAGTCAACAGTGACTTTTTTGTTGCTACGCTGGATCAAGGGAGGTTTGCTCCAAGATTAAATCGCTCCAATAAATTATTCTCTACTAAACAGGGCCAACCACGTGATGGTGGAAGCTCTTATGGCCCATCCCCCCCCCCCCCCTCACATCACTCTCAATTCCCCAATACCCAATCTATATTTCATTTTTTACTTTCATGAGCATAAAAAAAAATATTCAATAACTACTAAAAAAACAATTCAACAAAAAGTACGCAAGGAAACATTGCAATTAATGCTTGACATAAAAATAGTATGATAAATGAGTTTTTTATATAACGCAAAAACGTTCCAAGTATGGTAACATTTGTCTTATAATAATACAATATTTTACATTATCGAATTTTATTTTTCTTCTTCCTATTTTTAAAGCTCCTAATTACATCATCAATATCATCATGCTCTGCTCTTGTTTCGTGCCTTTCGACCCGCACTGCTGACCTAGTTGCGTAGTCACGATGTCTGGTCTCATCCAGTGACGGGGCATCGCCTACAAAAACAGATAATATTAAATTTTAATTGTCAGTTTTTAAATATCATTAAACTAGTTTGGTAATATTAATAAAAAAAATTGCAATGAGATTATTTACCTGGTGCACCAGTTGTCGCCGCTGACCTAGTTGCATTGTCACGATGTCTGGTCTCATCCAGTGACGGGGCATCGCCTCCAAAAACAGATAATAATTAAATTTTAATTATCGGTTTTTAAATATCATTGAACTAGTTCGGTAATATTAATAAAAAAAATTGCAATGAGATTATTTACCTGGTGCACCAGTTGTCGCCGTTGGGACTGTTGCCCTGTCTTCCTCTCTGGTGGTAAGATCCTCAAGGGAAACATTTTCTGTCATTTAAACAAAAAACGTTATAAGGACAACCATCAAGGTATAATTAGAAAAAATTATAAGTGGAAATTAATTACCGTCACGGCCCTCACTGATAGCAGCATTGTCGGGCTGGTCCCCACTACAATGATCAGGTTGCACGAGAGGATCATCTACATCTGGCTCTAAAACTGGGTTATTTGCCTCGTCGGTAGTGCTGCTCCCCTGATTTAAACAAAGTTGTTAGACATTAAATTTATGGACGAAAACAAAAATATTTAAAGGTTAATGTTTTACCTTATCAGGCATTCTAGATCTTGGGACCTGCCCCAAGCTTCTGCGACGTTCAACTACAGCTTGATAGCCAAAACGAAAAGCGATATTTTTATCTTCCTCTGTAGTTTCTGTTCCGAAGTCATCACCCTACATTACATATGATTGTGTATTTTTAATCATATCTGATAGGATTACAAAAACGTTGGAAGGCGATACAATTAATTATAAGGTGTTTAGCTACTTAATTACAATTCTTGCAGCTAATTTCAAGTAGCCACCCTGGCCGAGCTTGTGATGGCCCTTTTTCTCTATCCTAGCTTTGGTTGCCTTTGAGGTGTCAGGCAACCTAGCATCAAAAGATTGAAGTCATATATGACGTAGCACACTTTTATTTTAGACATAAAGAAAATTAAAGCTATTGAATTAAAGTTGTAATTTACCTTGAGGGTCCAGTTGGCATTTTTCCTTCTTTCTTTGCCCTTTTCTCTTTTCCGCCATGGATGAGTGCTCTCCACTCACTCTCTGAAACTGCGAGAGGACGCTCATATCTAGGGTTAAATTGCAATTGCGTCCTATAGGTGTCCCTGGTATATTTCAAATATTTGTCGGCTACCTGAGCCACCGCTTTTCTGTCAAATGTGCCGACCCCGAAAAGGGCTTCTAGATAATCTAGAAGTTCTTTTTTCAGGTTGGAATTCTGGGAATTCCACCCTGTACGTATGGTTGGGCCAAAAATTACCAACGCATGGCTCTCCAGAATCCTGTAGAACTCATTGTTTCCTACACGGAATAAAACCAAAAGAAAAAGAAGATATTATCATTAATTTAAAAATAAAAATCATGATAAATATGTTTTAGATAAAGTACATGAAATAGTTAAAATATTAAAATTTACCTGGGAGTTGTACATACTTTATAGGGACACCCTCATCGTTCACCAACAACGTGCCATTAATGGTCCCTGTGGAGCTGACACGTGTAGCTCGAGGAAACGCAATAATGTAGTTGGCCATATCAGCCTCATCATTGCCAACACGTTCAGCGGTTGGCTGGGTGTCTGCTTGGGCAGGGTGTGTTTCTTGGCTGGCACCTAAAGGAGTAGAAGGTGTACAAGAGGGTTGTTGGGCAATCTCTTGCAGTTGTGTTCCACTACCACCAACACCGGGTTCAGCAAGTGCCAGAAAATGCTACATACAAAAGAACTTTTTGTTAGTTTAGTCAATGTAAAAATTAAAAATCAAACTATCACAATTCATCTCATGCAGAACAAAAAAAATATCCTTTTGACTTTTTTATTATTACCTGATATCTATTTAGCTGCCTCATAAGATGTTGTATCCTCTCTTCTGTTTCAGGTGTTTGAGGCGCATCTATCAAAGCATTAAATTTCGACCTTGCATCTCGTGCCTTTTTTTGCAACAACAACACTGGAGATAGGGATGAAGAAATCTCTTCCTCAAAGAGGGAATCATCAGGCGTACCATGGCTAGGTGTCTGCATATTTGAACAAAATTAATATTATTTCAATTATGTAAATAACTAAAATACCGAAAGATAGAGCAATGCTGGCACTTTACATGTTCTTCCGCTGGCCTCTTTCCGCGATCATCCTGTCTCGGGGTTGTTCCTGCACTGCTCTGATCAGTCTGCCACATTGCAATAAAAGTATAAATGTAAAAACTTGAAAACAATATCTAACTTGAAAACACAAAATGAAAACTGAAATAATTTCTAATAAGACACCGGAAGACAGAGTTAGAGTTTCAAATATGCCTTGCATTGAATTCAGTCCTGGAAACATGTCATTGCACATTAAGGCACCCAACCATTCACTCCACGAATGATATATTTAAGTAGGCTTCTCCTATTCTGGGAAAACACCATACCTATAATGCATTCACTTGCATGTATAAAGGGAAAGGAAAACATGTTTTTATACAACGGTGACAAAGGCATCTTGGGGAAAGGTATCTTCACTTTTTATTTATGTTGTTCACCCACACCACTCTCGTGTTTTCACTAATCCTGTTTTGTCATTTTTGGATTCAAATTAAGCTAAGGCCTTAAGTATTTTTTGACCTTTTGGTGTAGTTTTCATAAGTGGCATGTATGGATTTTCCATTAATTCTGCACTTTTTCTCTTCATGCGCATGTTTCCCTGGAAATCAAATGCATGATTTAGTACCATACATTTAACAAGTTGTTGGATCAACTCCATAGGAAATATCATGTTTCCTATTCAATCAAAATTTATCTCAGTTAGGGTAGGTAGGAAGGTTTTCCCTTTGTATTAATAGGGCACTTTTAGCTTGCATTTTTATTATATCTTTCAAATTTAGTGTCATTTCAATTAGGGCATGATTTTTTGCAACTTTCAAGGTGAGAATGAACAAAGACAAATTTTTGTGATGGATGACTGTATATGACTCCATGGCCAGAGGAAAAGGCACTAATCTACTTCTTTAAATATCTATAGTTCTCATTCACCTCATACGAAGATGGTCCCTGATTTTGAGCCAAATGTTGCAGCAAAAAGTTCCCCCCCTCCATAATTTGATAGTCAATGGAAATTTCTTAAATTGATGATGGGGCAAGATTATGGAACATTGGCACATACATATGTAATGGAATTACAAGATCATGATATATGTTTGCATATGTTTATGGCAATGTTCCACCAAGTCCCCTGGAGGTGGGAGCGAGGGGACGAGGGAGCGCGGGAGCGGCCTATGCAAAAACTCCCTACCAATTTTCAGGAAACGTGGGGGGACGTCGGGGTCATAAAAATTATAAAATTTAATATTTAAAATGTAACTATATTTTTGCAAGGAATGTATATACAGACATCATACACTTGCATCATGAAAGATAAATCATAAATGATAAAATTACAAATCGATGAATGATGAATCATATAATTGAAACAAATTTAAAAGTTAAAAGTTAAAACATACATCATACAATCATGCATGTAAGTATGTAAGTTTGTAACTATATAATCATTAATGTAACTACTAACAATGTACAATGAAAATAAAGTTTAAGATATCATATGACATATTATATCAAGATTCAAAATAGAGTTTAAACTGAAGTTTACAACTCAAGTCTGAAACATAAAACTTAAACGCAAATAAGTTATGTCTGAAACATAAAACATAAAACATAACATATGAATATCAAATGATATCATCATACTGATAAATGAGCATAAATGCTCAAGTTAATGCCCCACTAGTCTCTTCATCCAACTTCTGCACGAATATATCAAGATCAACCATGTCACCATCTGAATCAGAATCACTTGGATTCTCAAATATGCTAAGTGGCACATCAACTTTTAACACGAAACCATAAACTAAAAGGGGCGGTGAGGGGACGTGAGGGGGCGTGAAGGGGGGGTGTGAGGGGGCGAGGAATCTAGACCCCTAGGTGGGGGGGCGAGACCCCATGTAACACTGGTTTATGGAGGTGGTGGAGCAAAAAAGAGCTCAAATAGAGTTGAAATTTTTCACATAAAAAGGACTGTGGGCTTGACTAATGGTTCCATTTAAAAAATGATATCTAGACAGAGAATAAGTGTAGCATGCAAACATGCATTGAAAATCCATCTGAGTTTGCATTGTATTACTTATGATGGATTCAAATTTAGGTTTCAAAATGCCAGGTTATGGCATGATTTTGTCGAGAAACCCTTAGTTGGATTCTCATGTTGGTTTAATTTATATTTTAAGTTTGTTTTGCAGTCTTTGGTTGATAGTAACTCATGAACTAGGTTACCAATGTGTAACAATCATATTTCAAGAATAAAGTTGTGATTCTTTTATATTATTATTATTATCTATTAGCTACGAGTATTGACACCTAATGCCTAGAATTTTGACATCTTGATAGCATGGATAATTTCGAAAATTTTTCTAGTAATGTTAACATAATAACTATCATTACGTGTCTTCACTTTTGTCACCATAATAGACCTGTGATATGGACTCATCACACAACTTCATATACTATGTCCCAACAAGTTCAAACTGGTTGAACCTACCTCATAGTGTGGTTATTAAGGACAAGTTGCTTGATATATAACTCGATAGCATAGACCGCGTTGCAGTTCTAAAAAGAATCCTCAAGTGTAAAAAAAAATTCACAATATGTTCTACTATAAAGCCTTTTGGGATACCTGAAATAATATATGTATCATTGATGACTTTTAAAGTATGACAAGATCCAAAGGGAAAGGAAATCAATGGAAGAGTGATCCACCAATGAGAACCTAGAATTTAGCATCGGATGAGTTAGAGTCTAGGAAATTGAAACCCTATAATTTTAATTAGTGATGAAGGACATCACATAGGTAATTATATTTTCATGTAGAATAATCTGTTAATTCGAATTTAAACTACATAATATGAAAGGCATACCATAAATTTTTCCACGTAAGTCCAAACAACCTATAAAAATGGAAAACCTTCTTTTTCCATGGGAAATAATTTACCTTTCCTTTTTCAAGGCAATCTAAATCACAAAAAATATGAACTATACTGCACACATTCTTGGATAATGTGAAAGTGGAAAGGAATACCCTACACAAGTGATGCACACATGTACATTTGAACACTAATAGATTTTTGTAGTTGAAATGCAATGCTTGTTTTCATTTAAATGTAGGGTTTTAAAAGCAGGGAGAAATAATGGCTGCCAAATTAATAAGCGTTTCTTTGGGAAAAATTTAAATCTTGTATTGGGTGATGAAGATAATAGAGGGTATTGTATCTTGATTCTTGACATCTAGAGAGAACCCTACAGCCTAACACAATCCAATGGAATTGACCAAAAAACCCAAATAGAGTCAACCCTACTATAGGAGGAAGGGCCTGCAGTAAGAACTTACCATTTTTACGAGAGGGCGGGGAACTGTAATGTTGCACGGGACGGGCGACGGCGGGGGCGAGATGCGAGGGCAAGAATGGGTTCTGCAAGAGCTAAGGGCGAATGTGATGCCGAAAGGGCGGGGGTGAATCAGTAGAATCTTTTGCAAGAGCTCAGGGCGAATGTTTTTCTGCAAGAGCTCAGGGCGATGTTGAGGGCGAATGCTGTTCTACAAGAGCTGAGGGTGAATGCTGAGGGCGAATGTTGTTCTGCAAGAGCGAAGGGCGAATGCGCGCGTGATATCAGACGTTAATGTAGCACACATGTACATTTGAACACTAATAGATTTTTGTAGTTGAAATGCAATGCTTGTTTTCATTTAAATGTAGGGCTTTTAAAGTAGGGAGAAATAATGGCTGCCAAATTAATAATCATTTCTTTGGGAAAAATTTAAATCTTGTATTGGGTGATGAAGATAATAGAGGGTATTGAATCTTGATTCTTGACATCTACAAAGACCCCTACAGCCTAACACAATCCAATGGAATTGACCAAAAAAACCCAAATAGAGTCAACCCTACTATAGGAGGAAGGGCCTGCAGTACGAACTTACCATTTTGCAAGAGCTGAGGGCGAATGCTGTTCTGCAAGAGCTGAGGGCGAACGCTGAGGGCGAATGCTGAGGGAAAATTTTGTTCTGTAAGAGCTGAGCGCGAATGCTGAGGGCAAATGCTGTTCTGCAAGAGCTGAGGGCGAATGTTGTTCTGCAAGAGCAGAGGGCGAATGCGCGCGTCATATCAGACGTTAATGTAGCTATTGCGACGCATACGAAACAATAAAATCATTTTTATGTAGTGCGCATATAAGTTTCGAATTTTTATGTAGCACGCATATAAGTTTCGTATTTTTATGTGGCGCGCATATAAGTGTCGTTATACCGATGGCGGAAAAAGCGTCGCTATTGCGACGAGTACCTAAACGTCACAATGGCGACACCTAGACATTATGTCGCACTTGCGACACCTAGACATTATGTCGCACTTGCGACAACTAGAGTCGTCTCAATAGCGACGCTTTGGGCCATAGTGTCGCAATTGCGACGTCTTCCTCCAAACGTCGCAATTGTGACACTTTTCTAAGTGTCGGTATTGCGACACTTTTCTATAAACGTCGGTATAGCGACGGGTTCGGGCGGGATGGAAAAAATTTGGGGAAATTTCCGACATTTGGTCAAAAGCGTCGGAACCAAGTGTCAGAATTTCCGCCAAATGTAGTAGTGTTACCTTCCAAAAAGACTTTGTGTGTCAGGATGGGCGTTTGAAGCGGAGGAGAAGGAACTTGAGAAGAAAACCTCTCGAGACAAGCAGACATGGCCCCAAGGCCAGGAATGAACGAGGAACGATGATGAATATCGTCCCAAGGAGGATCCTTAAGAGACATAGTTTCCACGATGGCCTCATCGGAGGGAAATATCTCACTTAAGGGATCGGGCGAATTCGAATCGTCGAGCGAAGGGGATTGAGAATAAGTGTCAAGAGACATGCTCAAAGGAGCATGATCAAGAGGCGGAGGATCTGAAGCCGAAATAAGTTCACAATAATCAATATTGATTGGACTCAACGGCATCAAATCTCCAAATGAATCGACCTACTCGGGTGAAGGGATGATCCACGGATCAGAAGACCTGGAGATAATATTAACATGAATAGTGTTGGGTGGAGGAAGAGGAAAAATACCCATGAGGGCAGGATATTTGAATAGACTTGGCCCTATGCTCTCATAAGGCATAGGAATTTTATCTACGTACGAAACGTTGCTCTCGGAAGATGAAGAAATGAAGAAAGACAACTAATCGACAGTAACGATCTTTCCTTCATGTGGAAATCACAAAAAATGAAAGACAGTGGATGGAATGCACAACATGGCATGAGTCCAACTACGACCGAGGGGAAGATTGTAATTGAGCTTGGCATTAACTACTTCAACCTCAACGTTAATTGTCTTCCCTTATAAATTCATTGGTAAACTGGCGAGAACAACAAGAGGTTTATATTCCCTTCTATCAAACGCTTCTAGAGAATTTGGAGATGAATTAAGAGCTGGAGAACTAATGGCTTTCCAGCAGGCAGATGACATGACGCACGTAGATGCACCCTCGTCCACGATCACTTGATGGATATTCAGTCCATTAATCCCAACTTGGATAATTAGTGCAAGTTGGTGAGGGACACGTGGGACGTAATTCTCCAAGTTGAAAGTGATAAGGCTCGAATCAGTAGGATCAACCCCACCAATGGCAGATAAAAAAGCTTTCCGTTGAGATGAAAAAATCTGAAGGAATTCCAATGCAAACATAACAGACGGCGCCTGAGTGAAATCCTCAACAATACTATAATTTTGAGTAGCACGGGCATTAGGATTGTAAGAATACTTATGGAGTACACCTTTGGAAGGTGGCCGGACAACGGGCTCAGTACTGGGCCTTTCAATCTGAAGAGAGCTAGAAGCAAACAGAGGAGGAGGACCATCAATGATCTCTTTCCCTGTTGCCTGACGCAGTTTGGTATAATATTTTGACCGAGTAGCAATGGAAATGGATGTAGAACCATTCATCATGAAAACCTGAGAGAAAAATGGGGCAGAGGACTGAGGTTTCTCTACCAACTGAGTCTGGTGTGATGGAAATGGTTCTTTGAGAATAGCCAGAGTACCTTGGGTGTCTTTGAGCAATTGACTCACTTTTTCCCGTCAGGGACAGTCCTTGGTGTAGTGCTCTTCGTCACAAATCAAGCAAGGGTACATCGGTTTACATTTAGAACCATCATCAGCACGAGATTTCTGATAATCCTGTTTTGGGGTATCGGATTTGGCCTTACCTTTACCCTTCTTTTTACCCTTGAAATTTTTATCCACCAGTTTGGCCTGAACGACATTCACTTCCGTCGTTTTACCAAAATTCGGGATTTGGAGGAGAAGTAGTATGATTGGAAGGAGTATATTTTTTCTTCCCGGGATTTGGAGGAGAAGACTTTCGAGAAGTCTAAGACACGAAACTGATGATACCGTTGACGGATGGCGTTGTTGGTGCTTTGGAAGTTCTAGGTCTAGGAGCATCAGGCAAGAGTTCGTACAACGTTCTAGACTGAGAGTACACAAGATCAAGGTACTGGGCACAAGCAATGACTTGTTCCTCAGTAACGCATGCCCCCATAGCAATGTCCTTAGCAACCGGAGCAATAAAGGTAGTGAACCAATCAGTTAGAAGATGATCAAGAATCTCAAACTTGAGCAAGCAACGACGACGCCTCCATTCATGAATATGATCAGAGATATGGGTAGCTTGATCTTGCTTCAAGGATGTGAGGAGGTGAATCTTGGTTTCATACTGAACTAGTAATTGAAAATGCATGAAAAACTCCATGGCTAAAGAGTTGAAATCTTGGAAGACACCATGAGATAATTCTATGTACCACTTGGCAGCGGCACCAGTAAGAGTCTGTTGGAAAATACAGAGTCGGATAGAATCGTCAACCCAAGAGTTAGAGGAACACCATAGATGGTAAGTCATAACATGCGCTTGGGGGTATTCTCCGGACTTGTCCTCAAACTTGGGACAATCGCTAGGAATTTTGGTTGGAACTGGAGGCCAATACGGGTTATGAAGGATAGGATCGTTCATCAAATTTAACACATCAGGCAGTTCCAACGTAGCAAGGAAAGGTAATTGAGTATTGAAAGGCATTGTAGGTCATTGATAAAGACCAGCATTCAAATTCCACCCAGGCTGAGAGACATTCTACCCCCATATGTTTTGTCCCGAAGGATTCTGTCCATAGGGGTTATAAGCCTAAAAGTTCTGCCCATATGTAGGTTGAGGACTAGGATATTGATTCTGAGCATACCACTGAGGTCCTTGCTGAGGAACATATGGATTTTGTTGTGGAATGAAAGCAGTGCCTTAAGGTGCATTATACAACACTTGAGTTTGACCTGGCGGAAGATATGCAGGGCCCTGAGGAGCACTATATACCATCTAAGATTGACCTTGAGGGATATAAGTAACGCCTTGGGGTGCACTATATACGACTTGAGATTGACCTGGAGGAAGATAAGTGGTGCCTTGTGGCTGAACGGGTTGCCCCTGCGGTGTAGGTTGACCTGGATACTGAGGTTAGACATGATGTCCCTGTGGAGCAGGTTGGCCAGGTACTGAGGGCCACCAGGTTGCCCTTGTGGAAAAGGTTGGCTTGATGGTTGGGACGGGCTAGGTTTCCCCTGAAGACTAGGTTGACCCAGCACAGGACCATAGGGTTGTCCTTGTTGTACAAAAGTTTGGCCTTGCTGAACAAAAGGTTGATGCTGTTGCACAAAAGGTTGTCCCTATTGCAGATTTATTTGTCCTCCAAGGGGATAAGATGCACCTTGTTGAACATGAGAAGGACCAGCAAAACCGAAGGGTTTTCCTTGTTGGGTTGAAGGTTGTCCCTGGAAGGATTTTCCTTGCGGTCCATAAGGTTGTCCCTGTGAACCGGAGGGTTGTCCCTGCTGGATCAGAGGTTGTCCCTGGAAGGGTTGTCCCAATTAGTATGTGAACTGAATTGGATCAATTGGAGGAAAATAAACGGGATTACTGTATACATCATAATGATGTGGAGGATTTCTAGAAGTTACTAACTACTGAGAACCTTGAGGGGTAGAATTCTGTTGTTGAGGACCTTTAGAGGTAGAATATTGTTGTTGAATGGCCAACAAAAACTCATCGAATGTATAACCGCTAGGAATGGAAGTAGAAACCATAGGTATAGTACAAGTAGGGTGGATTTCCATAATGCGAGGTTGTGATCCACTCATGGCGGGCCTAACAGGTATCATGGGATTGATAAAGATAGACCTGTGGACAGTAGAAGGCCTCGATGATGACATAGTCATAATAACAACTGGTGCAGATGAAGCCACACAGATGGTGGATCGAAAAGGAACAAAGGTTACAATTTTTGACACCATAGGAGTCGAGGGTGATGCCCCCGATACCGAGACAACCGAACTCCTAGAGGGAGTCGATGTATCGGTCCATATTGAATTCTGATACAACGATTGAACACCAGAAATGATCTGACCCAAAGTTATATAACCACATGGGAGAGACATTGGTTGTGAGGAAGGTTGATATGAAACATAAGGAAAGTTCTCTAGAGGGAGCTGATAATATCATGTAGAAACATAAAGCTCTTCACTACTAACAAGGCTCTAATAATCCATGTCAGATGAAGACATTTGATCGTGAAAAATATGACGAATAGTGTCGAGTAAGGTAGTAGCTAGTAAAGGTGGTTCCAAAGTAAGAGGAGGGAAGTCTTGCACGTTCCCAAAACCAGACCAGGCATCTTGAGGTTTCCAATTGATATCAAATGGCTTGTCAAGAGGATATCGAGTAGCAAGAGGTAAGATACTCGGAAGGAGGGACTGCCAGAAATTGACAGACCTAGTGGGTTGAGATGCTTTTGAAGAAACTCCAGGATAAGGATCACCATTAAGGGGTAGTGAAGAGGACAACGAAACTGGTGGTTCCGCCACTATGACAATGTTTCAAAACAGAAAGGAAATGAGATAGCCTATTCGAGACTTCAAGAACAAACACTAAGGAACTACTAAAAACAAGCTAGGAAAATATCTTTAATGGGCATGTGATTGTAGGCAATTAATTTTATGACATTGAAATGAAACTTTGTTGTTTCATGTTTAAAGAGTCGAGAAACAGACAAAAGATGACTCTAGTCACTTTCATATTGAATGAGTGTGAAAGGAAAAGTGATCGATGATCTTTTCACTTTTAGAGCGTCACGAAAAGACCAAAATGACTACTCGGGTAATCTAAGCAAGAGGGTGTACCAAGTTTCCGTGAATTGAAATATACACCTTGGTGATCAAATGAAAGGGAAATTACCAAGGACTTGACGTACATGCAGGAAGTCTCTTTGAATGTTGTGTTCGGTGTCACGGTTACAGGGCAGCAGACTCGTCTTCCTATGGATAAAGGATTGAAATGTATGAGGGTCTCCTTTTATATATGCGATGGTACAGGGAGCACAAGTTCATGCTAGTGCTGTCTAATGCCAGATGGTGAATGATAGCTACTAGGTTTAACGATGCCGGAACACGTCACTAGCCTAGACCTCCACAATATGTGCGTTAGGTTTCAGTGCTTCCTTAGGTTAATTGAATTTATTTTAAGGTTTATCTTGAATTAATGTTGCGATTTCAAGGCCTTACCGAATGTGATCTCGAATTCTTAATGCAAACTATATGCAAAAGAAAATCATTTTCATTCAATGAATGCTAGCTAAGAGAAGGATAGGAATCTATGACAAAGTAGCAATCAATTGAAACATAAGAAGAACTTCACTAATGCATCTAATACAACCAAATCAGAAAGTGAGAAACTCTTTCCTAGTTCACTAAGAGCTAGTAATGCAAAAGAGAATTTTCATTTTCAATTTAAGAAAAAGAATGCAAATTTTATCTTTTTAGATGAATGAGGAACACAATGCACTGCTACATAAAAATAAAAATAAACACTAGTTTTGAGCACTATGAATGTAATGATCTAAATCAAAGATATCAATGCAAGTGACAAACATAAAACGCACTCAAAACAAGGATGCACTCTTCCAAGCAAACAAAGGGCTTTCGAAACGATCCAACGAGCAATGTAATCTATGCTCAAAGTGACGAATGCAGAGTTAAACGAAAACAAAGGCGATCATTCAACAAACCAAAGACATGAAGAACCAAAAGAGAGATTAACACAATCAGTCAATGAATTGGAATGACAAATATCAAAGTGACTCAAACTCAACTCAAAAGGCTCAGTGAGGAGAGGGACGAACAAACAACACAAGGCACCTAGAAACCCTAGGGAAACAAACTCCACTAATAAGATGATGGACAAACAGCTGAGAAGACCGAGAATATTGTGTAAAATCAATCTCAATAGACTAATTGCAAAGTAAAAAACCAATCCAGAGCCAAGAAATACTGACAAAACTCAGAAAAGAGGCCAAAATTCAATCTTATAGGATTTGGCGTGACTATTTAGTTGTAATCCATGCTAAACAGGGGTTGGCGCACCTGTGAAAAAACCAACATGCGCCAATCGGCGCGACTGTTCAAAGAAAAACAACGTTGAGCTAGAAAACCATGGGAAACAATAAAAAACCATTGGGCAGAGGTCAGATTTGACACTCTGGAACTGAACAGGATGGTTGAAAACAATCAGAAAAGTCAATCAAAGCAGAAAAACAATGAAACGACCAAAGTCGACTCGACAAGCCAAACGCTCGACGAACAATGAGACGACAAACACACATTGATCCCTAGTGGAGTCGCCAACTTGTTGTGTAGGTAAATCCCCTCTACGGAAAGAGGCGATCCCTCTAGCCCTAGGGTGGTTCTAGCAGGAAGAGTACATGCTAATACGTCGATTCCTAGTTAATGAATGAAACTGAGTCAGGATAGATGTCCTACCTTTGTTCTAACGCATTTGTCGTAGTTGTGGCAGCAATCTCCTGATCTTTGTCCTGACACGTCATGGTCCTTCAGCAGTGGTACTCAGGTGCCTGCACTAGGATCAGAGAACGATAGCAGTAGACGAAATAATACTTGCATTCATAACTATCTAATTGGTCAAGGATAATTAAACATATTACACAATATTAATCATATCAAATGCAAAACGGGAACCAAAACATCAGTCATGTATTAATAAGAAGAGAGAAAGAGTTTACAACCAAAAGAGCCTTGACGTTGCAGCATCCTTCAGTGGGTCCAGTCGAAATGTGTCTCAAGCATTCATCGTAGAATTGGACTTGGCGAGGCGATAATCCTAGACTCTCTCTCGACAATAGGTCTCTTTCTGCTCTATCTCACTCCAGCTATATTAGAGTGTTCATCCATTCAACCATTCAGCTATTGTAAAAAAATTTCAGCTAGCTACATGTATGTGAGAGAGATGTATTTATAGGAGAGGAGGAGGAGGTTGGGATCCCTCATATGGTGGAAGGGAGGCCTTATCCTTTGGGAGGTTTCTCAAATGTAGGAAACAAGAAGCCAAAGGAAGATGTTCGACATTATTCAGTCGAACAACTCATGCTGGCTCTGCTCATGAAGTAGTTGGAAATGGAAAATTCGCTTATATTTTAAAAAACTTTCCATAAATAGCTTGGCATGGGAAGTCCACTGATACAGAGTGCCAATGGGTGTGGGGCCTAACGTTAATTTCTCTATGGGTGCGAAGCCATAACTACCTGCTAGAACTGACCTAAAATCATGTGTTTTAGAGAGTCTGCTCCAGGAATAGTTAACAGAGGAAATGTTCTTCTCATGGAAAGGGATGCAATGAAACTTTTGGCAAGGTATGAAAATACACAAAAGTCATAGAAATGGTCCTCCAATGTGCGGGATGGGGATTGTAGGGACGGTGAAAAAATGTTGTGTAACACAATGCACTGGACACCATGCATGCGATCAATGATAATTCAAGCTCAAATTGTGAGGCAAGGCCCTCACCAACTGCAGATCCACCAGCCTTCTTGTTCTTCTTCTTTTGTGGACAGTTAGTAGTAAAATGCCCATGCTCCTGACAATGAAAACACTTCACCTTGGACATGTCCTTCTTCTTGCCATTCTTGGACTTGGATTTTGAGAGGAATTTCTTCCCCTTCCCCTTCCTCACCTTGGTAGCCAAAGCACAATCCTCTTCGTCCTCATTCTTAGATGAAGATCCATCTCTGGTGTTCCGTCTGAACTCCTCCTGCACCAAATCTGACAACAGTCGTTCCCAATCTAGCAATTTTTTCCTTCCATTGACAGAGTCTTAATAACTGTGCCAACTCTTGGGAAGTTCTAGGAGAGCCAAGCTCACCAAATCATCATCAAAAATTGTGTTTCCAATGCTCCCTAGTTCATATTGACATTGGACAACCTTTGTTAGATGTTTTGGAATGGTGTTGCCCTTTTCCATCTTGATCTTCCTGAGTTTATCTTTGAGCACCAATTTCCTATGGTCGCAGTTGCTTTGGAATAGATTCGTCAAAGACTTCCACATTGCATATGGCATGGATTTCCCATGGAGGCTTGAGACAATGTTGTCTCGTTCTCCCTCCAACATGATCCCCTCGCCTTTGCCACTTTTTTTTTCCATGCATCAAGATTTTCAACATCTACAGCATCGGGTTTAGGAACATCTTTTTCAATGAATTCCTTCAACCAATTATCTTCGAGTACTGCGTCCATCCTGTCCTTCCAATAAATGTAGTTCAAGCTGCCCTTGAGTGCATACTCTAACCTCAAGCCATTGAAAGCCATTTCGATCTTGAGTCACCTATAGCACCAAGAAAGTCTTTCTGCAAATTCGAATTCTATCTAGTCACAAACTCAACTCCTCCTTCACTTATACAATTTCTTGTGCTCTGATACCATTTATAAATTATATAACATGCATGTATATCTTGGATTCACCCGATCTAACAATGTACTAAATTTAAATACTGAATCTCTTCTACAAATTTTTTGTGGAATTAAAAAAAAATCGCTAATCACATGAACATGAAGAAAGATCAATCACACACAAAAAATATAAGTTCTCAGGGAAAGCTTACAGCTAAAAACCCCACTGTCTTCTATTGTATATTAAGCATGGATCATGAAACAATTACATACAAAAACTCTTCTCACAAAATCCTTCCAGTACTCAGCTAATTGTCTCACACTGTCATATGCAAAACTAACCAACACATAGCCAATTCTCAGCCTACAAACAACCTGCCTTGCTTGCGCAATCCCTGATGGTAAAGATCCCTAAAAGATAGGAATTCTTTCCTACCTTGACTCACAAGTATCATGGGCACTCCAATGGGTGTTTGTCTGCATGTGTGCAAGCAGATAATCCTACAACTGATAGTGAACCTCCCTTTCACCTAGAACTCAACTAGGTCTCCACTGGATCTGACATGCATGTAGCTAATAATAGTAAATCCTCGGTTGCATGTGAGATCACTGATTGTGAATTAATTAATATTTAATTCTCTAGATCTCTCACTAATATATCTTCAGTTACAATTAGCACAACTGAATTTAACTCACTTAACTGAGTTAAACTGATTTACAACTTGCACCAACTCATGCACCACTGCACTTCGAACTCTGTTACAACTATAATTACTCTTCATGCCTCACCAACAACCTCTAACCCAAAATCCACTAGCTAACTGAATTTATCACTTTCAGTTAACTCATTCAAGTCCACATTGAGAATAGATTACAGTTTAATGTCCATCTTAATTAAAGGATAATAAAAAATAGACATGCACCCAAAAATAGCACTGTGAACCCCACTCTAGTCTGGGTGCTTGATGCAACCAGGTGCTTAATGCATTAGGCATGGGTGTTGAATATTCTTTTTGAATCTCAACAAATTCCAAAGCTTACTATTTGCTTCTTCAGTTGTATTCAAACTTTGTGAATTACTTGAATCAAAAGAGAGTTTGAAAATTCTGTCTTCAGTCATTTCACCTCTTGCTACAACCACATTTTTATTCAACTTATCCATGATTAGGAATTATTTATTATCAAACACTAATTTGTAGTTTTTATTCATCATCTGTCCTACATAAAGTAGATTCTTCTTCAATGCTGGTGTCAAAAAAGTGTCCTCAATTAACTTCATTTTTCCATGTAATGCTGGTATTGCAACTGTGCCTATCCCTTTCACCTGAGAAACACTATCATCACCAAATAAAAATTTACCAAAATAATAATCATTAATTTTGGTAAACAACTCCTCTTTAGATGTCATATGAGTCAAACATCCCGAATCAATATACCGCGCTTCACTTTCTTCACTATTTATCATCAAACTTGAGATGAATAAATTATCATTCCTAGTTTCTTCAACAACCGTATTCGCACCTTTTCGCTCCATATCTTGCATTTTTGCATAACAATCTCTTTCAAGATGGCCAAGTTTTTAGCAATAATAACATTGTGGTCCTCTGCCTCTTCCTCCATTCCTACCTCCATCTCTTCCTTTTCCTCTTCCACGAGATCCTATTGAAAATGCAGCAAGATGATGGAGCTTAGTGAAATGAAGTCGCCTTCACTAAGTGGGCCCGCAGGCAAATTCTGGCGCAAAATCTATTTTTAGACTATGTCTATTTTTAGAAATATGGAGCATGGTTCGGGGATTCCGGTTTGAGATTCTTGAAGTATGTGTCATGTTGGTAAAAATAGATGAGACTCTATTTTTGAGGTCAAAGAGGTCGAAGTCTATTTTTAGACTGCCTCTCCTTAAAACGGGGAAGTCAAATATTATTTACCCTTAATAATATTTAGACTATAAACAACAGTTTACTCTCTTGGAGCACTTCAGTTCGAGCTACATAAGTGGCTCATGCATCTGACAGAGGAATCACGTGGTTCCCAAGGGTTTGATGGCATCATGCATGGTTGACTTCAGTTGGACTTCAGTGGCAGAAGTTTGGAGGAGTTAATGAGACAGCTAGTGGAGTTGTGTTCTGTTTATTTTAGTTGAACTAGTTGAGATTAGGTTAACTAGCTAATCAATTAGTTATGAGTGGAGTGAATTAAATATTATTTAATTCATTAATTAGTAACTCATTATTCAACTCAAGCACACATCAGTTCACTACAGTGCATGATCAGTTCAGTGGAGACCAGTGAAAGAGGTAGATGAAAGGGTGGAGCTAGCTATCAGTTGTGACTATACTGTTGCTATTTGCAACACACAGATAGGAGGAGTAAGCCCATGAGGATTGCGCAGTTCAAGCTGGTGGTTTATCTATATAAAGAGGCCACCCCATAGCATTGAAACACGCAATAGAGGCAAGGCAATTGGCGGTGAGTTTTGAACCAGTAACCTGTTCAAAACTGAGCTAGATTGTGAGTAACTTCATGAGAAAGTACTGAGTACTTTTGACGAGTATTGTACTGAGTTGGTTACTTGATTTCTCCATTATAATATACACAATAGCTGCGGGGTTTTCAGCTATAAGCTTTCCCCATACATACTGCGTTAATGTGTATGATGATTTGATGTGTTATCGCTTGTTTTATTTCCGCATGTGTGATGATCTGAGTTAAGTTGAGTGGAAGAGATTATGTGTTGTGTATGAAGTTCAAATAGTATGTGACCAGGATAGTCTCGGTGGATAATTAATTATTATTCAGCAAATTTCTACAGATCCATCTCCGCCTCTTCCTCTAAACTGACTGGGATTCCTGCCTCTACCTCTCAAAGGTGATGCATTTCCTTGTGAACTATGTTGATTTTTGTTTTGATTCTGATTATGATATTGACTTCTACTTCTTCCTCTTCCTCTATGATTTGCAGAAAATGCATGTTCTACTTGCTTAGATAGTTGATTTTGTTCAACAGTTAACAAGAATCCACTTAATTCATCAATTTTCATGGTATTTAAATATTTAGAGACCATAATACTGGTAGTGACCATCTGAAACTTAGGAAGAACAAGAACACTTCTTAAAATCTTCTCAATTAGCCTTCGTTCTAGAACATCTTCACCTAATGACCTCTTCTGATTAACAAGATCTTGCATTTTTGTGATGTAATCATGAATGGATTCATTACTTTGCATATGGGAATTTTCAAAATTCCTCCTTAATGTTTGAAGTTTAGCTACAACAACACCTTCATGTGTATTCTTTAATATATCCCATGCTTCTTTAGATGATATTGGACCATTGATTCTTGGAAATATTGATTCTTAAAGAGTGCTTCCTATAAGTGAAAGTGCTTCATTATATTTCTTAATAAGCTCCTTAAGAGATTTCTTTTCATTATCACTTAATGCTTTGAATTCATCAGGAGATGGCACAGTGTGTCCATTAGTTACAATTTCCCATAAATCTTTAGTGATGAATATAGGTTGCATGTGTTTGCTCCAATAAAAGTAATTTGTGCCAACAAGTTTAGGCAATACAATATTGCTTTTCGCCATGAGAAGAGTAAGTGAGATTTAGAAAATTAGAGAGATAAAGTGCACAATGAACACAATGTGTCCCACTTCAACCCAAGACAAGAGCCAATATCCCAAAAAATTGGGACTCAACCACCACCACAAAATATATATTTTTATTAATGTTTGAGTACAATAAATATGTCTCAATACAATTCAAAATGAGATAAACCCTTTAAAAAAATATTTATGATGGAATAAATATATAATCTCATATAAAAACTCCAACTCAAGTTTAACTCTCCCTTCACATTATTTCTCTCTAAAAAAAAATACTAGTTCTCAAAGTACTAAACATTTCTCTCTCCAAAATATTCAATAAAAAACAAACTTTCTTGCATCTCCACTAAGTCTCTCTCCTTCTTATTCTCTCCACGTGAAATTTTGTAAATTATCTATCTAAATTTTAATGCACGCCATTTTATGCATAAGGGAAATATTATGTGTACTAACATACAAAAAAAATTCAGAGTTTAAAAAAAACCTCATGCAGGTCCAAAAACAATGCACGCATGTTGATTTATTTTCCACGCAGGTCAAAAATTATTTGCAGGAAAATTTCGAAACACAGTGCATACACCAACTCCAATGTTGCTTCACACACTCCAACATTGTGTACATGCTCACACAATGCAAGAATCAACCCACGCAGCCACCAGATTCTACTCAGGCCCTCTACATTCAAAATTTCTCCAAGGTTATGTTGCCTATAACACTTCCAAACTTACGCACAGGTCTCCATGCAGATCTCTGGCTTCAGCACTCCACGTGTAATTTGGTTCACATGCAATACACTCCAACACTTCAACGCGTTCATAGGTACCAGTGGGTGCCACGTGGCACCATTTCATTGGGCCACATGGCCCCACACCATTAGGCCTCAACTTTAGTGGTATGCTACTATATTTAGCAGTTCCTTTAAGTTTAGCAATTCCATTAACTTAATTTGGAAATCTCGTTATATTTCGTCGAAGCCCGCCAAATTTGGTACGACTTCCAAAGTTGGTGATGCTCCAAATTTAATTTTTACTCTACTAAATATAGCTAGTGTGTCAAGCTTGACCAAAATTTTAACTGGTAATAACTCTCTCATACTATAGCCGTATTGAGGCGTCGTCTGCGTTGTTGGAAAGCTTGCGATAAGATCTTCGATTTGATTTTGGTTCCACAATAACCCAAGGAATTTGATTTTTGATCCATCAAGGATCCACCTAGATCATTCCTCCCCACTTAGGAGCTTTTTTTCCTCCAAAAGAATAAACATGATCTGTGATGCAAGTGCATAGACCGAGCATAAGATGTGAGAGTTTGGACAAGAGCTTACCAATGTGATGGAATGGCCACATGGTAATGTTGTGAGGAATTTTTAAATGTTTTGTAATAAATTGTAAATATTTACATTAGGAAGTGAGTTTTGATTTTTAGAAATAAGTTCGAGAAGTTATTTTCTAATGTAAATAATAGTTTTCAGTGCCCTTATTTTATGAAGAAGGGGAGACGATTCACCCTTTCTAACTCTTGGTTGTCATAATCAGTTTATTTTTGGAAACAATAAGAAAGAGTGTTAGGATAAGAAGAAGGAAGAGGAGAATATCTCGAGTGAGGAGAAGAGAGAGGGAGAGAAAAGATGAACTCGTTATTTCTCTGTGCAACTACAATCCTAAGGTTGCAAATCGTTGTACTTTTCAATGTATGTGAACCGGAAAGTTTTTTCCATGTGAATGGATAAATTGGATGGAAAATGGGATTATAAGTTGTTTTTGTTTGATTGAATCGAAACCTCACTGTTGAAGAAAATCAATTTTTGTTTATAAACTATTTCCAATCATATTTTATCTTGTGCATTCTTATCTTTAAAAATCTGCACTTGTTCATTTAATTTTCATTAAGAATCTAAGCTTTGAAGCTTCCATCATCATGTTTTTCCCATTTTCCCTTTTATTATTGTGGTGTCAGAATAAAGCTCGAGAAATAAGTTTTTTTTGGATTTTGGGTTAGTGAGTGCATGGATTTTGTGAGGTGAATACCATCAACCAAAAACATAACACTTTTTTTTTTAATACGCTCCGAAAACCTTTGTGATGAATTTATAACTTTCAAATTCGAACCCTCATATTGAAAACCCGGTGAAGGAAGGTAAGGTAAGTCATTTGTAGTTTTAAGAAGAAATTAAAGGACGTGGAAAATCAATTTTGGAGAGATTCGAGTCATTTCACCTTCCTAGAAACCACAATACAGTTTTTAAGGCGGGCGCTACGATTAATAGTGACTGCACATAATTTTTTTCTCGGATTTTGTGTTTTAGTTTTAGGTCTTTGTTTTGCCAGCCTTTGTATTTCCCATTTTAGAGGACGAAATTGTTTTGGGGTTTTTGTTAAGCTTGTGAAGTGGAAAAGGGAATCCCCTTTTTAACAATCTATGTGAAAGGTAGGGTTATTTTGTATTATTTGAGATTGAAGATGTTAAAGGGTCAAATCCATTGTTATATGGATTGAGGATATTGGTGATATTGGTGTCGACCTATGAGCGAGAAATTTTCTTGAATTTGTTGTAAATACAAGCTATGTATGGAGTAGCACAAGGTTATTAGCAACCAATATAACCTAGATTACATCAATCTGCAATCTTGATCTACATAACAGATGCCTCTAACAGGTCACCTCCCATTTCCTTCACCTTTGTACTTTGAAACTTGGAATGACTATATTGACACATGTATCCATATGCAAACTTATAGTTGCTAATAGATGTCAAATTTTTAAGGCCCAAACAAAGCCATACTTTCGATGAATTTATAACACACTCATGGTCAAGTATACAACAAAAACCATATCTCAATGTTATCCAAATAAAGGCCAAAATATCACTATGTTGCACATGAAAGTGATGTTATACATTCATCACTTTTACAAAAAAATTCACAACATGTGATTTACAATGGTGGCCATGCCAAACTATTTAAAAAGGCTTCCAACTCCAGATGTAGCTTTTCAGGATGAAAATATGGATGGAGCTCAGTAGCTCTCTGATGTCCTTTCTTGTTGCAATGGTTCTTCTTCCTCCATAAATTCTTGACTTTATTTCTCCCCTGATGTAGAGAGGGATCCTTATTTCGTGACTCCTTCCTAGTCAACATACATTCCTCAAACAATTGTTTCTGGTGCAAGTCTGACGAGGATAACTTAAATTATCTCTTCCTTTGGAATTGTCACTGCCATTGTAATGTCATGATGCACTCTTCACGTCTTAGACTTGCCACTTGAAGACTCTCATGTCTCTTCATTTTTTACATAGCCCAATCCTTCATATCATGGTAATTCCACCACTTAGATGTGATTCAAAATTCCTTGGACATTAACTCCTAGTCCCTTGCCTTCATATTTCATCTTCTTCATCAGCTTCGAACCAATACCTGTGAGGTATCTTTCAAATCCACCAAAATCATCATCATAATGGGAACATGAAATTGAAAAATCCTTGTTTACATCAATTGTTTATTTTGAATCGAGTGATAAAGTCAGAAATTGAGGTCATTGCAATTTTTCATAGGCCTCTTATGTGGCTCGTAATTGAAGTTTTAATCTCTTCTTTGTAGAAATTATGGTGTAGATTTGCAACTTCTCATGAATTTTTAATCAAATTCACAAGACACAAACCTACTCTACTGCTTTTCGAAAGTTAATTCACAATTTAGAAAAAAAAAAAATCAGAGATGCGATAAGAATTAACACTCATGAACACAATATTTTCCCTAGGGAAATAAATCTGCTAAAAAACCGAATTCTTGCTTGCATTAATCTGATGAATAGAGATGTATTACAATTTCTTTTCTCAACTGAGCACAACCTGCAAGTGAATAATATATATATCTACTCACTGAGAAGATACGACCTAGACTTAGTCAATTTCTACCTATGCTTGAGCCCCTATTTCCTTGCGTAATTCCTGAGAAATTAGGACCCTATTATTTAGGAATTTCTCCAAAATGGATTGCGCAATTCCCAAGTTTGATCATCTAAGTGCATGCAATAGTTGTACACTCAA
This sequence comes from Pinus albicaulis, assembly GCA_034641835.2. Taxonomy (NCBI): domain Eukaryota; kingdom Viridiplantae; phylum Streptophyta; class Pinopsida; order Pinales; family Pinaceae; genus Pinus; species Pinus albicaulis. The sequence continues at coordinate 1,284,956,377 of CM076574.1, read as the reverse complement.
GACTAGTCTACAACTGATGTTACACTACCTTGAAATCTCTGCCACAACTAGAGAACTCAAATTATTTGCATGCAATACATATTTTTGGATGATTGATTAGTTAACTAGATGATAACTAAGTTTGACTGAATTCTGACTACACGACTGACCTTCCAGTAGTTCCTAAAACAGTTGGAACTAGTTTAAATGAAAACAACTTGAGATAACTAACCTTGATTGCTACGAATTAGCAATCACGCATGCTTAATTGAACTCTAACTCCTTTAACTTGAATTTTCTGAGTAAACTAGGTGACACAATCCATGTCACACAAGTTAACTGCATCCAAGTTATCTGTTGACGTGGATATTCAAATTTTCTTAATTTAATAAAGGAAAAATCAAATTGAGAATTTCTTGTTGCATTTTTCAACACTCCCTCTCAGCAAGAAAGGGATTATCAACCACCCATATCTTGCACCTATGGAACTCGAACTTTCCTCTTCACAAAGCCTTTGTCAAAATTTTAGCATCTTGTTCCTCAGTCGAAATGTAGTGTAGCAACATTATTCGCCTCTAAACACAATCTCGTAAATGGTGATATCATATATCTATATGTTTGGATCGATCATGAAATATTTGATTCTTAGAGAGCTTAATGAAACTCTAGTTAGTACAGTAGATCACAGTTGAATCCATCATTTGACTGAAATTCCCACAAGTACCTTTCTCATCCAGATCGCCTCACATGTTGCTTGACTTGCAACCATGTATTCTGCTTCTGTCGGGCTGAGCACCACATATATTTTCTTCCTGTCATACGGGGAAACCAATGATGACACAACACTATAAATTCCACCTGATGTACTCTTTCAATCTAATGGAATCCCCAACTAATTTTCATCTGTGATGCCACACAACTTCACTCCCTCTATTCGTTTGTACCGTAGTACAAACTGGGTAGTGCCTCTAAGGTACCGTAAAACATGCTTATATTCCTTCTAAAATAATTTGGTTCACCTAACCATATCTTGGCTCAGCTAGTTGACTACATAGCACATATTTGGTTGTGTTTTCACAAGATAAATTAGTGAACCCACAAGTTGTTGATAAATGGTAGCATCCACTTCTTCACCTGAATTGGCATCCTCCTTCCTCTAGTTGGTCGCTAGAGTTGTCTCCATGGTTTTACAACTCTCCATGTGAAATCTCTGCAGTATCTCATTTTCATACTTGCCTTGAGAGACAAATAGTTCTCCATCACCTTGTATAAATTATACAACAAGCAAGTATATCTTGGATTCACCCAATCTAAAAATGTGCTAAAGTTACATACGGAATCGCTTCTACAAATATTTTTAGGAATGAAAAACAAAATCGCTAATCACATGAACAAGAAGAAATATCAATCACACACAACACAGATAATTTCCCAGGGAAAGCTTATAGCTAAAAACCCCACTATGTTCTATTGTATATTATATCATGGATCATGAAATAATTACATACAAAACTCTTCTCATAAGAGCACTCAGTACATCAACAAATTGTCTCACACTGTCATACAAAAATTGGCAAATCCATTGGCCAATTTACTACCTCCAGACAACTTGCCTTCACTGCGCAATCCCTACTAAATTCAATCCCTGAATTGATGCAATATTGCTTGCCTTGATTGTGCAAGTATCATGGGCACATCCAATGTGTGTTTACTTACATGTGTGCAAACAGATAATGTCACAACTGATAGTCAACTTCCCTTTCACCTAGAACTCAATTGGGTCTCCTCTGGACCTGACATGCATGCATAATAATAAATCCTCAGTTGCATGTGAGATCACTGATTCTGAATTAATTAATATTTAATTCACTAGATCTCTCATTAGTGTATCTTCAGTTACAACTAGCACAACTGAGTTTAACTCACTTAACTGAGTTAAACTGATTTACAACTTGAACCAACTCATGCACCACTGCGCTTCGAACTCTGTTACAACTAGAATTACTCTGCATGTCCCACCAACAAACCTCTAACTCGAAACTCACTAGCTAATTGAATTTTCCACTTCAGTTAACTATTTCAAGTCCACATTGAGAATAGATTACAGTTTAATGTCCATCTAAATTAAGGGATAGTAAAAATAGAAATGAACCCAAAAATAGTCATGTGGGCCCCACCCTAGTATAGGTGCTTAATGCAATAGTGTGGGTGTTGAATCTTCTTGTTGAATCTCAACACGCCTTGTCATAATTCTAACTCGAGGATGTAGTGCATGAGACCCATTTCCTTCATTTCAAATTCCCTTTCAAGGTCATCCTTGCAAGATATGATCAACTGTTTTTCACCAATTAAAATCAAATCATCAACATATAAGACAGTTATTATAGAGGTTTTCATCTGCTTCACGTTTGGTGAAGCCCAAACGAGTGATATAGCTATCGATCCTGGTGTACCAAGCACAGGGTGCTGGTTGGGGACCTTATAACGCTCTCTTGAGTTTGCACACATGAGACTCTCGATCAAACGTCTCAAAACCTTATGGTTTCTCGATGTACACCTCCTCCTAAGTAACTCCATTGAGGAATGTTGTTTTTAAATCCATATGGTGGATCTTCCACCCCATCTGCCTAGCCAGTGCATGAATTGATCTAATGGATGAGTATCGTGCTACATGAACAAAGGTATCCTCATAGTAAATTCCCTCAACTTGAGAGCACCCCTTGGCCAGAAATTTGGCCTTATACTTCTTTGTGCTTCCATCTAATGCATGTTTTACCTTAAAGATCCATCTCAAACCCACAATTGATTTATATGTCGGTCTTCGGACAACTTCACAAACATTAATATTTACAATGTATTTGTATTCCTCCACCATTGCATCAACCAATAAATGTTGCTCAACTTATTCCTCAAAATAGGATGGCTCAGTCTCTACAACCTCAATCATTATAACCATGTAACTAGTGTATTGTTCAGGTTACCTTCTGTGCCTGTGCAAATTTGAAGGATCTCCCACATTCTCCCTCACATCCTGCACAAGTTTATCAGCTTTCCTGGTTCTTTTTCTACCTTCTTTGTATGGTTCTTCTTGGGTGGATGTTTCCACTCTTTTCTCCATAATTTATGGCTGCTCCACACTTTCTTGAGGCTCCTCCTTTGGATTTAAAGCTCCTCTTCTAGTGGGATTTGAAGCTCCCTCTCAAGAGAGCACCGCATCACATTCTCCTCGTCAAACTTTTCATCCCTTTGCACAAGTGTCATTCAGAGGGTTTTCAAGTACACACGGTAGTTGTGGGGATTTTATATTTAACCAACAAATACCACCAACTCTATTATTAGCTCAAGCTTCTTCCTTCATTCTTTGGAGACATGGTAGGAAACAGAGGCTACAAAAATCCTTAAGTGCAACACATTGGACTTTCTCCCCGAGAAATCCTCCTCCAGTGTAATCATACCAAGAATCCGATAAGGACTCTGGTTCTGAAAATATATAGTTGTGTTCCATGCCTTATCCCACAAATGCAGAGGTAGGCCTTGGTCATGCAACATTGCCCTCATTGTTCCCACAATGATACAACCCTTCCTCTCAGCCACCCTATTCTGTTGTGGGTTTTGGGGTGTTGTCAACTCTTGGCAAATGCCTTCTTTCACACAAAAATTCTTGAATTCATTCAACACATACTCACCTCCATTATCACTCCTGAGATCCTTCACCTTCTTGTCGATTTCTTTCTCAACCAGTGCCTTGAATTCTACGAACGTGGAGAATGTCTCATCTTTCTTTTGCATGAAGAGGATACAACACTTTTGTGAGAAGTCATCAATAAAAATGAAAAAATATTTGTCTCTAGTAGTGGAGGTTTTTGAGAAAGGTTCACAGACATCCAAGTGGATCCTTTCCAAGACTATATGTGCTTTTCTATCCCGATCATGGAATGTGGATTTTGTGTACTTCTCCAAGGTACATCTTGTTGCTCAAGTGATCCTTTGGGGAGTACAGTGGTTATTTGTTGCATAATCTTCAAGGATCCATGATGCAAATGGCGAAGTCATTTGTGCTAAATTTCACTGACATCGCAACCTATAACTTTCTCCACCTTAGTGCTTAATGCAACATAGTATTCCACATCTAGCTTATATAAGTTCTTCACACGAACTCCACTTTTCTTAACCTATCCCACGGATATGTATCTCAGGAATTTTTTCCTTTGATATAGATAAAATCATAACCATAGTCTTCCAAAATTGCAACATAGATTATATTTCTCTTTACGCCTGGAACCTACATGACAACCTTGAGCATGAGTGGGGAGCCTGACTCCCTCTGAAAGGTGACTGTACCAATCCCAGTCACATTGTGCCTTCTGTCACCCCCTAGATCAATGTGCATTTGCATATATTTCTCCTCCAGGTCACTAAGAAACTCTCTACACCTTGTCAGGTGTAACGTGGCACCATATTCGAAGTACCACACCCTCCCCATAACGGTGTTGGCCATGCATGCGATAAGCGTGAATTCAAGCTTGAATTGTGAAGCCAAGACTTCACTTTCTGCACCTCTTGAGGTCTTCTTGCTTTCCTTTTTATGTGGAAACTTCGTGGTATAGTGCCCAAATTCATGACAATTGAAGCATTTAATTTTGGACAAGTCTTTATTCTTGCCCTATTGTCTAGACTTTGGTTTGGATTCATATTTCCTCCCTTTTCCCTTCTTTCCATTTCCAACCAATGTATTTTTTTCTTCATCCTCGCCCTTGGATGAAGTCCCATCTCTGGTATTCTGCCTTATTTCCTCTTGTACCAAATCGGAACATAAGCGTTCCCAATTCGGTAGTTTCTCCCTCCCGTCCACTGAATCTTAGTAGTTATGCTAGCTCTTGGGAAGGCCAAGAAGGGCTAGGCTTACTGAATCATATTCTGCAACATTAACACCAACCCCACCAAGTTCATCATGACATTTTGTGAACCTGCTCAGATGCTATGAAATAGTGTCGTTCTTTTGCATCTTGATATTTCAAAGTTTATCCTTGAGCGCCAACTTCTTGTCATCACTACTATTCTCGAACAATTCTTTCAGTGCTTTCCACATTGCGAATGGAGTTTATTTTCCATGGATATTTGAGATTATGTGATATTTTACTCCCTCTAAGATTATTCTCCTTGCCTTGGCTACATATTTCTTCCACTAAGCAAGGTTATGGGCATCAGATGCATGTTAAATTTTGGGTACCAGAGGACAAGTGGTTCCCCATGGCTTTGATCTTTTGCCTAGGGAAAAGTGTCCACTCTATTGTACTTCTTCTCCCAAAGTGACTTTATAAGTGGTAAAGTCACTCTAATTTAAAAGTGACTTTATAAGTGATAAAGTTACATTCTAATTTTAAAGTGACTTTATTAAAGTCAATGAAGAATTAGAAAGTGAAAAAAAAACTATGGAAATAAAAGGCAAAGTGGGTCTTTATTTAAGTGGGTGAGTGATTAAATAGAAAAAAGGAAAATAATGTGCATTTATTTTCAGCCCTTGATCTAAAGTTATCTCATCCATTGGATTTAGGGATCACTCAAAAGGTCACTTAGGTTAGGGTAAAAGGAAGGATGGAGAAAAAAAGATCAGATTATTCTTTCGTGAGCATTTGAGAGAAAAGGCAAGAGAGAGCAAGGAGATTTTCTGAGCAGGGATGAGGTCAAGGAGAGTAGCAAATATTTGGCACGCATTCCAAGGAGGGAATTCACAGCGAATCCATACAACAGTAATTTTGGCATGCATTCCAAGACAGTAGTTCGTGTAGCAATGTTTTAGCACACATTCCAAGGAGGGATGGCACATATTTCGAGGGAAAAGACAGTAGCCTGAAGGCACAAAAATTGAGGCAGATCTAGGCACGATTTTTTAGGAGAAGGAATGTTGTACTTTTATGTACAGTCTGTACAGGATGTATGATGTATTCTGGGCATGAAAACTGAGGCAAGTCGTACATCATTAATTTCTGTAATTTTTCTGTTTGAGAAGTTTTCTATTGGCATGATTTTCGAGTGGAGTTTATGTACGGAAATCAAGATAAGTCTGTATTTTGTGAATGATGGAATTTTCCTGTGTATTTCATTTTCTCTGTAAAATATTTTAAGAAATAAATAAGACCTATCAAACTGGTTTTCCCCAAGATTTGTAGGGGGTTTTTCCATGGTCACATTGACCAAAAATTACTGTGTCATTTTCTGTGTGTGGCTGCAATATTTTTATTGTGCATTTATTTCTAGTATTTCTAACATTAGTAAAATCTCCAAATTTATATTTTGAGAAAAAAAATTCATTTCTAGATTTTAGTGTTTTTGTCATGCTTGGATTTAATATTAAATGCATGGAGTGATAAGGGAAAACTGATAATCAAAGTGAGGACTAAAATTTTACATGGTATCAGAGCATAGTTGGCTGGAAATTGTTATTTGGGACAGCAGTGTGTAAATTACAGCAGTTTGATTTTTACACATAAAATAGAAAACCTTTACCCAGATTTGAAATTTCAGTTTTATAGGACAATGAATTATGTCTATGGGATTGAGGGTTGAAGGGAGGTTAGATGGGCAGAGTAACTATAGTGCATGGAAGGAGAGAATCCAATGTATCTTTGAGGAAGCAGAGGTCTGGGGAATTATGACACATACCACCCAGCACCCAGTAGCAGTTCTTGTTGATCCAACACAGTTAGCAGAGTTCACTAAAAAGAATTCTAAGGCCAAAATACTGATTTTGGACAGAATAAAATATCATGTCATTTCTCATGTGAGAGGAAAGACTTATGCACATGAAATGTGGACTGCCTTGAACGGGCTTTACCAGAGCTCAAATGAGAACTGTAAGATGGTCCTAAAGGAGAAACTAAAGGCCATAAGAATGGCTAAGACTGACAGTGCTACAACATACCTCACCAAGATCACTTCGGTGAGAGATGAGTTGGCAGTTGTAGGAGAGACCATTGCACCCACTAAGTTGGTGAGGATAGCCTTGCAATGTCTTCCCAAGACTTGGTAGAGTTTTGTAGATGGTATTTTTGCATGGGAGAACCTTCCCGGATGCGAAAGGTTGTGAGATGATTGCATTCAGAATGAGATCAGAAAGAACCATCTAGGGGTAGCCAAATGGGGGGATGAGGATGAAAATGTGGAATTGTTGGCAAGAGGCAAGAAAGGAAAATAAAAGAAGGGAGATTCCACCAGTGGAGGCAAAGGAAAAGGTAAAGGCAAGCAGTAGAGCAAAGAAAAGGACTATTTCAAAGTCAAATGTTGGAATTGTCAAAAGACAGGACACTATGTTGTTGTGTGTCCAGAGAAGAAGAATAAGAAAGGGAAAGAGAAAACCATGGAAGCTTCTACAAAGATAGAGGGCTTCTTAGAGAGCTTTGATCGAGAGTTTGGATTCATAGCTTGTGATTCCTCCAGTGCAGTATCACCTTCCATACAAGTTCAGAGGGAGTGTGCACTCACCTCTACTATCAGAGCATCTTTTGGTGTTTGGTATGTTGATAGTGGCACTTCTCGTCATATGACAGGAGTCAGCGAGTACTTCTCAGAGCTATCAGAGAGTGATACTAATATTGTGGTAGTACTTGGTGATGACAACATTGTTAGAGAAGTCAGTGTTGGAACATTAACATTTAATAGGGAACCCAAACCTCCCTTGAAAGTGTCAGATGTTTTATATGTGCCTAGAATGAAGAAGAACTTGATATCTGTTTCAACACTTGAGGAAAAAGGGTATGAGGTGTTGTTCAGGAGTGGGGCGATGCTCATATATCCTAAGGGAACTCTAGCTGCTTCAGCTAGAGTGATTGGAGTGTGCCATGCTAAGGTGTACAAGTTCTCATTCTAGCCCCTGATGGAATTTAGTAGCAATACCAGGGACAAGATCGACAATAGTTCTAGCAGTTCAGAGTTGTGTGAGATTTGGCATCGTAGGATGGGTCACATGTATCATGGGGCCTTGAGGAAATTGCGGGAGATCACCATTGGTGTGCTAGATTTCATTTTTGATCACCTTGATGTATGCAAAGGATGTGTTATGGGGAAGTTTGCCAAATCTCCTTTTCCCAGCAGTGATAGTAGGACGAAATGGATCCTTGACTTGATTTATTCTGATGTGAGTGGCCGGATGTCTCATGTGTCCTTAAGTGGCTTTGAGTGTTATTTCTTATTCATTGATGACCACTCCAGGAAAACCAGGATTTATTTCTTGAAGACCAAGGGTGAGGTTTTCAAGCGGTTTTAAGAGTTCAAAGCTCTTGTGGAGACCCAAACAGGTAAGAAGAGAAAGGTACTCAGGTCGGACAATGGAGGTGAGTATAATCTTGGTGATTTTGTGGATTTTTGTGCTAAGGCAAGCATTAAGAGGGAGTTCACTGTTCCTTACAACCCCCATGAGAACAGAGCGTCAAAGAGGAAGAACAAATCCATTGTAGGGGCTGCCAAATCCATGCTTTATGATCAGGGGTTACCTTTATTTTTGTGGGCAGAGGCCTGCAACACTATTGTTTACTTGTAGAAAAGGAGTCCACATCGTGCCTTAGGGAATGTGAGTCATGAGGAGGCTTTCTCTGGGAAGAAGCCTGATGTTGGGAACTTTAGTATCTTGGGTGCCTTACATACTCTTTATGTCCCCAAGGAGAGCAGGACCAAGCTAGAACCTACTGAAGACAAGGGAATATTTGTGGGTTATAGAGAGACCTTGAAAGATTACAAAATTTACATTCTTGCAAAGAGGAAAGTGGTTGTCAAGAGGGATGTAAAGTTCGAGGAGGAGAGAGCTTTCAGGAGGTCATGGGAGTTACATTATATAGAGTCACCAGACACTCAGCAACAATTGATTCAATCACAGGGATCCAGTGCACAGGGTGCAGGAGGTCAGGGGTCAAGAAGTACATCTATTATAGTGTCAGATCCATTAGTGAGCAGTGGCACTTAGAGTCAGGTGAGTGGATCTTCGGGCATTTTACAAGGCAGTCCGCAGAACAATTCACAGTATAGTCCACTGATGGACAACTCACATGGTACTTCAGCTTCTACAGGCACAGCTACAAGTATGGGGTCAATTAGAAAGCCTTTAGGAGTTCAGGATTCTAATGATGATGAGGATTCTTTCACTCCGATGGAAGAAGTAGGTTCAGGGAAGAGGAAGCTCAAGTGTCTTCAAGACACCTTGTGTGAGGCCACATCATTTGTTGGACCAAAGAGACTGGTCAGAGAGAGTAGACCACCTGAGCAGTTTTATAGTTACATGAAATTGGTAACAAGCATTGTTGACACCAAGCCTTCTAGTTATGAGGAGGCAGCCAGCCAGCAAGTCTGGAGAGAGGCCATGATGGAGGAGTATTATTCTATTATGAAGAACGATGTTTGGGAGGTAGTTCCTAGGCCTGAAGATAAATTAGTTGCTACTTCCATATGGCTCTACAAGATAAAGCATGATGCAGATGGTAGCATAGAGAAGTTCAAGGCTCGGTTTGTGGCAAGATGATTCTCATAGGTAGAGGGAGTTGACTATGAGGAGACCTTCACTCACACAGCTCGGTATACATCTATTCACTCCATTATATCGATTACAACATAGATGGGTTGGAAGATCCACCAGATGGACATGAAGATTTCCTTTCTCAATGGCTTCATTCAAGAGGAAGTTTATATTGAATAGTCACAGTGCTTTGATGTGCATGGGTAGGAGACCCATGTATGCAGGTTGAAAAAGGCACTTTATGGCCTGAAGTGAGCTCCTAGAGCTTGGTACTCTCGGATTGATGCATACTTGCAACATTTGGGTTTCACTAAGAGTGAGACTGATCCAAACCTATACTTCATTGTGGTAGGCGAGGAGCCTCTCATTTTGGTGTTGTATGTTGATGACTTGGTCATCACTGGAGCAGAGAGACTCATTGAGGGCTGCAAGAGAGATCTTGCTTCAGATTTTGAGATGAAAGATATCGACTTGATGCATTATTTTCTGGGATTGGAGGTTTTGCAGGAGGAAGGGCATATCATCCTGGGATAGGGGAAGTACACAGTGGATATTCTTAGCATATTTCACATGGAGGATTGTAAACCCATGTCTACACCTATGATCACTAACTGGAAGAAGCTTCATGCTTTCAATTCCGATGGATCCTACTCTATACAGGCATATGATTAGATCATTGATGTATTTGGTCAACACTTGACCAAATATATGTTTTTTAGTTAACACTATGAGTTAGTTCATGTGTGAGCCTAGGAGAGTGCACTGGGTGGCTGCAAAACACATTCTTCGTTACTTGCAGGGTACTGTGGATTATGGTTTAAACTATAGACAGGGTGATGGAGTGAGACTGGAAGGGTAAACATATTCAAATTGGGCAGGATGTGCTTCAGACAGGAAGAGTACTTCAAGGTGTTGTTTTGGGTTGGGTTCGACAGTTGTTTCATTGTTAAACCAGAAACAAGAGTCATTTACATTGAGCTCAGCTGGGGCAGAGTATATGGCTGCTATTTTGGCCAGTTTTTATTCCATATGGCTTCACAAGATGTTGTTTGGTCTATTTTGTCAGGCATTGAGACCTTCTGTGATTCACTGTGATAATCAGAGTTGCATAAAACTCACAGAGAATCCAGTTTTTCATGACAAGTCAAAGCATATTGGGATCAAGTATCACTTCATTCGAGACTATGTCCAAAAGCACGCAATCATGCTTGAGTACATCTCTAGAAATGAGCAGGTAGAGGACATCTTCACCAAAGTCTTACCATGGGGCAAACATGCCTACTTCAGAGACAAGATGGGAGTGGTGAGGAACACTTTCCTCGGTAAGAGGGAGTGTTAAATTTTGGGTACCAGAGGACAAGTGGTTCCCCATGGATTTGATATTTTGCCTAGGGAAAAGTTTCCATTCTATTGTACTTCTTCTACTAAAGTGACTTTATAAGTGGTAAAGTCAGTCTAATTTAAAAGTGACTTTATAAGTGATAAAGTTACATTCTAATTTGAAAGTGACTTTATTAAAGTCGATGAAGAATTAGAAAGTGAAAAATTGACTATGGAAATAAAAGGCTAAGTGGGTCTTTATTTAAGTGGGTGAGTGATTAAATAGAAAAAGTGAAAATAATGTCCATTTATTTTTAGCCCTTGATCTAAAGCTATCTCAGCTATTGGATTTAGGGATCACTCAAAAGGTCACTAAAAGGAGAGAAGAAGAAAAAAGATTCATATTATTCTTTCATGAGCATTTGAGAGAAAAGGAAAGAGAGAGCAAGCAGATTTTCTGAGCAAGGAGGAGGTGAAGGAGAGCAAAAAATCTTTGACACACATTCCAAGGAGGGCATTCACATCAAATTTGCACAACATTAATTTTGGCATGCATTCCAAGACAATAGTCCGTACAACAATGTTTTGGCTTGCATTCCAAGGAGGGACGTCACATATTTAGAGGGAACAGATAGCAGGTTGAAGGCATAAAATTTGAGGCTGAGTTGGGCATGATTTTCGAGAAGAAGGACTATTGTACTTTTCCATACAAGATGTATGATGCATTCTGGGCATGAAAACAAAGGCAGGTCGTACATAATTAATTGCTGTAATTTTTCTGTTTGAGTAGTTTTCTATTGACACAATTTTCGAGGTGGAGTTTATTCACGGAAATTGAGATAAGTCTGTATTTTGTGAATGCTGGAATTTTCCTGTGTATTTAATTTTCTCTGTAAAATATTTTCAGAAATAAAGAATAGCTCTCAAACTGGGTTTCCCCAAGAGTTGTAGGGGTTTTTCTAGGGTCACATTGACCAAAAATTACTGTGTCATTTTTTTTGTTTGGTTGTTATATTTTTACTATGCATTTATTTCCAATATTTCTAGCAGTAGTAAAATATCCAAACTTGTATTTTTAGAAAAAAATTTCATTTCCATATTTGAATGTTTTTATCATGCTTGGATTTAACATTAAATGCCTGGAGTGATAAGGGAAAACTGATAATCGAAGTGGGGACTGAAATTTTACAATGCTTATGGTTTTAACATCTATATTGATGTATTCTAGCAAGTCATTTTCATCCAATATCACGTCCATGTGATCCTTTCATGCAATGAAATTTGAGGTTCCTTCCGAGGAATACTCTAGCCTCAGCCCATTGAATGTCATATTCTCAGAGCTGAAGAGATCCTGCTACACTGAACTAGAAATTTGATTCCACCTGAGAAACAACTTAGAAATTCGTCCTCTAATGTGAATCCTACTTTGATACCATATATAAATTATGGTGTATATTTACAATTGCTGATGAATTTGTAATCAAAATCACAGGACAAAAACCTACTTTTCTGATTTGCAGAAGTTAATTCACAATTTAGAACAAAAATTTCAGACATGTGATAAAAAATAACACACATGCACTTCTTATTTTTCTTGGGGAAATAAATCTGCTAAAACCCCCAATGCATGCTTGAATTAATCTGATGAATAGAGATGTATTACAATTTCTTTGCTCAACTTAGCACAACTTGCAAGTGAATAACCTATCTCTCTGCTCACTATGAATATCTTACCCATAATTAGTCAATTTATGCCAATTATTGAGCCCCCAGTTCCTTGCATAATTCCTGAGAAATTAGGCCCCTATTCTTTAGAAATTTCTCTAAAATGGATTGCACAATTCCCAAGGTTTATCATTCGATTGCATGCAACACTTGTACACTCAAGACTAGTATACAATTAATGTTACACTGCCTTGGAATCTCCACCACAACTGGGGAACTCGAATTATCTACATGCACTAGATATTTTGGGTTGATTAATAAGTTAACTGGATTATCACTGAGTTTTATCAAAGTCCCACTACACAACTGACCTTCTACTAGTTCCTCCAACAGTTGGAACTAGCTTAACTGGAAAAAAAAAAAAAAAAAACATGATATAAATAATCTTGATTGCTAAAAATTAGCAATCATACATGGTTAAATTAACTCTAATTCTTCCAACTCTAATTTTCTAAGTAAACTGGGTGACACAAGCCATGTCACACAAGTTAACTGCATCCAAGTTTTCTGCTGATGTAGAAATTTGATTTTTTCTCAACTTAACGAAGGAAAAATCAAATTGAGAATTTCTTGCTACATTTTTCAACATTTTTCTCCTCTTCTTCTTCTTGTAGAAGTCTCCTCAACTTAGCATTATTTTCTTGAAGGCTCTGGTTGATCTCTTCATTTGAATGATGAGAAGAAGATGAAGAACAAGAACATTCACTTTCAAATGTATTCTCATAATTTGCAAACAATATGTCTACCATGTCCACCATCTTGTAGAAGGCCTTGTAGATATCTTTGTTATTCTCCATTTTTCTTCTTCGTGTTGTAATTCCAATTCCTAGTTTTTATTCACACTCGCAATTCACATCAGTAATAATACTGCTCTGATTCTAAAATTGATCTAGAATCTCTGAGTCACCAGAATTATCCAATATATTTTCTTTGGTTGATGTTATTAGAATTGCATGAAAGAGCATGTAAAAACAATGTATTCAAATACTTAAAGAAGAAGCAACATAAAGGAGACCATAAATATAATGCACAAAAAAAATTTGATAACAGAGTTCGTCTAGTGTGGACTACATTTTGGGCCCTGCTTTAATAATGGGGAGGTTGGTTCATTCATCTTATCAAAAGAAATGCAAGTACAAGGAAAATAACATCAGTATACCTCCAAATCCTGGGAGTAACTTGAAATTAAGCTACTCAAATCGCAATAATCACAAAACTAGTATATATGTCTCATCCTCCTGATACTTTTGACTATAAACATGACCTAGTTTTGAGAGGTGCATTGTTGTCTTGAACTTAGTGTCCATCAATTGATGATGAAGGAAAGTTTCTTTCATGACCCCTGAATTCTGCTGCCCAGATGTAAAAATCAGCTACACCATTGTGATCCTTATGAAATTATAATTAAAATGAGTATAATGTTGGCTACATTTCACCACCTACAAATCTGGCTCCTTAGGGAATATTTTAGATTCCTCAAATATTTGACATCAAAATATTCTCTATAATATTCCTTCTCAGAATTCACACCTAGGTAGGGTTTCGCCTGTCAAGGTTCCATTTGCGTCATGGTTCAACATTTTCATGGTTCCCGCTGGTTAGGGTTGCGCTTGTTCAAAGTTCCTTCTTCTCTCGCCTCCCTCACCACTCTTCGTTCTGAATCGAATGCATGGTCCCGAAAAAATTTACAAGGTGTAGGCCCATGGCCTATTGGTTGACGCATCTCTCGTGGGACGTTGGGTCAAGGTGGGTCCAGGTTCAATACTCACCCATGCCCATTTTTTAATAGCAAACAAATGAATTTAAATTGTTTAAAACAAATGATCGTCGGACTATTGTTGTCATATTCTGCATATGTTAACTCTACCATTTTATTTTACCATTGTTTCAACGTTGGTTCCATCAGTTGGAACTGCGTGTCATTAAAAAACTTCACCATCAGTTTGACTATGGAACCACGTGTTTGATAGTCATAACATTGTTGTTAATCGAACCATTTACAATTTCTAGCACCAAGTTGTATTGACAGAGGAAAAAACTGAACCACGATATATATACAATTTTTTTGAACAGTTAACCATTATTACCCAAAACCTGTCGGCAGTGTAACCATTGGTTCCCAAAGTTTAAAACTCGCGCACACTTTTAACAAAAATTTTGAACAAAATTTTAAATGTGGACTATCATCGGTTTGATATCATAACCATTGGTGATAAATGTTATAATCATCGATCTTAACATTTGTTTTGACCACTACTATTGTATCATACGTTGAAACCGTTTTTGAAATTGTTGTTGCCAAAATATTTGTTTCACCTCTCGCCGCAACTTGGTGACATCATATGTTATATATATGACTTTAACGCTTCAATAGTTGTGCCAAATTTGGTCGAGACGTGCTAATTTTTCCACAAAATGGGTGCCACATGTCACCATTTCATTAGGCCACGTGGCCCCACACCATTGGGCCTCAACTTTGGCAGGGTGTCACTATATTTAGTGGTTCCTCCAAGTTTAGCAATGCCACTAACTTAATCTGGCGGTCTCGCTATATTTAGCCAAATTCCACCAAATTTGGTAGGAATTCTAAAGTTGGTTATGCACCAAATTTAGTTGTTGCTCTGCTAAATTTAGCCAGTGGGCCAAGTCTTCCCAAAAATTTAACTGGAAATAAATCCCTCATACGAAGTCGGATTGATGTGTCGTCTACACTGTTGGAAATCTTGCAATGAGCTATTCGATCTGATGATGGTTCCACAATAGCCCAAGGAATTTTATTTTTGAGCCATCATGGATCACCTAGATCATCAAACTATATTCCAATTTAACAAATTAAATTTCCTTTCATTATTTTTGCTCGCCTACCATAAGAAAAAATTTTCCATTGCACCAATTTGATTGAGAATTTATTTGGGAGCAAGAAGACCGGAAAAAAGATAGATTGGAAGAGTTGATAAGACCAATTTTATTAAAATGTTTTTCCTAGGCAAATTTATCTAATTTTCTACCCATCCATGAATCTTCATTTTGAATTTGTGAATTATCTCCTCCCACTCTTCCCTAAAGGAGGACCCTAGAAGAAGTAGATTCTTATGTTCCTTCGTTTTACAATTCATTGCTTCTTCATGATTTTATTCTCCATAATTGCATGTTGGATTCGAGTGCTTCTCACAATCTTATTCCATTGTCTGTCATGAAAGAGTTGAATTTTCAAATTACTAAACCATATAGGGACATGTACTTGTTTGATTCCAAGAGGGTGAAATGTGTTGGGTTAATTAAAGATATGGCAGTATCTTTGGCATATATTCCAACAAAAATTATTATGATGGATGTAGTGGTTGTTGACATTCTAGCCAGGTTTGGAATGCTTTTGTCAAGATCTTGGGGAGAAAAGTTGGGAGGAGTTTTAAAATTAGTTTTCACTTATGCTATCATTCCTGTTTTCAATGGGGAAGAAAATAGATTGTACAGAGAAAACAGATTTTTGAAAACCACCACAAAGAAAGATGTAGGTAATTCCCCCATTTATAGTCAGGAAAAAGAAGATATTTCTTCTTTTATTTTGCATGAAGATGCAAAATTTTCCGAAGACACCGAGAAGCAGCTCTCTTTAGAAATTGTACATGATGAGTTGTAATCAAAAAATATTTGGAAATGTTATTTTGATGGTGCCTACTCCAAGGATGGCACAAGAGCTAGATTCTTATTGGTATCTCCAGAAGGTAATATTATGCTTTTTTCTTTTAAGTTAGAGTTTGATTCAATGAATAATGTAGCTAAGTATGAGGCTTTGATCTTAAGTCCTCAAATTTCTAAACAAATGGGAATTCAGTGTTTTTACATTTTTGGTGATTCTGAATTAATTATAAGGTAGATTAAAAATATTTGTCAAACCAAGAATCCGAGGTTAATATCATATAGGAATGAAATTTGGGATCTAGTTGAGAACTATTTTGAATCCTTCAATCTTCAATTTATTCCGAGGGAGGATAACAGGTTGGCAGATTCGTTAGCAATTTCAACTAGCACCTTCAAGCCACCCATGAATCCAATATTGAGGTATGAGATTGAAATTCGACATAGACCCTCTATTCCTGACAATGTGAAACAGTGGCAGGTGTTTGAAGATGACGAGAAGATAAATCATTTCTTGAAAATGGTTAAAAATTTTGGAGATGTTGAGATAGATCAAGAAGAAGAACAAACATAGCAGAAAGGAGAAATAAGAAATCTTAAGCAGTCAATAGGTGAGCAAAAAATTATCCGATTAAAAGACAATGTACTTCCTAAAGGATTAGTTCCCCTTGAAATATTATTTGATTCTAATGATGTTGTTGGTAATTCAAAGAAAGTACATCAAGAGGGAGAGATGGAAGACTGTAATTTGGGAACCCAGCAAGAGCCAAATATGGTGAAACTATTCAAAGGTGTTCCTATAAATTATAAATAATGGTACATTGATCTCTTTAAGAAGTATATGGATGTGTTTTCTTGGTCGTATGAGGAATTGAAAACATATGAAAAAAGCATATTTCAGCATAAGATTCCATTAAAATAAGGAATCAAACCACACAGACAGAAGCTCGGACAGATTAATCCGTTGTTGCTAGCTCCAATTGAAAAAGAAGTGAAGAAATTGTTGCAGGAAAAAATCATAGTCCCTCTCAGATATTCGGATTTGTTATACAGATTAATCCCACTTGCGGACAAGAGCTATGTCCCTAGTATTCTATGAGTATCTAGAAACAAACATCCATTTATAAATCCTTTTCTCTAGACTATTTGCAATTCAGAATTATTATAAACAAAGAAAGAGGACATGCCCCTACCTTGAAGTCCAACGTTCGATGCAGTCTTTTATCCAATCGCTCCAAAGAGGCTTCTTTAGTAAGTAGAACTTGCAATCAAAGACAGACAAAAGATCAAAGATCCTGCAAGATATAATAATTGAGAAAATGTTAGTCTAACTGAGTGATCAAGGAGTCCAAGAATTGAATTATTCAAATAAATACAAGAACAACTCAATGAGAAAAGGAGATCCATATGTATTAACTTTTACGAAAAGAAGTAACCTTACAACCTAATGCCTTGAAGTCGTACAGGTTCTCCCAGGGTCCTAAATAATATTCCTCCTTTGGTTTGATAATCTTCCCTCTCTGAAGACTAGCATAGAGTCATGAACATAAGGGTGTGATCATTCTCATGCCAAAAACAACAAGTGTAGAGAGTATGCTCTCTTAATAATTTCTTCAACAATTACCATATACAAGCTATAGTCTACAATCTACCCTTGAGACTAAAACATGAGCTCAATTTATAGGGAAATGGATGTTGTTTTAGTTCCATGAAGAGGGGGATGGATTCTTTTCATGAAGGGATTTGAGCTTAATGGACCAAGCGATAAACTCCATGAGTGGAGGGATAAAGCTCCATGAGTAGAGGGATAAATATCGAACTAATCGCGCCTCTAGAAGCTTCCAGTTGGGAGAATATTTGACCAACTGGGCTTCTAGAACTTAATTTTTTCCTTTATTTGAATTTTACGGGGGTCCGCAGGTTTTAGTAGCAGAACATGCAGGAGCTGCCGCAGGCCATCGAACAAGTATCCGCGAACCCGCAAGAAAAGGCTAGGAAAAGTGCGGAGTTAGAATTTTAAGGGTTTTAATGAGCTTTTCTCCAATTCCAAGACTTGGTTTAGGAGCATTACGGTTTTTGACTTCTAAGGGAGCACAATATAGGTATTGATGGACCTATATGGACAGTCAAATGTCATGGTGACAAAATAACATGTAACAGATTGCCCCCTAAAGTGCGAAGTCTGAGGTTGTTCTGAAGAGTGAAGTGCTTTACCATTCCGGGGATTGGATTGCGGGCACACTGGTCTAAAACCTGTAAAAAAATTCAATGTTATATATAAATATATATATATATATATCATCGCTGAGGTATGCATTCCCATACTCAGATCAAAACTAACTAAATGTTCTGGTACAAATATGATTTTAATATTACATCAAAAGTAGACATAGTATGGGTGCAGCCATCTGTCATAAGTAGTCTATACGTATCATGAATAATAAAACTGCTCGCAGCCTGGATGGTGGAAACTAGATCCAGGGTCTTGATTTCCACTTCTCGAACTAGTACGATTCTATCCATGTGATTGATTGTGTCGAAGTCAAACATGGTTGAAACCACTTGATTACCAGTCAATGATGTGAATTGTTAACAAGTGTGAGAGAAACCACCAATAATGACAATGGTTCTCAAAGTACTCAGTACAATCTATGAAGTGTGAATGAATGATTTGCAGTCGAACACTTCCTAGAATTTCGATTGAAGGTCAATGATGCAACCTGTCGTCAAAGGCGAGCCTGCCATTAGGGCATGCAGATCCTAAGGTACTGATACGATTCTAGATCAAATTTCTAGATGAGGAGTTGTCATCGATAGAATGTGACCCGTCACAGGAAATCCCACAACATGAAACCATTAGATCAAGTTTTGAAGAAATATTTGCAAGGACTGACTCAGGGATGGTCAACGCGAATGGAGAGAAATGTTTGCAATGAATGGTTTATTTGAACTGTCTCTTGAACACATAACGATACTACAAATGGTTTGGCGGAAATTGACCTAAAGCTAATACCCAAAAATCAGCTGAAGAATTTCAATGTGGTTTGATTAACTGTTAGACAAAGGATTTCCCAACCCAGGTACAAGTGTGACAAAGAGTGTCGTGTTCAAGAGTGGTATGCTGCTTTTAAACAAGGGTGACAACTGGATTCTTTTTCTCTCTTTTTCCCCCACCATTACTGGCAAGTACCTCTTTATTTTTGACAAGCTTGAGGAGGATAACATTTGCTTGTTTTTGTAAGCTCATACTTGGGATGATTCCATCTTAGTATTAAAATCGAACCCTAAGAAGGAGTGGTTCGGTCCTGTTTGTAATTAACAGGTCCTTTACTGTTAAATTTTAACGAGACCAGTGTAGGATAAACTCGGTGTTTTTCAGTTTTACGGAGGCAGAAGAAAAACATAAGTAAACTTCGTGGCTGTAATTTTTCGTAAATTTAGTCTCTCAAGCTCGAAAAAGGATAAAATAATACAAGAGAGAACTCTATTGACCATGATTAGTCAACGTATACCTTTTTCATAAATAGTCCATTTCAGTCCGGAAAAGGGGTAAACTTACACTGAAGGGACGACTGTTCATTTCCTTTAACGAGTTTGAATAGTCAAGTACTCGGCGATTTTTTCATATTTAGAGAGGTTGAAAAGGGCTTAAAAGAGAACTCCAGGGTTTTGATTTTTTGTAATTTTCAAGAGCCCAAAAAAGTGATAAAAGTATACTCGAAGTCAAAATAATTCTTTTCACCAAAAATCTTGTATCCTACACAAAAACTCAAAAGATTACACATACCTGTTTCCAAGAAGTAAAAATATTGAAAAATAGCCTTTTAAAGTGAAAAATAAATAAAATATAATATTTTATTCATTTAAAAACTATAAAAAGGAGTTAAACAAAATCATTTTCACCTTTTGTCTTTAGAGTAGTGAATTGAGAGCTTTTGGAAAAAAAGCTCCGGAGCTAACATCGTGAGAATCGACCGTTGATTCTGTGAATTGTCAGAACCAGGTAATCCAGATCATCTTACTCTTCATTTCTATCCATTTGAATTCTCTTTTTTAGCTTTAATTTCATTTTTTTGGAGGAATTTATGTTTAAAAATGAGCTCTCGGGGGTCTGCAGGTCATGCACGCACTACCTGCGGACCCGGATAATTTTTCAAAAGGAAAATTATCTGGATACTGCGGTTTTTGTGTGGAGACCATGCGGACTTCCGCACTGTCTCCGCACAAAAACTGCGGAGGTGTCGTGACTGTTTTAAAATTCACAAATTCTCTTTGAAATGATTAAATTTTTACACTCCAATGGTTTCTAATATTCAAATGTGTTTATTTGCAGGATATTTCACCATGTTAGAGTGGAAGGAATGTGAACATGAGACTATAGAGAATGAAGCCATGAATGATCCCACAAAAATGCATGTGCTAAAAAATTATGGTTTGTATACGTTCTGGGAGATCCAAGGTATGAAAGCACAAGTAGAGCTGATAACATGGTTAGTAAATGCATGGGAAGTTCAAGATCAGTGCTTTATCACTGGTGGCCATCGGCTTTAAATTGAGCTCGAGGATATCTATTTCCTCACTGAATTGTCCCGAAGAGGATAAAATATATCCTTGTTTGGAGCTAGACAGGGTGGCCTACCTATTGCTAGCTACAAACAACAGTTTTGCAGTGATAAGGAAAATCCAAAGGATAATCGCAGAGACATTAAAAATATCTTGCGATTATATCTCAAAATAGTTTCATTTACAGTAACTAGGTTGTGTGGAAGTGTGGCACCACATGTAGCCACTAGTTCTCAAATGCAGACCCCTGTAGAGTGTTTTAGAGGCACCATATTCAACTGGTGCGAAGGGATATTGGCCAACATGAAAGGCCAATTAATCAGAGCAACGAATGCAAAGTTAAAAAACTTTAGTTATGGCGCCATTTTGATTTCTTTTGCTTTGGAGAGAATTCTGCTTCTCGCCCCTCAGCTTATTCCAGTAGATCGTGGGGAACCTCAGGAACCACAGATGGTACGTTGGGTTGCATTAATGGCCTGCCATGGTGGCGATGGCAGTTCAGTGGCTCGGTTCACTCCGGCATATTTTATGTGGCTAAGGAATCAAGTCTTCATAATCGAAGACTTCCCCTATGTAGGTATAGATTTCATAGGTGATCCTGAGATGTCTTTGCCTCCAGGGGCACAGTGGGACGAATCCGGTAAGCAAACTATTTTGATGTTTTTAATCTAATTTTTATTTGATTTTTATCTTCTAATACTGACAACAATGTTTAATTGCAGATGTCGGTCCACGACGACCAGCTACACTCTGTCGCTTTGATAGGTGTCAAGTAGAGCTTATAGCACCACCACAAGATCAGGCAGCAGAGATCCTGACTGATATGGAACACAACCTGGAGAGGTTAACCATATATATTCCCGAGATAGGGACGTATGGCATTCCTCTCCGACTTTAGAGACATGTTACAGGTGTTCCAAGACAGTTTAGGAGATTCCTGCGCAAGGTGGCGCGTGCCATAGTCTATTACGATGATCGGCATCACGAATAGTGAATGATCATTGTGTATTGACATATTTTGTTTTTTGTATCAGTATCTATTAGATCATAAGGTGTTTGAAACTACGATCATAGATGATGTAATATTTTGAAAACAAACCTATCTATGATATTATTACTTCCTCTGAGTATCTTTTTCAGCATGTATCGAATGTTATTTTGGTTTACTATGTTAATGTTGCAAATGTCTATTTTAAACACGTTTAGCTAATGCATCGGCCAATGTGTTTAAATTTCTTGAAATGTGTTGATATTGAATGTAATCAAATTGTCGTTCCAAGAGACTAACCTTCAAAAATAATCTCAATAACACTGGATTTTTAATTGCATATACCCTATTTAAATGTAATACAATGAGTTCTGAATCCAACCTAATGATCAAACGATGAATACCAAATGAAATGGCATCAGATAATAACTCAATGACTACGCTATATTCTGTAATATTATTCATTGTTTGCCCAAAGCTTACCCCATGCATAGAAACTAACTCATCAATGGGTGAATAGATAACCCAAGCCGCAGAAGAAATATTCCGTGTACTACGACAGGCACCATCAGCAAAACCAATGTATGTTTGAAGGGATGTCGACATCTGCAATATCAAGAGTAATCAAGATAAGCAATGATAGTAGTAACAACAAACTTAAACTAGGCACACTTATCTAATCTAAGGCACACTATCTAAAAAGTAACTAATATACAAGTGAGATCTTCACATGAAAGTCAAGCATAATATCTCTTAAGATAAAGACCATTTCTAGGCTTATCTAAAGAGACACCATCATAATCAGTCAATTCATAGGCCCCTTTTGCAATCACTCACTTGACAATGTAAGGACCATGCCACATTGGTTTGAATTTCCCAGCACCTAGCTTATCGTTAGCTTGATCGTAAACTAAGACTAGGTCACTTTCTGAAAAAATAAGAGGGGTAACACTTTGATCATACTGAGCTTTTACACGTTTCTTATGAACTTCGGTAGCTAATGCAGTGGTGCGCCAGTCTCATCTAATTGTGCCAAGTACAAAAAGCGTTTTTCCTCTTCAGAGGTAGCTGGTAGTAACTCTATGACTAATTGGAGTGAGGGTATTTCACATTCAATGGGTAACACAGCTTCTAAACCATAGACCAATTGAAAAGGAGTGAACCCTGTAGCAGTTTTTGCTAAGGTTTGGTATGCCCATAGTGCTGAAAAAATCATGGTATGCCAATTCAATTTTTGAGTTCCGATAATCCGTTTAATCATGGTGGTTAAAACCTTGTTGACGGCTTCAACTTGATTGTTAGCCTATGGGTAATATGGAGTAGAGTTATCATGATCAGAAAGTTCAATCATCATTATATTTTGAAAATGACTCCCATGGTCTGTGATAATAGCTTGGGTTACACCAAAACGAGCAATCACATGATTGAATATGAACAAGCTGCAGTTTTGCGATATGCCATGAATGTAGGCATCGGCTCGGCCCATTTGGTAAAGTAATCAACAACGAGAATAATATACTCATGCCCCCTGGTTGAGTGAGGGTTACATGTAATGAAATCAATGCCGCATTTCGCAAAAGGACAGACAACAATGATTGGGTGAAGAGGAGTTGGAGGCACACACATCTTTCGATAAAAAAATTGACAATTGTGGCATTTTCGGACCGCAATAATACAATCTTTGAATAATGACAACAAAAAACATACAGCGCGCAATTATCTTTGGGCAGTGGCAAACCCAAACATATGACCACCACATGCCCCAAAGTGGCAGTCATTCAAAACCCTTTCAGCCTCTTCGTGAGTTACACAACGCCAAAGAACAGAATCCACAACACAACGATAAAGAGTGTCTCCAACAATATTGTATTGTTGGGATTGATATCGGATTCTCCGTCAAATATTTGAACGTGAAAACTCTGACCGAAAGGTTTGGGTTTGAAGATATATAATGATATCTCCATACCACGGATCTAACGTACTGATATTAATTAACAGAGATTCATCTGCAATGGGATTCTCTATCACGGTTTCTATCTCAGTATTGGGAAAGTCACACATTAGTTCTGCAAACACTAGTGATTTATTTGATTTAGATTTCTCGAATTCCAAATCAAAATCTTGTAGGATGTCAATCCATTTGGATTATTTGCCTCCGAGTAATTGTTTTGTCAAAATATACATCATCGGGTTGCAATTAGAGATCACAGTTGTTTTACAAAACAGGATGTAGTGACGAAATCGTTGGACATCTTGAACTGCTGCCAAGGCCAATTTTCCACATGTGAATATTTGATTTCCATCGGATTCAAATTCTGACTTAGATAATAGATCACATGCTCATTGTGAGATTCATCCTCTTGAACTAGAACCATTCCAATGGTGGAATCAGAGGCTGCTACGTATAAAAAGTAGTCCTGGTGGTAATTGGGTGGATGCAATAATGGTGCATGGGTCAACGTGTGTTTTAAAGCATCAAAATATCGATCAAAAATCTCATCACAAATAAAAGGAATAATTTGTTTCAACAACCGGGTAGAACCTTTTGTTAACTCAACATATTTTGGGATAAATCTACGTAGAAAGTTTGCTTTCCCTTGCAAACTTTGGAGTTGGTGAAGTGTGGAAGGAGGAGGTAAATTGATGATGGCCTCAACCTTCAAGGGGTCAACACGAGTGTCGGCTTTTGAAATGACGAATCCAAGTAATCATCCTGATTGCACACAAAAAACAAATTTTTGTGGATTCAAATGAATCTTGTAATTCCTACATCTCATGAAAATAACTCAAATGTGTAGGATGATCATCCCTGTGTAAAGAGTAAGCAGGTAAATCATCCAGATAAGGTTTTACAATATGTTTGATATCATGAAAAGCATAAGACATGGCCCTTTGAAAAATTGCACCAGCATTTTTAAATCCAAAAGGTAATTTGCAATAATCAAATGTTCCCCAAGGATATATAAACTTTGTTTTTGGTTGATCAACAAGGAGTATGTTGATTTGATTATACCCAGAAAATCCGTCCATAAATGAAAAAATTTAATTTCTGGCACAATCATCAATAATTTGATCAATATAGGGGGTAGGATAATTGTCTTTTGGACATGCTTTATTAATATCCCTATAATCGACGCATACTCGTATAGTCTCTTGTTTCTTGGTAATGGGAACTATATTAGATACCTAATTTGTTAATGGAATTGGATAAATAAATCATGCTCGCAATAAATTTTCAATTTCAGCGTTAATAGCAGCATCTTTTCACGGATGTATCGGACGAAATATTTGTCTAATAGGTTTGGCATCCGGGTATGTATTAATTTCATGAATGATAATATCTGGATCAATTCCTCACATCTCTTTGTAAGACCAGCAAATATGTCTCGGAATTCTTGAAATAGGGCTTTATAAGTACTAATCTCATCAATCGTACAAGAAGCACCTATATGAATGTTTTCAACAATTCCAGGTTTAACTAATATGTTGATAGGAACATTTGTAGAAATATTTCCCAAATTAATCTCAGAATTTGAATTTGTAATCGATATGGGATTTTGTGGTTCCTCGACATAATCAATCGTAAATATCGACAAAAAATCATTTTCAAACCTATCAAGTTCAAGTAAAAATGAAAATCTATGATGTAGATCTTCCCAGGGTAATTCATCCAAAGACAAAAATTCTCGAATACTTTCATCAGTGTGAAACACTTGTTGAAAAGGATCAGAAAGTGATGTCAAGGCTGAGCTTGATAGTGAAGAATATTATTCGGTGATCACATTCATTTGATCAGGAGTAGTTGAAAGTGTTTCATAAAATAACTGTACTACTACAGATGCCATTTCAAAAGGACTCAAAGGCATCTCGCCATTGAAAGAATCCATTTATGATTCTGAAGGCACTACCCAAGTGTCATCGAATGGTATAGTGCTTGATGAAATCATATGGATATTTGAAATGGTATGCAGTACGTTGGGTAGAGGCATAGAGAAAGTTACCATCAAAGCAGAGTCCTTTACTAAACCTACACCAACATCTTCATATGGGATAGTCAATTTTCCAACATGTTGGATATTGTCTGTAGAAGCAGGGTCATATGAATAATATGAAAACTGATCGATTTTCACAATATTTCCTTTATGAGGAAATATGATTAAGCAGAAGACGGATGAAATGACAACAGTCATTGCATAAGACCAACTACAACCTAGAACAAGGTTGTAATCCAGTGGGTCATCAACAACTTCCACATCTAGATTAACTATTTTGCCTTCTACTTCTATAGGTAGATCCTGTAGTATACCGTACGGATGAAATCCTCTTCCATCAAAGGCTTTAAGGATTGTCGATGATTGGTTGAGTGTTGGAGAACCAAGAGTTTTCCAATAGTTTAACAACATTATGCATGTGGATACCCCCTCATCAATTACAGTACGCAAGACTTGTCTATTTTTTACTAATACTGGAATCTGAAAAGCCATTTGATGAGGGAGTCTCGGTGTAAAATTTTCTAGATCAAAGACCATGAGATTAGAATCCTGAGGATCTATAGCTCCAATAGCTGATAACAATAATTTCCTTTGTGCTGGACATGATTGTAGCACGTCAAAGTCCGACATTTCTGAAGGGGATATCGCCAAATCTTCAACAATGTTGTAATTCTGAGCAGCTCTCACATGTGGATTGAAAGCTGATTTTTGAATTACACCTTTAGTAGGCAGTTTAATCACTAGATCAGAATTATTTTTCTCGATGTGAAGTGGATCAGAAACCGAAGGAGATACAACTGGTGTTTGTCTAGAATTTTCTGTCTCTTTACCAATTACAGTATTTTTACTACCATAGTCTTGCGATCGCGTCGCTACCATCACCTAAGACATCATTAAAATATATGCTAATGAATTTGAAGAAGATCCTATCATTTTTCTATCTTTATTAGGAAAAGCATCCTTCAAGACAGCGAGTGTGGATGAACCTTTGACAAACTTAGAGACCTCGAACTGATGTGGGCACTCTTTGGTAAAGTGATCCTCATCAAAGATAAGACAAGGATAACGAGGTTTTCATTTATCGTTAGCTGGTTCATTATTTTCAGTTTTATCTTTAGGAGAGGTTGTTTGTTTCTTTTTATTCTTACCTTTATTTTTATTATCGGTTTTAGATTTAGCTGTAGACGAATCTACAACATGAATGTCAGCAGAAGTTTCAAGGGAAAAATCTTCTTTCGGTGAATCTTGTAAAGTTATGATAGGAGAAGTAGTTATGAAAGACTTCTTCTTACTCTTATTAGTGCTAACTAAACCAATCACACCGTCTGTAGCATGAGAACCTGAAGGAGTTGCAATTATTTGACCAGGACGTGGTAAGTTAGGAATTTTTTCGTATAAAGTACCAAACTGTGTATATACAAGGTCTAAGTACTAAGCTTGAGAAATGACCTGTTCTTCCGTAACAACGCCTCCCTTAGCCACATCTTCAGTGATTTTTGAGAGCAATGATTTGATAAACCATTCTGCCAAAATCTGATCCGGAATAAAAACTTTCACTAAACATCTTCTACGACTCCATTCATGTATATGATCTGATATGTATGTAGACGTAGATTTTTTTAATGAAGTCAAGAGTTTTGTGCCATTGTCATATCAGACTGGCAACTGAAAGTGTGTTAAGAAATTTGTTGTTAACGCATTGAAATTGTTGAATGAGCCACGTGGTAGTTCAATATACCATTTTGCGGCTAAACCTATCAGTGTTCTTTGAAACAGTCTTAATTAAATGGAATCATCAATCAAAGAGTTGGATGCATACCATAGGTGGTAAGTCATGACATGGTTTGAGGGGTCCTCTCCTGATTTACCTTCGAACTTAGGAATATCACTAGGCAACTTATTCGGCATTGGCGGCCAATACGGAAGATAATAAATCAGATCATTCGTTAGGCGCGACAAATTGGGTAAATCCAAAGTTTCTATGAATAGTAACTGATGGTTAAGGTCCTACTGAGCAAATTGATAACCTTGCGGAACTATACCAGTACCAGGAGGAGGATATCCAGGATAACCTAGAATAGCCTGTGCATTTGGAATTGGAATGCCTCCTGTAGGACTCTCGTAGTTTGCAAGATTGGCAAGAACAAACACTGTAGGGCCTACATTAGAACCACTTTGGAATCCTAGGATCTAGCCCTCCTAGATTCAGAGAGGGATCTCTCTATATATAAGTGTTTTCAAAGGATATATCTTTAAGTCTTAGTTATGATATTAGGCTAGTTATGAAGTACAAGGGTTTTTTTTGTTTTTGGTTGGGATGGATATCATCAAAATAAAGGAAGTCTTTTGAAGGGTAAAGGTGTGAGCAGGTTGAAAGAAATGGTTCAGCTGATAGGATAGGTTAGAGATAGTATCAATCCATTGGGCTATGGAGTTACAAAAGGATTTAATTACACAACAAGTTTCAAAGTTGGTCCATGGGGCAAGTCATCTATATCAAAAGATCTTTTTAAGTTGATTTTGTGGTATGGGACGTTAAGAAGTGAGGTGAAAGAAGCAAACATGTAAGAAAACAAAGGGCAACTTAAGATCAAGTAAGGACTTTTAACCTAGCCTGCTTTCAGCATACTCTCAAAGGAAAACATTTACGACAAACAAAAGAATAGGCTAAGATCAAGTAAGGACTTTTAACCTAGCCTGATTTTAGCATATTCTCAAAGGAAAACATTCAAGATGAACATAAAAGTAGCCTAACATCAGGTAAGGACATTGAACCTAGCCTGCTTTTGGCACACTCTTAAGGGATCTTTTCAAAGCAATTGTTGGAGATAAACTAGAGGACAGGGCTAACCATAGACTTCTCTAGTTCAACTTTACTTAGCAGACTTTTCAAGAACTTTCAAAGACAATATCTCAAGTTGTACTCAGGAAACATGGGCTCACCAACACTTCACTGGTTATACTCTATTGAATTATCCTCAAAACACAATTAGAAGAAAACATAAAGATAAAGCTTATCTGTGAGATTTAGGGTACTTTCATAAGTAAATCCTAATCTAAACTTGTTGTTATTTATCAGAGAAAGTGGAAAATATGGAAACATAAGAAAAACAACAATTATAGTAAGAAAAACATCACCATTGACATAGACCAGGATCCCATAAATCAACTTGTATATCTGATGTTCAAACCAGTTACAATATTCAAGTCCAGTAGGTCTTTACAGCTTCAAACTTCTCTTCTCAGCCTATCTTTCTTCAAAAACTAATAGAGCTTCAACAGCCTCAGCAACTATTTACATTCAACAGGTATTCAACCAACAACAATACTAGGCTCCTCATATGATATATATAGGTAGATTAAGGAGGTGGAGTGAAGAGGAAATCTAATTATTCAATTAATACAGAGTAAATGCTTCTCAATCTTTGGGAGGCCTAATGGAGAAGATATCTAATGTTTTAACTCTGTTAATTGTTTTTTACATTAATTTTCATCAACTTCAGTCACTTTTGTTGACTTTTGAGGCTTTTGGTAGGCTTGTAATTACTTTCTGAGCTGTCTTTGGCAAATATCTCTGACTATGCATTGAATTTGTATTCTTTTGAGGAAAATAAACTGGCAGGTGGCATTTATGGTCTTTAGAGAAGTAAAGGCTTCAGTGATTTGGCATTTAAAGCATTCTTTCTGCTGATCTGTCATGATTTGTTGCTTTAAACACTGATTTTCGTTTAATTTGTGCTTTAAGGATTCTTCTGATCATCTTTCGGGCTTTCTTTCCTTTCTGCTAACTATATTAACTTTAATATACTTGTCCTTAAATATGCTTTATCCTTGTAAATCATTGGTTAAGTCTTTGATCTTCTTGCTTTATTATTTAACCTTATCCTTTAATTTCTTCGTTGATCTTCATTAATATTCCCTGTTTTTGTGTCTGCAGGGGTTTCTTTCTATGCTGGAGAATTTACTAACTAAACAGTGCTTATGAGGCACTGATAAAACACTTGAAAGCCACGCACCTCTCCTTTTTCATTTTAAACCCCAAGGATCATCATCCTGGGGGGTTTCCGCCACTGGTCTGGCTGTGGAGGACCCTTTAACATTATAGGCTATCATTAAAACCTGAAAAAAGACAAAAAACATTAATAAAACCTACATTTTCATGGCTAAACTGCTTCGGAGGCTCGGCAGAGGGTGAAAGGGCAGTGTAGAGGCGAAAATGTATGCAGGAGGAGGTTCCATGGATGAAACCTGCAAAAACGGGGTTTAAATTTGAATTTTGGCGCGAAATAGTGGAGGCGGTTTTGGAAAAACACGAATGGTTTTCCCGCACGCAAAGGGTGGTAAGCGGTTTAGTGCGAAACGAACGCGATATCACCTGTCGGGCGACACGTGTCTAGGCGAAAATCATTGTTTTCGCGTTGAAAATGCACGATTAGCTCTCTTGGAGATTTGAGCACGAAATGGATTTGGGACCGTTAGATCTTCGGGCCAAAGATCTACAGTCGGGGATGAGCACGAGGGTTGAAAGTTATGCGGTGGGTGAGGAGGTAGTGGAGGCCATGTGGCAAGCAGAGATTGGGAGATGGCTTCGTTGGTGGAAGGTGGGACTGAGCTGACGTGAGCTATTTTGTTTAGTAGCGCGGGTATGGTTGGGAGATGGGATAGAAGGTGGGAGCATGGTGGTCGTTGGATTAGGGCCCGAGGCCTTTGATCTATGGTTGAGATTTGCCTGAGGAAACAATGAAGCGGAGCGAAGGAAAAATGAAGTAGAGGGGCTGAGTGAAAGTCGTCGGATCGGGATGATCTACGGCCAGGATTGATGCTTGATTTGACAAGTATGGCGGGGGAAATACAACGGAAAGCGCATTTTGCAAGGGGCGCGGGGGTAGCGGGAAGAGCTAAGCGCTTGGTTCTGGCGCTTGGACACATGGAGAAAATGAGCAGAAGATTTAAGCCCTAGGGAAATTGCATCGGCGGGGGAAAAGAGGATGGAAACGAGGAAATGAGGTTGTGATGGAGCACTGACAGCCGTTGATATTGGTAGATCGACGGTGCAGATCAAATCGGAGGTTGAATCATCGGTGGAGGAAAAGGAAAGTGAAATGAAGAAAAAAAACATGATTTTGCCGATGTGCCGATGGGGGCTAAGGGTTGGTGCTAGGGCACGGTCCCATGGAGGAGTAGGGGATCAGGAGCCAAGGAAAAACGGGCTAGCAGACTAGCGCTTGGTCACAGGCGCAGGGTTTTAGGGCAGAGAAACGGAAGGGGGCTTAAAGCCTATATATAAAAAAGGTTGGAAATAGGCCAAAAAGTGGATTTTTAGACTTTTTTCAAAGGTTCCAATAGGGTAAAAAAGATAGTTTAAACCATAAAAAAGGGGTTTTTATAGGTTTAAAGGGGATTTTGATGAAATGGAGTATGAAAGGGAAGAAAAAGAGGGATTTGACAGGAGGAAAGGGGATTTTCAAGGAAAAATGATGGAATGAGTGAAATGAAGTAAAAGGGAGGCTTTGAAACAGTCTTTTATACTAGCATGTTTTCTTTGAGGAATTTGAATGAAGGTTATCAATAACATGGATTTCTTGAGGATAAAGATCATAGAGAGGCTTCAAGAAGTCATAGATTTTTCATAAAAATTTTTTCTTGAAGACTAATAAATTTGTTTTACATCATCAATTATGACAAAATTTATTGATGGCTAACAGTGGTTCCACTTGGGGATGGCAGCTCCATGGAGGTGTTAAGAACCTCAGAAATTTATCTCTGGAATGTAGACTTGTGCTTTGCATTTTGGCAACCTCTTCTTGTTTGATCATGCTGCTTGAAAAGATGATCAATATTTTGTATCAGTAAACAGATTTCTTTCCCCAAACAACTACCTACACAGCCTACTTTCCTAATATTTTTTCTTCATAAGGTGCACTTGGACTTGCACTTGGACTTGCAAACCTTTGACATCAACATTTATTCTTTTATTGAAAGAATAAAACTAATCTAAATCCACCCTTATTTCTTCCATGAGTTCAGATTAAACAGTTGAACTCATTAAATCTCTACCTAAGCTACTATATGTCAGGATTAAGCTGTCTAAAGGATTTTATTCTTTATATTCTAAAACAGAAATTTAAATACAAACAAACTAGGATTAAGTTGTCTGATTTGCTGTAAGACTATGGCATAAAAACAAGCCGCACATAGACTGAAATTGACAGAAATTTAAAACAAAATTGTGAAGGTTAAGATCTGAAAATTATGAATATCCTTTCTTCTTTCTTTCAACTCTAGTTTTGATCTTTTGAAAGTTGTTTTCTCTTTTACCTGGTTTAAGGTTTCAGCATGTTAGAACCAGTTCTTTTTCTTCTCTTTGGCTCAAGTTTTGGTATGATTAGAGCCATTCTTTCTATTCTAATCTAGTCTACTAATAAGCCAAGCTTAAACAATTTGGAAAATCTGATTTACTAACCTATCAGCAGTAAATTGAAATCTATCTTAGTCATTATTAGGCTGTATGACTAAATAGCAGTGCTCTCTTTTATTAGTGGCATTTAGGCTTGCACACTTTCAAATTTTTATTTTCTTTTTTGGTATGGGCATGTACCTTTCTTCTTTTATATCTGCCATCTTTTCTCATTTTCTATTGTTTTTGTATTTTTTCCTTTTTCAAATTTAAAAGCAATGTTATATATAATGAACGAAAAGCTTTGAAACTAAAATATCAGTGAACAGAAATAATGTTTGAGAACCCTGCCATTGACAGGACCTCCAAAATATTCAACTCCACCCAGTTCTTACAGAAAGAATGCATTGTTTCCAATGGCGGATTGAATAAGATAAGGGGCTTGCCATAAATTATCAAATTTTCCATGTTTGGCCTTATCTTCTCTCATTGAATCCCATTTCAATACTTTATCACTAATTTTGAAGTCACTTGCCTTGGTTCTTTTGTCAAACAGTTTTTTGATGTTTTCTTGTAGTTGTTGTGCTCTGATGTATACTTCTTCTCTGGTTTGTTGTAGATGTATAGTCTGGTGTATTCTTCTTATCATATCATCATCTTCAGACTGTACTTCTTGGATCAACTTCATGACTGGCACTCCTAAACTGGTTGGAAATATTGCATCTATTCCATAAACTAGCTGGTAAGGAGACATCTCAATTGACTTTTTAACTGTCAATCTGTCTGCCCATAATGCATGTACTAGCTTATTATGCCATGATTTTTTGTTATCTTCCAGCAACTTCTTGATTATTTTCACCAAACTTTTATTTGAGGATTTTTCCAATCCATTACCTTGAGGGTAATAAGCTGTAGAATGACCCAATATAATCTGATATTTATGACAGAATTCGACCATATTTTTAGACCCAAATGCAGCAGCATTGTCAGTTATGATCTTTCTAGGACAGCCAAATCTAGATAGTATATGGTTTTCAAGGAATGAAATGATAATTGAGTCTGTGGCATTCCTAGAGGGGATGGCTTCTATCCATTTGGTAAAATAGTCTGTTGTTGTCAGGATCCATCTATGTTGGGAAGATGAGGCAGGATGGATTTCCCCAATGAAGTCTAGACCCCACTGCTGAAAAGGAGCTTCAATAGTGATTGGTTGCAGAGGTAAGGAAAACATCATTCTTTTGCCTTCAAAAATTTGGCATTTGTGACAGGCAATAATCATTTTGTGGATATCTTGAAAGAGGGTGGGACAATAGTAACCAACTCTAAGGATTTTGTTAGCAGTTGACTTCTAGTAGAGGTGGCCTCCACATTCTCCTTCATGAAACTCATGCTTGATCTTATCTGCATCATTCTAAGGCAAACATTTAAGCAATAATCCACAGGCATTTTTCCAATATAAACATTTATTCAAAATGCAGTAATTTACAGCTTTCAACTTTAAGAATATTGCCTTTGTTTTAGACAAACCAGGAGGGACATTTAGATTGAGCAAAACATACAAAATATTAACATACCAAGATGAATTCAGAAAATAATCTTCAATAAGTGGAGCTCTCAACTCCTTCTGTTCATCTAATGCATTAAACATGTTTATATCAAGAGCTCGAAAGTTGGATTCAGCCATAATTTTTGCTAGTCCTTGACCTTTTATGAGCTTAGTGGGCTTGATTTCTAAGTCATATTCTAAAATTACAGCAATCCACTTTCCTCTTTTTCCATCTGGATCTTGGGTCAATATGTCTTTTACAATTGAATGTGGCACAAATGCTATAATGTGGGAATGTAAAATGTAAACTCTGAAGTCTTTTAAGGCTTTGACCAAGGCAAAGGCTTGTTTTTCCATTATGTTGTACTTCAGAGGTGCATCTCTTAATGCCTTACTGAAAAATGAAATTGGATGCTCTTGTCCCTTCAAGTTTTTCTGTAATAGGACAACAGTTATTGTGTGTTCTGATGCAAATGAAAATATGAAGAAATATTTTGTAAAGTCAGGACTGATAAGAACTGGTGTTCTCGTGAGTACTTGTTTTACCAGCTCAAATGATTTCTTTGCTTCTAAGGTCCATTTAATTCCTGCTTCTCTCTTAAGCATATTTGTCATGTTTCTAAGGCATTCAGCTAGATTGGGTATGAACCTTCTCAAGAAATTAATCTTCCCAATGAAAGATTGAAGTTCCTTGATGTTTCTAGGATGGTTGATTTGCAATATACCATTGACCCTTTTTGGGTCTATCCTTATTCCTTCTTCAGATATTATATGTCCAAGAAGTTTACATTTTTGGAGACCAAACAATGTTTTCTTTGGATTTAAGGACAACCCATATTTTCTGTATTTCTCAAAGACTTTTCTCAAGTGTATTAGGTGTTCTTCATCTATTTTAGAATAAACAATGATGTCATCTAAATAAATCACTATGAAGTAACCTATTTCTTCTGAGAATGCAATATCCATGGCTCTCTGAAATGTGGCACCAACATTCATTAAACCAAAGGACATTTTTAAATACATGAAAGTACCCCAAGGAGTAGTAAAGTTTGTTTTAAGTTGATCATCAGGATGTATCAATATTTGATTGTAACCTGAGAAGCCATCTCGCAAAGAAATTCTTTTAGAACAAAATACCCTTTGTAAGATATGATCCATTTTGGGTAAGGGATAGTTTTCCTTTAATGAGGCTTTGTTTAAGTTTCTAAAGTCAATGCAAAGCCTTATTTCTCCTGTTTTCTTCCTAATAGATACAAGATTAGACACCCACTCTGAGTATCTAATAAGGACTATAATTCCAGCATCATACATTTTTCTAATTTCTTTCTCTACCAAAGGTAATTGAATAGGGTCGATTCTGCGCAATTTTTGTTTAAAAGGCTTCTAGTTTTCTTTGAGGGGTATCTTATGCTGGATTATTTCTATATCATATGATTTTAGATCTTCATATCTCCATGCAAAAACATTATAAAACTCTCTAAAAAACTCAATGTATTTCAGTTTAATGTGAGCTGGCAGTGTTTTAGATAGTTTGATCATTTTGGGCTTTTCATCACTGCCTATGTTGCATTTTTCCACTTTACCTTCAATAGGTTCTAGTTTTGGCTTTTTGGCAACATCATTCAAGTCAAAAAATTCTTCTAATGGGACCAGTCCTTTTGGCAAGCTTTGATTTTTAGATTGCAGCACTTCTAAGTCTTCTTTTTCTAAATCTGTGCTATTTTCTGTTTTATGTTTGGGTTGATAGGTTAACAGATATATATCAGCAATCTCAGGAGATTTTTCTTCTTCAGAAAGTGGGTTTTCTTCAGTAGGACAATCTTGTTCATACTCTGAATCTGAGTTTTGCAATTCAAATTCATTTTTGTACTGTAGGAAGTCTTCTATTTGTTTATCTCTTTCAAACACTTGCCAATATTTTTCGTTATCCGGGACAGCTGGTCTATATTTGACTTGGATGGTGTATTGTTTGCTTTCATAAGGTCTTAGAAAAGTACTAGTAGCAAAGGCTAATCCATTGGCAAGAATGTTTTGGTTCCTTGGGACAAAGGTAAGTTGGAATTCAGCAAATGTTTTTAACAAGTCCATGGCATCATCTCTATAAGCTCTAAGTCTGGGATTTTTAGCAGTGTATTCCCCATTTACTTGCCTAATTATCAATTTTGAATCCCCATGAACTGTTATTTTTTTGGTCCCTAATTTTTTCAATAAATTTAGGCCTAAAAGGAGAGCTTCATACTCTGCTATGTTATTTGTGCATTGGAAGTTTAATCTATAGGAATGACCCTCAGCATGATTGTTTTCAGTGTTGTGTACCCATATGCTTGCTTCTGCACCAGTTTTAGAACAAGACCCATCAAAACTCATACTCCAAAGAGGACTGTTTTCAGATTTGTCACTTATTTTATTTTTGTCCTCTCTGTTTTGTTCACCTAATCTGTCATTGCGTTGTTCCTGCAGGTCTGCACTATGTTGAATTTTGTTTTGTTCCTCAAGATTTTCAACGTTTTGAGGTTTTATTCTTTGATTTTCATGATCTGTACTACATTTATGACTATTTTGGACCTCAAGACCTTCAATTTGTTTGCTGTGATTTTATGAATTGGCAAATTGTCTTTTACTTTTCTCCTTGTTTTCCTCTTCATCTATAGTTTCCACTATGTTAGGATGTGGAGTGATCACTATATTGGCTGATGTTTCATTGATTAACCCTTGCTCATTAGAAATCTCATCATTATAAAGAATGAATGATTCAAGGTTAGTATGTATAGAATAGAAAGGGGATTTTTCCGGTCTTTCTTGGTTACTCACCATGTATTTCATGTGTGTTTCCCTATAGAGTCTTCTAGGTTGACTAAAGATAGGGATGGTGGCATAAGTCATACCATCTGCATAGTACCTTGCAACTTAGCACCCCATGATCTTGAAAGAAGCATGCCATATTTGGGGGGTATATCAGCCACTACAATGTCCATCACTAAGCTTTTGGCTGAGATTTGAGCTAAGTTAACACAGAGATCCTTTATAAGGCCTAGGCATCTCACTCTGCTTGAATCAAAGGAATATAAATCTTTATAAGGTCTAGTTACCTCAGGGCCTAATTTTTCCATTATTACTTTGGGCATGAGGTTATGTGATGCTCCTGAATCAAGCATGGCATTGTGCAAAATATTATCATGGATGTTCAAACTGATGTAGAATGGAGGGGTAGTTCCTTCTTGAAATTTTCCTTCAATCTTAGGACCAAACAGAAGCTCTGGTGTATCATCATTCAAGTTGACAGTATCATGAATTTCTTCTATGTTCAACGCTTTCAAAACTTGACATCTAAATACATTTTGAGTGACTAACTCAGTGAGTGGGACAAAGATTTTGATTTTGAAAATTTCACTCTCTAAGCTAAAGGGAATCTGATTTTTCAAAATGTTTGATTCAACCTTCTTAGTCACTAATTCATCAGCAAAATTAGCTTGATGATCTACTATTTACAGCAATAAAAATGGTTTTTCAGGGGCATTAGCTGAAATTCTAGTGTTGCTAGGGTCACCACTCTGTTTTTCATTGATTTGGGTGTTTTTTCCCTTGTTTGGATCAGAACTTTTAGCCACTGTTTTATGGTTTTCTGTTGTCTTTTTGGAAGTATTTACAGGGTTGTTTTTGGCAGAATTATCGGAGGTTTTGTTCCTGGGAGTTTCCAGATTCTTTTTACTTCTTAGGTCATATTGTTTAGGTGATCCTATGTTGGCATTTTCAAAATCTTGTTCATAGTATACAGTTTCTGGTCTTCTATCATCATAGGGTGTATATAGACCTTGTTTTCTTTCATGGAGGAAATCATAATCCTCAATGCTTACTGCCAGCATGTTTATGTTATCATCCTCTGTTTGTTCATTTGTTTCTCCATCCTCATTAACATAATTTTCTTGAAAATAAGGTCTGATCTGTTGATCAGCATCTCTTTGTATGTTTTGAGGTTGATTTCTCCTAAAGTTCTGATTTTGATTTTGGGATTGATTACTATTTTGAGGAGCTGATTGATTTTCTCTAGATTGAGCTTTTTCATATATGTTCATCCTCTCCATTAGCTTTTCCATCATCCTTTCCATTTTTGAGTCAGATGTGGAAGGTACACCTTCATCCCTATATGATACCCTCTTCTTGGTCTTCATTCTAGCTCTCTTCTCAATCAGATTTTCTTCCACACTAAAAGCTCCCTTCTGCATGTATTCTAAAGTTAAGGGATCCCTTTCTCTTAGATGATAGGCCATTTCGGGATCAAATCCTTCAGGGAATTTGGCCAAAGCTGAGCCTTGTGGAGGTTTCAAATCTGGGGATAGTGCGTTATAAACAATATTAAATCTAGT
The DNA here is from genome assembly GCA_034641835.2 of Pinus albicaulis. NCBI lineage: Eukaryota > Viridiplantae > Streptophyta > Pinopsida > Pinales > Pinaceae > Pinus > Pinus albicaulis. The sequence continues at coordinate 1,284,918,362 of CM076574.1, read as the reverse complement.
GCAATAATTTTGAACACTTTCCCTAGTGTTTCTATTGAGGTTGTTGTAATCTAAAAGTATTTGGAGAGGGTTCTTCATAATTTCCCATTTGTTTATAAATGATTGATGGAAAGCTTGTAGGTCATTAATGCTATTAGGGGTTAAGTTTTTGAACCATTTTCTTGCTTCTCCCCCTAAACTTTGAGAAAATAATATGAGTTTAACAGTTTCATCATCTATCTCATTTCTATCAAAATAGTCATTCATCTTGTCCACATGTAGTTAAGCAGTAATAGTACCACTTGCATCATATAATGGAATCTTGGACTGATAGTCCTGTGGCAAATTGACTAAAGGTAACTAGAGGAGCATACCATGCTGCCACGATAGGAGGTTGTGGAAAAAATGGGGGGTTTACAAGTGGAGGGTTTATGAAAGGAGGAGGAGGATGGAATGGAGTAGTTTGAACAGTGGGTGTATGAATAACAGAAGTACTTGGACCAACAAGAGACTGTTGAGCAGATCTAGGATGAGAGAAACCAAAGTTATGAATGAAATGCAGATCAGGTGGGGTAGTTTCTATGCTATCAGTATGTTCACCACTATGTTGGGGTGAGTGTGGAGACTCAAAGTCTATCTGATCTATATCACTAAGTGACTTAGTTCTGTATGGGTTTCTTATGGGTGGTAAGTCAACTTGTGTATCCTACGGAGCTGTGAGATTTTCAGGGACAGAATTAGCTCTATGAATTGGTCTGACAATAGTTGAAGTCTTGAATTTAGGAGATTTCCTAAGAATACTTTCTGGATTATCAACTATCTCAGGAGGATTTGGGTCAGGATAGGCTCTAGTATAAATTCTTCTAGAAGCCTCTATGTGGTGTTTTTGGACCTAATGATAAGAAAAGTTCAGCCAAGTATGACAGTCTTTTAAAGGCTAACTAATCTTATTCAGAGAAAACTCAATCCTCAAAGTCTTCTTAACTAGGTTTGAAATGATGTTTGAAGGATAAAAGAATTTCCTAGTGGAGTCTTAGGAACAACTAGTGGGGTCAGAAAGCCTACATAATACCAATGGAGTCGCCAGGTGAAGGATTTTTACTTGTTTTGAAGGTTTGGTTGTTGTTCATCATCAACAATCAATAATAACCAGTCTTGGTGACACTTGTCTCATTCAAAAATAGGGGTTTGTTGAATTGTGAAGTTATTTATTACTCAATATTCCCCAGTATGGTCGCCACTATGTTAGGACTCCCATAGTTTGCAAGACTGGCAAGAAAAAACACTGCAGGGCCTACATCAGAACCACTTTGGAATCCTAGGATCTAGCCCTCCTAGATTCAGAGAGGGATCTCTCTATATATAAGTGTTTTCAAAGGATATATCTTTAAGGCTTAGTTATGATATTAGGCTAGTTATGAAGTACAAGGGTTTTGTTTGTTTTTGGTTGGGATGGATATCATCAAAATAAAGGAAGTCTTTTGGAGGGTAAAGGTGTGAGCAGGTTGAAAGAAATGGTTCAGTTGATAGGATAGGTTAGAGATAGTATTAATCCATTGGGCTATGGAGTTACAAAAGGATTTAATTGCACAACAAGTTTCAAAGTTGGTCCATGGGGCAAGTCATCTATATCAAAATATCTTTTTAAGTTGATTTTGTGGTATGGGACGTTAAGAAGTGAGGTGAAAGAAGCAAACATGTAAGAAAACAAAGGGTAACTTAAGATCAAGTAAAGACCTTTAACCTAGCCTGCTTTTAGCATACTCTCAAAGGAAAACATTTAAGACAAACAAAAGAATAGCCTAAGATCAAGTAAGGACTTTTAACCTAGCCTGCTTTCAGCATATTCTCAAAGGAAAACATTCAAGATGAACATAAAAAATAGCCTAAGATTAGGTAAGGACTTTTAACATAGCCTGCTTTTGGCATACTCTTAAGGGATCTTTCCAAAGCAACTGTTGGAGATAAACTAGAGGACAGGGCTAACCATAGACTTCTCTAGTTCAACTTTACTTAGCAGACTTTTCAAGAACTTTCAAAGACAATATCTCAAGTTGTACTCGGGAAACATGGGCTCACCAACACTTCACTGGTTATACTCTATTGAATTATCCTCAAAACACAATTAGAAGAAAACATAAAGATAAAGCTTATCAGTGAGATTTAGGGTACTTTCAGAAGTAAATCCTAATCTAAACTTGTTGTTCTTTATCAGAGAAAGTGGACAATATGGAAACATAAGAAAAACAACAATTACAGTAAGAAAAACATCACCCTTGAAATAGACCAGGATCCCATAAATCAGCTTGTATATTTGATGTTCAAACTAGTTACAATCTTCAAGTATAGTAGGTCTTTATAGCTTCAAACTTCTCTTCTCAGCCTATCTTTCTTCAAAAACTAATAGAGCTTCAGCAGCCTCAGCAACTATTTACATTCAACAGGTATTCAACCAACAACAATACTAGGCTCCTCATATGATATATATAGGTAGATTGAGGAGGTGGAGTGAAGAGAAGGTCTAATTATTCAATTAATACAGAGTAAATGCTTCTCGGCCTTTGGGAGGCCTAATGGAGAAGATATCTAATGTCTTAACTCTGTTAATTGTTTTTTACATTAATTTTCATCAACTTCAGTCACTTTTGTTGACTTTTGAGGCTTTTAGTAGGCTTGTAATTATTCTCTGAGCTATCTTTGGAAAATATCTCCGACTGTGCATTGAATTTGTATTCTTTTGAGGAAAATAAACTGGCAGGTGGCATTTCTGGTCTTTGGAGAAGTAAAGGCTTCAGTGATTTGGCATTTAAAGCCTTCTTTCTGCTGATCTGTCATGATTTGTTGCTTTAAACACTGATTTTCCTTTAATTTGTGCTTTAAGGCTTCTTCTGATCATCTTTCGGGCTTTCTGTCCTTTCTGCTAACTATATTAACTTTAATTTACTTGTCCTTAACTGTGCTTTATCCTTGTAAATCATTGGTTAAGTCTTCGATCTTCTTGCTTTATTCTTTAACCTTTATCCTTTAATTTCTTCGCTGATCTTCATTAATATTCCCTGTTTTTGTGTCTGTAGGGGTTTCTTTCCGTGCTGGAGGATTTATTAACTAACCAATGCTTATGAGGCACTGATCAAACACATGAAAGCCACGCACCTCCCCTTTTGTATTTTAAACCCCAAGGATCATCATCCTGGGGGGTTTCCGCCACTGGTCATGCTGTGGAGGACCCTTTAACATTATAGGCTATCATTAAAACCTGTAAACATACAAAAAACATTAATAAAACCTACATTTTCATGGCTAAACTACTTCGGAGGCTCGGCAGAGGGTGAAAGGGCAGTGCAGAGGCGAAAATTTATGCAGGAGGAGGTTCCATGGATGAAACCTGCAAAAACGGGGTTTAAATTTGAATTTTGGCGCGAAATAGTGAAGGCAGTTTTGGAAAACCACGAATGGTTTTCGCGCACGCAAAGGGTGGTAAGCGGTTTAGCGCAAAACGAACGCGATATCACCCGTCAGGCGACACATGTCCAGGCGAAAACCATTGTTTTCGTGTTGAAAATGCGCGATTAGTTCTCTTGGAGATTTGAGCGCGAAACGGATTTGGGATCGTTAGATCTTCAGGCTGAAGATCTACGATCAGGGATGAGCGCAAGGGTTGAAAGTTGTACGGTGGGTGAGGAGGTAGTGGATGCCAGGTGGCAAGCAGAGATTGGGAGATGGCTTCATTGGTGGAAGGTGGGACCGAGCTGACGTGAGATATTTTGTTTGGTAGCTTGGATATGGTTGGGATATGGGATAGAAGGCGGGAGCATGGTGGCTGTTGGATTAGGGCCTGAGGCCTTTGATCTACCATCGAGATTTTCCTGAGGAAACAATGAAGCGGAGTGAAGGAAAAATGAAGTAGAGGGGTTGAGTGAGAGTCGTCAGATCGGGATGATCTACGGCTAGGATTGATGCGGGATTTGAAAATTATGGCGGGGGAAATACAAAGGAAAGTGAATTTTTCAAGGGGCGCAGGGGTAGTAGGAAGAGCTAAGCGCTTGGTTCCGGCACTTGGACACATGGAGAAAATGAGCAGAATATTTAAGCCCTTAGGAAATCACATCGGCGAGGGAAAATAGGATGGGAACGAGGAAATGAGGAGGTTGTGATGGAGCGCTGACAGCCTTTGATCTTGGTAGATCAACGGTGCAGATCAAATCAGAGGTTGAATCATCGGCGGAGGAAAAATAAAGTGAAATGAAGAAAAAAACGTGATTTTGCCGATGTGCCGATGGGGGCTAAGGGTAGGTGCTAGGGCACGGTCCCGTGGAGGAGTAGAGGACCGAAGCCAAGGAAAAAAGGGCTAGCGGACTAGTGCCTGGTCACGGGCGCAGGGTTTTATGGCGGAGAAACGAAAGGGGGCTTAAAGCTTATATATAAAAAAGGTCGGAAATAGGCCAAAAAGTGGGTTTTTAGACTTTTTTTCAAAGGTTCTGATAGGGTAAAAAGGATAGTTTAAACCATAAAAAAGGGGTTTTTATAGGTTTAAAGGGGATTTTGATGAAATGGAGTATGAAAGGGAAGAAAAATAGGGATTTGATAGGAGGAAAGGAGCTTTTCAAGGCAAAATGATGGAATGAGTGAAATGAAGGAAAAGGGGGGCTTTGAAACAATCTTTTATACCAGTAGGTTTTCTTTGAGGAATTTGAATGAAGGTTATGAATAACATGGATTTCTTGAGGATGAAGATCATAGAGAGGCTTCAAGAAGTCACAGATTTTGCATAAAATTTGTTTTTTTGAAGACTAATAGACTTGTTTTATCCGTCATCAGTTATGACAAAATTTATTGATGGCTAACACTTCCCAGATAACCAGGGTTGGCCGAACCATATTGAGGTTGAGTTGGTATATGATAAGTGTAACCAGGGTACAGTTGATGTTGGTATATTGGATTTTGTGCTATAGGTCCATATTGATACTGCCCTTGATATGGTTGATAAACAAACTGAGGTTGGCTTGATACAATTGTGCTTGTACCAGGTTGTCCCGAAGGCATCTGAACTATGGGTATAGGCTGAGGAGCAAAGACTTGAGGGATTTGTTGTGATACTTAAGGGGCTGTAGAAATAGGGGCTACATAAATTCCAAGGATAGGTGTGGTAGGCTAAACAGAAATCAGTGCAGCAGTTTGAGGTGGAGTTCTAGGTGTACTTGGACCAAGCTGCTGAACATTACTAGGCGCAGATACATGTGGTATAATTTGAAGCGTACGTTGGACAGGTTGCTAGATTTGACTATAACCAATTGGCTAACCAGGTTGATTATAAGGAATTTGCACATTAGGTTGAAAATTATGTTGATTTAAAGATGGATCTCACACTGTGTTAACTCTAGGGTATGGAGCTCCCATTGAAGGTTGTGCTACGTAAGATGGACCATAACTTGGCTGATAATTTGGAATGTAAGCTTGATATTTGGCTGGATAATTTCCATTAAAATATTGACCTCCCTGAAACAATGTTTGTTCCTGATAAAACTGCAGCCCTAAAGGAGGTTGTTTTCCTTGGAAAGATTGTTTCCCTGGCATAGGGTACTGTCCTTGAGGAAGTTGCGGACCTTGAATAGATTATTTTCCTTGAGGTTGATATTGTCCTTGAGGTATGTACTGTCCTTAAGGTATGTACTGACCTTGAGGTATGTATTTTCCTTGAGGTTGCCCCCCAGGCGGTAAATTAATTTCTTGAGGATGCCCCCCAAGCGGTAAATTACTACTTTGAGGATAAGGGTTAGGAATATTTCTAGACATCACGTAAACTTGTTCCATGTTCAAATTTTCGGTATGTGATTCATTTGGAATAGGTGATTGTTGCTCCTGAGAAAGTACCAGAAAGCGACTGGTATCCTAGAGGAACAGTTGGACCACCATACAAATATGTTTCAGGTGATGCAGAAAACATGGATGACTCACTGGACATGTTGAATGAAGGTCTGGAATTACCTCTTAGTATCGCGTAAAAAGGATTCAAGGTGGAAAATAGTTTAGACCAAAACTTTATAGAAATTCTATTAACTGAGAATACCAAGGATCTTGTTTGAAAGGGCTATAATAGTAAATCGATTCACTTGGCCTAAAATCTAAAGATTCATGATGTGAAGGAAGAATAACTTCTTCTTCTATGTCAGTAATTTATTCAATGCTAATAAGGCCAGGAGGAAGGTTCTCAGTGATGAAAAACTTCACTCGTGGTGAATGAGGACAACCAGGGGTTGGAGTAACAAACTTAAAGCAGGTTTAGATGTAGTAGGTTCAGTTTCTGGTTCAGAAATTTCAAGCTCAGTAGTTGATAATTCACTAGTTGTGGAAGCAAGTTCAACTTGTTCGTAAATTGATATTTTCTTTTGAGAAATTTCTGTTGTTTGAGGTTGATCTAATTCGTAATCAGGATATATAATTACTGATGTCTCCTCTTGTTCAGTTGATCCAGTTCCTGATTGTTGTATTTTCTCAGATTTAAGTTTTTCTAAGTGGCTTGGTGTGTACTCAGGGGGTTTCCCCTGCATTCTACGTGATTTTCTTGGTAATTCAGCCACGATTAAAAGTTTTAGCACACGAAAACAAAGAAATAATCAATAAAATATCCTAAAGTATCTAAGGAAACAATTAAATCGAAACACACAACTACAAAATCTAAGAGAGCAATCCAAACAAAAACAGTAAATTCCCAACTAAAAACACTAGTTGGTGATGAAATCCAATGTCGTAGAATTCTAATGTGGAAATGGCAGTTGGAACAATTACCCCGACAACCTGCTTAATGAAACAGTCTAGTGCAAGTCTCTCCACTTATGCCATCTCGTGTAGATATTTGAATAACTGATATGTTATCCACCGAGATTCTCCTGATCACACACTATTTTATCTTCATGCACAATATATAATCTCTTCTACCATTGATCATTACATGGGGAAATAAAATCAATTACATGCACACATTAAAGCCATAAAAATTCACACATATGAACACAGTCTGTAATGGGAAAGCTTAAAGCTGAAAACCCCCAACTATCTGTATATTATATATGTCATAGAGATCATGTAACAATCATTGTACATAACTCCTCACAAGCTCTCAGTACAATCTCCAATTGCTACACACTAATCAGGCTTGATCTTGCAAATCCCATGCACCGATCTTTGCCAGCCTTTAGCCTGCCTCTACTGCGCAACCCCTGCTGAAGAATGCCTCTTGATGAGAATGAATTACCCCAGCCTTTCTCACGCAGTATTTATAGGCATATCTATTGAGTGTTGGATGCAAACCATGCATCACTTATAGTCACAACTAATAGTCACACTTTCCCTTTCACTTATCTTTGCACTGGTCTCCACTGAAACTTCCATGCACTGAAGTTAAATGATGTATTCTTTAGTTGATTAATGAGTTTATAATTAGTGAACTAATTAATAATTAATTCACACCACTCTCACTAATTTTATCAATTATTTAAACTAGATACAAATAGCTCAACTATGTTTAGATTAGTTAAACTGAACACAACTCCATTAATTTCCTCAATCAACTCCACCAAACTCTGTCACATGAGTTCTAACTGAAGTATCCATGCAATAGCTCCACCTAACCCTCAGGAATAGCGTAATTCCTTCTGTCAGCTCCTGTGCCACATCTGTGCACTTAACTGAAGTGCTCCAAGAGAATAAGATAATGTTTATAGTCCAAATATTATTAAGAGCTAATAATATTCGACATATCTATTTTTAGAATGGAAATCTAAAAATAGATTCCGCCCAATATGTCTAAAAATAGAAGTCCATCTATTTTTCTAACTTGACCAACCATCCACAAATAGCATCCTGCAACTCATAGAATATGCTCCATATGTCTAAAAATAGACTTTGCGACAAAAATCACCTGTGTGGCCCCCACCTAGTTTTGGTGATCACTTTCCAACTAGGATCAGGAATGATGTTTTAGGATGCCTCCTTCACTGTTTCTTGTTGCAATCTTCAACATCTCGAAGTGAAGAGGACCCTTTGAAAAGTCCAAGTGAGTCTAGTCAACGTCTGCTCCAGGTACAGTGGGACCTTCCCTCCACTGTGACTTTGGGAAAAAATCCTAAAGTTTATAGTCACTAAGGTCACCAACAGGAACAAATGTACCTGGGGGAATAGTCTACGATCCGATATACATGCAAGGGCAGAGTGACTAGCTCAATCCCCTTGAAGGCTCCTTGATATAATCCAAGGTTTACCAACAAGTGACCCCAGGCTCCTCGACAATGGTCTATCTGAGGTTTACCATTTTTAGTATGTGCACATTTTCTATCTTTCCCAATGAGATAGGTACGATTACCTCACTAGTTCCGACATGATCTCGTGGTTGACTCTTTTAAGAAGAGCTTCCCAAAGCACAAATTCTACAATTGGATTTTCCTACCGCAAGATTGCTACTTGTTTGTTTGAACTGTCTTGGAATGTTAATTACAACCTATTCCAAGACACTAGCCTAAGCTATGTTGGTGGAAAGAGCCCTAGAAAATGTCAAATATCTAGATTGATTATGTTAAAGCCTTGTTTTCAAATTGGTTGTTGCTTAATACCAAAGGTATGGAAATGAAACTTCAATGATGTTTGTGACCCGACTGAAAAATGCGCTAAATGCATCTAAATGATAAGTGCAACTCTTTTCTTTTCAATGAATCTTATTTAAGGGAAATATTGAGAGATTTAGAAATTCAAAACACCAATTCTTTCATTCATAAACAAAATCTTTGAAAAGAAGATGATTTATTTGAAAACTCAATTTCGCAAAAAATGATCCATTACTCTTTTGAAATAAAATTCCTTTATCAATTAGATCAGAAACTACAAATTAATAAACAAAATTTTTACAAAATAAAACACTATCTAAAACTCTAAAAACATAAAATTCAAAATCAAGAAAAAATCTAATTTTGAAGTCTATCTAAAAGTTTCGAGAGGTAAAAAAAACGCGTGCACTGCTTATCCTCGACCGCGCGCCCCTATGGTTGTTTCGCACAACATCCCTCTCTCTCAACGGTCGCCTCCTTTAAATGGATTCCAGAGGGGGCCCGATCCCCCCCCCCCCTGTCCCCCTAGAGGTCATCGCATTCAAATCAATGGTTGCAACATGCAATAAGCGACCCTTCTCTTCCATGCAACAAAAGTTTGTCAAGAAAATGGATAGTATCCCCTCGGTTGCACTCCCTGAAGAAGAAACCTACAGAGCGGCTTTGAATCTAGCAGAGAGAGGTCTTATAGGCCAGTTCACTGGTCTCTGGCCTTCACCAAAGTCTGTTGAAGAGTGGGTACAAAGGAACTGGATCCCGTTAACCAAAGAGGGCATAAAAAGCTACTTTGTGGGTAAAGGCTTTTTTGTGTTAGTATTCGAGAGTGCAGAGGACAGAATTTTAATCTTTAGGAACGGACCATATTTCATGGGTCCGAAAGGATTATACCTAAAAAAATGGTCGCCTAATTTTTATCCCGCCTAGGATGTTCCATTTGTTGTTCCTGTTTGGGTATGTCTGCCCCACCTTCCCCTTCATTGCTGGAATCAAAAGTCTCTTCAGATAATCGGCAATGCCCTAGGAAAATACATAGACCAAGCCATTAAAAAAGATCAATATTCGTGTGCCCGCATCTGTGTCGAAGTCGATCTGGAGGAGGGGCTACCAGAAGCAATCAAGCTCACGGTTGCCGGATGGACTCATGTTCAAGAACTGGATTATGAACAGCTTCCCTTCAAGTGTAGACATTGCCATGGTCATGGACATTTCACAAAACATGTAAGAAAAAGGTTGAGGAACAGCTAGAGAAACACAATGGCGAGCAATGGACCCTAGTCCAGAAATCAGCACATCAAAAAAAAGGTAGTGGGAAAGGCATACAAAAGGAGCACCCTAGTAGCTCCAATCCAACTCAAGAGAGGGGTCCAAACTCAAAGGATAAAGAAAGCAGCCAGGGCATTCCCTCAGAAACAGCCCCAGAAAATTTTGAATAGGCAGCACCACCCATCTCCAACAAAGAAGATGAAGAAGCAGCCCAACTAGAAGCTTCCCAAGGTAGCCCCTCCAACCCCTCGTATGAAGAAGTCACAAGGAAAAAGCCAGTCGATAGCTCAGGTTCATCCTATGAGCGCCCGTCAAAAAGAGCAAGAAGGAAATCCCACAAAGAAGCAAGGGAGGAGGAGGCTGAAATACTGAAAACCCAAGGCAGCCAGCCCACAATAGAGATTTCTAATGGGAGAAATACCAGAGTAAGGCCTCCTAAGGGAGGTTCACACCCCCCCTCTGGTAAATAATGCGAATCATCTCTTGGAACTGTAGAGGCTTGGGGAACCCCTCGAAAACTGAAGTCGTCAAGGATCTACTGAAAATTTACCCCCCAAATATTCTCATGCTCCAAGAGACAAAAATCGAAGGGCAAGCCCTTCTCGACATCAGCAAGTTGAAGTGGAAGAAAAGTGTAGGCAAAGCAGTAAGCTCAAGGGGATCTTCCGGGGGGTTGGCAACCCTATGGACAGATGAAATTTTTCGTCTGAACAATTCCTTTGAAACCTAGCATTAAATCTTCACTGAATTAATGCATTGTACAAGTAATTTGACCATCTTGCTTTTAAATTTTTATGTCCCAGTCCTTTACATTGAAAAAAGAGAATGTTAGAATTCCCTCTTAACATTCTTAGAGCAGCATAGCCCCAATAACATCATCCTTGCTAAAGACCTGAACATTGTACTGAAATCTAAAGAAAATAGTGGCGGTAATAGCAGTAGAGATCATGTGTTTCCTTTGGTGGAAGATCTCATCTAGCAATGGGATCTACTCGATTTCAACCCGGTAAGAGGCCTCTATACATGGACTAATAACAGGACCAGGGAGGATCATATTTATGCCCGCCTGGACAGATTCTTAGTGCAAGGCTCGTTGATGATGAAAAATAAGTTAATCACTAAAAAAATCCTCCCTAAATTAACTTCAGACCATAAGCCATTCAACTTCTCTTGGAGGATGAAGAAGACTTGGGCCCAATCCCCTTTCGTTTCAATCCCCTCTAGATTGAAAGGGAAGGTTTCATTGAAACAATGAAAGCAGCATGGGCCAAACCAATCTCAGGATCTCCATGCTATGTTTGGGAGCAAAAGCTCAAGGCAATAAAACAAGCCCTGAAAGAATGGATAAGAAAACCAGCCCCAACTCTAACCAGTCAAAGAAAATAAGCAGTGCAATCTCTTGAGGACTTACAAGTTGAAATGGAAAGCAAGGATATCACCTCAAAGATGATTGACAAAGAGGTAAAAGCCCAAAGTTCTTCCTACCGCTCCTTTCAAATGGAAGAAGAGTATTGGAGAATCAAATCACACAGCTTGTGGTTGAAGGCCAGGGACCGGAACACTTCATTCTTCCACCGTCAATATAGAGCTCGGCTCACTCGCAACCACATCTCAGAAATATCAACTGCGGAGGGACAGATCTACAAAGGGTTTACTCAAATTAAAGAAGCAACAAAAAACCACTTCAAAAATCTTTAGAGTGCAGGGACTCAAGACAGTGAGGAGGAAATAGCAAATCTCCTCTCAAACATTCCCCTTCTGGTCAGCCCTGAAGACAACCTTGCCCTCATCAACCCCTTCACAGAGGAAGACATCATCAATGTTATTTGGTCTATGGAGCTTGATAAGGCCCCTGGGCCTGATGGTTTTACCATTCACTTCTATAAGATTTGTTGGGACATCATCAAATTTGACCTTCAGAAAATGATAAGAGGGTTCCAAAAAAAAGCAAAGGTAGGAGGAGGAACCAACTCCACATACCTTGCCTTAATCCCAATAGAAGTCAAGCCAGAAAATTTTTCCAGATTCAGGCCCATATCACTTTGCAACGCCTCCTACAAAATTTTGGCTAAACTCCTGGAAAATAGAATTAAACCTTTACTCAAAAGGCTTATCTCCACCTCCCAAGGAAGTTTTGTAGAAGGTAGGCACATCTTATACAATGTTATCCAAGTGCAGGAGGCTATACATTCAAGTAAAAAGCGAAAAGAGAAAGGAATGCTGATAAAACTTGACATGGCCAACGCTTTCGATAGGGTTAATCGCTTCTGCCTCACCAAAGTCTTACTCACCTTTGGCTTCTCGCCCCAGTTTGTTAGCCTTATCAAGGCATGCATTGATAACCCCCGAATTTCCCTCCTAGTCAATGGGCACCCTACCTCTTTTTTTCAAGCCTAGAGAGGTCTAAGAGAAGGCTGCCCCCTCTCTCCTTTTCTATATATTTTGTTGGCAGAAACACTCAGCAGAAAACTCACAGCTGGGAGAGTTGCTGGTACTCTTCCTAGTCTTAGAATTTCCAATGGAAATGATCCCATGAACCATGCCCTCTTCGCGGGCGACTCTCTTCTCCTTAGAGGAGCCTCCCCCGGAATTTCAAAGGCCTTTGATTCAGTCCTTAAATTAGATATCATTTTTGGGATTCAACTGTGTTAATTTAGTCATTCATCTATGACCATTTCCATGAGAGGTAGTCATAACTGACTAATTTCTCATGATTTTTGAATAGTCCACTTAGCACTCATTACATCAGGTGATGCTCACAGGGGTGAAGAAGTGGGATTGAAACTAGTGAAATGAATCACATAGCGTCAATCATCACTTCCGGGGCTTGCACCCGGTAACCAGGACTTCCTGGGAGGTCACCCATCCCAGAACTCCTCTGACTCAAGCGCCCTTAACTGTGGATTTTTCCCCACAAACAAGCCCACTTAGCTTGCTACCCCATTTGCAAAACCTTAGCAACTATTGTGCCTCATGAACCATTCAAGAAGAGATCCCTTTACTCTTAGTATTTTAAGTATGAGGGGTTTCCGCAGTGCATTATATAAGTGCCTCAGTCCTCAAATGTTACTGCAGAGTTACAGGAGCTTTAGTTAGCGAAAGAAAGAGTGAAATCTATGGTTGGAACTTGGAGCAGCATGAGCTCACGAACATTTCGCAGCTCCTGGGGTTTGAAGGCTATGCCCATTGGGACAAGATCAAGTACCTGGGATTGCCTATAACGAATGGAGTTAACAAAAGGTTGTTGTGGGGTGACATCAACAGTAAAATTAAGACAAAAATATCAGCAAGGGGAGGCCACTGGCTTACAAAAGGTGGAAAATTTATCCTTATTAAAACTCTGTTGTCTACCTTACCAATCTACCAAGCTGCATTTCTCTTGGCTCCAAAAAATGTGATGGATCAAATATCCAAACTCCTTCGAGATTTTCTCTGGCAAGGGGGAAAAGGGAATCAGCACAAAATTCATTTGGCTAGTTGGGACATTGTTAAAAGAAATAACTCAGAGGGTGGATTATAGATTTGGGATCCATCACTTGTTAATCTCGCTCTTGGAGGAAAAATCCTGTGGAAGTTGTATAATGAACCAAACCACCCTGTAAGTCAAATTCTCAAGACAAAATACACAAAATAAACTTCTCTCAGAAGCCTACAAGCAAGCAACACTGTAAAGCGCACCCAAGCTTGGAACGTATGCCGCAAAAGTCTACAATTCTTCAAGGAAAAGGTGTATCGCATCCCAGGTAATGGCAAGAAAACAAGACTGTGGGAAGACCGAATAATGGACTATGAATCTCTCTCAGAGGAAATAATAGAAATCAAAGACTGGCTCATACGCATTAGCATCCACAGCTTGTATGACCTCTCCACGTGGGACTGCAAGGGCAACTGGAGCGGCTGGGACTTTCACGGAATCCCTGCACGACTCCTCCAGCAACAAAAAATCATCATAAATCTGCCCGAAGAGGTAGCTCCAGTGCATCGAAATATGAAGGACTCATGGGGCTGGGGTCATGCAGGAAGGTACACCATAGCTACTGGCTACAACGCTCTTCATCCCACAAAAAATAGTAGTCATTCTCCCACCTTCTGGAAAAAAGTATGGGATTCCTACGGCCTTCCCAAAGTAAGTTTTTTTTTTTTTTTTTGGATGCTAGTGCATAATAAAGTTCTAACTGGAGACAATATGGCCAAGAGGAGTATTTCTAGACCGCACAAATGCACACTTTGTAGAAGCAACACTGAAACAGCTAAGCATATTTTCATTGATTTTTTATTTGCCAAAGAAGTGTGGGGCTATATCCTTCACGACCTTCAGATTCCTGCCCCCTCTCATAACTCAGTTTCCAATCTATTTTCCTCATGGAGTCAAATCTATCCCCAGAATATCCCCATTAAATCCCTATGGAACATAATTTGGAATGCCATCCCCAAATATGTTTGTTGGCAACTTTGGTTGGCCCGGAATGACCAGATTTTTAATGAAATCTCTCATACTCCCTTGAAAGTAGCAACCAAACCAAAATCTCTCCTACTGGAAGCTGCTCGCAATCTTATTTCAAAAAATACCTCTCTCTCCTCCCAAAAGAAAAGAGTTGGCTGGATTCTCTTACCCCCCATCCTCAGAAGCATCCCTTGGTTTCCCCCTCTGCAAATCCTGAATGGTGAAAAAGAGACACTGATATAATTTTTCAAGAGTGGTGGCGAAAGCAACACTTAACCACAATTTTCTTCGATGGGGCTTCCAAAGGGAACCCAGGTGTAGCTAGAGTAGGTGGTGTTATGTATTCTTTGGATGGTTCAAGAAGGGACTACTTTTTCTGGGATATTGGGAAGAAACCAACAACCAGACAGAGATCCTAGCCCCCCTCAAAGCATGCCAAATAGCACGAGAAAGAGGCATCAGAGAAATTCAAGCTTTTGGAGACTCAGAAATTCTCATCAAAAAACTCAACATGGAGGAACTATTCAATAATGCAAGTCTCAACAAAACTATGAGTATATTAAAGAGAATCCTCCTCGAATTTGACAACTACAAATTCTTCCATATACTAAGGTACTCGAACAGTGAAGCAGACTCCATCGCAAACAAAGGCTACACTCTCCTAAAAGGACAGCTCAATATTAATGATGAGATATCATTCCAAACTTGCATCTCTTGATTGTAATGTAACCTATATCAGCTCAAGAAATATGGATAGGAGAACTGCACTCTTGGTTGTTTTGGCTAAGGCCCAACCAGCTACCTTCAAATAAATAAAAACATATCCGTTTTAGTTATAAAAAAAAAGAAAAAAAAAATTCTATCTAAAAGTTTGAGGACGTTTTCTCCTAGTTTGTAATCAAACTAAGAAGAATTTCTACTTATCTCAGTGGAAATGAAAACACCCAGAAATGGTTTGATGTGAAAACCAGGCTTTAGTAAGCTAAAAAGCCTTTCCAAATTTGCAAATGAAAATGGAATCAATTTTCATAAAAGTAAAGTTTGCAATGGTTTTAATGGTTCAGAAAGAGAAAATCGTAATACCAGTAAGTTGAGGTAAATGAAAGTTTCTTGTAAAGAGAAGCAATAAAGTACGGCAAACACTCACTTATAACATGCAAATCGGATGATAAATCACACAAACACAAAAATTGCTGAAAAGAAATTCACACATAAGATCTGACAGCTTAAGATAGACTGGGCAAACACAAAGAATCAAGTAATCTGGTTCCTTAAAAGAAAATTCTTAATTTTTTCAAAAATTTTCCACAGGTCTGTAGGTTCTAATGGAGAACACAGTGGTACCGCACTGTTCTGAACTAAAAGTTGTAGAGTCTACCGTATTTTTGTAAATAAAAACCGCGGAGGCAAGGAAAAGTACAGAAAAAATAAATATTCAACTTTTCTTTTCAGGGATTCTTAAAATTTATCTACCTAACCCAATCTCAGACAAATCAAAATTAGAAAACTCATAAATTCAAACTAAAAATTTAAAAGAGAAAGCTAAGTTATGTTCCCTAGTGGGGTCGCCATTTTCTTATATAGATTAATCCCTCTTGCGAACAAGAGTGATCTCCCTAGTATTCTATGATTATCTAGAAACAAACATCCATTTGCAAATTATTTTCTCTAGACTATTTTCAATTCACAATTATTATAAACAAATAAAGAGGACATTCCCCTACCTTGAAGTCCAACGTTCGATGCAGTCTTTTATCCAGTCGCTCCAAAGAGACTTGTTTAGTAAGTAGAACCTGCAATCAAAGACAGACAAAAGATCAAAGCACCTGCAAGATATAATAATTGAGAAAATGCTAGTCTAACTTAGTGATCAAGGAGTCCAAGAATTGAATTATTCAAATAAATACAAGAACAACTTAGTGAGAAACGGAGATCCATATGTATTAACTTGTATGAAAAGAAGTAACCTTACAACTTGATGCCTTGATGTCGTACACGTTCTCCCGAGGTCCTAAACAATCATTCCTCCTTCAATTTGACAAGCTTCCCTCTCTAAATACTAGCATAGAGTCATGAACATAAGGGTGTGATCATTCTCATGCCAACAACAACTAGTGTAGAGAGTATGCTCTCTTAAGAATTTCTTTAGCAATTATCATATACAAGCTATAGTCTACAATCTACCCTAGAGACTGAAACATGAGCTCAAATTATAGGGAAATGGAGGTAGTTTCAGTTCCATGAAGAGGGGGATGGATTCCTCTCATGAAGGGATTTGAGATCCATGGACCAAGGGATAAACTCCATGAGTGGAGGGATTAAGCTCCATGAGTAAAGGGATAAAGCTCGAACTGATCACGCCTCTAGAAGCTTCCAGTTGGGAGAATATTCAACCAGCTGGGCTTCTAGAACTTACTTTTTTCCTTTATTTGAATTTTACAGGGGTCTGCAGGTTTTAGTAGCAGAACGTGCGCGAGCTGCAGCAGGCCATAGAAA
This sequence comes from Pinus albicaulis, assembly GCA_034641835.2. Lineage (NCBI taxonomy): Eukaryota > Viridiplantae > Streptophyta > Pinopsida > Pinales > Pinaceae > Pinus > Pinus albicaulis. The sequence goes on along the minus strand of CM076574.1, from coordinate 1,284,901,583 downwards.
AAGTATCCGCAAACCCGTAGGTAAAGGCTAGGAAAAGTGCGGAGTTAGACTTTTAAGGGTTTTAATGAGCTTTTCTCCAATTCCAAGACTTGGTTTAGGAACATTAGGGTTTTTTACTTCTAAGGGAGCACAATATAGGTAGTGATGGACCTATATGGACAGTAAAATGTCATGGTGACAAAATAACGTGTAACAGGATTGGGTTTCTAATATGGTTCCTATGAGGAAGAAGAATGGAGAAATAAGGTTGTGTGTAGACTTCAGCAATTTGAACAGAGCATCTCTAAAAGATAATTATCCTTTGCCGAAAATGGATTATGTCTTAGAGAAGGTGACAGGAGCTTACAGGATGTCTATGGTTGATGGATTCTCTGGGTATAATTAGGTGGCAGTTGAAAAAGAAGATCAGAAGAAGACCGCTTTCAAAACCCCCTGGGGCACCTTCATGTATGCAAGGATGCCATTTGGTCTTATGAATGGAGGTGCAACATTTCAGAGGGCCAAGGACATAGCGTTTTTCGGTGACAAGTATGTGGTTATATATATGGATGATGTAACTGTTTTCTTAGGGTCAGATGATGAACACTTGGACCATTTACAAAAGACCTTTCAAAAGTGCAGAAAGTTTGATCTGTCACTAAATCCCAAGAAATATTTATTTGCCTTAGAAGAAGGTAAATTATTGGGTCACATAGTTTCAAAACAAGGAGTGAAGATTGATCCAGCAAGGGTGGAAGTAATTCAGACAATTCCTTTACCCAGAAGCAAGAAATATATTCAGAAATTCTTGGGAAAAATAAACTTTCTGAGGAGGTTTGTGCCAAATTACGCTGAGATTGTGAGAAATATAATAGACATGTTGAAGAAAAATTCAGAAGTGAGGTGGGATAAAGAAGCAAGAGAATCATTTGCTAGGATAAAGGAGGCACTGGAGGAAGCTCCAGTTCTAATTAATTCAGATTATCAAAAAGTCTTTCAAGTATTTTCATTTGCATCCCCCACTACTATTGTTGTTGTATTGTTGCAGAAAAATGAGGATAGTAAGGAGCAGCGAGTGGAATTTTTCAACAAAGTTCTCAGAGATGCTGAGCTCAAATACAAGATTCTGGAGAAAAAAGTGTATGCTTTGGTCAAAGCACTAAAAGCCTTTAGGATTTATGTGTTACAGTCCCAGATAATTGCTTATGTCCCCAATTCTCCTATAAAAGACATGTTGGTTCAATGTGATTTTGAAGGAAAAAGAGAAAAGTGGATAGCGAAAATCCAGGAGTATGATTTGGAAATTAAACCGACCACGTTGGTCAAGGGACAGGGTTTAGTGAAGTTGTTGACAGAAAAAAATTTTCAAGCCTTGGGAATTAATCTGTTGGCACTAATGGATGGACCTGTAAATGAAGAAGGTCAGAGCAAGTCCAAAACAGGTATTCAATACAAAATTTTGTGCTCGGATTAATATAACGATATTTTGCATTACTTGTGTTTATTTTCTTGTCCAACTTCACTAAATAGAACAAAATACAGAGCTCTCAAGATCAAATCTCAGCCATATGTTATAGTATAAGCCAAGCTATAATGGAAAGATCTTTATGGTATTTTTTTGTTATGTTTAACTGAAGGTGAATCTTTTGAAGTCATCAAGGAATACCATGAAATTTTGTGTGGAGGTCATTATAGCTGAAAGGTCACTGCTCATAATATTCTCAATTTAGGTTTCTATTGGCCCACCCTGTTTGCAGATGTATATAGACTAGTCAGAAGTTGTCATAAATGTCAGTTCTTTGTTGAAAAGAAAAGACTTGCTCCATTACCTCTCATCCCAGTATTCATTGAAGAACCTTTCAGGCAATGGGGATTGGATTTTATTGGGGAAATCATTCCACCATCAATTGTTCAAGTGGATTCTAACTGCCAGTGATTATGATGCAGGGGCATTAGACACTAGCCAGCAATGTAGGAGGTTTTGTCCACATGTTGTGGCTAGGAGGGTTCGAAAACATTTGAATTGTAACAGCTAGGTGTCAATACCTCAGCTGATTGTTTCATTTAGATTAGTTAGAGTTGTAGAAGTCGAATGGTTAGTCCATCTGTCATGTTTTTAGTTTTGGAATAATTGTAATTAGGCTCTTGAATTACCATAACGGTCCTCACAGAGGAGCCGAAAGGACATATGTTGATGTATATAAATGTAATCCCTCGGATGTATAAAGGAGGGGGAGGAAGAAGAGAGAGATTTTTCAGCAATAAAACCCTGTGTATTGAGAAATTGCTTCCGGTTGAATAAACTTCAAGTCCATCGATTCCCAGACTGTCTGAAATAATAATTGTGAAGAATTGTTTAACTGTGGGGCGATTATGTACTGGTAATTCCGTTTCTCTGTCTTTGGTTTCCCGTAAATTGTTTGGATGAATCCTGTGAATAAATCCCCACTCATAGAAGTCTGCATAAACCCTGGTCGTTGAACTCTGTTTAATGGTAATAGAAATCCCGCTTAAATAAGAGAATTGCGTTTTTTCGTTGTTAATTGGAATTCCTAACCGAGGTCCGAACCTTAGTTAACAAACGGAGAATATATGAAGGAGAATGCAAACTCGAAGTAAACCTTGGTTAGTCACTGTTCAAAACCCACGAGCAGATTACAAAGGCGGATTGCCCATATCGCACCGATTTTGGTGAATAAGTGGTATTTCCCGGTTAGGGAGCGATTCCATAGAGTGTTCGACGCGTGGCAAAGTGGACCCCCGGAAAACCACTGTTTAAACTGTGCCATCGCACGTTATCATTCGTACCAGGACGCCGAGCGATATTTTCGTGTGCCGTTGATTTGGGAAGGGGCCATCAAACGGTGATCACATGCTGGACTTGCCCGAAGTTTAATAAAAGAGCCCAGATCATATCGACAACGATAGACAGTGTAGATTCATTGCGGGAGGGGACGAGCCAGGGATTGCCGCTGTACTCCGGAAGCCTCCGCACTGACGTCATGGGACCATTGACCGTAGAGGTGGGGTCCAGATCCAAAGGGTTTTTATAATTTATTTGTTTAAAAAGCGTGGATTATTAATATAAAGTGCGAAGGGTTATAATTTTAGTCCCAAAGTTCGGAGATAATATATATACGCCGAGAGATAGAATTAACATTTGAAAGTTGTGAAAATATTTATTTGTCAATTTCTTTGAAATTGATAAATAAATTAAAATGAAGATTAAGAGCCACGTGGGGTAAACCAAAGGGAAATGCTGACAGAGCCACGACTACGGTTGACCATCTCTCCTCAGGGGTGACTTTCAGTTTTGTTGCGTCATTAGTGGTATCAGAGCCGTTGTTTTCGAGCTGTTTTGTAGAGAGTTGACATGGCAATCCGAATTGGTAGAGGTGCTGGCAGAAGGAGACCTATTGCCAACGCAGAGGTGTTGGAGATTTTGCAGAGGTTCAAATCCAGAGTGGATGTCGTGGAGCGAAGACAGACCAGAGATCCTAAAGACATCAGCGAACATGAAATAGAAGAAGCTGAAGAAAATGTTGAGATTCCTCCTGACATGAGGTTCCTTAGAACTGTTCTGGGGTCTGCAGTTAAGCCCAGAATCGAAGTGTCGAGTTATGCAGGGGGACTGAATCCAGAAGAACTAGTGGACTGGATTAATGAATTGAATAAGTGCTTTGATTATGAAGAAATAAGTGAAGATAAAAAGGTCAAGTTTTCAGTGACAAAGCTGAAAGGACATGTTGCACTTTGGTGGGATGGAGTGCAGGCAGAAAGGAGTAGAGTTGGGAAGCAACCTATCAAGAGCTGGACTAGAATGATGGCCAAATTAAAAGGTAAATTCTTGCCTAGTGATTATCAGCTGACATTGTATAAGCAAATGCAGTACCTAAGACAGAGGTTGCTGACAGTAAAATAATACACAGAGGAATTCTACAGAGTAAGCATAAGGACTGGGCAATTCCAAGACACACCAGAGAAGACTGCCAGATATGTGAATGGTCTCAAGCTGGAGATCCAAGATGAGATTGGTCTTCTGTCTCCTAACACAGTGGAAGAGGCCTACCAGATGTCCTTGAAAGCAGAGGAGAAACTCCTAAGGAAACAGCCTTCCAAGAAGAGAGGTACTTTCTGGGGAAAGGGAAGTCAGGGTGGTAGAGGAAAGCCTACTACACCCAAGGATGGAGCTAACAGTAGCTCACCTCAGAATGCATCTACAGAGGATGATGCAAGGGGCAAAAGGGGTTCTTATAGAGGAAATGGAAGAGGAGACAGAGACAGAAGCAGAGGGAGAGGATTGAGGTGTTACAGATGTCAGCAAGTGGGACATAAGCACTATGAATGTCCAGAGAATGTGGGTGCTAGTCCAAGGAATGTTGTTGTTGCCCAGGCTGGAGAAGAGGCAGAAATTGAAGAAGAAATTCTTCCAGAGAGGGGAGAATCCTTGGTGGTAAATAAGGTCCTGTTGAAGCAAGCTAAAGAGGTCACTGAGCCTGCACAAAGGAAGACTTTGTTTAGGAGCATATACAAAGTCCAAGGGAAATGTTGTCAACTAGTCATTGATAGTGGAAGCACAGAAAATCTGGTTTCCACGGAGGTAATAGAAAAGTTGAAGTTGAAGACAAGGGAGCATCCAACTTCCTACAGGGTGTCCTGGCTGCATAAAGGGCACCATCTGGTTGTAAAGGAGCAGTGTGAGATAGAGCTGCAAATGGAAAAATATACAGATAAGTTCCTGTGTGATGTAATGCCCATGGATGTGTGTCATATACTACTGGGTAGACCTTGGCAGTTTGACAGAGCAGCAGTGCATGATGGCAAGAAGAACACTTACAAGTTCTTCAAGGATGGGTACATCATACATTGATACCCATGGAAGAAGGAGAGATTGATCCAAAGACCTTGTTGCGGAGCAGAAGGAATATCTACAACAGAGCAGAAGAAGAAGAGGTGCCTTTCTTTAGTTTGCAACCCATGTAAGCTCTACTTCTATAAAGATTTCGATTTGCCAAAGAGAGAAATCAAGAGATGTTAGGACACCAGACATTGTTGTGGATGATTTACCTGATGAGCTGCCACCTGTGAGAAAGATCAGCCATCAGATAGATTTTATCCCTGGTTCAAATATTTCAAATAAGGCAGCCTACAAAATGACTCCCAAGGAAAATGAGGAAATCAGGAGACAAGTACAGGAATTGGTGGACAAAGGACTGATCAGAGAAAGTTTGATTCCATGTGCAGTACCAGTAGTATTAAGCCCAAAGAAAGATGGAGGTTGGAGGATGTGTACTGATTCCAGAGAAATCAATAGGATCACAATCAGGTACAGATTCACTTTGCCCAGAATTGAGGATTTAATGGATTTTTTAAGTGGTGCTAAATATTTCTCAAAGATAGATTTAAAAAGTGGATACCATCAGATTAGAATAAGAGAGGGTGATGAGTGGAAAACTACTTTTAAAACGAATGAAGGACTGTATGAATGGATGGTAATGCCTTTTGGGTTTTCAAATGCACCAAGCACTTTTATGAGACTTATGAATGAAGTATTGAAGGAATTCATTGGTAAATTTGTGATAGTATATTTGGATCATATATTAGTTTTCAGCAGAACTAGAGAAGAACATTTAAGGCATCTTAATCATGTCTTGAAAAGGTTGCACCAAGAGAAACTGCTGATAAATTTGAAGAAATGCTCATTCATGAAGGAAGAGTTGGTGTATTTGGGTTTTGTTGTTTCTGCAGAAAGACTGAAGATGGACCTAGAAAAGGTTAAGGCAATTTTGGAGTGGCCTTCACCCAGAAATGTTTTTGAGGTAAGAAGTTTCCATGGACTTGCTAGTTTTTACAGAAAGTTTATAAGAAACTTTAGTAAGATAAATGCACCCATAATTGAGACAATAAATAAGAGAAAACAGCCATTTAAGTGGACTGCTGAAGCAGAAAGAAACTTCAAACTTTTGAAGCAAAAGATAACGGAGAAGCCTGTTTTGATTCTGCCTGATTTTACTAAACCATTTCAAGTAAAATGTGATGCCAGTGGAGAGGCCATTGGAGCTGTGTTGATTTAGGATGATAGGCCTTTAGCCTATTTCAGTGAAAAGCTGAATGACACCAAAAGAAAGTATTCCTCTTATGAGAAGGAATTCTATGCAATTTTTCAGGCACTGAAGAAGTGGAGACATTATTTGATGTCCAGGGAATTTGTATTGTATTCTGACAATCATGCTTTGCAGTATATTGTACAACAGCCCAAGTTGAAACATAAGCATGCTAAATGGGTTGAGTATCTCCAATGTTTTAATTTTGTTTTGAAACATATAAGTGGCCAAGCCAATAAAGTAGCTGATGCTTTGAGTAGGAGGCACATGCTTGTTCAAGAAACAAATTTTGAAGTTGTAGGGTTTGATTTTCTCAAAGAATTGTATAAAACAGATCCAGATTTTAAAGAAGCATTTGAGGCATGTAGTAACCCTGTTTTAATAGATAGAAGCCAGTGGCTAGATTATTTCTTATAGGAGGACTTGTTATTCAGAAGAAGCCAATTGTGTGTACCAAAATGTTCCATGAGAGAAAATTTGATCAAAGAGAAGCATAGTGGTGGACTTGCTGGACACTTTGGTACTGATAAGACTTATGAGCAGCTGAGTCACTTCTATTACTGGCCTAAGATGAGAGCAGAAGTGGACAAGTTTGTGAAGAATTGCAAAATCTGTTAGTATGCTAAAGGAAGGACCCAGAATGCAGGATTGTACACTCCCTTGCCTATTCCAGACAGGCCTTGGGACATGGTGAGTATGGATTTTTTTTTTAAGATTGCCCAAGACTCAGAGAGGGAATGATGTAGTCTTTGTTATAGTGGATAGATTCTCCAAAATGGCGCATTTTATTCCATGCTATAAAACTAGTGAAGCCACCCATGTTGCTAACTTGTTTTTCAACGAAGTTGTTAGATTGCATGGGTTGCCCAAGAGTATTGTTTCAAACAGAGACACCAGATTTGTGGGTCACTTTTGGAGGACATTGTGGAAGAAACTTGGTACCAAACTGAGTTTCAGCTCAGCTTATCATCCTCAGACTTATGGACAAACTGAGGTAGTGAATAGGAGTCTGGGAACTTTGTTGAGAAGTCTTGCAGGAGAGCATCCCAAGCAGTGGGATCATATTTTTCCCCAGGCAGAGTATGCATATAATGACTCACCGAACAGGAGCACAGGGCTGAGCCCATTCCATATTGTTTATGGAATGCACCCCAGAGGAATATCAGAGTTAAGAAATCTGAGAAGGGCAGAGCTAAGGAGTGCAGATGGTGAGGAATTTGCTTCAGAGATCCAGGCCATACATGAACAAGTGAAACAAAAACTACAAAGAAGCAGCATCAAATACAAAAACAGAGCAGACTTGAGCAGAAAGGAAGTTCATTTTAAAGTATGAGATCTGGTTTTGGCACACTTGAGAAAGGAGAGATTCCCAAAAAATCAGTATAACAAATTGAAGTTCAAAAAGATTGGGCCATGCAAGATACTTAGGAAGTTTTCTGCAAATGCTTATGAGATTGAATTGCCACCTGATGTTGGAATATTTCCTATTTTTAATGTTGCATATTTGTACAAGTATGAAGATGATGGTGCAGAAGAAATATCAATAGACAAGGGACATATTGAGTGGAAAGAGCAGCTACCTCCAGCACAACCATTGCAACCAGAAAGGATATTAGACAAAAGAGTGTTCAAGAGGACCAGAGGACAAGAGTACTTTCAATACTTGATCAAATGGAGGGACAAGCCAGAGGAAGATGCCACTTGGATGACTGAAGGAATGTTGCAGAAGATAGGCAGATTAGTGGACGAGCTCATGAACAGGAGTCCATGAAGAAAATTGCCCTCGGGAGTCTGATGTAGGGGCATTAGACACTATCCAGCAATGTAGGAGGTTTTGTCCACATGTTGTGGCTAGGAGGGTTCGAAAACATTTGAATTGTAACAGCTAGGTGTCAATACCTCAGCTGACTATTTCATTTAGATTAGTTAGAGTTGTATAAGTCGAATGGTTAGTCCATCTGTCATGTTTTTAGTTTTCAAATAATTGTAATTAGGCTCTTGAATTACCGTAACGGTCCTCACAGAGGAACCGAAAGGACATATGTTGATGTATATAAATGTAATCCCTCGGATGTATAAAGGAGGGGGAGGAAGAAGAGAGAGATTTTTTGGAAATAAAACCCTGTGTATTGAGCAATTGCTTCCGGTTGAATAAACTTCAAGTCCATCGATTCCCAGACTGTTTGAAATTATAATTGTGAAGAATTGTTTAACTGTGGGGAAATTGTGTACTGGTAATTTCGCTTCTCTGTCTTTGGTTTCCCGTAAATTGTTTGGATGAATCCTATGAATAAATCCCCACTCATAGAAGAAGTCTGCGTAAACCCTGGTCATTGAACTATGTTTAATGGTAATATAAATCCCGCTTAAATAAGAGAATTACGTTTGTTCGTTGTTAATTGGAATTCCTAACTGGGGTCCGAACCTTAGTTAACAAACGGAGAATATACGAAGGAGAACGAAAACCCGAAGTAAACCTTGGTTAGTCACTGTTCAAAACCCACGAGCGGATTGCAAAGGCAGATTTCCCATATCGCACCGCTTTTGGTGAATAAGTGGTATTTCCCGGTTAGGGAGCGATTCCATAGAGTGTTCAACGCGTGGCAAAGTGGACCCTCGGAAAACCACCATTTAAACTGTGCCATCGCACGTTATCGTTCGTACCAGGACACCGAGCGATATTTCTGTGTGCCATTGATTTGGGAAGGGGCCATTGAACGGTGATCGCACGATGGACTTGCCCAAAGTTTAATAAAAGAGCTCGGATCATATCAACAACGATCGACAATGTAGATTCATTGCGGGAGGGGACGAGACAGGGATTGCCACCATACTCCGTAAGCCTCCGCACTAACGTCATGGGACCATTGACCGTAGAGGTGGGGTCCAGAGCCAAAGGGTTATTATAAGTTATTTGTTTAAAAAGCGTGGAGTATTAATATAAAGTGCGAAGGGTTATAATTTTAGTCCCAAAGTTTGGAGATAATATATATAAGCTGGGAGATAGAATTAACATTCGAAAGTTGTGAAAATATTTATTTGTCAATTTCTTTGAAATTGATAAATAAATTAAAAAGAAGATTAAGAGCCATATGGGGTAAACCAAAGGGAAATGCTGACAGAGACACGACTACGGTTGACCATCTCTCCTCAGGGGTGACTTTTAGTTTTGTTGCGTCAGATTACTTCACAAAGTGGGTTGAAGTAGTACCCACTAAAAAATAAAATGACCAATTAGTGATTCGGTTCCTGGAGGAGAACATTTTCAGAAAATTCGGGTGTCCAGTCAAGATTGTAACTGATAATGCTCAGGTATTCAACTCTGCTCAATTCATTAATTTTTGTCAAACATATAATGTTATTTTATCACATTCCACATCATATCATCCCCAAGGGAATGGATTAGCATAATCTTCAAACAAGGCATTGGTCAGAATCTTGAAGAAGATATCACCGAAAATCAGAAGGACTGGGATTCGAAGTTGAAGTTTTCCCTTTGGGCAGTTCAAGTAACTACCAGAAGTTCTACTGGTAATTCTCGCTAATAATTGGTTTATGGAACTCAAGCACTATTTCCTACTTAGTTGGCCAAACCAGTGATTTATTTCCTTCAAGAAGCTTAGGAAGAACCTAATGCTCTGGTAAGAAGATTGAACAAAGTAATTGAGTCAATTGAAAACATAAACAAATTCAGAGATAACTTGATTTCTTATCAAGCAAAGATGAAGTCTCAGTATTTGAAAGAAAAGCAAAGGAAATCCTCTTCCCAATAGGAGATTTGGTATTAACATGGGACACCAGAAGAGAAGAAAATGGGAAGCATAGTAAGTTTGATCCTCTCTGGTATGGTCCATACAGAATTACTAAGGTAAGGTCAAATAACACATTCATTTTGGAAGATCTAGACGGAGAATCAATACAGCTGCCTGTGAATGGGCAGTATCTAAAACATTATTTCCAGCATTAAAGTTTAGCATTTCACCATTGTACATACCAGACTTTTCATTGTTCATATATCACCAAACAATATTTTACTCCATGCCCGAAGTGAAGGCACTAATGTGGTTCCTAGTGTTTCATGGAAAAAACCACTATCCCCGGGTGGAGCCAGATGTTGTGGCTCATTTGCCTTTTCTTTATTCTATTTCTAAAAATACAAAAAAAACATATATTTAGAAAATATGACAAAATGTAATCTTTCATATGCTTGAAAATCATTTCATTTTTGTATATTATCGATTAATGTGTTTTTCAAAATCATGTGAAGGTGGTACTTACTATTGAATTAACACCTATGCTAATCTTCGGGTGGGATTAAAATAAATTTGAGTTAACGAAGATCAACAAAAACCCGTAGGCATAAACAGTCTGCAGGTTAGCGGAGGTGGTGCCTCTGCAGTTGACTCCACTAAGCACCTGTTGACCGAGATCGATGGTTCACAACCACTACGGGGGCAGAACCCCGATGGATGCTCTGTACCCCAAAGCTCCCCCTCGGTGACGTATGCATCCAGCTGGGAGACAGCTCATCTGTCATGTCATGGTGTCATTACCTATCTGATCAAGCATTAAATTGGCATTAATGTTTGAAACTTCGCGCCACCTATACAAGTTTTTGAATTTTTCCTTTTCATTATTGCTTTTCATTCCTATTTTTCCAATAAGTCATCCTAGTCACTATAATTGCTTACCTCTGCATTTAATTGTCCGCCACCCTGAACTATTTCATGGCTAAGCAGTGTTCTTTGTTTGGCTCTTCTAGCCATATCCCTCTCATGGACACTTAGCAAGACATTAGAGATACTACCTGCACCGTTGAGCATTTTCTCTTCTACCAGCGAGTTCTTCTTAATGAGAAAATTTTCCCCATCTATTCAGCCATGGTCAATTCTGGTGTTTTATCTACATGCATTCCCAAAACCCATCTTTTTCATTAATTTGTGCATTGGTTAGTGTCTGCATTGTATCCCGGCAAATGTTTCATGATGAATTTTTTAGGGAGAATGTTCTTCAAGTCACAGCTCAGTTAGTCCATCAAGCCCTTTGTTATCCCGAGTCTGAATCTTATGTCCAGTTCACTGAAGAATCATTGGCAACATTTTATGATAATCTTGCAGGACAGGAGTTTACACAGGTTATCTTCTTTTTAAAGCTAGACACAAAACATTTTTCAACAGATGATAAAGAGTTTCCATTGGATATTTTCAATGTATAATTCAAGCCAGTACTACAATTTCTATCAAAGATACTTGGAAAGGAAGATGCTACTCAAATTGACAAGTCGGTGCTGGGGTCATTTTCCTTGATGATCAAGCCTAAAGTGGTGTTGGATATTCCCTCCTACTGGCAAGATAACATTAACACTCAGCTTCTGAGCTTTTCCCTTATTGGGTCTTTCAAGTTTCCTTCATTGATCACTTATTTATTCTTGTATCAAAATGTAGAAGAATTTTTATATTTGGGGCTAAATATTATGGATGAAAATAATAAAAGACAGTCAGTAGTATTTTGGACAGATATAATAAGAAATGAACCAGATGAGGGAGGAGTGTTTGATTTTGCTGCTTATTTCATGCCAATTACTGATAAGGTTTTGAATGAAGTTTCTCCTCCATGTTTTCTGCCAAAATCCTAGGAGTTTCTTCAATTAAGTGCTAATTGTCAATTTGGGGATTGGTTTGTGTATGATGATCATTTAGAAATTAGATTATATGGAGCTGGGATTGAACCTTATAGATTACCAATCTTTGTCCCCATGAGATTGTTTGCCTTGGAGTTTATTAGACAGAGTCTAAATTTAGATCAAGTAAATTTTGTTCCAATGAAGAAGGGTCATTTATTTTGGCTGCCTATGTCTATGGGACCATTCATAGTAAACATGAGGCAAGAAGAAAATGAAGCTAACAGGATGTTAGAAAACATGCACTTGTTACTAGGTGAGAAATGGGCCTATAATCCACACAAGGTAATATCTAACAGAAGTGTTGAAAATGGTTATTCTACTGTTGTTCATGACAGTAGGCCTGAAATAGAGAAGTTGGCTAACAAAGTTTTTGCATACTCTAGTAGTTCCAGCATTCAGACTCCAATCATTTCTGAAAAATGAAGCAAAAGAAGTAAAGAGAAAGTTGTTGATTCTGAAGATGAAGAACAAAGAGTTGAGAAGAGAGATAGATTGACTGAAGAAATACCAAGCACCCAGCCTGGTTTCCTTCTTCAATTAGGAGATGCTCAGAATGCGCCAGCTTCACTGTCAAGACATGGAGATGTTCAAGATCAAGTTCCTTTGATCAAACAATTGTTTTCTCACATTGCAGAAAAGAATAAGAATATTAAAGCTAGTATGGAGGCTCAAGCTGAGTATCATATTACTCCTGACCAAACTAGATTGTTGACTGCTATGGACTTAGAAAGGGACCAGCTTAAGATTTCTTTCTCTCACCTATCTAAAATGACAGTAGGGTCATTAGTAGTTTTAAAACTGTTGATGTTAAGAAGATCCCTTTACTTTAAAAAGTTAATTTGCATATGCAGACAGGCCAATTGATTGTTAATGACCTAACTAAAACTAGTGCAGCTAGTCATAAGGCAGAAAATATATTAGGAAAAGTGATCAAACAGTTAAAATTGGAGAATGCTAATTCCATGGCTCTTTCAACTCAGAATGAAGAGTTGAAGAAGATAATTGTAAAAACTGGAGTGGATCCTAATGATAAATCAATTGTACATAAGTTACTACAAAGTGCAAAGTCAAAAATCAATGTGTTGAATAAGAAATAAAAGTTACCTACTAGAGAACATCCCATGGCATCAGAAGTAGCAGAGGTAGAGAATGAGAAAGAGAGTCTTTTACAGCAGTTGTTGCGGAAATAGGAAGAGATTTCCAAATTAAATGATTATGTACTTAACTTTAAAAGTGAAATTGAATCTCATTCTTGCACTATAGTCATGTCATATGAAACTTATGATCCAGCAGCAAGATTGTCCCAGTTGAGCACAGAGTTAAAAATGGAAGAGATTGATCTTAAGAAGACTAAGAGAGAGCTTGACACAATTATGAAAATAATCCAGGCCAAAGAAGGAGAACTCAATAAGTATAAATCAGATTGCCAGACAACTTATGACGAAATCAAGAGTCTTAAAGAAAAGCTGAAAGGAAACATAACTATGATTCAAGCGAAGGATATTGTGTTGAATGAAATCATTGAATCCATGAAAACAGCTTGGGAGTCCTTGATAATAGTGTCAGAAGAAAAGAGCATAGTCAGAGATACGCAGGAACTTGTTATGGCTGACAAATAGAAGACTCTAAATAGAGCTTTATGGGCAAAGAAGTTCATTGATTTTATCAATTCCAAGACAAATCAGGAGCTGGAGGAAAATGAAATCAAAGATAGGACATTATATGTTCTATAGATAAATAAGTTGATTGTGAAAAATTCTTGCAGGAAGTCGGCAGAGAAGAAATTGACAGAAATTAAACAAGTTGTAAACAGATTTTATAACATATTTGACAAAAGGACCAGAGCAAGGCAGCCATCATGCTGGGATCTGAAAGGCATTCTTCTATCATGGGAATCATATGAGCCATTGTTATTGATAGCAAAGATCAAGATTTATAATACATGAGAAAACTGAAATCTTGAAAGGAGCTACAGTTGTTAATTTCTTATAAAGGCATTTTTAGTTATTATGGATGGTAAAGACTTTGTTCACAGAAAGGCCCACCTTCAACAGGATCACTTCCTTCAGATTAGAATATCACAAGTTGGTCAATTATCCCAAAGCCAACATTGAAATCTGGAAGAAGTGCAGAGCATGGATGACTGATTCACCAGGTGACACCTCAGCATCTTAGAAGGACACATCAGCGAATCAGGAGAACACAGTGACAACTAATCAAATCCAGATTCAGGACATAGATTAATGTTTTAGTTTTATTTATCTTTTTGTTAAGAGATCAATGGTGTAATGAAGTTTTTAATTGTGATGTAATAGGTAGTTTACACAGTCTAGGTAGTTTGAGTAGTTACAAGAAGTTCCAATAGTTACAAACTACTTTTTGTATGTATTTAAACAAATGCGAAAGAAAGAGGAGGGTTTTGAGTTTCGGACCTCTATATGACTACAAATTTTGTACTTAATTTTCTGATAAATGAATGAAAGAAGATCAAGTTTCTTGCACCTGTTGATGTTTATTTGTCTTTCCAGTTTCATTCTGTGTTTATTCTTCTTTGAATGAAGTGAATTAATGTAGTTGTCGGTCTCTTTATTACATATGTAAGTAAGAGTTAAATAACCTTAATATGTGCTCCTTCACTCCAACTATTATGTCTACATAAATTTCTTCTGAGATTTAAAGTGATAGATTCTATTTTTCAGAATATCATTTTGAGTTTTCCTTCCAGTTCTTCTTTTCACTCAAATATCAGCAGTTAATGGCATTGTGAATTCTTTCATTATATCAGAATATTGAGGGTATTAAATAATTAATTTCGAAATGTATTAAACAGATACCATCTGATATTATAATTTTTGTGACATATATTTCAAAATGTCTTAAGCACTGATTCCTTAGCACGGCCAAAGGATTGATTCTTGAGATGCAACAAGGGGAAACCTTGATTTTTCTTGTGTGGTCTCGCTCCCTCATCCACATATAACACTCCCCTTCCACTCATTATAACCCAATTCATCATTCCTTCCACCTGGGTCAACGTTCCTCCATTGGGTCCACATAGGGTTAGCCTTCCCCTCCCCTTTGTCACACTTTGGATCGGGCCTGAAACAATGCCCCTAAGGTTGATGCAACTAAAAAGGAAGGAAATGTCATAATTGGCCACATTCAACATGAAAATTTACCACAAAATGAAAAATATGGTCAGGACAAACACATTTAACACGTGGGAAAAATCCAATATACGAGCTCTACCCCATTTCCATGGCCATAACCCTAGTTCCTATAGGCCCTAGATGATCTTCCTTTATAATTGAAGAACCCATGATTATCCCAACCCCTGGTGGGCAATGAACTTCCCCATATTAAAGGGGCATACACTCCTATACTTTACACATCACGATCTTATTCCTTGAGCCCCGAGCAATTAACCAAAGAAAAATCATACAAAAAGGCATATGAAGAAAGGCAGAAAAATCAATGTCAGGATAACTTATGTACCATGATTTCTCCCTCCTATACATTATATACTTAAGCGTGGGCTTCCCTCTATTAGATACCCTTGTACCCTGGCATGTGACCCAGGATTTCCCCTTTCATCCCCTACTATGTTCCATCACTTTATCACAACCCACCACCATTTGAAGGGTGTACCTAGGACATATTTTCCCCTTTAAAAGTATAAACTACCTACCAGGGTACTTGGTTAACCCCCCTTGGAGATTGGAGACATTAACACATGCCAAAATCCACTATCGAAGGGAATTCCATTATTAAGTGTCCACCTGTCGTCCATAGTTTTTAAACTATTTAACATGATTTATTTAATAACTTATTGTACTGGAAGGCAAGGGGACACATTGGATCTTATGCAGGAATGCAGATGGTCTCCATTTTGGGTTTGGTCTCCCTATACGGGGTCCTAACCCTCCGGAGTTCTACATTGGCACATGTATGGTATGTGTAGAGATCCATGGGCTTCCACAGTTTTAGACAACATTCCATGTGCCCCTAGAGACATTCAAAGATTGCTCAATATTCACTTATTGGATGAGGAAGATGCACCTGGTTCACCATGCTCAGTAGGCCCTATAGTTATATCATGCAATTGACATATGACCCAATACTTGTATGATGATGTGGCATCACTTATATTATCATCTGAGCCCTTGCAGATGGTAACAATCATCTTTGATCTATTTTTATACCCATGAGGAAACTTGTGTGCCCCCACACCCATTGAGAGCACCACAGGTTCATTATTTGGAGAACAAGGGGCCACCCCCATGTCCACTACTTTTGGGAGTCATAATTCACACTATGGCACCTATGGACTTCATCAAGCCTCCTTTAAGGCCCAACGATATGTATTATTTATCATTAGACCTTTTAAGAGGCTTATTATTTTTATTATGGGCTAGTTTGGTGGGCTTGTCACCAAAAGTTAGTTATCTTGTACATTATTTTATTTTAGGGGTTGTATTAGGCCTCATTAGGAAAATAGAATTCATTTGGACATGTATAAATACAAGCGATGTGATTTAATTTGAGTATCATCACCTGGTTTGGACTTGTATCTCTTCAGAGAACTTTTCCATCCTTCTTGGAGGATGAAATTTTGGAGCATGGAATGAAATTTGATATTTTGATTATTCTCTCTTGTCTTGGAGCTTCTTTATTGGAAAAATTTGATGGTTGCATATACTCTTATACTGGGCCACCGTAAGGTGATCACCTTAAAACCATAATTTTTTCCTCTCTTCCATTATTTTCTAGGTTTATCCCCATTACGTCTCCTAGGGCATCAATTTCCTTTCAAGCCACCCATAAAAAAAATTGATCTCTTGGCTCCTACGTGTTGGTGTGTCTCCTAGGTGCCCTCCAATTTTGAAGAAATTCCTACTATGGGATTTCGAGTGTGAATCTTGCCCTTGGTTCCCTTAGGTTATAAATCTCATTGGGATCCTCACATTGCCTTGGATTAAAAATTTATTATTTGGTCCCTTTCTCCTTCTGGATTAAGTCAAGTATATCATTGGTTGCTAAAACCTACCCCCTTGACCTAACCCCGGGTCCACTTTGGTCCCGTGTGTTCCCATACACTATTAAGGATAATTCCTCAAACATCACTTGTAATCCAAGTCTTCACAATAATTTTAGGGCTTAGGGACCTCCATTATAAGATACATACCCTAAAACTACACCTTGAAATTATCCTTGAGCCCTTCCTTGAGAGCCTTCAACCTTGCCTTCCAAAGTAAAAATGCCATGTATTCGAGCCTCTCTTACGAATAGGCTTCTAGGATCACCTCTCATCCTCTCATTGATCCATTATTTCATGATGCTTATCATAACGGGTCTCCTCCCATCGGTGAAATCTTGTAAAGAGTCGGGAGCCTTAGCCAAGGTGGCAGTGGGCTATTGCTCCATTGTTTCCCTTGACCTAGTAGTAGCCCTTCAAGGATCCCCTTTTAGGACCCCTGCTGGTTTGAGCGGTAACATTTTGGCATCAATTTAGGGGACATGAAACGTATGTTTATTCCCCGTATGACATATTGACATATCATTATTGGTGACTCCATTGGAAGAACAAAGTCATAGTTCTTCATTGTACTCCAAATTTAATGCTTATAAGGTGAAGCAAGCATCTATTAAGGCACTTAATTTCACCTTGGCCACTCCATTTTAATCCTAACATGAAAAATCATAAAAATTTGACTATTGGAAAAAGGAGATTTATCTTGGTCCTACATTTTCAAAACTCAATGAAAAAGACATTCAAGAATTGAAAAATAATGTGGATAAATATGCAAATTATTATCAAAATATATTGGAAGGTAAGAATATGGAATTGATGCTTAGGTATTATAGGTCGCAAAAAGCACAACTCGACATAGTGAGGTGTTCCTATGAGGAAGATCTTGGTCATCTCCTTGACTTTGCTCACCCAACCTATGCTTTGAATATTCTGGATAACCCTAATCAAATACAAATATCATAACCAGGTACAAATTCCCACTAAGGGTAATCAATTGGATGGTCAAGGTGACATCGAAGAAATTTTAAGTGTAAGTGAGGATGATAAGAAAATAAGATTGGAAGAAAATGGTTATGAGAAGGGGAACATATCCTCTGATGATTAGGAAGATTTGGATCTTGTAAGCCTCCAAATAACGCAAGAAATAATGGATAAATATATTAGTTCATGCAGGGGGTTAGTAAGGGATTGTAGTTCTAATGAAATATTATTTCATTTTCATGAAAAATAGGTGAAGCTTCATCAAATGAAATGTGAAAATAAAGAGAACCCCACTAATGATATCCTCCTAGAAGCTTATTACCAAAATCATGTAACAAATACCTTAGTTATTGTTCTTCGAGAGAAGCGGGAAGAAAAGTCGTCCCGCTTGTCAACTAACCAAGATGAAGATTCCTTTGAGGATATAGATGATGAGAAGGAATATAAGTCCTTCTTGGGTCCACATGATGAATGGGATGATTTTGAGAACACATATATTAAGGATGAAGAGGCTATGGAAAGGAAGGTTGAGGTTCACCTTTCATTTTTCGAGGATATCACTCATGATAACTCTCCTTTTGATAACTTTGAGGAAGGCGATCCCATGAGCTCCTTGTAAGATGAAATTGAATATTATTTCTGCATTAAAAACAATAAATGGAAAATTTTTGTTCCTCAATTTGATTGTGCTCCCATTTACGAGACTGAAAAAGAGGATGAGACTTAGATTTGTTTTCCCTTTCTCTCAGGCATTACTTATGATGACATATCCATTGATACCCTTTGGAAGGAGAAATATTATTTTCCCTTACATGAAAAGTGGTAGTTGGAATTAATTTATTCTTCTTTTAGGGAAAACCAATTTTTGATTCCAATAGTAAGGAAATTGATAAGGCTCCTACATATCCTCCTTATGATTCTATATTAAAATCACTTGAGCCTTTAGATTATGATTTTGGGAAACCTATTGGATATAACACTCCACCCTCCCCTTTTACTTCTTCTCTTGTTCATCATTTTGAGAGTGATTCCCACACCTGTTCTCCTATGTTCTCAAGTGACCTTAATATTTTTCCCATTTCTGAGTATACTGTTGAGGGAGAACCCCTCATTGAATATTCTTTGTCTCCTTGGGTATCCCTTCAAGATCATGATCAATCTATAATCTCCCCTTTCCAGTGTGATCATCATGGGAAACCTACTTGTGTTTCTCCATCTCATCAGTCTCCCTTTCCTACTAATCATAACCCTGTAGAGGCCATAAAATATGAAATAAATGATAAGGACCATAATGGAAATAATATGCATGAGGTTTCCATCCATCAAAATTTTAGTGAGCCTAATCACTGAAATATATATATATTGGTTAGAAGAGAGGATCTCATGGACTAGATTACATCATTTTCTTACCTCTTCTCATGTGATCATCCATGTCGGAATTTTATTTTCCTACCTCCCACCGGCCTTATCATCCATGCGATTCTGGAAGGGCGTTAATTCACTTGATATTCCACTAGCTCACCAATTAGTTAGAACTAGTTAAACTGATTTTAACTCAATTAATGTGAGTTAACTAATCACACTCACACCACACTAGTGCTACAACTGCAACTGGACCCTGTAAATAGTGGAATCACTCTACATGCCTATCCTTTTACCCTCAACTCGAAATTCTTGAGCTAACTAAGTGTATCACACTTAGTTAACTATTACAAGTTGTTATGAGATAAGATTACAATTTATTTTCCAATTTATTTAATAAATTGGTTGCCCACTTTCTCACTAATGTGTCACTAAAATCCATCACTCATGTGTGACCTAGGATCCTACACCAATGTGTGTGCATTTTCTTGTTGAATTTCAACAATCCCTCTCAACCAGAAAGGGATTATATGCTACCATGATCCTGCCTATGTGGTATTCGAATTTATTTTTGCAAGCACCTTCGTCAAGATATCTGCATCCTGATCCTCCGTGGCATTGTACTGCAACAACATAATGCACCTCTAAATACAATATCTGATATGGTGGTATCAGATGTCAATATGCTTGGACCTGTCATGGAATACTGGATTAACTAAGAGTTTTATGCAACTCTGGTTATCGCAATGTATCAGTGTCTTATCCATCTGATGACCAAACAAACCAACAAGTATCTTCCTCATCCATATGGCCTCACATGCAGCTTGACTAGCTGCCATCTACTTTGCCTCGTTTTAACTGAGTGCAACTGATATCTGCTTCCTGTTGTACCAAGAAACTGTTGATGATCCTATGTTGAATATGCCCCCTAATGTGCTCTTCCTGTCTGATGGACTACCTTCCCAATCTGCATCGATGAAGCCTTGAAGCTTCACTCCCTCTATCCATCTGTACCATAATCCATACTCTATAGTGCCCCTAATATATCTCAACACATGCTTCCCCGCCTTCCAAAAGAGCTTGGTAGCCTTAACCATAGCTTAACTATGCTAGTTAACTGCGTAGCATATGTTTGGTTGTGCGTTCACTAAATACATAAGTGAACCCACAAGCTACATGTAAATAGTAGCATCCACTACCTCACCTGAAGTAGCATCCTCCTTCCTCTAGTTACCTACAAGAAGAGTATCCATGGGTTTGTTGCCCTCCATGTGGAACTTCCTCATAATCTCTTTGGCATACTTGCATTGAGATACAAAGATCTCCCTCTCTCTTTGGCATATTTCCAAGCCAAGGAAATAGTGTAAGAGCCCCATGTCCTTCATCTCAAACTCTCTTGCAAGATCCTCTTTGCAAGAAGTTATGAGCTGCTCATCACCTGTCAGTATAAGATCATCCACATAAAGTACAATAATCAAAATCTTACCATCAAACACAATATGATATAGGTTTGCATCTGCTTCACTCTTTGTGATGCCCAACCCGGTGTAATAGATATCGATCCTGGTGTACCAAGCATGAGGTGCTTGCTTCAGCCCATACAGTGCTCTCTTGAGTCTACACACATGTGACTCACTGTCAAAGGTCTCAAAACCTTCTGGTTGCTCAATGTACACTTCTTCCTTAATAAATCCATTGAGAAAGGTTGTCTTTACATCCATCTGATGTATCTTCCACCCCATCTATGCTGAGAGTGCAAGGATAGATCTAATCGATGAGTACCATGCAACCGCTGCAAAAGTCTCCTCATAGTCAATCCCCTCTACTTGAGAGAATCCTTGGGCCAAAAATATAGCCTTGTATTTCTCCACACTCCCATCTGCTGCTTGATTCACCTTATAGATCTACCTGGATCCAACCACTGACTTCCCCACAGGTCTTGGGACCACTTCCCATGCACTGTTTCTGATAATGGAGTCATACTTCTCAACCATGGCATCAACCCATGTTGGTTGTTGCACTGCTCAATACACTCACTCATAAGAGCCATGTATCCAGTATACCTGTTTGGGGACCTTCTCTGCCTGTGTTGTGATGTAGGTTCACCTACATTCTTTGTCACATCTAGCATCAATTTGTCAGTCTCTCTGGTGCGCTTCCTACAATTTCTGGTGGATGGCTCTGCATGAGTGGTTTCTTCCACTCCATGATCCTCTGCTTGTGGCTACTCCACATCTTGAGGTTCATCCTTTTGAACTAAGAGTTCCTCATCTGCATTCAAGTCAAGCTCCCTCTCAAGGGAAAATCACATGGCTTTCTCCTCATCAAATTTAACATCTCTCCTGACAATTGTCATCCTGTTCGCCGAAAAATACACCCGATAGTTGTGGGCAGTATCAGTGTACCCCAAAAATATCCCAACCTCTGTTGTTGGTTCTAACTTCTTCCTGGCATCTTTGGTCACATGGAAATAGACAAATGAGCCAAAAAATTTAAAATATGAAACATTTGGTTTCTTACCTGAAAAAGCTTCCTCTGGTGTACTTATGCCAAGTATTTGATGAGGACTTCGGTTCTGCAGAAATATTTTTGTGTTGCATGCCTCTGCCTGCAAATGAAATGGTAGGCCCTGATCATGTAACATAGCTTGTGCTGCTCCCACAATTGTTATGTTATTTATTTCTGCAACCCCATTATGTTGTAGGTTATTGGGTGCAATCAATTCTCTTTGAATTCCTTCTTTGGCACATAAGTTCTTGAATTCATTATAGATATACTCACCACCATTGTCGCTCCTTATAGCCTTCACCTTCTTCCCTGTATATTTCTCTAACAGTGCTTTGAAATTGTTAGTGTCAGTATTTGCATCCTGCCATCAGTGATAAAAAATCCTCCTTTCATATCATATGAGGGTCTCATTCAGAAATTTTTATCATTCCACTAGGTTTGCATTCAAAAATTTAGTCACTGATGGTAGCCCTAGCCCAAAAACATCACTCTTCCTTAAATTTGATTACTTGTTGGCATAGTTTCATACCTTGATGACTGTACATCATCCATAAAGTTAATATCAGTCATTTCATCATGAAGTCTAGTCTTTCAAGGTCTCAATAGGTCTTTTAGGGTCATTCAAGGTTATCATTAGGCCTTTTAGGGTTTTCAAGGTCGAATAAAACTTCATTTCCATTGCATAAGACCAGCAAGTAAAGGGTGATCAAATAACATCTCTTCACCATATGAAGATGTTTTGTAAAAATAAATTCTTGTTTCAACATGTAATTTTGGTTTTAAGATGTAATTTTTAATTTTAACTGTGTAATTTTATGTCATTCAAAATATAATGAGTTCATGATTCCCAAGCTGCTAACTCAGAGTTCCAACATGCCAAAGCATCAAAAATGTCAAATTCAAAGAGTTCTCATAGTCATCAAATGATCAATTTTTCAAAGAAAAAATTCAAATGCAAAGGGTATAGTTTCAAAGTGTAAAGTGAAGTGAAGAAAGGACAAAGTGGATCCCAAGGCCCAAAACATAAAATTCATGAAGTATAAAGACCACCAAGACATCAAAATCAAACTCATTTGCACTCCCAAAATTTGAGCTTGCACTCCCTTAGCTGGAAAAATATATTTCAGGGTCAAATTCTTCAAAATTTGGTGGTGTTTCACTTTTGGAGGGTGGCATTGTGCTTCTGTAGGGTGGCGTTGCGCTTACTCCATAGGCGATCCGCTTTCAGCTTGTAGCGCTACGCTTTTCTCCATGAGAGATACGCTTCTAGGCAAGGCGCTGCGCTTTTTCCCAGCTTGCCCAAGAAGCATCAAATCCCCTCCAAATCTCTCAAAACCTTCAGCAAATTCTTGTTTCATCCTAAATCAGGTAAGTAACACAAATGTATCCCCTCCTTGCTTCCCTAAATATAATTTTAATGGTGTTTTTCTTCTCATGAAAAATTAGCATTTTGTCTACTTGAAAACCCTAGTTTCATCTCCTCATTCCTACTTTTATGCCCTAATATCCTTCATTTCCTTCCCACATATATAAAAACCCTATCCCTACCCATACACTACCATTTCCTAATCCCTTTCCCCTAAAACCCTAATTCCTAGGCTTCTAAATTTCCTAGGCAGCCACTTCCTCAAACCTATAATTTAATTGTCATTTCCAAATCCCTTGACATTTAAACCTCCTATCACCTCCCAAAACTCCATAACCCCTTCCCCCATCTCCCTAAATTTTCCTAGACTTATCCCTATTCCCTAGACCTATCTCCACTCCCCATTCCCATCCACCTCATCCCTAGGGTTTCTTGGCCACCAAACACTATGGAGGAAGAGAGAAACTACATGGAAGAGGAGGATAGAAAATAAGAGGAGGATAGAGAAAAGAGAAGGCCTCACACAGGAGGAAGAATCCTAAGGCTGGAGCCCACCAACACAAATGAATTGATGGCCTCTCCTATGACTGTCACTTGTTTTGAGTAGGTAGGTTTCCTTGATTTTGGCAACATGATTTAGAGGGTCAATGAGCATCTTGAGAAGCTCCTCGAGAATGAAAATAAGGATAATGATTTACAGAGGAAGATGGCAAAACACTATTGCAAGAGAAATCAAATTGCAAGGTCAAAGCTCCAAAAGGCCAGATCAAGACTTGAAACCCTAACCAAGAAAAACGAAGGGGGAAAGCATGATATATTTGATGAGGCATCACTCATTGCCTAACATACCTCATCAGCCTCCCATAAAAGAAATTTTGAAGAAATTTGAGCAATTTTAGGATATTTTGGGAAAATTTTCATTTTGGGCAGTTTTGCACAGTCACAGTATCAAAAGCGCAGTGCCCTAGGCGCTCCGCTTTTTCTAGGGACCTCCAATGGAAAAAATGAAATCACCATTAGATTCAGAAGGCCAAATAAAGTCAGGAAAACAACTTTACAAAACTTTTTTGGGTCAAAAAAGCAGTCAAAAAAACCTAGAAAATCACATTTTTGCCCTGTTTTAGAGGTTGGCGCTGCGCTTTTGACCAATCTTGGGAGAATGAAGTTTTGGATATTCAAATCAACACCATTTTTTAAATTGAGCATATATCTGGAAACCAGACGGGACTGGATTTTCAATGAGCTATCTTGAGATCAATTTGGACACCGATAACCCCTTCAAAAGTGGAGTTGAAGTTGGTGTTGCGCTTTTTACCTTGGCGTTGTGCTTTTGACCAAATTTCCGAGTTTCCTAATATTTGTAAATTTTCTCAGTTTTTCTCAGTTTCACTTTGTCAAATGAAGTTTTAATAATGTAATTCAATCATGTAAATGTAATTTTTATGTTTTTACACTTACCTAGGGTAAATACTTTAGGTGAAAACACTTTATGAGATGTAATGAATCAGTTTCCAAAAAGTGAGGGATGAGTCAGTTTGACCTCCCTACACTCTAGGTTTCAGTTCATTTTTTGGTGGAACTGCTCTTCCACTCTTTCCCTGAGGATGGGAAAGGTTGTTTGATGTCTATATCTTGTACTTTTTGACTCATTTCACAGGTTGGATGTTGTTGCATTGATCAGAGACTCTAGTGTAATCAATATCTGGCAGGAAATTAATGAAAGAGTTGTAGTTATTTCTTTTGGATACCTATGGTATGGAAATTTAGCACAGTTTCTTCTAATGTTACATGTGTATGATTTTTTTATCTTCACGATCCATTTCATCTCTATTATATGTTGTTTTTAAAGTTGATAAGTAGAATATATCTCTTATGCTTTGTTTTGGGAAAATCCTCATAGTTTGTTCATTTTCTTCAGTTTAGAAAGAATACATGCTTTGCCTTGCTCTTTCTAGCTCCTCATTAGTCTGGTCCATTTCACCCTGAAACCCTAAAGTGTTAGCCTTCCTACCTACCTTTCCCCATTGAATCTTTGTAACCCTAATCTTATTTTCCCTTACCTAGCCTCTTTGACCTGATTCACCCATCCAACAAACCAATTCAAACAAACAAACCCCTATACTCATACCTAGCCTAAAATCCTAATGCATCCAGACTTCTTGGTTGTGCCTTTGTGGATAGAGCCCTCTCCGGATTGGTAGGGATAGGTACCAAGCTAAAATATTGGTCTATGGTTACCTCTGTTTGGACTCTTTATCAGCCTTAGAAATCCGGTGGAGTGATAACATATTGGTGTTGTTGTCGGGGAACAAAGATTTATTTTCCTTGGTTATATGACAATAATCATTGGAATTTTATCCTTTGGATGATAGGATTAAGTTTCAGAAAGGATGACTGGATAATTGTAGTTCCAATATTGTAGAGTTGGCTTTGAGAATATACGAGAGAAAATCTTGATTTTGATCCAGCTTGTTAGTGTCCCGTGATTTGGCTGATTGGCAAGCCAAATGAGAGTGTAACATCAAACCAAGCTTTGGAGCCCAAGGACCTAGCCTTCCTGGACTTAGAGAGGGCTCTCTCTATATGTGTAAAAGATATCTGGGTGTTTGTTTATTGTGTTCTGATTTTAGGCTAGTTATGAAGTAAGTCTTTTGGTTTTGGTTTTTTTTAAGTTGTGAAGGATGAAACTGATCAAAGATATAAGATAGATAAAAAGATGTCAGATCAACTGGGCTATGGGGTCGAAAAGGTCAAGAAAGCTATCAGACGGTGATACAAGGCTGTTGAAGGGCTGATTTGATTCAAGGTAGAAAGGATCTTTGGGCAAAATGGAGTAAATGGACATCAAGTTTGTGAACAACGAAGAGTTTCAAGCATAACTAGTTTAATAGATAACATAAACATGGTAGGGCAAACCATTAATCATGCAAAATGTAACCATAAGCTAATCAATGCATAGAAATAAACATTCAAGCCATGCATAGAAGTATATGACCCTCTAACTTTGGTAAATGGCTATCAGACTTTGGAGAAAACACTTAAGGAAGACAAAAAATTCAAATTACTATGCCGGAATTCCTAAACATAGTACTTCAAGTTATTGGGCACTTTGAACAACAATATTTGCATAGTTTTAGGCAAAGGGCTAGATCGAAACTAGGCCTCCTTGGTTCAAACAAAATGATAACCTAATCAGTCAAAGAGAAATTTCATAGATGGAACGATAACTAGCCATAGGTAAGCAGGGCGTACCATAAATCATACTTAGCATGCATAGAATTATGAATGAAACAAGCAACAATATCCTCAAGTTATTAAAGAGCAGTTAAGAATTCTTTAATGTAACTAAGGAAGAGGAAAACATGAAAGCTATGAAGAAACAGGAAATTTGAGGTGCCTCCAAGGGCATATCTCAAATTTGTTCTCTACCGATCTATAGCAAGCAAGAAACATGTATTCATGAATGAAAACTAGAAGACAACAACAAAGTAAGAGACACTATACCATTCTACCAAGTCATGGAATCCAACAACAATCCTTCTTCATTCATCCAAGAGCATCCAAGAGGCAATCCAAAAGCATAAGACAAGTATTTCTTCCAAAGCTTATATGACCATATATTGCTTCTCTCATCGAGTTCAGCCTTGTTTACAACGAAAGCCTTTGGAATAAATAGGCCAAAGTGAGGAAAACCTCATGGTTCAACTTGCCATCCTATTGGCCTAATCAAAATATCTAATCTTGTCCTTGAGGCTTTGCAAAGCCCAAGGCAAAAAATATCTCATAAAATATCTAAAAAATGCTAAAAAAGAAAAAATAATTGACTTTGCATCATTTTTCATGTGCAAAAATAGCTAAACGCACATTTGGAAAAAGCAATTTTTAAAGGTTCAAATTTTACAAAAATATTCAAAATTTACATCAGCAAAAGGTCCCCTGACTTGCTGGCAACATTTGGCAGCCTTCCTGATGTCGAAACGAGGCTCATGATAGCTCATTGGAAAGCTCTGAGTGCCTACTTTCTGGAACAACTAAAATTTTCCCAATCTGATGCTTGGAAGTCCTCCAAAACTGAACCTGTGAGTAAAAAACCAAAAATTACAGTCTGCTGATAGACCGGGTAGAGTGTGCAAAAAGCGAGCATTTTTCGCCATTTCGGGGAAGCAAATGATCTGCAAATGTCCTGAAAATCGCTGAGTGTGTGCTCCTGAAATTATGGCATCCAATGATACCATTCTCCTCCTTTGACGAATCCCCAAAATGAAATGGCGAATTTCATGAGTTTTGACCAAAAACTCAAAAATGCCAAAAAACCAAAGTATGTCAAAATTTGCCCAAAATCGGTGTGTATGACCCTCAAGGGTTCTTAGAAATATGCTATGAATTAGAAGCCAAAATATGAAGTCTTGATGTGTCTTTCTTCACTTTCCGTGTCGGGCGCTTCCCTTTAGCCTCCTTTAGCTTTTCTTGGGCAGCCTTTAACTTGCGACGAGCAAACTGATTTAACTTCTTGTAATGCCTCGTCATTCTCCTTTGTAGCTCTAGATCCCTGTTTTCCCTCTCCAAATTCTTCTCCAAAGGGTCATTGACTCTTTCAAGCCACGCCTCCTTATTTTTTTCTATCTCTTGTTCAAACAATGCTGTGAGAGGGGTGGATTGGAGAAGGGCATTTTCTTCCTCTTTTTGTTTCTCAAGGGCTCTTTTAATCCCTGTGGTTCTAGGCCTTTTTCGCCTACGCTGGTCTTCTTCCTCACTTTCATCAAAATTTCCTATGAGCTCCTCTATCCTTGCTTGGGCTTTGGAAGCCTCTTTCTTGTACTTGGTCGCTCGTGTCTCATAGACAGCCATATGGACACTCATTTGCCTGTTTTGGATTTATAGAAAATGATTGAAATTCCTTGCCCTGTGAAGATCACCTTTCAATGCATCAATTTCTCTCTCTCTTTGGATCAATATTTTTTCGATAATGCGGGCCTCATTATCACTATCATCACTTGGGATTGGGATGATATTGGATGCACTCTCCTGGTCATGACCTCCTTCTACCTTACCCTTCCCTTTGCTTTGGGTGGCTATTCTAGTGCTCTTCCTTTTAGGAAAATCAATGATAGGCTTCTTAGGCAATTTATCTTTGCTTCGAAGAGCTCTTGTCACATTTGGAGTGACCACCCTTGGCACTCTTTTCCTAGCTGTCCGGGACTTTGTCTTTTTAGGAGAGGAAGGCATGATTCCTTTACCTTTGTCATCTTGCTTTTCATCCCCTTGAATTTGCTTTTCTTCTTGAGGCTGCTGTGTATCTTGAGGAGGTTGTTGTGCATCATGAGGAAGCTGTTGTGTGCCTTCTTTAGGCTGCCCCTGCTCCTCAATATCTTATTGTTGTTCTGCCTCACTTTCCTGCTCATCTTGTTGTTCAAACTGCTGCCCTTGATCATCATCCTTATGCTGCTACTCAAACTGCTGCCCTTCCTCTCCTTGATGTTGTTCATCACCACTAAGTTGTTGATGTTCAGCACTCTCCTCTTCTTGTTCCTGCTGCTACTCATCATCACCACTGTCATGTTACTGTACCTCATCCTCAGTTTGCTACTCTTCATCTTTTCCTTCATGTTTATGACCTTCCTCCACCTGCTGGCCACTTCCTTCTCCTTCTCCATGCTCTTTTGTTTGTGTTGTAGTGAATTTGATCTTTTTAGGAGTAGGCCTGCTAGAAGAAGGGGAGGGGTGATGATTAGGAGATGTAGGGGATGTATGGACTGGAGGGACAGTGTAGAAATCTGGGTGACTGATGAAAACATCCCAAGAAACCCCTTTCTTCTCAAGCTAGTGAAGGATGATGATTTTCATGAGAGAGTGATGGAATAGAGAGGCTATTTGCTGTGACGGAGGCTTCTTTTGGACAGAGGAGGCCATTTTCTCAATGCTTTTGCACAAGAAGAAAGGAAGATTCAGTTGCTTGGTCCTTGTGAAATGCATCAACAGTCGGATGTGGTATGCATAAACACGGGAGAATCTCCCCTCACAAGTGAAATACTTCATGATAATATTCATGAGGGGGGCATAGCTGGCTAGAAGATAAGAGAAAGGGAAATTAGTAGGGCATGATTCTCTGTGTTCAGGCTTGAGGAAAGGTTTGTAGTCATCTAAGTCCAAATAGCTTTGTTTGAACCACTTCTCGCCAATATAAGGAATTTTAGTAGCCTTGGATATGGATCTAGGGGAGAACTTGAAATCAAGGCCTGCCAATTGAAAATGTTTGTCTTTGAACCTCAAGGCGCACAAATGTGTTAGAGGAGAGAAACTTTTGACTTCTCGTACCCTTTGGCGAAAATCCAAGCACCCCACCTCATGGAAATTGAATAAGATTGATGGGTGCACTTTGACCTCTTCGGTGGAGATAGGCTCATACCTCTTGTGCAACCCACTCCTGCTATCCTGTCTGGGAGGCATCTTGTTCTAGATAGAATTGGTTTTGAATGTTGTGTACAATGTCTCCTTTGGTACAAGACCCCTGTTCTTTCAAAGCAATGCTTTTTCTTGCCTTTGTGTATCAAACAAACAATAATTATAATGAGCACACAGTCAATAAAAATAAACACAGTCAAAATGCTTTTTCTGTGTTTGTGGTAAGATTACCCAGCCCTAGGTGTTTTGAGACAATAGGACAGCTTTGTTTTTTTGGATAAAGGCAAAACAATAATCTTCTTAATTCAAAACATTGCTCTCCTCTTTGTAGGCCACTCAACCAGCATTTTCAATAACATGAAGACAGTTAATCAAAAAGGTAATACACAGTCCAAGGTTACTTTGTAATAGGATAAGGTGACAGAGTCTATTTTGTTTTTGATGTGGTCATAAATAATCCTATAGCATTTAAACATCAATAAACCCCTCCTCAAACAGAACACTGCCCTCTTTAAACTCTACTGTCCCTTACACAAAGTTTGACAACAACACCTCCAACTGATTACACTGCTTTCTCACTAAGTTTTGTTTATGGTCAAAGGGCAACCATGACCTTATTCTTCATCACACTGAGGCAGAATTTGAATAGTGGCTAAGTAATACATGTATGATCATAGTGGTTGAAATTAGGATCAATGTTTCATTTCTCAAATGCTAAGCTTCCACCTTTAAAACAAGGCCTTCATCTCTCATCATTATTTGAGGGCAGTTTAATGGGCTTTTCTATAGCAATAAAACTCACAATCTTTACTGCTCCACCTCTAGCCAACATATCCACATCAAACCTCCCTTTTTTTTTAAATAAAAACACCAAACACAAAACGGTGATTTCCCACCGTGATTTTTTATCCCCTTTCACTCAACTTAACAGGTTTGCAAAGGTCATGGAGGCACATAAATACCTTTGAAATCGATGATGACCTTGTAGACGAGTTTGAGAAACCTCCAGAGCTGTTTTGAGGGCGTTTGGACCACTTCAGTGTGCGCGGCACGTTTTTAATGAAGAGTGTCGCGCAGAGTTTGGCTGCCGGGTCACTGTCGGGCCGACAGGACCAAGAACTACAGGTGCGCCATGTGCACCTACAGGTGCACCGCGCGGTAGTTCAACCCTGTGCAATTTGTGCACCTGAGCGCGCCGCGCAATCCTACAGGCGCGCTGCGCGGTGAAAAAGCTTGAAAAACTTGTGAATTTGCCCGTGAACTCATCTTCTAACTTTGGAATAGCAAGAATGGAGTTTTGCTCGTGGTCTTAAGATTTTTGAAGGAGCTTGCAATGGTCCTCTAGCTCATGTATTGGAAAAAGTGCAAAACCCTTTGGTGTACTTAATAAGGGTGTTTTGAAAAAGTTCAAAAAGGCCTTTGTTTCTTAAATCAAGACATGGGTTTTCTACCTTTTGTGAAATCACAGCCAAGACTCCCTTTTTCTCAAATGAAAGCATAATGACAATGCTTATTTTTATAAGCCAAACCTCTCTTTTGAAAAGGGAATAACCTTTTGAGAAATCTTAAAACTTTGATTGCTTTTCCGGCAGAGAGAAAATTGTTTTCCTTTGATATTCGGTATTGTAGGAGAAAAAATGTGCTCCGAGCTATATGAGGATTATAGATGTGCCTTCAACTGATGTTTTCCTTTGATTTGGGAGTGAAAAATCAGTCACAATTACCCGGGATTTGTTATCACCTTTGACACATTTTTCATAGGGAAAAAGGCCTTCCTTTTGATAGTGGCATGCTCACATTGCCTTTACCGGGTTCCAGGACTTGAAACACATACCATGATCTCTCTTGCACTCTTATAACCCTGTATACCTATTTGCAATGTCTTTCTGCTAAAGAAGAAACTTAACTGCCACTTCAAAATCCCTTCTATACCTCTGGTCTTTGTATGGTATACCTGTCTTTGTCATTTGAAAAGAGGGCACCTGTAGAGGATATTTTGTGTTGCATGGGGTTTTTTTTGACATTTTGAAGGAGGTCACTTATCCCTTTTGCAACATAAACTAACATTTTTGCTCTGGATGCTTTACAAGTGATAAGGCCCTACTGTGGGTGAAAAATGCAGTTTCATTTGCTCAGGCTCTTCCACCTCTGTCCATTTAAAAGGGAATTTCTTTAACATTTCTCTCTTTACCCAAAATGCACTGATAAAGTACCTTTGACCCTTTTAAAAGGAACATGCCTATATTTGTTTTGAATTTTTCT
The DNA here is from genome assembly GCA_034641835.2 of Pinus albicaulis. NCBI lineage: Eukaryota > Viridiplantae > Streptophyta > Pinopsida > Pinales > Pinaceae > Pinus > Pinus albicaulis. The sequence goes on along the minus strand of CM076574.1, from coordinate 1,284,869,904 downwards.
CCAAAATCTGAAAAACATACCAAAGTCCTTCTTGTATTTTATGAACAACTGTGTCTAGCTGCAATACCTTTCTTGGGAAGAACTTAAACTCAAATTTTCTTTGTCAACTTATGATAAGTAATCTGAAAGACATCCTCTTAAAAGTAGGGAGATCAGTGTCCTTTGAAACATAATCAATATCATGTCTTTTTCTTGTGCAATGACCCATCTCATCAACCACTCTTCGACTTTGTTTTGTTTGAGCTGCAAACTGTCTTTTGAAAGAAACCCTGTTAAGAGACAAGCTTAACCCTTTGGATTACAGTGGTACCCCTGCTTTCCTTCTTGGTTTTTTACATTGTTCCTCTGTTTCAACTATCTCTTACTGTTCTTACCACTTATCTTTTGATCAGTCAACCTTGAAATCATTCAATGCCCTGGCCCTCTGCTTATGAGTGAAGGAGGCCCTTTACTTGGCGAAATGTATGATGTTCTTTCAACCTTTGTCTTAATCTGTTGAAGAATGTTTGATGAGCATGCTGGACAAGGGTTTCTCTCATACATGATGGTAGGCAAACAAACTTTGAAAAACACTACTGCTTTTACCTATGCCTTCAATCATCACTTTTCTTCAGAAAACCCTATTCACTGTCTCACTGTTTTTTAAAAACAAATCTATCTTACAGTCAGTTGCAACTCTTCAAGTCAAACTTTGACCATCACCCTCTGCTTATAGATGAAGGAGGCGCTTTCAAAAACCCTCTACTTATATATGAAGGAGGTTCTTTGGTCTTCAAACCCTCTGCTTATAAATGAAGGAGGTTCTTATTCATGTCACATCAACAGCCTCTTGACAGTGTTGTTTTCTTCTTTCACTGTTCTTTCAGGCTTTGAATGTGGTCGCAAGAGCTTGATGAAGAACTCTTTGCTCTGTAGCTGTATCTCAGGCTCAATATCACATTGAGAAGCAGTTGTCTTCTCATGTGGAGCCAAAAATTGTCTTCTGAGATGCTGGTATGTTTATGTCTTTGAAAGATCCATCAAACACTGTAAAAACACCTACAATCAGCTTGACCTATGGTCTATGGATTATTGAGACTTAAGGGTGTATTAGTGGCGCGACCTAGGGCTGTAACCAACTTCATTAACAAAGTAGGAAGGTCTGTTATGACTGGTATATAGCAGATGGAGGTTTTTGGCTCTTTGATAGTTTTCCAAGGGAGAAATGCCTTAAAGCGCCACTTCCTAACTTAGGGGAGACTGCTCGAATAGATTTGGATTGTCTCTTTAGAGCTGATGGGCAGACTAGTATGGCTGAAGCTGGATAGGGTTTGATAATGGGGTTTCATCGCGTCATGGGCGGACTGAAAGGTAAGAAGGAAAAAAGTTTATGGGTGTTTTCCCAGCTGGAAAATATGACAAATTTTGGATTAGCTGCTAGAAAACTTGGCTATCAGAACTAGTCATCACCAACAAGTGAAAAATACTGATGACTAACAAAGCTGATCCAATCAAAGCTCCAGAGAATCTTGTCTGGAAGCATAGATATCAATATACAGAGATTCAGTTAGGTCCAACCCCATTGGTAAGATCTACTTCACTACCTACTAAAGTACTATCTCTTGAAGATATACCATTTGATATAAAATTCGAATTGTCATTGTTTAGATCTAAGTCTAAACCTCTTTAGCCAACATAGTCCTTAATCCTTTAAGACTTCCTGAGGTCGAGTCATTATTTGAGTTAGATCTTAGTTCTCTGAAATTTGAGGAATATTTTCTATTTGAAGAGACTAAACCTGAAATAGAACTTGACATCAAAGTTTGGACCCAATTCTACCTGCAAGAGTCAGTACCTGTCTCAACTCAACCTCAATCAATTGTTTCTTTTTCATCTGTACCCTCCACCTCATAATTTATACCTACTACTTCAGTACCTACAATTTTTGTTCCACTACCTATTCAGCTAACCCATCTCGTTGTCAATCCAACACTTCACTCAGTAGGAAGCATGGCCAGATTCTCCCCACTTATCTTACCTACTCAATTGAATGATTTACCTCAGGTTTATGGCTAGAGACTCCCCCTGTTTGATGAAAATTCTACCATAACTGCAAAACAACACATTGTCAAGGTCACTGACTTCATAGACTTGGAGGAAGTTGATGTTGACAATGCAAAAATGAGAATTATAGCCCAGAGCTTCTCTAGAGATGTCAAAGTTTGGTTTATATCCTTGACTGCTAGTTCTGTTACCACTCCAGACCAGCTGGTTGATGCATTTATAGCCTGATGGGAGGTGAAGAAAAACCATTTACAATTGCTTTCTAAGTATGAGAACATAAAGAGATGAATCAGTCCAAGATTTCAATACTCGCTTCAATAGAACTTATAATGCAATTCTTGTTGAGATCAAGCCTCCTACAGGCTTATCTCTCATACGTTATCTAGATGCATTTGATCCAGACATGGCTTACCAACTAAGGGAAAGAAGTCTAACTACATTGGAAGATATGAAAAATAATGCAATTAGCGTTGAAGCAAATCTGCTGATGAAAAGAGCTAGAACTAGAGTGAGAGAAAAGTCACTATTAAATATGAACCATCCATCTCATCTTCTGAAGCTAAGATTGACACTTTGATAAGGACTATTGAGAGAATGGTTGACAGGTTGTCCATCACTGAGAGATAGCCCGAGGTCATAAATCCTAACTTTAGAGGCCAACAACAGCCTTAGTTAAGGATCAAGCAGAGAGAACAGTGAGCTCGTGAGCAACCAGCACATCAGCAGCAAATTAGGACACACTTGTAGCGAAATTATGCTCAAGGAATAGAAGAAGAAGATGAAGACACAATTGTTGAGGAAAATCTTCTTTTCAAGGCTGATGGTCTACCCATGTTTTTTATGGAAGATGAAGATTAATTTTAAAATAAAGATGAGCCTAAGGATGAATATTTTATCCTTTCCAATGATCATGATTTGGAGACCGAATCAGATGATTATCAACGGGGTTACTTGAATGCACTCAGTTCACATCAAAGGCAGTACTCACTAAGGAGCAGAGATGTGTCGATTAATCCCATTCAGAAAAGGGCATCTCAGTAGAAAGATACTCAAACAAAACAGAATCCTCAAGGTAATCAGAGTAAATGAAAGAGCCTGTAGTCAGAAATCAAAACAAGTTAAATCAGCCATCCATAAGTTCAACAAGTAAGGAAAAGGAAAGTCAGAAGAAAGAAGCTCCATCAAAGGATCATGCTGACAAACGAGACACCATCATTAAAGAGGTAGATAAATCCTTCCTTTCAGCCTAGAAACTGAAATTTCAAAATTAAAAGTGTTTATACCTTTAACCAAGCTTGTTAATAATAACCAGCATAAGTCCCATGTTGCCAAAATGCTTAAAGTAGATCCTTTGTCCAACATGGTAAATGTTGAATATGATCAGCCTGAACTCAATTTTGGTCCTACTATTGATGGTGAATTAGAATATAGTGAGGTTCCACCATTCTATTTGAGTCTAATAATCCACCAATGCATTTTACAAAATTCCATGTTAGACTCTGGAGCCTCCCATAATCTAATGCCAAAAGCCATTGTTAACACTGAAAAATAGTACAAGCAAAGACGACATTATTTAACGTGAGGTAGAAGGATTTACAGGGCTGAGAAACATTAGAGAATCCGGAAATTATTTTAAAATCTCTAAGGTCTGAGGAAAAATCAAATTTGAGCAAGTCATAAATGCTTTTGTGTGCAAAATCCTTCGAGAAGAGTGCCTTTGCGCGCCTTTTGACCCGAAATGCGTGCAATCCTAGGAGTGGCGGAATCACTTTCCGAGACCACAAAAAGCACACTCCAGGACAGTGATTTCACAATTGAAGTTGCTTAAGGATAGCCACCAAAGCCTCCTTAGGACATCAAGGGATCACACAATGGAATAAGTGCGGCACACAATAGAATCATCCCCCTCTCTTGGGTCACCATCCATAATGTACCAAGAGAGGGAAGGAGGATTTGAATTCTCCTATAAAAGGCCACCAAGAGATGAACAACTTGAGAGCACATTGTCATGCTGGCCAGAATTTCCCCAAGCAATACCAGTAGTGTGTGATCCGGAGTTGAGATAGAGGGTACTCAATTGTTGGCCATCCAACAAGTTTAGTCCACCATATTAGAGAGAGGGAGACTTTGCACCGAGGCAAGCTTGGAAGTAAAGACATCATTGCATCGGGACTTAGAACCCAAGTTCTAAGGGCCCCTTGGCAAGTGGGTTAAAGTTTCCTACTCATTTCCTACCAGCACTCAATAAGAGGGGCCATAAGCACCACCATTTGGATTATTGCAATTGTTTTACTCTATTCAGAGCTTTTGTTTTATTTTTTTTAGTTTTAGTTTAATTTTTATGTTTTAATTTGCATGCTATTTCTCTATCTAGTATGTTTATGCTCTAGCATGTTCCACTAACTTGCTTGACTCCACTTCTTTTTCTGCCTGTGACCAATAACTTAATAGGGTAAACCACACCCCTTAAGTTGGTGTGATTTCATACATGCATGCACCAAACACACTAACACAGGATTGGCGACTCCACTAACTGTTATTTCCAAGTTTATGTGGTTGTGCCTTTTTGCAGAGACCCCTATCTGTGTTATAGAGTTGGGTTGAAATTGCCCCCTTTTTCTCCTTTAGTACCTAGTTCATCCCAAGTGACAGAATGAAGCAAAACAACTCCAAAAATTAATTTTTCAGGAATTTGTACGCTTTTCTCTCTCACAGGCGCGCGTTCAGAGCTGGTCTGCATGCAGACATCGTGCCTATTGCATCCTTTCACGCGCAAAAGATAGAATGAGAAATTTCTCCCATATTTCTAAATTTTCCTGCTTGTAAAGTGCCTGGCAACCCATAATAGATATTCCAGCACTGGTTGAGGTGCCCCGCAGCTTGCTAAAGCTCACTCCTAGCTGCTTTTGGTAGGCTTAGTGTTAGTTTTATTTCAAGTTGATTTTTACAAAGTTCACACATAGTTTAAGTAGGGGGGGGGAATTTGCATTCCAAATTTTTTTTTATGTTTTGCAAATTTAGGAACCAACACACATAGATAATTAGCCAAAGTGGCCCAAGACCACACATTCTTAGCTAGTTTATTTTTCTAGTGTAGAAGTCATTAGTTTAGTTCAATTTTTGCACTAGGATTTCGAGACCAGGATTGAATTTTCGATAGAAGAGCAAGTACTCTATGTTTCCTTTGTACCCTTCGGTGATCCTAGGCAAGCATATGAATGCTCTATATTCACAGCTCACCATCTCCCTATAGTTGATCACATAGATTAACTAGGAGAAATAGAAAGCGGCCCATATCCGCACATGTTTTTCTTTTGAGCAAGGAACACTACAACATAGTTTAATAGGGGATTTTGAAAATGATCATCACATATCCACACATTCAAACTATGTTCTTGTTCACTTTTTTCTCACACACATCCACACACTAAGAAAAGCAAAGGCACCTAAAACTAACTTAACAAAACTCACTAAATTCTCCCCACAGGGGCCACAAAATAATTTATAGTTTAAGTTAGGATCAAGGGGGCAGGCATCCAATAAACCACCTTGATCATTCTTCATCTTGAAACATAGAATTTTATTATTTAGGGAGCTTTTAAATCCACCTATCATCCCACGGAAAAGAAAACCTGAATGTGGCAGAGACCCGATTCAGAGGGGGTTAGGCTTAGGCGTAGTATGTGCGATATCAGTTGGGGCTACCTGACCTGGCTGATACTCGGTACTATTAGCTAAATTACCAAGAAGCCTAAGACTCGAACGCTCACGTGGGATGGTGGTACTTAGTGGCCAAAATTAGGGCATCCTTTCCCTATAGGTAACGGTGCAGGCAAGAAATAGATCCTCTACCCTTACCTTGGTGGATTTTCTTCGGTTGACTGGGGGCGTCGCTAGCTCTTACGGGAAGTTGTGCCAACACTTGTATGATATCTTCTCAAGGCCCAATTACATTTGAGTGTGTGAGGACGATTAGGTCTTCTAGGATTTGAGTATCATATGCAAACAAACAAAAACCACATTTTTTTATTGATTGATCACATAGGATTAATTTAAAGGGAAAATTAATTTTATTTTCGCTTTGTTTTATGTATGCGATCAGAATTTTTCTATGATCATAAACTCTATCCTCTTAAATATTTCCAAAACCAAACGTAGTGGCACCAGAATAGACCCAATGGGACCTTGTCGATCTCGTCTTTTGGACCTCCCCCCATTACCGAGAGGGGTTCCAGGTATTTTTCCATTTGGGTGTCAAAGACGGAACACTGCCACCATTATTGGTTCATCCTTTATTGGGACATCCTTAGTTGGGAACCCTGGTTGGTTTCCCAACGCCACACCACATACCACTCCTCCCACAAACCCTAGAGGGCAGACGAGTGCTACCCATTCGGGAAGCCAGTTGAATACATAGCAGGGTACATCACAGACAAATGCTCTTCCTAACCAGAAATTTGTGTTTTCACAAGCTGCAATGGCTTCAACCTCATAGTCACCCTTTTTAGCTTCGTTGAATCTGTTAGCCCCCTATAAATTTTTGACAAGCAAACAGGGGGCTAAAATGTTTCTGAGCCTTCAAGGAATGCATTTCCTCTGAAAACGCATCATCCTTGAAGCCTCCTTGTGCCTTATGTCCTTTGATAAAATCCCCTTTGCTGATTCCCATTATAAAGCCTCTCTGTTTGTGAAGAAATGCCCAAAAGGCCTCCTTTTCCCTCCTATCTCATCCCTTTTAAAATTTTTTTTCTTCACCTCTTCCCCTTCCTTCAATTCCCCACTTACCTTTCAAATCATCTTCATTCCCCTTTTAAACCTTTCAAATACCTTTTTTTGGCTTAAAATCCCTTCATTCCCCTTACCGTTACCCCTTGTTGGCCTTAAAAGGCATTAAAAATGGGCCAAAACCATATTCTCCATATATGTGGGCTTAGCACCTTTCGGCCTTAACCCCCTCAACCTTTCTCTCCACGTGACCTGGGCACTAGAACCAAGCGCTAGCCCGGAGGGCGCTTATTGCAGAGGGATATCGGGCGCAGTAATAACCGTCGATCTGTACAGATCGGACGATCTTCGCAGATTAGCATCGTGCCCATGGCCCAACCCGTTCACCGCTCTGATCGCATATCCACCATCCATTCAACTCGCAAATCAATGGTTAGAAGTTCACCCGCTTAGTGTTCCCCACGCCAAAGCACTATTTAAACCCGTCGGTTTCCATCGCACCGCCTTTCGAAGGGCAGGCGGTATTTTTCGTTTCGAAGCGATTCCACTCACCGCAGGACACGTGGCACCGAGCACTGTTTGAAAACCGCCCCCCATCGCGTGTTAACGTTCGGTTGAAGACCCGGCACGATATGCACATGCGCCGTCCAATCTAGAGCTGCCCATCCAAAGGTGATTGCGCCACGAAGATGCGCGGGGGATAATCCAAAGCAGATAGACCCCGGACCCACCATCTGTCTCCCTCCAATGCGTTCTCGACCATCGATCTCCTCCTGAGATTGGACGGTCCAAATTAGACTGCATGTCCGGCCATTGATCGGGTCCCGTGACATCACCATTCCACGTGTTTTGTCACATTTTTTCTCCGTCCTCTTTATATTTCATTCAAAGGTCAAAGTTTCAGTGTTTGCATTTAAATTTTTGCCGCAATCCGCCAACATTCACCAGACCGTCCTCCATTGTTTCACTGCGTTTTTCGCCATCACCCTGCATTGTTCCACCATTTCACCAGCCTGCACGGCCATTCTCATTGTCCCCGCTGCATCCACCCTTCCCATGCATGGTTTTCTTAACGTGTTTGCGTGTTTTGCAAGGTTACAGTCAGGCAGGCAACCGCCATGATTCACAGTCTCTGTCACAGTGACAGAGAACACAGGAAAGGCCATGTGCAGAGATTGAAAATTATGGAGAAAAACCTGGGAAGGTGTTATGACATGACTGCCATTAAAGGAACAGGGTTAAACTCTGTAAAAACCTGCCCAGAGCCATTAAAGTGCAGATTTTGCAGATAGTGACAATCATGAAGCGGCAAAGAGTATCAGTGAGGGATTAAAGGGTCTAATGCACATTGTTGAAGATCTTAAGCCTTAATCCAGTGTTTAAAGGGCAAGGTGTACCAGATTGAAGACCGCATGATTAATACAGAAGGCCTAAAGAGGCCCAATGCACAGAAAAAAATATATCAATGTTTCACATCAGCAGAAGTTTCCTCCCGAGAAAGGACACAGTACCCATACTTCTTTCATTCTATACCGTGTTCCTGAGAAGATTTCCACCCTGACATAACAGTCCTATGCTACCAGAGCATTTGTTATGCAGCATGGCAGACCTCAAATTCATTTATCTACCTTTTTGTTTATTCACCAGAGTACTACAGAATACTACATCCAAAGTACGTCAAGAACATACCTGAAGTAAATGTCAGCCTGTTGAGGACCACTCTTTCACCCAAAGAGTACTGAAGATTAATGAATCGATATTAAAACAGAATGGGCCTTAGCCCTCTTCTGCTACTTCTGTTTAATGTCTCATTTAGTGTTTCATCTACCTCCTCTGCCTCTCTTTCAGCTATAAAACTCATGAAGAAACACAGTGTAAGGTTGTTGATCGGCTATCTGTGAAATGCAAGTTGTTTCTCTTGAGACATGTTCTCTGTGTAAAGTTGTAAGATAGGTTGAGGAAGATGTTTTCAGACTGAATACCAAGCTGTTGGCAATGTTGTACTTGACTAGTGTTGCTCTTTAATATGACAAGCACATTTCTTTGGATCCTGATCTAAAGCTGCGGTGATGTTTTTCTACCTCTGTATTTGTTTTACCTTGCAGATCATTTCATTTCATTTCTTCTGGGCACGCATGAGAAATCTGGCATAGGATTTACCCTTGTTAGGTACCCTATGTTTCTTCTCTCCCTGCCTTTAATGTTTTCTACTAAATGTGCTATCTAAGGATTGATTTCAGCTAATTTAACCAGTGTAGTGGTCTGATATATTGCTAGCTGATGTATGAATTATTGAAATCTGTCTTTTGATGTTCTTGTTAGGATTTAATTGAATGAATTGGGAACACTGGGAGGTCTGGAACTCTGTCTCTATCTCACTGGGATCCTTTTCAATTAATTGAACCCTTCTAAGATCCCTCAAGCTGGAGGCCGAAGCATTAAGAGTTCAAAGTCTCTCTCTGATCTCAAGTTTTCAACTCTGTGTTCTAAATATTTAATGTTTCCTTGTCTGAAGAGTTAGCCTTTTAGGTTCTGGATCACAGGTTGTCCAATGGCACGTCTTGTCCCTGGATCTGATTCCTGAAGGTCACCTTGGAGGTTTCCTTGCTTTCACCTTCCCTCTTACCGTTTCATGCCACATTATCATCTTTAAGATCCAATGCTTTAGATGACTAGCCCAACTAAAAGCCTGCATATTGAATAGCAAGTAAACCCTTTCCTGACTCCATTTCCCAATGGTCTCGAATGTTCTCTGAATCATCTCTCTTTTTCTAGAATCCTCTTTATATAGCTTTGTCTCATACTGAACCCTTCTTTCCTGATTCCTAACAACCAACCAAAACAAACATCCAACAAACAAACCCCAAGCCTTATAACTAGCCTAAAATCTTAACTTTGAGCTTCAAAGATATAAAACCTTGCTTATATAGAGAGATCCCTCTCTGGACCCAGGAGGGCTAGATCCTGATGTCTGAAAGTGGTTCTGATGTTGTCTCATCTTTTGGTCTTGCCAACCTGGCCAAAACATGGGAACCCCAACAGAATCTACCAGGATTAACCAAGCTAACAAATGATCCCATTGCACACAACCCTAAATGGCCTCCCATGCCCACGAAGCTCCCTTCGGATATTCCAAAGTTCGAAGGAAAGCAAGCAGAAGACCCAGGTAATCATGTCATGACTTTCCACCTGCGGTGCTCATCGAATAGTATCATTGATGACACTATTCGATTGAGACTATTTCAATACACTCTGACAGGAGTACAACGAAATGGTATGTGCAAAAACCCTCTGCTTCACATGGAACCTTTAGTGCCCTCGCCACTGCATTCCTAACATATTTTAATTTACCCATCCACCATGATTGTGGAATAGAATTACTAACACACTTTAGACAGACCCCCTTTTTCCATATCTCAGACCATCTCCATGAATGGTGGCGGCATTGTAGTTTATGTAAATCCAAACTCGACAATCGGGTACTTTTAGACCTATTCATGAAAACTCTCACTGCAGATTCAAAGGATGCGGTGCAACAAAGACCCATATCTGAAGAGGACGCCATCAGAAAGGCCCAACAGCTCGAGCTGATTTATACGCAGTCACGATATATTTACAATATCCTACCGAACACCTCGCACTTGCAAAATTATAAAAAATTTACAGGTGCATCGAACTCTACAGATGGTCTAATAAGGTCATTGACCCAAAGTTACCTAGGAAACAACAATCAAAACCTCGGTTATACATATGATTCTACCCAGAACATACCACAACCTAGTTTTCAAAGTCATCATATGCCTCGACAAAATTTGACCAATAGGGCACCATCGTATCACCATGGAGAACCCTATCCTCCAGCTCAGGGGACCCAATACGCAGATAGATATACTGACGGAAGAGCTCCCCTCCAATATCCAGGTGCAAACCAGGGACTGCGTTATGCTCAGTCCCCAGCACAAGACCAGGATATGCAGAATAATGCACAGGTGAACTTTGTCCAATCGTCCCAAAACCAACCACACCAATCATATAACCAGGATAAATACCCTCCTAATGTGGTTAAGAAAAAAAGAAAAAACAAGCCCAAAGGGAATCTTGGACAGGGGGCAACAACCAAAAATTCCCACCACGATCTCAGGCTCGAGGCAACTCCAACCAAAATCAAATCCAGGAGCCAAGCAATGCCCAACGGTAGAGAAAAATGCCACCTCTTTGAACAAACCACTCTTGTTCGATCTGTGGTGAGTACGGCCATTATACTCACCGTTGTCCCGATATCCCTTAGTTGAAGAAGTTGCAGAGTAACCGAGGACAAGGAGGATCTTCCCAGCAGATAGCTGTGATACAGGAACCTTTCCCCCATCAAGGGATAGTTAACACTCAGCAACAAAATCCCGAAAACTTTGGAAAAAACAAGCACGAAATCTACATGAATGTGAAGAGATGTCTTTTAAAACACAAAATCGCAATTAATACGCCCCACCATATAACAACAAGTCAGGGGCTAGTACCAATGCACCAACCGCACCTTTGACCATTTCAAATATTCCTATTGAACCATTGCCAAAGATGGCTAAGGGACCAAATAAGCAAGCAGGAAACTACTCCAAAGTGGCCGATAATTATAGCATCATGGATGATCTAGCACAATATCCCACTGCTATGTTAGCTTTGGAAGTATTGCAGTCATGCCCAAAACAGCTAAAATCCTTGTTTTCTATGCTAGGCGCTATCGACCCTACTGATATGCGCCATATGGCTTTTGATTTAGACAAATCCACCCCTAGGCTTCCTTCAATGGTTTCCTTTCAGACACCAGTGTCGGTCCAGAATATCACCATTCACTAATGTGTCATTGACGAGGGTACATCCACATGCATCATGTCAAAAAAAAATTGGAAAAGTTAGGGTCCCCCGAACTAAAACCATCAGTCATCACGCATAGAGCATACGACGGCCGTCCTTCAACCCCTGTCGGTCTCTACAAAAACGTCCCGGTCTACTTAGCTGGAAAGACGGTCCTTATAGACATTGAAGTCTTGGATGCTCCCTTGGACTATAGTATACTCCTTGGTCGGAGTTATATGTACGCCATGTCAGCTATATCCTCCTCTGTATTTCACATTATGATGTTCCCCCACGAGGACCGCATCATTATTGTCGACCAATTAACGCATAGCGAGAAACGACCCCTAAAAAACACCGATGTAATTCTACCCTATGTAGATACATCCTCGGATGCACTTTCACAGAACCAAGAATATGGCCCTGGCCAGCTCACACCATCGTCTGTCCTAGGCTCATTCCTAGGAGACCCCCCATTATACCTGAGTCATCACCTGATGTCACAGGGGATATGGTATGCATGATGTCCACATCAAGACTTGAATCTAGTCAGGAAATAGACAAAATCAGTAATGACACCGATTCCTCAGCCACGACAGCCTCTCTAGTCTACGTCGCTTCCCAAACCCCTTTCCTCTAAACCGCAGTTGGTTTTGTATCCCAGCAGGTTTTGGAAACAGTGGTATTACCAAAAATATCGTTTGCAATACCAGTTTGGTATCTCATTCTCTCTATGGGGACAGGAGCCACACACATCACTTCCACAGGGTTAAAGCCCCTCAGTCCTAAGGAGGCCCCACCCATCCAAGAAACGGTCAAAAACATCCCTACAAAGGAAATTCCCATTACAAAACCGATCATTATGGCTAAGAAAACCAAGAGAGGAAAGAAGTTGGAAACTCTCGCCATACAACGAGACTCACCAGTTTGCGCCATATGCGACGTAATAGGACACCCTACCCATATCTTCCTAGAGCTAGACAAATTAAAATAGCTCCTCAGCTCTGAGGCAAACATCGCAATGTCATGTTCCCGTAAAAAGGAACCTACCACCAAAGGTAAAGGAAAATCATTGTGTAACAATCACGCATGCGCTCTCTGCAATAATTATGGGCACTATACCCATCATTGCCCAAATATCCCGCGATACAAGGACCCTTACACGCCATTGAGCGATCCTATCAAGAGGATCGCTCCACCCAGTCTTGTGGAGATGAACCTTGTATCATCCTATACCTACATGTGGAACGAAGGGCACCAGAAAGACTCCCAGTCACACCCCCTCCCGTCATATGTTGCATGTTGTGCGACAAACGTGGTCACTTCCTCGAAGAATGCGCAGCTGTGGAACTTGTCCACGAATTGCGGGCAACACAATTCACATGTCCTTTATGCGCCAACAATCACCTTCTGTAAAATTGCCACTATATCCCCCAATTTTGGTTAGCCCTCACTAGTTTGCACTCTGCTATAGTCTGCCTCTCCCAAGAAGATGACACAAATTTAGAATCCATGAACAGCCCGACAACCCAAGAGGAGGTGATGATCCGATCCATCCTATTCTTTTCAGCTTAAAAGCGACCCATCCGGGAACCCCTAGTTACCCCCAACCACTCTCTACAAAGAATACCAACATGCACGTTATGCAAAACGCCCAATCATGTGGTCACCATCTACCATAATTTAGCAGTGTTATGACGATGGTACCCTACTAGACCACAAACTAAGCACGATGGGACCCCCATATCTAGGTTATTTTTCCTTGTATGTCAGGGAAATCACAGTGGACAGCGTTGTACTTATATCCCACGAGTTTGTCCCCTCATCGATATGATTCATACAATAGAGAAGAAATAGGACGATGAGCTTAGACGATATAGAGAGTACATCAACCCTAGGCCAGTGACCCCACACCCACATGGGTGTGATCGGCAAGATAGGATGACACACCAAGAAAACATGACCCAGGCCAAACGTAGGATAACATGCGGACTATGCGACTTGAATGACCACTATATCAATCAGTGCAAAGAACTAAATCCCCTCCTAGGTAGTTTTTTCATAGTCTCTTCTCTGCCACAGAGACTTCTTTCTAACCAAGAGAATATCACGCGTACCTATTGTCGGATTTGTTCACATTTTCACCATACGATCAAATGTTCGCATCTCCCCAAGCTAAGAGTGGCAAGAGTAGCGTTAAGTCTACACTCCCCTAAAGAGTTAGACACACCAAGCCAACAACACGGAAATGGAAGCAGAAGACCACCTCTTCTACAACAGATCCTTTCCAAGCATCCACGTCGAGGATGACGAGTAGTGTTGATTCCCATGCAATCTACTCAGTTGGCACAATGGTACCATGCACCATTTGCACTGGCCAAGACCACGAGCCAAAGGTATGCCCACTAATGGAAACATTCATACACCTCTACATCAAGCACAATTTCCACCCATAGGAAATTCACCATCCTAGTGGGGAACCCAACCTTGCGCTTACGCAAACTCCCATCACGGATATTCTTCCCCACGCCGACTACACGATACACCACATACGATTTGTATCATCACACATTGGAAATAGGATTGCAGCCACCTCCACGTCCCAGTATTTCCACCTTATTCCTATCGCAAAAGGTCAAAGTGCCTTGCGCTTTTGCATTTATTTCCATAAAATCTTGCATTTTCATGCCACCATTGAACTCCTTGATGATACCCAGACTCTAGAACAATGCCTAGTACAACTAGAAAACGTTGACGAAATTTGAAGACAATCACTGCAACACAATGAGGCCCATAAAAAAAGGTTAAAAGCATCATTCGACCGCCATATCAACCCTTGCTCATTCACCAAGGGAGAACTAGTCCTCCGCTATGATGTCGCAAAAGAAGCCCTAGGGCCAGGAAAGTTTGAAACCTTGTGGAAAGGACCCTACATCATAAAACATTGCCTCTATCAGGGGGCATACATCTTGACGGAACCAGACGGGGCATGCCTCAGCAACCCCGTCAACGGCCTTTACCTCAAGAAATTCTACCCATGAGGGCCAAGTTGGCCCTGCCCTAGAGTGAACGTACACCAACCCAACCACTTTAAATTTTTGAACAAAAGACTTATTACGAAATGTGCTCAAAAGTGCTGCCATGGATTACCAACCCGAATTTTACTTCGGATTTGCTGATGGAGCATCAATATGGTCTCAAATTTTAGCAGCAGCCGCCTGGATCATCTATCACCCTAACCGATCACTACTCTACACAAAGAGTGTGTGTATCGGTTCAGCAACAAACAATCAGGCAAAATATGACGCCGTCATCAGCCTTATGTGCGACGCCCTCCATCAGGGCATACGCCATATGCATGTCTACCTCGATTCTCAGTTAGTAGTATCGCAGTTAAACCAAACATTTGAGACAAGATATGCACATCTATTTAGAAAATATTTGCGTGCAAAAAGATTAAGCAGAAATTTTGACTACATCACATTTAAACATTTACCAAGGAGTCAAAACCAAACAGCTGATCGCATAGATAACAATATTCTAAACTGGAATGCATCTCAAATAAACCATCATACATAAAAAAACCAAAAACATAGATATCCATCAGTGTAACTTCATCCATAAACCGAAACAGGTGACACAACATGTAGAGCCGCAAAAAATATCTCTCATATATATATATAATGGTGTATATGTCTGAGTACAAAAATAGTGTAGCTGACCCATCGGCCAGCCCAAATATACACAAAAAGTCGTCAAAAATAGGGGAAGCATCCTCATTATGGGTGCTTCCCTGTGTATAAGTAGACTCTAGGGCGGTGCTCCCCTAGGAGGGGCACCTAGACCCACAACCGCTCCTGATACCACTAATGGAGCCACCATCAAAACTGAGACTGCCACCCGACGTAAAATAGGCCGATATTCCCTCTCCCGAGCCATCACCATCTCCATCCAGACCTCCTCGAGGTTATCCAAAAAACCTCGAGAAGGCATCCCCTGGGTCAAGTGGTCCACCCGACCCCAGGCATCCTATAGAACTAACACTTGAGTAGTCAGGTCAGAATTGCGAGCCTCCGCCGCATCAGCATATACCACCTTTGCATTAGCATGAGCTCGCTCGGTCACAACCTCGACAGCAGTTGAGCTGCTTCCCTCTCCTGAAGGGCCAAGACCACCACTAGGTCCACGACCCTGAAGTTGTGCAGCATCTCCTCCCGACCCTCCATGACCGCCCTGAGGTCTCCGAAGAGGACCGTGGCCAACCAATCGAGCCACAGGATGACCTACCTCGCCAACATCTCCAAGAGTAACCAAAACTATGTCAATGTCACCATAAAAAGACATAAGCACATATATACTCAAATAAATGTAGAAAACATAAAAACATACATGTTAGCCCCCAAGCATAACCAGGAGGGAGACCCATCTTGGATCCCCCCTGAAGTCCATCCCTGCATATGGGAATGGTATAAACATCTGGGGGTTGACCTCAAACCAGGCCTCCGTCGTGGCATTCCAGTAACGCCCCACCATACCCCCACCCCCTCGCAGCATCATAGGAGCCCACCTCCTCATGCGAGGCTCTCGTGGCCCCCTAGGAGGCACCGCCACCACTGGTCTCAACAACACTACCCTCTCGTACATAATTTTTCATAGAATATTGGCATACGCAAACATCTTTGATCAATTCCGGACCTTGTTAAGCTGTGTCACCATCCCGTCATAGCAAAAACGCGAAAAATAAAAAAAGTGCCCGGACCTCAGTCGGCGCAAGACTCCAACCTACGGGCCCGATGCCCAATGTGGAGCCGAGTACCCTGCAAGGCGCACAATAGCTGCCAGAGTGCACCGCTCAGCCAAGTCTATCACTGAGGCAATGTTAATGCAACCCTTCGTAAGGGGCGCCCCACCATAATGACATGCCCAGAATCTCTCCAAATCCACCCTCCCAGAAGGGAGTGGATACAAAAATGCCTCACCATGAGGGAGTATCCTGGTCACAAAGTATACATCTATTTCAGGATGGATAGCAAGGTTATTCCCACGCAACAAAAACATGTTGCACCTCCTGTGCCAATGCTGGATCAAGTAACGTAGCAGTCGGTCCTAAGATCGAAGAAGCTCATTCTCCACGAACTTTAGGAACCCCCACCATGCCAGCTGTTGGTGCACCCTAGCATCAGTATCCAATGTAGTACAAAGCTCACGCCAATCGTGCTCCCTCCACAACAACCTGTCATCCAAATAGGAACCCATCAGCAATAAAAAAAAACATCAAAATAGGCAAAAAATCCAAAAAAAATTGCCTTGGCCTTTTGCTCGCCTGTCCCTCAGACAAGTGCACTGAAGGTGTGCCAAAACAGGGGAACAAAGCACATAAAAAGCACAAAACCCCAAAAAAAGCGCACAGAGGGCGCGCTCTTACCCCGATCGCCTACACAATCTAGGGTAAAAATTACTTAGAATCCGTACAAACCAGTTTTGTACGAACCTCGACACCCTCAGACTGAAAAAATTAAAGTGCAGGACATCATGGATGTTACCTAGGCATGATATCGCTAATCCCTGGTTCTCAGATTGACCGCAACAAAAAGAACTACTCCGCAGAAGCCTCTGACCTCTCAAAAACTCAACAAGTATAAATGAATTGAATTAGGGCCATATTCACCTATATATCACCCTTTTCAAAAAACTTTGGAGGACCATAACAAGAGATTAGAAGGTCCATTCTCTGAACCGAAAGCAACACTATGATCGACACTCCATAACGAATAGAGGCAATGCCACAAATTCGCACTCCAGAAAAGATAAATTTCCAGCGCCGGCAAGTATGCCCTCTCTCATCTTATTTTTTAAAGCTCAATACTTTCAATAATATTTGATAAAGAAGATGCTTTCACTTGAGGTACTTGTTTTTGCAGGAAAGCTCGCAAAACATCCACAACTCCATCCACTGAAAGTTCCAGAGCATGTATCATTCTACCCCCAGCATGATAAAGTCCCAAAAAAATCTGCATATCCTGACATCATTTCTCCATCAAAAATCAACCATAGGTTCCACACATCCAACTGTGTTTATCATCACCTCACCCTGCACATGATAAACATCCTCGTTGGTCGGTAGAGCCTCCCCTCCATGGTGCTCGTCACCCACAGTAGACCATATATCATAGAAAAAGTGACACCATGGACATACCACTTTAGTCCAGGAACCACCTCATGCCCATCCATCCACCATGCATAAGGTCACGTTTTACCATCCAGAATAAAACCCCTTTCCCGAATGGTCAGGTTGTACAAGCAGATCAAAAGCACACTACCATGCCTCGCATTTGGCCCACCATACTTTTGAACCCCTTAGTTAAACTAAGAGAGGGGGGGTGAATTAGTTTAATGCATTCATGGACTTTTAAACTTTATTTTATACTTATTTACACCTTCATTTTGTTATTATCTTAATGTACAATGCAACAAAAATCTTAATAAGTGAGCAGCAGGTATAAAGCGGATTAAATATAGAATATCAACACATAATTATCATTCACATAGACAACAGATATAATTGGAAACCCATAAGGGAGAAAACCACATATTATTATTGTTGTGATGCAAAGGAAATCTCCAACTCCCTCTCACCACTAATTTTATGTAGGCTCCAACCTATAGGAGGCTACTACCTCAGTTCTGCAAGCTACGACTTGCAAGGAAGCTCCAACTCCCATATATTTTCTGCAAGCTACCACCCACAGGAGGCTCCTACCTCAGCCAGCTACAACTGGACATCTATCAAGCTACAACTTGATATGGAAACACCAACTTCCTCACACTACAATGAAAACACATGTTGATTTACTTGGATATCAGCTCTGTTCTACTCCTTCTTCATTGTTGTCCTCTAGCCTTCATATATGCCTTATACACAGGAGGCTCCTACCTCAGCTAGATACAAATGGACATTTATCAAGCTACAACTTGATATGGAAGCACCAACTTCCTCACACTACAATGAAAACACATGTTGATTTACCTGGATATCAGCTCAGTTCTATTTCTTCTTCACTGTTATCCTCCAACCTTCATATCTGCCTTATATCATCTCTGGATCTACACAGCTTCTCATACTGTTAGTTCTTCTTCTTATTCTTTCACTCTCTAACCTCCCTATGCATATGATAGTAACATCATTTATAGATATCACCTCATAATTTCTTGCATTCCATATGGGAACATGAAATGAACAGGTATGACTCTTTGCCTTCCACCTTCTCATTTTCTTGCCCAGCGCATTTAGAATAATATAACAGTATGTACACATTTCAATATTACATTGGAGTTTTTCTTTGCCTATGGAGACTTGACTTTGCATCACAAAAAATATAAAATAAAATAAAAATTATAGTTACAATCAATTATTTCACTCAGCCCTTTTGGTTTCTAAGATTTGTTGAGCGTTTGTCCTCTTCTGCTTGCTATATTTTCTATTTCTGCCATTATATTTTAACTGTGCTGCATAACAACCTTTTTGCCCGACTTGACCCATGTTGTTTTGTTTCAAATAGTGCTACTATATCTCCTTCTATTTACCGACTCTGCCTATTATATTTGACCACAACGTTCAACTTCTCTGCACACATTGTCCAGTCTCTCTACTCGAGTCCATTCTCTTGCGCTCATTTTTTCTTTTGACTTACTGCCTCAACATTGTTCTGCACTTAGAGTCTAGTCTTACCCAAGTCTGCTCCCATTTATAATTTCCTTTATATATCTGAGTCTTTTGCTAGCATTCAGTATTTTCTTCATAAATCAAGTCGTCCTCTCCTTCGAACGTTTTCTTCATAAAACCACATTGTCTTGGACTTGAAATGCATCAAATCTTAACTTCGAACTTTATCGCATTCAGTCTCATATCACATTTCAGTGTATCAAAGGTCTTTCGTTATAATTCCCTTTTCCACCTCCGATGAAAATTAACAAAGAGAGGGCTCTGCATACATGTTTAACTTTGGTTGTAGGGTCCACAACATGGTGACCAATCACAGCACATAGCATTTCACTTGCCCGCAAGTTTTAACGTTTTGCAATAAACGTATCTCCTATTTTCTGCGATATGCGATCGCATCGCATTGCATCTAGCTTACCGTGCGAACTCTTAAGTACAAGCCATAAAATCTGTGGTGTGCTCTTATGCGCAATGCTGACATGTGGTCTCCCCTCGTCACATCGCATATTCCAATCTTTACCGCATCGCAAACAATATAACTTATCGCGCAATGCCTTAGCTCTATCTGCTATAATTTGCAATGCGCGCTTTTGTGATTTTCCATCTGTCGTTGATCTACGCCCAGATCTAACGGTCCTCATCTGATCACACTTCACACTTTATAAGATTTACTTTGTGGTTACCCTATATTTCTTGCGATCTGCAATATTGCACAGTGCTGACACGTGCCCTTCTCCACTTCGCATCGCATATAGTTTAACTTACCTTGTGATGGCCTTAATACTATCCGTTAATATTTTCGATGTGCGAATTCGTGATTCAATCTCATCCGTCCATCTCTCACCTTTACATTTTCAATATAATCCAAACTCTTTGTTTCCCTCCCTTGGACTTCTTCAATGAATTCTCTGCCTTAGTCGATTTTTCTTTTGTTTACATTGTCTTGCTCTATAACTCCGGCTCTCACTGCTCTCGCCTCTTCGTGCTTCTACTATGTGCAGGATCTCTGGTCCTTGCTTTGTCTAGCAAATCTGATTACCTTCAGCTATCTCTGCCTCTTTGCTGTCTCTGCTCCATTCGCTGCCTCTATTGTCTCTGCTCCATTCTTTGCCTCTGTTGTCTCTGCCTCTTTGTTGTCTCTGCTCTAGGTCATATTTCTATGGCTGCTCTTTTTCCATCAATGAGCATTCTGGTGTAACACCTTTCTGATCCTTTGCCATCAATGACAATATTTCCAACAATCTCCCCCTTTGGCATTGATGGAAATACTACAATACTTCTTCTAGAATTTCCTCCCCTTCTCATTCTGAGAGGTGTCTTTTCTTCCTCTGCTTGATTTTCCTCCCCCTTTGACATCAATGGCAAAGGGTTGCACATTTCCCAGTGTGGTTTCTATATTTTCATAATACTATGATCTTAAGGACCTATTCCATGCACTGCTCCATTGCTATATCTCTTTTGTGACAATTTTTATTGACTTCTCTCCCCCTAGAATGATGCTTTCTTGTCTGATACTGTTATACAGTTAAATCCTCTCTTCGGACAGAGACGATCCCTCTAGCCCTAGAGTGGGTCTAGAAACAAAGAGACATGCTAAATTGTTGATTCCTAATTATTGAATGAAAATAGGACACGGTAGATCGACCTACCTAGAGTCCAACGCTATCGTCGTTGCTGTAGTGGTGGTGGCCTCCCACTCCTATCTCGGCAAGTCACAATCCTTTCGTAGTCATGCTCGAATACCTGCACATAGAATCAGAAAACAAGAATATCATACGATATAATAAAATTTCATTCATAAATATTAGCCAGTCAAAGAGGGATAAATATATTGCATTAAAAAAATGTCATAACACAAAAGTGGAACCAAACAGTAGTCACGTATATGTATTAATGAAAGGAAGAGATACAACCAAAGCTTTGATGTCGAGGTCTCCTCCGGCGGGGTTCAGTCGGAGCACGTCTTAGATGCTCGTCAGGGAATTAAGACGGGATAAAGGCATGGATTCAAGCTCTCTCAAAAGATAGGGACTCAAGCTTTCTCAAAGTAATTCCTTCTTATTCTATCTCTCTCGTATGTTTAATTCTCCAAGTTCAGTTCTTCAGTTGTTCAGCTAGCTTGTTCAAAGAGAGATAGCTTCTTTTTATAGAGGAAAGGGAGGAGGTTAGGATCCCTACAAAGATAGGAGGGAGGCCTATCCTTTAGGGAGTTCCCATAAGAGGTGGAAACCATCAACTAATAGAGGGAGTCTATGGTTTATCAGTTAAACCACTCCCAATGACTCATCCTCGAGGTGGTTGGAGTGGAATCTCCGCCTCTATTTTTTTTTTAAATTCCATAAACAGCTTGGCACGGGTGGAAAACTGGGACAGAGTGCCAGCTAGCGCGGGGCCTAGTGTTAATCTTCCCCTTCGGCGTGAGGGCATAACTAACTACCCGCGCCAAGGCAAAAACAAGGGTTTTTGAGTCTCTGCTCAGGGAATTGTCAACAGAAGGAATATTACTCTCATGTAAAGGGATACAATGATGGTCTTTGTAATGCATGACACTGCTTATTGATCATGGAAATGACCCTCCAATGGGCAAGATGGAGATTGCAAGGACAGTTAAAAAATGTTGTGTAACAGATGCCCCCTAAAGCATGAGGTCCAAGGGAGAGGGAGGGGCGAAATGCTTTATGAGAACGTGTTTGAACCAAACACCGCTGTTGGAAAACCTGCAATTACAAATACCACTGATATCTCTAATAAATGAACATGTGGTATGGGTGCAGCCATCCATAATAGAGTATATAAAAAATGAGATCCGCAGTATGGACGCAGCCATCTAGTAGTAAGGATCAAAAAATAGACTCAGGTATGGTCGCAGCCATCCAATCAAAAAAGTCATGCAATAAGTCATGATAATTCACAAAAATCCGCAGCTTGGATTTTATTAGACAAAATCTACGGTCTCGCGCTCCATCTCGACTTGAACAAGTACAAATTCAAGCATGTGAATATATGAGCTAAAGTCAAACATGCAAGAAAATCACCTGATTACCAGCCAATGATGAAAGTTGTTAACAAGAACGAGAGACACCACCAATAATTCCAATGGCTCTCAAGGTACAACCAGTACAATCCACAGAATGTGAACAGTGATCTGGCGTCGAACATCCACAGAATCACTCGATCAAAGGCCAATGATGTGGACCTTGCGTCGAATGCGAAGAACCTGCCATTGAGGCATGCAGGCTCCAAGGAACCAGAAGGGAGTCTCTCGATCAAATTCCTAGATAATGAGCTGAAGTCGACAGGAAGTGACCTGATCGAAGGTGGGCCATAATGTTTCCCACATCATCGACAAGAGACAGAGGAACATGCTAATAGTAAATCAGGACCAACAGAGAATCAGAGGGAGGTTGAAAACTATAGAGGCAAAATTCTCTTGAACATATCGGTGGCACGACACTAGATTTGGCAGTATTTGACATCAAAGGATTTGAGGTCATAATGACGTGGCAAAGACTAGATGAGAGGTCAAAATAGATTACCCAAACCCATGGAGGAAAAAATAATGAAATGAGATGTCCCCAACCCGACACGAATGCAGACAAGTGCCATGTTCAAGAGCGACATATTGCCCACATAACTAAAACTTGGTTCCATTTTCCCCCACCATTTCTGGCAAGTACCCCAATTATTTTTTAAAACAAGCTTGAAGGGGATATCATATGCTTGTGCTATAAGTTTTTCCTTCAGAAAAATCCATCCTAGTACATTTTACGAGCCCTAGGAAGGAGGAACTCTAGTAACGTCATGGCAACGAAATCCGATGTCATCAGGGTTTAACGAGTCTGAAAAAGCGAGAAATCGACATATTTTCATGTTTAGAGAGTTTGAAAAGAAGGCAGAAAAGAGAATACCATCATGGCCCTTTTTTTAAATCGTCTCTCAGATCCGAAAAGGTAGAACACAATATCTGAAAGAACCTCTTAGTCGCGATAGGCTAAGGTATTCCTTTTTCGTAAATAATCTATCCCGGCTCGAAAAAGGGGTAAACGTATACTAGGTAGATATCGCTTCGCAGCCATTTAACGAGTTCGAAACAACAAGAATCTCGGAAATCTTTTCAATTTTAGAGAGTCAAAAAAGAGCTAAAAGATGACTCCAGTAGTGACTTTTCATGTTTTTACCGAGTTCGAGAAAGTATAAAGTTTTAACTCATTATTCCACCACCATGTCCTGAAAACCTGTTGCTGCACAAGAGACACGTGTAAAACCCATTTCTCAAAAATAATATAATAAAATAATTGAAAAAAATGTCTAAAACCTAATTATGGTTGTAAAAAGTTATAAAATGCAAAAAATGGTAAAAATAATTACTTTTTACTTTTTACCTCTTGTGGAGCAATAGTTACCCATTTTACAGTGTGATTTTGCGGTGACGATAACGGACAATCCAGCAGACCAATCTCAAATCCTTCAGTTCCAGGTAAGAACCGAGATCTTTCCTTTTATTTTAAGACATTTCTTACTACCTGTAACTTCCAATTTTGAATTATGGGGGAGGAAATGTCATTATTAGGGCACGACGGTTGGCGTGGGTTTTGGGCACGGAGTCGTGCCAACCGCCCAATTTTCTACACTAGGGCGCACCAACGACGCAAACCATTTTTATGCAAAAATGCAAGTAAAATACCCCAACTATTCACAAATCCAAGCTTCAAAAATGGCTAATACTATTCATATGAATGTGTTGCAAGTAGAAAGCGGCGAAATGGTGATCGAATGGAAAGAGCAGGAACACAGTGAAGAGGACGAGTTTACCATGGGGAATGAAAGATGCATGGAAGCTCTCAGAGACTGTGGACTGAAAAATTTATTCTTGTCACCGTGTCTCCATGCTCAACTGAAGCTGCTACAGTATTTGATCAGCATATGGGATGAGGATCAGGAAAATTTTATCCTTCGAGATCAGGAACTTGAGATTGATGTTTCTGACGTCTACTTTATCATAGGATTGTCGCGGAGGGGAGCAGCACCGATCCTAACCGGTACCTAGCCTTGCATGGAGAGTATGTCCATGGTAATGGACAGGGTATGTGTTACACCATTTTTTTGGTCATCTAACCTATTATTATTAGATGAACTCAAGTACACCATGTAAGACCAATTTTACCCTAAGTAAAATTGCTTTCACCATATTAAATAACTTATTTGGTCCTATTTAACCCAAAACAAGGAAATTAATTAAATAAATCCTTATTTATTTAATTATTTCCTAAGAACAAGTTATTTAAATCATTATTTAAATAATATTCTTAGTTAAATTTGACTAAATCATACATAAATAATTAAATAAATCATTATTTATTTAATTATATTCCCATCATTCCCCTAAAATGATAAATAAATCATTTATTTATTTATTATTTATAAATAAAGGAATTGACCCAAATCAAGAATCCTTTTCCCTCCAACAAATATAATAAAATATTCCTAAAAGGTGCTTCTAGAATTCGATTAATAATATTTTATTCATGCACCGAGTTCTAGACCGCCCCAATATTTTGTTATAAATAGGGGGTTTTCCCCATTCATTAGTCACCTTCATTGCATTAGATCACTCTGGATCTTCTCTTGGTCACCATTTTCCATTTTGTTTTGTGAACTCCCATTGAGTTCTATGTTTGCTTTTTCACATCTATAAGAGAGAGAAATGCTAGATCTGAAACACTAAGGACTTCCAAGAACCCATCCCACTGAGGAGAACCGGAAAAGACCTTTCTTGTTTTCCTATCAAGTGCCCCATTCTTTAATATAATACAAAATTCTTTCATATACGTTCTTCTTGTCTTGTTCATTGGATCTATGGAGCTATGTTATTTTTTATATGCTTAATATCTTTTGTGCTTAGATCTGAATTTGTGCAGCAATCTTAAAGGTATTTTGCAGCCATAATCGATGTTAGGACTATTTGTTATGCGTAGCTAAAGTGATCTTTTACGACAAAAGATTCATACTAACAATTGCGACTCCACACGAGTTTTCTTTTGCAACCGATGTCGTTTTATATATTCCTGCATATCCAGCTGTTTCAGACCCGAGGGTTTCTCTTCCATTTTCTATTTTTCCTATTTTTATGGTGTTTTTCACCCCTAAAACCCTAAAACAATCAAATTTTTCACTTCCGTGTGTTTCTGGCCTTATTGCGCAGGTGACAAACATCAGCCGCAGTTGAGACGACAAAATTTTTCTGAACTCTGCCGCCGAGAGAGCCGGATCTGCAGGTCGCACTTATCGGCCCAAAAAGTGCGACCTGAGCCTCAGGACGCACTTTTCTGCCCCAAACCTGCGACCTGGACTGAAAACAGATCAGAACCTGCGACCTACACTTTTTCTGCAAATTTTTCAGCACTTTTTCTGGGTTTGTCTGAAGCTTCTGTCAGGGTTTTCCAGCCTCTGTCTCTGCCCGTTTGGACCTGTTTCTGATCTGCTTCACTCAAATAAGAGGGAATCTTGCCCCTTAGGGCTCTAGTACCCTCCACTTTTTGTGGACGAGTCTTTACTTTTTCAGAAGTCTGAATTTCCAGAGTTTCATCCCTCTTTTTCTCAGATCTGATACCTCCTTTTTAGATCCCTATAGATAAGCTCTTCCCCCTCTCAAAACACCTCATATCGTTTTGTTTGGGCTCATTTCTAAGGCCACTGCCTTGCCTCTTCTATTTTTAGCTGATCTCCTCCTTTTTCGCAGCAACCTTGCCTCTGACTATTTGCTGTTCTCTGCACCACTTTTCAGCAGATTTACCCTTTAGATCCCAGTCCCTCCGGACCTTCGATCTATTGGCCTCTTTCTCAGCGTGCTTTGCCTAGTTTTTCCCTCTTATCGACTAGTTTTGAGAGACCCGCCTTTTGGGTTAGATTGCTGCATTTTTAGTTGTTAATTTTCTGTTTTTTCAGTTTTATTTACTGCAGATTTCTTTTCCATTACGCAGCACACTTTTTCTTTTACTCTCAAAACGTCTGGGTTTAAACAATTAAAATTAACGCACGCCACACACTGACCCTAAGCGAAGAAGCGCCTGGTTATCACCGCCTGGCAAAGACTTTAAAATCAATTGTCACTGCACCTCTCTGCCCTTGACCTCACTTGATTTTGTCCCCCCCTGCCCTTGTTGGTTTCTCTTCTTCCTGTCATCATTGCGCCCCCAAGGTGCCTTTCTCAGAGACTTCTTGGCCTTCACCCTCAATTTCCGCTTGGTCGACTTCCTCCTTCCCATCGTCCTCGAGTAATTCCTCCCCCGAGTCTGCACTCCGACTCTTCCTCTGATTGTTCGGGTTCTCCCCCTACTCCTGGTTCTCCCCCTGTCACTTTTACCATGTCTTCTTCAGGGCCTACTACCAGCAGCAACCCCAGTACTACTGCTGGGTCTGTTTCCAGTGGAACCACCTCGGGACCTACCTCGACTGCCCCATTGCTCCCTTATATGGCCGGCCTTAGTCTCGCCGACTTCAATCAGCTAATCAACGATCTTATCCGCCATAATGTTCGTTGGCCTGCTATGCCAACCAAACTCCCTTCCGACATTCCCAAGTTCGAAGGCCTTGCTAGTGAGGATCCCTCCAACCATATCCGATCCTTCCATATGTGGTGTTCCTCCAATTCCATTACTGACGACTCTATTCGTCTTATATTGTTCCAACGCACTCTTACCGGCGAAGCCTCTAAATGGTATGTTGAGCAGGCCACCTCCTCCCATACCACTTTTTCGACCATTGCCCAAGCCTTTTTATCCTATTTCCAGCTCCCCCTCTAATACGACACTGGTACCGAGATTTTAACCTCTTTCCATCAATCCTCTTCGACCCGCCTTTCTGCTCATGTCCAGGAATGGCGACGACGACGAAGCTTATGCCGCGCTCCCCCCTTGAAAGATCGGGTTTACATGGACTGGTTTCTTCGCTCTCTCTTACCTCCCATTGGCAAAGATGTCGCATCCCATTTTCCCCAAACCGAAGAATCCACCCTCCAAATAGCCTTGAATTATGACCTTATCTACGCCCAATCTGGTTATGTTTATACCGTCCTCCCTGACCTTCCCAAACTCGATGGCCCTAATGCCTTGAGGGCATCTCACTCTGCCGACGGTATCGTTGGAGCCCTATCACATACCTCTGCCCAACCTCTTCTGGGCCATGGTTTTCCTCCAGGGGCCAGCCCCTCCAGTGTTTTTTTCCCTCCAGGTAGCATGTATTCAAGCTACGGCATTCCTCCTCCTTTTTCCCACTCTCCTGCTTACCTTCCTGTTGCCCAACCTACCCCTTATCCTTATCCACAACCTGGTGTCCCAGCCCCTCCAGCATTTGGACCTCCCACCCCCTTGCCTTTTCCACCCCCGCAACCGCACTTACTACCCCCTCCAGGGCAAGTATTTGCACAGCAGGGGGCACCTAGTTTTCCTTCCTCTCAAAGAAGGAGAAGAGGCAACCAATACGCTTCTAGTAATCGTGGACCCACTCCTTCCAATATCGACTCCACCACTACCAACCAGCCACCGGGCTCTCAGCCCAAGCCGGACAGGCCCCTTCGCACCAATAAGCCCTATTCGTGTTGCGGTGTTTATGGTCACTACACTCACGAGTGTCCCTTATTACCCCAAATGCGGCAGATATGGGATTCTTAGGCCACCGTGAGGGGGCAACACTCCTCCCCTACTGCCCCTCCCACCCCCGTGACTTCTCAACCTGCTATGTTTACCGGTCCTTTCCCGCAACAAGAATTCGTGGCCACTCAACCACCTCATACCCCGGTAACCACTCAACCTCCTCCTTTTGGTTCCTCTGATTACCATAGTTTCATGATGGCCTCTGACCCACCTCTCACTGTCGACCTCAACCTTCAAACTTGGTCCCGTTAGTATTCCACACCTCCTGTTCCATCTATCTCTGAGTCTCCATCGTCAGGTCCTACAGAGCCTCTATCAACACCCAATGGTCCCTTGCAACTCCCTCTGCCCCAAGCCGAGGTCCATCCCAAGACTCCTAAGGGACCATTATGCCGAAATGCTGCCTCTGGTCGAGCTGCCCATTCATACTGCATAGTAGATTATCTGGCCCAATCTCCTGCTGCCATTTCAAAACTAGAACTCCTCCAGTCATGTCCTTCTCAAAAGAGGGCTCTACTATCTGTTGTGGGTGTTGTAGATCCTTCTGATGACCAATTGATTGTTTTCGATGCCCGTCAGTTAGACCATCCCCCTCTCCCTCCTTCAGTTGCTTTCCAAATGCCAGTCAAAATTCGAAACGCCAATGTTGCTCGATGCATTATTGATGAGGGGGCATCTACCTACGTAATGTCCCCTTCAGTTTGGAAACAACTCGGATCCCCTAAACTGGCCCTTTCCACCATCACCCTTCGTGCATGGGACGGCCATGCCTCCCAGCCCATTGGCCTATTCCGTTATCGACGCCCCTCTTGACTACAACATCCTTTTAGGGCGTAGTTACACCTATGCGATGTCTACCATCTCATCCGCAGTCCACCGCAAGATGTTCTTCCCTCATAATGGCAATATCATCACCATTGACCAATTGACTTATCATGAACCAAAATCTCAAACCCCCCCTGAGTCCACCATCTCTACTTTCACCAACAAGCAATCTGTTGATTCTTTGACCAGTGTCTCCCTCAGCGTCTACAAAGACTCCTCTTTGCTCGGCACCTTTTTCGCCTCCCCTCCCGTCTCTGATCCTAACTTGGCGAACGTTTGCATAATGCAATCATCATGGGCTAACCTTACAGATCCCACTTTGGCTAGTGCGCAACCTCAACCTCAACCAGCTCCTAGCCCTTCGCCCCCGTTAGCCACCCTTCTTCCTTCTAAATCTTCTTCTACCACCAATCCTCGTGGGTCGACTTCACCTAAAATCAACCCCCTTGGCACCATTCCTCCTGGCCATTTCCATGCTGGACAGATCCCTTTCCTCGCTCCCCCTCCTGGTGCTTATTCGGTCCCTACCTTGGCCACCCTATTCCTCCCCAACTTGACCTTGGGTATACCCGTCTGGTATCTTGACCCTCCCACCACCACTCCGCCAGGTCAACCTAAACCATATATTACTTTGACCCTGGTTCAACCAATCCCCACCACTCCTCTTGCTACGCTGGTACCTCAGTCACCTCAACAAGCACCGCCTCCTGTTGCAACCGCTTCGAGTAAAAATAGCAAAGCTCGTAGGGGGGCATCAAAAGACCAACCTACCCCGCCCAACTCTACCCCTCCTCAGCCTCCCAAACATCCCATCCAGTGTGCTCTATGTGATGTTGTTGGTCATGCCACTCATACCTGTCCTGAATTACCACCTCTCAAGACCATGGTTAATGAAACGTTTCCAGAATCAGACCTCCCAAAAGTCCATGTCACCATACCAGCTCCTACCCCTAAACTTAAGAACTTGTGCACCAATCACCCTTGTTCTTTGTGCAATTTCCGTGGCCACTATACCCACCTTTGCCCCCGCCTTGACGAGTATCGTGCTTCTTTAGCCACATACCGCCAATTCGAAGCCGCTCTCGCCCGAAATCCTTCTTCCCTCACACCGGACCACCTGTCCACCACGATTACCATTTCTTCTCTTGATACTGACATGACCGAAACTTCAGCTACCATTTCCTGCCTTTCCTCATCCCCGCGATTCTTGGATACCAACCTCATAGTACCTTCCCCCGATGCTTTGCCTGATCATTCAACTGCTCACTCTGTCACCTCACATGACCCCGTACCTATGAGCCCTTCCCCTCACAATCAAGAGTCCCATCCCTCTACCTCCTCAGGTCAACCTCTTCCATCCTCTCTTCCCATCTTCCAGTCTGATGAAGACATCATGGAAGCCATGACCCACCCTGATTTTCCATGGGACGATATGCACCATCATGAATATTTTCTCCCCCATCCATCCCATGACCAATATGCCCTCGAATCCAAAGACTTCATTCCTGATAAAGTTGATTGGTTCAAAAAACCCATCCCTGCACCTGACGCTTTCGAAGAAGGCAATATGGCTAATATCTCTCCCACCATCAAAATCGACATTTTTGTCAAGCCAGGTATTGAAGAACATATCACCATGGGCGCCCAATGCACTCCGAAAGAAATTGAAGCCTACACGAAACTCTTCAAAGAATTCCGTGATGTTTTCACCTGGTCATACTCAGATATGCCCGGACTCGATCCTGCCATTGTCGAACATCACATCGACACATGGCCTGATGCCATTCCAATTCATCAAAAGTTGAGACCCATCCATCCTTCCAGACGTGACGCCATCAAAGCTGAAATCGACAAGCTCCGGCAGGCTGGTTTCATTTACCCCATTGAATATACCACTTGGGTGTCTAACCCAGTTCCCGTCCTCAAAAAACAAGGCACCATTCGTGTTTGCACTGACTTTCGCGATCTGAACAAAGCTTGTCCCAAAGACAACTTCCCCACACCATTTATTGACCAAATCATCGATGAGTGTGCGGGGCATGAGATTCTCTCCTTTATGGATGGCTTCTCCGGATACAACCAAATTGTTATCTGTCGTGTTGATCAACTTAAAAACCGCGTTCATTAGTCCATGGGGTACTTTCGCATACCGAGTCATGCCATTTGGCCTTAAAAATGCCGGCGCCACCTTTCAACGAGCCATGTCTTATTGCTTCCATGACTTAACCCATATTATCCTTGCCTATTTAGACGACCTTATTGCACATTATAAACATCGAGCACAAAACCTTCATGACCTGCGTACCATTTTCCTCCGATGCCGCAAGTATAACATTCGCCTTAACCCTTTGAAATGTGTCTTCTGTGTTCCCACCAGTCATCTCCTCGGCTTCATCATGTCTAAAGACGGGATAACTCTCGACCCTTTGAAGGTTCAAGCCATTCTTGAACTTCCTCTACCTCGTACCTTACGCCAGCTACAAAGTCTCCAAGGCAAAGCTAATTTTCTTCGCCGATTCGTTCCTGACTACGCCACTACCGCACACGGCTTCCTTAGACTTCTTTGATCTCACACCCCTTTTGTCTGGGATACATGTGCTCAAGAGTCTTTTAATGCCCTCAAGCATGCTCTCACATCTGCTCCCTTGATCCGTCCCCCCGACTTTGACCGCGATTTCATTCTATACATCTTCGCTTCCACATATTCGATTGATGGTGTCCTTATCCAAGAAGATGATAACGGTGCCGAACATGTGATCTATTATGTCAGTAAGAACCTTGCCGGCCCACCTGTGTCTTACTCGCATGAAGAAAAATTAGCACTAGTTGTCGTGTTCTCGGTCCAAAAATTGCGTCATTATATCCTCATGCATTCCACCAAGGTTGTGACTAATTCCAACCCCATGGCCTTCCTATTGAGTCGCCGCATCCTTAATGGGAAGTATGCCCGTTGGGTCATTATTCTCCAAGAATTCGACCTTGAATTTGTCACCCCAAAAAGTAAGAAAGGTTTAGTCCTAGCTGAACTCATTTCTAATTTGCCTACCCAGACGCAAGATACTCCAATTAATGATGCTCTTCCCGATGAACATTTGTTTTCCATCACCACCGAAGATCCTTGGTACGGTGACATTCTTACTTACTTACGAACCCAAAAATTCACCCTTCACCTTGATCGTGATGCTCGACGATGTATCTGACACCAAGCCTCTCGCTACCTGCTAATTGGCGATGACCTTTATCGTCACGGTGTAGACACTGTCCTTCGTCGTTGCCTCACCCACGCTGAAGCCGAGCAAGTCCTAAATTACTGTCACAGTGGCGCTTGTGGTGGCCACCTCTCTGGCCTCGCCACCGCCCAAAAAATCATGCGGGCTGGGTATTTTTGGCCTTCTCTCTTCAGCGATTGCATTGAAGCAGTCAAACACTGTTCCAATTGCCAACATTTCGCCCCCAAGGCGCGAGCTCCTCCCACTCCTCTCCATCCTGTCGTCACAGTCGGTCCTTTTTGTAAATGGGCCATTGACTTCATGGAATGTCGACCTCCATCTGTTGGTAACCACAAATATATCATCATGGCGGTTGATTATTTTACTAAATGGGTCGAAGCTATGCCCACATTCAACAATACGGCAGCTACTGCAACCCTCTTTTTCTTTAACCATGTCATTGCTCGATTCGGCATTCCCAAACAATTAGTCTCTAACCATGGCCGACATTTTGAAGATCAGATTTGGCATGAGCTCTCCTCCCTATTAGGTTTTGAACACCAAAATTCATCTTCCTATTATCCCCAAGGTAATGGTCAAGTTGAAGCGGTCAACAAAATTCTTCAGACCATGCTTCAATGAATGGTGAATAAGCACAAAACCAATTGAAATCTCATGCTCTTCCCAACTTTATGGGCCTATCGTACTTCTGTTAAAACCTCCACCGGTTTCACTCCTTTCCACCTTGTCTTTGGAGAGGAGGCCGTTTTACCAATAGAATGTGAAATCCCTTCCCTTCACTTGGCCGTCGAACTTCTCCCTGATACCCAACCTCTCGAACAACGACTTATCATGCTTGAGCGCACCTCTAAAGATCGTCGCATTGCATTGCAAACTCTCGAAGCGGCCAAAAAACGCACCAAAGCTCATTATGACCGAAAAGTACATCGTCGCACTTTTCATGAAGGTGACCTTGTTCTAGTATACGACCAAGCCCACGATATCCTTGGTCATGGGAAGTTCGACTCATTATGGCTAGGTCCTTACATCATCAGTAAAGATCTGGGGAAGGGAGCATATCTTTTAGAGGACTTTGAAGGCCACCCCCTTCCTAATCCTCGCAATGCACTCTATCTTAAGAGATATTACCCTTAGCATTTCCCACTCGAAATGCATGTTTTATCTCTTTGTAGATAGCCAGCGTATGTTTGTTTTTATCACTCACTACTTCACCAAGACACATGTTGTCCACGAAGTCTTTCTTTCCCTCTTCTCCAAATCGGATTTCCTCACTTACAACACTTTTCCTTGGGGCACCGCTTGGCCCCAATATTTATTCTTGTTCATGTCGATTTCTATCATGAGATACCATTTTGTACTCATGTTTTCCAGGTCCCCTTTGGACCTTTCATCATCCCATCATCACTAGTGTCTACTTGTACATCGCTCTACTATTTTCCCTCGTGCCTTAGTTGGGGATCCCTTATTGCCTCACCTATGGCAGACCTACTTCTGTCGACATTGGCTCATTTATTCCAGAAGCCCGGTCTAGGGGGCAGTGTACCATTGGTTTGAAATCTTCCCAGCATGATCGTGATATATACACTTGATGGTCCAGTGACGCAGCAGCAGCTATTGGTGATTCCCGGGCATGTGTGAGATGTCCCAACCCTCATGAGGGGGTGGCCCTGCAGGTAGCCCCCCACATGCCCGGATGACTTCATTTTCAGCCCTTGATGCATCTCCTCTCATATGATGATATCGGCCTCAGCCGCCTGCAGTGCCTCTTCGATTTGCACGTATCAGTCAGATGTTGCGAGCCCTTCACCGCGTGTATGGGGCATTTGGGTCTATTTCTATCTCATGTACTACCATATTATTTTATAAGTCCCGACGCTTATCCCAGGCATCGCATGTATGTGGGATTCACCATGTTATTTATCTGGCTCATGTTTAGGCCAGCACATGCTTCATTATTGTGTTCCGTGGTTTTCTGGGCGCCTTATTCTTTGTATTTATTGCGTTCCGTGGTTTTCCGGGCACCTTATTCTTTGTACTTTGTCTCGACAGGCATAGGTATGCCTCCCCCCGCCGCCTTTAGCACAGGTACCACTTCATAGAGACTTGCTGCACCTATAAGTCTCGTCTCCTCAGGGTATAGTCCTTTAACACATCAGACAACATTACACTTCTCTCTCTCACTTCCCTTTTGATATCTAGTGATTGAGTTCTTACAACGTACTTCGGTCATACGATTTGCTCCTAACACTCGTACGTTGGGGGGCAATCTGTTACACCATTTTTTTGGTCATCTAACCTATTATTAATAGATGAACCCAAGTACACCATGTAAGACCAATTTTTACCCTAAGTAAAATTGCTTTCACCATATAAAATAATTTATTTGGTCATATTTAACCCAAAACAAGGAAATTAATTAAATAAATCCTTATTTATTTAATTATTTCCTAAGAACAAGTTATTTAAATCATTATTTAAATAATATTCTTAGTTAAATTTGACAAAATCATACATAAATAATTAAATAAACCATTATTTATTTAATTATATTCCCATCATTCCCCTAAAATGATAAATAAATCATTTATTTATTTATTATTTATAAATAAGGAAATTGACCCAAGTCAAGAATCCTTTTCCCTCCAACAAATATAATAAAATATTCCTAAAAAGTGCTTCTAGAATTCGATTAATAATATTTTATTCATGCACCGAGTTCTAGACCGCCCCAATATTTTGTTATAAATAGGGGGGTTTTCCCCATTCATTAGTCACCTTCATTGCATTAGATCACTCTGGATCTTCTCTTGGTCACCATTTTCCATTTTGTTTTGTGAACTCCCATTGAGTTCTATGTTTGAGGACTTCCAAGAACCCATCCCACTGAGGAGAATTGGAAAACACCTTTCTTGTTTTCCTCTCAGGTGCCCCATTCTTTAATATAATACAAAATTCTTTCATATACGTTCTTCTTGTCTTGTTCATTGGATCTATGGAGCTATGTTATTTTTTATCTGCTTAATATCTTTTGTGCTTAGATCTGAATTTGTGCAGCAATCTTAAAGGTATTTTGCATCCATAATCGATGTTAGGGCTATTTGTTATGCATAGCTAAAGTGATATTTTACGACAAAATATTCATACTAACAGTATGTCTAGGGGCACGGAAGGGAACAAGTGGGAAATTTTATATCCAAACTATCCCAGACTTAGCACTAAAAGTAGTGCTACTACCATCACACGAGCTGCGGGATCACAAGCATCGCACGAAGCAACAAAAACGCAGTTGCTTCTTGCTGTAGACTACTTGACACTGACCATCTACAATTGGGCAAAGGCTGTGACAACAAACACGAAACGCTAGCTAACAAAATGAAAGAAGGGAAAATTGAATCAATTTGGTTATGGGTCTGTCCTGGTATCGTTATTCTTGGAACGATTACCAATTTTTCAGCGTTAGGAGGTCATAGTCCCAACACCACCAGTGAGAGAACCACGGATGGCCCGATGTGCAGTTTTGATGCCAAGGGCAGGGGGCGGTCAACAGATGTCTTAGAGACCGGAGTTCTTTGATTAGCTCTGCTGACAGTTGATCGTCATGGAGGACGGGCCCTACTCTGGTACAGATTTTACTAGTGATCATGTCCTCCAACTCTCGGAGGGAGAGGATTGTGATGAATACTTGGGTAAGACTCATTTTTAATTTTCATGTGTTATGATTATTTTAACTATGTATGTTCTGACATTAAATCCCTGTATTTGCAGATGTCGGCCCAGAGAGACCCGCGGGCATGTCTCCAATAGCGAGGCGAACTCCTCGTGATTTCGACCCTCATGGCGAGGGAGGCAAGGAAGAGGAGCTCGTGCGCAACCTAAAGGGGATCACATGTGGAGTCTCGGATTATGCACGATTCGACGATGTTCCTCGTGCCTACCAAATCCATATCGTAGCGGTGCCAAGCCATATTCACCACTTGCTAAGGTGGCTCGTATAGGCAGTGACATGCTACCATGAGTCATGTCGATTAGACACCTAGGCTTTATATCTACATTTTTTGAGAGACATGGTGTCTCAGGATGTAACAGAAACACACATATTTTTTGAATGTATGATACACACTGATGCAAACACACGATATATACATATACATCTATTTTCCTACATGGATCTTTTTCACATGATGATGATTTTACAAATTACGCAAATGTCTATCTAATACAATGTTAGCCACTGTATCAGTTAAAGAATTCATTTTTCTAGGAGTATGTTGATATGTAATGAAATCAAAATGTCTTTCCAACAAATGAATACGTAAATACAATCTCAAAATGTATGGGTTTATAACCGAATAATGACCATTGAGTTGCAGAACAACAAGCTATGAATCTAGATTTACAAGCAATGCGTGTATGCCGAGATTGATTGCCTTGGTTAATAGTTCAAGGACAACACTATATTCAGCGACATTATTTGTAGTTCGTCCTAGACAAATACCTTGTAGTTCTATCAAATCACCAGCAAGATCATATATTACCCAGACTGCTGAAGACAAATTCCTAGTACTGCGGGAAGCACCATCCGCAAAACCGACATAAGGGGAAATGAAAATCTACACAATAAGCAAGACCCAATAAGCAGAAAAATGCTTGCAAAGCACACCAAATCAAAATGAAAAAAAACACCTATCTACACAAATAATGCATGAATGACTCACGCATAATACTTTTTAAGATACAACCCATTTATGGGTTGTTCTAGAGGATTACCTTCGTAATCAATAAGCTCATAGGCCCCATTCTGCAATACGCGTTTAACAATGTAAGGCCCATGCCACATGGGTTGAAATTTACCTACCCCCAGCTTATCATGAGCTTGGTCATATAGGAGGACAAGATCTCCTTCGACGAAGGAACAAGGGGAAACCGATTGGTCAAAATGAGCTTTGACCCGCTTCTTTTGTGCTTCGATAACGAGAACAGAAAAGTGACGAGTTTCATCTAGCCTTTATAAGTAAAGGAGATGCTCTTCTTCTGGTGAAGTGTTCGACAGTAATTCAACAGCCAACTTGAGTGAAGGTATTTCACACTCAATCGGGAGAGTAACTTCCAGACCATAAACCAACTAAAATGGAGTAAATTCGGTTGCATTCTTAAATGAGGTTTGGTATGCCCAAAGTGCCGAAAATAACATGAGATGCCAATTGGATTTGTGGATCCCAATTGTACGTTGAAGCATGGTAACGAGAACTTTTTTAACAGCTTCAACCTGGCCATTGGCCTAAGGATAGTACGACGTTGAGCTGTCGTGATGCAAACCCAACTTAGAAGTCAACTCCGCCGCCATGTAATGCCGAAAATGGGAACCATGATCGGTAACGATGGCCTGAGGGACACCAAACCTAGCAATGATGTGATTGAATATGAATTGAGCAGTTGTCTTACTGTCAGCGGCAATTGTAGGCATTTCTTCAGCCCATTTTGTGAAGTAGTCCACGGCTACGATAATATAAGCATGCCCCCCGATCGAGTGAGTGTTACATGTCATAAAATTGATGCCCCACTTTGCAAAGGGACCAACGGTAATGACAGGATGAAGAGTTACAGGTGGCGCACGCATCCTGTGTTGATAAATATGGCAATCATGACATTTACGAACCGCGACAATGCAGTCTTTGAAGATAGAAGGCCAGAAATAACTAGCACGAAGAATCTTTTGTGCAGTGGTATAGCCAGACATGTGACCGCCACAGGCGCCACTGTGACAATCATTGAGGACTTTCTCAGCTTCCTCGAGGGTCAAACATCGACGGAGAGTGGAATCCACTCCGACACGATAGAGGGTATCCCTGACTATACGATAAGGTTGCGACTGATGACGGATGCATCGGCAGGCATCCTTCGTCAATTCAGATCTGAAAGTAAAATTCTAGAGATAAATGATGATATCACCATACCATGGATCGAGGGTGATAATTAATAAAAGTGTATCGTTTAGAATGCATTCCTCAGAATGAGATGGAGGAGAGTCTGAAGGGAGGGAACAAATCAAATCAGCAAAGACTAGTGACTTCTTCGACTTGGCAGCAGTAAATTCCAAATTGAACTCTTGGAGGATGACAATCCACTTTGAGTATTTTCCCCCCAACAATTTTCGAGACAATATATAGGTCATGGGGTGGCAATCAAAAATCAAAGTCACTGTATGCAAAAGAATATAATGATGAAAACTTTGAACTGCTTGAATTGTAGCTAACGCTAACTTCTCGACATGTGCATAGCACATCTCAGGATCGAGAAGGTTACGAGACAAGTAATAGATAACATGCTCATTACCATCATCATCGTCTTGTACCAGAACCATGGCAATCATGCTGAAAGAGGCGGCTAAATAAAGGGAAAAATCATGATGATAGTTAGGAGGATGCAACAGAGGAGCATTGACAAGCAATGTCTTCAGGGCCTCAAAAGAATTCCAAGCAATCTCATCCCAACAGAATGGGACGCCCTGCTTTACTAATCGCGTGTATCCCCTAGCCACTTCTGCATAGTTGGGTATAAAATGACGTATAAAATTATCCTTACCTTGCAAACTCTGTAACTGATGTAATTAGGAGGGAGAGGGGAGATTGATCATAGCCTCAAGC
Source organism: Pinus albicaulis (assembly GCA_034641835.2). Lineage (NCBI taxonomy): Eukaryota > Viridiplantae > Streptophyta > Pinopsida > Pinales > Pinaceae > Pinus > Pinus albicaulis. The sequence continues at coordinate 1,284,831,218 of CM076574.1, read as the reverse complement.
TTGAGTGGATCAAGGCGAATTCCATCTTTGGACACGATAAACCCTAAAAGTCTACCGAAATCAACTCAGAATACGCACTTGTGCAGATTAAGCCGAATGGTGTAGTGTCGACAACGAAGAAAAATATGACAAAGATGGTTAGGATGGTCCATACACTTAGCTGAATGAGCGGGAAGATCATCCAAATAAGGTTGAACGATGTGACAAATATCGTGAAAAGAATACAACATCGTGCGCTGAAACGTATCTCCAACATTCTTTAAGCAAAAAGGGAGCTTGTTATAGGCAAAAGTACCCCAAGGACAGATAAAGGAAATCTTATATTAATCAGTTGGGAGAATATTAATCTGATTATAACCAAAAAAACCGTCCATGAGGGGAAAAATCTCACTCCTGGCACAATTGTAAATGATTTGATTGATAAAGGGAGTAGGATAATTATCCTTGGGACAAGCTCAATTAATATCACGATAATCAACACTGACACGAATAGTTACCTACTTATTATCTACATGAACAATATTAGAGACCCATTCTGTCAAAGGAATCAAATAAATAAAACCAGATCTGAGAAGTTTTTCAACTTCAACTTTAATGGAAATGGATTTTCTAGGATGCACTGGACGAAGACGCTGGCGAACAGGCTTTGAACCAGTGTAAGTAGGTATTTCATGCACCACGATACTAGGATCGATGTCGGGCATTTTTTCGTAGGACCATGCAAAGACATCACGGAACTCACGAAAAAGGCTAATATAAACTTGTACTTCATTGGAAGAACAAGTGACCCCAATAGGGATGTTCTCAACAATTCCTGGTTTAACAAAAATGTCAATAGGCATTGTCTATGTAATATTTCTCAAGTTAACTTCTGTAAAAACATCATGCATTAGAATAGGAAATTGAAGCAGAGGAGAAGGAACTTGAGATGCAAAACGCTCGATACAAGTAGACATAGCCTCGAGGCCAGGCATGAATGAGGAACGATGATGACCATCGTCCCATGGCAGATCCTCAAGAGACATGGTTTCCATGATGGCTTCGTCGGAGGGAAACACTTTTTTTAAAGGATAAAGCAAATCAGAATTGTTAAGCCAGGGGGATTGAGAATAAATGTCAAGAGACATGCTTGAAGGAGCATGATCAGAGGACGGAGCTTCCAAAGCCATGATGAGTTCACAATAATCAATCTCAATCGGACTCAAAGGCATCGAATCTCTGAATGAATCATTCTGTTCAGGCGAAGGAATAATCCATGGATCATCAGACCAAGAGATCATATGGATCTGAACAGTATTTGGTGGAGGAAGAGAAAAAATACCAATGAGGGCAGGATCTTTAAAAATACCTGGCCCTACACTCTCGTAAGGAGTAGGAATCTTATCCACATATGGAACGTTGTTCTCGGAAGAAGAGGTGAAGAATGACAATTGATCAACAACAACAATCTTTCCTTCTTGTGGAAATTTCAGAACATGAAAGAGAGTGGACGGAAGACATAACATGGCATGAGTCCAACTATGATCGAAGAGAAGATTATAATTGAGTTTAGCATCAATGACTTCGACCTCGACATTGACTGTCTTACCTTTCAAAGTAATAGGTAAACTAGCGAGAACACCTAAAGGTTTTGATTCTCTTCCATCAAATGCTTCAAGGTCATTTGGTGATGAATTCATGGTTGGAGAACCAATAACTTTCCAACACGAAGATGACATGACACAAGTTGATGCACCTTCATCCACAACTGCTTGATGGATATCGAGACCATTAATAACAACTTGAATAATGAGTGCAATCTAATGTGGAAGTCGTGGAACGAAATTCTCTAAATCAAAAGCAAGAAGGCTAGTATCAACATAATCAATCCCGCAGATCACAGATAACAAAGCTCTCCGTTGAGATGGGAAACTCTGATGTACTTCTAACATGGACATCGGGGACGGCGCTTGAGACAAATCCTCAACGATATTGTAATGGTGAGCGGCACAGGCATTGGGATTATAAGAAGACTTGTAGAGTACACCTTTGGAAGGTGGTCGCACAACGGATTCAGCATTAGGCCTTTCAATTTCAAGAGGGCCAGTAACAAGCAGAGGAGGAGGACCATCAGCGATCTCTTCCCCATATATTGACAGGATCGAGTATAATCTTTTGATCGAGTAGCAATAGAAACGGCGGCAGAACCGTTCATCATGAACACCTGAGAGCCAAACAGGGCAGAGAACTGAGGTTGATCTACCATCTGAGTCTGCTGGGATGGGAAGGGTTCTTTAAGAACGGCCGGAGTTCCCTGGGTGCCTTTGAGCAAGCGACTGACTTCGGATCGTCGAGGATAGTCCTTGGTGAAGTTCTCATCATCACAAATCAAACAAGGGTACTTTGGTTTGCGTTGAGAACCATCGCCAGTACAAGGTTTCTGAGAATCCTATTTCGGGGTATCGGCTTTTGCCTTACCTTTACCCTTATTTTTACCTTTAGAAGTATTATCCGTAGGATTGGCCTAAATGGAATTAACTTCTGCGAGTTTACCAAAATTTGAAGTGGACTCAGAAGCAACATTATTGGAAGAAGCGGACTTTGGCTTCCCAGAGTTTGATGAAGAATACTTTTGAGAAGTCTGAGACACAACCAATAATACCATAGACGGATGGAGTCACTGGTGGTTTAGAAGTTCCAGGTCGAGGAGCATCAGGAAAGATATCATATAATGCATCGGACTGAGAGTACACAAGATCAAGGTAATGGGCATAAGCAATGGCTTGTTCCTCGGTTACACATGCCCCCATAGCTATGTCTTTGGAAATCTGATTGATGAAGGAGGTGGTGAACCAATGAGTCAGAAGTTGATCAGGTATTTCAAATTTGATCATGCAATGACGACGCCTCCACTCATCAATATGATCTGAGATATGAGTAGCTCGGTCCTGTTTCAATTAAGTGAGGAGGTGTGTCCCAATCTCATAGCAGACTGGTAACTGAAAATGTGTAAGGAATTCCATGGCTAAAGAATTGAAGTCTTAGAAGACGCCACGAGATAGCTCAATGTACCACTTTGCAGCGGCACTAGTAAGAGTTTGTTGGAAAAGACGGAGTCGAATAGAATCGTCAACCCAAGAGTTAGAGGAACACCACAAGTGCTAAGTCATAACATGAGCTTAGGGTTCTTCACCAGATTTGCCCTCAAATTTGGGACAATCACCAGGAATTTTAGTTGGAACCGGAGGCCAATACGGGCTATGAAGAATGGGATCGTTCGTTAACTTTGACACATCAAGTAATTCCAACGTAGCAAGAAACGGTAATTGGGTGTTAAAAGTCATCAAAGGTCTTTGATAAGGACCTGTGTTTACATTCCACCCAGACCGAGGGGGATTTTGTCCCCATGCATTCTACCCCGAAGGATTCTGACCATAGGGGTTAGAAGTAGCATAATTCGGTTGATATTGGGGTTGAGGACCAGGATTTTGAGTCAGAGTAGACCACTCAGGTCCCTGCTGAGCAGCGTATGGATTTTGTTGTGGAATGTAAGCATGGCTTTAATTTTGATGATATACAGGTTTATTTTGAGGGTAAGAAACCTGAGGCGCACTATACATCGATGGATATGCACCTTGAGGATAATAAGCACCTTGCGGTTGAGCAGGCAGACCCAGCATAGCAGGTTGAGGAGGCTGCTAAGTAGGTAGAACTGGTTGCTGAAACGATGGAATTGTCTAAGGAGCAAGTAGAATCGGTTGCTGAGCTAGTTGAATCGAGTACTGAGGGCCATCAGGTTGGCCTTATAGGAAAGGTTGGCCTGATGGTTGTGATGGACCAGGTTGTCCCTGATAACCAGGTTGACTTGGAGGAGGACCGTAGGGTTTTCCTGGTTGCACAACATTTTGGCCATACTGAGTGTGTGACTACGGTTGTGGTGCAACAGGTTGTCCTTGTGGTGGGTAGATTTTCCCCCCAGGAGCCTGAGATAGCCCTGGTTGATTCTGAGGTTGACCAAACAGATCGGAGGGTTGTCCATGTTCTAACAAAGGTTGACCTTGTGAAGGTTGGCCTTATGGATTGTATGGTTGTCCCCGTGGACCAGAGGCAGGGCCCTGCTGAGCTAAAGGTTGTCCTGATGAGGGTTTTCCTTACAAGCCAAAGGGTTGCGCAGGCAGGGTAGGTCCCAAATGAGTAACAGTTTGATAAGGATCATAAATAGCCTGATGAGGATCAATAGGAGGCAAATAGACCAGATTACCATACACATCATAATGGTGTGGATATATATATACAGGATTACCAACAGCATCATAGTGATAGAATCAAGGATTACTAAGAGATTGGAGGGGTTGAGAACCCTGAGAGCTCTGCTGCTGAACAGCCAACAGATACTCTTCAAAAGTAAGGCCGCCAAGAATCACAGGAGTAGTGGAAACGACACTAGAAGCAGGTGGGGCCTCTGCAGCACTAGATTGTGATCTACTAGGATCGGGATTAACAGGCCACGTTGGATTGAGAAAAATAGACCTACGAGTGTGAAAATATCCTGATGAATGAGTGGTAACAATTGGTGCGGATGAAGCCACACAGACAGTTAGTTGGACTGGAACAGATGTAACAGTAACCGACGATCCAGGTGTCGAAGGTGACAGTCCTAATGAAGGGAGGACTGAACTTTGAGGAGGATTTAATGTACTAGATTGTGCAATGGAAGAACCACCAAACATAATCTGACTCAATGACCTATATCCAGGTGGAAGTGACACTAATGGTGGAGAAGACTAAGTAGAAACATGAGGGACATCTTCCAGAAAAAGTTGATATTCTCCTGTAGAAACAGGCATTCCTTCACTACCAACAGGACTAGGTGAATCCATATCTGACTCCGCCGTAAGATCTTTGAAAATACCACGGGGACTAGGAGGCACAGCAATAGCAAAAAATGGTGAACCTGATATAAGAGGAGGAAAATATCCTTCTTCCCCAAAACCAGACCAAGCACCAGAAAGAGGCCAATTGAATTCAACTGGCTCTTCAAGAGGAGATCGAATAGCAAGGGGTAAGACAGACAGTAAAATAGGCTGCGCAAACTCGGCAGACCTAGTGGACTGAGGTGTTTCAAAAGAAACGTCCGGGAAATAACTACCAATAGGAGGCAATGAGGATGATGAAACTGGTAGTTCCGCCACTGTGACTGTATTTCAAAAACAAGTAAGAAAAAGATAACCAATTGAGGGCTCCAAGATCAAAACTAAGGAAAACAAAAACAGGCCAAGTAATAAGACTTTAACGGGCATGTGATCGTAGGTAACTAATTTTATGACACTGAAACCAGATTTCGTTGTTTCATATTTTAAGAGTCAAGAAACAGGCAAAAGATGACTCTAGTCACTTTCAATTTTAAACGAGCGTGAAAGGATAAGTGCTCGACGATCTCTTCTCTTTTTAAAGAGTCATGAAAATATCAAAATGACTGCTCTGGAATGCTAAGCAAGAGGGTATACCAGGTTTCCGTGAACTGCCATATACAACTTGGTGATCAAATTAAAGAGAAATGACCAAGGACTTAACGTACGTGCAGGTAATCTCCCCGAATGCTGTGTTCGGTGTATCACAGTTACAAGGTGGCAAACTTGGCTTCCTATGGATAAAAGGATTGCAACCTAGAGGGGTCTCCCTTTATATACTTGATGGTATAGGGAGCACAAGTCCGTACTAGCACTGTCTAAAGCCAAATGGCGAACGACAGCTACTAGGTTTTAAGACACCGAAACACGTCTCTAGCCTAGACCACTAAAAATATTCCATTAGGTTTCAATGCTTCCTTAGGTTAATTAAGTGAATTTTAAAGTTGATATTGGATTATGTTTCAGTTTTAAGGCCCTATCGAATTTGGATCTCAAAATTCCTAAATGCAGGCCATATTCAAATGAACATCATTTCCAATTCAATGAATGCTAGTTACGAGAAGGATAGAGATATTTCAAACAAAATCAAACAATGAAAGTATGTGAAGAAATCCTCTAATGCATCTAACACAATAAAACTAAAATGAAACTCTTTCCTAGACAATCAGTTGCTAGTTATGTAAAAGAAAATTTCACTTTCAGTGCAAAGAAAGAATGCAAAATATGTTTTTTTTTTTCAATGAAAGAAGTACATGATGCACTAACTACATGAAACATGAAAACAAACACTAGCTTAAGTGTTCTGTAGGAATCGAAATTGAATAACTCAATAAAATGCAAAACAAACACAAGAAATCACTCAAACTAATGTCGCAATCTTCCAAACCAAGAGAAAGTTTTCAAAACGATCCAAAACAAGCAATGTAATCGATGCTTGGAGCAATAAGGAGAAGAATCAATCGAAAAAAGAAATGATCATTCAACCAAAGCAATCACTCAAAGGAATCAAGAAAACTTAGTGCAATCAACCCAAGAATGAGATTGACAACAATCAAAATGACTTGGTTTCTGAACAGAAGGCTCAGTGTACCAAACCCTTAGAAATCCTAAGGCCTCAATTCACAATGATAAGAAAATGGACAAACGACTAAGAAAAACAAGTCGACAGCAGTCAAAACAGTCTCAAAGGAATAATTACACTTAAAAAATAACCCAGAAGAAAGTGCAATTAACCAAAAGACTCATTAAGTAGGCCAAACCAAACCCTACAGGAGTCGGCGCGACTGTAAGGCTATAATCTGTGCCATACAGGGGTTGGCGCGACTGCAAAAAGAGCAACCTGTGCCAATTGGCATGACTATTCAGAGGAAAAATGGACCAAGCCAGATAACTATGGGAAAAAAAAGGAAAAACCAGAACCTAATGAGCAGAGGTCAATCTTGACACTTTGGAGCTGAAAAGAAGATATAAACTAAGCAAGCAAACGAGGAAAGGAAAATCTGCAAATCAATGATTGAAACTGACCCAACAAGATGAAACGACAAACTTGCACTGATCCCCAATGGAGTCGCCAATTTTTTATACAGGTAAATCCTCTCTGCGAATAGAGATGATACCTCTAGCCCTAGAGTGGGTCTAGAAACAAAGAGACATGCTAAAGTGTTGATTCCTAATTATTGAATGAAAAGAGGACACGGTAGATCGACCTACCTGGAGTCCAACGCTGTCGTCGTTGTTTTAGTGGTGGTGGCCTCTTGCTCCTATCTCGGCAAGTCACAATCCTTTCGCAATCATGCTCGGATACCTGCACATAGAATCAGAAAACAAGAATAGCATACGATATAATAACATTTCATTCATAACTATTAGCCAGTCAAAGAGGGCTAAACATATTGCATTAAACAAATGTCATAACACAAAAGTGGAACCAAACAGTAGTCACGTATATGTATTAATGAAAGGAAGAGATACAACCAAAGCTATGATGTCGAGGTCTCCTCCAGCGGGGTTCAGTCGGAGCGCGTCTCAGATGCTCGTCAGGGAATTCAGACAGGATAAAGGCATGGACTCAAGCTCTCTCAAAATGCATGGACTCAAGCTTTCTCAAAGTAATTCCTTCTTATTCTATCTCTCCCGTATGTTTAATTCTCCAAGTTCAGTTCTTTAGTTGTTCAGCTAGCTTGTTCAAAGAGAGATAGCTTCTTTTTATAGAGGAAAAGGAGGAGGTTAGGATCCCTACAAAGGTGGGAGGGAGGCCTATCCTTTAGGGAGTTCCCATAAGAGGTGGAAACCATAAACTAAAGGAGGGATTTCATGGTTTATCAGTTCAACCACTCCCAATGACTCATCCTCGAGGTGGTTGGAGTGGAATCTCTGCCTCTATTTTTAAAAAACATTCCATAAATAGCTTAGCATGGGTGGCAAACTGGAACAGAGTGCCAGCTAGCGCGGGGCCTAGTGTTAATCTTCCCCTTTGGTGCGAGGGCATAACTGACTACCCGCGCCAAGGAAAAAACAAGGGTTTTTGAGTCTCTGCTCAAGGAATTGTCAACAGAAGGAATATTACTCTCATGTAAAGGGATACAATGATGGTCTTTGTAAGGCATGACACTACTTATTGATCACGGAAATGACCCTCCAATGGGCGAGATAGGGATTCCAGGGACAGTGACAAAATGTTGTGTAACAGATACTAACTATCACTTATCTATTGCACTGATCTCGTTCCTTGTATGCAGAATTTACTAATATATATATATATATATATATATATATATATATATATATATATATATATATATATATATATATATATATATATATATATAGTACGTAGAGTAACATTTGTAGAAAATACCCCGTTTACTTCTTATATATTCGAATGGTTCCTTAAAGAAGAGGTTTTGTAAATATGTCTCTGTCAGTTTGTTCCTTTTCGTTGGTCCATATTCCAAACCACTAATTTATGAGTCACTTGTTCCTCCGAGGAAGTCCAACTTAATTGGGATGTGCTTTGTTTTTGAATGAAATACAAGATTTTTTTGATATACTTATTGCACTTGTATTGTCACATTTGATTGAAATGGGATCATCCATGCTTACCTTCATGTCTTGGAGAGTTTGTTTCATCCACATTACTTGTGTGCAACATGCTGCTGCTGCTATGTATTTTTCTTCTGCTGTATATAGAGAGATAGAAGTTTTCTTCTGCTTACAGGCCATGCCAATCGCACTTTTCCAAAATAAAATTCCACCTCCACTTGTGCTTTTCTCGTCATCCACACAAGCTTGGCCCACCGTATCCTGTGTATGTTGTTAATGTGAAGCTTTTGATTTTTGGATACCATAGGCCATAGTGAGCAGTTCCTTGTAGATATCTAAATATTCTCTTGATTGCTAGCAAGTGATTTTGTTTTGGTGCTACTTTATATCTTGCCACAAGATATAAAGTATATGATTTTTTGATATACTTATTGCACTAGTATTGTCACATTTGATAGAAATGGGTTCATCAATGCTTACCTTCATGTCTTGGAGAGTTTGTTTCATCCACATTACTTGTGTGCAACACGCTGCTGCTGCTATATATTCTGCTTCTGCTGTAGATAGAGAGATAGAAGTTTGCTTCTTGCTTAGCCATGCCACCAGAATTTTTCCAAAATAAAATGCACCTCCACTTATGCTTTTCCAGTCATCCACACAGCTGGCCCAATCTGCATCTGTGTATGTTGTTAATGTGAAGCTTTTGATTTTTGGATACCATAGGCCATAGTGAGCAGTTCCTTGTAGATATCTAAATATTCTCTTGATTGCTAGCAAGTGATTTTGTTTTGGTGCTACTTTATATCTTGCCACAAGACCTACTGCCAACATAATGTCCGGTTTAGAGGCAGTTAGGTATAGCAGACTTCATATCATGGATCTGTAAAGTCTTTGATCTACATCTGCAGATCCATCATTAGTGCATTGTTTACATCCAGTGATCATGGGAGTTGACACAGGTTTGCAGTCTTCCATTTGGAACCTTTTCAACATCTCTCTTAAGTATTTTTCTTATGAAATGAATATTCTTGTGTTCTTTTGTAGAATTTGAAGTCCTAAATAGAAGGTGAGCTCTCCAATCATAGACATCCCAAATTCTAATTTTGTTTCTTCCGCAAATCCTTTTTCTAACTCATCTTTGTTGCTATCAAACATGATGTCATCTACATATACTACTACAATTAAGAGTTCATTTTCATCAAAGGTTACAAACTTGCTTCGATCTCCAGTCATATGCTTTGAGCATCAATTGTCCATATACCATTGGCTTTTTTGATCTTGAGCTATTAGAGCTAGGTCGCACTTATTCAGCTTCTTTTTCCACTGCATGCGGCTGTTTTTTTGGTACCTTTCCTGAGAAGATATACCATAGTCTTTGAGAGGACAATTGTGAGACTTCTGCCCGATTTGATGGTAGACAAAGCATTTGATTATATTTCTGAAGGGATTATGTATACAAGTGAATTATCCATTGTTCATAAATCTCCTTGAGTTTTCATACATCAGTCTTTGTCCATACATTCTTCACTCCATGGCTTTATGACCGAACCCCTTACAACAAAAATAATACCCATGGAAGTAGTATATGTATCTAGCAGAGAGAGTTACTTGAGGTAATATTTTCGGTTTTTGCATCTTTTGCTGGTTGGACTGAACTTGTTTTATCTTACAGTATGCCACAATATGTCCAGGTCTTTGGCAGGTGAAGCAAGTGAAACTCGTCACAGGAAGAAGAAGCCTCTTTTGACATCTTCTGAATTTGATCAATTCATCCTTGAGAGCATATGTGTCTTTTACAGTTGATTGTATCTTCATTTCTTTCATTGTCACTTGAGGTTGCTGCTTGTTTCTGTTTGACTCGTTATATATCACGGTATTTCCAGTTTCTAATTCTGTGGATTCCCTCTTTAGAGCTTCACAATCGTTTACTGCTTTTACAAAAATGATATTCTTGTTATTTTCTACCTTGGAGTTGTTGGTTTCTCCTTTGTAACCTATCCCAGCCTTTATGAGAGGAGATATTTGAGAATTTATTATTTTATCCAACTGTTCAGAGCTTGTCATTTGTGGACTGTTCATTGATAATTCCCTTTGGGCATTTTCTAATTTCTTTCTCAGGCATACTATTTATTCTTCCAATTTCTCTTGCTTCTGAATTTTATCCTTAATTTGCTTAAGTAGAATGTCTTCCACCTTCTTAGCTTCTTCAAGTTATACTTTCAACTGAATGAGGTCTTCCAAATTTGGTTCTTCTTTTACATATTTCAGGAGAATGCCTTTCTGTTTTTTGCACTTGAGTTGAAGTCTTTCTATTTCCTCCAAGGCACTTCTTAGCTCCCCCTCAAGATCTACCTCACCTTCTTCCTCATCTTCTAGAAGGAATCCTTCAGACTCTTCCTTGGCCATCAACACAAATTCAAAGGTTCCTTCTTCATTTGAGGATTCATCTAAGTTTTCAGATGCACTGCTATCTTGTTGAGCATAAAATGATTTTCTATTGAATCTCTTCCCTTTCTACCAGTTATTTGTTTTGGTTTTATCTGTCTCTTGTGTCTAATTCTTTGTTTTCTTATGAGGACACTTAGATGCATAGTGCCCAAATCTTCCACGGTTAAAGAATTTAAATGGAAGTTTACCTTTATACTTGCCTGAGCCTCTATCCAATCTTCTGACAAAATTTGCCTCTTCTTCATCATAGCAGGAGCATGTGTCTTCCTTTTCTTCTTCGCACTTCTTTGCCTTAAAGGCTGCCTCCCTCACATTTGACTTTCTCTATGGAAGTCTCTTCTCATAAGCCGTCAAGTTTCCAAGCAATTGGTTCATGATCAATGTCTCCTAGTCAGTTGTTTCTTCTATGGAAGAAACTTAGGGTTAAACCTGGATGGTAAAGATCTCAATATATTTTGTAAAATTACACATTCTCTAATGGTTTCTCCTAGAGCTTTCATGTTATTCACAATTTATGCAACCCTTAAGAAGAAGTTGGCAACATCTTCTTCTTCATTCATTTTTATATTTTCAAACTGAGCTCTATAGACTTACAGTTTGGTTGCCTTCACCTTTTTATCTCCCTCATGGATACTTTCCAAAATAACCCAAATTCCTTGGGCAGTCTCACAATGCATTACCTTGATAAATTCAGACTCATGCATATCGCTCAAAACTGCATTCATGGCTTTTACATTGGCTATGAAATTTTGTCTGCCATCTTCTCTGTGTCAGAATCCTTTGGGGCATATCCTAATTCCATAGCAACCCAGCCTTTTATTCCTAGAGACATTAAGTATGCCCTCATTCTTATTTTCTAAAAGGCTTAGTTTGTGCCAATAAACAATGGGGATCGATTTGTTGAGCATCCTTCTTGACTAGCCATCTTGGGAACCTGTGATCTCCTTCTAGTTGTTAAACTAATACAGAAGGAACTTAGCTCTGATACCAATTTTTGAACCCCTTAGTTAAACTGAGATGGGGGGGGTGAATCAGTTTAATGCATTTATGGACTTTTAAAATTTCTTTTATACTTATTTACACCTTCATTTCATTATCAGCTTAATGTACAATGGAACAACAATCTTAATAAGTGAGCAGCAGGTATAAATCAAATTAAATACAAAATATTAACACATAATTATCATGCACATAGACAACAGATATAAGTGGAAACCCATAAGGGAGAAAACCACATATTATTATTGCTGTGATGCAAAGGCAAGCTCCAACTCCCTCTCACCACTAATTTTCTGTAGGCTCCAACCTACAAGAGGCTGCTACCTCAATTCTGCAAGCTACAACTTGCAAGGAAGCTCCAAATCCCATCTATTTTCTACAGGCTACCACCCACAGGAGGCTCCTACCTTAGCCAGCTACAACTGGACATCTATCAAGCTACAATTTGATATGGAAGCACCAACAACCTCACACTACAATGAAAACACATGTTGATTTACCTGGATATCAACTATGTTCTATTCCTTCTTCACTGTTGTCCTCCAGCCTTCATATCTACCTTATACACAGGAGGCTCCTACCTCAGCCAACTACAACTAGACATCTATTAAGCTACAACTTTATATGGAAGCACCAACTTCCTCACACTACAATGAAAACACATGTTGATTTACCTTGATATTAGCTCTGTGCTATTCCTTCTTCACTGTTGTCCTCCAGCCTTCATATCTGCCTTATATCATCTCTGAATCTACACATCTTCTCTATCTGCTCTTTCTTCTTCTTATTCTTTCACTCTCTAACCTATTTATGCATATGATAGTAATATCATTTATAGATATCACCTCATAACTGTTTGCATTCCATATGGGAATATGAAATGAACAGGTATGAATCTTTGCCTTCCACCTTCTCATTTTCTTGCCCAACACATTCAGAATAATATAACAGTATGTACACATTTCAGTATTACATTGGAGTTTTTCTTTGCCTACGGAGACTTGCCTTTGCATCACAAACAATAAAAAAAAAACAAACATTTACAATTACAATCAATTATTTCACTCAGCCCTTTTGGTTTCTAAGCTTTGTTGAGCGTTTGTCCTCTTCTGCTTGCTGTCCTCTTGTCTTTTCTGTTTCTGCCGTTATATTTTAACCGTGCTGCATAACTGCCTTTTTGCCCGACTTGACCCATGCTGTTGTGTTTCAAATAGTGCTACTATATCTCCTTCTATTTCCTGACTCTACCTATTAATTTGACCATAACGTTAAACTTCTTTGCACGCACTATCCAGTCTCTATACCCGAGTCCATTCTCTTGTGCTCGGATTTTCTTTTGACTTATTGCTACAACATTGCTCTGCACTTAGAGTCAGGTCTTACCCGAGTCTGCTCCCATTCAGAATTTCCTTTATATATCTGAGTCTTTTGCCAGCATTCAGTCTTTTCTTCGTAAAACAAGCCATCCTTTGCTTCCAATGTTTTCTTCATAAAACCACATTGTTCCGGACTTGAAATGCATCAGATCTTAACTTCAAACTTTATCGCATCCGGTCTCATATCACATTTCGGTGTATCAAAGGTCTTTTCTTATAATTCCCTTTTCCACCTCCGATGTGAATTAACAAAGAGAGGACTATGCATACACGCTTAACTTTGGTTGTAGGCTCCACAACACGGTGACCAATCATAGCGCATAGCGTTTCTCTTGCCCGCAAGTTTTAACGTTTTGCAGTAAACTTATATCCTATTTTCTACGATATGTGATCACATCGCATCGCATCGAGCTTACAGTGCGAACTCTTAAGTACAAACCATAAAATCTACGGTGTGTGCTTATGCGCAATTCCGACATGTGGTCTCCCCTCATCGCATCACATATTCCAATCTTTACCACATCGCAAACAATTTCACTTATCGCGCAATTCCTTAGCTCTATCTGCTATAATTTGCGATGTGCGCTATTGCAATTTTTCATCCACCGTTGATTTGTGCCCAGATCTAATGATCCTCATCTAATCGCACTTCGCACTTTATAAGATTTACTTTTTGGTTACCCTCTATTTCTTGCGATCTGTGATATTGCGCAGTGCTGACACGTGCCATTCTCCACTTCGCATCGCATACATTTTAACTTACCTTATGACAACCTTAATACTGTCTGCTAATATTTGCGAGGTGCGAACTCACGATTCAGTCTCATCCGTCCATCTCTCGCCTTTACATTTTCAATATAATCATGTCCGTCTATTTGCCTCCCTTGGACTTCTTCAAAGAATTCTCTTCCTTATTCGATTTTTCGTTTGTTTACACTGTCCCGCTCTGTAACTCTGGCTCTCGCTACTCTCGCCTCTTCCTGATTCTGCTATGTGTAGGATCTCTGGTCCTCACTGTGTCCAGAAAATTCAATTTCCTTCAGCTATCTCTGCTCCATTCGCTACCTCTGTTGTCTCTGCTCTAGGTTATATTTCTATGGTTTCTCTTTTGCCATCAATAATCATTCTAGTCTAACACCTTTCTGATCCTTTTCCATCAATGACAATATTTCCAACACATACCTCCATCAACATAATCCCATCTGCGATACTTTTTCATCCGCTTCGTCAACCTCACACATGAGACCAACCAGTGGGGCCCCCACCCTCAGCAAAACACCTTCCTCACGTCATCAGTGAGCGAACACCTTCATGTTTTGGGGCACCCATCTCTGTGTTTTGTACAAACCAAACCCCATTATTTTATTCTTTTGGTAAGTGTACAAAGACCCCAAATGGTGCACTATGTCCCCCACCCACTCATTCATCTTTTCTCCCATGGCAACAGTCCCTGAACACCCTTGGTCAGATTATCACACCCTCACACAAAATCCACCACGACATTCATAACTAGTTTATACCCACCATGGAAATCCTACCGACTCCAGGGATTTCCCCATCATAAATAGTTATAACTTTCGCCAAGCTACTTATTACACTCTGACCTTGGGCCACTGAATCCCCATCATTAGTTTTCAGTCATCCCTCACCACCATGCCTATGTTAAACCCATCACATCTAGGTCCCTGACCCATCATATCAGCGACCCCTCGTTCAGTTGAGGCTTCCTTTTTGTCGACTTCAACACCTATTTTCCAAAAAGGAAGCGGTACCTTGGATCACCCCTCTCCATAAAAGGGGCATCCTCGGGTGGCACCGTGGGAGACATCATTTCCCACAGATGTCATCGATCATCCTAAAATTCGACTACAACACAAGCTCTCATGTCAAGATGGTATCGTACCTTTACAACCATTGCACTTTGATCAGATTCGTTAAAGACCCGTGCCTTCATAAGTGTCTCTTTCATCAATGCTTACACGGGAAGTTCCCAGCCAGCACCTATGCGTACAATGTGCACTTATATGCCATGCCAATTTTATGCATATGGGTACCATATTCCACCTATCGTAAAAAAAAAACGCCCTTGATGGCGTCAATATTCATCATCATCAACCAACAGATCACTACCATATTAGTGACATAGAGAGAATATGTATGTGTTAAATAGATTTTTTTAACTAGCCATAGCATTACGAGCATGGGACATGCCCGCCTCGTAGAATATTTGTATATATTGTATTATATTTTCTTACACGGGTCCCACAAGACATGGTCATTCTTCGAACCGATCCAGGGTGTCTCTAATTCCAAGCTATGCACAGGTATCTCTCTCTCTATGCACAGCATACATAAAAGAAACTATAATGTATTTCGGCTATACAGTTCTTCTTAGACCTCACACATTAGGGGGAAAATGTTAACACTGGAAAATCGTACAAGCAAAGACGACATTATTTAATGTCAGGCATAAGGATTTACAGGGTTGAGAGACATTAGAGAATCTGGAAAGTATTTAAAAATCTCTAAGGTCTAAGGAAAAATCAAATTTGAGCGAGTCATAAATGCTTTTGCGTGCAAAATCCTTCGAGAAGAGCGCCTTTGTGCGCCTTTTGACGTGAAATGCGCGCAATCCTGGGAGTGGTGGAAGTCACTTTCTAGGACCACAAAAAGCACACTCCAGGACAGTGATTTCACAATTGAATCTGCCCAAGGACAACCACAAAAGCCTCCTTAGGACATCAAGGGAGCACACAATGGAATCATCCCCCTCTCTTGGGTCACCATCTACAATGTACCAAGAGAGGGAAGGAGGATTTTAATTCTCCTATAAAAGGCCACCAAGAGATGAACAACTTGAGAGCACATTATTATGCTAGCAAGAATTGCCCCAAGCAATACCATCAGTGTGTGATCCAGAGCTGAGATAGAGGGGACTCAATTTTTGGCCATCCAATAAGTTCAGTCCACCATAGTAGAGAGAGGGAGAGTTTCCATCGAGGCAAGCTTTGGAAGTAAAGACATCATTGCATCGGGACTTAGAACCCAAGTTCTAAGGGCCCCTTGGCAAGTGGGTTAAAGTTTCATCCTCATTTCCTACCAACACTCAATAAGAGGTGTCGTAAGTGCCACCATTTGGATTATTTCAGTTTTTTTACTCTATTCAGAGCTTTTGTT
Organism: Pinus albicaulis; assembly: GCA_034641835.2. Taxonomy (NCBI): domain Eukaryota; kingdom Viridiplantae; phylum Streptophyta; class Pinopsida; order Pinales; family Pinaceae; genus Pinus; species Pinus albicaulis. Next base: position 1,284,814,786 of record CM076574.1, on the reverse strand, counting down.
TTATTTATTTTAGTTTTAGTTTAATTTTTATGTTTGAATATGCATGCTATTTCTCTATCTAGTATGTTTATGTTCTAGCATGTTCCATTAACTTGCTTGACTCCACTTCTTTTTCTGCCTGTAACCAATAACTTAAGAGGGTAAACCACACCCCTTAAGTTGGTTTGATTTCGTACATGCGTGCACCAAACACACTAACACAGCCATTATGGAAAAATTGGGCCTTGATATCACTTGTCGCTACCATGACTTATACTCCTTCGATTCAGGTAGAGCCCATTGTGTTGGCCTTATTAAGGATTTGGTAGTCTCCATAAAGCAGATTCTGGCAAGGAATGTTTTAATGGATGTGGTGGAAGCTGACATACCGCCATGGTTTGGCATGTTGTTTTCAAGATCGGGGGGGGAATTGAGAGGCACATTGCAATTAGACTTTTCTTATGCAACCATCTCAGTTTTTGGACAAATGAGAAAATTGTACCGAGAAACAAAGATGAAATATATGATCATAAGCAAATAAAAGACCAAAAATCATCCGATAAATGTTGTACATACATATTTAGAGTCATTTATTTTGTTTGATGATAGCGGCTTATATGATGTAGATAGCCAGCTTGTAGAAGTAGAAGATGTTCCAGAGATTCAAAATTACATCAGAAAAGTTACAAAAAAGGAAAAAGAGAATCTGCCGAATTCATTAGAATAGCCATCAGATGAGGCAGAGAAAAATTCAAAATAGCCATTAGATAAAGCAGAAGAAAGTCTAGAAAAAAATGAAGTAATATTTTAGAAAGTTGAGCCAAAACAGAAATTAGAGTTTCAGCACTTGGAGGATGAAAATGGTCTATGGTCCATGGACTTTGATGGTGCCTTAGGAAAATACGGGGCAGGAATTGGAATTTGGGTCTGCAACCCTTTTCATCAGCCTTGTAAGGTTCCTAAAAATGTTAGATTATTCTCATACAAGTTAGCTTTTGATTGCACTAACAATGAGGCGGAGTATGAAGCATTGATTACTGGCCTAAAGATCTTGAAGAAACTGGGTGCAAAAATAATTTCAGTGCGTGATGATTCAGAACTTGTGATCAAACAAGTTAAAGGTGAATATCAAGCTAACCATCCATGGATGAGAGCATACAGGAATGTTGTATTATATATTTTGAAATTTTTTCTGGAGTATACACTTTCAGTTGTGCCAAGAAGTCAGAATCTCATGGCAGATTCATTGGCTACAGCTGCAAGCAATTTTAAGATCCCCATCTATTTAAACATGAAATTTGAGATTCCTGTGAAACACTGGCCCATTTTTCCTGATAACTTGCAGTATTGGCAAGTATTCTGGGATGATAAGCAAGTAAATAACTTTCTCCAAGGTGAGGCTGAATTTTAGAATTGTTCCATAGATGAAATTTGTGAAAAATATGACCAGGACATCGAAGCAACTCAGGTGGATGTACTACAACTGAAAGAAACAATATTCCAAAAGGACTCATACCTTTGGAAGAATTGTTTGACCAAGATGACGTAGCAAGAAAGCCTACATTGGTGCCTACGGAAAAAGGTGTGGAGGACGTAAACATCAGGACAACATACAAACCAAAGATGGTTAAACTTTCCAAGTCTTTATCTCTCAAGGTAAAGGCTGAATATGTTAAATTAATTTCTTAATTTTTTGATGTTTTTGCATGGAATATGCAGATTTAAAGGTGTATGACAAGAACATCATTCAACACACTATTTCGATTAAGTCCAATCAAAAGCCCTTTCAGAAAAAGTTGAGAAGGATCAATCCCAGATTGTTGCCATCAATTGAAAAAGAGGTAAACAAAATTTTCAAGTCTAGTATTATTGTTCCTATCATATATTCTGATTGGATTTCAAATTTGGTCCCGGTAAGAAAGAAGACTGGAGAAATCCGGCTCTACATAGATTTCAGGAACTTGAACAAAGTATCTCTTAAGGAAAATTATCCACTTCCTAAAATGGATCATATCCTTCAAAGAGTTGTTGGGTCTTCCCAAATGTCACTATTGGATGGATATTCAGGATACAACCAGATCTTGGTGCACGAGGATGATCAGGACAAGACATCATTTACTACACCTTGGGGCACATTCAAATATGCAAAGATGCCAATCAGTTTGAAAAATGTAGGGGCCACGTTTCAGCAAGCCATGGATATAGCATTTTCCAATGAAAAAGATGTTTTCTTGGTTGTTTATTTAGATGACTTGATAGTGTTTCAAATTTTGATGATGAACATTTGCATCATTTAAGAATTGTTTTTAAGAGATGCAGGAAGTTCAGAATCTCTCTCAACCCAAAGAAAATCCTTTTTTCCATGGAGGGTAAAATTCTCGGTCACATCATCTCCAAGGATGGGATCCGGATTGACCCTTCTCGTGTTCCGAAATTCAGTAGATTGATTTCCCTCGTAGCAAAAAGGAAATACAAGCATTCAATGGTAAGATGAATTTCTTACGTAGATTCATTCTTAATTTGGCTGATAATCTTAGAGAGATGACAAATATGTTGAAGAAAGATAATGTTGTGAAGTGGTTTGAAGATTCCCGAAAATATTTCAACTCAGTAAAGTTTGCCTTGACCATTGCCCCTGACTGAATAAGTCCTGATTATTATGTTAACTTCATAATATTCTCATTTTCTTCTGAGCATACCATGGCAATAGCCTTGATGCAAAAAAGGGATAAAACTGAGCTACCAATTGCATTTTCAGTCATAACATCAGAGATGCACCCCTTCGATACAACATCATAGAGAAATAGGCTTTGGCTTTGGTAAAAGCGCTAAAAGATTTCATAGTTTACATTTTACATTCACATACTCTTACCTATGTGCCTAATGCAGCTATAAAATAATTTCTCATGCAGACATACCCAAAAGGTAGGAGAGGGAGATGGATGGCAGCATTACTAGAATACGACCTTGAGATCAAGCCACGAAGCTGATCAAATTTCAGGGCTTAGCCAAGCTCATGGCTGAGTCAAACCTCCATGCTCTAGACATAAACTTAATTTCAGCCTTATCCGATAAAAAAGAAGAATTGAATCTCATTCAGGTATCTGATATATTTTTGTCATCTCCACAATATTTTGATATTATCTATGTTTTGCAACACCTAAACCCTCCTCTAGGCATGACTAAAAGTCAAGGCAGGTCTTTGAAGCTCAAAGATTCCAAGTATTGCATATTGGACAATGCACTTTACTGGAAGGATCCCAGAGGTGTGTTGCTGAACTGTTTGGTCAAAGAAGAATCTAAAGAAGTGATGAATGACTTCCACAAAGGAGATTATGGGGGGCACCTATATTGGAAGACCACAACCAATAAAATATTGAGAGCGAGATATTATTGGCTAACACTTTTTGCATATGTGTACAAAACAGTAATGAGTTGCCACGAATGTCAAGTTTTTAAGGGTAAAAGAAAGCTTCTCCCATTACCTCTATAACCTATTTTAGTACATGCACCATTTCAGAAGTGGGGCCTAGATTTCATAGGCGAGATTCACCCAACATCATACACACAACACAAGTGGATATTGACAACCACAAATTACTTTACAAAGTGGATCGAAGCGATCCCGAACAGGCAAGCAACAGATTCTGTCATCATTCAGTTTTTAGAAAATAATATTTTGTACCGTTTTGGTTGTCCCACTAAGATTATCGTAGATAACGTGACAACATTCAAGTCTAAGAAGATGACCAAGTTTTGTGACAGATATAACATCAAGTTGGGACACTCTACAGCCTACTCCTACAAGGTGATGGATTGGCGAAGTCATCTAATAAATCCTTGATCAATACCATTAAAAAAATGTTAGAGGCAAATAAAAACAATTGGCATAATAAGTTGATCAATGCATTGTGGGCAGACAGGGTGAGTAGAAATAAGTCTATTGGAATGTCTCCTTTTCAAGTTGTGTACGGTATCGATATTGTGTTTCCTTCATCATTATCAGTACCGTTTATGAAATTGTTGCAAGAAGCGGGGACTGAGGAAAATGAAATAAAAGGTTGGATTAATCAAATGATCCACCTTCACCAGACGAGAGATGAGGTATTTTAGAATACCTCAAAATTCCATGACAAGATAAAGAAAATTTATGACCGGAAAACAAAGGAAGACAACTTCAAGGTTGGATATGTAGTACTTTGTTGGGATGCTAGACATGAGGATAAGGGTAAGCATGGAAAATTTGAGAATCTATGGAAAGGGCCATATCAGATTTCGGTTTCCCGTGGACAGAATGCTTATTTTCTTGAAGAGATGAATGGACAAGAGTGTTTAGGAGGACCAGTCAATGGTAGGCTCCTTAAGCACTATCTTTTCTGAAGTACATTTCTTAGACATTTTCCCATTTCATTGTAAATATCAGTTTACCTTTTATGCAAGTGTGAAGTAGAGATCACTGGAGTTCGAAGCCCGAAGTGAAGGCCATGGAGCTTCACTGATTTTCTACCATTTTCAAAATTTCATTTTCAGTCAATTAAGTAAGTATTGAGTCTATTTTTAGTCAATTATGAGTTTGTCTTGAGTTAGTCTATTTCATCTGAGTTACCAATTTTCAGTCATGTTTATTAGTTTGAGATTTTTACCGTATTGTCCCAATGGATAAGGCTTTCTGGTCTACAGTGTTCTTAACACCTCTTTCAAAGCAATCATCCCCAATAAGGCCAATGTTAAAGTCGATATTTGCATCCTTCCATCAGTGATCAAAAATACTCTTTTTATATCATATTAGGGTCTCATTCACAAATTTTTATCATTCCACTAGGTTTGCATTCAAAAATTTAGTCACTTATGGTAGCCCTAGCCAAAAAACATCACTCTTCCTTAAATTTGATTACTAGCTGGCATATTTTCATATCTTGTTGACTGTACATCATCCATAAAGTTAATATCAGTCATGTCATCATGAAGTCCAGTCTTTCAAGGTATCATTAGGTCTTTTAGGGTTAGTCAAGGTTATCATTAGGTCTTTTATGGTTTTCAAGGTCCAATAAAACTTCATTTCCATTGCATAAGACCAACAAGTAAAGGGTGATCAAATAACATCTCTTCACCATATGAATATGATTTGTAAAAATAAATTCTTGTTTTAGCATTTAATTTTGGTTTTAAGATGTAATTTTTAATTTTCACTATGTAATTTTATGTCATTCAAAATGTAATAAGTTCATGATTCCCAAGTTGCTAACTCAAAGTTCCAACATGCCAAAGCATCAAAAATGTCAAAGTCAAAGAGTTCTCAAAGTCATCAAATGATCAATTTGTCAAAGAAAAAATTCAAATGCAAAGGGTATAGTTTCAAAGTGTAAAGTGAAGTGAAGAAAGGAGAAAGTGGGTCCCAAGCCCCAAAACATCAAATTCATGAAGTATAAAGACCACCAATACATCAAAATCAAACTCATTTGCACTCCCAAAAGTCGAGCTTGCACTCCCTTAGCTGGAAAATTCGATTTCAGGGTCAAATTATTCAAAATTTGGTGGCACTGCGCTTCTGGAGGGTGGAGATGCACTTACTCCACAGGCGTTGTGCTTTCAGCTTGCAGCGCTACGCTTTTCTCCACGAACACTGCGCTTCTGGGAAAGGCATTGTGCTTTTTCCTAGCTTGCCCAAGAAGCATCAAATCACCTCCAAATCTCTCAAAGCCTTCAACAAATGTTTGTTTCATCATAAATCAAGTAAGTAACACAAATTTATCCCCTCCTTGCTTCCCTAAATATCATTTTAATGGTGTTTTTCTTCTCATGAAAAATTATCATTTTGTCAACTTGAAAACCCTAGTTTCATCTCCTCATTCCTAATTTTATGCCCTAATACCCTTCATTTCCTTCCCACATATCTAAAAACCATATCCCTACCCCTACACTACAATTTCCTAGTCCCTAAATCCCTTTCCACTAAAACCCTAAGTCCTAGGCTTCTAAATTTCCTAGGCATCCACTTCCTCAAACATGTAATTTAATTGTCATTTACAACTCCCTTGACATTTCAACCTCCTATCACCTCCCAAAACTCCATAACCCCTTCCCCCATCTGTCTAAATCTTCCTAGAATTATCCCTATTCCCTAGACCTATATCCACTCCCCATTCCCATCCACCTCATCCCTAGGGCTTCTTGGCCACCAAACACTATGGAGGAAGAAAAATACTATATGGAAGAGGAGGATAGACAAGAAGAGGAGGATAGAGAAAATAGAAGGCCTCACAAAGGAGGAATAATCCTAAGGCTAGAGCCCACCAACACAAATGAACTGATGGCCTCTCCTATGACTGTCACTTGTTTTGAGTATCTAGGTTGTCTTGATTTTTTGAACATCATGAGAAGCTCCTGGAGAAGGAAAATAAGGACAATGATTTATAGAGGAATATGGAAAAACACTATTGCAAGAGAAATCAAATTGCAAGGTCAAAGCTTTAAAAGGCCAAATCAAGACTTGAAACCCTAACCAAGAAAAATGAAGGGGACAAGCTTGATATCCTTGCTGAGGCATCAGTCATTGCCTAACATACCTCATCAACCTCCCACAGAAGAAATTTTGAAGAAATTTGAACAATTTTGGGAAATTTTTGCATTTTTTGCAGCTTTGCACAGTCACACTGTCAAAAGCGCGATGCCCTAGGTGCTGCACTTTTTCTATGGACCTCAAATGTCCAAAATGAAAGCACCATTAGAATCATCAGGCCAAATATAGTCAATAAAATAACTTTACAAAATTTTTTTGGGTCAACAAGCAGTCAAAAAGTCAAAAAATAACATTTTTGCCCTGTTTTGGAGGTTGGTGCTACGATTTTGATCAGTCTTGGGAGAATGAATATTTTGAGGGTCAAATCAACACAATTTTGGAAAATGAGCATAGATCTGGAAACTAGTCAGGACGGGCTTTCCAATGAACTATCCTAAGCTCAATTTGGACACCAGGAACCCCTTCAAAAGTGGAGCTAAAGTTGGCGTTGCACTTTTTACCTTGGCGCTACGCTTTGACCAAATTTCTGAGTTTCCTGATATTTGTAAATTTTATCAGTTTTTCTCAGTTTAAATTTGGAAAATGATGTTTTACCAATGTAATTCAATCATGTTAATGTAATTTTTTATGTACACTTACCTAGGGTAAATACAATGGGTTTACCCTCTTGATGAGATGTAAGAACCAGTTTCCAAAAAGTGAGGGATGAGTCAGTTTGACCTCCCTACACTCTAGGTTTCAGTTCAGTTTTTGGTGGAACTGCTCCTCCACTCATGGATTCGACCCCTGAGGATGGGAAAGGTTGTTTGATGTCTATATCTTGTACTTTTTGACTCATTTCATAGGTTGGTTGTTGTTACATTGATCAAAGACTCTAGTGTAAATAGTATTTGGCAAGAAATTAATGAAAGAGTTGCAGCTATTTCTTTGGGATACCTGTGGTATGGAAATTTAGCATATTTTCTTCTTATGTTACATGTGAATAAATTTTTTTTCTTCATGATCCATTTCATCTCTATTATATGTTGTTTTTCAAGTTGATAAGCAAAATACATCTCTCATGCTCTGTTTTGGGAAAATATTCATAGTTTGTTCATTTTATTCTGTTTAGAAAGAATACATGCTTTGCCTTGATCTTTCTATCTCCTCATCAGTCTGATCCATTTCACCCTGAAATCCTAAAATGTTAGCCTTCCTACCTACCTTGCCCCATTGAATCTCTGCAACCCTAATCTTATTTTCCCTGACCTAGCCTCTTTGACCTAATTCACTCATCTAGCAAACCAATTCAAACAAACAAACCTTTGTACTCATACCTAGCCTAAAACCCTAATACATCCAGCCCTCTTGGTCATGACTTTGCGGAGAGAGCCCTCTCCGGTTTGGTAGGGCTAGCTACTAAGCTAAAATATTGGTATGTGGTTACCTCTGTTTGGACTCTTTCTCAACCTTAGAGATTTGATGGAGTGATAACAGAACTCACAAAACTTGGAGAACGTATGATCTTTCTTCTGTAGAAAGAAGATCCAACACTTTCAAGAAAAATCATAAAAAAAAATCACATAATACATGTGCTTTGTTGTGGAAGCTGTTGAGAATGGTCCACACACATTTGAGTGAACTCTCTCAAGGATTGTCGTTGCTCGGTTCTCCTTCCCATGTGTTACACAGCAATTTGTCACCATCCCTGCCATTCCCCATCCCGCACATCGGAGGGCTCATTCTGTGACCTGTGAGCAGAGAAAAGACTTGAAAATACTTTCATTGCATCCCTCTGAAGATGAGCTTTCATTTCCCTGAAGACATCTCCCTGCAAAAAACCCTAAAAATAGCTCTTTTTCCATCGGCGTGGTTCCAAAGTTCAGCCCTCGTGCCAAGGGGGCAAATCCTCCAAAGAGGGCGCGCCAATTGGCGCTCTTTCATAGAGCCGCACCCGCGCCAACCATATTAAGAGGTGTTTTTTAAAAATAAATGGCGGAAGTTTCGTCCTAACAAATTCCTGGACTGATATCTATCTTGAGTTGGGAGGTTTGGCTACGGATTTCTATAGAGAGGAAGTGGTTTGCCACCTCTCATAGAAGTTTCCTTGATGATAGGGCCAATCCCATAATTATAGGGATCCCAACTCCCCTTCCTCCATCTATAAAAGCTTGCTCATCTCCTTTGCAAGCTAGTGTCCAAGAGCTTTCACATCCTTATGCTGCAAGATCCTTCTTGATTCCCTTAAGGCCAAATCCAAGCAAGGAGACTATTGTCAAGCACCCGAAGAGAGAGGCTTGTCCCATCCTTGACAGGCTTTATTGAGACATGTTTTGCTGACAACCCGCCAAAGGAGAGTGCTGCGTCGAAGCTATGGTTGTATTATTCTTTTGACTCATTAATGATAAGCGAATATTGGTTATGGTTCCACTCTTATTCTTGATTATGTCCATGAGTTATGTCCTCTTCGACTGACATATAGTTGTATATACTGGATTTTATGCTTGCATTTGTGTTGTTTCTTGCATGTGCAGGTGTCCGATCACAGAGATCGTGAGGATTTTGATCTTCCAGGGCAAAGGAGCGGGAGCACCACCTCTTCTGCAAACGACAGCGTTGGATTCTAGGTAAGCCTTCATCGCAAGTCGGTTTATTTGCAATTAGGAACCTGCACCGTAGCGTGTTTGATTGTTGCTAGACCCAATCTGGGCTAGTAGGGATCGCCTCTGTCCGCAGAGGGGATTAACCTCTTCAACAATTTGGCGACTCCACTGGGGAATTAACGCATTATGCTCACGTCGAGAAGTTGGCGTTAGCCGCAATACACGCTGTGCAGCGTTTTTGCCATTACATCCTGTTGCGTACGATAACAGTGGTTTCAGATTGCAACCCCATGACATATATTCTCTCTCGACAATTAATGGGGGGCAAATACTCCAAATGGATCGTCATCCTGCAGGAGTTTGACTTAGAGTTCACCACTGCTAAGTCAACCAAATCACTTGTTTTCGCGGATCTTATATGCTCACTCCCAACAGACTCCACCCCTTCGCACTCCGAGGATCATATCCCGGACGAAACTCTTTTCCTTATCAGTACTCGCGACCCTTGGTACGGCGACATAATTGTGTATCTGCAGACCTCCACATTTCGGTCTGAGTTGACTAAAGATGCCCGACGTCGGATTCAGCATCAGACTCAACCCTACCGCATCGTAGGAGATACCTTATACCGCGTTGGAGTAGATTCGGTGCTCCGTCGGTGCCTAACCTTGGAAGGGGCTGAAATGGTCCTAAATGAATGCCACAGTGGCGCCTGTGATGGACATATGTACGGATATGCTACTGCCCAGAAAATTCTGCGAGCAGGCTATTTCTGGCCGTCCATATTCAAAGACTGTATCGTTGCAGTCCGTAAATGTCACGCGTGCCAGGTGTTTCAGCACAAGATGCACGCGCCGCCTCTCCCTTTGCATCATGTTATTACCGTCGGCCCTTTTGCGAAATGGGGCGTGGATTTTATGACGTGTAACCCTCACTCGGCGAGGGGGGCATGCGTATATAATTGTCGATGTCGACTGCTTCACCAAGTGGGCCGAAGCGATGCCTACACTAGCTGCCAATGGTAAGACAGCTGCCCAATTCATCTTCAACCACATCATTGCACGTTTTAGGGTCCCTCAAGCCATCGTTACTGACCATGGTACTCATTTCTAAGATTATATGATGGCCGAACTGACTTCAAGGTTGGGCTTACGCCACGATAGCTCAACGCCATATTACCCTCAGGAAAATGGCCAGGTTGAAGCAGTGAACAAGGTTCTGGTCACTATGCTTCAATGAACAATTGGTATTCACAAATCCAATTGGCACCTCCAACTGTTCTCAGCTCTATGGGCATACCGGACGTCTGCAAAGAGTGCAATTGGATTCACACCATTTCAATTGGTGTATGGTCTGGAAGCAACTCTTCTGGTTGAATGCGAGATTCCTTCTTTGAAATTAGTTGTGGAACTTCTACCTGACATTTCTGCTGAGGAAGAACGTCTTTTGTATCTGGAACGGTTAGATGAAAACCGCCGCTTGGCTGCTTTAGTCATTGAAGCACAAAAGAAGCGGGTCAAAGCTCACTTCGATCAATCGGTTTCTCCTCGTTCCTTTGTCGAAGGGGACCTCGTCCTCCTGTACGATCAAGCACAGAATAACCTTGGGGCTGGTAAGTTCCAACCTATGTGGCATGGGCCCTACATAGTAAAACGTTTTTTGAAGAATGGGGCTTATGAGCTTATAGATTATGAAGGAGTTCCGTTGGCGCAGCCCAGGAATGGGTTGTACCTGAAAAAATACTACGCTTAAAGTCATTTTTGGTGTGGTGTGTGTACATAGGTGTGTGTTTCATTTGTGTGCATGTGTGGTGTGGTGTTCGATGTAAACATCTTTCTGCTGATCGGGTCTTCCTGATTGTGCAGATGTCCATTCGTCCGTTTGTTGGTTTCGCGGATGGTGCCTCCCGCAGTACCAGGAATTTGTCTTCGGCAGCCTGGGTAATCTACGATCCTACTGGTGAGTTGGTTAATCTGCAAGGTGTGTGTCTGGGACGTACTACAAATAACATCACAGAATATAGTGTTGTGTTAGAAATATTAACTGAGGCTGTAAACCTTGGTATCCGTGAATTACTTGTGTATCTGGACTCGCAACTTGTAGTATTACAGCTTAATGGTCATTATTCGGTCAGAAACCCATCCATCTTACGTCTATATCTGCGTATTCTTTTACTGGAAAGAAATTTTGACTATATTACATATCAACATATACCCAGGCATATGAATACATTAACAGATGCAGTAGCTAATTTGGTGCTAGATAGACATTTGCGCAATTTGTAAAACAACATCACATGAAAAAGAAAGATCCATCCAGAAATAGATATGTATATATATAGATATCAAAATGTTTACATAGTGTGCATCACATAAAATAAAAAAATATACATGTTCGCCTTAATACATCCGGAGACGACATGTCTCTCAAAAAATATGCATGAAATAAACCCTAGGTGTCTAATCCGCATGGTGCTCATGATAACAGGTGACTGCACGCACTAAGCGTCTCAGAAGTCGGTGGAGGCGATTAGGCACTCCCACCGTATGTCTCTGGTACGCCATCGGTACATCTGCCAGCCGGGCATAGTCTGGGATCCCTCGAGAAATACCCTCGAGGTTCTAGATCAAATCCCCCCCTCTGCACCCTCTGCCTGAGGACCAGGTGCGGGAAGAGCCCTCCGCGCAATAGGAGACATACTGGCTTGTCTCTTTGGGCCCACATCTGCATACGTATAAAATGTGTCAGAACGGACATGTATTACCAAAAAATCATAAAACATAAAAATCAAAAAGAGAAGAGATCATACCCAACTCCTCATCCCAATCATCTCCCTCCAGCAGTGGGAGATCTGGGTCTCCAGTGAAATCGGTTCCTGCATATGGCCAGTCTTCCACTACAATCAACTGACGCCGCAACCACCCAAAAAACTCCGGCCTCCAGGACATCTGTTGGCCTCCTCCAGCTCTGGGCATCAGTGCCGCCCAGCGATCCATTCTTGGCTCTTGTGGAATCGGCTCAACTACTATGGCCCCTTGGCCCTGGAAGATTGGTAATCGTTCCAGAATGAATGATACCAGGATAGAACCGTAGCCAAACTGTTTCAGTTTGGCCTGCTTACATTTCGTGAGCTGTCTCTTGATATTTATTGTCACTGCTGTGGCCCAGTCGAATAATAGGGGACTCATGCACTCTGAGGCCAGTAATAGTTGGGCCTTTGTTGCCTCGTGCGGTGCCTGCGATCCCGCGGCCCGCGTGATGGTATGAAGCACTACCTTGAGTGCTAGATCAAGAATAGTATGGATGTCCACCTTTCCACTTCCTGATCCCAGTCGTGCCCCTCGGCACACTCATGCCATCACTTGCTCCATCTTCTCACCAGACGGTCTGCTCCCTGTCAATATGGGCACCGGACCTTTACGCGATAATCCGGTTATGAAGTATACGTCAGAGACCTCCAGTTCTAATACTTGGTCCCGCAACTTGAACACTTGTTCATGTTCATCCCATATGCTGATCAGGTACTGCAGGAGCTCAGGCTGAGCTCGTAAGCAAGGTGTCAGGAAGAACTTCTTAAGTCCACAGTTCTTGAGGGAATTCATGCAAGTTTCATTCTCCATGGCTTGTTCATCCTCTTCCCCGTGCTCCCTCTCTTTCCACTCAATGACCATTTTGATCAGTTGCCTGCATTTACATGGTCAAAAAACTTCAATTAGACCTCTGTTATCATTAAAAATTCATGCAATTCATTCATTGTGTGGAAATTTCAAACGGAAAATTGGATTGTGCCGCTGGCGCGACTGTTTTCCTAATAGTCACGCCAATTGGCACGGGCCCTTTGGAAATAAAATTCCATTGGCACAGGTCCGTGCCGGATACCCGCGCCAATGGGCAGAGCCCTAAAAATTCAAAAATTCCTCACAAGAAGTTTAATATGCAATAAAAATTTATGAAAAACGGATTGAAATGGAGTACAAAGAAGCGCCTCTTACCTGGAAAAGACGGGAATCTGGATGGTAGCCTGGATCGGTCGCAATCGCCGTCAGAAGTTCGCACACAAAATGGACCACTGCTACTCTTTAGTGAGGTAAATAGTGAAAAGTAATTTTATTTTTACCATTTGACATATTTATAAATTTTTGAACTCAAAATAGGTTTTGAAAGTTATTTTTCTGAATATTTTAATATATTTTGTCAAAAATGGGTTTTACACTTGCTTTTTGTGCAGCAACAGGTTTTTTACGCGACTTAAACAGTGAAACGAGTTGTATTTTATACTTTTTTGGACTCGGTAAATACACGAAAAAGTCACTTTGGAGTCATCTTTCAGCTCTTTTCTGACTCTCTAAACATGAAAAGATTGTCGAGGCCCTTGTTGTTTCGATCTCGTTAAAGTGGACACGAAGCGACATCTACCCAGTATACGTTTACCCCCTTTTCGGGCTGGGATGGATTATTTACGAAAAAGGAATACCCTAGCCTATCGCGACTAGGAGGTTTTCTTGGATATTGTTTTCTACATTTTCGGGTCCGAGGAACTAGCTACGAAAAGGGACCGCTGGAGTTTACTTTTCTGCTGTCTTTTCAAAATCTCTAAATATGAAAAGATGCCGAGTTCTTCCTTTGTCAGACTCGTTAAACCCTGATGACATTGGATTCAGTCGAAATGACGATCTCTGAGTTCCTCCTTCCTAGGGCTCGTTAAATGTACTAGGATGGATTCGCCCGAAGGGCGGACTTATATTACAATAATATGCTATCCCCTTCAAGCTTGTTATAAAAAATAATTGGGGTACTCGCTAGAAATGGTGGGCGAAAATGGAACCAGCATCATTGTCGTGTCGGCAGTATGTCGCTCTTGAACATGGCACTTGTCTGTGTTTGTGACGGGTTGGGGACATCTCATCTCATTCTTCACTTGCCTCTGTGGGTTTGGATAATCCCTTTTGACCTCTCATCTGCTCATTGCCTCGTCACCATGACCTCTGATCCGTTGATGTCAAATACTGCCAAATCCACTATTGTGTCGTTATATGTTCAAGAGAAGTTGACCTCTGCAAAGTATCAACCTTCCTCTGATTCTCATATGATCCTGATTCACAAAAAACATCATGTTCCTCTGTCTCGTGTCGATGATGTGGGAAACACTATGGCCCACCTTCGATCAAGGTCACTTCCTGTCGACTCCAGCTCATTATCCAGGAAGATGATCTAGAGACTCCCTTCTGGTGCCTTGGAGCCTGCATGCCTCAATGGCAGGTTCTTCGCATTCGACGCAAGGTTTTCATCATTGGCCTCTGATCGAGTGATTCTACGGGTGTTCGACGCCAGCTCATTGATTCACATGCCGTAGATTGTACCTATAAGTACCTTGAGGGCCATTGTCATTATTGGTGGTTCCTCTCGCGTCTGTTAACAGCTTTCTTCATTGGCTGGTAATCAGACGATGTTCTTGCATGTTCGACTTCAGCTCACATATTCGCATGCTTGAACTTGTACTTGTTCAGGTCGAGATGGAATGCAAGACCCTGGATTTTGTTTATTGGAATCCTGGCTGCGATTTTGTGGACTATTATTACATGACTCACATATTGGATGGTTGCGACCATACCTGAGTCTATTTATCGATCCTCTCTGGATGGCTACATCCATGCCTTGGATCTCGATTATTGTATACTCTGTTATGGATGGTTGCGCCCATACCACGCATATATTGTAGAAATTTGAATAATTTGCTGAATTATTCACCGAGATTATCCTGATTACACACTATTTAAGCTTCATGCATAATACATAACCTCTTCTACAATTGATCATCAATATGCGGAAATAGAAACAGTCGCATGATCTCATTAAAACAATAATCAAGCACACATTTAACACAGTATGTACTGGGGAAAGAAATAGCTGAAAACCCCCAACTATCTGTATATTATAATGATAGAGAACATGTAACAATACATAGCACAAAGCTCTCACAACTCTCAGCACTATCTCACATGCTACACACAAACTAGCACGGAAGATGAACAAGTCACAGGTTCAAATCTCCTCCACAAGTCTGCCTGCCTCTACTGCGCAATCCAAGATGAATAATGGTGAGATCCAAGTTCGAATCCACCTGGCTTCAATTGCGCAATCCTCATTGGAAATCTCAATCCATGTGTGTGCAAATCTCATGCACAGCCATAGTCACAACTGATAGTAGACTCACCCTTTCACCCACCTCTAACACTGGTCTCCACTGAACTGTCCATGCATTGCAGTTAACTGATGTGTTCTTTAGTTGATTTATGAGTTAATAATTAATTCACACCACTCATCACTAGTGTATTTGTCAGTTAGACTAAATACAACTAGTTCAACTAAGTTAAACCGAACACAACTCCACCAACTGTCTCATCAACTCCACCAAACTCCGCCACTTGAGTTCTAATTGAAGTCAACCATGAATTAGCTCAACTAACCCTTAGGAAAATCGTATTTCCTTCTGTCAACTGCATGTGCTACATCCAAGCATCAAACTGAAGTGCTCCAAGAGGATAAGATAATGTTTATAGTCTAAATATTATTAAGGGTTAATAATATTTGACTGTTCTATTTTTAGCCCGGCAGTCTAAAAATAGAAACCGCCCAATGTCAAAAAATAAAGGTCCATCTATTTTTACCAACTCGACCAATCATCCATAAATAGCATCCTGTAACTCATAGACCATGATCCATATGTCTAAAAAAAGACATAGTCTAAAAATAGACTTTGCGCCAAAAATAGCCTGCGGGCCCACTTAGTGAAGGCGACTTCATTTCACTAAGCTCCATCATCTTGTTGCATTTTCAACACTCCCTCTCAACAAGATATGGATTATCTGCAACCCCTATCCTGCCTCTGTGGAATTCGAACTTGCTCCTGGTGAGCACCTTCGTCAAGATGTCGGCATCCTGATCCTCCGTGGGAACATATGAAAGCATCATGATTCTCCGCTGAACACAATCTCTGATATGATGGTACCTGATGTCGATGTGTTTGGATCTATCATGAAATATTGGATTAGCCGAGAGTTTAATGCAACTCTGGTTATCACAATAAATCACTGTAGGCTCCAAATGCAACCCGAACAATCCAACGAGGATCTTCCTCATCCAAATAGCCTCGCATGCAGCCAAGCTTGCTGCCATGTACTCGGCCTCTGCTGAGCTGAGTGCCACGGATCTCTGCTTCCTGCTGTACCAGGAAACTGCTGTCGACCCAATGCTGAAAACTCCTCCAGAAGTGCTCTTCCGGTCCGTTGGACTCCCTGCCCAATCTGCATCAGTGAAGCCAGAAAGCTTCGCTCCATCCTCCTGTCTGTACCATAGACCATATCCCAATGTGCCTCTAATATAGCGCAATACATGCTTGCCTGCCTTCCAAAAGAGCTTGGTAGGCTTAACCATAGCTTGCGAAAGCTGGTTAACAGCATAGCATATATTGGGTCGTGTATTGACCAGATACATAAGCGACCCCACCAACTGTCGATAGACAGTGGCATCCACTACCTCCGCTGAAGTAGCATCCTCCTTCCTCAAACCACTAGGAAGAGGAGTGTCAACAGGCTTGCAGCCTTGCATGTTGAACCTCTCCAGAATCTCCCGAGCATACTTGCCCTGAGAAACAAACAGTCCTCCGCTGCGCTGCCAAATCTCCAATCCCAGGAAATAATGAAGGATGCCCAAGGCCTTCATCTCAAACTCTCGTGCAAGATCCTCCTTGCATGAAAGTATCAACTGCTCATCGCCAGTCAAAATCAGATCATCTACATACAGTACGATGATCAACATCTTCCCCTCCACCACAATCTGGTACAGGTTAGGATCCGCCTCACTCTTGGAGAATCCAAGCCCGGTGAAGTAGCTGTCTATCCGTGTGTACCAAGCACGAGGTGCTTGCTTCAGCCCGTACAGTGCTCTCTTGAGTCGGCACACATGCGACTCACTGCTGAAGATCTCAAAACCTTCAGGCTGCTCTATGTACACCTCCTCCTCAATGACTCCGTTGAGGAACGCAATCTTCACATCCATCTGATGAATGTGCCACCCCATCTGCGCTGAGAGAGCAAGAATCGTCCGTATGGAAGAATACCTTGCGACAGGTGCAAAGGTCTCCTCATAATCGATCCCCTCTATCTGTGAGAAGCCTCGGGCAACAAATATTGCCTTGTACTTCTCCACACTCCCGTCAGCCGCCTGCTTCACTTTGTAGATCCATCTCGAACCCACCACTGATTTCCCCTCTGGCCTTGGGACAATCTCCCATGCATTGTTTCTGACAATCGAATCATACTCTTCCACCATGGCATCTGCCCATGCGGGGTCCTCCATAGCTTCCTCGAAAGAGGATGGCTCTGTCATGACACATTTTCTCACAAGAGCCATGTATCCAGTGTACCGGTCCGGTGACTGTCTCTGTCTGCGTTGTGTTGTAGGTGGTCCTACAACCTTCTCTGCATCTTGAGCCAGTCGCTCAGCTTCTGTAGTGCGCTTCCGCCCTCTGATGGTTGGCGCTGCATGAGTGGTCTCTTCCACTCCATGAACTTCCTCTTGTGGCTGATCCACATCCTGAAGCTCATCCTTAGGAACTAATAGCTCCTCATATGCATGCAAGTGTGGCTCCCTCTCAAGCGAACACTTCATGGCTTTCTCCTCCTGAAATTTGATATCCCGTCGCACAACAGTCTTGCGACTGTCTGGAAAATACACACGATAGTTGTGGGGCGTATCATTGTACCCCACAAATATGCCAACCTTTATGGTCGGGTCCAGCTTCTTCCTAGCATCCTTCGTCACAAGCATGTAGACAGGTGAGCCAAAAATCCTCAAATGGGAAATATCAGGCCTCTTGCCAGAAAACGCCTCCTCCGGTGTACTCATGCCAAGTATCTTGTGAGGACAACGGTTCTGCACATATACTGCAGTATTGCATGCCTCCGCCCACAAGTGAATGGGTAGGCCTTGATCATGCAACATCGCCCGTGCAGCACCCACGATCGTTCTGTTCTTCCGCTCAGCAACCCCGTTCTGCTGTGGGTTATGAGGTGCTATGAGCTCTCTCCGAATTCCTTCTGCGCTACAAAAGTCCTTGAATTCAGCAGAGATGAATTCACCACCATTGTCACTCCTAAGAGCCTTCACATGCTTCCCCGATTCCTTCTCAACCAGCGCCTTGAACTCACAGAACTTTGAGTATGTCTCGCTCTTCTTCTGCATGAAGAAGATCCAGCACTTCCGAGAGAAATCATCAACAAAGATCACATAGTACTTGTTCTTTGCTGTCGAAGCTACTGAGAAAGGTCCACACACGTCTGTGTGAATTCTCTCAAGGATCGTCGTGGTGCGACTATCCTTCTCGTGAAAGGTGGCTTTCACAAATTTTCCCAAGGTACACCCCTTGCAATGATCTGACTGCGCAAGAGTGCCCTTAGGAAGCCCAGTAGAAATCTGCTGCAGTATCTTCAAAGCTCCATGGTGAAGGTGGCCCAATCTCCGGTGCCACAGCTCGCCATCATCCCGGCTCACCACTCCTTCTGCCTTGCATGCCATTGCTGCGCAGCCATCTACTTGCAGCTGATAAAGGTTCTTGATTCGAACCCCTATCTTCCGGGTTTCTCCAGTTGTCTTACTGCGCAGGAAAGCCTTTCCCTCGCTGAAGACAACATCATACCCCTTGTCTTCTAACATCGCCACAGAGATCAGATTCTTCTTCAATCTTGGAACATGCATCACTTCCTTCAATACGAAGGGTTTACCAGACTCCCTCTCAAAGGAAATGGTACCGATACCGGTCGCACTGTATCTACCATCATCACCCATCTCGATGTGCACTCCAAGATCTTTTTCCTCCAGATCTGAAAACAGATCTCGATCTCCGATCATGTGAAATGACGCACCACTGTCCAAGAACCATACTGATCCCATCACACTTGAAACCAAGCATGCGATCAGTGAAAAATCCAGTTCGAATTGAGAAGCCAATGCCTCTCCCGCTGCAGATCCAGCAGCCTTCTTATTTTTCTTCTTCTGCGGACAATTTGTGGCATAATGTCTGTGTTGGTGACAATGAAAACACTTCACCTTGGACATGTCTTGCTTCTTGCCTTTCGCACCAAACTGAGAAGCTTTCTTGCTCTTCCCCTTCTTTGCTTTGGCATCCAAAGCGCAATTTTCTTCATCAGATGTCTTTGATGAAGATCCGTCCCTGGTAGTCTGCCTTATCTCCTCTTGCATGAGATCCGACCAAAGTCGCTCCCATCCCGGCAATTTCTCCCAACAATTGACAGAGTCCTGATAGGAATTCCAACTCTTCAGAAGACCAAGGAGAGCCAGGTCCACCAAGTCCTCATCATCGACAGTCACCTCCACACTTCCCAGCTCATCTCTGCATTGAGTGAACTTCGTGAGGTACTTGGCAATACTGTCGCCTTTCTCCATCTTAATGTTTCTGAATTTATCCTTGAGCACCAACTTCCTCAAGTCGCTCTTGCTTTGGAATAGATCTGTCAGCACTTTCCACATCAAGTATGGAGAAGCTTTTCCATGCAGGCTGGATACCATGTGATCCTTCACGCCCTCCAACAGAATTCTTCGACATTTCGCCATCTTCTTTTGCCAAGCCTCAACGGCGACATCGATGAAGCACGGAAATCATCTATGAATTCCTTAGGCGAATTTATCCTTGTCCTCCATTCTATCCTTCCATGCAACATAATTAAGACTACCCTCAAGGGCATACTGGTAGTCAATTTGAAGAACATTTCCAACTAAACTGAAAAACCATTAACGCAGAAATTTCAAATTCAGCTCCAAAAAAGAACTCAAAAGCCTATACGGATGTAGCGAACAAAGTATTTATGTACAGAGATGGAGCCTATGGGCATTCTTTTGGATATATCACCTTTCAAGAAAGGATGGATCCAGAGGCTACCGGCCCGTTAGACTTTTGTCTGCCGAAATAAATTGTAATCACTGTCAATAGATAGAGCTAATCCAAATTTTGCTCGCGATACCATGTAGAAATTTGAATAATAGCTGAATTATTCACCGAGATTATCCTGATTACACACTATTTAAGCTTCATGCATAATACATAACCTCTTCTACGATTGATCATCAATATGCGGAAATAGAAGCAGTCGCATGCGCACATTAAAACATAATCAAGCACACATATAACACAGTATGTAATGGGGAAAGCATACAGCTGAAAACCCCCAACTATCTGTATATTATAATGATAGAGAACATGTAACAATACATAGCACAAAGCTCTCACAGCTCTCAGCACTATCTCACGTGCTACACACAAACTAGCACGGAAGATGAACAAGTCACAAGTTCAAATCTCCTCCACAAGTCTGCCTGCCTCTACTGCGCAATCCAAGATGAATAATGGTGAGATCCAAGTTCGAATCCACCTGGCTTGTACTGCGCAATCCTCATTGGCAATCTCAATCCATGTGTGTGAAAATCTCATGCACATCCATAGTCACAACTGATAGTAAACTCACCCTTTCACCCACCTCTAACACTGGTCTCCACTGAACTGTCCATGCATTGCAGTTAACTGATGTGTTCTTTAGTTGAATTATGAGTTGATAATTAGTGAATTAATTAATAATTAATTCAAACCACTCATCACTAGTGTATTTTTCAGTTAGACTAAATACAACTAGTTCAACTAAGTTAAACCGAACACAACTCTACCAACTGTCTCATCAACTCCACCAAACTCCGCCACTTGAGTTCTAACTGAAGTCAGCCATGCAATAGCTCAAATAACCCTTAGGAAAAGTGTATTTCCTTCTGTCAACTGCATGTGCTACATCCAAGCATCAAATTGAAGTGCTCCAAGAGGATAAGATAATGTTTATAGTCTAAATATTATTAAGGGTTAATAATATTTGACTGTTCTATTTTTAGCCCGGCAGTCTAAAAATATAAACCACCCAATGTCTAAAAATAGAGGTCCATCTATTTTTACCAACTCGACCAATCATCCATAAATAGCATCTTGCAACTCATAGACCATGATCCATATGTCTAAAAATAGACATAGTCTAAAAATAGACTTTGCGCCAAAAATAGCCTGTGGGCCCGCTTAGTGAAGGCAACTTCTTTTCACTAAGCTCCATCATCTTGTTGCATTTGTATATATCATGTATACGAGATATCAATTGTACTTCCTCCCGCGGGTTTCCGATCGCGATGTTTCGGTCGGCATGTTCTGTTGGCTTGTTCACCCCTCTCTTCTCTCTCTCGGGCCTCGTACTTTAGGGGGTACACTCATTACCCCAACAATTTGTCACCGTCCCTGCCATTCCCCATCCCGCACATTGGAGGGCTCATTCCGTGACCTGTGAGTAGAGACAAGACTTGAAAATACTTTCATTGCATCCCTCTGAAGATGAGCTTTCATTGCCCTGAAGACATCTCCCTGCAAAAAACCCTAAAAATAGCTCTTTTTCCATCGGCACGGTTCCACAATTCAGCCCTCGTGCCAAGGGGGCAAATCCTCCAAAGAGGGCACGCCAATTGGCGCTCTGTCATAGAGACGCACCCGCGCCAACCATATTAAGAGGTGTTTTTTAAAAATAAATGGCAGAATTTTCATCCTAACAAATTCCTGGACTGATATCTATCTTGAGTTGGGAGGTTTGGCTACGGATTTCTATAGAGAGGAAGTGGTTTTCCACCTATCATATAAGTTTCCTTGATGATAGGGTCAATCCCATAATTATAGGGATCCCAAATCCCCTTCCTCCATCTATAAAAGCTTGCTCATCTCCTTTGCAAGCTATTTTTCAAGAGCTTTCACATCCTTATGCTGCAAGAGCCTTCTTGATTCCCTTAAGGCCAAATCCAAGCAAGGAGACTATTATCAAGCACACGGAGAGAGAGGCTTGTCCCATCCTTGACAGGCTTTATTGAGACATGTTTTGTTGACGACCCACCAAAGGAGAGTGTTGCGTCAAAGCTATGGTTGTATTCTTCTTTTGACTCATTAATGATAAGTGACTATTGGTTATGGTTCCACTCTTGTTCTTGATTATGTTCATGAGTTATGTCCTCTTCGACTGACATATAGTTGTATATACTGGATTTTATGCTTGCGTTTGTGTTGTTTCTTGCATGTGCAGGTGTCCGATCACGGATATCATGAGGATTGTGATCTACTAGGGCAAAGGAGCGGGAGCACCACCTCTTCTGCAAACGATAGCGTTGGATTCCAGGTAACCCTTCATCGCAAGTCGGTTTATTTGCAATTAGGAACCTGCACCGTAGCATGTTTGATTGTTGCTAGACCCAATCTGGGCTAGTAGGGATCGCCTCTGTCCGTAGAGGGGATTAACCTCTTCAACACCATGAAAAGTGGCTTTAGTATACTTCCCCATGGTACATCCCTTGCATGTGTCTATTTGCGCAAGAGTACCCTTTGGAAGACTTGTAGAAATATGGTTGATGATCCTCAAAGAATTGTGGTGTAGATGGCCCAATATCCTATGCCATAACTCACATGTATCCCAGCTCACCACCTTCCCGACTTTACTGCTCAATGTTGCGCAGGCATCTACATCAATTTTGTAGAGTTTCTTCACATGAACCTCAATCTTCTTTACCTGTCTTGTAGCTTTATGAAGAAATAACGTCTTTCCTTCACTGAAAAACACATCATATCCAAGATCCTGCAACATAGCAACTGAAAATAAATTATTTTTCAAGCCTGGTACATGCATGATATCTTTTAATATGAAATTTATACCTGATTGTCTCTAGAAAGTAACTGTACCAATCCCAGTAGTGCTATACCTCCCGTCATCACCCATCTCGATGTGCATCTGAAGATCATTCTCCTCTAAGCTACTAAAGATTTATTTGTTTCCCGTCATGTGGAAAGATGCTCCACCATCCAAGTAACACATATATCCCATCACAGTTGATGCCATGCATGCAATGAGAGAGAACTCCAACCCAAAATTTGAAGCTAAAGCTTCACCCGTTGCAGCTCCTGGAGCCTTCTTGTTGTTCTTCTTCTTTTGTGGACAATTTGTGGCATAGTGTCCATGATCATGACAATGAAAACATGTCACCTTTGACATGTGACGCTTCTTTCCCTCTTTGCCGGTCTTAGATTTGGAATAGGACTTCTTCCCCTTCCCCTTCTTTGTCTTACCAGCCAAGGCACAATTTTCCTCATCATCAGTCTTGGATGAGGATCCATCCCTAGTGTTCCGCCGAAACTCTTCTTGTACCAAATCTGACCATAGCCACTCCCAATTTGGTAACTTCTCCCTCCCATTCACAGAGTCCTGGTAACTATGCCAGATCTTGGGAAGGCCTAGAAGTGTTAGGATCACTAAGTCATTATCAGCTACAGTAATCCAAACACTTCCAAGCTCGTCTCGACATTGAGTGAGCTTGGTCAAGTATTTATGGATTTTATTGCCCTTCTCCATTTTGATTTTTCTAAGCTTGTCTTTGAGTGCCAATTTTTTGTGATCACTGCTACTTTGAAACAAATTTTTCAAGGCCTTCAACATAGCATATGGAGCTTCCTTTCCATAGAAACTCGAGACAATATGATCTCGAACTCCCTCTAACAAGATCCTCCTCGCCTTTGCTACCTTCTTATGCCATGCATCGAGAAGTTGGGCATCTGTTGCAACGGGCTTTGGAATATCATTATCTATGAATTCCTTAAACCCATTTTCCTCAAACACTTACTCCATCATGTCCTTCCATGAAATATAATTCAAACTGCCCTCAAGTGCATATTCGAGTGTCAAGCCATTGAAATAAATCTTGATCCACTTCTAGCTCCAAAGAAATTATCTGCAAAATTGAATCATGTTCAACACAAAATCAATTTCTTCCCCACTATTGTGATTCCTAGCACTCAATACCATGTAGAAATTACACCAATGGATTCAATCCGTTCATGCAATGTACTAAAACAAGATATTGAATTCTTCTACAATATTTGCGAAATATAAATCATGACCGATCAATCATGTGCAAATAAGAGAAAGAAGTAAATCAATCGCACAACACAAGATTTTCTTGGGGAAAGCAACTGCTCAAAACCCATCCATCTTTATTGCATAATCAACCAAGGAATCATGAGAAAATACAATGCATGTGTGCTCACCACAACCTCAAACACTCTACCAATTGCTTCACACTAACTTAGGAAAAATTGGACAAACACACAGCCAATTTCCTGCCTACCTTCAGTCTGCCTTGTTCATACAATCCCTAGAGAAATAAACCCCTATTAAATAGGAAATTCAACCTTCCTTGATTGCACAATCCATCAAGGGTTTCATATGGCTTTATAACTGCACCTGCGCAGTTTTCTAAAAATATAACAAATAGTTTACTTGCCTTGAACCTTTGTCTCAATAGGGTCTCCATCAGACTTGACATGCATGCAACTATTAATAGTGAATCATTAGTTACTTGGTAGATCACTACTTGTGAATTAAATCTATTTTAATTCACTTGATCTTCCACTAGCTCATCAATCAGTTAGAACTAGTTAAATTGATTTTAACTCAATTAATGTGAGTTAACTAATCACACTCACACCACACTAGTGCTACAAAAGCAACTGGACCCTGTAAATAATATAATCACTCTACACGCCTATCCTTTGACCCTCAACTCAAAATTATTGAGCTAACTAAGTCTATCACACTTAGTTAACTATTACAAGTTGTTATGAGATAATATTACACTTTACTTTCCAATTTATTTAAAAATGGGTTGCCCACTTTCTCACTAATGTGTCACTAGAATCCCTCACTCATGTGTGACCTGGGATCCCACATCAGTGTGTGTGCATTTTCTTGTTGAATTTCAACAAGATGAGGCTGCTAAATGGTGGTACTCATTTGACAAGTTAGTGAGACTACTTCCTGGTGAAGAACTTGAAAAAATCCTTTTGGACAAATGGTCTATTACTCGAAATAAGGACAATAAGAAAAATCAATGGCTATTTTATGCTGGTATATCCTTATTACAGGTTCATGGTTGTATTCAAAAAGAGAAGATCATTGTGTCTATCAATCCTAGTTGCAAGCATAATTTTATTTATGTTCATTTGAATAAAATATTGCAAGTCCCGGCAAAACAATTGGAGCACACACAGGTTAATAATGAGGAGGTGCAAATTTATAAAGATTTGAATATTTCTATGGATAAGTATGTGTTGCATTCTTATTTTTATACGTTAGATATGGTTGTTGTGGATGTTGTTCTGGGACACCATTAGATGGAATTCGTTGGTACTGTCAATACTAATGTGTAGAAGAAATTCATGAAGCTCTGGTATAAAAAGAAGAAAATTACATTGCAGGATATTTGCATTAGGAACCAGGTAGAGTGTTAGCGTAAATTCTTAACGCAAGTGTACGAAAAGAGCTCACTTTAGTTGTGTGTGACAAACAACCCTAAAAACAAACATGGTTGTTTAACTTCTTTAGATCCGCAATCGATAGTTAAAACAAATGCTGCAAAAAACCAGATCTATGCAGTAAAAACAATTAAACAGTGAAAAGAAATAAGAATTGCTCCATGCATCCAACAGACAAGACAAGATATAAAGAATTTTGAATATATTATCGCACCTTGGAAGGGAACAAATAATAATGTTACCATCCCCCCTCAATGGGATGGGTTCTTGGTTGTCCTCAATGCTTCAGATCCAAAATTTTCTCTCTCAATGGTGTAGAAAACCCAAAATGTGTTGAACTCGATGGGAGCTTAAGAAACAAAGAAAGTAGTAGCAGCAATGAGAATGATCAAAGCACGAGAATGAAAGTGATCAAAGTGAAAAATGAATGTAAAAACCTCTTATTTATATCAAAATACTGAGTTATCCTCGATAATGGCGCATAATAAATATTATTAACCAAGATCTAGATTTAACCGCTTGGAATATTTTATTATATTTTGTTGGAGGGAAAAGGTATTTAAATTGGTTAAATAACTTTATCTAGAAATAATAATAAAATAAATGATTTATTTATCATTTCATGAATGTGGTTAAGAAATAATTAACAAATAATGATTTGTTTAATTATTTCTAGGTGATTTAGTTAAATTTAACAAGGAATAATAAATAAATAATGACTTAATTAATTATTCCTAGAGAAAAATAAGATAAATAATTATTTATCTAATTATTTCTCATAATTGGGTTAAATATGACCAGGAATATTATTTAAATAGTGGTTTAATTAATTATTCCTAGAGGAAAATCAAATAAATAAGGATTTATTTAATTATTCTTTATGGGGTTTCTTGTTTTAACCAGAAATATCTTAATAAAATATGGTTTATTAAATTATTTCTTATAGTGAAAGCAATTTTACTATGGTAAAATTGGTCTTACATGGTGTACTTCGATCCATCTAATTGTAAATGGTTATATGACCAAATTTTGGTGTAACAGATTGCCCCCCAAAGTGCGAGCATTAGGAGCTAATCATATGACCAAAGTACGTTGTAAGAACACAATCACTAGACACCGAAGGGGAGTCAGAGAGAGAGAGAGAGAGATACATAGAAAGAGTGAAGTGAGACAGGACAATAACCGAGGGGTGAGACTTATAAATGATATAAGTATCCTTTAATGTTTGGGTACCTATTCTTAGTGAGGCAGGGGAGGTATACCTATGCCCACCGAGATGAAAAAGTACAAAGAATAATGGTGCGCCCAACACAATGAAACTGAGAAATAAAGTACATGATAAATGGTACATGACATGCTGGCATAAAATGGGCTAGACAAAAATATAATGGATCCCACATACATACTGCTGCTAGAGAAACATGAGCCAAGACTGAATACAATAATATCTTAGTACATGAGACATAATAACAACCAAAGAAGCCCTGCTAAACAAGAAAGGGATCTGAAAATATCAATGGATCATTTGAATGATGCATGCTATGGGCGTTGTAAGCGGCTGAAACCGAACCCATCAAATCTGCGGAGCTACATCTGAGGTTGTATCATAATCTGAGGTCATCCAGGCATGTGGGGGGCTACCTGAAGGGCCACACCCTCATGAGGTCTAAAACATCTCGTACACACCCAGGAACCACTGGTACAATCTGCTAAATCACTAAAACATCAAGTATATGAATCTCGATCATGCAATAATGAGTTGAAGCTAAGCAGATAAGAAACAACCAATTCAAAGGGCAATGATGAGTCCCTTTGCCTGATCCAAGGCACCAAACAAGAATGGAAGCTAGAACCAAGGTACACTGCCCTCTAGACCTATCTTCTATAATTAGTGTGTTGATGTCGACAGAAGGAGGTCCACCATAGGTGAGGCAATGAGGAATCCTCAACTAAGGCACGAGGGATCATAGTAAAGTGACTGATGGACTGGCACCAGGGATGATTATGGAATAGGGGATACTTAGTACTGGACAGAAAAATTCCCTTTTCAAAGCATAAGAAGTGTGGACGACCTGGTAGTGACTGACTCGACTCCGAAGGGGATGGGGGACAGTATGATTGGAGGCCAAATGGGCGACATGAGAGAGGGACAAAGCAAAAATGGATAGAATACTATAGCAGGAGGCAAAGGGACTTGGGACAGACTCCATGAATTTGGTGGTGACTCAACTCGGATGCTCTGAATAAGGGTGACTTGATGATGCTTCAACACAGAATAGGCCCAGTGCGGACCATAAAAACATGAGCAAAAAATGGTTACTCATGATGAAAATCGACACACACATTAACAAGTATGAAGGCAAAGTGGTGCCCCAAGTACAAGCAGCGCAAGTGAAGAAATTTGATTTTAAGAGGCGGCAAAGTGACCCTTCTTGGCTTCGTGGTGAAGTGTCAAATTACCAAAAACAAAAGGATACCCATTATAGTGATCGGTGAAAGCTTTCCAATGGTGCTGACGGTTCGTCAAAAAAATCTATGGTTTAGTTGCAACTGGAAAACATCAATTTAGGGTCTTTATTTTAATAGAGTGATTTCCCTCCAATTTGATTCATTTTCTAGTGGAGCTATGGTGAATTTGGAGAGGAGGAGAAGGCCCTAAATCTTGCGACGATCGTAGCGGAAAAATTGACCGTTGGAATCAGGATCTGTCAGTTGCAGGTACGTGGCCTAACCTTACTCTTCATTTATAGTGGTTTAGTTTTTCAGATTAGGTGCCCAGGGCTCAAGAACATACCACTACCTCTCTTCACGACCGAATCACACCTTCTGCAGCCTGTAATGCGACCTATATCGCATTTTCCAGATGGAAAAACTACGAGCTCACAGCTATAGAGGCTGAAAAGTGCAAGTTGGAATGAAGGTGAGATTTGGGTTGTTTTTTTGCTGAGGACCGAGACTTGATGGTTTATGATGCAGTTTACCTTCTATGAGATGATAAACATGATGGTTTTGTGTAGGCATGGCATAGCTGAGGATCAACTGGAAAGAGAGGGATTTGGATGCACTTCGTGCCGAGATCCAGTGGGATCAGGTGGTACGAGGAGCACTTGCGAGATATGGGGTTCTCAAGTTGGTTGAGAACCTATTGATGAGGGCAGATGAGCCCTTACTATCGAGGATAGTAAGCTATTAGGATCCATACTAGGAGCCCTATATGGTGCAGGGGCACATGATCGAGTTTATCATCCAGGACATCTACTTCTTGACCGGACTCCCACCACTAGGGGTGGTGGGAAATATACATCCAGTGTTACAGCGTGGGTGGAACATATCAGACTCCATGGAGCGCCACTGTAGAACATATGTTCGTGCTGAGGGCACGACCATTCCGATCGGTGATCTAGAGCATCTAGAGACATGAATTGTCGCCGCAATAGTACTGCAGATCCTGGTCAACCAGGCGTTCCATCACATCACTGGGGGGCAGATGATGTTGGTTGAGAATGCTCTGAGTGGGACCTACTATGGGTGGGCCTAAATGATGTTATCCTCAGTGAAACGATAGTTTTCGTTGTGCAAGCAACAGGGGAACCATGACTGTGTTTTTAGAACGATGGTGTGCTCGTTCTTCTTTGAGAAGATCCCCACACTTCGACCTCATGTGCAGATCCAGGATGGGGGCCCACGGGAGCCTAAGATGCGCTGCCGGGGGTAGCTAATGCGAGGAGGAGGAGGCGGGTGAGTCAGACAGGAGTTCCGACTCAAGTTCTTCGCACATTGGCATTAGATGTCGTTGTACATAGACGACTATCCATAGAGTGGTATGAATTTTCAGGGGACCATGACTTGCCACTCCCTCCAGTTCGAGCATGGGGACCAGATGGTAAGTGAAAGTTGCTATATATTATGGTGCATTTAAATTTTTTAGAATATGTGTGTGGTAATGATTCGTGACTTTTGGTATGCAGATATAGCACCGGTGAAGCCGACAAGGTATATGGGATGACTCGCAATGCCTGGGGCTCCAGAATCTAGTGGCGCGAGAGGTGACCAAAGACTTGACTATGAGGCTCTACTGGAGAATGTCTGGCGTAGGTGTGAGTTGATGCTGACCAGTGTATCTGAGCATGGTTGGCATGATCTTGAGAACCAATACATAGAAGGATGCATAGGGCTACCCTTTGAGTGGCAAGGGGTCATGCAGCGCATGGCGATGGTCGGACAGGCAGTTCGGGACTTATGGGCTTGTGGAGCCGAGCCATTGGCTCGGGACCCTCCAGATAGTGATTAGATGTAGGGGCATGTGGTACCCCCATTTTTTATTTTGTAACATGCTATGGGCATGTCGAATGTATTTAGAGTATTGGACTCCGAAACATTTATGATTTTTTCGATACATAATATGGATATGCATCTTTTTATATATGACAAGTATATGGTTCACCATTTGTTTTATGATTGTCTTGTGTTAAATGCATGTGATAAGTGCCAATCTAGAATATTGTTTACAAT
The DNA here is from genome assembly GCA_034641835.2 of Pinus albicaulis. Lineage (NCBI taxonomy): Eukaryota > Viridiplantae > Streptophyta > Pinopsida > Pinales > Pinaceae > Pinus > Pinus albicaulis. The sequence continues at coordinate 1,284,784,749 of CM076574.1, read as the reverse complement.
GATACATAGTGATTTTGGGCTCTATGTACATGACTGAATGTAATGGTTTCAAATTCATGCACTAAAAGCTTCACTCTTAAATATCTTCTAAAAATGACATGGTTATTCACACGATACACGCCATTCAATTGCATGACAAGCAGCAAGGAATCTAAATGAATATGAAGATGAAGGATGCGATGATCAAGGGCATCAATTAAAAAACCTATCACTGCATCATATTCGGCCTGATTATTGGTGGCAGATTTAATGCATACGTCGTTGGAGAGGACTAACGAATGCAAGGGGGTAAAAATGGACCAAGTTGCTAAGGCTAGATTTTGGAAGAAACGACTTGCACTTTCGGTATAAACGATAGACGGTGTGGATGATGGATCCATCTGAAAGGCGCCACAAGACAACAAATGAGATGATAATGCAAGCTACCTAAATGCATGGCAGAAATAAAACAAGCATGTCAATGGGTGATCAGGTGATCATGTCCTAAGTTGAAAAAATGCTCAACAATGGAATTTCTCAGAATTGGTTGAAACCTGAACGACTAGATAGGCCTCATCGCTATGATAATAGCACCACAAATGGCACTCAAATCCGACATCGTATGTGAAAGTTATGCAGGTTTGAAGTTTTCAGTAACCTTCAAAAATCCAGTTTGACCAGGGTTGACTTTGACTTTGGAAAATATTAAAAAAAAGAATATTCCTTGGAATATTTTGGGAATATTTCTCAGAATATTCCATCTGAAGTGAATCAGAAGCAGACAAGTGGCATTCGGTGATTGGTTTTTGGGTTGACTGTGTAATTTATTGGCCAATTAGAGGCTGCCACATGGCAGGCCCAGAGGCCGCCACGTGGCCCCAGGCCGCAATTAAATGGCATGTTAAAATTATTTTTGTGAGTTCGCAGGTTCAAACCCCGGACCTCACTTCTGCAAGCACCACACCCGACCAATCCGCCTGTCTATTAGTTCTTAATATGTAAAGAAGACAGGTCAAATTTAAAGTTTCAAATGGATACCATTGGTGGCAAATGGGGGCCAGCCCCCACACAACAGACTCCATGCGACCATATGGTGGAGGCCGAGGATCTAGCCCGGCGGTTATCTATCCGCCCCAGCACTTAGCCGTTTTACTCGTGGTTTAAATGTGGCCATGTTTCAAACTTTAATGCCACGGTTGTATAACCACTAAGGAAGCAGGTCCGTCGGCGGTTACGGTGGTGGTCCATGTGACTTGCCACCCCCAACATTTAATATAAAAACTAACAGCTTCGCCGTTCTAGATCGGCCACCGACAATTACGGCCAGTCTACCAAATTTAGCGCTGCTAACTGAAGTTGCTCCACTTTTAGTGGAGGTTTTTTGGGATAATTAGGCACAAATTTGTTTTGAGCATAAATTCTCCAATATTGAACCAATTTGGATGGAATTTTAGTCAATTTTGAGTATTCTAAGCTTTTTGAAGCCATTGGAATAGGTTGTAGAGCCAACAAAGGTGTTTTTCAGTCATTTTTTCTTCAGGGAAACTTGGAGAGCCATAAGGGCCATGAGGGAAATGGAGTTGCATTGGGCTATACTTCACTGTTTGAGGTGAAATAAAAGTCATTTTTAGCTTATTTATGCCTTCTGAATTCATTTTCACAGCTATTTTTTCCTTTTTAGGCATTTTTCTCACTTTAAAACCAATTTGAGCATCATAATATAGCAAGGACATGCCCATTGGGAGCCTTGGACCCGACAGATGTAGACCAGGAGGGGTGAACTGCCTCATCATGTTGTTGTGTTGTTATGGTGAAGTTATGCTATTGTGTATTTCAGATTCAAGATGTTAAACAGTAATTTTAATTAACATTCCCTCACACATAAACTAAAAAACAGTTACCAAAAACACTTTGTTTAATTTGCAAGACATGACAAACTCTTTGCACACTTAATTAAATGGAAATTAATACTTTGAACAGTAGTACAAATACTTTCATTTTCAGATCAAATGGTATGGGAGCTAAGGATTTGAGCCTTAAGAGCTAGAGTTTTACTTTGCATTTGTTTTGTGCAAAGATATAGTTGCTTGTTTGCAAGTTTTTATGCTTACTAGGCTTAAACTCAAGAGAGGTGAAGGAAATTTGGTTAGTGTACAAAGTAATCCACAATCGAGAAGGGACTAAAAGCCACCTCCAAGAGCCATAGAAGCAGATTCAAGCATGTCTTCAAGAGAGGGAGAAGCTCCTGAAGAGATGGATCCTAAAGAAGAGGAACGGGTGTTCCGAAAGGCTTTCTTGGATATGACGGAGATGGTGAGGATACTCTACCAAGAAAGGAATGATAGGCTTGTTGGAGAACGGTCTAAAAACCAGAAAGAAGGAGAGGGTTCTTCAAGAGGAAAGAAAAGTGATGACAAGTCAAAGAAAGGACACGGAGGAAATGGTGATCCACCATCCCCATCTTCATCCTCTTCCTCTACATCGTCATCCTCAACTTCGGTGAATCAATCTCACAAGTCTAAAACCACTGGTAAAAGTCCATTTTTAAAGCTTGATGTCAAATTTGAGTTGCCTATGTTTAACGGTGAAGTCAATGCAAAGAAACTTGACAATTGGATCAGACAAGTGGAAGTTTACTTGAGAATACAGAAACTTCATGATGACGACGCCAATATACAGTTAGCCTCATTGAGAATGGATGGAGCAGCATTGGTATGGTGGGAAGCCAAGACCAAGGATGAAATTAAAAAACATGGTAAGATCACTTTATCATGGGCTGAATTTATTACCGCAATTAAAAAGAAATTTTATCCATTAGCTCATTTACAAAAGGCTATCATGAACTAGCAAAACTTCAGACAACTTAAGGGACAAAATGTACATGACTACACCCAAGAGTTTAGAAGAAGAGCAATCTTATTAGGGGTAGACTTACAAAGTCAAGATATTTTGCTAAAATATATAGGTGGTTTGCACAGCTACCTTAAACATATTATCCTTATGTTCAATCCTACTAGTCTAGACGAAGTTTGTGTACAAGCTACGCATTTAGAGGCTAGAGGGAAAAACACTTTTGATGAGGGTAGAAACAAGCATTTTAAGGGGAAAAACAAAGATAAAACCTTTAAGGGAAAAGGCAAAAAGAATGCATCTATCAAACAAGAGGGTGAGAAGGTGATATGTAAACATTGTTCAAGAGAAGGCCATGAAGAGAAAAATTGTTGGAAATTACATCCTGAAAAAAAAAATCAGTTTAAAAAAAACAAAGGAAAGAAGAAAACTGCAGCTACTACAACTACACCACAAGACTTAGGTGATGATTCACGTGACGAAACCAAAATTGCAGCCATGGGTTTGAAAAGTATGAAGGGAAAGAAAACTGAAACTAAGCCAAGCACTAGTACTTCAAACTGCCATGTACAAGCTCCAAATGAGGAAGAAAGAATTGAATTGTTCCATGTGAGGGTAGTTTCAAAACATACAAAAATTGACACACTGTTTGACAGTGGGTCACAAGAAAATCTCATATCAGAAGACTTGGTTAAACAGCTTAAACTTGAGACCATTCCACATCCAAAGCCTTATCCACTTGGGTGGATATGCAAGTATGCAAACTTACAAGTCTCAAGAAAGTGCATATTGTGATTCGCTATTACTGCACACTTTATTGACACAGTTGAACTTGATGTAGTACCGCTTGATATATCAGGAATTGTTTTGGAAAGTCCTTACTTATTTGACAGGAAAACGATCTTCCATCACCATGAAAATAAGTATCATCTCTTTAAATATGGCAATGAGTTCATTGTCAGAGCACAGCGCAAGAAGGCAAATATAGCGATGGTAAATGCAGGACAAGTAAAAAGGCTAGTGAATTCTAGTAAGAGTTTTGTACTTATTATGGTTAAGCCCAAGGTTCATGTGAACCATGAGTCATTTGAAAATTGTGATTCCAAGCTTAAATCAGATTTATATGATGTAGTTGATGCACATTATGAGATGTTTCAAGAACCAACAGGTTTACCTCCTAAAAGGGAGATTCAGCATGAAATCCATTTACATCAAGATTGTCCTCTTCCTAACATAGGCATGTACCGCATGTATATCATGGAGAATGTTGAAATCAAGAGGCAAATTAAAGATTTGTTGGACAAATGATTCATAATACCAAGCACTTCGCCATGTGGGTCACCAATAGTGATGATTCCAAAGAAAGATGGAACTTGGCGCATGTGTGTGGACTTCAGGGCATTGAACAAGATAACGGTAAAGAATCGTTACCCACTCCCAAGGATAGATGATTTGTTAGATCAGCTGAAAGATGCTAAATATTTCACTAAGTTAGACTTACGTAGTGGTTATCATCAAGTTAGAATTGCAGAAAGTGACATTTGGAAGACAACATTTAAAACCAAACAAGGACTCTTTGAGTGGCTTGTTATGCCGTTTGGTTTATGCAATGCACCTGCAACTTTCATGCGGGTAATGGATGATGTCTTACGTCATTTTCTTGATGATTTTTTTATTGTCTACTTCGATGACATCTTAATTTTCAGAAAGACTAGAGAAGAGCATGTCATGCATGTTAAGAAAGTACTTGATATTTTGAAGAAAAATCAGTTGTTTCTTAAAATGTCAAAGTGTGAATTTGACTTCTTTGGTTTATTTGGGACACATGGTAGGAGGAGGTGCTTTGAGAATTGATCTTTCTAAGGTAGAAGCCATTTTGAATTTTCCTACTCCCAAATCCATTACAGAGGTAAGAATTTTTTTGGGTGCAACTCAATATTGGAGGAAGTTTATTTCTAACTTCTCTGCCATAGCAGCTCCTATGCATGTAGTGACAAGTGTGAAGTGTGCTTTCCTATGGGGAGGCAAGAAACAGAAAGCTTTTGAGTCTTTGAAAGAGAAGATAAGTTCAGCTCTAGTCCTTGCATTACCGGACTTGAGACAACCATTCGAGATTCAGACCGATGCTAGTGATTACGCCATGGGTGCAATTCTCTTACAGCATGGTAAGCCTATCGCATTTCATTCTGAGACATTTAATGGTGTTGTTGTGAATTATCCTACATATGATATGGAGTTGTATGCATTGGTACAAAGCGTCAAAAAGTGGAAACGCTATTTGATGGGCAAAGAAACAGTTGTTCATACAGTACTTGTAGTCGCAAAGTAAATTGCAACAGTCACGACATTTCAGATGGATGGGCTTCTTGCAACAATTTCACTGGGTAATAAGGTACAAGAAAGGTATTTACAATAAATTTGTTGATATGCTTTCAAGGCCTATTGTTAGTGCTACTACTTTACTTAAGAGTGATTCTATTGTACATGAGAGCTACATAGAACAATATGCATCAGATGTTGATTTTAAGGATGTGTATGTTAACTTGAGTGAAGGGAATCATGTTGAGGAGAATGATTATCATTTGCATAATAATTTGTTGTTTCATATGGGCAAGTTATGTATACCACAGGGGGAGAGACTAAGCATCATGAGAGAAGCTCATTCTTCTCTTATTGTTGGACATTTCAGGGTAAGCAAAACGGTGGCACATTTACAGAGGTATTGTTATTGGCCTCGTATGGTAGATAGTGTTTCACGTTTCATTAGAGGTTGTTCATTATGTGCTACAAGCAAGCCTAGTAATAGGAAGCTTGGTTTATATACGCCATTTTCGGTACCTTCTAGACCATGGGAAAGTGTTTCTATGGATTTTGTTGGAGGTCTACCATTATCTAGAAAGTAGCATGATTATCTTTATGTAGTAGTTGATCGATTCAGAAAGATGTGTATTCTTATGCCATGTAAGAAATCTATAACTGCTAAACAAACTACTAATTTATATTTTCAACATGTATGGGTTCATTATGGCTTGCCTACTTCTATTGTTAGTGACAGGGATTCCAGATTTGTTGGGAATTTTTGGTCCAATCTATGGAAGATGATGGACACCAAGTTGAAGAAGAGTATTGCTTTCCATCTGCAAACAGATGGCCAAACAGAGGTAGTGAACAGAACCATTGTACATCTTTTGAGAGGTTATTGCAGCAAGCATCCCAAGCTTTGGGATGAGCAATTGCATTACATTTAGCATGCTTACAACCGGGCCAAGCACTCCTCTACAAATACTTCACCTTTTGAAGCTTGCTTTGGGTGTTTGCCTAAGTCACCTTTAGATTTCATTCTTGAGAAGGATGTGGCCATTGATGAGCATAGTGACATTGACAGAGCTCCACTTTTAGTGGAGGTTTTTGGGGATAATTAGGCAGAAATTTGTTTTGAGCATAACTTCTCCAATATTGAACCAATCTGGACGAAATTTTAGTCAATTTTGAGTATTATGAGCCTTTTGGAGCCATTGGAATAGGTTGCAGAGCCAACAGAGGTGTTTTTCAGCCATTTTTTCTTCATGGAAACTTGGAGAGCCATTAGGGCCATGAGGGAAATGGAGCTGCATTGGGCTATACTTCACTGTTTGAGGTGAAATAAAAGTCATTTTTAGCTTATTTCTGCCTTTTGAATTCATTTTCACAGCTGGTTTTTCCTGTTTATGCATTTTTCTCACTTTAAAACCAATTTTAGCATCATAATATAGCAAGGACATGCCCATTGGGAGCCTTGGACCCGATAGATGTAGCCCAGGAGGGGTGAACTGCCTCATCATGTTGCTATGTTGTTATGGTGAAGTTATGCTACCGTGTATTTCAGATTTAAGATGTTAAATAGTAATTTTAATTAACATTCCCTCACACATAAACTCAAAAACAGTTACCAAAAATACTTTGTTTAATTTGCAAGACATGACAAACTCTTTGCACACTTAATTAAATGGAAATGAATACTTTGAACAGCAGTACAAATACTTTCATTTTCAGATCAGATGGGAGATGTTATAGGTAAAATTTCTTGAGGTATAGTGCATTGCGAGGGTTAGGAAGGAGTTGGCCTTCGAATTCCTCTAGAAGGTATGCCCCCTTGCCCAAATAATTACTAATGATGTAAGGTCCTAGCCATAATGACTCAAAATTCCCGTGACCAAGGACATCATGAGCCTGGTCATACATTAGAACAAGATTTCCTTCATGAAAGATACGAGGGTGGACTTTTTGGTCATATTGAGCTTTGGGACGCTTCTTGGCCGCTTCGATGGTTTGCAATGCAACACGATAGTCTTTGGAAGCACGCTCAAGCATGATAAGTCTTTGTTCTAAAGGTTGGGTGTTAGGGAGAAGCTTGATGGCTAGGTGAAGGGAGGATTTCACACTCGATCGGTAAGACTGCCTCCTTTCCAAAAACAAGGTGGAAAGGAGTATACTCGGTGGTGGTTTTAACAGAAGTTCTATATTCCCACAAAGAAGGGACGAGCATAAGGTGCCAGTTGGTTTTGTGCTTGTTCGCCATCCATTGAAGCATAGTTTTAAGGATTTTATTGATCGCTTCAACTTGTCCATTACCTTGGGGATAATAAGACGATGAATATTGGTGCTCAAAGCCCAACAAAAAGGATATCTCACACCACATCTCATCTTTGAAATGTCGTCCATGGTCAGAGGCCAATTGCTTTGGAACCCCAAATCGAGTGATAACATGGTTCAAGAAAAAGAGAGTTGCAGTAGCCGTCGTGTTATTGAACGCTGGCATGGCCTCAGCCCATTTGGTGAAATAGTCAACTGCCACGATGATATACTTGTGGTTACCAGTAGATAGAGGTCAACACTCCATGAAGTCAATGGCCCACTTACAGAAGGGATCGACTGATATGACAGACATTAGAGAACTTTTGAGGTCTAAAATGGGCCTTGTTATGAATATAATTCATAATAAAATAATAATAAATATAAATGTAAATGTAATAATAAATAATAAGTCATTAACTAATGATTAGTTAGTTAGTGATGAAGAGGCATGTCTTAGAGAAATAACCATTCGTGAAAAGGCGCCTGCCTAGGGTATATAAGAAGACCCTCATTCTCATTTGTTATCATCCTATCATCAACTTTTTTATATAATATACAATGTACAATTTCTATCCTACAATGAATGTCTTTGTCTACGAAGTATTTTAATATTTCCGTTATGTATACGACTATTGGTTGATACATTGGTACCGGAGCTATGTCTGATCCAAACTTTGGCCATCAAGTCTTCGTCAACCTTGTTGCCATTGCAATTAAAGCATTTGCTACACTAAATTTAGGAGTCAATTGAAGCATTCGCTACACTAAATTTTAGAGTTTCTTTGTTTCGCTAGGCCTTTGGCCATTAAAATTAAAAATAAATAAAATAGAGAAAGAAAGTTTTTAAAAAGGAGAAATGAATTAAAAGGAAAAAAAATATTTAAAATAAAATAGTTCCAAAAGAAAAATAAAAATAAAAAATGGTTCTACATTATTGATAAAAAGTGCATGATAAAAAAACTATACGTATGAGAAGGAAGATTAGATAAGATTATTTTGATTATTCTTTAAGTGGTTTACAAGCTCGTGGTTTTAGAAACCCATGGTAATTGCCCATGATATTTTCAAGGTAAAATAAGAACAAAATGAATAAAAAATTTCTTTGTGTGAATGGTAAGTTTACTTTTTATGTGGAGAAAATTAACCGAGTCAAATACACATAAGTGGACATACATTTTATATTATACCTGAGAGAGGTGAATAGCCACATTTCACTGGGTTGTGACTTTCCAAAAAAAAAAACAATTGTTGAAAAAAAAATTATAATTAAAAATAAATAAATAAATCTAGAATTTACTTATTCAAAGAACTCATCACTAAAGGAAGGCTATATTTAAGCTTATATAAAGGAAGTATTATAAGGAATTATCAAGGCAATTAATATTAAGGAAAAGTAAGTTTAAAAGAAAAAAACAATTACATAATACTTAAAGTCAACTCGACAAAACAAAAATGGGATCAATCATGGAAAAAACATAATGGAGATAATGGAGCTCAAGTCTAAAATGTCGAAGGAAGAAGGGTTTTCTTATAATGGGTTTTCAGTTACAAATCACAAATTAATTACATTAAAAGGAAGTATCCAAGAAAGAAAAATTAATATCGCTATCATTACAAGCAATGATAAAAATTATATCAACATCAACTTGGCGAATAAGCTATTAATTCTAGAGCCAAGCATTGGGGTAAGGAAAAATATTTTTGACCAAAAAGAGTATACGACTGTTGGTCGCATACTACAAGAGTATACAATCAGTGATTTACAAGTTACATTAAATCATTATGAGTACATATCTCAATTTCTTGTTGTAAAGATGGATTATACAGAGGTTGACGTCATACTCGATCAACCCTGATTTAAGGATTTGGGTTCATTCATGTTAAACATAGAGAAACAAGTCTTGAATTTTCCTTATAAGGGGAAGATGGTCACATCTTGAGACATATCAATGGAGTCAAAATCGATAGTGTCTGCATCAAAAGACTTTAGGGATATCTCAGACTTGATGTTCAAAGATAACAAAAAAACTATATCAAGGAAGCAAAGAGAGCTTGAAGAAGTCATCTCCAACAAAGAAAATGAAGTTTCGCGCCTCAGAGAACACCAAGAAAAAATACTTGAACAAGTCAAGAAAGCTAAAGCCACAAAGAATGAATTGAAGAAGCGTTTTTTAGAACAAGAAGAAGAATATTTACGTTTTAAGAGCTTTAATCAAACATTATTAGAATAAATCAAACATTTAAAAGATGACGAAGCTACTAAGAATAAAATCAACAATTCAGAAAAGGATTAACTTTTGCATTTAAGGAATCATAACCAAAACCTACTTACACAAATAAAGAAACTTAAAAATGACAAGAAATCCCTGAATGACAAGCTAGAACAAATTCAAAGTGAAGTATTGACGTCATTGGTCATTTCAGTTCAAGTTGAAGACAAAGGGATTAATATTGATCTAGTCAATATCACAAGTAAGGAAGAAGAAGAATCTAGAGAAGTTACAACATATGCAGAAGTTGCAATTCAAACAATGGACATTCCAACTGATGATTCAGTTTCCCACTCAACAACAATAACACCTGAAGGAAATCAAGAGTCAACTACTAACATGATAAAGGAAATCCAAACCAAAGGAGCTATGTATTGACATCTGAATCACAAGAGCGGGCTTTCTAATCAAGCTATATACCAGTATCACTCAAAAAATAAACAACAAATTCATTTTCGTAGGGATACTAAAGCTTGCAGAATCCAGTCATACGATAACTATTCACAACACATCTCCAAAGATCAAAAGATACCCCAGAAGATCAATATAAGATGGTCTGATTCGTTCTCAGTACGACAGTCTTGTCTATCACTCAGAGTATCATATCGTCTTGTATCGACGAAGATGATGTTGAGAATTTGGAGGGCTTAAGGTTAATACAATTCTCTTCTTGATAATTACTTGCAAACGTTCTTATGTCTTCTCTTCTCTTCTCTTAGTTATGTTAATTTCTCATCAAGTCAATTATGAGTACCCAAGACATAGATTTGCTTTCAAAACTACAATCTTCAGTTTGAGAATACTATTATTTAAATAACTTGAACTGTGAGAAGGTAAATCAAGGATTTACCTTTTTCACTATTGCTTTTGCTTCTTTTTAAAATCATTGTCTTTTATCCGTACTTTGTATATATATCTCTGCATTGAATTTAGTTGTGGATTCTAAACTATCCTTTTGTAACACACTACCTTTAGTATGGTGTCTGCAATTCCTTAACGCAATTGACCAATGCAATCTCTGTTGTGGTGTTTGCAACCTCTGTTGTGGTGTACGCAATTGACTAATGCAATCTTCTGTTGTGGTGTCTGCAACTTCTGTTGTGGTGTACTCAACTTACTAACGCAATCTTCTACTGTGGTATCCACAACCTCTTTGTATAAATATCCTCTGTCTTTTCTGTGGTAATCGTAAGTCTGCAATTCGCATTCAGTTGTGTTTTACTAACGCAATATTCTACTGTGGTATCCGCAACCTCTTTGTATAAATGTCCTCTGTCTTTTCTGTGGTAATCGTAAGTCTGCAATTCACATTCAGTTGTGTTTTATCTATGTTTTATATATTCGCATAGTCTACTTGTAAATATACGCACTGTATCCTTGTAGATATACGTCTAACTTTCTTGTAGTTGTTCGTGTTTTTATCTCAAAGATGTCAGATTACTGGTTATTTCAATCATGACCGCACACACACACACACACACATATATAACATATCTCTTTTAATCAAGTCGACCATATAGTTATGAGTTAGACCGACTAGTTTTATGGTGAATGAAGCCGACTAGATCATGGTGAATTCCATGCATTGGAGAGGCATTTCTTCACTGCATTTAAGGGTTGTCTTCCATCGTTGCATTGAGATGTGTGAGCTTCTTTTCACAAATACATATTTACATAGCCAACATGAAAAACCGACCTAGTTACACTTTTCAACACTCCCTCTTAACTAGGGAGGTATTCATACAGGTACATAGTCACTTTTAAACTGAAGAATCGAATTGGTAATCACATATGTATAACATCATATCAAACAGCATTTTCCTAGTGCAAGGCCTTGACTAAAAACCACATCTCTCAACGAGACAATGGGCTACAATGCTGGCGAGACACATGACTTATAGACACCTTCGTTATTATCTCTCCAAGGTACATACTCCACCCGAGTGTTCCCAAAGTATGACCTTCTTGGACTATTCCTCTCTTGGGTAGGTAGCCCTCAAGGAATATCAGTCCCTGACTACTCTTATCTTGAATTCCCTAACACATTCTCAAAGAGTATCGAATGCCAGATGATTACCCAATCCTCCATTCTGTCTTCCCAAGACCAGAATAATGTGTCTATCTCTCCCTCTCAACCAGGGAGGATCTATTCCACAAGGGAATGTACTCATTCCTATACGAGGAATGTACCTAAGCTCATTCTTAGGAATTACCAAGTTTCTTCCAAGTAAGAAACTTATCATCATGCTCCCTCTTAACCAGGGACTTCCAGCAACAATGATGAGACACCTAGTTTCTCATGAAGAAATCCTGTCCTCAATGTCATGGATTTTGATATTGAGGAATCTTCAACTTTAGATTCATAGGGCATAGATCATTAATCACTTTCATCCTAAGTCATGTTAGTTATCTGGTCCATTATTGTGCCATGCTGCTTTCCTTCAAATCATCTTCTAGGATCATACATCCTTTCTCATGATTAGCAGCCCTACACACATTCATTCATATAAACATTTACATATGAACTTCTTAAAACAAAAGTTACCTGAGTGATGATATTTCACCATGACATCTTTCTGTAAGCATCGACATCCTTCATACAAATTGACACATCTCCTAATGATATTTTTTTCCAAGGGTCTTCTTCTTTACCAGACTTCTGTTAGATTCTACATATCTTTCCAGGAGATATTTTAGTCAAGTCTTCTTGGCCTCCGGATGATAACTACCTCTTTTCATGGTTGCATTTCATGATCTCTTCCTCTCTGCACATTCTCCATTCCCAGGAACTTACACATTTTCTAGTTCCTCATTCATATATAACCACCTCATATTTCATGAGGACATATTATGTTGATTTCAGTTGTCCGTGCATAGAGAGATACTCCTTCATAGATCATACTTTTAAATACAGAAGTCCATTACCTGCAACCATATGACATGACTTCACAACATCCAATGTTAGCATATAAATATATACATACCTCATACATTTTTCCTTGAGTCATTCTGTAGCAATTTCTCTTGAATGAACAACTTCATTCCTTTAACCTGCTTCACCTATATGTCATCACATTCCAAAATTTTGTCTCCATGATGACTCCTTTACTTTTAGTAGAGAGGTTTTTCCGAAGCTTTTTCCTGCGAGATCTTTCCATGCTTTTATCGAGATGCTTCTTAATGTACATGCTATCATAAATTTTTTACAACTAATCAGAGATCACTTACAAAGGAATATGATCTCAATCATAATAGAGATCTCTTGCTTCCTCCTTCTTAGATCTTTTAGAGTCAGATTCTTCTCTTTCATACGTGACATGGGCTTCTTCCTTTTTCCTCTTGCTATTTCCAGATTTAGGACAATCTCTTTTATAATGTCCAAGCTCATCACATCCAAAGCATCACACGTTTTCCATATTTCTTCTTTTATTCTGAGGGCCAAATTTTCCAAATCTTCCTTTCTTCTTGAATGAGGCTGCAAAGGCATGATTCTCTTCACTTGGTCCTGTATCAGCTTTGGCCTTTAGTCTTGTTTCCTCTATTTTACATAGAGACCACAAATCATGGAATGGAGTGGCTTCTTTCTTCCCATATAGACTAGAAGTGAAGCTTCCCCATTCCTCTGGTAGAGCATTCAACACCACTGTTGTCATCTCAGTGTCAGACATCACTTCTCCTAGTTCCTGTAGTTGATCTCTTATTTCATAAATCCTCATAAAGTATGGGGTGATTCCTTCTTCCCTTGTTAATTTCATTTTGTATAGTTCTTGTCTCGAAGAGATTGCTTCTCCAGCAGTATTCACAGAGAATAGCTCCACCAATTTTTCATATATTTGTTTTGCAGTCTTTAGTTTTGATACATAGGGAATGAGAGAGTCTTTGATGGATTCTATGAGAATCCTTTGGGCTCTAATTTCTCCCTTCATGTACTTAGCATGGGCTGAAGTATCTTATTTTGGAGGTTGAATAGTAGATCCTTCGATATAGTCCATGACTTCGTCTTCAATTAAATTTAAGTCTGCTCACTTCTTCCATGCAATGAAATTTGATGATCCAACTAGCTTGTTGCTTTCTTTACAAAAAGGCAACTTGGTAGATAGGGTCATGAATACTTACAAGAGTGGATTTGCTTTCAACTTCCTTTATGGTGATTGAGAATGAAGTCAAGGGTTTCCTTTCTTCAATGTTGTTGTACTTGAACCCTTGATTATAATGACTATCTTCAGAAGTTGAGATTTCCTTCAAACAATGTTTTGAGTGCAAATATTTTGATACCAAAGATTAATGAGTTGATCTTTTCACATGAAATGGTTGGATAGTCTTCCTTGCAACCTGGTTTATCTTTCCAATCCAAACTTATGGTCTTTGCTTCTTTGAGTGTCTTTGTTAACAAGCAGCCCTTATGTTCAGCACCTTAGCTCTGATACCATGTTGAGAATTTGGAGGGCTTAAGGTTAATACAATTCTCTTCTTGATAATTACTTGTGAACCTTCTTATGTCTTCTCTTCTCTTCTCTTAGTTATGTTAATTTCTCATCAAGTCAATTATCAATACCCAAGACAAAGATTTTCTTTCAGAACTACGATCTTCACTTTGAGAATACTGTTATTTAAATAACTTGAACTGTGAGAAGGTAAAATCAAGGATTTACCTTTTTCACAATTGCTTTTGCTTCTTTTTAAAATCATTGTCTTTTATCCGTACTTAGTATATATATCTCTGCATTGAATTTAGCTATGGATTCCACACTATCCTTTTGTAACACGTTGTCTTTAGTATGGTGTCCGCAATTCCTTAATGAAATCTCTGTTGTGGTGTCCACAACCTCTGATGTGGTGTACGCAATTGACTAACACAATCTTCTGTTGTGGTGTCTGCAACTTCTGTTGTGGTATACTCAACTTACTAACGCAATCTTTTGCTGTGGTATCCGCAACCTCTTTGTATAAATATCCTCTATATTTTCTATGGTAATCGTAAGTCTGCAATTTGCATTCAGTTGTGTGTTATCTCCATTGTATATATTCGCATAGTCTACTTGTAAATATCGACACTATATCCTTGTAGATATACGTCTAAGTTTCTTGTAGTTGTTCGCACTTTTATCTCAGAGACGTCAGATTAATTGTTATTTCAATCATGACCGCACACACACACATATATAGCATATCTCTTTCAAGCAAGCCGACCATATAGTTATGTGTTAGACCGACTAGTTTTATGGTGAATGAGGCCGACTAGATCATGGTGAATTCCATGCATTGGAGAGGTATTTCTTCACTGCGTTTAAGGGTTGTCTTCCATCGTTGCATTGAGATGTGTGAGATTCTTTTCACAAATACATATTTACATAGTCAACATGAAAAAGCGACCTAGTTACACCTTTGAAAAGATGAAAGTACAGAGATGAGAAGATGTTCTTAAGTAAGCTTTGAGGGCAAAGCTTCTTGAAGGGAGAGGTTATATTATGAATATAATTCATAATAAAATCATAATAAATATAATGTAAATGTAATAATAAATAATAAGTCATTAACTAATGATTAGTTAGTTAGTGATGAAGAGGCATGTCTTAGAGACATAGCCATTCGTGAAAGGGCACCTACCTAGGGTATATAAGCAGTCCCTCATTCTCATTTGTTATCATCCTATCATCAACTCTTTCATATAATATACAATTTACAACTTCTATCCTACAATTGATGTCTTTGTCTAAGAGGTAATTTAATATTTCCATTGTGTATACGACTATTGGTTGCTACAGGACTCCTAAGAAAAATGTACAACCAAAATAAACTTTATAAGAACCAATAGGATTCAATATTATGATGTCAACCATGTGGGATGATTCACCATTTTTGGGATAAAAAAGTAAAAATATTAAAAAATAATAAAATAATAAAACTATTTTTTCAGCTTTTATTTTCAACTTATCTCTCTTTTACTCAAATTTCGAGTGGGAGTACTCGTTGGATGCAAAATTTATTTCCATCCAAGGAGTACCCATGTTGCATACTTTTGATGGACCCTGTTACACGAAAAATAAGAAATACATGATTGCAATAAAGTTTTTTCATGTATTTCTCATTTTTCGTGTAGTAGGGTCCATTGAAAGTATGAAACATGGGCACTCCTTGGATGAGGAATCAAATTCTGCATCCAACAAGTGTTCCCGCTCGAAATTTGAGTAAACCCAAAGGTAGATAAGTTGAAAATACGAGTTGAAAAAGTAGTTTTTTTCTTTTTTCCCTCTAAAATTGATGATGTAATCTAATCTCATTTTATTATTTCCACTATTATTTTATAATTTCCTTAGGAAGCCCATTTTAGACCTCAAAATTCCTCTAATGATGGAGGGGAGCCGGTGGAGCTTGCGCCTTTGGGGCGACTAGCTGGCAATTGGAACAGTGCTTGATTGCTTCAATGCAATCACCAAAGAGAGAAGGCCAAAAATACTCAGTGCGTATGATTTTCTGGGTAGTGGCCAAATCAGAGAGGTGGCCACCAAAAGCACCGTTATGGTAGTTATTATGGACTTGCTCAGCTTTAGCGTGCGTGAGACAATGACGAAGGAAAAAATCAACACTGTGACGATAAAGATCGTCACCAGTGAGAAGGTAGCGAGGAGCTTGTTGTCGTATACATCGTCAAGCGTCACGATAAAGATGGGAAGCAAGCTTTTGGGTTCCCAGATAGGTAAGTATGTCTCCATACCAAGGGTCATCCAAAGTAATGGAAAATAAGTGCTCATCGGATAAATCATCATTAACCGGCGGATCATGCGTACCAGTAGGCAATTCATATATGAGTCCAGCAAGGGATAAACCTTTCTTTCTCTTGGGTGTGATGAATTCAAGATCAAACTCATGAAGGATAACGATCCAACGGGCATACTTCCCATTGATGATCCATCGACTCAATAGGAAAGCCATGGGGTTGGAATTGGTCACGACCTTGGTGTAACGCGTGAGGATGTAATGACGAATTTTTTGGACCGAGACCACAACAACCAATGCCAACTTCTCTTCATGCGAGTAGGACACTGGGGATCCCACAAGGTTCTTATTGACATAATAGATAACATGTTCGTTTCTGGTGTCATCTTCCTCAATAAGGACCCCAACGACCGAATGGGTGGAAGCTGAGATGTACAAGATGAAATCCCTCTCAAAGTTAGGAGGACTAATCAAGGGAGCGGAAGTGAGAGCATGTTTCAGGGCATCAAAATATTGTTGAGCATAGTCATCCCAAACAAATGGAATGTTATATTCAAAGAATTTGAGAAACCCATGCGCAATGGTGGCATAGCTAGGGACAAACAGACGAAGGAAGTTGGCTTTGCCTTGAAGGCTTTGTAATTGGCGCAAGGTACGAGGAATGGGAAGCTCAAGAATGGCTTGAACTTTGAGGGGATCAAGCTTGATACCATATTTGGACACAATGAAGCCCAAGAGACGGCCAAAAGGAACACAAAAGACACACTTCAACGGGTTGAGATGGATATTATACTTGCGACGTCGGAGAAAAATAGTACGCAAATCATGAATGTGCTGCGCCCGATGCCTAGAACGAGTGTTACACAACATTTTTTCACTGTCCCTGCAATCCCCATCTCGCACATTGGAGTGTCATTTCTGTGACTAATAAGAAGTATCATGCCTTGCAAAAACCATCATTGCATCCCTTTACATGAGAGCAATATTCCTTCTATTGACATTTCCCTGAGCAGAGCTTCAAAAACCCCTGTTTTTTCCTTGGCGCGAGTAGCCAATTCTTCCCTCATGCCAATGAGGAAGATTAACGCTGGGCCCCGCAGCAGTTGGTGCCCTGTCCCAGCTAACCACCCGCACCAAGCTGTTTATGGAATGTTTTTTAAAAATAAAGGCGAATATTCCACTCTAACAACTTCGAGGATGAGTCATTGGGAGTGGTTGGACTGAATAACCATGGACTCCCTCCTTTACTTTATGGTTTCCACCTCTTGTGGGAACCTCCTAAAGGATAGGCCTCCCTTCCACCTTTGCAGGGATCCCAACCTCCTCCTTTTCCTCTATAAAAAGAAGCTATCTCTCCTTGCATAAGCTAGATGAACATGGAAAACTGAGTATACTATAGCTGAACCGTTAAAGAGATAGAACAAGAAGGAATTTCATTGAGAGAGCTTAAGTCCATGCCCTCATCCTATACAAATCCCCTGATAAGCAACTGAGATGCGCTTCGACTGAACCCCGCTGGAGGAGTTGTGACGTCAAAGCTTTGGTTGTAACTCTTCCTTCTATTAATGCATATATGTGATTATTGTTTGGTTCCCATTTTGTGTTACGTTATTTGTTTAATGCAATATGCTTAGCCCTCTTTGACTGGCTAGTAGTTATGAATGAAGTTATTATGTCGTATGTTGTTCTTGTTTGTTGATCTATGTGCAGGTATCCTAGCATGACTGTAGAAGGATTGTGACTCGTTGAGGCAGGAGCGAGAGGCCACCATCACTACAGCCACGACGACAGCATTGGACTCCAGGTAGGTCGATCTACCGTGTCCTCTTTTCATTCGGTAATTAGGAACCTACACTCTAGCATGTCTCTTTGTTTCTAGACCCACTCTAGGGCTAGAGGGATCATCTCTATCTGCAGAGAGGATTTACCTGCTTAACAAATTGGTGACTCCGTTGGGGACTCAGTGAGAGTGTTACAAACCTGCTTGGATACGGACTTGCCGAAGGAGAGCCTCAACATCAAGTCTTGCTTGTAAACTCCCCTTGTCTTTATCATAATAAAATGCATTTGATGTTTATCTTCCACTCTTGTTTACATTTATAATGAGATTTCTAGAATTCCTTGATCAGTTAGATAGATTGTAATTGTTTTACGTTTTTCGTGGTTTTATGCTTGTCATGGTGTCTTGACTGCCTGTACAGGTAATCGAACGTTGGTAGCAGTGTGCATCGAGCATGGGAAGAGCGAAGGATCAATAATCTTCGACGGAAGACAACAACATAGCATCAGAACAAGGTAGGACATCTTCATTGCTCTGAATTTCATTTACAATCTAGGAAGGTAGACGTTAGTATGTTCCCGTAGTTGCTAGACCCACCCTAGGGCTAGAGGGATCGCCTCTGTCCGCAGAGAGGATTCACTTGCTTAATAAATTAGTGACTTGAGGACATCTCATTTCGTCATTTTTTCCTCCATGGGTTTGGGTAACCTCTTTTGACCTCTCATTTTCTCTCTACCATGTCATCATGACCTTAGATCCCTTGATGTCAAATACTGCCAAATATAGTGTTGTGTCATTGATATGTTCAAGATAAGTTTGCCTCTACATTTTTCAACCTCCCTCCGATTATCTACTGGTCCTGATTCACTATCATCATGTTCCTCTGTCTCGTGTCGACGATGTGGGAAACATTATGGCCCTCCTTCGACCAGGTCACTTCCTGTTGACTTTAGCTCATTATCCAGGAATATGATCTAGAGACTCCCTTTCGGTACCTTGGAGCCTGCGTGCCTCAATGGCAGGTTCTTCGCATTCGACGCAAGGTCTACATCATTGGGCTTCGATCAGGTGATTCTGGGGGTGTTCGACGCCAGATCACTATTCACATTCCGTGGATTGTACCTGTTGTACCTTGAGAGCCATTGTCATTATTGGTGGTTTCTCTCGTGCCTCTTAACAACTTTCATCATTGGCTAGTAATCAGGTGATTTTCTTGCATGTTCAACTTCAGCTTATATATTCGCATTCTTGAATTTGTACTTGTTCAAGTCGAGATGGAGCGCAAGACCCTGGGTTTTGTCTGATAAAATCCAGGCTGCAGGTTCTTGTGGATTATCATGACTTATTGCATGACTCTTTTGATTGGATGGATGTGACCATACCTGAGTCTATTTGTTGATCCTTACTGCTGGATGGCTGCGTCCATACCTCAGATCTCAGTTTTTATGTACTCTATTATGGATGGTTGCATCCATACCACACGTTCATGTATCAAAAATATCAGTTGTATTTGCAATTGCAGGTTTTCTGATAGCGGTGTTTAGTTTGAACGTGTTCTCGTAAAGCATTTCGCCCCTCCCTCTCCCTCGGACCTCATGCTTTAGGGGGCATCTGTTACACAACATTTTTTCACTGTCCCTGCAATCCCCATCTCATACATTGGAGGATCATTTCTGTGACTAATAAGAAGTGTCATGCCTTGCAAAGACCATCATTGCATCCCTTTACATGAGAGCAATATTCCTTCTGTTGACAATTCCCTGAGCAGCGATTCAGAAACCCCTGTTTTTTCCTTGGCGCAAGTAGCCAGTTCTGCCCTCACGTCAATCAAGAAGATTAACGTTGGGCCCCGCGCCAGTTGGTGCTCTGTCGCAATTAAAGGCAGAGATTACACTCTAACAACTTCGAGGATGAGTCATTGGGAGTGGTTGGACTGAATAACCATGGACTCCCTCCTTTAGTTTATGGTTTCCACCTCTTTTGGGAACCTCCTAAAGGATAGGCCTCCCTTCCACATCTGTAGGGATCCCAACCTCCTCCTTTTCCTCTATAAAAATAAGTTATCTCTCCTTGCATAAGCTAGCTGAACATGGAGAACTGAGTATAATATAGCTGAACCATTAAAGAGATAGAACAGGAATACATTTCGTTGAGAGAGCTTAAGTCCATGCCCTCATCCCATCTGAATCCCCTGATGAGCATCTGAGACGCGCTTCGACTGAACCCCGTTGGAGGAGACTACGACATCAAAGTTTTGGTTGTAACTCTTCCTTCTATCAATACATATACTATTGTTTGGTTCCCATTTTGTGTTACGTTATTTGTTTAATGCAATATGCTTAGCCCTCTTTGACTGGCTAGTAGTTATGAATGAAGTTATTATGTCGTATGCTGTTCTAGTTTGTTGATCTATGTGCAGGTATCCCAGCATGACTTCAGAAGGATTGTGACTTGCCAAGGCAGGAGCGAGAGGCCACCACCACTACAGCCGTGACGATAGCATTGGACTCCAAGTAGGTCGATCTACCGTGTCCTTTTTTCATTCAGTAATTAGGAACCAACACTCTAGCATGTCTCTTTGTTTCTAGACCCACTCTAGAGCTAGAGGGATCATCTCTGTCTGCAAAGAGGATTTACCTGCTTAACAAATTGGCGACTCCACTGGGGACTCAATGAGAGTGTTACAAACGTGCTTGGATACGGACCTGCCGAAGGAGAGCCTCAACATCAAGTCTTGGTTGTAAACTCACCTTGTATTTATCATAATAAAATGCATTTGATGTTTATCTTCCACTCTTGTTTACATTTATAATGATATTTCTAGCATTCCTTGATTAGTTAGATATATTATAATTGTTTTATGTTTGTCGTGGTTTTATGCTTGTCGCGGTGTCTTGGCCATCTATACAGGTAATTGAACGTTGGTAGCAGCATGCATTGAGCTTGGGAAGAGCGACGGATCAAGAATATTCGACGGAAGACGACAACATAGCATCAAAACATGGTAGGACATCTTCCTTGCTCTGAATTTCATTTACAATCTAGGAAGGTAGATGTTAGTATGCTCCCGTAGTTGCTAGACCCACCCTAGGGCTAGAGGGATCGCCTCTATCCGCAGAGAGGATTTACCAGCTTAACAAATTGGCGACTTGGGGACATCTCATTTCGTCATTTTTGCCTCCATGGGTTTGGGTAACCTCCTTTGACCTCTCATTTTCTCTCTGCCATATCATCATGACCTCACATCCCTTGATGTCAAATACTGCCAAATCTAGTGTTGTGTCGCTGATATGTTCAAGAGAAGTTTGCCTCTACATTTTTCAACCTCCCTTTGATTCTCTGTTGATCCTGATTCACTATCATCATGTTCCTCTGTCTTGTGTCGATGATGTGGGAAACATTATGGCCCTCCTTCGACTAGGTCACTTCCTGTTGACTTCAACTCATTATCCAGAATTCTGATTTAGAGACTCCCTTCCAGTACCTAGGAGCCTGCATGCCTCAATGGCAGGTTCTTCGCATTCGACGCAAGGTCTACATCATTGGCCTTCGATTGGGTGATTCTGCGGTTGTTTGACGCCAGATCACTGTTCACATCCGTGGATTGTACCTGTTGTACCTTGAGAGCCATTGTCATTATTGGTGGTTTCTCTCGTGCCTATTAACAACTTTCATCATTGGTTGGTAATCAGGTGATTTTCTTGCATATTCGACTTCAGCTTATATATTTGCATGCTTGAATTTGTACTTGTTCGGGTCGAAATGGAGTGCAAGACCAGGGTTTTGTCTGATAAAATCCAGGCTGTGGGTTCTTGTGGATTATGATGACTTATTGCATGACTCTTTTGATTGGATGGTTGCGACCATACCTGAGTCTATTTGTTGATCCTTACTACTGGATGGTTGTGTCCATACCTTGGATCTTATTTTTTATGTACTCTATTATGGATAGATGTGCCCATACCACATCTTCATGTATCATAGATATCAGTTGTATTTGTAATTGCAGGTTTTCTGATAGCAGTGTTTAGTTCGAGCGCGTTCTCGTAAAGCATTTCGCCCCTCCCTCTCCCTCGAACCTCATGATTTAGGGGGAATTTGTTACACAACATTTTTTCACTCTCCCTACAATCCCCATCTCGCATATTGGAGGGTCATTTTTGTGACTAATAAGAAGTGTCATGCCTTGCAAAGACCATCATTTCATCCCTTTACATGAGAGCAATATTCCTTCTGTTGACAATTCCCTAAGCAGAGCTTCAGAAACCCCTGTTTTTGCCTTGCCGTGAGTAGCCAGTTCTACCCTCGCTCCAACGAGGAAGATTAACGCTGTGCCCCGCACCAGTTGGCACTCTGTCCCAGTTAACCACCAGTGCCGAGCTATTTATGGAATGTTTTTTTTAAAATAGAAGAGGAGATTCCACTCTAACAACTTCAAGGATGAGTCATTGGGAGTGGTTGGACTGAATAACCACGAACCCCCTCCTTTAGTTTATGGTTTCCACCTCTTATGGGAACCTCCTAAAGGATAGGCCTCCCTTCCACCTTTGTAGGGATCCGAACCTCCTCCTTTTCCTCTATAAAAAGAATCTATCTCTCCTTGCATAAGCTAGCTGAACATGGAGAACCGAGTATACTATAGCTGAACCGTTAAAGAGATAGAACAAGAAGGAATTTCGTTGAGAGAGCTTAAGTCCATGCCCTCATCCCGTCCGAATCCCCTGATGAGCATCTGAGACGTGCTTCGGATGAACCCCGTTGGAGGAGATTGCGATGTCAAAGCTTTGGTTGTAACTCTTCCTTCTATCAATACATATACGTGACTATTGTTTGGTTCCCATTTTGTGTTACATTATTTGTTTAATGCAATATGCTTAACCCTCTTTGACTGGATAGTAGTTATGAATGAAGTTATTATGTCGTATGTTGTTCTTGTTTGCTAATCTATGTGTAGGTATCCCAACATGACTGCAGAAGGATTGTGACTTGCTGAGGCAAGAGAGAGAGGCCACCACCACTACAGCCGAGACGACAGCATTGGACTCTAGGTAGGTCGATCTACCGTGTCCTCTTTTCATTCACTAATTAGGAACCTACACTCTAGCATGTCTCTTTGTTTCTAGACCCACTCTAGGGCTAGAGGGATCATCTCAGTCTGCAGAGAGGATTTACCCGCTTAACAACGAGCAGTGAGATCGTCGAGGTAGGCAAGGATAATATGAGCCAAATCATGGAAGAATTATGACATGGCTCACTGGAAGGTGGCTCTGACACTCTTTAGGCCGAAAGGCATGAACCTATAAGCAAAATTTCCCCACAGACCAATGAACTTAGTCTTTAACTAATCAGCACAACGGATAAAAATCTAGTTATACCTGGAGAAAACATCCATAAAGGGTAGAACCTCATGCCCTGCACACTCATCGATGATTTGGTTAATAAACGGTGTGGGGAAGTTATCTTTGGGACAATCTTTGTTCAGGACAAGAAGGTCAATGCAAACACGGATGATACCTTGTTTCTTGAGAACGGGAACCGGGTTGGAAACTCATGTGGTGTATTCAATGGGATAGATAAAACCAACCTGCTTGAGCTTATCAATTTTGACTTTGATAGCCTATCATCTGGAAGGATTGATGGGTCTCAACTTTTGAAAAACAGGATTGGCATCGGGCCATGTATCGACATGGTGTTCGAAAATGGTGGGATCAAGTCCAGGCATCTCTAAATAGGACCAAGAGAAAAAATCACATAATTCCTTGAATAGCTTAGTGTAAGCCTCAATTTGTTCCGGGGTGAAATGTGCCCCCAAGGTAATGTTTTCTTCTACCCCTGGTTTATCTGAAATGTTAATTTTAATGATATGAGAGATATTGGCCATATTTCCTTCTTCGAAATCATCCAGTGCAGGAATAGGATTTATAAACCAGTCAACTTCATCATGGATGAAGTCTTTAGACTCCACAACATACTGGTCATGGGACTGTTGCACAAGGAAGTACGCACGATGGTGAATAGCATCCCAGGGAAAATCAGGGGTGGTCATGGCTTCCATAATGTCTTCATCAGAATTAAAGATGGGAGGACTGGTGGAGGAGAGACCACATGATGTGATGGGACTACCTGACTCATCACCATGAGAGATATGGTTCACATATGCATCACTACGGAGGGTAGACGAAGAGCTAGTAGATGAAACATCTACCAATGTTGAGACCAAGGTGTTCGCCGAGAGAGGTTCGAACGAAACATAAGAGGATGCCCTAGATGGGTCTTCCACTATGGATCTCATGGATGACGATAAATAGAGAATAGTGACCGGAGAGTTTGTCATCTCAACATCGGGGGGCGGTGTTGGCTCGAGGGGTCCTGACCCAGGTTCGGAGGTTAAGGTTTGCCAACAAACCCCTATACTACTGGCCCTTTCGGTAGTGACCTGCTTGCACAGGCCAAAGTCTCACCCGAAGCAGTATGGGAGGGTGCTGGAACCAAGTTTCCGCACCTTGGGAGAGGGTAGGTAAGTCAAGCAGAGCTGCGTTCGACTTCACAATTACTAGATCATATATCACAGAACCCAGATCTATAAATCCCTTCGCATCCACATGCGCAATACCAATTATAACCACAGTAAACAACAAATCATAAATTTACAGAACATTAACGCAACTATCACAACTATTCTTGCATAAAGTATAACAGATAGATCCAGATCAGATGTCAACACAACATAAGCAAATAACACAGTTACTTTCGTAGCTTAGTACATAACCATAACATAGCATATATCATAGATTCGCATTAACAAATTTAGATATTCCACAACCTTCCACTTTCATTAATCCTTTAGATCCTTTTGCAATACCCAAAACCCAACCTGCACACACAGCAGCAGGGTCCGCACACAGTAGGACTGAGGATCTCCGCGCACATAGCCAACACGAGTCCTTTCCCCAATAACCCAAACGGATCTACTAATTCGTAATTTGCACCAATCTTAATTCCTTTTTCATTAGCTCAAATTGTCCTTCTATTTATAACGATCTAGCCTAATCTTTTCTTTAAATTACCTATGAAGAGATCAATCCTATGTTCCTCTGAAATATCAGTTACCCTTATATTCAATTTTTGGAAGTCCTCAATGTGCTCCCCCACTGAACAATTTTGCTTGATATTTATCAATTGGCTAAAGAAAGTGTTGCTCTTTGTATCCTCATAATGTGCTATCATTTCCTCCGTAAAAATTTACCCAAGTGACAATTTTTTTACGGGAGCAAAGCCATCGATACCATACAAATGTATTTTGTTCTAAATGTAAAGTTTCAATGCATACCTCTTATGTGTTTTTCACATTATTGAGATCAAAATATTGCTCCATCTATAATATCCATGTTACAGGATCCTTTCCATCAAACTTCCTCATATCCATTTTTGGAATATGGTGGTTCTTCCCTCCAACATTAGAGTTTATGAAATCACGATTAACATTTATTTTGTTCTCATCATGAGTTTCCTCTATTATGTTTTCACCATTAGGAAACATTTCTTGTATCAACTTTGTCAAACCTTCCATATCTGCTTTTATATCATTCTTCATGTTTTCCATCTTAGATTCCATGCTAGCTTCCATGCCATCCATCTTAGCTTCCATGCCATTCTTCAAAACTTCCATGTCATTTTTTGTTGCTCTTTGCGAGAGCAAAATTTGTTGCACTTGCTCTTGTAATTTTGATATGTCATGTTGCCATTCTTCGTCTTCATGAGTCATAGTAGAGCCTTCTAAAGGATTAATGGGTGTTGAATTCTTTTTAGGGGCGATTTTAGAATCCAACACTGATATCTATTCTACAATATGCCCTTGAAATCAATTCAACTTGATTCTTCAAACAAGACTTACGCAATTCGGGGAAAAAAAATACACACCTTTTACTTGCTTTTGAGGAGCTTGATATTGAAATTGAATTATCTCTATACTTGTAGATACTCAATATCTAAAATCAGGCCCTGTATTAGTCCTTTGAAGCTTCTTTCAAATGCCATAGGTCTGACTTGATTTGGATTCTTCAAGGCAAAGTTATGTCCAATCTCCCACAATGGACTAATTATGGACTGGTTCAGTAGAGAAAACTTGTACGACTTGCCACGTGTCACTGTTTGCTCCTTTGGCTCTGAAATATTATAAACAAGAAACTAAAGTTCATGCACTTCTAGTCACTTTTTACAGAATTCCAATCTGATGCTCAGAGAGAGAGTTATGAATATTTTCCCACAATCACCTCTTTGAGATGAAATTCAAGAGCCTGAAAAATACCTAACTTCCACAAATCATATCTCTGAAAATATTGCGAACCAAGCTCTATAATTTTGCGATGATGTTCCTCGGGATTTCAGCTTCGCACTCTAAATTTTTTAGCTTATGAACCTTTGTAGAAAAAGAGTTATAGCGAAAATTCTGCGATGACCTTATTAAGTGAAATTCAGGAGCCTGCGAAAATCCCTAACTTCCACAAATCATATCTCTGAAAATATTGCAAACCAAGATCTAAAATTTGGGACGATGTTCCTCAAGATTTCGTCTTCACACTCTAAAAATTTCAGCTTCTAAACCTTCTTAGAAAAAATGTTATAGCGAAAATGCCACGATGACCTGTTTGGAGCAGCGAAACCCTAGAATCCAAAGCTCTGATACCAAATGCTGTGAAACTAGCTCCAAAATAGAAGAAAAGAGATATCAACGCCTTAGAAATAAGCCACTTCGAGGGGGAAACCTCCAATACATTACATGAATGAACAATTCTTGGATGATACAAATGAAAAAACCTCCTTTCTATATATAGGAGTCCATGGGGGCACAATGTAGCCCTAGCCGACCTAACAATAAGAATGTAAGGGCACAATAATAACAATATGGGGGTTACAGGGGTACAACAATAATAATAAGGGGGGCTACACTAACATAATAAGGGACTACACTATTAATATAGGGACTTAACAATCCTTCTGTCGCAGCGATGACACTCTCCAGTGTCTGGTTTAGTCGCTTAACAGCAACATCAACATCCTATGAGAGATGGAGGGTTGTGGCAGCCCAAGGCTTCAAGCGTTCTCCGATGACATGCTTCTTATGCCAGAGCTCCTCAATCTCATCTTGGAGGGTGTTGCTGGTCCTCAATCGTGCCAAACATTGTGCAAGAACCAAGGTGGGTAATGTAGCCTCGATCTACTTGAAAGCTCCCTCCTTCTGTCACAAGTCCTGATTTATTTGCTAGAGGATCGGATCGCACTAGACCTTGGTCCATAACTGCATGGTTGTCTCTAGTAACTGGGTGCCCTGAGAAATCTGCCCTGTAATGGTGTTTGTAGCCGCGGTCACCAACGTAGTGCACTGGGCTCATACCTCTAGGGGTGTTTCGGGCTGCAATTTGGCCTATAAGTCAGTGATTTGCTGCTCCAGCTGCGTCTTAATGACCTGCATTTCTGTCCTAGAAGCCTTCAACACTGCGACCAATCCTTCAAATTTAGCTCGAGGGGTGGTCGCGGCCGAGATCTCTTTTGTAACCTCCGTGCAGAGCTGGTGGATCAAGGTTTCAAGCTCCACTTGCTACGCAACAGCAAGGAGCACTTTCGCGTTCTGCTGTGCGATGGTTTGTTCGGCCACACTAAGTTGTTGGTGTACTTGCTGGTCCCAATGGTGAATCTCCTGAAACACAACAGTGTGGAGACCCTGCAATGTTTCGTGGGGCAGCTTGGCTAGATTCAACTGCACCCCTACACCTGCTTGGAGTTGTATTCCCTGGTCAGGCAAACTGATCACAAGGGCGGCGCTAGGAAAGGAATAGAGACAACTTTCCTCCGTAGCTAGCGCTCTACTGCTAGATGCCAAGGGAATCCGTCCCTGGACCATGCTAGTTTGTAGCGTGTCTGTCTTTAACTTCAGGGTGCGAAGCTCAACCTAGATGGTGTTGATCGCAGCCTTCTGTTGTTCCTCTAAAGCTACCCATTTGTCTTTTGTGGCCAGTGTGACTGCATCTGCAATTTGTTCGAGATCTCCCTCAGTCAATGTAATTGTCTCATCTTGTTCCTTCTGCTGGGCGCGCTGCTTCTTTCAAGGCCCCTTGATAGGCTCGTCTATTCACTTTGTACCTCTGATGTTTACTTCCTTCGTGCCCAGATCTGGCTGCGAATCGACTTGGGTTTCGGCCTCGGTGTCCTTCGTGGTGGTCTGCTTTGGCTGTGTGTCCTTTTTTGTGACTGCGCCTGAGTCCTTCCCTGTACTCTTACTCATGCCTCCAGTCTCCTTGATGATAATAGGTGGGAACACCTGCGTTGTCCTAGTACCTGTGGCGCCCCTTGCGCTGGTTTTGAAGCCTATCTTCCAGGCAGGAGGCCATAGCGCAATCACACTGTCAATTTCCTCGTCTGCTACCATATAAGGAAGTGATGTCCATGTTTTATCCTTGTGGCCACAAATCTGAATGTTATGCATGGTAACCTGGAATGCTGCAATAATTTTGTATCTGTCATATACAGTTGGGGACAGCCGAGGTCGAGAATTGATGGTTGCTGCCATGCTACTCTGGAAGAGGACCCAGAAGACTTGGTTATCCTTTATGTGCTGCGCATCCTTGGAATCCCACAAATGGGCATATCGAGCCCCTTCGCACATATTTGGGGTGAGCTCGAGAATGATCGACTCCGCAGGGGCCTCCCAAGCGACTAGGGCTATAAGGAACAATAGCCAGGCATATCAAAAGGATTTTCCCTGCTCCTGATATTCGCGGACATTGGTCAAGAACTCATAGCATAAGTATTGGGCCCAATTGAGGCAAACCCCCTTCGCACACTAACCTGCTAACCGAATGACATAAGCAGGGACAGTTGTGACCTGGCACTTTCACATTAGCTTGCATGCTAATAACATGGTACCCATCTGCGTAGCAGGGACAATGATAGATTTGATGATGAAGCCCCACGTATTTCTTTCCACATGGTAGGTCTGACACACATATTCAGCAGTTTCCCCTTCATATTTCTTGCCCACACGCTCCAGAGGGTGCAGCCCGTTCATGGGAAGGCACGTAATTATATGAACCAACCCAGCATCAATGGGGACTCTGTCCCAAATCCATAGGTAGCCGTCGTGAATTAAGGTGAGAAACTGTTGGGCCAGCCGATCCGTGACGTTGTAGTGGCAAAAGTGGGGCATCCGCAGCAAGTTCAGGAGCCTGGATCTAGCAAATCCACTTACCTAACGCCGAGGAATGATTGTGACCCCATCATCTGCATAAATTGTGTCGAAGTACAACGTGGGGGCCGACTCACGAAAGGCTTCATAATTCACCAAGTCGTGATTGTTGAATTTGACCTCATGGAGCTTTCCGCAAGGGTCACTAAGGACAGGGACCTCTCTTGGGGTTAGTGGCGTCTGCAGATAGGTAATCAAGTCATCGAGGTTCTTTAGTGTGCATGTTGAGGGCCTGTGTGGTCGGATGAAGGGAGGTAGCCATTTGATCGGATTGGCGGGCTAGGCTTCCTCCTGCGCAGCCTGAGTCTGAGGCATTGCTCGCGAGGACTTGACATGCCTTGGGGAAGTCCTAGGCTTCCCTGCAGCCCATTTTGCAGCTTTCGCGGGCTTCCCTGAGCCCTGTGCTTGCTCTTTTCCCTTCCTTGTGACCAACATCGAGAGCACTTCTTCATCCTCAGACCCAATGTCCATTACTTCCTCAATTTCTGGGGCTGTAGGTGCCGAGGGCTCAGCAGGGTTAGTGGCTGTCATCCTAGCGCAGAAAATGAATCCCAACTCTAGGTGGCTATTGTCAAAAGAGGGAGGTTGATCATACATGAAAGGGACAGTGTAGACCCGAAAAATCTTACAGCTCAAGTTCGTTCGAGATAAAGACGATAAGTACAAGCTATGCAAGTGAAGCGGAACCCTTGTCTGAGCTATCTTGCCCTTTTTATAGTGCCTATGGGTGTCCAACGGTAGGGTAAACTTGACCTGGAACTTACCATCAGGTAAACGGTAAAAAATCCCCAAAATCCGCCCCATTAAATTCCAGCGACCCGCTCCTTTTAACGGTAACTTTTGCTTTTTACCAGATGTTATTGTGCCAACGGCTAGTTTTCGCACTTCCTGTGTGCTTGGCATACCTGCTACGCTTAGGTTAAACACCTGCGCATCCTCCCCCAACACAAGCTTGATCCATAGGTACTTCAAAACCAAAGACATGTTTGCCCGACATATGTCATCCTAGTAGAACCGGGCCTCCTTCGTAAGCAAGTCTTTCAGCAGTGCTGTGATCAGTGCATACCCCCGAATGAACTTTCTGTAATAACCTACGTGGTCGAGAATTGAACGCAGTTGTCCCCTTGTTGTAGGAGTTGCCGGATATATGATAATTCTGCCTCCTGTATCCGCATCCCCAATCTTAGCCAACGTGGGGTGCGTCTCAATGCTACCCATTCGCAGCCTGAGCAGTCTAGTAACTATGCGCATCTTGTCCAATTCCGAGTCAGAAACAGCTTGTGGATCATCCTTACCTTCTTTTGGGGCTAGGCTGCGGTAGTTGACCATGCTTGGTACCCGCAGTTCCCATGTGGGCACTTCAGGTGCGATTCACCCCATGCTACAGTGTCAATGTCCCGCAGAGCTGCATCAAGCACCTCTATCCCGCCTACTAACCCAAATGTTCCCAGAAATTCCTCCTTCAAAGTCTCCCAGTGGCGGGTGCGCTTATGTAACTCCGCATCTAGGTACCATGAAGTGGGAAGTGGTCCTAGGGCATGAATAAACAGATGAACCCACTCTTTGGTAGTCCTGTCACGCCACTGTTTTGTCCAAGCGAACAGATATTCGCGTGGGTCTTTTGGCCCAAGGAACACTTTGACTCGTACGTCAGCTGGGGCCTCAAATCATAGGATCATCATATCCCGAAACTCCTCCAAATTTTGGAGCGCCTCTTCATGCATCTCCCACCATCGCTTAGGTGTTCCACACATGGCTAGCTTAAGGGACCATAGCCTTCGTTCCCTTGGAACCTCAGCTTCGAATGCTCATAAAATTTCCTTAATATTACCAGAACCATCAAAATAAGGTAGGTCTCTTACCTCTGAGGAAATGCAGTGGAAGTCCTTTGTGACCCGAAGATATCGCAGCATAGAGACATCATGTAACTGATTTTTCCAATTCTCTATCTCCCCATCGGAGTCAGAGAAGAATTCATTGTCCTTCTCCCAGCATAGTACTCCATCCGCCGTGGGGTTGATCCAATCTTCACCCCGTGCAGTCAACTTATAGATGTGATCCACATCCTCTTCGTCGCGCATCAGCTCTATGTATCGTTCGCCTTTCGCAGGATCTAATGGTACTATCACCCTTGTACAGTTATTCTCAAACACCATGCTTCTCTTCTTCAAGTTAATGATACCTCCCATATCTATGGCCCAGTCTAACCCTAGAAGCGTAGGGTAGGGGTCCGCATCTTCTATAATTTGAATGACTTCAAAATAAGCCCGGACCTTGACCCCTGCGATATCCATCATGATCTTCGATAGTCTCCCCAAGGGTATGATCTTCTGCTGATTGGCCATACGCAGCTGGATAGTGGACCATTCCAACTTAGGTTCTCCCATTCGTTGCCAAGTCTGCTTAGGTAATACATTCACATCTGACCCTAGGTCCAAAATAACCTGATCCATCTCATAATCACCAATCTGCGCAGTCAACCGCATCTCCCTACCAGTGCGTTTCTTATATCTATATAGTTTGTGTACGTCCTTGATTTCCGGGGGGGAGGCTAGGTCGTGTTGCGCAGCTATCTATTAATGCCTGAATATTTTCCACATCCTTTGGGTTGTGTAGCAGCTTCATACATGCCTGTAAAAAGGGTTTGGCCTCCTCATCTACTTTGAGGTCTCTCGGTGGCTGCGAAGTAGACGCCTCTGCCTCAGCAAAGTCTTTGCGAGCTGTAACAAATGTTTCTTTCTCCTTTTTTAGATCCAAACCTTCCTGCTTGATAACTGCTTGTTGGATCAGAGGTTCGGTCGCAGTCTTCTCCCCAGGCCCCCCAGTGGCCATCCCATTGTGTGTTACGACATTTACGCTTGGATCTTTGTCTCGTAGTTCAACCTTAACCCTTTGCAAATTCTGCGTAGGTGTCGGCTGCTTCTCCTGCATTTTTGCTATCAAGATTGGACAGTCTTCAATCGCATGGTCCAACTGTCTGCAATACCGGCAGGACTGCCTTGTAGGGTTTGGACAGTCCCTGGCAAAGTGTCCTACTTCTCCACAGTTATAACAGATTAGTTGCCCTCGTCCCCGACCTGTGCTTCCACCTCTTCCGCCTCCCCTACCCCTGGCTGGGGAGCCACCTGTGCTCGAGAGGGCTCTTGGCGAGGATGGATCCAAATGTACCCTATGGAGGTTCCCTCGATTGATCATTAAATCATATGTTTGGCAGTTCTGCTCATTGTGTCCTACCGACCTGCAGAACCTGCACCATTGCTGCTTTACTTCTGGGACATACACAACAAGGCGGGGACAGTGGTTTGTGTCGTGTAGCCGTACAATGCGACAATCATCGCACCATAGCACCGGCCCACTTGATCCTACAACTTCCCTAGGGTGCAACGGACTAGATCCCCCGACCTGCATGCAGTCTGCTAACAGAGGGAAATTATCCTTGGTGTGACCATTTGTCCTGCATCGTATGCACCATCTTTCAGGGCTAGCCTCTGCTCCTCGCTCCTTTCACAGATTCTGGATCTCCATGTGCATCGCCTCCAGTTGTCCTTGGATCTGTTGGACGCTGAGCTGGGTATCATCTCTGGGCGCAACTTCTAACTTCATAGCAACCTCCAAGGATTTTTCTTGCGATTCGAAAGTTTGGTGACCCGTAAGTACGCGTAGGTGAGGCAGCAACATAGCAATGAACCATTCCGTGTGCTGTCTGTCATCATACTGAAATCCTCCTTCTATGATTACCTTCTTCAGTCGTTGATCGGCCTCCCACACAGAATCAGAAGGCCCTTGCTTGAAATCCTTTAGATCAACCACTATTTGAGAGTAGGACTTAGGCTTCTTAAACTGTTGCTTCAAGGCGTTCTTAATCTCTTCAATGGCTGTGTTCGCATGCTGGCCGATGTATCCCATGTACCAGTCCAAATCCCTTCCTTCGAAGGCAAGGGACAATTGTTCCCTCTTCATCACATCATTAGCTACGTTCTGCGCAGTCCATACCGATTCTGCGACAAATTAGAACTGATCCATGTCTTCATCTCCCACACCCTTAAAGGTAGGCAACTTCATATGCGCAACCATGTCGTCTTCTGGTGGTGGCGGAGGTGTAGGTGAATACTTACCCCTATGCTGGTTTGAAACTGGTGTGGCTAGAGGACTCTGTGTAGTTGCTTCTCTTATCGGACTATAGACAGATCTATCTCCTTCTTGGTTGGTCTGATAGTATTTGCCACGTCGTGTTGTACTCCCGTCCAGATCAGAGGTCATTCATTCAATGTGGCTACACAGAATACTCTTTTCGCACAGTAATATCTTAATCAGCAATGGTAAGGTCCTTAGAAACTTACCCCGGAATCCCTTGAAGAATCTTCGCTCTACTTCAGAGTAGGAGATGAACTGATCGATGGAAAATTTTGTCACAAACCCTCCTAGCACACTGTCCACCCAGTGGTCCACCATGCGAGTGACGGTGTTATCAGTCTTTTCTAATTGCTGGATTAATTATGGGGTCCACCGTGTGACCTGCTCGTCCTCCCAACACTTCTGAAATTCGACCAACCTTGCGAGCCACTCCTGGAGATCGATCGCAATTGTTATAAAGAAGATCTCGTAGCTCTCCGTGAAAATATACTTATTCTTCCACTCTTTGGTGGTTAACCTTCTTACTGCGGTTTTCTTTTACTGCGAATCCCTGAACCTGCTGTTCAAACCATTCATCAATTTCTTTTCTTTTAGGTTTCCAATACGGCCTTTGCATTACTCGATCCCTCTCTCAAAATGCTCCCGGTCTCGGCAATGGAACCATTTGTTGGCTCGAGGGGTCCTGACCCAGGTTCAAAGGTTAAGATTTGCCAACAAACCCCTATACTACTGGCCCTTTCGGCAGTGACCTACTTGCGCAGGCCAAAATCTCACCCAAAGCAGTATGGGAGGGTGCTGGAACCAAGTTTCCGCATCCTGGGAGAGGGTAGGTAAGTCAAACAGAGCAACGTTCAACTTCACAATTACCAGATCGTATATCACAGAACCCAGATCTATAAATCCCTTCGCATCCATGTGCGCAATACCAATTATAATCACAGTAAACAACAGATCATAAATTCACATAATATTAACGCAACTATCACAACTATTCTTGCATAAAGTATAACAGATAGATCCAAATCAGATGTCAACACAACATAAGAAAATAACACGGTTACTATCGTAGCTTAATACATAACCATAACATAGCAGATATCATAGATTCGCATTAATAGATTCAGATATTCCACAACCTTCCACTTTCATTAATCCTTCAGATTCTTTTACAATACCCAAAACCCAACCTGCGCACACAGCAGCAGGGTTCGCACACAGCAGGACTTAGGATCTCCGCACACACAGCCAGCAAGAGTCATTTCCCCAATAACCCAAATAGATCTACTAATTCGTAATTCACACCAATCTTAATTCCTTTTTCATTGACTCAAAATGCCCTTCTATTTATAACGATTTAGCCTAATCTTTCCTATAGTTTGCGAACTCTAGGTCTACCCTTTGACCCATTACAATGCTTTCGAGGCTTTGACCCACCCCAAAACCCCTGCGCTAGACTAATATGTGCCAAAAATATACAAAAATACTCAAAACTATCCCAATTCACAGCCTTTGGAGGACCCTGTTCCAACAAGCGGTATCACAATGGGTGCAGAAACGTCCTCTGGTTCTTCAGAAGTAGAACTTACAAGTAGAGGGGTACAAAATCCACTACGAGCAGCCTCTATTTCGTGAATTTCCTCAAGGGTATCACGAAAGTTGTCGAGACGAGGACAAATATGAGAATAATGGCCATAAATATCACACAAAGCACAAGGGTGGTTCATGCGCAATAATTTGAGTTTCTTAGCTAAATCAGGTAAGGTGACATGGACCTCCAGGATGTCAGATTCATGAAACATCTCGTTGACCATAGTTTTAAGATGAGGAAGCTCAAGACAGTTATGGGTGGCATGCCCAACAACATCACACAAAGCACAC
This sequence comes from Pinus albicaulis, assembly GCA_034641835.2. Lineage (NCBI taxonomy): Eukaryota > Viridiplantae > Streptophyta > Pinopsida > Pinales > Pinaceae > Pinus > Pinus albicaulis. Next base: position 1,284,749,285 of record CM076574.1, on the reverse strand, counting down.
AAAGCTGACTTCTTTGGAGGCTTAGGAGGAGCAGGAGCTGTTTGGGGGGCCTTGTCCTTAGGTTCCTTCTTTTTGGCTTTGCCCCCCTCATTGGATGCTTTTGCAACATTAGTAGGTTCCTGTTGAGGTGGCTATGGCACTGAAGCAAAGGGAGGGGTCATGGCGACCGATTGAACCAGGGTCAAAGCGGCATATGGTATGAGCTGACCAGGCAAAGTGTTTGCTAGGGGATCAATGTACCAGACTGGGATCCCAAGGGTCACATCGGGAAGGCTCAATGTAGCCATAATAGGTACCAAAAATACTCTAGAGGGAGAGCTAAAAACGACATCTGACCGGAGGGGTAATATCTTGGTGGAATGGCTCCCAATTAGTTAAGGCTAGGGGGAACTGTTCCAGGTTGAAAAAGGTTGGGAGAGACACCAACAGAAGAAGAAGGTCCTTGAGGAGAAGGTCCTGAAGGCTGTGTCAAGTGAACAACAACAGGTTGCGGAGGCGTTGGCTGTTGGCTAGTCGAACCAAACCGCTTTTGGCTAGCTCGAGACACTTGCAATATGCAAATACTCGACGAGCTGGGCTCAGTGATAAGAGGGGGGTGACCAGGTAATGAACCAAGTAAGGTGGAATCTTGATAGTCTCCTGGAGAAACACCGGTGAGAGGTGCGACTGATATGATAGGCTCTAGAGTGGTCCGAGACTTCGGTTCGTAATATGTTAGCTGATCTATGGTGACGATCTTTCCATTGTGAGGGAAGCACATCTTACAGTGAATCGCAGATGCGAAAGCTAAAATCGCATAGGTATAGCTACGACCCAAGAGGATATTGTAATCCAAGGGGGCATCAATGACTTCTATGTCAATACAAACAGTCTTGCCCACAAGTGTGACAAGACAATTGCGGAACATGCCAAGGGGCTGAGAAGGGTGACCGTCCCATGCACGCAAAGTGATGGTGGATGGGGCTAAGTCGGGTGATTCGAGCTTATTCCAAACAGAGCCGGACATCACACAGGTGGATGTGCCCTCGTCAATGATACATCTATGAACATGGGCATTACGAATCTTGACTGGTATTTGGAAGGCAACAGAGGAAGGTAAAGGGGGTGTTTTGATTTGTCAACATCAAAGACGATCAAACGATCATATGAAGGATCCACAATGCCCAAAGCAGATAGTAGAGATTTTCGTTGAGATGGGCATGACTGGAGGACTTTCAGCGTTGACATGGCAGTAGGCGACTACGCCAAGTCATTTACTATGCTGTAGGTGTGGGCAGCTTTGGCGGAAGCAACATTTCGGTGTAATGGCCCTTTTGGGATCTTGTGAATGACCTCTGCCTTATGTTGAGATATATGTAAGGGAACATTGGGTGTCGAAATGGAATCTGTGGGAACTTTGGTTTGGGACTCGGTTGCAGACAGAGCGAGTTGCTTGTCATATTGGCGCGACCATTTTTGAAGGTTGACATCAGCGGTATTGACCTCTTCAGAATTCATCATGAGAATTTGGTAATCAGGGGTACCAGACTGTGGAGGTTGAGGAACAACTTGACCTTGAGGTGGTTGGGCAACAACATATCCTTGCTAAGGGAAAGGATTAGTGAACACAACCGGTTGAGTTGACGTAGTGTCTGGAGGAAGCGCAGCGGTGGCTTGCTGTCCTCTAGACGCTGCTTGTGCTTCCCACAGCTAGCACATCTAGGGTAAAAGGGGACAATCATGAGTATAATGGCCATGGACACCACAAAATGAACAAAGCTTGTTTTTATGAAGAGGCTTGTTTTGCTTGGGCTAATCGCCATATTGCTGATTTGTAGTGTTAGGTTGGTTCCCTTAGGGTGCGTTCAGTTGATAACCTTGGCACCCTTGGTTACCCTGTACTAATTAGTTTTGATTGTCTTTCTTCTTATTCTTTTTCTTCAAATTAGGAAAATTAGTCACGCTCCGCTGCACATACACCTGACCTTAAAGAGGCGGTGGAGGCACTGGCTATTGTTGTGGAGGTTGAGAAGGCACTTGTAAAAGTGAAAATATAATCAAAGTACTTATAAAAGTGAAAATATATCATAAAATATAAATAATAAGCTATGATATGTGCGCAATGCTAACTGAATTATCTCTACCCACACAACTTGCAATATATAATGATCAGATGTATTCTACGTGCGCCTAACATCAGAAGTATCTCGTCGCACAAAATGGCAGCAACAGGTACGTAGCCCAAACCCCTTCATACGTGGTTTTTGGTTGTTTTCGTATTTTATTGGGAACCTCCATGGATGGTGGAGTTCTTCTCCCTGGTTTACCAGACGATGTAGCAGTAGCCTGCATTGCTAGAGTGCCCAGATTCTTTCACTCCACTCTAGCCAAAGTCTCAAAACCATGGCGTTCCTTCCTCCAATCCCCCCTATTCTTCTCCACAAGGCGCACCCTGAACATCGAACAAGAATACCTCTATATAATGCTTAGAACCCACACCTCCTACAAATGGCATGTTCTGCAAGAACACTGTTCTCAGAAGAAGCTCTGTATACCGCTGCCCCCTATGCCCTCCCAACCAGTGGGAGCAGCCTGCACAGTCTCCGAGGGTAAGATATTTCTCATGGGTGGTTCTGTGAACGACGTTGCATCGTCCACCGTCTGGGTTTACGATTCACATCACAACAGGTGGGGGGCTGCCCCTCGCATGAGGGTTCGTAGAGAATTCGCTGCAGCAGGAGCCATTGATGGCAAGATTTATGTATTGGGTGGGTGCCAGCCGAGCACTTGGGCAGGATCCACATCGTGGGCAGAAGTGTATGACCCCTGTACTGAGGTCTGGAGCTCGATTCCTAGCCCACCCGAGATGAGGGAGAAGTGGATGCACGGGAACGCGGTACTGGAAGGCAAGCTTCTGGCAATGGCAGATAGGGGAGGAGTTGTGTTCGATCCTGTGACCTCCTCTTGGGATAATGTTTCGAAGAGGCTGGATATTGGGTGGAAGGGCAGGGCTGCTGTGGTAGATGGGGTTTTATTTTCTTATGATTTTTTGGGGAAGATTAAAGGTTATGACCCCAGGCAGGACAGGTGGCTTGAGCTGCAGGGGGTGCAAAAGTATTTACCCAAGTTTTTGTCTGGTGCCACTTTGGCCAATGTGGCAGGGAGACTCTATGTGGTCTGGGAGGGTCAGGGACCTAACAAGGAGACTGATCTGCTCTGTGCTGCTCTGGAGGTTCACAGGGAACCGAATGGGGGTTTGAGAGGCACGATACTCTGGTCTCAGGTTATCTTGTCTCTCCCAAGAGGAACCTCGACAATTCAGTGTTTGTCCCTTGGACTCTGATCAATTGGGATAGGGAAGGAGATTTTACTGCCCTAGAAGCTATTCGAAGATGCCACAACATGGGTGATTTGACTGTATAATTCCTTGACTTCAGAATTCTCAAGTTACAGGCGTGCTGGTCTGCGTTGATGATGCTGTGTCACGGACTTGACTCTTCAATTTGGGTCTGCCAATTCGTTGCCTGCGTGCTGTGAACTTTGGCTTGATCCTTTCGGATATCTGGATCTTACTCAAATTTGGATATGGGAAGGTATACTTCTAGTATGCAAGTATTTGAAGAGGCATAATTGAATTTCAATTGATCTAGATAATGAAGGGCCAGTTCTCGGATGGCTATGTGTACCTGGCAGATTGGATGAGCATCCAGAGGGTTCCATGAAAATGAGGCTGGTGACATTATATGTTGTGATCTCCTTTGCGACCAAAAGAGTCTGTCTTGAATTCTTGTTGTCTTTTGTCTTTTGTCTGCTATGCTTGTATTTGTAATTTTATTGTATTTTTCATATTTTTACTGATGAAACAAAAATACTCGTTTCTTTTGAAATGCAACACCACTCATTGCCAATCTGATCAAGAAGATGTATTACCAAATGTAATGAATTAACCTTTTTCACTGCTGGAAGAAACCATTAACCATGACTCCTGTTGATTGATGCAACGTTGTTCTGGTGCTTTGTTTATTTATCCTTTTATATTCTTATTTCTAGTGTCTTCATGTATCATCCATTTCATCTTTGTTCATCTGCTGCTCAGAAAAATTCTCCTCATTTAGTATATCCTAATCGAGTAAAATTATTTGTTTTGAACACATTTAGCAGAATTGAAAGTTTGCTGTCCATGAAGCTGTGTGGTCCAGCATCTAGTTGGAGTGCTTGCAACAATGACTCAGTTACAAAACCTGGAAGGCTTGACCCCTGTGCTAACACCACTGTCTTCTAAATAATGCAGTTAAGGCCAGGTACAAGGCCTGGGGAATTTTTATGGAGTAGGATTTTGATACCTCACTGTTACGGCTGTCAGCTAGAGATAGTCTGTATCAAGCAGATCGTGCATAGAATTTATATCCTCTCCAGCCATTTAGAGAAGCTTAACTATCTTCTAGTTCACAGAATATGCTGGCAAGTTTCTTTGGTAGATGAAATACTTGCTGTTTACTTGGAAAAAGTCAATATAATTAATTTCGTGAGACATTTATGTTGGCTGTGCATGTTACCTTTCCGTTCATCTTTTAATATAAAACATCGGAGTCAAATCAGATAGATATCTTGCCTGCAAACCTGCCCCATTAATCATGTAGTAAGTGCAACGTCTGTCCGTCGAGATTGGTTAGTCCTCACAATTCAATTAATCTTCATGACAGTAAGTTAAAAACTGCAATTATAAGCCACTTCAGTGTATTTGGTTAGTCTATAAAGGTAGCATCTAGTAGACACAATCAGAGTAAAAGACCATGAGAGACACCCTTTACCGAACTTTAGCTTATGAACATGAGTTAATCAGCACAATGTCAAACGAAGATTAGACTAGGTAGGGCATAGGCTGATGTCCGCTAATCCATATGGGTGACCACCGACTTTGTTTGTTGACATCATTATAAAGTTGTACGAACATCTGCAGGCTCATGTAGACAATTAGAAGCCAAACTCCCTGTTAGAGCAGGTCCACATTTACACTGAGCTGAATCACCTAGCTGAGCTACTCTTCTCATAACCATTCCGGGTCCGAGGTAAATGATTGGTGTCACTCTCGTGGCCATAGACTGTGAGCGTCACACTAATAATACCTGCCCTGCAATTCACTTAATCAGTAATTATAACAGTAATTATTCTTGCATTATTCCAGAAGTTCTGTCATAACTCGGTCAGTATTTTCCTCGAACGTCAACCGGTCTTAAAATCATGCAATAACAATTTATTCCTAGGCTAAGAAACGTGACTTTATGGTGTTGTCCAACTTGACCCATGACGATTGATCATGCATGCAATTGCTATTCATTCCTAGGCTAAGTCATATGCCATTAGTTGGTTTCGTTAATATTCTCCATAAGGATTGATCATGCACAAAGATGATGCTAGCTTCATCAAAAATAGAAAGCACATTGCAAGCTCATTTATATGGTTCCATAGGAGGCTACCATCTCTGCAAACATGCCCTGTATGCTCCCAATACCGGTCCTGGGTAAAAGGATTCAAGGTTACGGTTTGCTTCATGAATGCAATCGGCAAAAAGATGAACCAGAAGAAATCTTCAATAAACTAATTTTGCCATGAAATGTAGTGCATAGGCTATATATTGCAATAACAAATTTTATTATGTACCTTGATGTAATATAGTAGTTTTGGAGAAACCCGGAACTCATCAAATCACTCTTGAACAAGAGCTGAAACAATATGTAACAAAGAATTGACTGATCTGCCCTTGGAACTAAATATATTCAGCCATGAAAAGGTGAGAGTATAGGTAACTGATCAGTGGAAACAAGTTTAGGGCAGCAAATCATGAAAGATTCTTTCAAACTGGATGAAATTGCCCTTGGTGTTTGTTTTCAAATTTCAATACTAACGTAGTATCTTCTGGAACCTAGTTGGTCAACTTCGTAGAGGCCAAGCTACTCCTTTGCAGTTCTGGGACACTCTAGGTCGAAAAGTAGCATAAATTGAAAAACGCAGGGCACACCTTTCCAAAGGAGGGACAAACTCCTTTTTGATAGAAAAGTTCCTGTAGATAGGCATTGTCAGAGCGGGTGAAAATGGAAAGACTCATGATGTTAATGCCCAAATATCGTAATAGTGTTTTATTGAAAAAGTAGCACCCAACCTCTCACATTTGTGTTGCTCTCAGCAAAATCAACGCCAACCTCCCACTTCTCTGGTGCTCAAATTTGCTAGGGAATCAATTTGTGCTTAAGAAACTCCCTAGCGCCCAAATGGCTTATTATATTCTGAAACCTGCTGTTTACTTATTTGAGACGCAAACATCAGATTTCATTTCACTTCGACTTCAGCAATGTGTTTTCATTATGATGGATTTTAGATTAGTTGGAAATAATTCAAAGGGTTCCGTTATAACTTGAATGACTTTTTGCCTAGTTATTCTTCCATTTCATTTTTGACCTTGTAAACTGATCCTGTAATAGTTTCACAGTTATAAAAGGGAAACATTCTTTCTAGAGGGTTCTATATAAATTGGATGGCAATTATATACATAATCTATATTGAAAATGGAGACCATGGTCCATTTTATATAATTATATACATGTTTGCAATATTTGATTTTTTTTTCTCAGTATACATTCATGTGAATTGTCACAGCAGGTGAAAATGGAAAAGACTCGTGATATTAATGCCCAAATATCGTAATAGTGTTTTATGGAAAAATTAGCACCCAACCTCTCACATTTGTGTTGCTCTCTGCAAAATCAATGCCAATCTCCCACTTCTTTAGTGCTCATTATTGCTAGGGAATTGATTTGTGCTTAAGAAACTCCCCAGCACCCAAAGGGCTTATTACATTCTGAAACTTGCTGTTTACTTATTTGAGATGCAAACATCAGATTTTATTTCACTTCGCAAAGGACTTCAGCAATGCGTTTCATTATGATAGTTTTTAGATTAGTTGGACATAATTCAAAGGGTTCCGTCATAACTTGAATGACTTTTTTCCTAGTTATTCTTCCATTTCATTTTTGACCTTGTAAACCAATCCTGTAATAGTTTCACGGTTATAAAAGGGAAACAGTTTTTCTAGAGGGTTTCTATTTAAATTGGATGGTAATTATATATATAATCTTTATTTAAAATGGAGACCATAGTCCATTTTCCCTTGTTGCAGTTACTCATGTTTGCAATATTTGATTTTTTTTTTTCTCAGCATATATTCATGTTATCACAAGATAAGATTTGTGCTTCATTGTGCTCATTTCTTTGGAAGATTTTAGGGTATGTTTGTGATGGTCATATATATGATTATCCAAAATTGCAGGAGAAACAATATATACAATAAATATAATAAAAGGCATTATAGAAAATAAAGGAATCTTCATAAGAAAAAAGGAGCCACCTCTAAGACTAAATGTTCTCCTTCCTTCAAGTACGCTCACAAATATAGGCTGCCCTGTATTTAACTACACTGCGTACAGTTGAGTAGGGAACTGATCCATGTGATAATTAACTCGTATAATAAATAAGGAGCTGGGAGGGCCATTTTCCCCATCACCAAATAATTTCAATACTGATGTAATTTGAAGGTACAAGTATGCTTCCTGTACCTAATTGTAGCTTATGATTGCCTTGCACTGTCTTAAATCAAGGATGATGTATGAGTGGATCATCATAAGCCTTAGTTATATTCCCACAAACGAGAAATAGGGTTTTGTGGTATGAGAAATGGTCCTTACCTACCAAGCTTCATTGTTATAAATCAAATGAGTTTCACATCATAATGAAACATCAAATCTCATCACAATGCAACCCTAATTCTCATTAAATTAAAACAACTCATGTTCTCATCATAATAGATTGTAGTAGTGCTAGAATCATAATCTGCAGACTGGTGTATGCATTGCATAAAAGATTTGGAAATGGCAAATTTACAAGTCATAGTGATGACATGAAATTAGATCTAGTGGACAAGTCATTGGAGATTTAATTAAATTCAAAATAATGGTACCTGAGAAATGTTGGGCTATTTTAGTAAGGAAAGAATGAAACAACATCATATATGAGTGCTGTTTGTAGAAATTTTAGGTTATTGTAGCGCTTCCCAGTTTTAGTTTGTTTTGCATAGAGTTTAAGGTAAGCAGTCATATATTAAATAAGAAACTAGGATTTTTGGTCTACACTGACCCTGGAAAAACCCAGAAAGGGAAAACCAGTCTAAAATAGGAGTTTTATTTTTGCTTTTCTCAGAGAAATGATTACAGCATTAAATAATATATTTAAGGACTCTTCTCTCCTTTAAAAGCTTGTACCAGCTTCTAGAAATTTGGGCCACTTATTGCTACTGCTCTAGACTTCAGTCTTGAAACTCGGACCACTGTCCAGTGTATTTCCAGCCCCCTCTGCTCAGACTTTGTGAGGACTCTTAGTTCTGCAGATACACTGCAGTGTTACACGTCTCGACCCATAAAAATAAAGGTAGCCTTTGATCATGCAACATAGCTCTCGCAGCACCCACTATGGTCCTATTTTTCTTCTCCACCAGCCCATTTTGTTGGGGGTTACAAGGCACTATGTACCCCCTCCTGATATCCGCACTCCTACAAAACTCTTCCATCTCATTGGAAGTATACTTGCCCCCATCGTCTGTCCTCAAGGCCTTGATCCTCTTCCTTGTGTGGTTCTCCACAATAGCCTTCAACTCTTGGAACCTCTTGAAGACCCGATCCTTGGTCTTCATAAAGAAAATCCAGGTCTTCCCGAAGTCATCAATGGAATTAACATAATACTCAAAACCTCTCAATGATGCAAGAGAAATATGACCACACACATGAGAATGTATCAAATCCATAATACCTGCTACCCTGCTATCACTGCTTGTGAAAGATGTCTTGGTGTACTTTCTTAATGCACACCCCCTGCACTCATCATGATGATTAGTGCTGAACTCAGTTAAACCTATAACCATCTCCCTCAGCATCCTGATTGTTCCATGGTGCAAGTGGTCCATCCTCCTGTTCCATATCTCGCACAACTCACTGTTGTTGGTCTATGCCACTAAGGCTCTAGTAGGCTGAAACATGAACCTATAAAGCCTCCCAGTGTGAACTCCAATCACTCTAGCACAAGTGATACTAGATCTCTTGGGATCCATAAGCACCTGTCCATCTTGGAATACCACTGCATATCTCTTGTTCTCAATCTCGAGACTGAAATCAGGTTCTTCAGCCTTTGAACATATAAGACATCCATCACTTTCAAGGGAGGCGATGACTCTCTCTGAAAGGATATAGTCCCCACTCTTGCTGCTCTGACCTTGGAGTTATCTCTAAGCAACACCTCCAAGTCTATATCATCCTCAGTAAGACTGATAAAGTGCTCCTTCACTCTAGTCATATTGCAGGGAGCTTCACTATCTACAAACCAAACACTGGAAGACGTGACACTAGTGGCAAGACTCACCACTAAAGCAAACTCAGAGTCAAAATTGGTGGAAAAACTCATCCACCTTTGTTGAAGTTGTTACACCCTTCTTTTTCCCACTCTTCTTGGGACACTGAAAGACATAGTGTCCCATCTTACAAGCAAAGCATCTCACTTTGCTCATGTCCTCCTCTTTGGCCTTCTGTTTCCCCCTTTGTTGCTTGGCCCATTAGAAGACCCCTTCTTGGCCTTCTTCTTTCCCTTAGCTACGAGGGCAGCATTCTCCTCCTCATGTACCCCATCACGCTAGTTTCCACTCTTTGCACCCCCCCTAGTCTCCCCCTGGATGAAGTCATCCCGCATCTTCCTCCAATCAAGAAAATGATCTCTGGCAACAATGTCATCTATGAATCCATCCCACTACTTGGGAAAACCATTCAATGTCGTCTTGACCAACTGGTCCTCGGGGATAATCTCTCCCATTGCTACCAACTCATCTCTCCCCCGTGTGATCTTGGTGAGGTATGAGGTCACTATGCCAATGTTGGTCATCTTGATGTTTCTTAACTTCTGATGCAACACCATCTTCCTATTCTCATTGGAGCTATGGTGAAGTGTTATTAGGGAGTTCCACATCTCATGTGCAAACTTCTTCCGTCACATGAGGGAATAGATGGCCTTTAATAGCATCGAGAATGATTCTCCTTGCCTTCACATTCCACTTGTTGAAGTCTACCAACTGAACTAGATCAATAAGAGGTTGTACTGCACTCTCTACAATATCCCACACCTCAACTTCCTCAAGCAGCAACATCATTCTCTCCTTCCATGGGCCAAAATTCTAAGCCCCACTCAGCCTATCCTCCACCCTCAAACTAGTAGCCAACTGACCTCCACAACCAACACAATTTCTCAATCACGGAAGACTGTCAAACTCCTCCCTTTCAACCACAAATCTTTGGGTATATGTAGGCAGTTTGGTTTACTGTTCACTATTTTTAGCAGAAGGTATGATTGTTGTAGGTTCATTGATTATCAGTGGAAGGCTTTAGTTACTGCTCTGATACCATGTGGAAATTTTAGGTTCTTGTAGCCCTCCCCAATTTCAATTTGTTTTGCATAGAGTTTAATGGCCACAATCCCACATAGTCATATTGATACAAACTTAATGCAAATTTAAAAGAAAACATATCAGGACTACTTCTACTTCCCTTTCCTTTCACTTAACTGTTAACAAAATAAGGCAAGCATTCACACATTAAATGAGAAACTAGGATTTTTGGTCAACACTAACCCTAGAAAAACCCACAAGGGGAAAACCAATCTAGAATAGGAGTTTTATTTTTAATTTTCTCAGAGAAATGATTACAATGTTAAATAATATATTTAAGGACTTATCTCTTCTTTAAAAACTTGTGCCAGCTTCTAGAAATTCAGGCCACTGATTGCTATTGCGTTGGACTTTAGTCTTGAAACTTGGACCACTAACCAGTGTATTTCTAGCCTCCTCTGCAAAGACTTCACTGCTCAAAAAATTGAGCCATAGGTCACTTCGGCCCTTAGTTCCTGCGATCAATATTTCGTAAGCTATAGGATATTTAATAGCTCACTACCGTATGGCCATCCATCCAGCCATGCGACCATCTAGCCATGCTGCATGATTTTTCATTTTCCGGCTGACTCCACCGTTCCTATTCCTGCAGGCGTCACAACTCGTGGTGCTTGATGCAGTTAATGCAATGGTGGAAAAGACCGCTCTCACTCACAGATGTAATTAATGTAGGTACACGTACAGTAGGTGCTCAAGATTTCAAAGAGAGTAATCCCACTCAAAAATTTTGAAACTAAAATTTGAAATGGAATTATAATATGTGGGATGGAGGGACTACATCCCAGCACTGTGAGAATAAGCCAAATTGTTCCATGCAGAGGCATTGAGAAATAAATGTTAGATTGTATTGGAAATTTTGGTTTCTAACTGAAACAATTGTGTTTGCCAGCTTTGTATGGTCTTGGAGCATATACGCTATTAGAACGCTTCTGAAACAAACGGCAACCACTCTAGGAATTGGCTCAAGGGCTGGTGTTTCTCATAAATTTGATTTGGAATATCAAGCAATTTCAATATTTCAATAATTAACAAATTTGAGATAACGGTGCTCGAATGGATTATTTATTCTTTATAAAACAATCTCCCCATATTTATATAAACTCATTATGTATTTGTGATTTGTCATCCCTGTATGATATCGGAGTTCCTAGGCTCCTGCTGCATGCGGTGTTTTTAATGGGATATGTAAGGCCTTCGATCAACAACTTTGTGGGGTTTTTAAGGAATCTGCTGAAGTTGGGTGGGCAGATCCTGATATAACGTCAATCCCTCTTCTTAGGGGAAATGAGGATCAACGCTGAGTGCTTCACCTGAAAAATATTTGATGCGATACAAGAGGAATTGGCAGATGAGCATAAAAAATACTACGTTGTGTGTGCTATTTTCTTGAGCGAGTTTGGCATGGATAAGAAAGTCCTGCTATTTTATATGATATGGCTTGTCATCGTTCTCCTTGCTCAACGCGTGGCATGAAGTCTGGGGCCGTGGCGACGCGGGGAGTCGAGCTTCTCAGAGGAGGCACCCTGCAAACTAGAGTGCTCCTTTTTGTTTTTTGCCTCAAAATCCAAGCTGCTTCCTTTTTGTTTTTTGCCTCAAAATCCAAGCTGCTTCCACCACTGTTGCTGCTGGTGTCCTGGTGTTGCTTGAGGCACTCTGCACTGGGAGAGCCTTCATCTTACGGGGGATGAAGGCAGGCTCGAGCGGAATGGTTGATTTAATTTCCTTATTTTATTTATTTGAAGTTTTTTGGGTATATTTTTCCTTAAAATTTGCTTAAATCTTAGACATGGGTTGAAATCATAAGTTTTGAGTGGAAAATTTCCATAATCTAGAGTTCTGTCTTATTTTATCTACTTCTTATATATTTTGCAGTTTTTTTAGTATATTTTTCAGTGGAATTTGCTCAAATTTAACAAGCATTTGTTAGAATCATAAATTTGAATTGTGAACTTTCCACAATTTTAATATTCTATGAATTCTTCAAAATTTATATAGTAAAAAAAATACATTTACAATAACAAAATATCACAATTGACTTAAAGATAGTTTAACTTCAATTTTTTTTTAAATATATGATAATTAACATATATTTGTTTTTTCTTTCGAAGTTTGACTACTATTATATCATATAAAAAAGTGAGTTACAGGTCTCTTCCTCGGGACTTGGCAAGCCAAATCCAGAGGGAAGTCTCATTAGTTTGCATACAAAAATTGCACTGCCTTGTCTGGGGAAATCAGTGCTCAAAAACCATGGTGAACATGCTGCCCATAGAGGGAAACGAACAGACAGTTGCCAAAAGTAAACTAGAGTCATATAGCAAAAACTTCCAAAACATGAGTAGACTAGAGAGCGTTAAAAAATTGAAATGACAGGAGGATACCCTGTAACTAAAACTAGGGATAACCTTCATTCTTTTTGCTGGAGGTAGGGTATTCTTCTTCAATCCTGCATGCATAGAACGTGTCATCGTTCTCCTTGCTCAGCGCGTGGCATGAAGTCTGGGGCCATGGTGACGCGGGAGAGTTGAGCTTCTCAGAGGAGGCAACCTACAAACTAGAGTGCTCTTTCTTGTTTTTTGCCTCAAAATCCGAGTTGCTTCCACCACTGTTGCCACTAGTGTCCTGGTTGTTGCTTGAGGCACTCTGCACTGGGAGAGCCTTCATCTTACGTGGGATGAAGGCAGGCTCGAGCGGAATGGTTGATTTACGCGGCCTTTTCTTGATGCGGGAGCTGGAGGGCACCAGAGAGGGAGCGAGAAGTTGCAGGGATAGTTGCGCAGACAGATTGACAGGGGCATTCCTATTCAGGGGCATTCCTGTTCTGCTCATCCCAGCCCACCGAAAGATTCAAGTCAGGATGGGAGGCCACGCCCTCCTGCTCTTTTGCATCTCAGATGATGACGCCGAGGCATAATTGTCGGGGGAGCCGAAGTGCAGGACTAGGAAGGAGCTTTGGATAGTGCAGAGGAGTAATTGCCACCGAAGGGAAGGCTGAGGCCAGCCGAGCTAGGAACATGCAATTGAGGCAGAGGGGATGAAACAGAGAAATGCACAGAAAACAGGAGAACGAACCGAATGGAAGGCGAATAGGCTGGGGTGGCTTGATTAATAGCCACGGCATGCGACCTTAATGCTCTGCCAACAGGTTACGTTGAAGTGAGGGTGGCGGCGGTTGAATTTAAGACCACCTCACGGCTGCATTTAACGCATGGTTGGCTTCCATATGCGATCACGTGGGGAGGCCAAGTGTCCTCCCACATGGCAGCCCCGTGGCCCTTGTTCTTACTGGATGGCACTCGCATCTGGGGAATTAACATATATTTGTTTTAAGTAATATAGATATCACATTAATTAATTAATATATATATATATATATATATATATATATATATATATATATATGAAAATGACATTCTAGCTTATCCAAAGGCTAATTTCACCATATCGAAAAAATGTAGGGGCTTAATTATTAACTAACGAAACGAGGGTATGTTCAGTGTATTCCTTAACATGGAACTCAACACATGCAATGTCGAATCATTACTGCAAATGGCTCAACATATGTAAATATTTCCCAAGGATATGTTCAGTCTGTTCCTTAACATGGAACTCAACACATGCAATGTTGAATCATTACTGCAAATGGCTCAACATATGTAAATATTTCCCATGTAGCAAGGACAAAGCCAACAGGACATGTTCTTTATTGTGACATGCTTCCCCTCATTCCCTTATCTTCTAATGAATGTTTTGGTCTAATTAGTTGTGATTGTGGAAGGGTAGTGGAGAGGGTAATGGAGATGACTATGGTAAGAATTTCAAATTCGAAATATATTTAAATTTAGTGAATATTTTGATTACTTTAACAAAGAAATTTTAATGGGTAAATCACTATGTGATGAGTAATTTTTATGTCGAATTCTATTCTCGGAGATGACACTCCACATTGTAAATAAATTACAAATTGTCTGACAATACTTGACATGGTATATAATTTTACAATTTGTGAGTCTTTGTTTGGGATTGCAATGATGAGGTTTACCAAACTATGGAATGTATAAACAAGCTCTCTTCAAATAATATCAAATGAATCATTTTATCTGAAACTTTCTAGTCCTTGAAGATGGGTGGAGTGTTCACCCGAAACATCCAACAAGGAAAAATTTCACACTGTATCCAAAAGTTTTAGATAATATGAATAACTGTGGAAATCTCCACTCTCAAATAAGATGAATCATGTCAATCAATTAAACCTAGTATTTCATTGTTGAAAAGGTAAATTCTAAGATTATTCAACATTTTGATCTTTAATTAGTCACTTCAAATTACTCTCGGGTATATTAGTCTAGGTGATGGTTCTTGCGAGAATAAATTGTACATTTAGTATTGTTCCAGTGGTTTGTGCCTTCTTCACTTGATTTCGTTCATCCCAAACTTGTGACACTCTATCATGAATAGAAAGATTACATAGAACCTCAAGAAATGCAATTCTCTTTGCAAATCTCTTTACACTAAAGAGTTCAATTCCTCCTTTTCGATTTTTTATTTATAATTCGGGTGAACAAATATTAATCTCAAGGTTGAAACTATAGTTTTAATGCTATGAAAAAAGAGACAATTAAGTGCACCAAAATCCCTTGTCCATGAGCTATAGCAGTGCAATAAGGGGAAATGCATTCCATTAAATCTCCATTAGCCCCACATCAGACTTAATTAATAAATACCTAAGACAAATACTCACAGTGAAGTGCTAACATAAGAACTCTTCTTATGTCCCTCGCATACCCTAGCGAAGGGGATTCCACTAATGGGAAGGCATTATAGTGGAAGCTCTTTCTCCCCCACTGAATCATATCTAAATATGTTATATTCAAATTTCATGTTTTTTAAGGTTATAGTTGTTTTTCAATTGTAAGAATTTTTAATATAAAATCATTTTGAATATTTTATCAAGTTTCGAATCATTTTAATGAGGACCATTATGAAAAAAATTTAATGGTCTTTTGAATCAACTAGCTTGTTTTTGTTATAATTTTTTTTATTAATATACTTTTTTCAATTAATATAAATTTTTCAATGTTTAAAAATCATTTTAACTTTAAATGATTATAATTTTTAATTTTTAATTTATAAAATTATTTAAAAAAAATTAAACTAGAAATATTCATTATTTTTAATTAAACTAGAAATAATAAATTTATAATTTTTTATTCATAAGAATATTTTGAATAGAGATTATATAAGTTTTTTAAAAATATTTTTGAATTATTGTTATTTTCTTTTTTATATTGTGATTTGTTATTTTTCATTTTTATGTTACATATTATAATAAGTTGTGAGTTTAAGTATTGAAGGGTTTTGGCAGTGCATTATATTAGATATCATTTTTTGGGATTCAAATGCTTTTAAGTAAGTCATTCATCTATGACCATTTCCATGAAAGGTAGTCGTAATTGACTAATTTCTCATGATTTTTGAATGGTCCACTTAACACTCATTCCATCGGGGGATGCTCACAGGGTGCAGAAGTGGGATTGAAACTAATGAAATAAATTGCATAGCGTCAATCATCACTTTCGAGACTTGCACCTGGTAACTAGGACTTTCGGAGAGGTCACCCATCCCTCTTTCGGAGAGGTCACCCATCTTAGATCGCCTCTAGCTCAAGCGCGCTTAAGGCTATTGAACTAGCACAGATCCATTTGTATTTTCAATGTAAAGAAATTTAATCTCTTTCCATACTTACTAGATACAAAGCTAAACAAATCCATAATAATTTACAATTATAATTATAATTATAAATATAATAACGATTGTTATTTTTTTTTTATGTAATTTAAATCATCTAATTCCAAAAGTAAAAATATTTTATTGAAGGCACAAAATAACATAATTTATTAAATTAAATATAATGCATTTCCTATACAAGCCCACTCCTCCTTTCATGTAAACTGCGCTCTAGGTTGGTGATCAATATTTCGTAAACTATAGGATATTTAATAGCTAACTAACAAAACCTGACAGTACCGTATGGCCATGCGACCATCCAGCTATGCTGCATGATTTTGCATTTTTCAGCAACTCCACCATTCCTATTCCTGCAGGCATCACAACTCGTGGTTGTTGATGCAGTTAATGCAATGGTGGACAAGACCACTTTGACTCATAGATGTAGTTAATGTAGGTACATGTACATTAGGCACTCAAGATTTCAAACAGAGTAATCCCACTCAAAAATTTTGAAACTAAAATTTGAAATGAATTATAATATGTGGGATTTGAGATTTGTGATCCATGTATGATTTCAGAGTTCTTAGGCTACTGGTGCACGTCGCATTTTTAATGGGATATGTAAGGCCTTCGATAAGCAATGTGTGGGGTTTTTAAGGAATCCACTGAAGTAGGGTGGGCAGATCTTGATACAACGTCAATCCCTCTTCTTAGGGTAGAGGACGATCAATGACGAGTGCTTGAGCTAGAAAAATTTCGTGTGATAAAAGAGGAATTGGGAGATGATCATAAAAAATACTATGTTGTGTGTGTTGTTTGCTTGAGTGAGTTTGTGATGGATAAGAAGGTCTTGCTCTTCTCGTAGCCATACAAACACAGGGATGAAAGCATCTGAAAGGTCAAATCTGAAGTGGGAAATATGCATATCTCTCTATATATAATGCACCCCAATCAATCATGGAAAGATGCAATCCGGACATATGCTACACCCAGGTTGGCATCTTGCTTTATCATAGAGGTGATTGCTGCCATATCATCCTCTCTGGCTGCAGATCCTAGCTCTCTAAAAATGAAATTGGTGTGGGACTGGACTGACGATTTACCTTGAAATTTGCTTAACTAATGGCTTGATTTGCCACATAATAACTGCTCTATTTGTAGATAACCTCAGATTGAAAGAAAGAATAAAAAGACAACCTTGGTATTTTGAAAGAAAAAAGAAAAAGAGAGCCCTGGTATATTAGCGATCCATGTTGGCACGCTGTGTTTGTGTTCTTATTGAATAAACACAGTTGTATTTTACTAGTTTTTAGTTTACGAGTATTGCCACACCATCTTCTACATATATTGAGAGGTATCTCAATTGGTCCAAGTTTATTTCTATTGTTTTGGGACTTACATTTTTTAAATTCTACATTCACTGACATTTTTGAGAGTCCCTCCAACATTTCCTGCCCACAACTAGTAGCTGAAACTTGAGAGGTCAAAAGCATATTTAGTCAACGTAATGATGCGGGTTCCAATTTTACATGGGATGCAAATCTTATCCTTCAATTAAATATTCACACTCTATAATGTCGACTGGAGACTATTGCATGTCCCCCTTCATTAATAACTTCCCTAGTCACTTTATAATTTTAAGTTGTACCTTGTACCTTTTTCTCATAAAATCACTTAAAAAAATAAAGCCACTTTAATAATATAAAATACATAAAATACATAGTCCTAAAGTACCTCATAAAGTGACTTTTAAATCACATTACTTTAATAAGTGATAAAACTAGTTATATTAAAAAGGTGTTTTCATGTGTTTTCCTAAGCAAAAATGCTAAAGCATTGGAAAACACAAGCATTGGAAAACACCTCCTTGATACTTTTTGAGACCATTTCGAGTGTCATTTTTTTGTTAAAAAAGTCTTATTAGTATAGTTTCTGGTAATACAAAACTTTCTTTCTACTATAGAGTTAGTCATCATAATATTTTATTGCCCTACCTTTGTAAACTTGTATTGATGTTTAAACATAACTATAAAAAGTGTTAAAAACTTGTATTGATGTTTAAACATAATTATAAAAAGTGTCAAATCTGACAATAAATTGCAAAAGGTAATGTATGGGTCAAAATCAATGAAAATAGTTCCACGTGATGCCCAAATTTATGAAATGTGTTACACAAATACTATGAAAAGCATCATACTAGATGCCAAAACTAATGAAAAGCACGAGACTAGATGCTAATAAATTATGCAATGCTTCATGTATCTTGTTACAATTTGTAACAACCCAAAAGTGCGAGCAACTTTTTCTTTGTGTTATTTCATGTAGTTTTACTTGAAATTCCAGGAAAACAAGAAAACATCATAATCTATGTGGCTAGCAGGGACATTATAAGCAAAATTTAGCCATAAATTCATAAAGATAAGTAAAATGCATAGCTAATCTGGTCCAATAAGATAATTCAAGAATCAAAACTAGTACTCTCCCAAGATTCCAATCCAATGTACACAAGAACAAAATTAATAGGTTTACAATTTTTTTTCCTAAATGTGGTGGAAAGGCTCTTGGACTTGCAACACCTCCAAGCCCCACAAAATTATGGTGTATAGAGCTCTTATTGCCACCTTCAATTGGTGATTGTAACCACAACAGTTGTGGCACCCCTCTCCAAGAAAATGTCTTACTACCATCGTTAGCTGGTGATCACAACCACAACAACAATAACATCTTGGAATTCTAGGCCCCCAAAAAGTAGAAAGAGCCAAGCACTCTAAGCTTTAGTTCCCTGTCATGTTGCAAGTACTCTCCCAACCCCTTAATTCACATAAACTTGGTCAGCACAAACACAATTATGCTCAAAACACCAATAACATAACAAAAGTGCATTAGAAATACTAAGTTTCCAAAAAAAAAAAAAAATTCCCCATAAGCAACCCCCAACTATAGTTAAGGAGTTGATTTAATAATGCCAAAACTGTTGAGATTTTCTGTATTTTGGCTAGCATCGAGTGTGCTCTAGTCCTGAAACTTGGTGGAGGGGCTAAGAAACACATCACCTCCAAAACCTAGAAAGAGTTTGGAGAAATTTCGTTTGCTGTTGAAGCTATTCAAATAATTAATTTTTTTAATGAGGACCCTAAGTCTAAACTTAGGAAATTAGAAAAATTAAAGTGAATTAATTAAATACATGTGCTGAAATGTTCTAAGTGACGCTGAACAAACAATCTTTTAATCTTAGCCATTGATAAGAGATTTAATCACAGTCATTGATGTGTTCAATGAAAAAGTATAAGAGAAAGACTTGAGGGTCAGTTGGAGACACACACACACAAAGACAGAGCTAAGAAACTAAGCTGGAATTCTAGGGAAGGGTTCGCTAAGAATTTCCGGAAGAGTTTTTTGCAGCGAGGGGTAGTATTGGCTAAGGGGATGATCCGATCCCGGAGCCAAGAGTCAACAAGAGGGAGAGGATCAACAATCAAGGTCAGCGTAGAGGAGCAAGGGCAGCAGCAACAACAGTTACGCAACACAACTTCAGCCGCTACGCAGGCCTAAGAGGGGCATCTCTGAAGCTTCAGAGGCCCTTCAGGGTTACACAGAGGCCTTTAGAGGCAGCGTAAGGATTGCGTCACCCAATCTAGGGTTACACAGTCCCCTTCTGAGCAGCAAAGGGGCATGCAGAGCCTAGTAGGGTTGACACTGGGGCTTCAGGGGCAGTGCTAGGGTTTCTAGGGCCGAATATTAGCTGAGTCTTGTAAATCCCGTTTGAGGGTGTGGGTCAGTTAAGTTTTTGGTCTCAGAACAACAGGTATTGATACAGATCTATTATTTTCTCTGTCGGGCTAACCAGTTGGGCGCCCATATTTTCTGTACTTAGATTATAATTAATAATAATAAACCCTCATATCTACTGCACCGGTTTTCCCGCATTGGGTTTTTCCGGGGACTATTGTCTGAAAAATCTGTGTGTCACTTTGTTTGAATGAGTGTATTATTTAGTAAATGATCTGTATATGTGTAGGCTATTAATTGTGTTTACTTCGGTATTTTCTGGAAATAACTTGTATAATTTAATCACAAGTAGGAGAAGTAACCAGAAATTAACAAAGGAGACAGCAGAGAATGGCAGAGCACAACGAAACTACATACATCTTTATTGAAAGGAGAAATGTATATTTATACAACTCAGAAACAGTTATACATAAACTGAACTTGGAAACTGATTGTTAAGATATCTAGAACTACTTCTAAACTAACCGAATGATTAATTCTTTAACACCCCCTCTTAATCTTGAGGGTTACATTATTTTATTCCTAACTTTTGACATTGAAATTCATTCTATATTTCCGAAGTCAGAGAGAAGTCTCTTGACTTTCAACTAGATTTGACTTTCTTCTTCTTTTCTTCCAAATTCTGTAGCCTCTAAATTGTTTCCTCATATTCGTCTTATTGTATTGTTCAAACTTCAGAGTTTTCAGACTTTTCATTTGCTGGTGCAGGTCTTTTACTATTCCAGGTTGTCTAAGCATGTCCTGGACATCTTCAAGAAATGTGGGCTGCTGCCACATACTGTCTTCCATATTATGGTTTTCATGATCAATTTGTTGCAACATAATATTAGAATAATGTTTTATTTCTTCAAAACTCCAATGCATGAAAATTTCATTGACATGTTCATCATGCATGTCATCTTCAACATTCATTTCTACATCTTCTGTGTAGATATTATCCAGACATGGTGTTGCAAGCCATGTTTCAATAAACTTTAACTCTTCTTCATAATCATTTTGTGTACCTTCACATTGAAAATCAATATCAGAATCCAAATTATTTTTAGAATGACATTGGTTCCGGTATTTTTTCTCTACAATGAGAGCTTTCTCCTATTGTTCTTCTTTCTCTATTTCTACCTATATCTCTATTTCCTTCTGCTCTGTAGTGAGAGATTTCTGCTGTTGCGTTTCCTTCTCTACTTCTACATATTTCTCTGTTTCTTCTTTTTCTTTGCCGACTTCTTTCTTTGCTTCTGTATTTGTCTCTTTTCCACTAACCTGTAATGTTGCAAACAAGTTGTCTTCCACTAACTGCAGTGGGGTTATTTCTTCCACTAATTGCAATGGGGTTATTTCACCAAATAACATCATGTCAATATCATATTTTTGTTGCATCATCTGCAACCAGTCATCATTAGTCAAAAATTCATTATCAAAGTTAACATCAACCATCAAATTTTCATCAGCAAGTTGCATTGCTGGATTCACCATCTCATCATCAACAAGCTGTGTTGCTGAAATTAACAAGTCATCATCAGCAAACTGTGTTGCTGGTTTCATCAAACTTTCGTCAGCAAGCTCTGTTGCTGGAATCACCAAACTTTCGTCAGCAAGCTCTGTTGCTGGAATCAACAAATCTTCGTCAGCAATCCATGTTGCTGGTATCAACAAATCTTCGTCAGCAATCCGTGTTGCCGGTATCAACAAATCTTCATCCACTTGTAACTGTGTACAGTGGGGTTCACAAACATCTTCGTCCACTTGTAACTGTGTACAGTGGGATTCAACAAACATCTTCGTCTCGTTCTACACTTTCTTCGCATACATCATCCACTCGTGACTGAACACAGTGGGATTCAACAAACTCTTTGCTTGACTTCCACAAACAAATGAATCTACATATGCATCAAATACCTTGCTTCCAAAAACTTCCAAAATTTCTGTACTAATATCTTGCTTTCAAAATTTCTATACTAAGACAATACTTTGACAGGCTTTTACATTTTCACTTTCTAACACTTTCACTTTCTCATAATTCTCACTCTTCACAAAAACATGATTTTATTCCTCTTTCACTTTCTCACTCACGTTTTTTTTTAATATCCTCAAATTATTAACAAATACATAATAATATTTGTTCCCAAATATTACATGTCTTACCAAATTGAAATTCAACACAAACGAGGGACTTTTCCCATCTCAGTGAAATATTCATGGCCAGCAAAGTTACAGATCCCTACAAAAATCAGCAAACTGAAATCTTTCTTTGACAGTGCTGAAAACAAATGCTCTGTTAGGACAAATTGCTGCATGAATTCTGTGACCTCAAAGAAAGGTACAAGTTACTATCTTTGAAAAACTAACAACAATAATGCAGACGGCTGAAAAGATGGTGTTAAATTACACCATCGCCATGGAAGACAGATCGCTTTAATCAAACTAGCATGCGCGGATCTAAACTCCAATTACCAGATGACAAATTCTAAATAAGCGGTACATTCTCTGATTTCTGATTTCTAGTTTACCAAAATTGCTGTTAGTGACAGGACTGACAAGCAAACCTCCCAATTCCACGCATTCACCCTTTCTGGATCACACTGCTCCAGTTTTAACAAATCTATCATTTCACAAACACACAGAAAAACTGAACCGAAACTATCAATCTCAACCAGCGATATTCTGGCTGAGGGGTTGCTTACCAAAGATCTCTCTTTTTAAATTACTTTTCTCAACAAAATCTCAATCAAATAACCGTGTGTCGCAAGAAAGGCTATTTCATCCTCGGAGTTTACGAATATATAGAAGACAGACTTACAGCCTCTTCTGCACCATTGCTCACCCACCTGTAAAACCACGATTCTGGTAAAATACAAATAGCTGACAACAACAATATAAAATTACAGGGTCAATTTTCCCAAGTTCCTAGCCGCCTTCCCATCAGTCTTGGATGCTTCACGCAGATTTTTGATCGACCAAACAATTGGAAAAATGATTGCACACCAGCAGACAATATCTATAAGCAAAAATGCCTGCTCCCATGTATGGCGATCACGGCAGCGCTGCTCATCCAGCAGCAACAACAAAACATAATTCCTCACTCTGGCAATGACGGCTCCTCACGATGGTCCAGCAATGGTCCAGCAGCAACAGTCTTCAAAAGCGACAACAAAACCTTACAACACCAGACCTTTCTTTGCCATTTTCTTAAAAGAAATCTCTCTTTTAAAAAAAACTGAGTTATCAAGCCAAACTTGGCATGATGGTAGCTGGGTGTTATGGTCTACCTCAATTCCGGATGCGAGTTTTCTTGTGGGGAGCACTGCCAATGGAGAAGCTTCCGCAATATCCTCTACCAACCCATGACGTTGTTCAGAGAGGCGGTGTCCCAAATGAATGGGAGGGAGAGTAATATGGTTGCTTATGATGAGAATCACACTGTCAAACTTCAAAAAGCACTCATTCTTGGGGATGCTATTTCTGACCTTCCAGAGGTTGCAAATTCTGAACGAAGGGACGAAATGCAATATGGAAAAGCTCCTCGTACTGAATTTCAGCAATATATTAGAATGCCAAAAGAAGTTATGAACGGTGGCATCTTACCATCTGGGTCAGCGTCCAAGAGAGGTTCACCAAAAGCAATTCTCTATGATCATCGGCCGCTCCAACTCAATGAAGATGACTACCAGCGAGTCTGCAGGATTCCTTAACGCAGGTGATAGCACCCTGGTTCGCAGTGGCGGCAACAACAGTCCGATGTTTCGAACTTCCACAATCTGCTGACAAATTTTCTCCCTCTCAAACTGGAATCCGACTTGACCAGCGACGTTCTTCCTCACAGTAATCACAATTAGTAAACACAGACAACTACTCTCTCTCTCGCTTTCCTCCACCATGATCAACTCTTTGTTCGATACTATGTCAAATTAACAAAGGAGACAAAGTAGAGAATGGCAGAAAGCACAAATTAACATCATAATTACTTATTGGAAAGGAGAAATGTATTTATACAACCTCGTAAAATGCTTATACATAAATCAACTGAAACCGATCGCTTAACCAATCTAAAACTACTTCTAAACTAACCGAATGATTAATTCTTTAAGTAAATCAAGATACTACAGTAGGATTTATGCATTAATGTGTTCAAATTTTTTCACATGGTATCAGAGCGATTGCAGATCAAGCTAAATCTCCAGCAAAATCAGCTGAAGACATATTTTATACAAGGTAGCAACTGAAGCAGAAGATCCATAAAGGGCAACTCAACAGCAGGAGGACATAGTCCCAGAAAGGGCTACGTAGGGGATACGCAGTCCCATCTGGGTGACGCATAGACAATGTAACACCCTCTAGAGGGACGCAGGAGCAGCCTGCGCTGCGTAGAGGCTGCGCTGCGCAGAGGCTGCGCTGCGCAGAGGCTGCGCTGTGTTGTAAAATTTAGCTAGGTTGGTCTTCATTTTGATTATGAAAAGAAGGAGATAAATATAATAAAATGTGTTTTTGTAGTTGCCTCATGGGTTTCATGAGCATATTTTAGATGGGCTTCTTCTTGATGTCCTTTAGGGTTGAGTTAAGTGTTAGATCTAGTTTTTTTATATGCTTCAAGATCTTCTGGAAGAAGCCTACATCAACCCTCAAGACATCAATGAAAGACAAATGAAGAAAACACCTTTTCAACGATGGGATAAACCTTATCAAGACGACCTAAACTAGTCGGCCTAATTCGCAACTATATGGTCGGCTTAAATTGAATAAATGTGCTCTATATATATAGATATGATATGCAGTATACATCCATCGAACATCTCTGAGATTACAGTTCGAAAAAAACAAGTTTACAGTGCGTATAAGGATGGAACAACGTTGAAAAAGGAAGTAAGTCTTGTGGATAAACTGAGGATGATATAGCGTGGAAAAGGAGTAAGGATTGCGGTCAAAGCAGAGATTATACAACGTGGAACATGGAGCAAGCACTGTGGTCAAGTATAAGGTTATACAACAGAAAATTGCGGATAACTAAAAGATAGACAACGTTAGAGAAGGAATAGAAATTGCGGATTTGGATTTGTCTGAGATATCATAACAGATTTGCAGACTTAGCTCTGAGTCAGTGCGTATATCTCAAGAAACAAACACGTGTTACATAAGAGTTAATAGTGTGGTATAAAGACAAGAAATGTACTAATGATATAATAGTGCGGAATAATATTTGCGGATGAATCTAAGGTTGACAGTGCTGAAAGGGAGCAGATCAAAGGACAGATTTGAATACGAATTTGTCTGAAGGAAGAAGGCGCTGAAGAATATAGTTTTCGGAAGTAACTTAAGAGTATAGTTTAAGGAAGCAACTGAATGATTGTGGAAGTAACTAAAATATATATATTGCTGAACATAAATATGTCTCTGGTTTTATAGACAAATACAGTGACCTAAAGATAAAAGGTAAGGAAGGTAAATCAGAGATTTACCTTCCTAACCACATTGCAAGAGATTCAGTTACAAGAAAAATATATGCTGTATAAGTATTTTGATAATTGACTTGATGAAGAATTGACTAAGAAGACATAAGCAAGCTCACAAGTAATTATCAAGAAGAGAATTTGAATTAAACCCCAGCTCTTAAATTCTCAACATGGTTTCAGAGCTATGGTCAAAGGTTATGGCAGTTTGAAGAACACTCATCCATCTTTGAAGCAGTCTCAGTGAAAGGATCTGTTTGCACTAAAGATGAAGATCAAGATCCCAAGGTCATTTCTGGGCTAATACTTTGAAGTATCTTGAAAGCATGAATTGACAATTTCAGTGAGCTAGTCCATTTGCCATATTAAAGACATCAAGTATGAAGAAGAAAGAAGTTTGGATATCACTGTACACAAGTACGGATATCGAAGATATACACTCGATATAGTCACAGTGAGTCAATTTCAGATCAGTGCGAATTAAGGTGCAGTACTTCAACAGTTTCATTGTTTCCACAATGTGCTATCACATAATTTGGATGTAAGGGTTGTAACAATTCTATGCTCATGATGATACTATAGTCATTACGCTATATAGATTCTCAATGATATCTCAGAAGAAGGGTTTCGGTTATCACAATACCACTACTATGATAAGGGTTAAGTTCCTTCACAGTGAGAAGGTTTCATTGTCAACACAGTGAGAGGGTCTGGATACATAACATTGGTGTTATTACAAGGATTTGGTATTTTCACATATCCACAGTTTCGGTGATATTACAAGATAACAACACAATGGTACCTCAGTACTACCACAAAGAGGAAGTTTCGAGACTCCTACAGTGAGACAAGATAGTTTCGATGCCTCCACGGTGACAAAGATCACAAACTTGATGGAAATATGATTTCTATGCTTCCACAGTAGACTTCCACATAAAGAAAACTCGGTCATCACATAGAGAATTCGAAATCCATGAAAATCAAAATTGTCAGTCCAAAGAACCAGCTTGAAAAGAATCTGAGTACAAGGAACCAAGTAAGTATTTTTCATTCTATAATCAAATTTGGTTAAATGACTTTGTTTTTGCAGGGAGATCTATGAGCTGGTTGGGCTACCGAGAATCCCTACATAAGGAGGATGGTCACAATCCTCGAAGAAAGTGAAGTCACGAAAAGTCAATAAAGATCAATATTTATCTGAATATATGGAAAGGGATAGAAGGGCTCAAAGGATTCTTATGGATTCAGTCAAAGTCCTTACATCCCTTTGTCTATGAAGAATTGAAGACACCAAGAAAATACATGATAAGCTGAAAGAACTATTCTATGCAAAAATGTTGAAGGATAACAGACTCAAACATTCACAGAAAAAAAAGGGAAAGTTTAAGTAAGAGACTTATGAACATTACTAATGTAAATCAGTCATCAAGAGCAAAGGTCATCATGGAAACATATTTCTGGGATGTGATGACATATTGATGAAGCAGGCCAAGGGAATGAAGCTCTTCATTCTTGAGAAATTTCTACAGGATGACTCAAGGGAAAAATATATGAGGTATGTATATATTTATATGCTGACATTGGATGTTTTGAAGTCATGTCATGTGGTTGTAGGTAATGGAAATCTGAACTTAGAAGTATGATCTATGGAGGAGTATCTCTCAATGCACGGACAAATGAAATCAACATAATATGCCCTCATGGAATATGAGGTGGTTTTATATGAACGAGAAACTAGGAAAGTTGTAAGTTCTTGGGAATCAAGAATGTGCAGAAATGAAGAGATCATGAAATGCAACCATGTCAAGAGGCAGTTATCACTTGGAGGCCAAGAAGATGTGACCAAGAGATCTCCTGGAGAGATTTGTAGACTTTGACGGAAGTCTAGTAGAGAAGAAGACCCTTGGAAAAACATATCATTAGGAGATGTATCAATTTGTATAAAGGATGTTGATGCTTACAGGAAGATGTCATGGTGAAAGATCATCACTGAGGTAACTTTTGTTTTAAAAGGGTTCAATTGTAAATGTTTATCTGGATGAATTTGTGTATGGATTCTAATCATGAGAAAGGATGTATGATCCTGAGAGATGATTCAAAGGAAAGCAACATGACACAATAATGGACCAGATAAGGAAGTCTGGTGAATCACTCCGATAGTTGACAAGACTCAGGATGGAAGTGATGGATGATCTGTGCCCGATGAAAAAAAAATGGAGATTCCTCAATACCAAAATCCATGACATCAAGGACATGAATTTTTCATGAGTAGTTGGGTGTCTCACCATTGCTGCTAGAGGTCCCTGGTTAAGAGGGAGCCTGATGGTAAGTTTCTTACTTGGAAGAAACTTGGTAATTCCTAAGGATGAGCTTAGGTACATTCTTTGTATAAGGATGAGTACATTCCCTTGTGGAATAGGTCCGCCCTGGGAGGGAGAGATAGACACATCATTCTGGTCTTGGGAAGATAGAATGGAGGATTGGGTAATCATCTGGGATTCGATTTTCTTTGAGAATGTGATCGGGCATTCAATATAAGAGTAGTCGGGGACTGATATTCTTTGAGGGCTAGCTACCCAAGAGAAGAATAGTCTAGGAAGGTCATACTTTGGGAACATCCGGGTGGAGTATGTACCTTGGAGAGACAATGACGAAGGTGCCTATAAGTCATGTGTCTCGCCAGCATTGAAGTCCATTGTCTTGTTGAAGAGATGGGGCTGTTAGTCAAGGCCTTGCACTAGTACAATGTTGGTTGATATGATGCTATACGGATGCGATTACCAATCCGATTTTTCTTATGAGATTCTTTGAGTTTAAAAGTGATTATGTAACTATATGAATATCTCCCTAGTTAAGAGGGAGTGTTGTAAAATGTAACTAGGTCAGTCTTCATGTTGATTATGAAAAGAAGGAGATAAAGATAATAAAATGTGTTTTTGTAGTTGCCTTATGGGTTTCATGAGCATATTTTAGATGGACTTCTTCTTGATGTCCTTTAGGGTTGAGTTAAGTGTTAGATCTAGTTTTTTTATATGCTTTAAGATCTTCTGGAAGAAGCCTACATCAACCCTCAAGACATCAATGAAATACAAATGAGGAAAACACCTCTTCAACGATGGGATAAACCTTATCAAGACGACCTAAACTAGTTGGCCTAATTCACAACTATATGGTCGGCTTAAATTGAATAAATGTGCTCTATATATATAGATATGATAAGTGGTATACATCCATCAAACATCTCTGAGATTATAGTTCGGACAAAACAAGTTTACAACGCGTATTTGAAAGGATGGAACAACGTTGAAAAAGGAAGTAAGTCTTGTGGATAAACTGACGAAGATACAATGTGGAAAAGGAGTAAGAATTGCGGTCAAGGCAGAGATTATACAACGTGGAACATGGAGCAAGAACTGCGGTCAAGTATAAGGTTCTACAACATAAAATTGCGGATAAGTAAAAGACAGACAACGTTGGAGAAGGAATAGAAATTGTGGATTTGGATTTGTCTTAGATATCATAACAGATTTGCGGAGTTAGCTCTGAGTCAATGCATATATCTCAAGAAACAAATACGGGTTACATAAGAGTTAATAGTGCGGTATAAAGACAAGAAACGTACTAATGATATAACAGTGCAGAAGAATATCTGCAGATGAATCTGAGGTTGGCCGCGCTGAAAGGGAGCAGATCAAAGGATAGATTTGAATACGAATTTGTCTGAAGGAAGGAGCTGAAGAATATAGTTTTCAGAAGTAACTTAAGAGTATAGTTTAAGGAAGCCACTGAATGATTGTGGAAGTAACTAAAATATTTAGATTGCTAAACATAAAGATGTCTCTGGTTTTATAGACAAATATAGTGACCTAAAGATAAAAGGGAAGGAAGGTAAATCAGAGATTTACCTTCCTAACCACATTGCAAGAGATTCAGTTACAAACAAAATCTATTCTGTATAAGTATTTTAATAATTGACTTGATGAAGAATTAACTAAGAAGACATAAGCAAGCTCACAAGTAATTATCAAGAAGAGAATTTGAATTAAACCCTAGCTCTTAAATTCTCAACAGCCAGTTTGCTCACGCAGAGGCTAGCCAAAGGGATGCAGTCCAATTATTTTTATGTTGTAGAGAAGTATTTCAGAGATCCGGAAGCAGTGCTTCAGATCTTTAGCAGTTGCTGGTGTGGTGGAAATTCTACTGGTGCAGAATTGTGCCTAGCTAAGTCGACAAAGAGTGGGAGGAAGATAGTCACTCATCAAATCTGGACCAAACAGATCTGAGATTCGATTAGGAGGGTGATCGGAGAGAACTGTCTAATTATTTTGGCTGAATATTTCTAGGAGGGAAGAGGGTTTTTGATTGCCAAGAAACCCAGATCCAACATTTATGTTGAGTCTTTCAGCAGAAAGAGGGAGAGGACTATTGTTCCATCAGATTTGAGCTAGATGGCTTCTCATGGGCTGAGAAATAAGGACAGGTTGGACGGTGTGTCCAACTTCGTCATCTGGAGAGCCAGGATACTGACAGTCCTGGATGAGTATGACATCAAGAACCATGTAGAGAATGTACTAGTTGAGCCTGCAGATCCTGATCCTATGAAGAAAATTAATGAAAATCAAGCGCGGGCTAAGCATTTGATTATGGGTGGAGTAAAATATCATTTCATGCCACACATCGCCGGAAAGAAGACGACAAATGATATGTGGATTGCGTTGGAGACAATGTATCAGGGAAGCTCCGTTCAATGAAAGATGATTCTAGAGAATTAGACGAGGCTATTCCAGATGCAGAAAGGTGAGGAGATAGACCCCTTCATTTTCTGACTTCAGATTATCCGGGATCTACTAATTGCCATGGGTGCAACTCCGGACGAAGGGCTCTTGGTAAGGATTGCCTTGAATGCAATCACCGAGCAGTGGGAAACGTTTGTCCAAAGCATATTGGGCAGGGCATCGTTTCCATCTTGGGCAGACATGTGGGAAATCCTCCATCAAGAAGAGATCAGGAGAATCACCAAGAGGCATAACAACAGTAGAAAAACTGTCAGGGTGAAGAAAGAAGAGGAAGATGATGCAGCCCTTGCATCGAAGGAATGAAGGCATCAAGGGAAGAAGAAAAGGGACCTATCCTAGGTCTGGTGCTTTAACTGTGGTGAACTTGGACACTTCGCCAACACTTGTGTTGAGCCCCAAGATTGTGTTTTCTTTCATCTTACTTTACCTCATTTTCCTTTGTCCATTGTTATCCCAGACCCAAATGATCAATGAAATTAGTTAAAATTACTTTTAGAATGATTAACATGGCTAACTTGCTAAGTTTTGTGATTTTGTCATTAGTAATGCATCTTAATCGAATCCAATGCTAATGCGTATATCTGCAGTTAACTGCACTGGCAAATGGTTTCACGTCTGGGCTATTGTTCCGTGTCCTTCAACAAAGCCACATGGGTATATTCTACATTATGTCCTCATTGTTCATTGCTCACCATGAAGAATGAACCGAATTCTAGACGTGGTTTTGGTACGTGGGAACTCATTCAAGGAGGCAGACTTCTAATAGGACTGTCCTAGTCCAGATGTCCTTTTTCTCTTTACGCTGCCATCTTTAGAGTCCTAGTACGATTTTGATAAGGAAAGACAATGATCCCCGTATTGTTGCAAGTTCTGTTATGTAGATTTGTTATAAAAGCACTCGGGAAACCGAGAGACAAGCTCTAGATTTTGCTTAGATTTCATGTATTGACTGTTATATTTCTGAAGACCGAGACTACTCTGTTTCAAGTTATTTTCCTTTAATGAAGAAGACAACATTTCTTTGAACGCGTTGAGTATATATTGAGTTAGATTCCGTCTGGTGGTAGAGGGCCCCTGCCTCCTGTACGGCTTTACTTTCATAATTTAGATAAGTATCTTAGTTGTTTTCACGTTTTTGAAGTTTGAGTTCATAGTTAATTTTATTAGCCACTATAGCTATACTTGTTCTAAGAAAATCTTCCAAAAGATCATGATAATGAATGGGAAATGGCTGTAGTGTTGTAGGATTTATTTGTAATTTCTTTTGTTCATTATCACAGTTGAACTTATACTAAGCAAACTCTTCCAAAAAATCCTTATGATGTCTAAGGCATGACTGTGATACTGAAAGTTTCAGTTGTTTGTTTACACTAAGTAGCATAGCTGATCTTACTCTTAAAACGCTCTTCCAAAATATCATAATAATGGGTAGGAGATAGCTGTGATGTCTTAATTTTTAAATTGCTTTTAGTCTTTATGTTTGCATTTGCACTGAATTGTACAGCCAGGATTGTTCTAGCAAGCTCTTCCAAAATACCATTCATGATGGACAAAACAGGCTGTAGAATCCCATAGATTAATGCATGATAACTTAGTTAGGGTACTCCGGAGTCAAATTGCATTCAATTCATGCTCTGTCATTTTGTTTTAAGTTTGATAATGGCTTGTTAGTTCAACACTGTTTTAGACTAGTGACATCTTAGTTCAGTTTTAGTTTAGCTCATTGTATTTTCATTACATATTTAGTTGTCATCCATTGCATATTAGATTACTTGTAAAACTTAAACAATATGGCCTTCATTATTTACAAAATCCCTTTTGTTCTAAATCCATAATTGACTCATAACCATCTGCACAGAAGACACTATCATCTCAAGGCCTGAAATACTTTTACAACTCCTTCATAAACAGAACCTTTCCTCAAAAGACTACTTTAAAAAGAGATCCATAACTTTTGAATAAGGTTTAGTGATGTTAAACTAGGTTGCAGAATAGAATTAGGAGCTAGTTTTAGAGTAGAGATCTTATGATGCTAACAATATTTTTCTCCAAATATGTTTCAACAAATCTTTAACCATGGATAAAATGTTGTATCATTATAAGCTGATTGTTTAATTGTTTAGTTAGGAGAATTTGTATACTTAGCTGACCATTTCTCAAGCTCTCCTAAAATACCTTTGATGAAAGAATTGGACAAGTTAAGTTTATGTTGTGATTCATTTTCTTGAAGTCATTATCAAGCTTTGTATTCTGCTTAGTCATAGTTTAGGTTTGATTCTGTTTCAGTATTTGCATTTGCATTTGTCATTTTTCATCAACCAATTAGGCTTCACTCTGTTTTTTTTTTTTTTTTTTTCAAAGAAATGCTTCAAAAATTAATTGGTTACAGTTGATAAGAGATCTTTTCATTAACTTCACATCACTGCTTTTCATGGAACTTTTGACAAATTCTTCTCTTTGAGAGTGGTTTAGATACAAAATTTTCACCTATGACTCATTCACAAGAAAAGGACTCTTCTTCTATCTATTGTCCTCATTTTTATCAAGCCTGTCAAGCCTATCATTAAAATTTAACATCATATGGCCCTAGCCAATGTGTTTGAAATTTACCTTGAAAATCTCAATTTTGAATCCAAATACAGTATTTCACTCACTTTTCTTTGAATTTTCTTCTTGATGTACTTATCATGCCATCTAGTCCTTTGTCATGGACTAGACTCTGTCAACCGCATACTGCCCGATCTCATCCAATCTGTTGGACCAAGCCCAGTCTATGCTTTTGTGCCTCCGTTAAATCAAGTCTTAGCTGAACTGCCATTTTGAAAGTTTGAATCTGGAACTCTATGGGAAACAAAACTTGCTTTCCATAAACAAGTTCATAAGGAGTATGGCCTGTTGTGTTTCTCCATGTAGTTCTATAGGCCCACAAGGCTTCAGGAAGCCTATCTACCCAATCTCTTCTATGTAAATGAACAATATTTGTTAGGATTCCTTCAATGACCTTATTAGTAGATTCCACTTGACCATTTGCTTGTGGATGATAAGGAGTAGATTTTCTATGCCTGATTTTGTATCTCTCCATCATCTGTTCCACTAGCCTTGATGTAAATTGAGCTCCTTGATCTGTAACAATTTCCCTTGGGACACCAAAACGAGTAAAAATATCCTCAAAAAGAAAAGTAACTACAGATGCTTCATTAGCAAAAAGTAATGGTTTGGCTTCTACCCATTTGGTAACATAATCAGTGCAAACTAATATATATCTCTTTTGTCTTGATGGAGGACTAATAGGTCCTACAAAATCCAAAGCCCATTTTTCAAAAGGTTCAATATGTACCTGAGGCTGTAATGGCATCTCACCTGAAGGAGAAGGTTTCCCTACCCTTTGGCAACTGTCACACCTTTTGACATACTCTTTAGCATCTTTAAACAAGGATGGCCAATAATATTCTAAATTAAGGATCTTATAGTGATCCGATCACTGCCTCCAGTATCACTCCAACCACATCACGTGGTAATGGTATTAAGATCTTTTAAAAACGACTATGGCTTATACAGGTTTAAATGAGCATGTTAGTTTGCATACACATTAACATGAATTAAACATAATCAGGAAGCACATAACACATAAGCGAAAGACAACCAAATTGGTAACGGAGTTCACCCCTCCAACTCACTGGGGTTACCTCTCCGGACCTGCTTCAATTGGAAGGCAGATCCTTTATATTTCATCTTCAAATTAAGCTTTCATACATTCCAGTTCCATGGCTGAGCATTAGCCAAGCACTACGGCTTTCAAAGGCTAAGTTTCCTATCCTTTCTCCTCCTCTTTCAAAGGCTCACATCATGATTTTATATAGTTTTTCCCCATAACTCCCCAATCCACAATAGTAGGATCTCAAGACATTTTAAGGAAAGATGTAAAACTCCATGATTCTAGACTTTAAAACTTACTTAAGGCAAAAAAAATGGTAAAACCTAACTGTAGATCTTAACTATGCCAAGAAAGCTCAACTCCTTAATGAGAATAGCAAAACACATTGAATGGGTTGTGAGGTCAATTCTCACATAAAACAAATTTCTCAAAATGAAAAATAAGTGAATATTTTGGTGAGTCATTTTCCACTCACTTAGAACATTATCCACTTCATAATTTTTAAAATGAAATAATGAATTAATTCACTCATTACTTTGTCACCCATCATAAAGTGTCTTCATGGTGCATAAGTAAACTTCTTTGTTGGTGGAGATCCTCCTGGATCAAACCTCCCCGAAAAGAAAACTTTTGGTCTCCAAAAGTATCAGCTTCAATCCATCGTCAACTGTATTCTCTGAAAGGCACATTCCCACATGACTCCTTCACCTGACGTACTTCGGAATCAGAACGCAATGCCAACACCTGCAACTGCTGCAATGCGGATGTCTGAAAAGGCACATCCCTTCAAGACTCCTTCACCTGGCGTACTTCAGAATCGGAATGCAAAAGCCCACATCTGCATAAAGCTGCAACACAAATGTCTGAAAAGGAACATCCCTTCAAGATCCCTTCACCTCAGTCCTTCAAAATCGGAATGCAAAAGCCCACATCTGCATAAAGCTGCAACACAAATGTCTGAAAAGGAACATCCCTTCAAGATCCCTTCACCTCAGTCCTTCAGAATCAGAATGCAAAAGTCCACATCTGCATAAAGTTGCAACCTGTAGCTGATCATACCTGTTTACAACACTTGCCAAAGGTCAAGTTTACATGCCAAAATGGCTTTAGGAAAATTTCCTGATCCCATTTGCTTACAAAGATGCCAACAAGGCTTAATGCGTAAAAATACGCCTCTCACTCTCACTCTCCCTTACATAAGAGTGGCTAAAAACAAGCCTTTTCCAATGCTTCATAAGCATATTTTACATCATCTCTTTCATCGTTGGCCACTTTGGCCTTTTACATGACATTCAACCATTTACATGCAAAAAATTTTAATGCCAACCATGGCCTCTTACATGGAAATTACCAAGTAATGTAATGTGACAAATATGTGCTCAATGGAACAATATACAAATGGTTCAAAAAAAACCCCTTTTAACATGCACGGGCTCAAACTCCTAAACAATACCAACTCACCGTGTGTGTCTTTGTCCGCTCATTCTGCTGGTAGCGCTCCTTTCATTCACTGCTTTCTCAGTGTTTCAATAACACAACAAAACCATCTATAATTTTCCTGTGTCTTGGAGGGCTTCCATTGCAGTTGCCGCACCAACATTTCCTCCTGGCATAACTCCAGAACCACCTGCAATACCAGCTGCAGTGTTTGCAACCAAGTTACCATACAAATTTGGAGTAACCATCACATCAAATTGCTCAGGTTTTGAAACAAGTTGCATACATCAGTTATCAACAATGATTTCATTATACTTGATACTTGGGTATTTCTTTGCAACTTCACGACAGGATTCCAGGAATAATCCATCTGCAAGCTTCATGATATTGGCCTTGTGCACTGCTGTCACTGTCTTCCTATTGTTGAGATATGCATATTCAAATGCATACTTGGCAATCCGCTCTGAACAGAACTTTGTTATTACCTTTAGACTTTCGATGACGCCCGGAACGACCTCGTGTTCCAAACCAGAGTACTCGCCCTCGGTGTTCTCTCTGATGACGACAATGTTCACATTGTCGTGCCTGGTGGAGAGGCCGGGGAGATTCGAACAGTGAACAAGGGAAGCAAAAAGATCCAATTCTTGATTAGCTTATCATTTGGACCAGGTTTACGTCCAACGCACTGTGCAATGATTTCTGCTAGTGCGTCTGCAACCATTTTTTGTAACACCTCTTCCTGTTCCCTTTTCAGAGCAGCCATCAGTGGTTGAATAACTGGATTTAACCTAGCAGGCAATTCCACCATCCAAACAACTGCACCTGACATGAGGGCCGAAACGCTAACATGCAAATTGCCCTGAACAGTTTTCAAATAACCTGCAGTGGCCAAAACTCGTTGCCTTGATGCCTCCAAACTCTCAAGAGTTTGTTTCTCCTTCCCATCTCCTGATAATGCATCCTTGGACGCTGAAAGCTTTGTGCCAAGATCAATCACGACATCTATACCTAGCTCATCTGCTGGAGGAATTCCAGCATCGAACACATTTTGAAAGGAACCCGAGGCATCTGCAATTCGGATCAGTGAAGCAACCTCTACGTTGACAAAGAGCATCGCCCCTTCTTCGGTCAATTCCGTGCACAGATTCACCACATCGCCTCTGCGCCATCCAGGGAGCTGGTTACAAAAACCCTGGCGGAGATCTCGAACACATCTGCACACCGATCACGGGAAGGGATCCTCCAACATTAATGGGCAGTTACAACGGATCAACTATCGCTCCTTTATCATTGTCCAGAATGCCGATTTTGTGGCACAAAATCCGGCAATTCACTTCTATCACGGAAAACCAATCCATGAATTCCCCACCGGCCCAAATTTATCGTGGGAAATGAATTGCCTTCCCTGACTATGCTGATGACCATAATCTTCACGTGAAAAATGTCCGCTCCCCATTTCTGTTTTACTGAACGACGATCATGGGAAGAAAACTAACAAAATCGGCTTACACCACTCTCACCGATAACGAATTCTGAGATCCATTCTGCCAGGGAGTCATCGTAAATACTGAGATCACATTTCTTTTCATTATAGGGGCAGCAGGTAACAAAACTAAGACTGCTATTGGAGTCATGTACAGCGATAGATTCTTCAGAAGAAAGAAAAATGCCTTGGAGGACAGTTTTTAGAGCCTGTGCAACTGTTGTACCTATGTACATATAAATCCATACCAAAAGAAACGCAACTCTTGCAACTACAGACACAATGGTGGCAGATGTCGAGGATCTAGCTGTAAAAGCGTGAACCAAATCGACACATTTTGATGCGTGGGCACAAAAGACATTAGAGAGTGAATCTAAGAGCATATGCTATGTAAGCATTTTTTTTAGTTGCAGGTATTCCATGTTTCTTGCACAGGTTCTGAAGCTCTCTCGTGGAGAGACTACGATAATCCACAACTCCCATCTTTGCTACCATTAAGAGCATCAAAAGCCGGTAATTGCAGCTTATGGTTGTTGTTGTTGACAATTTCATAGACACAAAATTGATTTTGTCTTAAAGCACTTGATGGAACTGATCTTCAATGGCTTACGAAGTGCACTAGACAACAGGTTATTCCCCAAGTTACTGACCGATTCAGCTAGAGGTCGATCAGCAGCCCCCTTTTTTTTTCTTTTTAACTTCAGGTCGCAATAACTTTTCCATCTGGAGGCCGTTTGACGTGATTCCAGCGTCGTTGGATTCCTCTTGTCGATCTCTTCGCGATGGTTCCATTATTTGTTGATTCCGAGTTAGAAGAATTTTGAGAATTTTCCATCAAAAGACGAATACCTGCCCCCATAAAACTCGAAATTTTGCAGAAGATCAGAAATATAACCTGGAGAAACATCATGAAATGCTTACCAAACTCGAATCAAGCATTTCTTTCTTGTAAGCGTGTTTTTTGAATGGTGAATGGAGATTTCTTCACGAGCTCTTTCGCCATATGTTTGCTTGAATCTTGGCGAATTTCAGGGTGCAACTTCTAGAACTTCTTCTCCCAATGGCCACTGATTTTGCAAACGTAACACCAAGTCATTCCAATCGCGGTTCTCATATAGGAGGATTGAACGTTTCATTCTTCGTCTCTTCGCACCGCTTTAATCATCTTTTCCTTTAGGTGATAAGTAACTACACCATAGTTAGCATCTATGAAAGCAATCACTTCTTCTATGTGCAAGTAGAATCTAATGATTGTTATAACTCAGTTAACTTTAAATTGATGGGGACTAGGTGGCTTGATTCCTTTCCTGGAATCAGGTGATGAAGAGATGGATTTTGTTTCAGCTGCCTCTGAGCATTCTCCTTCTTCCTGTTGATAACCCAAACCTGCAAATGGTTGTCTTGATACAACCTCCAATGGTTGGGTGATTCCTTGGCCATTTATGCCAAGTCCACCTCCGCTATAACCCATCTTCATGAGGATTTTCATGCCAACATTAGTTTCATATTGAGAGAGAACAAAACTTGAAGTGACATCATATACCTTGGTTTGACATGCAACCTCTGTCATCTCAACCTTTTGCAATTTAGACAATATCTCCTCTTTAGGTCGTAGCATCTCTTGAAGCTCCTTCTTATCGAGCAATAATGTTCGCAATTCTGCATTTTCAGCTTGAAGGCTTTCGTTTATCTCTTGCAACTCTTGCAGTCTTTCAGCGTGCTTCGCTCTTTTTCCCATCCTGCAAAGTAGTCACCTGCTCCGATACCACTTGATCTGATCACGGGTCGAGCACTACACAACCATCTCGTGTACGGTATTAAGATCTTTTTAAAACGGCTATGGCTTATACAGGTTTAAATGAGCATGTTAGTCTGCATACACATAATAAAATGAATTGTACATAATCAAGAAGCACAAAAAAAATAAGAGAAAGACAACCAAATTGGTAACGGAGTTCATCCCTCCATCTCATTGGGGCTACATTTCTGGATCTACTTCAATTGGAATGCAAATCCTCTATATTTCATCTTCAAATTAAGCTTCCATACATTCAAGCTCTATGGCTGAGCATTCGCCAAGCACTATGCTCTAAATGACTAAGTTTTCTATCCTTTATTCTCCCCCTCTATTTCAAAGGCTCACATCATGAGTTTATATAGTTTTTTCCCATAACTCCTCAATCCACAATAATAGGATCTCAAGACATTTTAAGGAAAGACAAGCTCCATGAATCTAGGATCTTAAAACTTACTCAAGGTAAAAATGGTAAAACCCAACTTCAAGGATCTCAACCATGCCAAGAAAGCTCAACCTCTCAATGAGAAATAGCAAATTAGGTGTGAGGTCAATTCTCACATAAAACTAATTTCTCAAATGGAAAATAAGTGAATATTTTGGTGAGTCATTTTCTACTCACTTAGAACATTATCCACTTCATAATTTTTAAATGAAATAATGCATTAATATTATTCCTTACTTTGTCACTATCATAAAGTGTCTTCATGGTGCATAAGTAAACTTCTTTGTTGGTGGAGATCCTCCTGGATC
The DNA here is from genome assembly GCA_034641835.2 of Pinus albicaulis. Lineage (NCBI taxonomy): Eukaryota > Viridiplantae > Streptophyta > Pinopsida > Pinales > Pinaceae > Pinus > Pinus albicaulis. The sequence continues at coordinate 1,284,709,893 of CM076574.1, read as the reverse complement.
ATATAGGCTGTCCTCTTATCAGCAAAGTGTCCGCCACAAGGTTTATCATGACATGCTTTGAGAATCTCAGGCATCTCATCTTCACGAACACATCTCCTAATGATCAAATCTGTACATGTCTTGTACAACTCATTAGCAACCCATGAATATTTTGCACTGTCATAAATGATTTTTCTTTTATCTCTTGTATTCATTATTGAAGGAAATTTTCCTGAAACTAAATAATTAGCAATGTCAGCAAACCAAGGAGTTTGAGTAGAAATTGCAAAAAGATATTCATCAGGAAATTGATCTTCAACTGGAGTGTCATCTTTGATGTTTTAGAGTCTAGATAGGAAATCAGCTACTGTGTTTTGTTTTCCAGGCCTATCTAGAATGGTAATGTTGAATTCTTGTAAAAGCAATAACCATCTTATGACTCTGCCATTAGTAATTGATTTGTTCATTAAGTCTCTAATTGCAGAATGATCAGTGTGAACAATTGTTTCATAGCCTGTTATATAGTGTCTAAATTTGTTTATGGCATGAACAACATCTAAAAACTCTTTTTCAGTTACAGTATAGTTTAACTCTGCAGAAGTCAAATTTTTACTGGTATAGTAGATGGCATAAAGAATCGGGTCTTTTTGTCCCAACACTGCTCCTAGAGCTGTATCAGAAGCATCTGTTGAGATATGAAAAGGTAACTTCCAGTTAGGTCCCCTTAAAATAGGTGCTTCAGAAATTTTGGTTTTCAGGGTCTCAAAGGCTAACTGGTAATCATAATTCCACTTGAATTCACAGTCTTTGGTAAGAAATTTGAAGAGTGGAGATGCTATCTTGGTGAAGTTTTCTATAAACCTCCGATAATATCCTGTAAATCCTAGAAAACTCCTAACATCTTTTTGACAACTTGGAAGAGATAAGTTAGAGATGACTTCAACTTTTGACTCATCAACTCTAATCCCATCCCCTGAAATGTGATGCCCCAAAAAAATACCTTCAGTAAACATCATGAAACATTTCTCATGACTAAGTGAAAGATTTGCTTCTTGACATCTCTTTAAAACTTTTTCCAAGTTTGCTAAGGCTTCTTCAAATGTGTTTCCATAAATTGTGAAATCATCCATGTATACCTCTACACAATCATGTATTAGATCTGAAAAAATTCCTAATACTGCCCTTTGGAATGTTGCAGGTGCATTTCATAATCCAAATGGCAATACTCGGTAAGCATAGGTACCCCAAGGACAGGTAAATGTGGTTTTGTCTTGATCTTCAAGTGCTACTTGGATTTGGTTGTAACCACTAAACCCATCTAGGAATGAGAAGTACTTTTTGCCAGCTAATGTATCTAACACTTGATCTATGAAAGGCAAGGGAAAATGGTCTTTAAGAGTAGCTTTTTTTAATTACCGTTAGTCAATACATACCCTCCATTTACCATTTTTCTTTGGCACAATTAGCAAAGGAGAAACCCACTGACTATCTGAAATGGGATAGATGAAGTTGAAATTTAAAATTTTTTGCAATTCTTCTTTAACAATCTCCCTAAGATTTGGATTCATCCGTCTTTGAGGTTGTCTGATTGGTTTACAATTTTTCTCTATATAGATGTGATGAGTGCAAGTCTTGGGGCTTATCCCTTTCATGTCAGTGTATTCCCATGCATATGCAGAATAATGTCTCTGTAATACTTTGACTAACTCTTCTTGTTGAGATTTTTCTAGGTTCTTGTTTATGTTCAAAGTTTTGCCTGGAAAATTTTCACTTGTAGAGCTGCCAAATTTGTCCATAGAATGAAGAGACATCTGCCTAGATGACAAAAATTCAATATTGGATCCCTCCTGAAATGATTCATGTTTGTGTTCTGGAGAGGATTCAAAGTTTTCTAGAGTATTCAGAATTTGATTATCTTCACTAATTTCTGAAATTGTGAAGAGTGGTTGTAAATATTCTTCATCCTCTATCCATTGAGTGTCATCTAGATCCGTAATTGTCCTAGCTGGAGGATATAAAGTGAACTTTTTAGTTGAACTACCATCAGAAATATACATATCACCGGATCTACAACTAATAAAAGCATCAGATGTAGCCAACCAAGGTCTTCCTAATATAACAGGATGGCCTCCTAGATTATTCTTAGGAGTTAGGATCATGAAATCCACAGGGTACTCCCAAGAATCTAGAGACACTGGAATGTCTTCTATTACCCCATCTGGTTTGATCACAGATCTGTCTGCTAATTGTAATAATGTGGGTGTAAAGAGAAGATTAGGAAGTTTCAGCTTATCCATGATTTGTCTACTCATGATATTGATTGCTGCTCCTAAATCAATGAGTGTGTTTTGGATTTCAATTCCATTGATGTGAATTTTAACAACTGGATTTCCTGGGTCAAGATACTTTGGAATAGCAATCTTACCCATCATAATGTCTACTATTTTTCCTGCCAATTGAATTTTCTTTGTTTCTCTTATTCTTTTTCTCGTTTTCTTCATGCTCAACTCCTTTATTGTTTTGGCTAAAATTGGAATTTCCTTGATGGCTTGTAATAATGGAATTTTAATGCAAACATTTCTCAGCTCATCTAGGAAATCATAATTAGGCACCATGATTCGTTTTTCTACCCCTCTATCAATTTGTAATCTTTCTGGAAAGGGAGGTATAGAAGTAGATGTGGATGGTTGCTCTAATACAGGAGTTGAAATTATTGGATCTTTTTGCTTTAATTTTTCAGTGTTTGGGTCTTGAAAAGATGTGTCTTCCTCAAGACTTTTATTCACTCATAGAGAGTCTTCCTCAGAGTTATCTTGTTCTTGTATGATCACAAAAAGTTTCCTCTTTTCAAGTATTCTTCCTGACCTAAGTTGAACATCACTAAGGTCTAAAGTAGTAATTAAATAAGTTGGAAACTGTTGGCCTTCTATCATGTATGTGTTCTGAGGATTTTTATTATTGGGGTTTGGTATGGGTTGAGCAGGAAATTGATTTGATTTTTGAGGGAATGGTAATGGAAGTGGTTGATTTTGATGTGGTGGATTCTGATGATGTTGTTGAGGATTTTGTTGAAAATTTTGTTGAGGATTTTGAGGATAAAAATGTGGGTATGGTGGATAGGATGGTGGATACTGATAGTACTGAGAGTATCTTCCAAAGGGATTTTGTGCTCCTTGTGCCCAATCTTGAGATTGATTTTGAAATTGAGGCCAAGGTTGCTGTCAAGAATTCCAAGGTGGAGGTTGATTATACATTTGATCATGGAATCCTTGTGTTTGAGGTCCCTGCCAAAGTCTTCTAGAGACAAAATTAAGAGATTCTGTGGAATCTGTAGGAGTTTCCTCCTGAAAGATAGCTTTGAGACCAGGAAGAGAAGGAAAATTCTTGGTCTCATGTTTTTCAGAACAAATGACACAGGTCTCTACAACTTTTACATCCAAAGGACACTCTCTCAAGGCATGTTTCTTTCTACATTTGGGACAAAAGATTGTCAAGGCATCAGATTCAACTTTTTGCTTGTTTTGTATCTTAAGGGTGTCTATTTGTTCACTAAGACTCCCTAAGATGTCAGATTTAAAATCATCAAGCATATGTCCCATTTCTGATCTACTTACTGTCCTAGAAGTAGACTTACTTGCCCTTGCAAGAGCAGGATCTCTTGGACCTTTTACAGTTTTAGATTTCCCTCTTGAAAGGTTGATACATAACTCAGATATTTCAGGTAATGTGAGCTGTGATATATCCCCTTTTCCCATCATGTTAATGATATCCAACCATTCATCCCTAATTTTCTTCAACAGAAGAGCTTTTAAGGTGTCTTGATCTAGGTTTTCCATTTTTGCTCTTTTGATGTTGTAATGAAATCTCTCCAACAAATCTTCCAAGTTTTCATCTTCTTTTTGTACCATCTTAAACACTTCTTCCTTATGATTGACCGGCATACAATAATCCAAATACCTCTCTAGAAATGCTTGTTTCATGTCTTCCCATGTCCTAATATAACTGTTGATCAAACTCATAAACCACTTGAATGCTGCTCCTTTCAATGTTGAAGGAAATAATTTAAGTTTTTTAGCATCTTGTAAGTAGTCATAAGTTCTACACAGGATTTCAAATTCAAATAGGAAGGTTTTAGGATCTTCAGTTTTAAGTCCATAGAAGTTTGGAAGGACAGAGGGTGAAATTTTTTTCATGGTTGTATTGGTTTCTTCATCAATTATAGGGAACCCAAAAGAGTTTCCTATTTCTCTTCTACCTCTTCCTCCATCTGCACCTCTACCTCCTTTTCCTTCACCTCTACCTCTACCTCCAAATAATGTGTGTTCTCCATTAAAGACTCCTCCTCCCCCTTCTTCTGCTATGTTTGACTCTCCTGTGGAAGTGGAAAAGTTTGTATCCCTGACAGGAGTCTTTAGATCTTCTTCTAAGGCAGGTTCAATGGATGAAGTGGAAGGTTTCTCTAATGGGATATATGATATTAGGTCTTCTAGAAGTCCAGGATCAGTAAAGGATGGAATATGGGTCTGAGTTGAAGGTGTACTAGCCCTTGGTCTAGGTGAAACAAGTGGTGTTCTAGGAATCAAATTTTTGTTTCTGCTGCTTATGAATCTACCCCTTGAATCTCTCTCTCTACGCATATAATTGTTTTTGGGAATTAAGAGACAAAGGTTACCTAGTTTTCACTTCCCCGGCAACGACGCCAAAATGTTTGTGCTCAACCTAGTCTCCTAAATTGAGTTCATTTAATTGTCAACCAGGGTTGGTAAACTGCTGAAGTGAAGTGCACTGTTTGTGCCTAGGTGTTTGTTTCATAATGCGTTGTGTTTAGTGTTTTATGATGTTTTTGGTATTTTATGATGATTTATGATGTTTTTGGTCTTTTGATGGTTTTTATGTTCACAAGAAAAATGACTAAAAAACTAGTGGAAAGAAACTATTTGTTAAAAAAAAAAAAGAAAAAAAAAGAAAAAAAAAAGTATAAACATGAAAACCAATCATTGATTGGCATGTTTATACAGAAAAGATAGGGTGAAAATCAGAGTCTTTCTGACATTCTAACTTTTCCATTTTTTTTTTTGCAAGCAGCTGTTACAAAATCATAAGTTCAAATCCATTGCACTTATGATCCATCTCATTTCATTTCATTCCATTCACTTATCCATCCATACTCCATTTCATTCATTCATTCATACTTCACTTCATTCCATATTTCATTCATCTCATTCCATACTTCATCCACCTCATTTCCATATCAAAATTTAAAGTTTGATGTTTTTCTGCAAAATGAATAACACGTCATGGATTGCAGGCCATTTCCTATATTCTTCCACTCCATTTCATAAATTGAATCCATCCCATTTCATCATTCACTTCATACATATTTCATTATACCATATTTCATCACCTATCTTCACTCATTCCATAAAATATTCTATGTATATTCCAAACCACTCCATTCCATGATTAAAATTCTCCACAGGTACATTCTGCAGCTAAACAGATATTCTGCAGCTAATCAGACTTTCCGCAGCCAGACAGTCATTCTGCAGCTACAGATCCTGAAGGCACTGATCAACAAACATTTGAATTGCAACAAGATGATCCAGTATATCCATGAACAAGAAGAATCAAGAAGGATTATGAAGACTCTTCCAAAGGAGAACAAAGTATACAAAGACCACAAAAAGCAAATGAAAAGCAAAGGTAAAAAGTTCTGGTTATAATGGCATTTCATAAAAACTTTAGTATAGTCTAGTTATGAATCATTCGAAAAAGTTGTTTTGATTATTTTTATTGATCATACCAAATATACCCTCCGCAAAAATTTGGATAAAAATCTTTCATTTCGAATTCTATACCTGACCATCATTTAAGCAGTCAAAAAGGCTAAAGTGTTTGATTTCCTCACGTCACTCAGCCAAATCATTTAATGCTGATTTTTTTGAATCCGTTGTAAAAATATCCACAGTCTTTTCACTCATTGATTTGTTTTCTTCACCTCACTTCGTTAACTCATTCCGTAACTACTTCCATCACTCCATTCCGTAGCCAGCCCTTCATCATTTCATTCTGCAAAACAGAGATATCTCTATCACCGTGAGCAGGGGTATATCAGTTTGAAATATCAAACCACTATCACCGTGAGCAGAGATTGAAGCATTATCGCCGTAAATCAGAGGTATATCAGTGCGGAATTTGAAGCCATTGTTACCGAGAAGCAGAGATATATCAGTTTGAAGATTGAAGCACTATCACCGTGAACCAGAGGTATATCAATTTGAAGGTTGAAGTTATTGTTTCCGTGAGCAGAAAGAGTACTAATCTGAAGATTGAAAAAGGAATTATGGGCTTCATTGTAAGAACTGAACCAGTGGGCACAAAATACCTGGAAGGATACCCTCAAAGTAGAGAATTGTTGCAACATGTAGGATGGCTACAATTTCTTGAGAAATTTAATGGCTTCCACAAAGAAGTCACTAAAACATTTGCAAGGTCATTCAAAGGAGCCGAGGTCGAAGTTGGAGATGTTAAATTCACTGTCATAGAGGTTTTTATTGCAGAGGCAACATGATTGCTTAGACATGGAGAGAGATGGTTTAAAAACAGATAATTCCATAATGAATCATGGAAGCAAATCCTAAAATCACCAGGTATGGATGTCACTGTGTTTAAAAAGGGAATTCCAAGTTCTGCATTAAAAAATAAATGGAGAAACATATTTCTTATTCTACAAAAATTTATCACATGTGAAGGTAGATATGACACATTTTATGTTTACCATATTAGATTGATAATGCATTTTCTGGAGGAAGAGCTAAATTTTCCCTATTTCTTGCTTCAAAGTTTGAAAAAGATGGCTTCTGGTGTTCAAAGGAGAGTCCAATTCCTAGAGACAACTCTATACCATCATGGCTTGGTTAAGATTTTAATTGAACACCATTTAGCCGAAACAAAAGACACTTGGGATAATTTCTTGGTAAGAAACCACTTTGAGGAACCAAAAGAGCCCTCACCTGAACATCAGCCTACAAGGAGAAGCAGAAAATGGAGAGCCTCTAAAATTGAAATTGACAAAACAATACAGGAAAGTAGTGAAGAAATAATCTCTGAGAAGTTGACTCAAATTAAGAGACAACTTAAGAAAGAGAGGGTAATCAGGAAATCTGCCACAGAAAAATGAGAGGGATCATCCCAGCCAAGAAGAAGCCATAGACTCAGGGGGAAACTAAGGAAAACACAGATCAAACAAACAGGGGTGATAAATATAGAAGATGAGGAAACATCTATTGAAGATGTTGAAGAAGGTTTTAATGAAAAAACCCCTGAAATTGACCCTGCTCAGCAAGAAGTTTATGACTATGTTGAAACATTGGAAAGGAAAGCTTCAGAGAGTAGAGATAGAACCCCTAGTCCTCCACTGTCCGAAATAGATGTGTTAATAAGGGATAGGTATGAGCTGGAAATACTTAATAGACATATCAAAAATCAGTATGAACTCAACCTTATCTCTACAAATGGAAAAAGTGGAAAAGGCTAATGAAAAGTTGAAAAAGAGGAACAAGAAGCTAATCAGGGCACTTATCAACTTAAGTTTCAAACTAGTCATCAGAAAACCTAGAAGACCTTTAATTTCGAGGCAAAGAAGAAGGAGGGGGTTAGATGTTCTTGCAGAAGTCTCTGAGTTTATGGAATAAGTTGCATGAGGACATGCAAGAAGTCAGCAGTGGGGGTATGTTGAGCCCCAAGATTGTGCTTTCTTTCATCTTACTTTACCTCATTTTCCTTTGTCCATTGTTATCCCAGACCCAAATGATCAATGAAATTAGTTAAAATTACTTTTAGAATGATTAACATGGCTAACTTGCTAAGTTTTGTGATTTTGTCATTGTAATGCATCTTGACCAGAACTAGCTGCAGAATGCAGACATTCCGTAGCTAACCGGCAATTCTGCAGCTGTCTTCACGTTCAAGCATGTTCCAGGTGTCCTCTCAGGAAAAGCCACACATGGTTATATTCCACATTATGTCCTCATTGTTCATTGCTCACCATGAAGACTGAACCGGATTCTGGACGTGGTTTTGGTACGTGGGAACTCATTCAAAGAGGCAGACTTCTAATAGGACAGTCCTAGTCCAGATGTTATTTGTTCCTTTACGCTGCCATCTTTAGAGTCCTAGTACGATTTTGATAAAGAAAGACAATGATCCCCGTATTGTTGCAAGTTCTGTTATGTAGATTTGTTATAAAAGCACTCGGGAAACCGAGAGACAAGCTCTAGATTTTGCTTAGATTTCATGTATTGACTGCTATATTTCTGAAGACCGAGACTACTCTGTTTCAAGTTATTTTCCTTTAATGAAGAAGACAGCATTTCTTTGAACGCGTTGAGTTGATTTTGAGTTAGATTTCGTCTGGTGGTAGAGGGCCCCTGCCTCCTGCACGGCTTTACTTTCGTAATCTAGATAAGTATCTTAGTCGTTTTCACGTTTTTGAAGTTTGAGTTCATAGTTAATTTCATTAGCCACTATAACTATACTTGTTCTAAGAAACTCTTCCAAAAGAAGAAACTCTTCCAAAAGATCATGATAATGAATGGGAAATGGCTGTAGTGTTGTAGGATTTATTTGTAATTTCTTTTGTTCATTATCACAGTTGAAATTATACTAAGCAAACTCTTCCAAAAAATCCTTATGATGTCTAAGGCATGACTATGATACTGAATGTTTCAGTTGTTTGTTTGCACTAAGTAGCATAGCTGATCTTACTCTTAAAACGCTCTTCCAAAATATCATAATGATGGGTAGGAGATAGCTGTGATGTCTTAGTTTTTAAATTTCTTTCAGTCTTTATGTTTGCATTTGCACTGAATTGTACAGCCAATATTGTTCTAGTAATCTCTTCCAAAATACCATTCATGATGGACAAAACAGGTTGTAGAATCCCATAGATTAATGCATGATAACTTAGTTAGGGTACTCCGAAGTCAAATTGCATTCAATTCATGCTCTGTCATTTTGTTTTAAGTTTGATAATGGCTTGTTAGTTCAGCACTGTTTTAGACTAGTGACATCTTAGTTCAGTTTTAGCTTAGCTCATTATATTTTTATTCCACATTTAGTTGTCATCCATTGCACATTAGATTACATTAGTTGTTAAACTTAAGCAATACAACCTTCATTATTTACAAAATCTCTTTTTGTTCCAAATCCATAATTGACTCATAACCATCTGAACAGAAGACAGTATCATCTCAAGGCCTAAAGTACTTTTGCAACTTCTTCATAAACAAAGCCTTTCCTCAAAAGACTACTTTAAAAAGAAATCTATAACTTTTGAATAAGGTTTAGTGATGTTAAACTAAGTTGCAGAATAGAATTAGGAGCTAGTCTTAGAGTAGAGATCTTATGATGTTAACAATATTTTTCTCCAAATATGTTTCAACAAATCTTTAATCATGGATAAAATGTTGTATCATTATAAGCTGATTATTTAATTGTTTAGTTAGGAGAATTTGTATACTTAGCTGACCATTTCTCAAGCTCTCCTAAAATACCTTTGATGAAAGAATTGGATAAGTTAAGTTTATGTTTTGATTCATTTTCTTGAAGTCATTATCAAGATTTGTATTCTGCTTAGTCATAGTTTAGGTTTGATTCTGTATTTGCATTTGCATTTTTCATTTGTCATCAACCAATTAGGCCTCACTTTTTTTTTTTTTTTTTTTTTTAACAAATAGTTTCTTTCCACTAGCCTTTTAGTCATTTTTCTTGTGAACATAAAAACCATCAAAAGACCAAAAACATCATAAATCATCATAAAAGACCAAAAACATCATAAAACACTAAACACAACGCATTAGGAAACAAACACCTAGGCACAAATAGTGCACTTCACTTCAGCAGTTTACCAACCCTGGTTGACAATTAAATGAACTCAATTTAGGAGACTAGGTTGAGCACAAACAACTTGTCCTAAGAAGAAGGACAAAGGAGCCTCTGATTCCAATGTTGCAACAACAAAGGACGATGGAAGTGATGATGACATAGTCATGAGTGCTCATGAGCCACGTCAGTGGGGCGATATGGATCTGTAGAGCAGCTACAGATGGTGGTGCCGGGATCCTTGAGTAAGCCCAATTCTTGGATCACATACGAGCTACGGGAGCCTGAAGATAGTAGCGGGACAAGTATATGGATGCAGAAGTTCATAGTGAAGCAGAGGGCAGTGCTGAGATATTGTAGAGGGAGAAGTGCAATGCAGAGGCAACAACAAAGCAGAGGCTGATGGGACTTCAGCAGCACAGAGAGGCAGTGCTCACACAGTGCAAAGTTGTAGCAGCGCAGTGGCTTCACGAGGATAGCGTAAAGAAACAACCAAGGGAGTTTCACTGATGGGATGCAGCGTGACTTGTCTGTCAACGATTGGGAAGGATTCTTTCAGTTGCTTACTTCTCGGAAACTGAGTTGCAGTGCAACAGTTAGCAATGGCAGTGCTATGGGCAGCATCATGCAACAAGTTGAGAGTGTGTTGTAGTACAATAGTGACATGGGTAGTAGTACAGAGAGAAACAACGAAGTGGATGGAGGGAAGCAGTTCAAGCATCAACATCGCAGAGACCAATGCCAAGATCTTGGGATACATGGTGTGGATGTATTGCTAGAGCACACTCCGTGGTAAGAGAGAGTGTTGAGATTTTGTGTATTTGGGGTAGCATCGGGTGTGCTCTAGCCCTGAAACTTGGTGGATGGGCTAAGAAAAACATGACCTCCAAAACCAAGAAAGTGTTTGGAGAAATTTCATCTGGTGTTGAAGTTATTCAAATAATGACTTTTTTTAATGAGGACCCTAAGTCTAAACTTAGGAAATTAGAAAAATTAAAGTGAATTAATTAAACACATGTGTTGAAATGTTCTAAGTGACGCAGATCAAGAAGTCTTCTAATCTCAACCATTGATAAGAGATTTAATCATGACAGTTGATGTGTTCAACGAAAAATTATAAGAGAAAGGATTGAGGGTCAGTAGGAAACACACACATGGAGGCAGAGCTGGGAAATTGAGTTGGAATTCTAGGGCAGGGTTTGCTCAGAATTTTCGGAAGAGTTTTTCGCAGCGAGGGGTAGTATTGGCTGAGGGGATGATCTGATCCTGGAGCCAAGAGGCAGAGGAGCAACAATCAAGGTCAGCATAGAGGAACAAGGGCAACAACAACATCAGTTATGCAGCAGTTGCGCAACACAGCTTTAGCCGTTATGCAAGCCCAGGAGGGGAAATGCTAAAGCTTCAGAGGCCCTTCAGGGCTACACAGAGGCCTTCAGAGGTAGCATAAGGACTGCGTTACCCTGTATAGGGTTACACAATCCCCTTCTGAGCAACGAAGGGGCACGCAGAGCCTAGCAGGGCTGACGTTGGGTCTTCAGGGGCAGCGATGGGATTTATAGGGCTGCAAATTAGCTGAGTCTTGTAAATATCATTTGAGGGCGTGGATCAGTTAATTTTTTGGTCTCAGAACAACATGTATTGCTGCAAACCTATTATTTTCTCTTTCGGGTTAACCAGTTGGGTGCCTATATTTGTTGTACTCAGATTATACTTAATAATAATAAACCCTCATATCTACTGCACTGGTTTTTCCGGGGACTATTGTCCGAAAAATCTGTGTGTCAATTTGTTTGAATGAGCGTATTATTTAGTAAATGATATGTATATGTGTAGGCTGTTAGTTGTGTTTACTTCGTTATTTTCTGAATATTTTCTAGAAATAACTGGTATAATTTAATCACAAGTAGGAGAAGTAAACCAAGATACTAGAGTAGGATTTCTGCATTAATGTATTAAGAATTTTTCACAAAAACAAGTAACACCCAACCAAATTCTCCTTTGTATGAATAGGGGGAGTACCAAGAGGCATCTCAAAGTTAAGAAGTCTTATAGGAATTCACCCAAGTTAGTAGGGGGTAAATTAGTACTTAATCCTGTTCAACAATTTGGTATTTTAAGGTTCTTTTTATTTGGCATATCATTAATTCCATGTGTTTTCATTGTATGGTTTTGCATTACACCCACCTTCTTATGCAGCAACATAAAATGTGTTTAGTTAATTAATGCAATATAATATGCGTTAAGTAAAATTCATCTCATATTTGCTTTATCAAATTGTGTTTGAGTGAATCGGAGTTTGATTATAAGAACATGAAATTTGTGAAGGCATTGTGAAGTGTATGGTAATTTGTAAATTCAAATTCAAATTGTGAGAGAGAAATAGATGAAAATTGTTCGTATTAAACACTCCAATCAAAGTTGAAGCACATACATGCTAATGATAAGACAAAGAAAATGTTTATTTTATTGAGTTTTTTTGGTGTTAAAACACTACATAGTAGAGCTAGCAAAGTTATCTAGGTGGGCATGCTAATAGAAGAATGTAATGTCACCAATGGCATCTTAGAGTTTAGCAGGCTTATAGAAATTAGATTGTTGTATAAAACTCCAGTGTAAGTAGCTTTGGAACTTGACTACTTCATTCATAGACAATTTCATATTCATATCTCCATTGTCTTGTTTTTGGTCAAGACTCCATTAAAGACAACTTTGAAACTTCTTGGGGTGATATACATTTTTTTCTAACAATGGACATGGTTCTTTTTATTTTTGTTGTATGCATACTTGGAAGACTAACTAGTGCAACACTCATGAGCTACAACAAGTTCTTTCCCAATTAAAACATATCACTTTGTCACTCAATGCAACCATATATCCTAGACTTGTGAATAGTGTTGGGATTGGGTAAACCAAAAATGAAATAAGAAAATGGATTGAATCCTAGATATATTTATGCACAAATGGATTCAAATTTTGATTGTTTGTTTTTGGTTGCATTGAAGACAACAAAAATTGCTAAACATCCACGAATAAAGACTACATAGGTCAATTATCATTTATACAAAGTACCCATGTTGTGGAAGTGAGTGCATTATAAGTCCCTCATTTATGGATTGTAAGGTATCATGGTAGTTGAATCCTTGACCATTATGCAATTGTGAAAATTTTGAAGAGAAAGCAAACTTAGCATGGATAGCACAAATAGAGAAAGGTTGGAATATTTAAAAGCCATCAATTTTTAACTTCAAGGAGAGAACAAATGCTTGAAAGAGAAGATTTGGATATATGACCAGATGGTGGCAGAGATGGAGAAGAGACTTGAGACCTTTGCCACACCACTTCCATTGTTGAAGAAGTGAATTGATGAATGCCAAGACTCCCTCACTATGGTTATGTTAGATTGGGACAAGAGCAGATTTCAGCTTATGAAAATGGGAGAGAATGTCATCTAAATGGATAGTTGACAGGAGGACAAGCTCACTAAGATGACGGGTTAGCTATGGCTAGAATGGAGAAAGAATAAATAAGCATTGGAAAAAGTACATTCAATGATCCAAAGGACCATGAAAGCGAAGCCACCTTCCATTACCATGGTCAAGGCCAACGTCATGATCAAGACAACTCTAGTAAGTTAACCTTCCGTGGACATTTCTCAATAGCATTTTGGTGAATTTTTAAAGCATACTTGGGGAATTGGTTAAATTGAGGCAGATTAGCTATAATGGACAAGGGATAAGCAAGAGTAGAAAATAAATTTTAATCCCTATTGTAGTTCAACCAAGGATCAAGCATGGAATCCTAGGTTTCAATGGTGAAAAGGAATCCTAGGTTTCAATGGTGAAAAGGAATCCTAGGGAGAGTAGAGAGTGATCTCAAGCATGGGTTGAAATTTCATTCAATGCAACCTAGTTGAAGAATGACTCACCAAATGATGAACTAGGTTAACCATGAGAAAATAATTGGACTAACAAGGTGGTAAATGGAGGTTGGATAATTCACGAGATGTGTTGAATGCAAAATATTGTCGATTGTTGTTGAGATGGAGTGTTGTGCAAGCATGTTTAGCAACAAAGATTTGTATCCATGACATGAAGTAATTGATCCTAGCAGGAGAGGTAAGTTCACACTTCCTCTTGTGGAATTGTTGTAGGGATCATATTGAACAAGCATTGACCAAATTCAGTTTGGATTCCATTGGTTGCAAATACAAACTATCTATAAATTTGAGAATGTAAGAGACTTTCATGCTAAAGATGGGAATGAAGTTTGAGTGAAGAGTTAAAATATAAAGATTTCTCAAAGCTAAGTGTTGGTTCATGAGCTTTTGCACTATGAGAAAAAGCAAGCCAATAATCAAAGTTAGAGCCATAGCCAAAGCCAGTGCATGTAGCCAGAGCTAGAGTTGTAGCTGTGAGCTGACATTACAACCATGTTCTAGAGAAGTATAAAAAAATTACACTGATCCAAATTCGTTTCCTCTAATCTTTTGGAGACCAAAAACTTGTCAATTTGGAGATGTGATCCAAAATGGATCCAAACAGAAGATAATGGTTGAAGGACTTGGTACCTAAGTGAAATTTGATAATGAATAAGGCTAGGAAAATAACAAAGTGAAATGCAAGTGTTACAAATGAAATACGACAAAAGAGAAGACAAAAAAAAATTAAATAAAGAAAAAAATAAAAATAAGAGGAAAGAGAGAGGAATGGGAAATGAAAGGTAAATCTCATGGCATTCCCATTACATGTTAGCCCTCACATATCTTTTTGTAATTTGACTCTTAAAAGGGTCTTTTGGCTAGGAGGACAAATGGTGAAGGAAAATGATCTATTTGAATTGTTGAATGACCATAGTGCTATAAAATTTATTGTATCCCAAGAGTGCTAAGACAACGTTGAGCAACCATTCAAATTATAGTTTTCCTATTTGGGTTTTCTAGGGTAGGTACTACGGCTTTGTGTGATTAAATTTCTCATTGGTTGTGTTAAAGCTTTGCATGTGAGTAAGGTAAGCTCTTCCTTACATTTAAATTGTTGCCTATAATTTTATCAATGGTCTCAAGAGGAATTCCTATGAGTATTCATTTAAAATTTATGTTATCCACACATCTCTTATGAATGCAGTAGCCATGAATTTATCTCTATCCATTTCTTATTAAATTGGATAGCAAGTAATTAGCTGAGTTTTTAATTTCAATTATAAAGTGAAATGAGAATCTAGCCTAAGGCTATCGGTGCTAAGGCCAACCTTCACACAAGAGCTAAGGGTTGACTCTTAAAATAAAAATAAGAGGAAAGAGAGAGGAATGGGAAATGAAAGGTAAATCTCATGGCATTCCCATTACATGTTAGCCCTCATATATCTTTTTGTAATTTGACTCTTAAAAGGGTCTTTTGGCTAGGAGGACATATGGTGAAGGAAAATGATCTATTTGAATTGTCGAATGACCATAGTGCTATAAACTTTATTGTATCCCAAGAGTGCTAAAACAACGTTGAGCAACCATTCAAATGATAGTTTTCCTATTTGGGTTTTCTAGGGTAGGTACTACGGCTTTGTGTGATTAAATTTCTCAATGGTTGTGTTAAAGCTTTGCATGTGAGTAAGGTAAGCTCTTCCTTACATTTAAATTGTTGCCTATAATTTTATCAATGGTCTCAAGAGGAATTACTATGAGTATTCATTTAGAATTTATGTTATCCACACATCTCTTATGAATGCAGTAGCCATGAATTTATCTCTATCCATTTCTTGTTGAATTGGATAGCAAGTAATTAGCTGAGTTTTTAATTTCAATTATAAAGTGAAATGAGAATCTAGCCTAAGGCTATCGGTGCTAAGGCCAACCTTCACACAAGAGCTAAGGGTTGACTTGGAGATTGTACACAAGTTGTACACATTCGTACATAGTGATCTGAAGGAGGGATGAGGGTTGTATATTGTCAATTATCTTTCTAAAGGGTTGTACACTGCTAATCGTCAATCTCCATGACCATATATTATTGTTGGTCAAATTTGAGGCCATATAGGTTGTGTGCATCCTTTGCTCTCATTTTCCAAAAAATGTATGCATAAGTGGTTGGGCATGTGCTTGGAGATGTTGAGTTGTGAGCTGGTGGTGCGTTATGCCATCAAGGGAATGATTAGAGGAAGTCGTAAAACATTTGTTTAAGTCGTATGTCTGTCAACAATTTGGAATTTTATGGTTCTTTTCATTTGGAATGTCATCAAATCCAAATGTATATATTATGTGGTTTTGTATTATTCCCACTTTCATATGCAACCATATAATATATATGTTAAGTGATTGTAATCTCATATATGTTTTTTTAGATGGTGATTAAGTGACTGCAATTTGATCATAAGTGCATGGAATGTATGAAGGCACTATGAATTAATTATATGGTAATTTCTAGTGTAAGTTTCATTCATGACACTTTATTTACTAGGGAGATTATGTGTGTGTGTGTGTGTGTGTGTATGAGAGAGAGAGAGAGAGAGAGAGAGAGAGAGATGAGCATTGCATGTATTAAAAAATTAATTTTGAGTACATGGCGATGATAAGAGGAAGAGAAAGATCATTGCGATAAGTTGTTCTAGTGTTCAAACATTGCATAGCATAACTATTTGAGAGGAAAAAAATAATGGAAGAAGCTAATGTTATCATTGGCATCTTAGCCTTGAGAAGTCTTATAAGAATTAAAGTGTTGTATAAAACTCCAATGTAAGCAATGGGACTTGGCTACATCATTTCAGCAGAAATGACATATTCATATCTCCACAACATTGTTTTTGGTCAAGAATCCTTTGAAGACAACATTAACCATATGTAGTGTGATATACATGTTTACCTGATAGTGGATATGGTTATTTTGATGTTTTCTATGTATGCATACACAAAGCACTGACTAGCCTAGCACTCTTGAGCTACAATAAGTTCTTTCCCAATTAAAACCTAACACTTTGTCACTCAAATTGACCCTGCACCCTAGATTTGTAAGTAGTCTTGGTGATTGGGAAAACTACATATGGAACTAAGAAAATGGATTGAATCCTAGACAAAGCACCATGCATACATATTTAGAGGTTGATTGTTTGTTGCAAGTTACACCGAAGACAACAAAACCTGGTAAACATCCTTGAATAAAGATTCCAAAGGTCATATATAATTTTTGGAAAGCATTTGAGTTAGTGAAACAAGTGAATTATAGGTATCTCATTTACAGATTAGAAACTATAAATTAGTGGGCCTAAACCCTAACATGCAACCTACTATAAACAAGTAAGCCCACATGTAAAAAGCACCACAATCCAAGGGTACACATATCAATTTCTTAAAGGTGACATCATACAATCAAAGCTCCAAGGTGATGTTGTACAATATGTTTCCACACTCATCCACCAAAATCTCACATAGACTCCATCACTTCTACTAAGCCATATTATCCTCTAGGTCCACTCCATGTACATGGTCACAATTGCAACCGAGCATCCCTGAGTCAACTCCAAACGCCCAAGCAACCTAATTCCATATAGGGCTCAACACCTCACTATAGAATTTCAATTACTCCTCCTTCGGTGTAAGTTGTCCTTAAAGAAAGTAGCATGTTATCATAAGGTCCTCAATTGCAATGTAATAAGTAGTTTAATAGTTTAGGAGTTTCAAGAAGCTTGAGCAGTTACCAATTGTTTTTGATGTATTTAAGAAAGAGAGAAGAAAAGAAAAGGGTTCCGAGTTCTCGACTTCTTGGGGATTAACTTTTTTACTTCTTTTTCTGATGGGTAAATGAAAGAAGCAGTAAGTTTCCTACAACTGTTGATGGTGATTCATGTTTCTTGTGCCATTTTGTGTCCTTTCTTCTTTGAATGAAGTGAAGTAATGTAGTAGCCTTTCTCTTAATTACATCTGTGAGTAAGATTTAAATAACCTTAATTTGTGCTCCTTCACTCCATCTCTTCTCCTTTCACAAATTATCTCTGAAAATTAAAAGTAATTGATTCTGTGTTTACACCATATTATTTTGAGTTTCCCTTCTCTTCACAAACTCCCGATGAAACTTAAATGTAATAGATTCTGTGTTTACATAATATTATTTCGAGTTTCATCTCTCTCCATGAATTTCATCTGAAACTTAAAAGTGCTCGATTCTGTGTTTTCAACATATTACTTTGAGTTTCCCCAGCAGTTCTTCTTTTCATTCAGATATCAGCAGTGAATGGCATTATGAAATTTTTTACTATTCCAGATCATTAAGGGTTTTAGAAAACTAGTTTCTAGAGGGATAGAACAAAGACCTCATGATAAAATCATTTATGTGGCACACTTTTAAAATGTCTTAAGCACTGATTCCTTTCACAACCGAGGGATTGTCTCTCAAGATACAACATTTTTTGGCGCTGTTGCCGGGGACGAAGGCACGAAGTTATTTTTCCTTGGGTATTGAAATCTATTTCTTGATATTGAAAAAGATTTAGATACAAATTTGGTTGTTTATTATTCACCTGGCGACTCCACCGATGAAGGTTTCATTAGATGAGGAATTTTGCGGGCAAGAAAATGAGAAAGCACCGTGGAAAATACAGATATCAGAATTTGAATCTTTTAAGGGGAGTTTTATTTTTCACTATCAGTTTGGTGGTCTATTTTCCCTTACATATCAAGAAGATTTTTTACTGCTTTATTTTATCAGAAGATTATAAGGCCCAAGATGTACATTCTTTATTGGAGAAAGAAGATTTATCTTCCGATTGTGTTATTGATCTTGACACAAATTTATCTCCTAAATATGAAAGGAGAGATGGATGTTGCATTACTATTCCTGAAGGTAATTTGTCACAGTTTGGGCATAAAGGTAACGATTCATCATCTTTGGGTGATAAAATTCTACCTCATAATAAATCAGCTTCTTTTCAGCTTGGAACCAAGGTGATTTTCAAACTGTTTGTGCTGCCGACAATCCTCCATCAATATCCTTCAAAAGGATTCAAAAATTTGCCAAGTTTTTCTGGAGAGGAGGAAGATATTTCAGCTGAAAAACATATCTTGGAATTTGAGTACTTTCTGCACAAATTTCAAATTATTTATGAAGATGTGGCTTTAAGGATGTTTTTTCATTCATTAAAGCAGGGTGCTCAACAAGGATTCCAGTGTTTGGAAGCAAGTTCAATTAGTTCCTGGCAAGGTTTTCAAGATATATTTCTTAGATATTGGAGCGAGCGTAAGTCATATGAAAAAAACCTTTTGGAATTATATTCTATCTAGAGGCAGAGCAATGAAACAATTGCTGAGCTAATAGGAGGTTTCAAAAAATTTGTTTCAGGATGCCGAAAGAGATTCAGTCTCCTGAAGCTGCAGCTATGGTTTACAATTTGAGGGCTCTTTCTGTTGTCTTGGATTTTTATCTCAAGGAGATAAAGCCTTGCACTCTAGAGCTGATGTTTCTTTATGCACAATAAATCGAAGATAATGTGGGCTTGTAGAAATTTCTCCTGTCATGTTGAAAGAACAAGTTTTGTTGAAGACAAGGGGGCCTGTCAAGAAAACATTGGAATTGATTTACAAGAGAATGCAAATTCAGAGATGAATAAGGATTTTCAAAAGGGGTCAGGGGATTCTTGTATTGCTGAAACACAATAATTAAATCATTCTGAAGATTTTGTTCAGAAATTCGTTGCAACAACTGAACTACATGCTGAAAACTTGGAAGATCATTACAATTTTAATGATTTTGTGAATAGAGGAGAAACTAATGGAGCTTCTCAGGTGTGTTTGCAGGAGGGGGAATATTTTTGTTAAGAATTTGCATTATATGAAGAACATAAACATTATGAGTAACAAACCTTAGATTTATCTCTTTGACCTAAATGGTTATCAACATAAAAAAACAATCAATCTTCTCACATACAACCTCAAATTGAGGAGTCTAACAGTGAAGGAATATGCCTTGTTCAAAGAAGTCTACATCAACGAAATGTTCAAGAAAAGGAGGTAGAAGAAAATTGGTCTCATCAGTTCTATGATCCAGTAGCAGACTATATGGAAACTTTTTTTTGTCGGCAACAAGAATTTATGCAAGGGATTTGTCGGCAACATTGATTCCTTTCACAACCGAGGGATTGTCTCTTAAGATACAACAGGTCCTTCATCACGTTGGAGCCTACAACAAAGGTTGGTTCCTCATGAATTTGGAGCCTGCATTAAGCTGGTGCCTACATCAATTTGAAGCCTACAAGAAGTTAGTGCTTGCATATCTTTGGGCATCGGTGCCTCCAATAGGTTGGTGTCTACAAATTGATGTAAATAAATATTGAAGATAAGAAGAATTGTGGCTTTCTCTTGCAAGGGTTTCCACATACATTTGGTATTTTCATGTGTTAATGTGATGATTGTTTCTATTGATGCAATGGTATGATTATAGTTATGATGGAATTGATTTAAATGTTAAATTGGCCTTTACACTAATTCACATCCCCCCTCTCAATGTAATCATAACTCCAACAATTGGCATTAGAGTCAGGATCCATTTGTCATTAATGTCAAAGGGGGGTATATAATAGGCATTGACTAACACCATGCAGCCAGATATTATAGCAGGATGACAGGGGGAGTTTTTTCCATTGCCATCAATATCTGGTGGTGTTTCCATCGATGAAAAAGGGGGATATTGTTGGACAATGTGTTGTCATTGATATCAAAGGAGGTATGATATCCTAGAGATATTTAAGCATTTTTTTTAAGCTATTTCGTTCAAAAAATTATGCAAAAAGTTTGGTATGATAGCCTGCTTCGAGTGCTTTCCAACAATATACTACACTTGGTAAAACTCCTCTGGAATGAGAAGAAAATATAGTTTGAAAATCAAATTGTGAAAAGGGGTTAGACCCCAAATTTATTAACCATTATGCAACTCTAGGGCAGATCTATGTGTTTATGGGAAATTTATGGTCAATGGAGCATTAACATGGGCAATGCTTAGTGGGTGGGTCAAACTTGTCGGACGTTGTGCTCCCATACCACACCTCCCGGCCTCCAGCCACCCAGAGTCACGACTCCTCTGACCTCCGACAGCATGAATACCCGGTGGGTCCTATAAATAATAAAAAAAGTGCAATGTGGCAGGTGGACCTTCTGATGACATGAATACTAGGTGGATGACGATGATGACGTAACATGCAAGGTGGTAACATGAGAATGGTGCATAAGTATAGATGGATTAACACATGGATGATGATGTGGCAGTATAGTTGAGTATCATGCGGCATGCCAATTCAATATGATTGAATGGCCAAGTGGGAAAAATTTTGGTGACACATGACACCACCTAAAGGGTTATGTGTGGTACAATGATGTTGAAATTTGGTTACCGGAGGACAGATGGTTCCCTAAGGCTTTGATCTTTGGCCTAGGGAAAAGTGTGCAAAAGAATTTAAGTTTTCTCCTATAGTGATTTTATAAAGTTATAAAGTCAAATCTAATTTAAAAGTGAATTTAAGTGATAAAGTTACTAAAGTCTAATTTTAAAGCGACTTTAATAAAGTCAATGTAAAATTAGAAAGGAAAAGTGACTTTAGAAATAAATGACTAAGTGGGTCTTTATTAAAGTGGGGTGAATTAAAAAATAGAAAGTGAGATTTAAATGAGCATTTAATTTCAGCTCTAGATCTAAAGCAATTTCAGCCATTGGATTTAGGGATTCCCCAAAAGTCACTAAGGGTTAGGTTAAAGGAGGAAAAGGAGGAAAAGGAGGAAAATGTCATTTCATTCTTTCATGAGCAGATTGGGAGAAGGAAAGAAGGAGAGCTGGAGATTTTTCTGAGCAGTGAGAAGAAAGAGGGCAGCAGCACTAACATTCAGCAAATCCGTACAGCAAGGGCAGAGCACGAAGTTCAAGGCAAGAGGGCACGAATTTAGAGGGAGGAAAGACATCATTTATTGCTGCACGTTTTTCAAGGACTGTACAACAGTTTGGAGGCACGAAAATTGAGGTCCATATAGTAGGAGAGAGAGGGCTGTATTATGAAATCCGTATAGAAGAAAATCAGCGCTGAAATCGAGGCCATATAGCAGATTTAAGGCAGCCGTACAACAAGGTTTTCGAGGCAGTCATACAACAGCTTTCAACAGGCCGTACAACACATTTTTCGAGGAGGCCGTACAATAGTACAACATAGATTTCAATGATGTCCGTACAACATTTAATGTTGGACTATTTTATATAATTTCTGTTTTTGTGGGCACGAAAACCGAGGTGGAGTTTGGCACGATTTTCGAGATAAGTACTGTTATGAAGTTGCTGTAATTTTTTTTTGCTGTGTAAATTTCTGTCTCACTATAAAAGCAATATTTAGAAAATAAAGAGAAGCTTTCGGACTGGTTTTCCCCAAGAGTTGTAGGGGGTTTTTCTAGGTTCACCTTGACCAAAAATCACTCTGTTAAAATGTGTTGAATGGCTATTTGTGTCTGCTGATTTTTATTTCTGCATTTTCCAACATTGTGGAAAATTTCCAGAATTTGTGTTTTCAACAAATATTTATTTTCCAGCTTGTTGAATGCAAGGTTATGGGAAAGGGCATTTAACTAATTGGAGAAAAAAGGTGAAACTGAAAATTGGGGTGGGAAATGAGAAATTTCTACATGGTATCAAAGCTTGGGTGCTGAAAGTGCAGTTTGGGACAGCAAAGGAGAAAAAATACAGTCTGCTGATTTTTCACTCATAAAATTCCAGCAAGCTGATTTTTCACACACATAAATTTCATCTTTACTACAACACTGCTATTTTCAGTTTTTAGGATAGCAAGGATGTCATTGGGATTGAAGGTGGAGGATAGGTTGGATGGAAATAGCAACTACAGTGTTTGGAAGGAGAGAATGCAGAGTATCTTTGAGGAGGAAAAATTCTGGGATGTCATGGTGCATACCACACAACACCCTGTTGTTGTGCCTATTGATGCTGTTTAGTTGGCAGCGTATAGTAAAAAGAATAACAAGGGTAAGAGATTGATTCTAGACAGAATCAAAGACCATTGCATCCATGTGAGAGGAAAGAGAAATTCTCATGAGATGTGGACAACATTGACCAATCTCTACCAGAGTACCAATGAGAACAGGAAAATAGTCTTAAGGGAGAAGCTGAAGACCATTAAGATGGGTAAGACTGATAGTGCAGCTGGATATATCACAAAGATTACTAATGTGAGAGATGAGTTGGCAGCAGTTGGAGAGGGCATTCCATCCACTGAGTTGGTGCAGATTGCAGTTAATGGCCTCCCTAGTTCATGGCTGAAATTTGCTGATGGGGTTTGTGCATGTGAGACCCTTCCCACATGGGAGAGGTTTTGGGATGATTGCATTCAGACAGAAATCAGGAAGGGTTAGCTTGAGGCAGCCAAGCCAGTTGAGCAGGATGAGGATGTAACACTGTTGGCAGGAGGCAAGAGAGGCAAGGGAAAGAAGCAAGCTTCCATAAGCAGTGGTGGGGGCAAAGGCAAAGGTAAAGGTAAACATGGTAACACGCAAAAGGAATATTGCAAGGTGAAGTGTTGGAATTGTCAGAAGATGGGACACTATGCAGTTGTGTGTCCGGAGAAGAAGAAGGGGAAGAACTAGAACATAGCAGCACCAACAGAGGTAGAGGACTTCACAGATCGCTTTGACCGAGAGTTTGGGTTCATTGCTTGTGAGTCCACTAGTGCAGGATCACCTGCCACGGAGGTTCAGAGGGAGCATGCATTTCCCTTAACTAGCAGAGTGTCTTCAGGTATATGGTATGTGGACAGTGGGGCTTCACGTCATATGACAAGAGTCCATGAGTACTTCTTAGAGCTTTCAGAGAGTGGCATTGATATAGAGGTTGTACTCGGTGATGACAGAGTTGTTAGAGCAGTCGATGTGGGGACACTGACATTTGATAGGGAACCCAAACCTCCCTTGAAGGTATTAGATGTTCTTTATGTGCCAGGGATGAGGAAGAACCTCATATCTATCTCAGCTTTGGAGGACAGAGGATATGATATATTTTTCAGGAGAGGACAGGTGCTGATATATCCCAGGGGCGCTCCAGCTGATTCAGCTAGAGTGATAGGTGTATGCCATGCAAAGGTGTACAAGTTTGCATTTCAGCGCCTTTTGGCATTGAGCAGTAGTACCACAACAAGAGGGGATGCGCTCTTGAGGCAGAGATTTTAAAATCACAGATGGGGCACATATACTATGGGCTCTCAGGACATTATGAGATCACTAAAAGTGATTTCCAAAGACTGTCACTGACATCAGAGGATGCAGTATGGGCAGCTTACAACTCCTTTTCCTGCCAGGGGGCGACAAGATAATGTCGGGATACTTGATTTGATTCATTCCGATGTGAGCGGTCGGATGTCTCATGTTTCCTTGAGTGGATATGAGTATTATGTTTTATTCATTAATGATCACTCTAGGAGGACCTGGATTTATTTATTGAAGACCAGGAGTGAGGTCTCCAAGCGGTTTCAGGAGTTCAGAGCTCTTGTGGAAACCCATACAGGTCGGAAGATCAAGTCCTTGAGGTCGGAAAATGGAGGTGGGTACACCCTTGGAGAGTTTGTTGACTATTGTGCGGAGGCAGGCATTAGGAGGGAGTTCACTGTTACTTACAACCCCCAGCAGAACGGGGTTACAGGGAGGAAGAACAGATCCATTGGAGGGGCTGCCAAAGCCATGTTACATGATTAGGGGTTGCCATTGTTTTTGTGGGTAGAGGCCTGCAACACTGCTGTTTATTTGTAGAATAGCAGTCCGCATCGTGCCTTGGGGCATATGACTCCAGAGAAGGCTTTTTCTGGGAAGAATCTCGATATTGGTCATCTTCGTGTCTTTGGGTGTATTGCATACTCCTACATACCCAAGGAGAAGAGGACCAAACTAGAGCCCACCGCAGAGAAGGTGTCTTTGTGGGCTACAGTGGTACCTCAAAGGCCTTTCAGATTATATTCTTGCACAGAGGAGAGTTGTTGTCAGGCAGGATGTGAAGTTTGAGGAGGACAGGGCCTTTAGGAGGTCACGAGAGTTAGAGTATTTGGATCAGCCAAACCCTTAGGAGCAGTTGAGTTAGTCGCAGGTATCCAGTGGGCAGGGATCAGGAGGATACAGAGGTACATCGATTACGGTGTCAGGTCCGTCAGTGAGAAGTGGCTCACAGAGTCAGAGGGGTGGTGCTTCGGGCAACATGTAGAGCAGTCCGCAGAGCAGTTCACTAGGGAGTCCACTGATGGACAATTCACATGGTACTTCAACATCTACAGGTTCAGGTGCATGCAAGAGGACAGTAGACAGACAGTCAAGAGTTCAGGCTCTTGATGATGAGGAGGAGGTGTTTCATTCTCCAGCCAGTGGGAAAAGTGTGCTCAGGGAAGAGGAAGCCCAAGTGGCTTCAGGACACCTTGAGAGAGGCCACATCTATTGCTGGGCCTAAGAGGCCGATCAGAGAGAGCAGAACACCTGAGAGGCTTTGTAGCTATATGGCAATGGTTGCCAACATTCTTGACTCTGAGCCTTCTAGCGATGAGGAGGAAGCTAGCCAACAGGTCTGGAGAGAGGCCATGCAGGAGGAGTATTGTTCTATCATGAAGAATGATGTTTGGGAGGTGGTGTTGAGGCCTGAGGGAAAATCCATGGTTACTTCCAGATGGCTTTACAAGGTAAAGCATGCTGGAGATGGCAGCATTGAGAAATTCAAAGCAAGGTTTGTGGCTAGAGGGTTCTCCCAGGTAGAGGGAGTTGATTATGAGGAGATCTTCACTCCCATGGCTCGATATATTTCTATCTGCTCCATTATATCAATAGTAGTAGAGATGGGTTGGAAGATTCACCAGATGGATGTGAAGACCACATTTATCAATGGCTTCATACACGAGGAGGTGTACATTGAGAAGCCATAGGGCTTTGAGGTGCATGGGAAGGAGTCCCATGTGTGAAGACTGAAGAAGGCCCTTTATGGCTTGAAGCAAGCTCCCAGAGCTTGGTACTCCAGGATAGATACATACTTGCAGGAGATGGGTTTCACAAAGAGTGAGGCAGATCCAAACCTTTACTATATTGTGATAGGTGAGGAGCCTCTCATTATGGTGCCGTATGTGGATGACTTGGTCATTACGGGTGCAGAGAGATT
Source organism: Pinus albicaulis (assembly GCA_034641835.2). Classification (NCBI taxonomy): domain Eukaryota; kingdom Viridiplantae; phylum Streptophyta; class Pinopsida; order Pinales; family Pinaceae; genus Pinus; species Pinus albicaulis. The sequence goes on along the minus strand of CM076574.1, from coordinate 1,284,683,890 downwards.
CATAGAGCACTGCAAGAGAGATCTTGCGGCGGAGTTTGAGATGAAGGACATCGGCTTGATGCATTACATTTTGGGCTTGGAGGTGTGGCAGGAGGAGGGGCATTTCTTCCTGGGGCAGGGGAAGTATATTGTGGACATCCTTGGCAGATTCCACATGGAGGATTGTAGACCCATGTCGACATCGATGATCACCAACTAGAAGAAACTTCATGCTTCAAATTCCGAGTTGGTGGACCCCAATTTGTAAAGATAGTTGATTGGTTCCTTGATTATTTGGTCAACACTAGACCAGATATTTGTTTTGCAGTCAACACAATGAGTCAATTTATGTGTGAGCCTAGGAAGGTTCGCTGGGTGGCTGCAAAACACATTTTGCGGTACTTGTAGGGGACAGTGGAGTATGGTCTAGACTACAGGTAGGGGGATGGAGTGAGATTGGCAGGTTGTGCTTCTGATAGGAAGAGCACTTCAGGGTGTTGTTTTGGGTTGGGTTCGACAATGGTGTCATGGTTCAGCCGGAAGCAGCAGTCAGTAGCATTAAGTTCAGCGGAAGCAGAATACATGGCAGTCAGTCTAGATAGTTGTGTTGCCATCTGGCTTCACAAGATGTTGTTTGGCATATTTGGTCAGCCATTGAGACCTTCAGTGATATACTGTGATAATCATAGTTGCATTAAACTCACAGAGAATCCAGTATTTCATGATAGGTCAAAGCATATTGGCATCAAATATCACTTCATCAGAGACTATGTTTATAAGGGAGCTGTGAAGCTTGAGTATATTCCCACTGATGAGAAGGTTGCAGATATTCTTACCAAAGCCTTACCACAGGGCAAGCATGTCTACTTCAAAGACAAGATGGGTGTGGTGAGGAACACCTTCCTCAGTAAGAGGGAGTGTTGAAATTTGGTTACTGGAGGACAGGTGGTTCCCTAAGGCTTTGATCTTTGGCCTAGAGAAAAGTGTCCAAAAGAATTTAATTTTTCTCCTAAAGTGACTTTATAAAGTTATAAAGTCAAATCTAATTTAAAAGTGACTTTAAATGATAAAGTTACTAAAGTCTAATTTTAAAGTAACTTTAATAAAGTCAATGTAAAATTAGAAAGGAAAAGTGACTTTGGAAATAAATGACTAAATGGGTCTTTATTAAAGTGGGGTGAATTAAAAAATAAAAAGTGAGTTTTAAATGAGCATTTAATTTCAGCCCTAGATCTAAAGCTATTTCAGCCATTGGATTTAGGGATTCCCCAAAAGTAACTTAGGGTTAGGTTAAAGGAGGAAAAGGTCATTTCATTCTTTCATGAGCAGATTGGGAGAAGGAGAGAAGGAGAGCTAGAGATTTTTCTGAGCAGTGAGAAGAAGGAGGGCAACAACACTAACATTCAAAAAATACGTACAACAAGGGCATAGCACGAAGTTCGAGGCAAGAGGGCACAAATTTCGAGGGAGGAAAGACATCATTTATTGCTGCATGTTTTTTAAGGACCATACAACAATTTGGAAGCACAGAAATCGAGGTCTATACAGCAGGAGAGAGAGGGCTGTTTTCTGAAATCCATATAGCAGAAAATCAATGCTGAAATCGAGGCCGTACAACAGATTTAAGGTAGCCGTACAACATGGTTTTGAGGCAGTCGTACAACAGCTTTCAGCAGGCCGTACAACACGTTTTTCGAGGAGGTCGTACAACCGTACAACATAGATTTCAATGCTGTCCATACATCATTTAATGCTGGACTATTTTCTGTAATTTCTGTTTTTGTGGGCATGGAAACCGAGGTGGAGTTTGGCACAGTTTTCGAGATAAGTACTGTTATGAAGTTGCTGTTATTTTTTTGTTTCTATGTAAATTTCTGTCTCACTGTAAAATCAATATTCAGAAAATAAAGAGAAGCTTTCGAACTGGTTTTCCCCAAGAGTTGTAGGGGGTTTTTCCAGAGTCATCTTGACCAAAAATCACCGTGTTAAAATGTGTTGAATGGCTGTTTATGTCTGCTGATTTTTATTTCTGCATTTTCCAACATTGTGAAAAATTTCCAGAATTTGTGTTTTTAGAAAATATTTATTTTCCAGCTTGTTGAATGTAAGGTTATGGGAAAGGGAATTTAAATAATTGGAGAAATAAGGTGAAACTGAAAGTCGGGGTGGGAAATGAGAAATTTCTACAAATGATGTCATGCTTACATCAACATTCAAGCGACTATGGAAACCTAAGGCCCAAGTCATCTGGAACGATCAGATGAGAAAGGAAAATTGGATAAGTCTTGGTCATATTATGTGGTCATATGGGTCGAATCTATTGGAGGATAGTGGCATGGGTTTTCTATGTAATAACCCCCCCTTCCCACCACATGTGTGTGTGTGTGTGTGTGTGTGTGTGTGAATCAAAGACATTGAATATCACTCACTTGGCATTGTATACAGCGATGATATGTGGCTTCATGGTTAAAGTGTGGTGTTGCAGTTTTGAGGTCCCGAGGTCGAGTTTAGGGTGTGTTTCTTTTCTCATGGTCTATGGCTTGGTAACATGATACATATATATCATGAACGATTGAGCTATCTGAACAAAGCACATAGCCAAGTTGGTGTCGATCCTTCCTTGTGTTGTAGGTGGTCATGAATTGAGTTCGATTTTATATTCTGAGGTTTAAATTTTATTTTGGGTTGGATAAATTATGCATTGGAAGGCTACATTCTATCAAATGTGTGTCAGAGAAGTGCATTTTGTAGACTATGGACCAAAAGGGTACATTAAATCGATTGTTATGGAAAATCTAATATATTAATTTTTATTAAGTTTTGTTCATGTTTTGGAGCTTGTTTTGAAGGCCATATTACTTTTCTAAAAAAGGGATATGGATTTATGATTGAAGGGCTAACATGAAGAGTAAATAAGGTGAGTTATTGAAGACATGAGGCTGAATTTTTCTTTTGTTATTTTGATTTGTTCTTGGGCTTTCATACAAGGTAAAATGTTGGAAATTTTGGAAAATGAAAAAGGGTGCCACTATTGAAAATTGAAGGACCATTTGATGTTGCATTGATATGATCAAATTTTGATATATATATATATATATATATATATATATATATATATATATATATATATATATATATATATATATATATATATATATATATATGGAGCTTGTGGATCCAGTTTGAAAGATTGTGAAAAATCGTCACTATGTTTTGGTGAAGGAGGTGGGTGCTTCCAACAGAGGTTGGAGCCTACATCATAGGTTGGTGCTTGCAAATTGATTTTTGGGGTTGGTGCCTCTAGCATATTGGTGCATGCAAATTGATTTTTGGGGTTGGTACCTCCAGCAAGTTGGTGCCTACAAATTTATGTAATTAAATATTGAAGATAAGAAGATTTGTGGCTTTCTCCCACAAGGGTTTCCACGTTCATTTGGTATTTGCATGTGTTAATGTGATGATTGTTTCTATTGATGTAGTTTTATGATGGAATTGCTTTAAAATGTTAAATTGGCCATTCCACTGATTCACCCCACCCTCTCAGTGTGATCATAATTCCAACAAAGTGCTCATCTAAATAAACTAGGGTTTCAACACCCAACAACATTTAATAGGTCCAATGACAAAAATACCAATTCCCTCTTGGCCAACAGAGTGATCAAGGTTAAAAGAGCTTTACTACCATGAAGGAATTTTCTAAGATCTAGCATAAATGATGTAACTTCAAAAACTTCACCTCACATAGAAGGTTTCCTATATAAAAAACCTATGAATATTTAGCATTATGGATATTAATACTAAATATAAATTACAATAGAAAACAAAAGGAAATATTTCACTTCACATTGACCCCAATCCACTAAGAAATTCAAGATTAGGGATACCAAACATATGCCAAAAATTTGAAGCCCTTAAGGCACACTTTCCAAGAATAAAATAGATTGAAATCATTGCAATTAATATATATTTATAGTAGTAAATTTACCTTGTTATACTCTATTAATTTTAAATCACTTAACAATTTTGACCTTCACTTATATCAAATTGACATGCCAAACTAATTTAAGAGATTACAAAACCCAAAAGATAATGAATGCTAAAATTAAAATCTACAATTGAAACAATTTTAGATGCCTATAAACTTTATATATATGCATAAAGATGAAATGCTTGTAAATACCATATCCTAATCTCAATGCAAGTGAAATCCTTTAGCTCTACAAAACCCTAGCTACAAAAATCCATGAAAATTTCGAACTCCACAAAGTTCCTCCACAAACTAGTATCACTCTAGCAAGAGTTCTTAGCTCCAAGCAAGATGTCTTTTCTCTCCTTTTTAAACAAGTATCACCTAGAATTTAATTACAAAGTCCTAATCTCCAAGTCTTGAAGGGATGAAACTCCAATTTCAGTATTGAAGATGCTCCTAGTGCTACAAGAAAGCCTAATTCCTCCACGACAAGAGAGATGATGTACAAATAAGAAAGTCGAAAAGAGAGAGATAAAAACACTCTTCTAACCGCATCTTTCCTAGGAATTTTTGAGGAAATCCTAGTGCTTCATTTCTAAAAGCAAGATGAACAATAATGAGTGAGTGAAATAAATATTTCTTACGTGTGTGTGTGTGTGAGAGAGGCCAACATTACATAAGTGGGCCTAAACTCTTACATACAACCTATTATAAATAAGGAGGCCCACACACATGAAGTGCTATATTTGAATAAAATATATCAAGCTCCAAGGTCATGTCTTACATAATAAAGGTTTCATGATTATGTTGTTATACAAAATATGTCCACACTCCTTTTCCACAAGCCCACACAATCTCCATCACTCCTACTAATCTATGTGCTCCTTTGAGTCCACTCTACCTACATAATCATTATGGCAACCTAGGTACTCTTATGATCCGAATTTATGAAGGAATTCAATAGAATACACATATAACCATAAATACAAAGATGCAATGGAAATAACACTTCATTTCATTAATATCAAATAATTGAAATTTGCTTACACACAGAATGGAGATAAACTAGCTAGGGTGCTGGTAGCTTATCTCTGAGAAGAGATGTGGCGGCTACAGGCCTCTGAACTCTGCGTTACAATGAGGCTATAAGGCCTATATATTATTGGTAAACAATGGAAAACCATAATCATCCAAAAACCTAACCCAAGGAGATGAAACACAAGAATATGGGCTCTGTTGGGGTAAATTGGTACATCAATTTCCCGGGGTCGTAACTTTGGTATACAATCTCCGTTTGACGCACATGATACATCGTTAGAAAGATCTATCCGAGGACTAAAACTACTGACCATGAATGTATATTATGGTATAGAATTAGATTTTCTGAATGATGCCCAAAAAACGTCGTTTAGAGCCTCAAAACGACTTCGAAAGTTCAGGACCCGAAAAACTGCTAAAAATAGTAAGTTGTGCCGAAACTGAAAAACTGAAAGAGACAATGGTGGGGCCCCAAGTGGAATAGGCGGGTGGCCACCAATATACACCTAGATCATTCCTCCCCCCTTAGGAAGCAATGGTCCCCATTGCGTTGAGTTCCTCCATGAGATGTGGAAACTTCTGCTGAACTTGATCCCTGGTGAACCACTTGCCTTGGTGCAGGAGTTGACCAACTTTGACAAATCGATACAGTTGGATCTTTTGTTGGTGAGTGTTCTTGATTTGCATGTCCATGATACAATCTGTGGTGCCCTGTTCCATGCAGTCTGGGTTTAAATTTGTTGGTTGGTGTGAGTTGTTCTGCAATGTCAGAGCTGTCCAGTAGAGGTGGGAAGTAGGGACGAAGGTGGTCCACATTGAATACTGGGTGCAGACGAAGGAATGGTGGAATACTAAGCTCAAAGGCATTGTTCCCTAAAAAATTGGTGATGGTGTATGGCCCATATCAGAGCGGGCGAAGCTTGCGGTGGGGTCTAGTGAGGCGCTCCTTTTGCAAATGTAGCCAGCTCCCACTTGGAAGTTGTGTGGCACCCGATGTTGATCATGTCGTTGCTTGTACTTAGCATTGGCTCTATCCAATATGTCATGAACCTGTTGGCGGATGTGTTGAATGTGCTCGATGAAGCTGTTTGCTTTGTCATATTCAGATTGGATATGAGCCGAACCAGCCTGAGTAGCCGCAAATGGCATGGCTACGTCATGGGACATAGTGGCTGGAATCCCAAGCCCACTTGAAAGGGGTCGTGGCCAGTTGTGCTGTGGAGAGCCCGATTATAATTGTTTTGTACATAGGGGAGGTTCTCATCTCATGTGCGTAGATGCTTTGAATTGTACATGCGCAGAATGTGTACAATCATCCTATTGACGACCTCTGTCTGGCCATCCGTTTGGGAATGGAAAGCTATGGACTTGATGAGCTTGGTGTCCAACATTGACCAGAGGCTGGACCAAAATGTGCTGAGGAACCTGCTGTCCTAATCTGAGATGATAGACTGTGGGATCCCAAAGTGCACCCACACTCGTTCAAAGAAGAGTTTAGCAATGGCTTCTACTGTGATATTCTTTTTGTAGGCTGCCATAATGGCCATCTTCGAGAATCTGTCGAAGACCACGAAAAAATAGTCGTTTCCATGCTTATTAGAAGGAAGGTTCGACATGTAATCCATGGAGATGGATTCTCAAGGTTGACTAGGGGTAGGTAGCGAAGTATAGTGGCCTTGCTTCTTGATGGTTGGTTTGGCAATGACGCAAGAAATGCAGGATCTGATGTACTTCCTGATATCCTGTCGAAGGTTTGGCCAATAAAAATACTTCTGTAGTACTGCCATTGTTTTCTTAACCCCGAAATGCCCAGCGACTCGACTGTATTGTGCTTCCCACATCATCTTGGAACGCTCGCTTGAAGCAACACAAAGGTATCCCAGGTGAAATAACAGTGCATCTTGGAGGTGAAAATTTGGAACTTGCATACCCCCCAAGAGTGCCTTGTATGTGTGACCGAATTCTGGATCGCTCTTGTAGAGAAGCGGCCATTCAGAAGTCTCGTGCCCACAAGAGTTGAGAACAGTGGTTAGCGCCACGATTGGTGGTCGACTGAGGCAATCTGCAACATTATTGGTGCTACCCTTCTTGTACTTGATGTTCAAATGAAACTTTTGGATATATGTGGACCACTTTTGATGGTGATTTTTCTGCAACTTCCCTTGTGTCTGTATGAATTATAGGGATCAGTGGTTTGTGTGGATGATTGTTTCCTTCCCCAAAATGTAATGCTTCCATTGTCGACAAGCCTGCACAATGGAATACATTTCTTTGTCATAAGTGGGATACTTGTGGACTGTGTCGGACAATGTCTCATTGTGATATGCGACTATATGCCCCTATTGAGTAAGCATTGTCCCAATAGCATAGTCGGAGGCATATATCTTGATCTCAAATCTTCTCCCGGTCGGAAAAGTCATAAACCAAGAAATATCCTTCTGATAGATTCAACCATCTATCTACGACATCTGCATATATTTGACCCTCAAATATGGGAAAGTCAAATTTTACTTGTACCTTAAAGAGAGTCGCGCCTCCAGAGTGGCTGCTGGATGTAGATGCGCCACCGGTCGACAGTTGTTGAAGGATCTGGGCAAAGTTATCCATCATCGCATCCCTTTGTTTTTCGAGGGCCTCCTCAAGCAATATTTTGATAGGATCTCCTACTCTCTCATCTTTCTCTTCATCCCTGATGGGCGGCTGTCGGGGTTTGCGAGGCTGATCTTGCAAAGGTTCAACCAGATCGAGCCCTAACTCCTTATACCCTGACCTCGTTGGGGACATGCAAAGAAGGATCGAGAAAAAGTAGACTGCTATGATACCACTAATCCGAATTTATGCAGGAATGCAATAGAATACACATATAACCATAAATACAAAGACGCAACGAAAATAACACTTCATTTCATTAATATCAAAGAACTGAAATTTGCTTACAAACATAATGGAAATAAACTAGCTAGGGCACTGGTAGCTTATCTCTGAGAAGAGATGTGGCGACTATAGGCCTTTGAATTCTGCATTACAATGAGGCTCAAAGGCCTATATATTATTGAGAAACAATGGAAAACCCTAATCATCCAAAAACCTAACCCTAGGAGATAAAACACCAGAATATGGGCCCCGTTGGGGTAAATTGGTACATCAATTTCCTAGGGTCGTAATTTTGGCATACTATCTTCGTTTGATGCACATGATACACGTTAGAAATATCTATTCGAGGACTACAACTATTGACCACAGATGTAGATTCTAGAACATAATAATATTAGCCGGACAAACGATGCCCATAAAACATTGAGGGCCTCAAAATGGCTTTGAAAGTTTAGGACTCGAAAATTTGCTAAAAATAGTAAGTTGCACCAAAACTGAAAAACTGAAAGAGGCAATGGTGGGGCCCCAAGTGGAATAGGTGGGTGACCACCAATATCCAACTGGATCATCTTAAGTCAACTCCAAGGTTCCATGCAAATATCCAAGCAACTCAACTTCTTTTATGGTTTGACATCCCCATCTCAAATGTAAAATGCTCATCCCCTAATGCAAGGAATCATATAAGCAAGTAACATATTGAAAAAAGGTTCCCAATTCTCAAAAGAATAAATATGCATAAGCATCTAGTCAAGATCTGGGAAATGAAGAGGAAACTACCACCACATGTGCATGTCCATCATGGACCAACCGAGGGCTCATCCATTAACCACACACCCTCATATCGCATGGTCCCAATCTCCAAGGGTTAAGTGCCCTCTTCCAAGTGCCCAAACCTCCTCCTAGGTAGGTACATATCCTATTTGAGCAACCAAATCCCCCGTTGCGTGCACCAAATCGATTAGTAAACAAGCCAACTAGGGTATCCACCTTCTAGGCAAGCATGCCATATTGGCACTCTAACCAAAGGTCGAACATCCACATGAATTAAGCCATCCATGTGTCCATAAAGCATTGCCAAGGAGATAGGATATACGACACTTTCTGACCAAGGTGAAAATTCTTTTGGAGTAAACCCATAAGTGCATATCAATAAATAAGTTTCTCTCTCTCTCCCTCTCAACTAATGAGAAACTGCTATAAACATCCATATATGTTTTTAACAAATAGCAGTTTCCATATGGTATCACAAGAGCAAATTTTCAAGAATAAAAGGATATGACCAAATTAGAAGCAATATCATAAACACGTTTCCTTATTCCTGCAACATGCACACGTACACACAATCTATGTATACTTTTTTATGTGTGTGTGTGTTTTGTACGAATAAGGAGATGTGTTTATGATTTTGCTTCTTTATTTTGGTCATATCCTTTTATTCTTGAAATTTTTTTCTTGTGATACCATTTGGCAACCACTATTTGTCAAAAACATAGATGGATGTTTATAGCATTTTCTCATTAGTTTAAACTAGAGGTGCATTTATAGCTCAATGTGTGGGAGATGTGTAGCATAATGTAATAGTACTAACAATAAATTAAATTAATAATATTTAAGTAAGATTAGTTATATATATATATATATATATATATATATATATATATATATAATGATTTGGACTTACAATGAGATATCACTAGTGTAGATCCATCTCAACTTGTCAACTTATTAAGTGTCAAGAGGAATCACATCTATGAAAGTGTAAATGTTTCGAGAATAAAATTTGTGGAAATGTTTACACCTATAAAGATTTTATCTCTCAATACATAATAAATTTAGAATTAAGATAGACCTTGATTAGTTATTTTTACAATCATATATGTTCTACGATACCAATAAAACTTAATTAACCTTTAAATTGAAATTGAGCCTTTTATCATCTTACAAAAAAATAATTCTTAATCAAAAAATTTATAAACTTATGTAATTAGTCATTTCTATAAACTTCTATAAACTTAGTCATTTCTTAATAATTCATATTCAAAAAATTTATAAACTTGTATAATTTTATAATAATGGAATTAGGCATTTCTATGTACTTAAGAATTTTATGTCTATGAAGTTCAAATTTATATTGTGTCATTAGTCACCTCTTAATAATTCTAAATAAAAAAAATTTATAAACTTATATAATTTTCTAATAATGGAATTAGTCATTTCTATATACTTAAAGAATTTTATTTCTATGAAATTTGGATTTATTGAGCCGAAAGGCTCATTCTACAGCCCAGTATGACCCCGATGTCAGGTATGTCACATCCTCATACAAAATGTCGGCTTAAGTTTTAAATTAAAAAAAATAAAAAATAAAAATCGCATTGTACTATAACATATATCAATTTCTAATACAATTATGTATTATTTATATAATTTGAATGGATCATAAATTTACCTTTAACAAAAAAAATTACCACGTTGAATTTCCAAATTAAGTAAAATTTTAAACATATTTACTCTTTACTAAAGTCAATACCATTTCCTAAATCAAAGGAAAAGAGTTAGTTCAACACAAACAATCAAAATCCAAAATCTTTTAATATTTCTTTTAATTAAATATTTGTAAAATGAATTTATACTTACTCGAGAGCTATGGTAAATAAATAAAAAATATATATAAACTAGATGTATGGTAAATAAATAATTTTTTTTTTATATTTATTCCATAAACCTTTTTATATTTAAAAAAACTTTAAAAAGAGGTTTTATTTAGATGAAGCCTATGGGACGAATACCATGGGACAAATTAATATTGATACCATGGGCCAAATACCATGGGTAAATAAACAAATATAAAAGAGGTATAAAAAATTATGATAAATAAATAAATAAATATAAAATATATATAAAGAGGTATGGTAAATAAATAAATATAAAATATGCATAAAGAGGTAAGGTAAATAAATAACAATATATCAAATAGGATTATAAATAAAAATGTAATTATATAACAAGCCTATGGGCCAAATACCATAGCAAAGAAAAGGGGTATGATAAATAAATAAAAATATAAATAAACTAGAGGTATGTTAAGTAAATAAAACCTCTTTTCATATTTACTCCATAATCTTCTTTATATTTACAAATATTTATGTTCATTAGTTTACATAACTAAGAAGAAAGAGAGAGAGAGTTATAAGGGAGAGATGGAGAGAGAGTGTGTATGTTTAGGGGTGAGATAAAGAGACAAAGTAAGATGTATGGAAAGAAGGGGGAGAGAAGAAGTGAGAAGGAGAGAGGGAGGGATATAGTAATGTAGTTGGAGAGAGAGAGGGGTGGAAAGAGAGAGAGAAAGAAATGGATGGGGGAAGAGAGAGAGAGATATGGGGGAAGAGAGAGAGAGAGATTAGGGAAGAGAAAGGGATTTAGGGAAGAGAGAGAGAGGAAGGACGAGAGAGAGGACTTGAGAGAGAGGAGGAGAGAGGGATCGATAAGAGAGATGGAGTTGGAGGGGGAGAGATGTAGGAAATAAGAAATATAGAGAGTGAAAAGTGGAGAGAGAGAAGGAGTGACAAGGGAGAGACATAGAGAGAGCATGTATGTTTGGGGCTGAGATAAAGAGACAAATAAGGAGAGATGGAGATAAAGGGGGGAGAAGGAGATATAGGGAGAGAGGGATGGATATAGTAACATAGTTGGTGGGTGAAGAGAGAGAGAGAGATGGGAGAGAAAGGGAAAGAGAGGAAGGAAGAGAGAGGATGTGAGAGAGTGGAGAGAGGGAGGGAAAGCGAGATGGACTTGGAGGGGGAGGAGGAGAGAGGTAAGAAGAAATAAATGGAGAGAGAAAGGTGGAGAGAGAGAGAGAGAGAGAGAGAGATAGAAAGTGATAAGGAAGATGGAGAGAGAGGGTGAGAGGGGGAAGATAGAGATATAGATGGAAGGTGAAAAGAGGGAAGAAGAGAGAGATGGGAAGAGGAGGGGATTGACAAAGAGATTGATATATGTGTGTGTTTAGGAGGGTGAGATAGAGAGACAGAAAATAAGAGATGGAGGGGGATATAGATATGGATGGAGGGTGGATAGAGGGAAGACTATTTCTCACACTAGATGGATTGATATAAGTGGAGATGGTGATTTATAATCCTATTTGATTATTTGCACTATATGCATCGATTTTAGTGTATATATTTATTTCTAATTATATTTGATTACTTGCATTGATTTCAGTGTATGTGGTGATTTCTAATACAATTTGATTGCTTGCACTGAATTTTTTGATTTCAATTTAGATGTCGATTTATAATTATATTTGATTACTTGCACTAGTAAAATGTATTAATTGACATGTAATTTTAAAAAAAAGTTTGATATTGGATCTCTCAAGGCCCTTGGTAGTTATGTGGTTAAATTGCATCTATATTGTTTCTACATCGGAGTGTGAAGGCTACATTAAGTATGTTCATTCCTCGTAAAATAGAAATAAAATATTCTCTAAATAGAAAAACAATGTCAGCTATAATAAAAATGAAGGGACAAAATAATTTAATATGAATTAATATAAAATGTTTCAATACATGTGTTATGTAATCTCTATAACAATCAAAAGTGAAATTTAAACAATAACAAATTTTTGTCTTCTAAAATAAGTTTGCAACAAAAGGAATTTGATCCCTTTCGGCTCATGTTAGATCCATGTTTTAGATGGATCTATGCTGGTATTATGTCATTTCAGGTTGATTAATTGGTAACACATATATAAGGTTGAAAACATAATCTTGAAGAGTAAACAACAATGAAGGATTGTTAATTTAAATCAATGAAGAAAATACACATCCATTTCCACCCATTCGGTTTGTAGTTAAATAATAAAATCTCTATTGAGTATTGTGAACATAATAATATCAAGTATCTCGGTTGCTATCGAACCACCATTTATGTACGATATAACTATTATTGTGTTTGTTTGATTTCATATCATGATGTTAGCTTGATTTAATATCATGATGTTAGTGAGGAGGGGTGAGAGGGGTGGCCATTGGGTTAGTAACATATGAATATCCCTGATCTTTGTTTTAATTTTTTTAACCTACTTTGCTATGAGTATAGCTAACTTTGAGCATCACAATTGGCAACTATATTTTTAATTCCTATTTCTCCCATTGTCATGTGATTTTAGACGTTCCACCATGAACAAAATCAAACCTTGAAGTTTGACTTAAAAAATGAGATTACACTCTATCTTCAATTTTCTATCTGCACCATGCACTTGATATTTATATACTGCGCTTTGGTTCAAAATATTAAAATCTAGTTAGTTTGACTTATTTAATAACTTGCTTTTAAAAATAGCATGTTGGTTTTCAAGTGGATCTCATCAATTTGTTGATTTCAAGTATAGCATTTGATCTAATTTTCTATGGCTTTTCTTATATCATTACTTAATTAATGCGATGGGAATGTTCTCTTTATATAATGCGCTTTGGTCCAAAATATTAAAATCTGGTTAGTTTGAATTATTTAATAATTTGCTTCTAAAAACAACATGTTGGTTTTCAAGTGGACCTCATCAATTTGTTGATTTCAAGTATAGCATTTGATCTAATTTTCCATGGTTTTTCTTATGTCATTACTCAATTAATGCAATGTGGGTGTTCGCATTGAAGATAACTCTATAAGGTTCACTATAATTTCCTAGAAATAGAGTTATAAAGGTATCTCATTTGATCACCAATGTAAAATTACGTTGTTGAATTTATTTTTTTGAAAAGTTAAACATCTTTGGTTCTTCTTTCTACCATCAAAGAGCATCACTACCACCACGAAAAGCTTGGAGTGAAGCACACAAGGAGGTGAAGGACCGTCCCTAAGAAGGGGTTTTGGAGCCCATCCTACTTCATCTATTTAAGGTTTCATTTTTATGAGTTTTTTTGTTTCGTTCATATATAAACTAATTTATATTTTTTGTTATATGTTAGGTATAAATATTGTGGGAATGTATATGGTAGTTTATAATATCACTGTATTATATATATTTTTAGATGTTACATATATGTTCAAGATTTAATAAAAAAGAATATTTTTAATGGTTACAATTTAATGAAAGGTTGTAATTATCATTAAATTGTTTAAGTTACTTGCATTTTATCAATGTGGATTTGTGGTTATTTGTATTATTAAAAGATTTTTTTCTTGGATATGTAGTAAACTTCCAACTCTAAAATTTGAATTTCCATAAAACATGTTTGTCTTTATTGTTTGCATCAATGTCTTAAGCCTATCACATTCATCAACTATTTAACATTTTTTTTGTAAGCTAATTTATGCATTACATATTTCACATAATTATAGCCTATTTGTCTAACTCACTGTCTCCAAAATGCCACTCAGGAAACCACACCAATTACAATAGAGTAGTGATTCTAAGACAACATAACTAAATTGCAAATTACAAAATAAGACCTAAGAGTTTATTATGCATTTGTTACCCCGCAATGGAGGAAACCAACAACATAAATAAAAAGGAGCGGCTTTATAATTTTGTAATGTCTAACAGAATGGTATAATAAAAGCAAACATAGATGGCAAGACAGAGTGTAAAAATCCCTAGTAAACTAACATAGAAATCTAGAAATTAAAAAGCAATATTAACAAGAAACTCGAGCCTCATGAGGAAAGAGAGGTATCTATATTGATGGCTTGTTCCTCAACCTTGCACTGTAGAGCAATTATAGATTTGGGAGGTGACCCCATCTATAGTTTGGCCAACCTTCCTTCTACATCCAGCATGGGGTCCTTGAGCTCATCCAGAGACTGCATGAGATTCATTTGATTTTTCCTTTTGTCCACTAGTAGCTTGTCCAACAACAATTGGACATGCCTTTAGAGGTCCATTGTGTAAAAGTAGTGGTTCAGAGTTGCTCGTATCAGGAACCCAAGAAGCAATGCATGCCATGATGTCAAAGTCTAAAACTTCATGCCTTAACTTATATAACTGGATTAGCTTCTCTTTTTTACATAAGTATAATAAGGAATGCTTTAGTTTAATATACAAGTAACAATGTCAATTTGAATGTGAGGGATGGAATTTTTTATAATGTAGCCAAGGATTAAAATGTTAAATAAAAACACTTTTTACCTCTTTTTGTCATGTTGGAAGATGCCCGTGGGGCATCTATTTTATCTTTGGAACAATTCATTATCACCCCATGGACAAATGATATAGAAAAATAAAATTGCACCTATGAACCACATTATGATTCTTCTCTTCAACTTTTGAAGGTTGTCCAACTATGTGTGGAGTTCGAGTGAACTCAACAAGTGAATTTCCACATGTGGGTTGTTATAGGATACTGGGTGAACTTTGCAACAAAGCAAAAAAACTCATCCCTGTGAATACATACTCCCACACCATGTCAAAATTTAAGAGGGAGAGTGAAAAAACATAGTAAAACACAAATTTAGCTAGATTGAAAAATCGATGGAGCTTCGAGCTCTTCTCACATTTAGATACCAGTTTGCCACAACACACTAAAAATTAGTTATACAGAGAATATAATAATTACTTGTTTGATTAGATTCAATCTAACACCTTGTTTGGTACAATGTAAATCATTATTGCAAACTACTACTTATGCATTGAATGAACTGCACTACTAAAGCTATTGACAAAGTAAAATACTTAAAATCTAGAAGATGTATTCAATAATTACATTCAAACACTCCCCCTTAATTTTGACTTCATATTCATTACATTTTTTAGCACATACAATAACTAAGTGTTGTCTTTGAAATTCAAAACATTCTTTTGTTAATGACTTTGTAAATATGTCTACCAACTAATTTTTGGAATTGTAAAACAGAAGATTGACTTCACCATCATTGACTAGCTCTTGGACATGTGATAGTTGTTGACCTCATTTGACAATTTCCTTATGATTTCTTCTGGAACATGTGCATAGGCTACACAACCAAAGATTTTGAAATTTGATACACTTGTCTTCATACCACTCCAGGCTTCTAAGGGAACTTTATCTTTGAACATGCTACTACTTCTGCCCAATACTCTTTTGGAAAATTCTTTGCCTTGAACATGCTTCTTGCCATATTCATGATGGTTTGATTTTTACTTTCTACTACATTTTGTTATGGAGTGTACCTTGTTGTAAATTTCCTTTTGATACCTTGATCCCTTCAACATGTTCCAAATTATATGGAATCATATTCAACTCCTCCATTTAGTATTAATCGTTTAATTTTCTTGTCAATTTGCTTCTCTACAATGGATTTGAATTGATTGAATTTTTCAAATTTATAATATTTTTTTGATGAAAAAGACCCATGTAATTTTGTTGAAAACGTCAATAAAGGTTAGAACTAAAAAAATTCTCCTATTGATTGGGTTTGAATTGGACCAAAAAGGTTTGTGTGTACTAGCTCCAATGGAATTTGGGCTCTATAGCTGACAACATTTGGAAAAATATTTATTTGGTGTTTGGCAAGGATACAACTTTCACATGGATTATGATGTACATCTATCACAGGTAGACCTAGGACCATAAACTTCTTTTTCAAAAGATCAAGATTATTAAAATACATATGGACATATCTAAGTTTCCATAACCAAGTTTCATCAAAACTTGTTACAGGCTGAGCATATGATAATGGTTGCTTGACATTTCTCATCACTAGAGGAAACATCCTATTTTTGATCATTTGAATCCTTGCTATGATTCTTTGACTAGATGGCTTGTCAAGAATTGTGTAAATATGACCTTTAAACTTGAATTCTATAGGTTTTAACCTTGTACAAAAATTACCTGCAAACAAATTCTTAAAACAAAAAATATGCAATGGCGAGAACATAAAACAAATATACAGATATTTTCCCTTGGATCCAAAAACCGAGACTACCAGATTGATTTTTCATTATACTCCTTTCAATGTTATAATACATATATATACATGCTGAAGCATTCATAAACCCCAATCCATTAACCCTGGATTATAACATAATCATAGTTCCCTTGGCCGAATCTACAAAATACCATGGACAGAAAACCATCATGCCCCAAACCATGTGCAAAACACACACCCAACATTCTCCCACTTGTTGTTTTTTTCCATACAAGGGTTCACAAGAGATCTCAATCATTGGTCCATCCCTGTAATTCCCATTGTTTCTATACACCAAGAAAACTTCTCAGTGCTCATAGACTTTGTCAATGCATCTGCAACATTATTCAAAGTGTCCACATTTACTAGCAACACCTTTTTGTCGTCAACCATATCCCTCACAAAGTGATACTGAACATCAATGTGCTTTGTATTTGAATGATAAGAAGGGTTATTTGCCAAGAAAATTTCACTTTGGTTGTCACAAACTATCCTTATAGATCGTTGTACCAACCCCATACTTGAACACAATCTCTGCAACCAAACTGATTTGTTGCTTGCATGAGTGGTTGCCATGTATTCAACCTCTGTAGTTGAAAGAGCCACTACAAACTGTCTTTTGCTCATCCAACAGACTGCTCTTCCAAATAGGTTAAACACATACCCACTTTTAGATCTTCTTTGATCTAGATCTCCAGCCTAGTCAACATCAACAAAGCCATGGATATCCAAAAATCTGTCCAATCCTGGTCTTCCTTGGTAGGAAAGACCATAATCACTAGTGCCACGCAAATATCTGAAAACCAACTTCACTGTTTACCAATGCTCCTTCCCTGGTTTTGACATAAACCTGCGCAATACTCCCATTTCATGTGTAATGTCTGGTCTAGTACAAACCATTGCATACATTAGGCTACCCACTGCACTTGCATATGGAATATGGGACATGTCCTCTTCCTCTTCTTGTGTCTTGGGACATTGTTCAACAAATAACTTTACACCTAAAGGAATAGGAACCTTCACCGATTTACTAGTTTGCATATTAAACCTCTAAAATATTGTCTCGACATACTTCCTTTGGTTTAACAAGAGATTCCTCTTTGCCCGATCTCATTTAATTTCCATGCCCAAAATATAGTTTGTGTAGGTTTTAACCTTGAACAGAAATTATCTACACACGAATCTTATAACAGAAATAAACAATAGCGATAGCATAAAACATAAAACAGATAAACACAGAGATTTTCCCTTGGATCCCAAATCGGGACAACCAACTTGATTTTTCATTATGTTCCTTTTAGTGTTACAACACATATATATACATGTCGAAGCATACATAAACCCCAATCCATTAACCCTAGATTAGAACATAACCGTAGTTCCCTTGACCGGATCTACAAAATACCAGGGGCTGAAAACCATCGTACCCCGAAACCATGTGCAAACTCATGCACAAACATGGGTGGGTCCGCCCATGAGTGGGACCGCATACCGGGGACCCACGGGCGCCGGTCAGACTTAGATGGCAACGCGCCCGTGACCCCCCCACGCGCGCGCGCAACGTACGCACGTGGCACTAGTCGGGCCGTGAAAGAATATAACACATACCCAACATTCTCCCACTTGTTGTTTTCTTTCCACGGGGGGCCACAGGAGAGCTTAGTCATTTGGCTAATTCTTCAACACCCATTGTTTCTCTACACCAAGAGAACTTCTGAGTGCTCACAGACTTCGTCAATGCATCTGCAACATTCTTCAAAGTGTCCACCTTTACCAGCAACACCCTTTTAGCCTCAACCATATCTCTAATAAAGTGATATTGAACATCAATGTGCTTTGTCTTTGAATGGTAAACAGGGTTCTTAGCCAAGAAAATTGCACTTTGGCTATCACAGTCTATCCTTATAGCTTGTTGTACCAACCCCATACTTGAACACAATCTCTGCAACCAAACTGCTTCCTTGCTCGCATGAGTGGCTGCTATGTATTCTGCCTCTGTAGTTGAAAGAGCCACTACAGACTGTCTTTTACTCATCCAACTGACTGCGCCTCCAAATAGGCTAAACACATACCCACTTGTAGATCTTCTTTGGTCCAGATCTCCAGCCCAGTCTGCATCAACAAAAACACGAATGTCCAACATTCTTTCCAATCCTGGTCTTCCCTGGTAGCACAAGCCATAATCACTAGTGCCACGTAAATATCTGAAAACCCGCTTCACTGTTGTCCAATGCTCCTTCCCCGGGTTTGACATAAACCTGCTCAATACTCCCACTGCATGTGCAATGTCTGGTCTAGTACAGACCATTGCATACATCAGGCTACCCACTGCACTTGCATATGGAACACGGGACATATCCTCCTCTTCTTCTTGTGTCTTGGGACACTGTTCAGCAGAAAGCTTTGCACCTACATGAATAGGAACACTCACCGGTTTACTATCCTGCATATTGAACCTCTGCAATATAGTCTCGACATACTTCCTCTGGTTTAACCAGAGCTTCCTCTTTGCCCGATCTCTCTTAATTTCCATGCCCAAAATATAGTTTGCAGCACCAAGATCCTTCATGTCGAATTTGGAGAACAGTTGGGTTTTCAAATCTTGGATAATTTCTTTGTCATTTCCAATCAACAACATATCATCCACATACAAGACCAAATAAATAACACGGTCACCAATTAATTTAAAATAAACACAGTGATCCTCCTTGCTTCTAGTGAAGCCAAGTCCCCGTATATAGGTATCAAATTTCTGATACCACATCCTTGGTGACTGTTTTAACCCATACATAGACTTCTTCAACCCGCACACCAATTTTTTCTTACCCTTCACCATAAAGCCTTCAGGTTTCTTCATGTAGATCTCCTCTTCTAGATCCCCGTGAAGAAATGTTGTCTTCACATCCATCTATTCTATCTCAAAATCAAATGCAGCAACAACAGATAAAAGTAATCTAATAGAAGTAACCTTGGAAACAGGAGAAAAAATATCACCAAAATCAATTCCTGGCACCTGGGAATAACCTTTTGCTACCAACCGAGCTATGTATTTCTCCACCTTGCCTTCTACATTCATCTTCTTTTTAAACACCCATTTGCTCCCGATGGGCTTCCTTCTAGCCGACAACTCCACCAGATCCCATGCCTCATTCTTGTGCAAGGATGCCATTTCATTAACCATGGCCTCCTTCCAAAGTTTTCCATCCTTTGAATCTACTGCCTCCCTGACAGTTCTGGGATCATCATCAGTTATAGTTAAGGCAAAATTTGAACAGAAAGCAGATGGACTATACCTTTCTGGTTGTCTTCTTTCCCGAGCTAATCTTCTCAAAGCTGGAGTTTGTGGCTCTTCCTCTTCTGAATCTTCTTCTGTTGTAGAGTCTGATTCATGCTCCTTTAGCTCAAACTCTATCTTCTCATGTTCCTTTGGTAGGACTTCATGTGTAACAACATCTTTCACCTCTCTAAACACCACATCTCGGCTGTACACAACCTTCCTTGTTTCTGGGTTCCAAAGCTTGTAACCCTTTAAACCATCCTTATAACCAATAAAGATGCACCTTTCAGATTTATTATCCAACTTGGTCCTTTTCTCCTTTGGAACATGTACATATGCATCACATCCAAATACCCTTAGATGTGAAAGAGAGGGTTTCTTACCAGTCCATACCTCATGTGGGGTCTTATCCTCCAACGCTGATGAAGGTGATCTGTTAACTAAGTAACATGCAGTCTCCACTTCCTCTGCCTAGAATTCTTGTCCTAACCCGGTACCACTGAGCATGCTTCTTGCCTTTTTCATCAGTGTTCTATTCATTCTTTCTGCAACTCCATTTTGCTGAGGTGTGTATGAGTAGTATTTCTCATCACATATACCACACGCGTAAATCTTCAAATTCTTCAATCCCCCACCATTATCCGTCCTCAATGCCTTTATCTTCTTCTCTGTCTGGTTTTCCACCAGAGCCTTAAATTCTTTAAATTTGTCAAAGACTTCAGATTTCTTCCTCAAGAAATATATCCATGTATTCCTTGAGAAGTCATCTATGAATGAAACATAGTACACAGAATTTCCTAGTGATGGAACTGACACAGGTCCAAACACATCACTGTGCACATGCTCTAATATCTTGTTCACCCTCTTAGCACCAGAAGGAAAACTCACCTGATTCTACTTCCCATATACACAATTTTCACAGAAATCGAAATCTAGAGAGAAATTAGACATACCCTCTACCATACCATTTCTATGCAGTATCCGAAGGCCCTTCTCTCCAATATGTCCAAGCCTTTGATGCCATAGCATGGTATTTTCTCCAGAGACAGCTAGGCTTTCCACTCCTCTTTCAGGAACCACATAATTGTTACACCCATCAATAACAGTGCTACCTTGTAGCTTGTACAGAGTTCCAATCCGAACTCCCCGCATTAATACCAGTGGTCCCCGAACCATCTTGCAGGCATCTTTCTCGAACACTGTTTTTACACCTGCATCGTCCATCTTGCTTACAAAAATCAGATTTCTGGCCAATGCAGGAATACGCAGAACACCAGGAAGTGTTCTAATCCTTCCACCTTGTAGCTTCAGCTTGACCTTTCCACATCCGATGATTCTAGCCTTCCTATCATCCCCTAGGAAGACATCACCACCATCATATTTCTCATACTCGCAGAACCACTCCCTATGGGGAGTGAAGTGAAAGGATGCACCTGAGTCAATCAACCATGAATCATGATCTACATGTGTATTTGAAGAAGAAGCCAAATACACATCCCCACCTTCATCCGAGGTGGTTTTTTCCTCTGCAGAAGGAGCTTCATCAGATCCCTTTCCTTTCTCAGGAGCTTTAGATCCGCATTCCTTTTTGTAGTGCCCTTCCTTTCCGCATTTCCAGCACACCTTTACAAACTTTCCAGGAGATTTAGATCTCCCACTCGAAACCTTATTCTTGTTTCTGTTCTGGGACCTTCCTCGTACATATAAGGCATCTCCATTTTGACCCTCCATATTTCTCCGTCTCATTTCCTCCGACAGCAAGGCTGAGACAATGTCATCAAAATTCAAGGTAGTTGTATTGCTACCTATTGCAATAACCAGACTGTCCCACGAGTCTGGTAGAGAGCAAAACAAACTGATGCACTTATCTTCATCTGAGATTTTAATATCAACAGATGACAGCTGACTTACCACAATATTGAAGGCGTTCAGATGCTCTGTCACCGAGTCTCCATCCTTCATCCTCAGGTTATACAGCTTTTTCCGCAGGAACAACTTATTCACCAGAGACTTAGATTGGTACAAAGTCCCAAGTTTTTCCCACAAATTCTTCGACGTAGCTTCCCCAGATACATTCAACAATACTGAATCTGACACACACAACCGTATTGTGTTCTTGGCCTTCCGATCCAGTTTCTTCCAGTCTTCATCTGACATTGCCGTTGGTTTAGTACCTGGATCTACCGCGATCCACTGATCTTTATCCACCAGCAGATCCTCCATCTTGAGCTTCCAAAACTCAAAACTCTGACCATTAAATTTCTCGATCTCTATCTTTCCGCCGCTCGCCATATTCTTTCACCGCAAGAATCGATCCCGCAGATCTCCCACTGCACAGGGTCTACCACAGGCCCGAGCAAAAAAAAAAAAAAAAACCCTCAACAACAAAGGCGTCCCCTTGAAGCCGAAACAGCTTCGATACCAAATGTAGGTTTTAACCCTGAACAGAAATATCTACACACGATTCTTATAACAGAAAATAAACAATAGCAAGAGCATAAAACATAAAACAGATAAACACAGAGATTTTCCCCTAGATCCCAAATCGGGACGACCAGCTTGATTTTTCATTATATTCCTTTTAGTCTTACAACACATATATATACATGCCGAAGCATACATAAACCCCAATCCATTAACCCTGGATTAGAACATAACCGTAGTTCCCTTGACCGGATCTACAAAATACCAGGGGCCGAAAACCATCGTACCCCAAAACCATGTGCAAACTCATGCACAAAACATGGGTGGGTCCGCCTATGAGTGGGACCGCATACCAAACAAATTTTCGCTGGGGCGCTGTCCCAGACCCCGACAGGGGGGGCTGCCGCCCCCCCTGTTGCACTCGGCACAATGTACAACATGTGGGGCTAGTCGTGGAAAGAATATAACACACACCCAACAGTTTGCAGCACCAAGATCCTTCACATCGAATTTGGAAGACAATTGGGTCTTCAAATCCCGGATAATTTATTTTTCATTTCCAATCAGTAACATATCATCCACATACAAGACCAAATAAATACATCGTCACGAATTAATTTAAAATACACACAATGATCCGCTTTGCTTCTGGTGAAGCCAAGTCCCCGTATATATGTATCAAAATTATGATACCACATCCTTGGTGACTGTTTTAACCCATACAGATACTTTTTTAACATACATACCATTTAAACCGCAAATCATCCAGTTTGCTTCATGTAGATCTCCTCTTCTAGATCCCCATGAAGAAATGTTGTCTTCACATCCATATGTTCTACCTCAAAATCAAATGCAACAACAACAGGTAAAATTAATCTAATAGAAGCTACCTTAGAAATAGGGGAAAACATATCACCAAAATCAATTTCCGACACCTGGGAATAACCTGTTGCTACCAACCGAGCTTTGTATTTCTCCACCTTACCTTCTGCATTCATCTTCATCTTAAACACCCATTTTTTGCCAATGGGTTTTATTCCAAGCGACAATTCCACCAGATCCCATGCCTCATTTTTGTGCAAGGATGCCATTTCATCAACCATGGCCTCCTTCCAGAGTTTTCCATCCTTTGAATCCACTGCTTCCCTGATAGTTTTGGATCATCATCAGTGATAGATAAAGCATATGGACTATACCTTTCTGGTTGCCTTCTTTCTCGAACCGATCTTCTCAAAGCTAGAGAATGAGGCACTTCCTCTTCTGATTCTTGTTCTGCTATAGAGTCTGATTCTTACTCTTTTATCACAAACTATATCTTCTAAGGTTCCTTTGGTAAGACTTCATGTTTAATAAGATATTTCACCTCTATAAACACCAAATCTTAGTTGTACACAACCTTCCTTGTTTCTCGGTTCCAAAGCTTATAACATTTTAAACCATCCTTATACCCAATAAAGATGCACCTTTCAGATTTACTATCCAACTTGGTTATTTTCTCCTTTGGAACATGTACGTATGCATCACAACCAAATACCCTCAGGTGTGAAAGAGAGGGTTTCTTACTAGTCCATACCTCATGTGGAGTCTTATCCTCCAACGTTGACGAAGGTGATCTGTTAACCAGTTACATGCAATATCCATTTCCTCTGCCCAGAATTCTTGTCCTAACACAACACCACTAAGCATGCTTCTTGCATTTTCCATCAACGTCTTGTTCATTCTTTCTGCAACTCTGTTTTTCCGAGGTGTGTATGGATTAGTCTTCTATCGTGCTACACCACACTTCTTACAAAACTCTTCAAATTCCTTCTTGCAAAACTCTCCACCATTATATGTCCTCAACACCTTTATCTTCTTCTCTGTTTAGTTTTCCACCAGAGCCTTAAATTCTTTAAGTCTGTAAAATACTTCAGAGTTCTTCATGAGGAAATATATCCATGTATTCCTTGAGAAGTAATCTATAAATGACACATAGTACACAAACTTACCCATTGATGGAACCGACACAGGTCCAAACACATCATTGTGCACAAGCTCTAATATCTCTTTTGCCCTCTTAGCATTAGAGGGGAAAATCACCCGATTATGCTTCCCATGTACACAATGTTCACATAAATCGAAATCCAAAGAGCAATTAGACAAACCTTCTAACATACTATTACCATGAAGTATTCGAAGGCCCTTCTCTTCAATATGTCCAAGCCTTTGATGCCACAACATTGTTTTTTCTCCAGAGACCACAAGGTTTTCAACTCCACTTTCAGGAACCACAGAAATGTTGCACCCATCAATAACAGTGCTACCCAGAAGCATGTACAAAGTTCCAATCCAAACTCCCCGCATCACTACCAGTTCTCCCCGAACTGTCTTGTAGGTATCCTTCTCAAACACTATTTTTACACCTTCATCATCCATATTTCTTACATAAATCAGATTTTTGGCCAATGCAGGAATATGCAGAACACTAGGAAGTGTTCTAATCCTTCCACCTTGCAACTTCATCTTGAATTTTTTGCGTTCGACAATTGTGGCCTTCCTGTCATCCCCTAGGAAGACATCACCGCCATCATATTTCTCATACTCGCAGAACCACTCCCTACGAGGAGTGAAGTGAAAGGATGCACCTGATTCAATCAACCATTCCTCATGATCTACATGTGTACTTGAAGAAGAAGCCAAGTACACATCCCCACCTTCATCTGAGGTGGTTTTCACCTCTTGAGAAGGAGCATCATCAAATCCCTTTCCTTTCTGAAGAGCTTTAAATCTACATTCCCTTTTGATTTTCCCTTCATTTCCGCATTTCCAACACACCTTTACATATTTTCCTGGAGATTTTGATCTCCCACTCGAGGAATTATTTTTGTTTATGTTCTGGGACCGTCCCCGTACAAACAAGGCATCTCCATTCTGGCCCTCCATATTTTTCCGTCTCATCTCCTCCGACAACAAGGATGAGACAATTGCAACAACCAGACTATCCCACGAATCTAGTAGAGAACACAACAAACTGATGCACTTATCTTCAATTGAAATTTTAATATCAATAAATAACAACTAGCTTACCACAGTATTAAAGCCATTCAGATGCTCTGTCACCAAGTCTCCATCCTTCATCTTTAGGTTATACAATTTTTTTCTATAGGAACAGTTTGTTCACTAGAGACTTAGATTGGTACAAAGTCCCTAAATTTTCTTATAAAGCCTTCACTGTAGCTTCCCCAGATACATTCAACAATACCGAATCTGAGATACACAACTGTATTGTGCTCTTTTCTTTCTGATCCAACTTCGCCCAATCTTCATCTGACAATGTCATTGGTTTAGTACCCAGATATACCACAATCCACTAAACTTTATCCACCAACAGATCCTCCATCTTGAGCTTCCACAACTCAATCTGACCATTAAATTTATCGATCTTTATCTTTCCACTGCTCACCATATTCTTTCACCACAAGAATCGATCTCACATATCTCCCACTGAATATGGTCTACCATAAGCCCGAGAAAAACCCCTCAACAACAAAGGCATTCCCTTGAAGCCGAAACTGCTTTGATACCAAATGTAGGTTTTAACCCTGTACACAAATTACCTGAAAACGAATTATTAAAAGAAAAAATATACAATGGCGAGAACATAAAAGAAGTACACAGAGATTTTCCCCTAGATCCCAAAACCGAGACTACCATATTGACTTTTATTATATTCCTTTCAATGTTATATATATATACATGCCGAAGCATTCATAAACCCCAATCCATTAACCCTGGATTAGAACATAACCGCAGTTCCCTTGAATAGATGTAAAAAATACCATGGGTTGAAAACCATCATGCCCAAAACCATGTGCAAAAACCATACACAAAACCATAGGTAGGTCTGCCCACCTAATATAACACACACCCAACAACTTCAAAACCATTTTCAGTCATTTATCCTACACTTAATATATTGTGTTTCAAAATTTGTACATAATAGCCATCATGGATGTCCTTTTCATTTTGCTTATTTACAACTGTGACAATACCATTTTCTAAGGCATTAACAAGATGATCATCACCAATATAATATTAGATTTAATTGTTTCATGAAAACATGGAAAAAAATATTTCTTACCTGTCATATGGTTAATGCAACCACTATCTAGTAACCAATGATCTTCATTGTTGTACTCTTGTGTTGTTGAATAAGAAAGAAACATGGAAGATGTTATACCTTCATCATTTCTTTAAACTTTTGCACTATCTCCATTCAAATCTATTTGTTTCTTCTTGCATTCACTTTCAAAATGGCCATACTTCTTGTAGTAATAGCACTGTATATTTGACTTGTCCATCCTTTCTCTTCCTTTGTTATTTATACATCTTCCTCTTTGATTATGAGGTTGATTATGCAGTTGTTCAAGTTGACTAGATGCATTGTTTCTGTTTCTAGAATATCCTCTTAATAATCTTCCTCTACTTCTATCACCACTGCCTCCTCCTCTACTAATTATGGCTTGAGTTTGAAAGGCATTTTCTAATAAGTCGTTCCTACCTTTAATTTTTGACTCATATTTTATCATTGATCCTACCATATCTTTAATTGAAAATTGGGCTGGATATTTACTTTTTTGTATGTTTGTCACAAGCATGTCAAATGAAGGTGGAAGGATTTTGAGAATTTCTCAGCCACCTTTTGATGAGTGACATTGTCTCCATGAGTTCCAAGATTATTTACTACCTCCATGAACTAATTCATAAACTGACATATTGTTTTAACATCTCTAATTTTCATTTTTTCAAACTTCTTCCTAAGGATCTAAAGCTTTGTATTTTTTACCTTGTTTGTGCCTTGGTATGTTTATTTCAAAATTTCCTAAGCTTGATGAGCATTGGTTGCGACAATATTAGGAAGTATGGAGTCTTCAACTCCATTGTGTAGATTCCATAGTGCTCTTGAATCCTTTCTTGTGCTCTTCGTTGAAGCATTTATTTAGGCATTTGTCATTGTTGCTAAGTCTACAGTGTCAAGTTCTTCATATTTTGTGACTACTACTTGCCAATAGTCCAAAATCATCAAAAATCTCTTTATCTTTTTCCCACATAGCATAATTTGTACCATTCAGTATGGGAACTTGTGTGTTCTAATTGTTAGTGGAAGCCATGAATGAATTCTTTAAAAAATCCCCCTTATTCTAGATTGGGGGGGGGGGGGGGGGTTCTCATTGATTTTAAACTCACTAAACCCTAATGAAGGTCTTAAAACCTTCGTTCGAGTGGATATGGATTACAATGGCAACACTAATAACTATAAATAAACCTTAGAGTGACTAGGGTTTCTCTCTATAAGACTTCAAAGGGGATTTACAGTGGCGTCTTAACACAAAAAAAAATCTCAGCATGGGTAGATCTAATGGAAGGTCCACAAAGAAACCTAGACTTACAATGAAGGTATGACTCCACAAAGAAATCTTGGGTTGGATTTCACATATAGGGCCCCTCTCTTGATGGTGGCTCCTTTACAAAGAAAAACAAAGGAAGTTTTGTGATTTTGGCGTATAGGGTGATTTTTGTTTTGTTCTCTATTTTTTTGCCTTATACAAAGGTTCCTCCTCCTCTTAATGGTGGGATTTACAACTCTCTCTTGACAGTGGGAACTAGCAAAAACTCTCTCTTGACAGTGGGAACTAGAAAAAACTGTCTCTTAGGTCTAGGTTAGATAAATACTATCATGGGGGTTCCTCCCTATGAAACTCAACAAGGGAAACTTGCGACTTTGGTGGCCCCTCTTTGGCTCGTTCTTTGCAAAACCTGGTGGTTGCTCCTCTCTTTCCAACACTTTTTCAATGATTACAACACAACTGGGAGTCTCTACAAAAAGAATTGATGGCAGATGCTATGTCTTGACCATGGGTTGGGAAAATATACAGATTGTATCAGGACAAATATTAAAATTCCCATGTGAAAAAATAATAGATCAAGCTACGACTTTGATAACGAGTTGGAATTTAAGAGAAAGGGTGAAAAAATAAAGTAAAACACATAGTTACCTAGAGTGATTAACCAATGGAGCTTAAGAGATATTCTCACATTAAAATACCAATTTTCCACACCGCACCAAAAATTGGTTACATGTAGAATATATAAATCTACATGTTTGACTCAAGCTAACACCTTGTTTGATATGGTCTAACTCGTTATTCCAAACTAGTACTTGTGCATTGAATCCACTACACTACCAAAACTATTGACTAAGTAAACTACCTAAAACTGGAAGATGTTGTCAACAATTACATTCAACATACAAAACCTAGTTCATCAGGTCGTTCATTGGTAGATTGTTGGACATATTATTGGTGCAAATCGTTATAATTTTTGACATTCATGCATTAACTAGAGAAAGGATGCTTGTGAAGGAGAAATGTGCACAGTTTTAGAGACTCACACATGCATAAAACATAAATTGAAAAGGATTTCCCACCTGAGGTCCTCATCCAATTCAATTAGGAAGGGTACATATAAATTTGAAAGGATGCAATACTAAACCAATAAAGGAAATTAAATAAACATAAATAAAATATCAGAGATAGACTTTGGCAAAAAATGCTTCTCAAGCCTCAATGTATTGTGTCTCACTCACACAAAAATGATAATCATACAAAATATAAATACATCAAGATTATGTCTCAAGATAGTGTGTTTATCTTGGACACAATCACTTTGGTTGAGTGAATATCTCAACCACACATTAATCTAGGAGCCTAACTAGTTGTTGGAGAGTATCTCTCAACCAAATAGACCTAAACAGACTCCCAAGTTTGAGGAACTGACTCATACTAGAATAGAAAAGTAGGAATAAATCCAGCTTTTATAATTTTAATTATTTTGGAATTTTCGATTGTTTTATGTGAGATTGAGGCTAAAATTCACCCCCTCAATCATAAGTCCAAAGTAAAAACCGAGTAACATCTCCAAGTCCTCATGCTGAAACTGATGAGTTGATTCTCAGTGAAGAACTACCTGAAAAACTGCCAAAAATAGATGCTGAAAAAACTCCAATATGAAGAGAGCACACTAATCAAGGTGAATCAACTACAAATATGATACAAATCTGAAAATTCTTGACAACTCAATCAAATTCCAAGCAAGAATGCAAAAGGATCTTGTTAATTTTTTCAACTAGGGCCAAATTCCACTTTGGACAACTTAGTTGGTCAATATTATAATTGCATTAGATTCCTCTTTTCGAGAGGACCAAAATCGACCTATAGATTGCCCCAATCAGTTAAGCAGAAGTTAAATTATGTATTATTTTATCTATTAATGAAATGGAATGGGTCGGCCTCAACACGTGGATTTAGTCAAAGCCCCAAGCGGTCCTCACAAAACCTATAAATAGAAGCGACCTCAAGCTCATTCTCACACATTCGCCCATGAGATTCTCTTCTTGTACTCTTTGTCTTGGTTCATATATTATGTTTTGATTCGTACATGTTCAACGGAAGAAGCTCATGCAGGTTACAAAATCATAGACGAGAGGATTGCACCGATCTAAGGCTTATGGGCCATAGTTGCAGGCACAAAACTACTGAAATCAGGCCAGAGCTGCAAGCAAAGCATGGCAAGGTAGCAACCAAGCTGCATTAGCTGCGGGTAGAGCGTGGCAAGGTCGCGACTAGGGTTCTAAGGTTAGATCAGGTTGATCTGGGCTAGAGCCGCAGGCACAATGTGTCCTGCCAGCAGCCAGGGAGCTATAGCCGTGGGCACAACATCTTGAGGTTGCGGCTAAGGGTTTTTTTTTATAGCAGATATGGGTTAGGTCATATTCAGTTGCTTGCGCAGTACTTCCAGACATCAGTCACTCAATCATAGATGTTTGCAATCAGTCTTTAATAGCATCCTGGATCCAGATCTAGGATTTGGCTACCAATATCATTTGGGTTTAGCGATCTATTGGATCTATGTTTCTTGATGTTTTAGATCTGCAGCTGTATATTTACGCTACATATGTATTGGGCTCATTGTACTCTCTGCTGAAAACGTTTTATGACAATCTATTGAAAAAGAAGATTTGAAAGGGTTTCCTCCTTGTGGGGTTTTTCCCTGGTCTTGGATCAATTTGTTGTCTCTTATGGTTGTGTTGTTGTCTTCTTTATCACTCCATATATTAATCTATCTTCAGTTACAATTTATGATTGATTACACTGCTAATAATTGGATGCATTGGTTATGAAAAACTAATTTGGGCTAAAGTAATTGATACACCATAGAACAATCTGAAAATTTAACATGGTTTCAAAGCAAAGGTGAAGGACAAGCTCAGAAGAAGAGAAGCAGTGAAGCCCTCATTATTAGTAAGCAGATCTACTTTCCAAATTCAAGATGTCTTCCTCTACCTTCAAGGAGCATGAGAAATTGGGTGATGCATCAAACTTTGTTGCTTGGAAAGTCAGGTTGGAGATCATAGCTAACAACAATGATGTGCTAGAATACATTCAAGGAAGGATGCTCGAGCCTCCAAAAAATTCCTCCGCTTCTATCAAGAAAAAATATAAGAAAGGTGAGTCCAAAGCAAAGAAAATTATAGTTGATGGTATACAAGATCATTTACTTTCATATGTTGGAATTTAAGAAAGTCTAAAGACATGTATGACAAGATAGCCAACATGTATGAGATCAACAATCTGAATGAGATTATCACCTTGAAAGATAAACTCAAGGAAATGAAGATGAAAGAAGGTGAAACTGTTCAGTCATACATTATGAGGATCTATCGTCTTAGAGATCAACTACAGAGGGTTGAAGAGAATGTGCCCGATAGAGAGTTGGTTTTTTTGAACCTTAGAGGTCTCCCTCCTATTTGGGAAACCTTCATTACTAAAATCAGAAACAACAACGTTCTCCCGTGATTTGATGAAATTGTTGGAAAGCTTACTCAAGAAGAATCAAGAATGATAGCAAGAGGGAGAATTCAGAAACATGAAAGGGGACAACCTGTTGCATATATCGTCCATAACAAAAGAAAGAGGTCAAAAGGAGGCCCTTATAGAAAACCTCCTCCTCAAGCTCAAAAGGAAGGAATGCCATATCACTATCCCATATTGAATTCTATAACTTCCACAAGAAATGTCATTATACACGTGATTGTCTTGAGAAGAGAAAGAGGCCACGATACAACACTAGAAGCAACAACAATGATAAAATAAGAAGAGACAATCATAGGAACAACTGCGACATAAGATATGAAAGGAGAATAGATTCTTCAAGAAATCTTGAAGAAGAACATCCTCCTCAAAATAAGTCAAGGGATCCCAGGTATGAAAGTAATGTTGTGAATAAATCTGAATATATTCTTATTTCTACACTTACTATTTCTTCTCCACCGGGTTTGTGGGATAGTTGGTTGGTTGACAGTGGGGCCACTCATCACTTCTCTGGATACAAGGAAGTCCTCTCTAATCTGGTAGAGAGGGAGACTAAACTGAAGATAATTCTTGGAGATAACTCCACTCATCTCGTAAAAGGATTTGGATCTGTTAAATTTCTGTTGAATTATGGGGGAACAATATTGTTGCATGATGTTATGTATGTGCTAGGTCTAATGAAGAATTTGATTTCTATATCTGCATTAGAGCATAAAGGAATGAGGGTTTCCTTCATGAATGGAAAGGTCTTAACTTGTTCTATTGATTCACGTATGAAAGATTCATTCAAATTAGGTTTGGGATCTAAAGGACTCTATAAAGTCACAAGAAGGCCACTTCTAGCACTGGTTCATAACACCAATCATCTAAGTGACTTTTGGCACTGCAGGCTGGCTCATCTACACTATGATGCTCTTTCGAAATTGAAGAAACTGGTTTCATGTTTTCTTGATGTTCAAGCTCATCGTGATGGATTTTTTCTAGTTTGCGCGAGTGGAAAGAAAACAAGGGGACCATTCCCTTCCAGTAAGAACAAGACAATTGACATCCTCCATCTCATTCATTCATATATATGTGGTATGATGCATGTGCATTCGATTGGTGGTCATATCTAGTACATCACTTTCATTAACGATTTCTAAATAAAGACATGGTTATATTGCCTCAAGCACAAGGATGAAGCCTTTGAAAAATTCCAGGAAATTAAAGCTTTGAAGGAATTCCAGGAATTCCAAGAAAGAGTAGACTAAGAAGGAAACTATTGTGCCATTACACTTGAATAGAATGGCTTAGCTGAAAGGAAGAACCTGTCTACATTGGAAGTTGTTCGTGCCATGCTTCATGATCAAAAGTTACCAAAGTCTTTGTGGGATGAAGCAACACATGTTGTTGTATATGTTCAAAACCAAGTGCCTAATCAAGCATTGAAAACAAAACTCCCGTAGAAATATTCTCAAGCATTGAAAACAGGACTCCCATATAAATATTCACAAGTAACAAACTAGAAATTAGCCATCTTCATATATTTGGATGCCTCGTATTCTTTCATGTGTCAAAGGACACAAGAAACAAGATGGAAGCTACAGGAAGAAAAGGTATGTTTATGGGTTATTGTGAAAAATCTAAGGCATAAATATATATTCTTGGTCAAAGGAAGGTCGAAATTAGCAGGGACGTAACTTTCGATGAAAATGCAACACTTTGTAAAGAAAGAGACCTTCCTCCTCATCCCAAGGAAGATGATGATGACATAGATATTCTAGATGGTGCTTCTTTTCCCGAGTCAGATGATATTGATGTTCCCATGGAGCATATGGATCCCTTAGATCCACCTCCCAGTGATCCTCCTTCAAAGAAAAGACCACTTTGGCTTCGCGACACTCTACAAGATAATGAAAGAAGCATCCCCATTTGTAGATCCTTCAGAGAAAGGAAGGAACCATGCACGTATAAGGGATATGTAGCTGCTATGAGCACTATGATTCAAGATGAACTATGCTCATTCGAAGAAGAAGTCAAAGAACAATTTTGGAAGGATGCTATGGATGAGGAATATGAATCTATTGTGAAACACGATGTATGGGATGTTGTGCCGAGACCGCATGGGAAGTATGTTGTGACTTCGAAGTGGCTATTCAAGATCAAAAATGAAATCGATGGCAACATTGAGAAATATAAAGCAAGGTTCGTAGCTCGAGGTTTCTCTCAGAAAGAGGGAGAATATTATGATGACATATTTTCTCCTGTGGTTCGATACACAACTATTCGTTCGATAGTTTCCCTTGTTGCTAGTCAAGGATGGACCATTCATCAGATGGATGTAAAGACCATTTTCCCTCATGGAACGTTACAAGAAGAAGTATATGTTGAAGAACCACATGGATTTGAAGTGGAAGATTGCAAAACACATGTTTTCAGGTTGAAGAAAGCATTGTATGGTTTGAAGCAAGCTCCTCGAGCTTGGTATGCATGCATTGAAAACTATCTAATGAAACTAGGTTTCACAAGAAGCAATGTTGATCCCAACCTCTATTTTAAGGTTGTCTCGTATGCACGCATTGAAAACTATCTAATGAAACTGGGTTTCACAAGAAGCAATGTTGATCCCAACCTCTATTTTAAGGTTTTCCAAGGTATGTCATTGATTCTAGTTCTATATATTGACGAACTATTCTTAACAGGATGTGAGCCGCTGATGATCAAATGTAAGAGGAAGTTAGCCTCTGGATTCGAGATGAAAGACCTCGGGGTCATGCACTACATTTTGGGCCTTGAGGTGTGGCAAAGAACTAGCGAGATCTTTCGCTCACAGGGAAGGTATGTTGTGAATTTTATGGAAAGGTTTGGTATGACTAAGTGAAAATCCATGACTACTTCGATGGAGATGAATTTCAAGAAGTTGTGTGGAAAGTAGTTGGACCTGATCTGGAAAATCCATCCAAGTACAAACAACTAATTGGGGCTCTGATGTTCCTTGTGAAAACCTGTCTAGATATATGTTGTGAATTTAACACATTAAATCAATCCATGATTGAGCCCCTTCATGCGCATTGGATTGTTGCCAAACATGTATTGAGATACTTACATGGATCGATCACACTTGGTGTGAGATATTATGTTGAAGTTATTCAACTTCATGGATACTCTGATGATGACTGGGCATGGAATGTTACTGATAGAAATAGTACATTTGGATGTTGTTTCAGTATAGGTTCTGCCATGATATCCTAGATGACAAAGAAGCAAAATTTGGTAGCATTGAGCACCGCGAAATCATAATACATTGTTGCTAGCATGGATAATTGCGAAGCTGTTTGGTTAAGGAAGCTCTTTGGAGATCTATTTGGTCAAGTCTTAGATACCATAGTGATATACTGTGACAACAAGAGTGGGATTTTTTTAGCATAGAATCATGTGTTTCATGACAAGTCCAAGCACATCGAGATTTGATATCACTTTATTCATGACATGGTAGAGAGAGTAGCTGTTAGACTCCACCACATATCAACTGATGAGTAGATAACAGATATTCTCACCAAGGCACTATTGAAAGGAAAGTTCTTGGTATTCAAAGAAAAACTTGGACTGATGGATGTAGCCCCTCTGAATAAGGGGAAACATTGATCGAGAACACTGAGCAAGCTCTTCCTACCCTGCTTGAGCTCTCGGGGTGAGGAATTGAGATAGAGGGCTCCTGGGGTTGAGGGATATTTGGACAATAGGGCACTCCACTATCTATTACGCAGGGTTGAGATGTTGCTCCCCTATCTTCATAGGGTTGGCGATGCTGCTCCCCTATCTTCATAGGGTTGGAGACGCTGCTCCCCTATCTGGTCTATGCAGAGTATACCCCAGTTCGCATCATACCCTCAAGAAAGGATTAATTATAATACCGCTCCTCGTTTGGCCAACGAGTTGAGAGTGTACTTGGGGTATAAAAACCAAGTCGATTACGATGTAGGGGTTCTACCACATGACTGTTGAGAGTCATTGATGGGAAGATTAGTGGGCAACAAGATTGTGTTGAGATTTTCTCTCCTTTTGTGATTTCGGGTTGAGTATGAACTCCCTGATGAGATTCCAAGGTCGAAGATGTGCTCCCCTGTATGATGAGTTATCTTGTTGCTTAGTACGGGTGGAATTTATTTCTGCCTGATTCTTATTCTTGTAGATCCGAGAAAGTTTCAGCAGATGGAGTTGAGCAGTAACGACACCATGATGTAAATATCTACAGGCAAAGGTTACCAATTGGAATTCTTCCTAGTTGAGAGGGAATGTTAATTTTTTCAACTAGGGTCAAATTCCACTTTGGACAACTCAGTTGGTCAATATTATAATTGCATTAGGTTTCTCTTTTCGAGAGACAAAAATAGAACTATAGATCACCCCAATCGATTAAGTGAAAGTTTAATTATGAATTATTTTATTTATTAATGAAATGGAATGGGTCGGACTCAACACATGTGGATTTAGTCAAAGCCCCAAGCGGTCCCTCACAAAAGCTATAAATAGAAGCAACCTCAAGCTCATTCTCACACATTCGCTCATGAAATTTTCTTCTTGCACTCTTTTCCTTGGTTCATCTATTTTGTTTTGGTTTGCACACGTTCAACGGAAGAAGCTCACGTAGGGTAAAAAATGGCATATGAGAGGCTCACATTGATCTAGGGATTATGGGCCATAGCCACTAGCACAAAAATACTGAAATCGGTCTAGATCCGCGGGCAGAGTGTGGCAAGGTAGCAACCAATATGCATTAGCCATGGGAATAAAGTGGTAAGGTCGCGGTTAGGGTTCTGAGGTTAGATCGGGCTAATCTGGGCCAAAGCCGCAAGCACAGTGTGTCCTGCCAGTGGCCAGGGAGTTATAGCCACAGGCACAATGTCTTGAGGTTGCAACTATGGGTTTTTTTCTGAGTAGATATGGGTTAGGTGATCTTCAGTAGCTTGTGCAGTACTTTGATACATCAGTCGCTCAGTCACAAATTTTTGAGATCAGTTTTTGATAACATCCCGGATTCAGATATAGGATTTGGTTGTTGATATAATTTGGCTTCAATGATCTATTGGATCCATGTTTCTTGATGTTGTATATCTGTAGATCTATATATTTGATCTATATATTTCCGTTGCACATGTATTGTGCTCATAGTACTCTCTGATGAAAATTTTTTATGACGATCTATTGAAGAAGAATATGTGAAAGGGATTCCCCCTTGTGGGGTTTTTCCTTGGTCTTAGAACAATTTTTTGTCTCTTATGGTTGTGATGTATTCTTTATCACTGCATACATTGTTCTATCTTCAATAACAGTTTATGATTGATTACACTGCTAATAATTGGATGCATTGTTTGTGAAGAAGTAATTTGGGCTAAAGTAATTGATACAACATAGAACAATCTACAAATTTAACAGATCCATCTATCCTTTGCTTGGTCCAATGACAATCCAAGTGAGAAAAAGAATGTCCACAAATTCTCTCAATCAACATTCCAATCGCTTGTCCACTGACAAAATTTTGATGACGCCCACTGGCATATTTGTCGAATTTCAGATTCCCAATCGCTTTCCCACTGGAAAGTTTGACGATGTCCATTGGCTGCTTTGATGATGCCCACTAGATGATTTGTTGATGCCCATTGGCTAATTTGATGATGTCCACTGGATGATTTTTTGATGTCGTCGAAACTTTTAGTATGACAACCATCTTCAATTCCATTATCGTTTCCCCCCTTTGTCAGCTGAAAGGAGAGACCATCATCTACATTTGATTTTTGAACTCCTCCCTTAAGGTGTAGGAGAGTTTCTCTTTTTAAATATTCATGAAACTTTATCTTTGTAGAAATTTGATAACCCAACCTCAATTTTCAGTTTCTCCTTATTTCTCCCATAAAGTTAAATGCCCATTCCCATAGTCATACATTCAACAAGTTGGAAAAATAAATATTTTCTGAAAACACAAACACTGGAAATTTCACAGTGTTGAAATGCATAAATAAAAACTCAGAAAATTAAATCAGCCACACACAGAAAATATACACGCTGATTTTTGGTCAACTTGACCCTAGAAAAACCCCCTACAACTCTTGGGGAAAACCAGTTCGAAAGCTTCTTCTTATTTCTGATAAATGCTTTTACAGTGAGAGAGAAACACTCAGAAAAATTTCAGCAAGTAATAAATTAACTTATCTCATTTTCCGTGCTTAACCATCGCCTCGGAAAATGTGCAAACAACAAAACAGAAACAACAATAAATGTTGTACGACCTCCTTGAATTTCGTGCCCAGAAATTACAGCATTAAATGCTGCTGTATGACCTCCTTGAAAAGCGTGCAAACAAAAATAAATGCTATTGTACGGATTCCTCAAACTACGTGCAGAGAAATGACAATAAATGTTGTACAGTTTTCTACCTCGGTTTCCGTGCACAGGACAACAACTTACTATACGGACTATCTTAAAAATCGTGCCTCAAAAACCAGCAAACCTATGCCAAACTGTTGTACGGCCTCCTTGGAATACGTGCCCAAGTTGTTGTACGATTTTCCTTGAAAATCGTGCCCAAAAATTCCTTGAACTGTGTGCCTCTCCTTTCTGCACGAATTTGCTGAAGTGTTGCCTCGGTGTGCGTGCCAAGGTTTTGTTCTCCTTCTTCTCACTGCTCAGAAATCTCCTTTGCTCTCTTCTTCTCCTTCTCTCAATCTGCTCATGAAATAATGAATGACATTTTCCCTCATTTTCCTCCTTTAACCTAACCCTAAGTGACTTTTGGGGAATCCCTAAATACAATGGCTGAGATAGCTTTAGATCTAGGGCTGAGATTAAATGCTCATTTAAATCTCACTTTTCTATTTTTTAATTCACCCCACTTTAATAAACACCCACTTAGTCATTTATTTCCAAAGTCACTTTTCCCTTTCTAATTTCACATTGACTTTATTAAAGTCACTTTAAAATTAGACTTAGTAACTTTATCACTTAAAGTCACTTTTAAATTAGATTTGACTTTATAAGTTTATAAAGTCACTTTAGGAGAAAAATTAAATTCTTTTGGACACTTTTCCCTAGGCCAAAGATCAAAGCCTTAGGGAACCACCTGTCCTTCGGTAACCAAATTTCAACACTCCCTCTTACCGAGGAAGGTGTTCCTCACCACACCCATCTTGTCTCTGAAGTAGACATGCTTGCCCTGTTGTAAGGCTTTGGTAAGAATATTTGCAAACTGCTCATGAGTGGGAATAAACTCAAGCTTCACAACTCCCTTGTGAACATAGTCTCTAATGAAATGATATTTGATTCCGATATGCTTTGACCTGTCATGAAATACTAGATTCTCTGTGAGTTTAATGCAACTCTGATTATCACAGTATATCACTGAAGGTCTGAACGGCTGACAAAATAAGCCAAACAACATCTTGTGAAGCCATATGGCCTCACAACTATCTAGACTGGCTGCCATGTACTCTGCTTTCGCTGAACTCAATGCTACTGACTGCTACTTTCAGCTGAACCATGACACCACTGCCGAACCCAACCCAAAACAGCACCCTGAAGTGCTCTTCCTATCAGAAGCACAACCTGTCCAATCAGAATCAGTGTAACCTACCAATCTCACTCCATCTCCCTGCCTATAATCCAGACCATACTCCATTGTCCCCTGCAAGTACCGCAAAATGTGTTTTGCAGCAACCCAGTGAACCCTCCTGGGCTCACACATGAACTGGCTCATCGTGTTGACTGCAAAACATGTATCTGGTCTAGTGTTGACCAAATACATCAAGGAACCAATCAGCTGTCTATACAATGTGGGGTCCACCAACTTGGAATCTGAAGCCTGAAGCTTCTTCCAGTTCGTGATCATCGGTGTCGACATGGGTCTACAATCCTCCATGTGGAATCTACCAAGGATGTCCACAATATACTTCCCCTGCCCTAGGAAGAAATGCCCCTCCTCCTACCACACCTCCAAACCCAAAAAGTAATGCATCAAGCCAATGTCCTTCATCTCAAACTCCGACACAAGATCTCTCTTGCAGTGCTCTATGAGTCTCTCTGCACCCGTAATGGCCAAGTCATCCACATATAGTACCAAAATGAGAGGCTCCTCACCTATCACAATAAAGTAAAGGTTCGGATCTGCATCACTCTTTGTGAAACCCATCTCCTGCAAGTATGTATCTATCCTAGAGTTCCAAGCTTTGGGAGCTTGCTTCAGGCCATAAAGGGCCTTCTTCAGTCTGCACACATGGGACTCCTTCCCATGCACCTCAAAGCCCTTTGGCTGCTCAATGTACACCTCCTCCTATATGAAGCCATTGAGAAATGTGGTCTTCACATCCATCTGGTGAATCTTCCAACCTATCTTTGTTGCTATCGATGTGATGGAGCGAATCGAAGTATATCGAGCCATGGCAGCGAAGGTCTCCTCATAATCAACTCCCTCTACCTCGGAAAACCCTCTATCCACAAACCTTGCCTTGAATTTCTCAATGCTGCCATCTGCATCATGCTTTACCTTTTAAATCCATCTGAAAGTAACCACGCATTTTCCCTCAGGCCTCCGCACCACCTCCCAAACATCATTCTTCATGATAGAAGAATGCTCCTCCTACATGGCCTCTCTCCAGACCTGCTAGCTAGCTACCTCCTCATAGTTAGAAGGCTCTGAGTCAATGATGTTGGCAACCATTGCCATATAGCTACAAAACCTATCAGGTGGTCTGCTCTCTCTGACCGGCCTCTTAGGCCCAACAACAGATGTGGCCTCTCTCAAGGTGTCTTAAAGCCACTTGGGCTTCCTCTTCCCTGAGCACACTTCTCCCACCGGAGAATGAAACTCCTCCTCCTCATCATTAGGAGCCTGAAATCCTGACTGTCTGTCTACTGTCCTCCTACCTGAACCTGAACCTATAGACACTGAAGTACCGTGTGAACTTTCCATCAGTGGACTCCCTAGTGACCTGCTCTGCGGACTGCTTTGCATGCTGCTCGAAGCACCACCCCTCTGACTCTGTGAGCCACTGCCCACTGATGGACCTGACACTGTAATCGATGTACCTCTGTATCCTCCTGATCCCCCTGCCCACTGGATCCCTGTGCCTGACTTAGCTGCTCCTAAGGGTCTGGCCGATCTAGATATTCTATCTCCCATGACCTCCTGAAAGCCCTATCCTCCTCGAATTTCACATCCTGTCTGACAAAAAATCTCCTCTGTATAGGAATATAAATCTGAAAGGCCTTCGAGGTCTCACTGTAGCCCACAAAGACACCCTTCTCTGCGGTGGGCTCTAGCTTGGTCCTCTTCTCCTTGGGTACGTAGGAGTATTCAATATACCCAAAGATATGAAGATGACCAACATCAGGCTTCTTCCCAGAAAAAACCTCCTCCGGAGTCACATGGCTCAAGGCACGATGCAGACAAATTTTTTTCAAATATACAACAGTGTTGCAGGCCTCTTCCCACAAAAAAAATGTAACCCCTGATCATGTAACATGGCTTTGGCAGCCCCAACGATGGATTTGTTCTTCCTCTCCGCAGCCCCGTTCTGCTGGGGGTTGTAAGGAACTGTGAACTCCCTCCTAATGCCTGCCTCCGCACAATACTCAACAAACTCACCAAGGGTGTACTCTCCTCCATTGTCCGACCTCGGGGACTTGATCTTCTGACTTGTCTGAGTATCCACAAGAGCTCTGAACTCCTGAAACCGCTTGAAAACCTCACTCTTGGTCTTTAAGAAATAAATCTAGGTCCTCCTAGAGTGATCATCAATGAATAAAACACAATACTCATATCCACTCAAGGAAACATGATACATCTGATCGCTCACATCAGAATGAATCAAATCAAGTATCCTAGTCGATCTTTTGTCACTGCTGGGAAAAGGGGATTTCGCAAACTTGCCCATAGCACATCCTCTGCATGTATCAAAGTGATCAGTACTGAAATCTGGCACACCTGTAGTGATCTCCCGCAATGTCCTCAAGGCTCCATGATACATGTGCCCCATACTGCGGTGCCAAATCTTGCACAGCTCTGAACTGCTAGCTCTGCTGCTGGTACTACTGTTCAATTCCAAAAGGGGCTGAAATGAAAACTTGTACACCTTTGCATGGTGTACATCAATCACTCTAGCTGAATCAGCTGGAGCGCTCCTGGGATATATCTGCACCTGTCCTCTCTTGAACAATATCTCATATCCTCTGTCCTCCAATGCTGAGACGGATATGAGGTTCTTCCTCATCCCTGGCACATATAGAACATCTGACACCTTCAAGGGCGGTTTGGGTTCACTATCAAATGTCAATGTCCCCACACCGACTGCTCTAACAACACTGTAATCTCCAAGTACTACCTCTATATCAGTGCCACTCTCTAAAAGCTCTGAGAATTACTCACGGACTCCTGTCATATGACGTGAAGCCCCACTGTCAACCTCCGCTAGTGGAGGGAAATGCACACTCCCTCTCAACCTCCGTGGCAGGTGATCCTGCACTAGTGGACTCACAAGCAATGAACCCAAACTCCCGGTCAAAGCTATCCGTCAATTCCTCTATCTCTGCTGATGCTGCCATGCTCTAGTTCTTCCCCTTATTCTTCTTCTCCGGACACACAACTGCATATTGTCCCATCTTCTGACAATTCCAACACTTGACCTTGGAATAGTCCTTCTGCGTGTTCCCCTGTTTACCTTTACCTTTGCCTTTTCCCCCACCAACACTTGTGGAAGCTTGCTTCTTTCCCTTGCCTTTCTTGCCTCCTGCCAACAGTGTTACATCCTCATCCTGCTCAATTGGTTTGGCTATCCCAAGCTGGCTCTTTCTGATTTCTGTTTGTATGAAATCATCCTAGAACTGCATAGTGTCCCATCTTCTGACAATTCCAACACTTCACCTTGGAATAGTCCTTCTGCGTGTTTCCCTGTTTACCTTTACCTTTGCCTTTGCCCCCACCAACACTTGTGGAATCTTGCTTCTTTACCTTGCCTTTCTTGCCTCCTGCCAACAGTGCTACATCCTCATCCTGCTCAACTGGTTTGGCTGCCCCAAGCTGGCTCTCTCTGATTTCTGTCTGTATGAAATCATCCCATAACCTCTCCCAAGAGGGAAGGGTCTCACATGCACAAACTCCATCGGCAAAGTTCAGCCATGAACTGGGAAGGCCATTCATTGCAATCCGCACCAACTTAGTGGGTGGAATGACCTCTCCAACTGCTGCC
Organism: Pinus albicaulis; assembly: GCA_034641835.2. Classification (NCBI taxonomy): domain Eukaryota; kingdom Viridiplantae; phylum Streptophyta; class Pinopsida; order Pinales; family Pinaceae; genus Pinus; species Pinus albicaulis. The sequence continues at coordinate 1,284,641,317 of CM076574.1, read as the reverse complement.
AATGCATCTCTCACATTAGTAATCTTTGTGAGACATCCAACTGCACTATCAGTCTTACCCATCTTAATGGTCTTCAGCTTCTCCCTTAGTACCATTTTCCTGTTCTCATTGGTACTCTGGTAGAGATTGGTCAATGTCGTCCACATCTCATGAGCATATCTTTTTCCTCTCACATGAGGAATGCAATGGTTTTTGATTCCATCCAGAATCAGTGTCTTACCCTTGTTATTCTTCTTATTAGATGCTGCCAACTGAACAACATCAGTGGGCACATTAACAGGGTGTTGTGCGGTATGCACCATGATATCCTAGACTTCTCCCTCCTCAAAGATGCTCTGCATTCTCTCCTTCCAAACAATGTAGTTACTATGCCCATCCAACCTATCTTCCACCCTCAAGCCCAAAGACATGCTTGGTGTCCTAAATAAGCTTAAAATAACACTGTTGTAGTAAAGGTACTGTTTTCTGTGAGAAAAAAACAGCTTGCTGTAATTTTCCTTCTTACTGTCCCAAACTGCACTTTTCAGCAAAATATCTCTGATACCATGTAGAAATTGTATAACCCAACCCCGGTTTTTAGTTTCTCCTTATTTCTCCCATAAAGTTAAATGCCCATTCCCATAGCCATACATTCAACAAGCTGGAAAAATAAATATTTTCTGAAAACACAAATACTAGAAATTTCACAGTGCTGAAATGCAGAAATAAAAATTCAAAAATTAAATCAGCCACACATAGAAAATAGACATGCTGATTTTTGGTCAACTTGACCCTGAAAAAACCCCCTACAACTTTTGGAGAAAACCAATTCGAAAGCTTCTTCTTATTTCTGCTAAATGCTTTTATAGTGAGAGAGAAATATTTAGAAAAATTTTAGCAAGCAATAAATACAACTTATCTCGTTTTCCATGCTCAACCACCTCCTTGGAAAATGTGCAAACAACAAAACAGAAACAACAATAAATGTTGTACGACCTCCTTGAATTTCGTGCCCAGAAATTAAAACATTAAATGCTGCTGTACGACCTCCTTGAAAAGCATGCAAACAACAATAAATGTAGTTGTACGGATTCTTCAGACTGCATGCAAAGAAACATCAATAAATGTATAGTTTTCTGCCTCAATTTTCGTGCACAGGGACAACAACTTACTGTACAGACTATCTTGAAAATCGTGCCTAAAAAATCAGAAAATTGCTCCTCTAAACCTGTGCCAAACTGTTGTAGGCCCTCCTTGGAATACGTGCCCAAGCTGATGTATGATTTGCCTTGAAACTCGTGCCCAAAACTGCCTTGAAATGTGTGCCTCTCCTTGCTGTACGGATTTTTTGAAGTTCTACCTCGATATGCGTGCCAAGGTTTTGTTCTCCTCCTCACTGCTCAGAAATCTCCATTGCTCTCTTCTTCTCCTTCTCTCAATCTGCTCATGAAAGAATGAATGACTTTTTCCCTCTTTTTCCTCCTTTAACCTAACCCTAAGTGACTTTTGGGGAATCCCTAAATACAATGGCTGAGATAACTTTAGATCTAGGGCTGAGATTAAATTCTCATTTAAAGCTCATTTTCTATTTTTTAATTCACCCCACTTTAATAAAGACCCACTTAGTCATTTATTTCCAAAGTCACTTTTCCCTTTCTAATTTCACATTGACTTTATTAAAGTCACTTTAAACTTAGACTTTAGTAACTTTATCACTTAAAGTCACTTTTAAATTAGATTTGACTTTATAACTTTATAAAGTCACTTTAGGAGAAAAATTAAATTCTTTTGGACACTTTTCCCTAAGCCAAAGTTCAAAGCCTTAGAGAACCACCTGTCCTCCAGTAACCAATTTTCAACAATATTTACCTTTGTCTTAAGTGAATTGTAGGACTTATGCAGTTTCTTCATTTCTAGATTCAAACTCCAAGGGTTTATCCAACCATAATTAATTGTCACTTTCGTCTCCTTCTTAAATTGACATTTCTCTGATAGATTATTTGTCTTCCCATAATGAAGACAAGGATGGAGGTCGAAATATTTACACTCCATATGACAATTTCTCTAACAATGGTTACACTAAAAAGATTCTAAGTATTGTCTAGAAAAGCTGCACTTACAAACTGAACTAGTTTTGAGAAAGTTGCAACATAAAAGGTGTTTTATTTGTTGTATCCCAAGCCATGTCGATCTTTGTTGAAAGAAATTTCTTCCCAAGGTCTGATCACTTTCTTTGAAAGATCATTTACTTGTTGTTCTTCACACCTGCTTATGTTGTTGATATTCTGTGTTGGATTCATTAAGTTATATGTATCACACGAGAATTAATCAACTTTATTAACAATTCATTTATATCACATGCTGCATGGAACTTTTCAATTATAATTTCAGTACTAATAGTTGCATCATTTAGTAGTGTTAAACACCATGTTAAGCACACACATGGTGTATGAGGAGCATGAACACACACACACAAGAGACTCAACACACAATGAAGGATAAAGGATAAGCGTGAGGCTTTCTTATTTTCCATTATACAAAAATGTACATTTATAGTACAATGGTGTGACTCTTGGTTTCATATTCCAAGGTCACTTGGACTCCATTGTGACTTTTCGCATTCCACACCTACCCATGTAGGATTAGGTGTTCCAACAAGTAGCACAACTTGTTGGATGAGATCATTTGTGTCACTGACTTTCATGAATCGGGTGGATTAGATCATTTGTGTCACAATTTTCATCAACTTGGTGGATTATATCATTTGTGTCACAACTTTTATCAACATGTTGAATGAGGTCATATGTTTCTGAACTTGCATTTGTTGTTTGGATGAGGTGTTTTGTGTCACACGTTACATCTATCTTTTATGTACATCGTGCATCAAGTAGATATTTTTTTCACTCAATTTTATTTGGAGTGCATTAATGAGTTGTTCTTTCATATCTAGTTCATTTAGAAGATCGTTTGTTGTTTCTAATCTGATAGTCATTTGATTAATTATGTCTCGATTTTTCTTTAACTTCCACTCAAGTACTTTGATTTTGTTGTGAAATTCATGATTGCACTCTTGCAATTATTTGATTTCTAGTTCGACACTTTGAAGATGTTTCCCTCCTTGACACATTTTGGTCTTTAACACGCTTGCTAGCACTATTTCACTTGATTTAGATTTGAAATTTATTGATTTTGGGAACTCGCTCGCTTGATTTTTGCTTCACTAGGATGAGGGTGTCAGATACCACCGAGAATGAACCCTTAAAGAGTTTTACAATGTTGAATTTAATGATTCAACTCAACCTCTTTCAAAGTAAAACATTACTTTGATTTACAAAAATAACCTTCCCTTAAAAGAAAATTCGATTATCACTCCATATTACAAATTGAAATTACACCTTATCTATCCAAAAATTTACAAAAAATTACACCTTATCACTCCAAAAAAAGAATTACCAAGTTAAAAATCACTCCAAAAGTAGAAGTCACTTATCACTCCAAATATCGCAAAATATACCTTATTCCTCCATAACAAAACTTTTGTTTAAAAAATAACCTTATCCCTCCATTATCTTTATGATTACATTAAAAAAGAAAAGCTTCCCATAAAAAAAAATTCTATCCACTTCTTATCTCTCCCAAAAATCACTTATAAATATACCTTTTTCAATTTACTTATGTCTCCCTTTTTTTATAAGGAGTGCTCCACGCTTATGTTGCTTTGAAATTTGTGCATCGAATTACATGCCTTTATAATAGAGGAAAAAACATGACTTTATAAATCACTCTTAAATAGCTCTTACCAAGCGTCGAAAATTTGACGTGAAATGAGTCATAGGCATAATTTCTATAGAGCTCAAACCTAGCTTGAGACTCTCCCGATATTAGATTTCAACTTGGATTAAAGCCTTATGTTAGCACTACAAATTTTCCAAATATTTTCAAAGTCTGGTCATCATTCTCCAAGGAATCAATCTGCCTTTTCAGTTTGATTATAAGATGGAAGTGTTGCTGTCAAAGTGTAGTGGTGAGAAAATTTCATTTTCTACCTTCATTAATTTCATTTTCCCTTTTTCACCTTTCATTTTCCCAAATAACCCAAAGTCCAGCCTCTCATTTCCATTTTCAAAACCCCTTTTAACTCATAAAATCCATTTTTTATAGTTAAAAAGCAGCTTCGCACACCCATCAACAACCATATCATATTTCCTTTTTAACTTACCATATATTTCTTTTATCACAATATTTACCTGCACCACAACAAAACCTTGGTTATATCATATATTATATGATATAACTTACTGCACTTAATAAAAATTGTGGACCCCTTACCTTTCATCGCAACCGATTCTTCGCAGTTTTAACTCCCATTCACGTTACAATTGCCATCTCCTACAAAACCCCCGAAATGTGATTTGCGGTATCGTCTAGGACCCATACTTCCCTTTGATACGCCTCAAATATGTTATAAAGCCTTTTGTTTGCTTCGGGCGTATTTTTATCATATTACCATAACTTAAGAAATTTTTCACTTTCTGCTTTGAAAAGTCATTTAAAGGGCCCCACCTACTTTTACGTATCGTATTTTCGCAAATTTCACTTACCGCATTCACTTTCTCTCCCTCAAAACATCTGATTTGCGATTTGAGAGCGGTCCCACTGTCTATCATGACACGTCCCTCCATTCACATCGTATATCGCACTTCGCCAATTTCAACGTTTAGCTCCCGTGTTTCATAATAAAACTTCCAATGTGTGATCTGCGGGCGACCCCACTGTTTGTTCTGCCACGTCACCTCCACTCTCATCACACATCACAATTCGCGAGTTTTAACATTTAACTCTTGTGTCTCATAATAAAACTTGTGATGCGCGATCTGCGATCAGTCCCACTTCTTTGCCACGTCATCACCCTATCGCAAATCGCATTTTCTCCCATTTGTGTCTTAAGTTTAAATGCTCTGACCCCAATTTGCAATTGCGATATATGTCTAAAGTTTTTCTTCTCCCGTTTATCATTCATTCCTCTCCACCTCCCCCCTATCAATTAAACCTTTTTCAAAGGGTTTCTTTGTAATATCTCATAAAATGAACTTCCGCCATTCTATCCAAAAAGTTTCGGGTTTTCCACCAAAGAAGGAAAGGAATAGTAGAACAGCGGCAAAGTTTTTCTAAAATAGTTTTCTACCACTACTCTCAGCACCAACACGTTTCTACAAGGTACAAGGCAACATTCAAGGAGCAACCACACGCCATTTTCACTGTTGTTTACACTTTTTGTGGAGTTGGTTGCACCAAAACAGAAGAGGAGTCTTCCCATAGATTGCCACATCATACAAACCCCTTTGAATTGTTAGCCTTAATGTTGTTTGTTTACATTATGTCATGGAACTCTGTATTAAAGTTTTAGATAAGCCTCACCTCTTGCACGAGGTTGTAATCACTGTTGAAACATATTTACCTTTTTCTGTGGAAGATGACAGTATCATATTTTGTATATATATGCTAAACTAATATGAAGTCAGGGTTGGTTGGTGGTTATAGAATTTCGACTTATATGAACTGTAATTTTTTTTGTGAATGAAATGGAATAATACAACCGAGGACTTATTACCAATTTGTTGTGTGTATTGTCTACTTTACTTGTGTTTCCATATCTCCTTTCTTCCAGTTCCAGTTTGCAAATCATCATATTGTTATGTGTTTTTATTAGTCTCTTAAGCTTGTTATGTGTTTTATCGGTTTTTGTTAGTCTCACACAGTGAGCATTACTAATAAAATATATATTATAACAGTGGAAGAGCATCACTCATGATAGTTAATCTTCATAATATTTTAGTAAGAATCTTGTCAGACTAGAAATAGCTTTCTCTCAATGGAATATTGTCAAACTGCTACTTTTGTGAATTTCTACTAAATCAGTAGACTTTTGTTTTATAGACCTATTGATTCTTCTCTCATCTTACCATTTCCTCTCCTCATAGACTACAAACTTGCACCTTGCTACCACATCAAGTTACAATACCCTCATTAGTAGAACTGTGGATTTGACCGAAATCTATCTTCAGTGAATCAAAATTTATACCATCTTCCAATCCCATGAAACAAAACATTAAATTTCTTTATAGTTTAATATTTTTCTGGTCAGGCGCTTGCTGCAGTCCAAGTGTTGATTCCAGCACCAACATCTTTTGGTGCGTCTGCCGGGAAACGAAGGCCTTGTAACGAAGTATTCTCCCCAGTTTATTGTTATGAATTGCTGATAATTAGTTCTTAATGGTGAACAAGAATTGATGACCTGAAGAAGACTGCAAATTTGTTCACCTGGCAACTCCACGACGAGGAAGAGGAGTTTCAAGACCTTCTACAAGGAGGAATCAAAGATCTCCAACTGTGACTCCAGTTACTGATCCAGAGAAAATTATCAAAGATTCTAAAGGAAAACAAAGATCAGTTGAAGCCACATCTCAGTTAGTGAAGAAGGTACACAAAAATTATGTTCCAAAGCAAAAGGTATCTCTATCTACTTTAGAATCTAAAGAGGTTTTAGTTTCAAAAGATTCTGCTGAAAAATCTCAAGTTGAAGCTACTCTAGAAAATAAAGTGGATGTTGTTAACCTAGGCTCAGCTGAAGGTTTTTCTTACTCATCACCTAGTAAATCTGAAATAAGTATTGTTATAGTCAAAGAAGGAGAAACTGAATTTCTTAGTGTTGAAAAGAAGTCAGAAGAATTTGTGTTGACTGAAGGGGAATTAGAACAAGTATTGGCTATTGCACCTTTTCTTGATAGGGATATTTTGATTGAAGAATATTTCAAGACTATTTTAAATTTCCTTCAAACTCATCCTAAATACCAGTCTCGTCACCCCTCAACAATAATATTTTCATTTCTCTCCAAATCTAGCTATTGGGTCATCTTCCTCTCATCCAATTGAAGAGACTGTACCTGAAGGTCTTACTTTTAATTTATTTGATTTCCTTGCTCATCAAAATAAAGCTGAATTAACTCCATCCCCTAAAGAGAAAACTTTAGATTCTGATTCTTCTACTGAAGGAGGAGTTAAGACATCCTCTATTCATCTTTTTGAAAACCCACTCTTGTCAGTTCCAAAGCCTTAAAAATCAGCTCAAGGCCCCCAATTTTCTGCTATCCTAAATCAGAATCAGAATTCACTAATTGCAATTCTTATTTCTCAAACAGGTACATCAATTTGACATCATCAAAATATGGCTCAGCCTGCCCTTACAAGGATGCAACAAATAGTGGCTACGAGATATGCACCACTTGTTCTCCCTCAACACATGCATGCACTTCCCCAAGGAGATTACTTGAAATATCTTCCAAAATACATTGGGGAGGGAGAAGGAGTTTCTGCTGAAGAACACTTAGTGGCTTTCTATAGTTATGTTGACAATCAGAATATTGAACATGAAGATGTTTGCTCAAGACTCTTTGTTCAGAGCTTGGATGGTGAAGCTCAAAAATGGTTTAGAATTTTGGCTCCAAATTCAATTATAGGAATTGATGAATTAGAAGAGATATTTTTGAAGCATTGGAGTGATAAGAAATACTATGTTTATTATCTTACTAAATTTGGAACTCTAAAGAAGAAAGCAGATGATTCCTTAGCTAATTTTACTAAGAGGTTTAATAAGATTTATTAGAAAATTCCTGAAGAAATTAAACCTACTGAAACCAAAACTATGATAAGTTTTGCAAATGCTTTAGATTCTGAGTTGTCCTTATGGCTGAAGGCTGAAAATGCACATACATTGACAACTATGAAAGAGGCTGCAATTGGAGTGCAGTCTAATATCATCACTTCTAATAAATTAAAAATGGAGGAAGAAAAGGCAACAAAAGACAAAAAGAAGATGAAAGAAGAAAAACCTTCTTCTTCTAAATCTCTTTCAGTAGAAGAAAAGATCGATAAAATGTCCGATTTGATCAAGGAAATTACCTCTAAGGTGTCAAAATTAGAGGTAGAAAATAAACCAACAACTAGAGCCAATCAAAACGAAGCTAATAGAAATCAAGCTCCCTTTAGGAGGCCTTTTCAGCCTCAACAAATCCTACAACGCCCAAGGAGGAATGCTGATGATCAAAATGTTCAGCCTCCTTTGAATAATTTTGCTAAAGAAGAACAACAAGGAAATGAGGAAGAACATGAAGAAATAAACCAGGTGGGAGAAACTTCAGAGTCACTATGTTTGACATTACAGGAATATGAAGTTAGATCAAGAATTTTTTTGTTTTCTGATGATATGAATGCTCAAATCTTTGCAAAGAATGATCAAACAACAAGAAGTTCAAAACATAAATTACCCTTTGAGGTCCAAAGGTCCTATTCAACAGCCTAAAAAAAAATTAGATTCAGATAAACAAGCTGCTAAACAGAAGGCCAAGGTAAATGAGGTTCCTCCACCTCAAAATTCTGCTCCAATTGTCAAAATTATAGCAGAAAATAAGGAATTAGTTCCAATTTATTTTAGTTTCAAATCTAAATTGAATACAATAAAAATTCCAATTCCACTCCTGGAATTATTGAAAAATACAACATATAAAGAGTCTTTCAAGAGTCTACTACAACCTCCTCTCACTCCTGATTCAGTCAACCTTGAGGATTAGCATCCCACTATTTATCTAGGCTGTCATGTCCAAGACCAAAATGATGATAAATCACCGCCTTTCTACCTGTCACTCAATATGCATGAAAAATTGTTGCCTAATTGTCTGTTAGATTCTGGAGCTTCCCACAATCTCATGCCAAAGAAAGTGATGGATGAATTTGGATTAGAGGTCACCAAGAAATACCATGACCTTTTAACCTTTGACTCCAAAAACGTCAAGTGTCTAGGAGTGATTAAGGATTTGGTTGTTTCCCTTACTCAGCTGCCTATGAAGAGCTTAGTGATGGACATTGTGGTTGCCGACGTTCCTTCTAGATTTGGGATGTCACTTTCCAGATCTTGGTCTAAGAAATTGGGAGGTACCCTACACATAAAAATGCCATATGCTACCATCCCAATATTTGGAGGGGAATTCAAAAGGCTGTATAGGGAAACTCAAATGGCCTACATCATTAGTGATCAGGAAAATACATTAAACCATCCCATATATGCTGAAGAAAAGGAATTGGGGTCATCAATTCTACACCTTGCTGCCGATGACAATGATTTCCAACCTGAATTAAGTGAAAAACAACACTTTCAAAGTGAAAATGAGCAACATTCAGAAGGAGGACAGATCTGGAAATTGTACTTTGACGGAGCTTCTTCAAGAGAAGGATTAGGAGCCGGTGTAGTCCTCATTTCTTCTACTCAGCAGAAGGTAACCATATCGTACAAATTGCAATTTTCTACCACTAAAAACACTACTGAGTATGAAGTACTTGTGTTGGGTATGAAGGCAACGAAATATTTGGGAGCAGAACAACTAATTACCTTTGGTGATTTAGAGTTGGTGATTAAGCATGTGAGAAATAATTACCAAGTGAAAAATTTCAAATTGAAGAATTGTAGGAATCAAGTCTGGGATTTGATTGAACATTACTTTTCAAATTTTAATATAAATTTTGTCACTAGAGAAGAAAATTAAATTGTTGATTCACTAGCTATCGCTGCTAGTAATTTCAAAGTTCCTCTAGATGTCAAGGCAGACTATGATGTTCAAATAAAAAATAGACCTTCAATTCTTGATAACATCAAGCACTGAAAAGTATTTGAGGATGACAGGGAGATTCAGAAATTTTTAGAGTGTGTAGAAAATTTTGGAGACATACAAGTTGATGATGAACAGGAAATTGTTGAAAACCAAAATAGCAGCCCTTTTAAGAAAAACATGGCTGGGAAAAAAATTATAGATCTGAAAACTAACTTTATTCCTAAGGGTTTGGTTCATTTAGAAAGATTGTTTGATAATAATGATGTTTTTCTCAAACCTGAAAGTAAGGTTGATGGAGAGAGTACAATAATGTAACACTGGTACAGAAGATAAACCAAGATTAGTTAAAGTGTCCAAATTCCTTCCTCTGGAAACTAGAACAAAATATATCAAACTGCTGAAGGAATTTGCTGATGTTTTTGCATGGTCTTATAGTGAGTTGAAAAATTATGATAAGAGCATAATGGAACACAAGATCCCTTTGAAAATATATGCAAATATTGTAGCACAAAAAATCAGACACATCAATCCCATGCTGCTTCCAATCATTGAGAAAGAAATAAAAAAATTATGGGAAGAAAAATTTTATTCTGCCTTTGAGATTTTCTAACTGGGTAGCTAATATAGTCCCAGTCTGGAAAAAAAATGGAGAAATAAGGATTTGTGTTGATTTTCACAACCTGAACCGGTGCTCCTTGAAAGATAACTATCCACTGCCCAAGATGGCTTATATCTTGCAGAAGGTTGTAGGATCCAAAATATTGTCAATGATTGATGGCTTTTCAGGGTATAATCAAATTTCAGTTGACAGGCAACATAGAGAAAAGACAACATTTACCACATCCTGGGGCACATTCATGTACAACAAAATGCCATTTGGTTTGATGAATGCAGGTGCAACCTTTCAAAGGGCAATGGATATTGCCTTTGCGGGAGAAAATGACAGATTCATGGTCATCTATTTGGATGACATCACAGTATATTAAAAATTTGATGAAGACCACTTGAAACATCTGAAGCAAGTTTTTGACAAATGCAGAAAGTTTCGTTTGTCCTTAAACCCAAAAAATTCATCTTTTTTTGTCCAAGAAGGTAAGTTATTGGGACATATTGTAACAAAAAGTGGCATCTGTATTGATCCAGGAAGAGTAGAAGCTATTCAAAGGATTGGTTTGTCAATAAATAAAAAGGAATTACAGTCATTTTTAGGGAAAATCAATTTTATGAGGCTTTTTGTTCCTAACTTTGCAGATTTGATCCAACATATAATTTTTTTGCTGAAAAAAGATGCAGAATTTAAGTGGTGAGATGAAGCAAAGAATTATTTTTCAACAATTAAGTCCTCTTTGACTGAAGCACCAATTTTGATTAGTCCCGATTTTGAAAAGGATTTTCTGATTTTTTCATATGCTTCAGAAGAAGCAATTGTAGCTGTCTTATTACAGAAGAACAAGGAAGTTTTGGAGCAACCAATTTCATTTTTTAGTCGTGCTTCAAGGGATGTTGAATTGAAGTAAAACTTGACTGAAAAACAAGCATATGCACTAGTTAAGGCTTTAAAGTCTTTTCGAGTTTATGTGCTGCATTCAAAAATAATTTCTTTTGTGCCTGATATCACTGTTAAAGATGTATTGCTACAGTCAGATACAGATGGAAGGAGAGGACGATGGCTGACCAAGATTCTAGAACTTGATGTTGAAATCAAACCAACTAAATTGATAAAGGGTGAGGGTTTGGCTCGCTTGATGGCTGAATCTAACTGCAAAGCTTTAAATCTGAATGTAGAGGCAGCAGAAGGAAAAGATGGAGAAGGTATTGCTAATTATCCTGAAATATTCAATTCAGATTGGTACAAGGATATAGTTTACTTCTTGTTAAATTTCAAATGTCCACCTGAAATGGAGAAGTCTAAAAGGAGAGCTTTTAAATTGAGAGCTATGAAGTATTTCATTTTGGAAGACCATCTTTACTGGAAGGATCATGTTGGAGTCTTGTTAAGATGTGTAGATGAAGGAGAACCCTAGGAGATTATGACAGAGATACATGGGAGTGTGTGGAGGGCATTTGTATTGGAGAGTCACTGCAAAAAAAATAATCTTAAGAGCTGGCTATTATTGGCCAACTCTTTTCTCTGATGTCTTTGCCATAGTCAGGAGTTGTGTCGAATGTCAGAAACTTGTTGGTAAACAGAAATTGCTACCATTACCTCTTATTCCTATTTCAGCAAATGTTCATTTCCTATAGTGGGGGCTAGACTTCATCGGTGAAATTCATCCACCTTCTTCAAGACATCATAGATGGATTCTCACATCTATAGACTATTTCACTAAATGGATTGAAGTTGTACCAACCAAGAATGCTACTGATACAATAATTATTAAGTTTATGTTGGAAAATATTATGTCAAGGTTTGGTTTTCCACAGAAATTAGTAACTGATAATGTAATGGCCTTTAAGTCTACTAATATGTACAACTTTTTTTAGTGATATGGTATTGAATTGACTCATTCCATGCCTTAGTACCCTCAAGGTAATGGATTGTCCGAGTCATCTAATAAAATTTTGGTAAGGATTATTAAGAAAATGTTGCCTGAAAATAAGAGGAATTGGGACACTCAGCTGGTACATGCTCTGTGGGCAGATAGAGTAAGTGGTAAAAAATCAATTGGAATGTCTCCATTTCAGCTTGTATATGGTACAAATGTTGTAATGCCTTTGCAATTAGCTCTTCCTGTGATGAAGTTCCTACAAGATGAAGTTGATCATGAAAACCCGGTTCAAAGTAGAATACTACAGTTGATAGAGGCGCACCAAATCAGAGAATCATTGCTGGAAAAAGTTTAGAAGTATCAGTCTAAAGTCAAATCTTTTTTTGATAAAAGAGAAAATCAACAGTTGTTTCAAGAGAATGATTTGGTGCTATGTTGGGATGCTAGGAGATAAGACCATGGAAAGCATGGTAAGTTTGACATTCTATGGTTTGGGCCATTTAAAATTGTTGAAGTTTTGGAGAATAACACTTTTTTGCTCAAACATATGGATGATGATCAGCTGACTGGAGGCCTAGTCAATGGTCATTTTCTTAAAAGGTTCTTTATTTAGTAAAGTCAATTGAGTCACTCCATTGTAAATATATGGTGTGATGTGTCAATAAATTCCATGCCCAATGGTAATTATGTCTGTATATATGGTTAGTATTGAGTCTAGTCAGTCAATGGTTAGTCCTAGTCTTAATTTTCAAGAAGTCTTATCAGTTTCAAAAGTTTTTGAGGCACTGAGTCTACAATCCTTGAAGCCTCACAGGGAGGACTTCATCCCCAATAGGAGCCACTGTTAGCACTGCAAATTTTCCAAAGATTTTCAGAGTCTGGTCTTCATTCTCCAAGGAATTAATCTGCCTTTTCAGTTTGATTAAGATGAAAGAGTCATTGTCAAAATGTAGTGGTGAGAAAATTTCATTTTCTACCTTCATTCATTTCATTTTCCCTCTTTCACCTTTCATTTTCCCAAAAAGCCCAAAGTCCAACCTCTCATTTCCCTTTTCAAAACCCCTTTTAACTCATAAAATCCAGTTTTTATAATTAAAAAGCAGCTCCGCACACCCATCAACCGCCATATCATATTTCCTTTTTAACTTACAATATATTTATTTTATCGTAATTTTTACCCGCACCACAAAAAAACCTTGGTTATATAATATATTATATGATATAACTTACCGCACTTAATAAACATTGTGGACCCCTTACCTTTCATCGCAATTAGCTCTTCGCGGTTTTAACACCCATTCACGTTACAATTGTTATCTCCTACAAAACCCCTGAAATGTGATTTGCGGTATGTTCTGGGACCCATACTTCCCTTTGATACACCTCGAATATGTTATAAAGCCTTTTGTTTTCTTCGGGCTTCTTTTTATCATATTACCATGACTTAACAAATTTTTCACTTTCTGCTTTGAAAATCCGTTTAAAGGGCCCCACCTACCTTTTCGCATCGCATTTTCGCAAATTTCACTTACCGCATTCACTTCCGCTCCCTCAAAACCTCTGATTTGTGATTTGCGGGCGGTCCCACCATCTATCATGACATGTCCCTCTATTCACATCGCATATCACACTTTGCCAATTTCAATGTTTAGCTCCCGTGTTTCATAATAAAACTTCCGATGTGCGATCTCCAGTTGACCCCACTGTTTGTTATGCCACGTCACCTCTGCTTTCATCGCACATCGCACTTTGCGAGTTTTAACATTTAACTCTTGTGTCTCATAAAAAAACTTGCAATGTGCAATCTGCGATCGGTCCCACTTTTTTGCCATGTCATCACCCCATCGAAAATCACATTTTCTCCCGTTTGTGTCTTAAGTTTAAACGCTCCGACCCTAATTTGCGATTGCGATATATGTCTAAAATTTTTTCTCCTCCCACTTATCATTCATTCTGCTCCACCTCTCCCCAATAAATTAAACATTTTTCAAAGGGTTTCTTTGTAATATCTCATAAAATGAACCTCCGCCATTCTATCCAAAAAGTTTCGGGTTTTCCGCCATTACTAAGGGTTTTCCACCAAAGAAGGAAAGGAACATTGGAACAACGACATATTTTCTCTGAAACAGTTTTCTACCACTACTCTTAGCACCAGCACGTTTCTACAAGGTACCAGGCAACATTCAAGGAACAACCACACACCATTTTCACTGTTGTTTACACTTTTTGTGGAGTTGGTTGCGCCAGAACATAAGAGGAGTCTTCCCATAGATTTCCACATCATACAAACCGCTCTGAATTGTTAGCCTTAATGCTGTTTATTTTCATTATGTGATGGCACTCCATATTAAAGTTTTAGATAAGCCTCACCTCTTGCACGAGGTTGTAATGACTTTTGAAAAGATTTACCTTTTTTCTGTGGAAGATGACAGTATCATATTTTTTATAGATATGCCAAAATGATATGAAGTCAAGGTTGGTTGGTGGTTAAAGAAATTTGACTTATATGAACTGTAGTATTTTTTGTGAATGAAATGGAATAATACTACTGAGGACTTATTACTAATTTGATGTGTGTATTGTCTACTTTACTTGTGTTTCCATATCTCCTTTCTTCCAGTTCCAGTTTGCAAATCATCATACTGTTATGTGTTTTTATTAGTCTCTTAAGCTTGTTATGTGTTTTATCGATTTTTGTTAGTCTCACACAGTGAGCATTCCTGATAAAATCTATATTAAAACAATGGAAGAGCATCACTCATGATAGTTAATCTTCATGATATTTTAGTGAGAATCTTGTCAGACTAGAAATAGATTTCTCTCAATGGAATATTGTCAAACTGCTACTTTTGTGAATTTCTACTAAATCAGTAGACTTTTGTTTTATAGACCTATTGATTCTTCTCTCATCTTACTGTTTCCTCTCCTCATAGACTACAAACTTGCACCTTGCTACCACATCAAGTTATAATACCCTCATTGGTAGAACTGTGGATTTGACCGAAATCTCTCTTTAGTGAATCAAAATTTATACCATCCTCCAATCCCATAAAATAAAACATTAAATTTCTTTATAGTTTAAGATGTGTCTGGTCAGGCGCTTGGTGCAGTGCAAGTGTTGATTCCAACGCCAACACCTTATTCACAGTATTTGAGGTGAAATTAATTCAGTGGTGGCCCCAATGTTGCTACATTTGCAGTTGTATATCAAGCATTTGGACCAACTTATCTCAAGATTTATGATGAAAACAGGGGGAGTACAATGTAAACTGATAGAGATTTTAGTCAAAATTAGAATTGAATTGTTTGAAGGTGCAAACAAATCACTAATTGCTACTATTGATATATTTAATCCTATAGATCTAAGAGCCAACAATTCATATTTATTCTTGATCATGTATATTGTAAATCTCGATGATAGTTGTTGTAAGATCATATCACATGGATTTGTGATAAAAGAGTGCACAAGAGAGAGGGAGATTCAAGAAACTTGAACTATATCTGAATTACATTGATTTTTTAACTCGTGAACCATTGGATTCATGCCAAATTCAATTGAATTCGATGCACATCAATGTCGAAAAAATCATTAATCTATATTTTTAACAAAAGCTCATATTCACCATTGAAATCCATATGTGTGTAGTTCTTCAATATACCAATGTTTTATAAACAATGGCTTACATTCTCACCACTAAGATATTTCAAATGCATCACAACACTTGCTTGAATCACATCATAAAAATAAAAACCATATCATGTTAAGTGCTAAAAATAAGATAATAATCTAATCAATGTTTTCTACAACTTCATTGTTGGTGTTGGATTTTTTATCTTACTAAATTGCTTTGAAATTTTCGTTTGGATTGACTAGGTTAATAATACCCACCAACTATCAACTCAGAGTTCTGAATTTCTCATGGATCAATATCATGGAGCATCTTCATATTAACTACACCTCTCATGGATGACTACCATAAGGAGCTACTAGGCCCTTAACTAATGCCAGGATACTAGGTTAAATCAGATCCCAGCATGTAAAAAAAAAACTTGTGTGCTTCCAAAAAAATAAAAATTCTTTGTTAAACCCATAACATAGGCAGTTCAAACAATACATATGAAGGAAAGAGAGCCACACAAACAAAACACTGATATAAAAACATAAAAACACTTTGGCCAAATAGTACAATGGGCGGCCTCTTGGCTCTCGGCCCTTCAAACCATTTCTCTTACTCTCTGTATTCCTCACTTCCTCGCTTCTCTTTTCTCACCTTCACAAGCTACATATTTATACATAAATATAATTTATTCCATTCCATAATTTCCTCCACACAAATCTCAACTTCAAATATAATTTAGATTTATCTTTTTTTGGACTCAACTAAGTCCCTTTTATGGATTTCCTAATGCCTAGATTATCTATCTAATTCAACTCCACTCATATCCTTAATTATTTAAGGAATATTTACAATAATCCTCACATTTATAATTTCTCTCCTAATTTATTAAAAATGAGCAAATTAATTAATAAAATAATTAAAATATCTCACCCCCCTAATTACATAATTGAATAATGAAAATTTAGCTTTGATGCTCCTGCATCAGACTCCCCATGTAGAGAAGTTTTCATAGACTCCTGTCTATGAGGTTCGTCGCTTTTCTGTAACAATGCGACAGCCACAATTTCTGATGACTTGCTCCCTCCAGGATTCCAAACTCTGTTCTGCCACTGGTCCTTTGAAGTATTAACTTGATTTGGTAACTCATCACCCACTCTATCGATCGGATTCCATCGGCTTCTCCAACTCTTTCTTCTGTCAATTCCTCGGAGTAATTCCTCTTTGTTGAATTCTTTCGCCTCCAACTGAGATGAACACTCAACTTTCTGCAATGGAAAATAATCAAGAATTTCTTCTTGATTACAACTATAGTCATTAATTGCTTCTAAAGCAACACCTTCCTCGTCCGATGTTGTACCTGCATTCACCAATAAACTATTAGTTTTAAAAAGATAAGACTTTTCAGTCTCTTTTGATGCTTCAAGCACCAATCTCCCATCATCGACTTCCTAGACTTCAATAGATCATGTTTTGAACTGCTGACTGCTTTCCTCTTTATCCTACTGGATCAATATTTCTGTCTCCTTTATGTCTCTATGGACATAATTTTCTTGCTGTTTTTGATCTTTCATCCTAATGCCAAATAATTTCTGCTCAATTTCTCTGATTTTGACATCATATCTGTTAATGTCATTTTCTGTACCTACAGTTACATCATTATTTGAAAATTTACAACATTCATTCAACTCCATAAATGTTAAAAACATTTCATCCCTATTACTAATAGTAACTACAATTACGTCTGGATTAGGTTCTGCAATCTTCACTTCTCCCTTAGGTTCCTTAAGCCATCGTTCCAAGAATTCGATTTCCATGTGAATCTTTCCAGCACTTTATCACAACCGTCATTCCTAGCTTCATCCTTCTTCTGGAAATCTTCCTGAGTTGTCCTGGTTTTAGTATCATCAAATTGTAAAATTATGTCGGCAAATTCACTAAACAAATACATTTGTTTACCTCCTTGGAATATCTCTTCGGTATTTCCATTTTGCTTCTTCTCCATAATAGCTTCAACTAGTTGTCTTACCCCAAACAAGAATTCATTTATGATTTCTTCCTGCTGCAACAAATCAATACCTTCCTCCTCTGAAAGGTATTCTCCACCAGACTTCTCCTCAAGAGTTTCATTCTCCTCTGTGACAGTTTCATCAGACTGATCACCATATTTCGCACATCCTGCAAACATACATAAACTGTGAGATTTAAAAATACAAGGCTTCATAGCCTCATCTGCGTCTCTCGTCAACACATCTTCAGATTGTTCTGAACTATCCCAATAGTTCATGAGATCTTCCTCATTGATCTCTTCACCCAGAATTTCACCCTGTTCCGAGCCACAAATGGAAACATCCATTTTTAACTTAGCCTCTCTGAGTTCTTCACACCTCAACATCTGCTCAAGCTTCCTCATCTCTTCCGTCAACTGTATGTTTACCTAATTTTCCCTCTTTGCGTGTAGTCTCTGCCACTTCACTTTCTTCTTCATGGTCCAACCATGTGTCTGGTCTTTCACATTTCTCTGTAACAATTTCATTAACAATTCAAGGTGAACTGTTATCTCAGCCTTCTCCCACTCGTAATCTTCATCCGTCAACTACTCACATATGCCACTTACCTTGGAATTTTCCTTCTTCTTCCTTCTGCTGTGGTCTTCATCCGATCTTCGGAAATGACTATCAACAGTCATCTTCCCCTCTTTGTGAACTTCATCTGTTCACGTGTGAATTTCATTCAATCCTTCTTTCAGCAATCCTTCACACTTTCCATTCAGCAAAAATGCAAGTTCTCCTCCTGCGCTTGGCTTCTCTTGGTTCTCTGTCTTGGAACCAATCTCTGGCAACCCTCTTGCCTCACATTGCTGCAAACAAAAATTTCAGTAATTCATAGGTTACAATGACCAAAATCTTTGGGTGTCGAGCTCCGCCGATCATGCACCCAATTACATTCAAAATTTTTACTTAGCTTACGACTCTTTGACTTCAGACTTACACCAATTCTTCATCTTGGATGAAAATACTCAATCTTAACTCAAACTATCCAAACTTTCATTTGACTCTAACATCTGTTTTTACTTCAAGCTTTTCCCCAATAATTATGATAGTGGATATTTTGACTTAATTCAAGTTATACAATCCTCCAACAAACATACACCCCTAATACATCTTTAGGTTGTAAAATCTTCACTCTCTTTCATACGTCATTCTTATGAAAAATCATCAGTTTTCTCTTATCATTTCACATAATAATGAAGTCTTTAGTCGAAATGCAATTCAGGTTTTCCAAGATTTATTTTAAGGTGAAAATAAATAAATCATTCACTTTTCAACATTCAAATATACCTTCCTGAATTATCATACCTCATGTTTCTGTTAAGGTTATTAACAAACATTTCTCTTTGCAATCTCAATTCTCTGGTTTCCACTCTTCCGTGTCGTCTTTGCCACTGTAAATACTTCCATGCCCATAAGCTCGTCATCTTAATGCAAACATTTCCCTGCACTTTTATGCACCATACAACATCAATTCACATCTCTTCACCTATGTACATAGAACATGTTTTTAACCTCTTCGATGAATAATGTACAACTCATACATCACGTCCATCCTGAATATCACTTCCTTAGATGCCGCCATATGATGATAAAAACAAAGATTTTACATATCAAGTAATTGTGGTTTGTTTGTGTTTTCAACCATAAACACAAATCACAAAATTCTCCCATTTCCAACTACAAGCTTTGATCCAACATGATACAACTAAATTTGCGAAGATCCACACCATGCATAATAAATCATCCCATATATTATAAGATGCATGATTCTCTTTATATGAAGGTTTAATACCCTTTTGTTACTTGAGCCAAGTGAAAGTTTTTCCAATAAACCTTAACATAAACCTTTGGCATACCTCAGAATTATATCTATAAACTCAAACTTCATAATTTAAAACCTAAACATTCACCATAGTTTAGGTTAAACTCATATCTCCTCTTTATTTCTAGCCATTATCACATCACAATCCTTTACTGGATTTCATTAACACAAATTTTATGTTACAAAGTCGACATAACACTTTATAACTTACAAATCCATGAATCCAATGATTTCACGATCAATAGGCCACACATATCTTGAGGCTCTTCTTCCAATATCCACCGTCGATTTTGACTTTCATCTCATGTTCATCAGATATATCCTCTCCAACTCGTGTTCAACAAAACGAAATATTTCTCAAAATTGGTAGATCTGAACAAAACACTTCGCTTTTGCATAATAATAAAAAACAAAAGAAAATTACCTTCCGAGAGACAGTAAACGATCCATTGCCAATTAACCAATGTCATTGTATTTGGTGGTGAAAATCACCTTCTCAACAACCAAATACGTAGAGTAGATCCCACACCAAGCTGACCAATCATGCTAACATCAGCTGCAAGAGGGATCTCCTTATTTCGTTTCACAAATCGATGGCAGCACCAGACTTCCACCATCTCTAACACTTTACTGCATCAGGTACAACGTTGCATAGATTCCAAAAGCTAGACCAAAGTATCCACGGCTTCCATTGATTTCAATGAATTTTCCTTATCAGCTCCAGCCCAAACAAGATCATGCTGCCCACGGTCCACACAACAATTATATTACATTTAAAACATGTTTCTCTGCATCTACAATGTCCCGTGAATGGACTGACCGCAGAGCACACATCAATGTAGTAAAAATTGCATCTGTAGCAATTACGGTGGCCTTATCTTCACTTATAACAATTCTGCCAATACGCGTTGACCATCGACCTGCAACATTCATCTGTCACTTCATGCTACGTCAATCCCAGCATGCACCATCGCGTGTTCGATCCCTGACTCCAATTTGGGATGGATCGCATGACAATTTTCATCAACCAAACCAAACACTAAAATATCAAGCCTATTCGCATCACATGCTATCGATATTCCAGATGCTATTGAAAAAAATGCACTATTCAATGTGTGGCACAATTTGTTGTGCACGCTATGGATCACAGGCTTGTTTCACTGTGGCCACCCCATGATTCCGTTGCATCATATGTCACGACTGCTTTCGTGGACTCCCACACCACGCTTCCACTGTGTGTAGTGACATGAATGCTCACACTTCGGCTCTGTTGCATACAATGGTATGTTACGCCTGCTCTCATGAACGCTCACACTCTGCTCTGTGTGCGGCCATGTGTCATGGCCTATTTCGTGAACGCCCACACCACACACCGTCTACAGTGGTGTATCACGCTTGCTCTTCTGCACGGCCCACACACCACACTCCATGTGCAGTGATATACCATGGCTGTCGAGATCTCTTCCGCTACGTGCAGTGATATATTACATCTGCTCACCCCACAGCTCCACAGCGTATTAACACGTGCAACGCGAATTCTTGATCATGTGCCGTTCTCGTGATGCCTCTTCAGCCAATGCGTTAAAGCCTCACCATAGTGTGGCTTCGCCTTTGCCACAGGCTTCCGATCCATGGCTTTGCCAAAGCTGCGATGGCTCCTTGCTACCACGTCGACGCTCCCCACACATTCACACTGTCGACAACACTTGGCTGCTGGTATTTGTGCTCCAATACGTCCACCCTCCTACATTCACACACTCCAAAAAATAGCCATATACAAGATTGCAGCCAATTCATATATTTGAGTCATGATCCGCATGCATATATTTGAGGAAAAATTTACGATGCATAACGCATAGATCTTAGACAAGATCAACAACACATAGATCAGAGGAAGGATTTAATGCGCATGCTTCCACCGAATTTGTGGTGTGTCGATTCAATCGATGCATAAAAACAAAACAAAATCGTAATAGTGATAGATTCACTCTCTCGTCCCTCTTGAAAGATTCAAGACCAAGACCACATTGGGCTCTGATACTAAATGATGCCAGGATACTGCGTTAAATCAGATCCCAACAAGTAAAAAAAAACTTGTGTGCTTCCAACAAAATTAAAATTCTTTGTTAAACCCATAACATATCCAATTCAAACAATCCATATGAAGGAAAGAGAGCCACACAAATAAAATACTGATATAAAAACATAAAAACTCTTTGGCCAAATATTACAATGGGCGGCCTCTTGGCTCTCGGCCCTTCAAACCATTTCTCTTACTCTCTGTATTCCTCACTTCCTCACTTCCTCGCTTCTCTTTTCTCACCTTCACAAGCTACATATTTATACATAAATATAATTTATTCTATTCCATGATTTCCTCCACACAAATCTCAACTTAAAATCTAATTTAGATTTATCTTTTTTGGACTCAACTAAGTCCCGTTTATGGAATTCCTAATCCCTAGATTATCTACCTAATTCAACTCCACTCATATCCTTAATTATTTAAGGAATATTTACAATAATCCTCACATTTATATTTTCTCTCCTAATTTATTAAAAATGAGAAAATTAATTAATAAAATAATTAAAATATCTCACCCCCCTAATTACATAATTGAATAATGAAAATTTAGCTTTGATGCTCCTGCACCATTAACACTAAACGAGCTCTAATAACATATTAATAAATAAAACAAGCAAGAGACAAGAACTACCAGAAAATGATTTAAGCCATCTCAACACATGTATTCATTCTCATGATAAAAATCTATAGTGCATGTAATTGACGACCTCTAGATTTAGATTTCACTAAAAACTCATAAGTGGATAATGACAACATATCGTTAGTACATAACAATGAAAACTCATAATAAGATGGCCTCACATTTTGCAATTGTCTAGGGATTTATAGTATGACATCAAGGTCAATCTAGCACTTAATTTACACTTGCTCCTCTTGCCCAAATTCTGGTATTGTAAAATTATGGAACTCCGTAAGGATTATTTACACAGCAACCGATCACACCAAATTTAAATTAACCATCCACATCCAACTCTCTTGGAGACCCCTCTGTCCAAAAATTTTATATTAGCTACATGTAAGTCATCTTCAAACATGTATAATATGGTACACCACCTAATTTCATGCCCCTTAACAAGGAGAATGACCCACCCTTAGGCTAATTGTCCCTTGCAAATTACACAACCAAATGTTGGCCATACACCTGAGGTACAAAAGGTACTTTCACATCACACTACACATAATCATATGTGAGAGTGATTGATAACTATAGTGACATGGAAGATTTGGTATAGTCCCCTACAACCATTTCCACGCTAGTAGTTATCTAGAATTTTCATCTCCTTACTTTTAGCTTTGCATATAGTCAATCTTTCTGATGCTCACTTCATCACTTTTAATTTAGATCAGTTGGAACCTCATATTTCTTCCTATATTGTGTTTTTTGTACTTGTAACCATTAAAAAGATGATTATACACCATTGTTTTATTAATGTAGGGGAATTTACTTGTGTTATGTCCATTCATATTTGTAAAAAACTAGGATCTTTAAGTCAACGACATTATTATTTACACTTCGCACTTATGACAATCGTCCTTCCCAACAACAAGGACTTTTACAAACTATTCTCGTTAAAATAGCTAGTAAGTCTACCTTGATAGAAATTAAATTCATCAACACTCAACTCCATTACAAAATTTTGTTAGGATGTTACATGTACACCATGAAAGTCATTTCCTCTATAATTTTTTTGTCTCATGATGTTTCCCCATCAATGAAAGACCGTGATGCTTGATCATCTTACATACCATGGTCTTAACTCTACATCTAGTTTGGATAATTTGTTTCCAACTCTAAAGGGAAGTCTTTTATGCCTTCATTCACTAAAGCTAGTCCTAAAAATTTTAGCGATCCTTGGTTAATCAATACCTTTTTTGCACTACTACCACTTGTTCCATCTAACAAAAAATCATGGATTTGTATCATCACATCTAGATAATCATCTTCTCACTATATAACCTTAGTGCTCCCTCTTAGGTAATAGATAATTCTTGGGTAGGATCTCTTATTGGGCAGATCCCTTTTCTATTCCCCTTGTAGGAATAGTTTGAATTCTTGTGGTGGATATATTAAGCCTTCTATGGCTCGCATTTGGATTTCCCATGTGGTGTCTTCAACCAACAAACCCCCCTCCCACATCTCAATTGGTTCTAACTCTTGTTCAACTCATCACCCAAAATACCCCATTCCCTATGGTTCGTCATGAGTCTATCAACTCCACCCTATTTTCCTAAGGCGAGAAGAATACATGGGGAAAAATAATAAGTTTAGGGGCATTAATGCCACCCATAATTATCTAGAACCCATAGTCTTGCAAAATCACCAACGCATTAAATAAAAAAACTCTAATAAATCCATCCCCATGGTCCAAATTATCCTTCTCAATGTTTTTAAGTAGTGACACAAATCATTTCATGCTAATCATATGTATGCTTGATGTGGCATCTATAGCCATTGCTCACACAATAGTCTTGACCTCAGTAAGTTCAAAATTACTATTGCAGGCCTTTGTCAAAACTATATAGTCCTACAAGAACCATCATTGGAAGAGGTGTTATTCATTAAAAACCTAAGTGTAAATACAACATCTATTTACTATATTTCCACGTCAATCAATTTTGCATCATCAAAATAGTCTTAATGTTTCATTGACTCTTCAACATAAATTGTTTCTATTTCCACCATGTCAATAAGGATATTTTAATTTTCCACTTCAATTAATTTCGTCTATCATGTAGACAAGGAAATAATTGAAGTTTTGAGCATTCCTAAATAGCCCTGGGATGGCATGCATCATCATGCTTATTTTCATTATCAAGTTGTATTCATTGTTAAAAGTCTTCTAACCAATTATTTATCAAATCTAAAAAATTATTCCATCCTAGACATGTTAGTTTGTTGAAAAAAAAAATCCAACTCCAAATGACTTTGATGAAGGTAACATGGCCAATATTTCTCCCATCATTAAAGTGGTTATTTTTTTTAGTGAACCATTGATGAACACATCCTTGTAGGTGTTTATTGTTTCCTTGAAGAGGTCACAACTTATAAGGCTCAGTCCAAGAATTTTGTGACATTTTCACTTTGTCTTATTTGGAAATTCAAGGAATCAATCTTATTACCATATAACATCACGTCGATACTTGGCCCAATGTGGGCCCAATATGATAGAAACAACAACCTATCCATCCCACTAAGGCTTGTGTTGCCAAAGTTGAAATTGATAAAATCATTTTTTTAATCTAATTGAGTACACCAATTGGGTATTTAACTTGGTCCTTGTAAAAAATTCAAGGGACCATTCGTATCTAGCATACATTTTAGGAACTTAATATAACTTGTCCTAAGGACAATTACCCAGTACCTTTTCTCAACTAGATTATCAATACGTGCATGAATTGTGAAATTATGTCCTCTATGGATGGATTTAGTAGCTATAGACAAAGCCAAATACATCCTTGAGATCAGTATAAGATGACATTTACTTCCCCTTGGGAATATTTTTCCTATAAGGTTATGCCCTTTGACCTCAAAAATGTTGGAGCCACTTTTCGGTGGGCCATGTCATATTTCTTTTATGACTTGGTCGATATTATCCTCACATATATTGGTGATCTTATGGCATGCTCGAAGAATGATAACAACACCTTGAATATCTTCAGAAAATATTCCTTTAGTGTCGTGAGTATAATATTTGTTTGAATCCACTTCAATATGTTTTTTATTTATCATCTCAAACTAAGGTATCATTATTACTTCCTTAAAATCCCAAACCATTCTTAAAATTCCCCCCACCCAAAACTTTGTGCTAGTTACAGTCTCCAAGGAAAGGTCAATTACTTGTCTCAATTTGTTCCTAATTAGGCCATTTGCATGCACAAGTTCTTATATTTTTTGTGTTCCAATGTAATTTTGGTATGGATGACTAGGATAAAAAAACCTTCAATGCATTAAAACATTTCCTCACTTATGCTCCCTTAATAAGTCCTCTTATGCCTCCGCATCACCTTTTTCCATGGACAAGGTGTTGGTTCAAGAAGGGAAAGATCACTTCAAGAATGTCATGGATTACATTAGTAAAAAAATCTCAAGATTGACCTTATGTTATAATCATGATAAAAATATTTCCCTTAGGATGTCTTGTTTGTCAAAAAACTCTATCATTACATTTTGACTAGGAAACCCAAGTTTGTTTTCAGCTCAATTCTCATGTTGTATCTCTTGATTGGGTGTGTTATCACTCATAAAAATGAAGCATCATTTGAAAAAATCCTAGAGGTCCATGTGTCAATGGTAGGGTCATAGAATTCATTTCTCATTACTTGGTCAAGGGAAATTTTAAAATTTTCTTGTTTAAGCTTACTCTAAGGTCTAAACCCACTCACTTTCAAACTCCCTCATGTCACATCACTCATCATTTTCTGACATATTTCAATTCCCAAGGTTTTTGTACCGAAAATGTCATTTTAGCCAAGAATCCATACTTTTGTAGCGAATTCAGTGTAAAATAGGCAGAAAACGCTATGAAACTGGCTAATAGTTTCGTAGCGAATATGAAGCATTTCTCTATTTTCTTACTTTGAGAAGTCAACTTCAAGGGCGGTTTCTGGACAAACAAAGAAGTATTTTAAGAAACTGAGAGAGGTTATTTTCAAGAACATAATAAATAACAATAACCTCTTTCACTTTTCTCAAAGGTGCTACAGCTTGAGAGATACAGGGATGTCTTTCATCCTTATTTTCAAAATGCAGAATTTTCTTATTTTACACATTTTTTTTCAAATGCAGGTTCTGGACAACTGGAAATGGTTTTAAAAAAACCAAGAGAGGTTTTTCTTCAAGCCATACTGACTTAAAAAAACCTCCTTCAGTTTTGCAATATCTAGCCAGGATAAGGAGATAAGAGCTCAACTCTAAACCCTATGTTTTCAGAAAAAACAAAGTCATTTTGATTCAAAGGTACACAACCATGTATGAGGTCATCATTACCCTTTTGGCATGTGTGTGTCATGATTTAAGCATGAGCTGTCATCCTAAGCTGCTATTTGTCACTCAAAATTCATTCTTGCATGTGAAACATCTCAATGTCACTTTTTGAGAGTTGCTTCATCACATCAAGCAGCTTGCTATCCAATTTGGCTTTCCAAGTGTCACCTTTTTAAGAGGGCAACTTGGTTATAAAGGAGATGGTCATGTACAAGAGAGCACAAAAAGGAGGCTTTGTGGATAATATAGAAGCTCATGGACCTTAAGCTATTTTTGGAGGACCCTAGCTTTGCTGAAGCATGCATCAGTTCAAGTTGCTTGAATTTTTGTTGGAGCTAACAAGGAAATGGTTGTGTTTTTGGACTGTTTGAGCAGTAAGTTTAAAAGGAAGATTAAGAATGAATAGAGATGAATTTGGAAATACTGAGAGAGGTTATTGTCAAGCACAGGATAAGGAAAAATAACCTCTCTCACTTTTCTCACAGGTGCTATCAGTTGGGAGATACAAGGATTTTTGTGAACCATATTTTTAGAAAACAGAGTTTTCCTGTTTTACACATGTTTTTCAAATGTAGGTTCGGGACATCTGGAGATGGTTTTCAAACAACCAAGAGAGGTTCTTCTTCAGAAAATTCTCATGGACATAAATCTCCTCCAGTTTTGAAAAATACATAATGGATTCAGAGATATAAGCTCTGTTATAAGACTTATTTTTCAGAAAAAACAGGAAAAATATACAAGGATGTCTTAAATATGAAAGGTGAGATTGACACTTCAAAACTCTTAGTTTGAGTTGATTTATGATTTTTTTAACCAAAAACTTTATCTAGGGTATATGCAATAGCTCGCAAGCCACATATACTAGTAACTCATGACTTCGCAAGGACCGAGGCATTCAGAGACCATGGATAGGTCCAGGTCCCAAACTCCAACGGGACGTCTATCCCTCTAGCTTGGTCATGACAAGCCAAAGACAACCCTACCCACCGCCGGTTTTGAACCTGTGACCTCCCAAGAGAAATCACAAGTTGATTTATGATTTTAAATGGTAATGGCATGTTGGAAACAAGGATTTTACAGTTGGATGACCCATTTTTCAAGTTATACAAAAATATGGAATTTCAACACTTTTTAGTAGTTTGGTAGCGTGCTTAGGCTTGAAGAACAACAAAACGCTACGAAACCACTGTAGCTGTTCTTTTTCCTTTTTCAACCAGTTTTAGTAGCTGTCAAGAGGTAAAATTGATGTGGGAGATGTGTATAAGAATGATGAAAACCATGCAAAAGGAAAGAAACAAAAAGGATGATGGCAAAAGGAATTTTTTGTATGCTACGAAAGTACGCTACGAAACTGTCATACTTTCGTAGCATGTTGTGTTAAAGGTTAATGAGCAGGTTTTTGGGAAGTTTTGGACAAGTGGATACTTTCAAAGGTTCAAAGGAATATGTCAGCAGTCATCCAAGACTTGAAGACCATGATATGAAGACAACTATTTAGCCAAACCATTCGTTGAAGATAAGGACCAGTTTTCCTTAAAAATAGGGTTTGTTTCCATATTTGGAGGAGGCTAATGAAGATGTCATGTAGTGATGAGCTCTATCACAGCCTATTCGAACATGTGAAGGATTAGTTTTCAAATATGTAATTGTTTTTAGAGATAAGGTAGTTGATGTAATAAGTAGGTGTTTGAGTCATAGTAGGACTCTAACTCCTAATTCAAAAGGTGTCAATTTCTAGTTGTAAATGTTTAGTTAGTGGTCATATTTGGTGTCAGTAATAGAGTTTAATGATCTATCCACTTGGCAGATTGGAAGTAAAGGCTAGATGCCTATAAGTAGTGAGTACTTCGATGTATGAAGGGTTGGATATGTTATCTCAAAATACTATTTTAT
Organism: Pinus albicaulis; assembly: GCA_034641835.2. Lineage (NCBI taxonomy): Eukaryota > Viridiplantae > Streptophyta > Pinopsida > Pinales > Pinaceae > Pinus > Pinus albicaulis. Next base: position 1,284,612,731 of record CM076574.1, on the reverse strand, counting down.
TGTAAAGCTTTTGGAGTTTCTGATATATACAGTAAAAATGCAACTTTTCTTCACCTGAGATTCTTATTATATTCCAATGAGTCTATGTCCTATCTTTTGAAATGTTTTCTTCCAATGTCTTAATGCTTATTACTCATAATTCATGACTGTTCATGCTCTAAATTCCTTTAAGTATTGAGCTATGGTGAATCTATTTTAATATTTTGCTTTCAATACCTTGATGTCTCATTACTCAAAATTCGTGTGTCACATGCTCTGACTTCCTTTGAACCTCAAGTTATTGGGATTTTCCTGAATGTGTTATTCTTTCATTGAAGTATATACAAGTCTCAGCTTCCACAAGGAAATCCTTTGTTATTGAGAGCCCTGTCACTAACTCCATAGCCCAATGGTAGCAAGCATTCATCTTTTCAACCTGCAAACATACAAAACCAAGACACAAATAATAGAGTTAGCCATCTATCTTATATCATTAACCAATATCATAAATCCCTTTGAGAGAGCCCTCTCAGACTAAAAATCTTATGTGGCTGAGAAAAGCATACATGAGTTGTCCAACACTGCAGAATGTCTTGAGAATCATCAAACAGATTATGTCTTCTATGATCCTATAGCTGACTACATGGAAGAGTTCTATAGTCCAAATTTCTAGTTATATTTTCATTATGAGGATCAGATACATTTTATGTTGTCTTGGTCATTTCAGTATCATGTTTACTTTTGGTTCAAGTGCAGTCAAGAGGTTCAAGTGTCAGATCAGATCAATGACTGGCTTCATTGGAAATTTCATGTTGCTTGAATTAAAAATGGAGACTGCAGCGGTTAGGGTAGGTAGGAGTATGTGAATAAGCTCAAAGTTGAATGAGCATATTTTCAGTAGGTACAAAGTTGGTTTTTCAGCAGTAATCATCAAGCTTGAGCCCGAGGAGAAGGCCATAAGATCTTGGTGAAGTTTTCATAAATTTCAGAGTTTTTATTTCCAAGAAGATCGATGGCACTGGAACTACATGTTATTTGGTGTACCACAGGGGCACACCATCCCAAGTGGAGCCACTTCTGTCACTCATAAAAACGAAGCATCATTTGAAAAAATCCTAGAGGTTCATGTGTCAATGGTAGGGTCATAGAATTCATTTCTCATTACTTGGTCAAGGGAAATTTTAAATTTTTCTTATTTAAGCTTACCCTAAGGTCTAAACCCACTCACTTTCAAACTCCCTCATGTCACATCACTCATCATTTTCTGACAGATTTCAATTCCCAAGTTTTTTGTACCGAATGGGTCATTTTAGCCAAGAATCCCTACTTTCGTAGCGAATTTAGTTAGAAAAGGGAAAAAACACTATGAAACTGGCTAATAGTTTCGTAGCGAATATGAAGCATTTCTCTATTTTCTGAACTTGAGCAGTCAATTTCAAGGGTGGTTTTTGAACAAAAAAAGAAGTATTTTAAGACACTGAGAGAAGTTATTTTCAAGCACATATAAAATAACAATAACCTCTTTCACTTTTTTCAAAGGTGCTACAGATTTTGTGATACAAGGATGTCTGTTAGCCCTATTTTCAGAATGCAGAATTTTCCTATTTTAAACATTTTTTTCAAATGCAGACTCTAGACAGCTGGAAATGGTTTTTAAAAAACCAAGAGAGGTTTGTCTTCAAGACATATTGACCTACAAAAACCTCCTTCAATTTTGCAATATCTATCCAGGATAGGGATAGAAGAGCTCAGCTCTGAACCCTATGTTTTCAGAAAAAACAGAGTCATTTTAATTCAAAGGTACACAACCATGTCTGAGGTCATCATTACCCTTTTGGCATGTGTGTGTCATGACTTAAGCATGAGCTGTCATCCTAATCTGATATTTTTCACTCAACATTCATTCTTTCATGTGAAACATCTCAATGTCACTTTTTGAGAGCTACTTCAGCACACTAGGCAGCTTGCTGTCCAATTTGGCTTTCCAAGTGTCACATTTTTAAGAGGGCGGCTAGTTTATAAAAGGAGATGGTCATGTACAAGAGAGCACACAAAGGAGGCTTTGTGGATAAGATATAAGCTCATGGACATTAAGCTATTCGTGGAGGACCCTAGCTTTGCTTAAGCATGCATCAGTTCAAGTTGTTTCAAATGGAAATGGCTGTGTTTTTGGACTGTTTGAGGAGTAAGTTTAAAAAGAAGATTGAGAATGAACAGAGATGAATTTGGAAATACTGAGAGAGGTTATTGTCAAGCACAGGACAAGGAAAAATAACCTCTCACTTTTCTCACAGGTGCTATCATTTGGGAGATACAAGGATTTATTTGAACCATATTTTCAGAAAATAGAGTTCTCCTGTTTTACATATGTTTTTCAAATGCAGGTTCTGGACAGCTGGAGATGGTTTTAAAAAAACCAAGATAGTTTTTACTTCAGAACATGCTTATTGAAAAAATCCTCCTCCAGTTTGGCAAAATACATCATGGATTCAGAGATATAATCTATGTTATAATACCTAGTTTTCAGAAGAAAAAAACAAGAAAAATCTGCAAGGATGTCTTAAATATGAAAGGTGAGATTGACACTTCAAAACTCTTAGTTTGAGTTGATTTATGATTTTAAATGCTAATGGCATGTTGGAAAAAAAAAATTTACAGTTGGATGACCCATTTTTCAAGTTATACAAAAATATGGAATTTCAGCACTTTCGTAGCATGCTTAGGCTTGAAGGACAACAAAACGCTATGAAACTATTGTAGCTATTATTTTTCCTTTTTGAAATAGTTTTAGCAGTTTTCAAGAGGTAAAATTGATGTGGGAGATGTGTCTAAAGATGATGAACACCATGCAGAAGGAAAGACATAGAAAGGATGATGGAAAAAGGAATTTTTTGTATGCTACGAAAATACGCTACGAAATTGTCATACTTTCATAGCGTGTTGTGTTAAAGGTTAATGAGAAGGTTTTTGGGCAGTTTTGGACAAGTGGATACTTTCAAAGGGTCAAAGGAATATGTTAGCAGTCATCCAAGACTTGAAGACCATGAGATGAAGACAACTCATCAGCCAAACCATGAGTTGAAGATAAGGACCAATTTTCCTCAAAAATGGGGTTTGTTTCCAGATTTGGCGGAGGCTAATGAAGATGTCGCGTAGTGATGAGCTCTATCACAGCCTATTCGAACATGTGAAGGATTAGTTTTCAAATATGTAACTATTTTTAGAGATAAGGTAGTTGATGTAATAACTAAGTGTTTGAGTCATAGTAGGACTCTAACTCCTAATTTGAAAGGTGTCAATTTCTAGTTGTAAATTTCTAGTTAGTGGTCAGATTTGGTCTCAGTAATAGAATTTGATGATCTAGCCACTTGGAATATTGGATGTAAAGGCTATATGCCTATAAGTAGTGAGTACTTCGATGTATGAAGGGTTGGAGATGTTATCTCATAAGACTATTTTATTGTAAAACTTTTGGAGTTTCTGATATATACAGTAACAATACAACTTTTCTTCACCTGAGATTCTTATTATATTTCAATGAGTTTTTGTCCTATCTTTTGAAATTTTTTCTTCCAATGTATTAATTCTTATTACTCAGAATTCATGACTTTTCATGTTATGACTTCCTTTAAGTATTGAGCTATGGTGAATCTCTTTTAATATTTTGCTTTCAATACCTTGATGTCTCATTACTCAGAATTCGTGTGTCACATGCTCTGACTTCCTTTGAACTTCAGGCTATTGGGATTTTCCTGAATGTGTTATTCTTTCATTGAAGTATATACAAGCCTCAGCTTCCACAAGGAAAGCCTTTGTTATTGAGAGCCCTGTCACTGAATCCATAGCCCAATGGTAGCAAGCATTCATCATTTCAACCTACAAACATACAAAACCAAGACAAAAATAATAGAGTTAGCCATATATCTTATATCATTAACCAATATCATAAATCCCTTTGAGAGAGCCCTCTCAAACTGAAGAGGCTAAGCTTCAGTCACAAGATTGGTTTGAAACAGTTACTCCAAATTGATCATTGAAGCAGCCCAAGAGGACTCAATTTGGTGATAACAGGGTGAATATTCAATGGAAAACTCATTTGATGGATTGACAACCTCCAAGAGTTTGATCTTGAAATTACCACCCCAAAGAGTAAGAAATCCTTATTTATAGTTGAGTTTATATTGAACCTTTTTATTAATGTTAATGACCCAAATATTAATAATGATCTTCATGTTGAACACTTTTCCACTATTTAATCAAATGATATTTGGTATTTTGATATTCTCATTTACATATGCACTTAGAAATTTGGCCATCACCCCATCAATATCTCCTCATTGATGATTTTCTTTGTCAATGAAAGGTCAACAACATTCTATTGTTTAACCATTGATGAACTTTCCAAACATGTCTTAAATGATTGTCGTCATGGAACTTGTGATGGTCACCTTTTTGGAATGGAAATTTCCCAAAATATAAGTTGCACTAGCTACATTTTTACCACCCTATTTTTTATGGTATTCAAGTTTTTAAGCAATGCTACAATTTATAGACGTTCACCACTAAGCCTCAAGCTCCTTTAGTACCTCTATAGCACATAATTCTCGTCGAAGTCCATTTTGAAAATCTTGAAATATTTTATGTAATGTAACCTTATGTCAATATATGGTCATAACTACATTGTGGTGGTTGTTAATTATTATCCAAGTGAGATGAAGTCATGCCAACATTCAACAATACAATAGTCATTGTTCCTCACTTATCTTCAATCAAGTTATCACGCAATTTGATGCCCCCAAACAATTGGTCTCAGACCATGGTGCACATTTTGATGATGTGTTTTGGCGTGAGATAGTTACGTATTTATGATTTGAGCACCAATTTTTGTCACCATAGTATCCACATGGAAATGTCCTAGTCAAGGTCTTCAATACAATCTTCAAAATTATGTTCCAAAAGAGAATTGATAAGCACAAATATAACCAGAACCATATGTTATTTCTTTTTTTGTTCTAGATCAAACATTTGTTAAGTTTTCCACTAGATTTATACCATTTCACCTGATCCATGGCATCGAAGTTGTTCTACCTATTGAGTGTAAAATTCCCTCTTATGTTTGGTTGGTGAATGTTTACCTAATACCTCTACTTAAAACAAATATTAGTAACTTTGGAACATGTTAATAAGGATCATCAAATAACCATATAGCATAATTAGGATGACAAGAAGTGCTCTAAAGGTCATCACAATAATCATGCTCATCCTCACTTATTTTGTGAAGATGATCTAGTCCTTAATTACGTCCACGCGCGTGATACTCTCAATTAAGGAAAGTTTGAATCCTTATAGTAGAGCCCTTACATCAATCATTATGGTCGGGAAATGGAATTTTTCACTCGCTTTTTTTAATGGTGAACTTCTCCAGAATATCCATCATGGAATTTTCCTTAAAGAAGTTTTGTCCTTATGATTTAAATTTATCCTTTCCATATATATATTTTCATTTTGTTGCACTATTGTCTTACCTTCACCATTTTTGTTTAAGAGTCTTATAATGTCCTTTCATGTCATTTTCAAATGGATCATCAACATGTCCATTGCATCAGTTTCAGTGATTGCACAAGTCATTATATTTATAATCTAGCCTTTGCAGCCTAGGATGCTTATTCACCCTTACATTGATTATTCTATCTCACTAGACTACGTATCAATGGTTTTGTTGATGGCATAAGTCATTATATTCAGAATCTAACTTCTACAACTTGGATTATTTAATCTCCCTCATATTCATTATTCCATCTCAATTGACTACATGTTGGAATTATCACTGGTAGCCAAATAAAATATGATGTTATAATAGGCATCTTGTCCTATGCCTTGCAATTTTGCATTTGTTAACTTTTTATCCACCCTGATTTTGAATTACTGCTCACATAGTTGAATAATTATAACCAAGTTCGTGATCTTTGCTTTGTTTAAAAATATTTGTGATTTTGACGATTGGTTAGACAATTTGTATCCATTACATTCATGGATGCTCCCAAGAGTTTCAATAACTTTTTGGACCATATAGAAAATCAAATTATAGCCTAGAATTTAATATATTCAACATAACATGAAAGGAAACTTACATGTACAAAAACATCATCATAATCATAATCACATGTCAATAAAAACATCGATCACAACATTGCATTCATACTCATAAGGATCATTAATTAGAGTCTCTCTCTCTCTCTTGTGAAAATTCTATAATGTAGAATTCTATTGCAGCTATTGATTATATTTCTTCTATTGCATTCCAACACTATTATTTAACATTTTACTGTGTTAAATATCAAAATAAAATACATTGCAGACTTCACGATAAATAAACAACATGAAAGAAATAGCACAAGTATTGACACATAGACACCGTTATTTTTGGACAATTGTCCCTGGAAAAACCCAACTCGGGAAAACCGGTGCAACAGATATGAGGGTTTCTTTATTATGCATAAAATTCTAAGTACAAATGTGTGATTGTATTTATCAATCAAACACCTAAATAAATCTGATGAGAATAGGCTTAGTGAGACAATTCTCACTTCACCACGAAGTTGCAGCACTGACATGCATCCACTCTGAGTGTCTCTGCATGATTTTTGTGCAGTGACTGCGTCACTCACGCTGTCACTGCGCCACTGCTACTGCTGCTCGTTATGGCTGCCTCGGTGCTCACTGTTGTGTGAGACTAGAGTTTTCTCCTCTTCCGGAAATTCCCTTCGGCAACTAGATGAACCCTTAGTTGTCTCTCCAACTGAAATCGAAACTCCCTCTGTTGCTCTGCGCTGGCCCAACGTAACTGCTGCTTGGCTATCTCTACATTGCTGCTATGGCTCCCTTCTTCCTTCTCTTCCCGCACTCCTTGTTCTTCAGAAATTCTCCCTCCTGGAGACTTCACCTTCCCCTCTCTGCAATCAAGAATCACTTCGATTCTTTCTTCGATTGAAGAAATTGATCTCTTGATTCTTTCTCTGTCTGATGTGTATTTTCCATAGCCCCCTCACCTTCCTTCTTATAATCCTTTATTGACCCTTCAATGGCTAATATTAAAACATAATCAAGGGATAGGATTAACTTGGAGGTGATCCATGACTTTATCTAGAAGATTCACACTAGGTTTAACTAATACCCTTTAATTAATCAGTTTCCCTAAGTTTAGACTTAGGAAAACATTAAAAAAATGATTAATTATGTTAATTAAACCATCTCTAAGTGGAATTTTCCAAAACCATTTCTGGGTTTTATGGAATACATGTATCTTAGCCTATATACAAGGTTACAAGGCTAGAGAACATTCGATGATGCCATAAATTAACACTCCCTCTTAGCGAGGAAAGTGCTCTAGCATTATGACTCTATGTGCTGCTCTGACTTCTATAACATCTATTGTTAACTTGTTGTGTTGTTGATGCTGCTTACCAACACTGCACAAAAAAATGTTGCATCTGTACTGTTGCTGACTCTGCATGCTGCTGCCAACTGCCATTGCGCTGCAACTAACTCCTGCATCTGCGTTGAAATTCCATTGACCATCGAAATGGATTTTCAGTCATACCCAACTGTTCTCTGAACTGAGTGAACTTAATCCTCCCTAGAGCCTTAGTGAGTATATATGTTGTCTATTCTCCTGTGGGAATGTACTGGATTTGTACAGCCCCACGTTGAACAAATTCTCTGATAAAATGACACCTGACGTCAATATGTTTGGACCAATCATGAAATATAGTATTTTCAGAATAGACTCACAAGAAGTTTCTGAAGCTCGAAGGCTTCACATGTAGTGGTACTAGCTACCATGTACTCTGCCTCAACTGTGCTCAATGCTACTGACTTCTGTTTTCTGCTGCACCAGGACACCATTCTTGATCCAACACTGAAACAGTACCCAGAGGTACTTTTTCTTTCCACTGAGCTTCCTGCCCAATCTGCATCTATGAATCCACTAAGTCTAACATCATCTCCTCGGCCATACCGTATACCAAATATGACTATTCCTCGTACATACCTCAGCACATGCCTTGCTGCTACTCGGTGCACTCTTTTGGGTTCCACCATGAACTGACTAAGAGTGTTGACAACAAACCAAATGTCTGGTCTGGTGTTAACCAGATACATCAATGACCCGATGAGCTGTCTGTATAAGGTGGGGTCCACTTCTGCGTCTTCTGATGCATCTATCTTTTTCAAATTTGTGATCATGGGAGTAGCCATAGGCCTGCAATCCTGCATTCTGAACCTCTTTAGAATTTCCAAGGCATACCTCTCCCGCCCCATGAAGATATCACCATTCTTCTGAAAGAATTCCAATCCTAGGAAGTAATGCATCAACCCCAAATCCTTCAATTTGAATTTTTCTTCTAGATTTAGTTTGCAATCCTTGATGGGCTTAGATGATCCTGTGAGAAAAATATCATATACATATAGTACTAATACCAATGGCTCATCCTCTGCCAACAAATAGTAAAGATTGGGATCTGCGTCACTCTTGACAAACCCCAACTTTTGCAAATAGCTATCTATTCGACCACACCATGCTCTCGAAGCCTTCTTGAGCCCGTACAGAGCTTTCTTCAATATGCATACATGATACTTCCTTTCATGAGTCTCAAAGCCCTCTGGTTGTTCTATATATACCTCTTCCTCAATTTCTCCATTCAAGAACGTTGTCTTGATATCCATTTGATGAAACTCCCATCCCATCTACGCTGCTAAGGATACAAAAGTCTGGATGGAGGTATATCTGGCAACTAGTGTGAAGGTTTCCTCATAGTCAATGCCTTCCTTCTGAGCATACCCTTTTGCCATGAACCTTGCCTTATATTTATCTACGCTACTGTTATCACCAAAATTGTATTTGATTGGCTGCTGATCAGACAACTCAGTGTAACTATTTCAAACCAACTCTTGACTAAAGCTTAGCCTCTTCAGTCTAAGAGGGCTCTCTCACAGATAATTTATTGTATTGGTTAATGATAAATATAGATGGCTAACTCTATGAATTGTGTCTTGTTTTGTATGTTTTCAGGTTGAAGAGATGAAGGCTTGCTACCATTGGGCTATGGAGTCAGTGACAAGGATCTTAATGACAAAGGCTCTCCTTGTGGACACTGAGGCATGTCGATACTTAAATGAAAGTAGAATACACACATATACAGGGTTTACTTAATATATAAATGTTCAAATGAAGTCAGAGCATGAGAAACATGAATTATGAGTAATGAACATTAAGATATTGAAAGCAGGACATTGAGAAAGATATCCAATAGTTTAGTGCTTGAAAGGAAGTCAGAGCATGCAAAGCAAGAATTCTAAGTAATCAAACATTAACATATTGACACAAAGAAATAAAATTCTAAGTAATCAAACATTAACATATTGACACAAAGAAATAAGATACATAGGGTTCATGAAAGTATCAAATGAATCTCAAGTGAAGGATGAAACCAATAGCCATTCACCATTACTGATAAAAAACCTATTTACAATAGCAGCAGTCAGCCATAACATATCCCAACAACCCTTTCTAACTCTAAAACTCAGTCCTTTATAGAATAAGGACTCATAAAAATTATATGCCACCTTGCTAGCTTCGAATTCCCACCTCATAGACCTATTTCAAGCATGATTCTATCACTTGGAGACTTCCTAGGGATATTTCTGTTTTGCAGAGTTTGAATACAAAAAGGACTCTTCTTTCATTAATAATTCAAAAAATAAATTTAATAAACCTTATCAACTGCAAACAACTAATTTTCTGAGTTTACTAGAGTGCTGATGTGTCATTATGCCACGTGGATGTTGAGTTGGACCTCCTCCAAGTCAAATTTTTACAATTTTTTCACAAATCTGGTTAGTGAAAATTCTGAAAAAATAGGCTTCAAATATGAGTGTATAATTTCCAAACCCTGATGGATTTGTAGAAATTGAGAGAGGTTTTTGTAGAGGGACTTGCGCTGAAGAAAAACCTCTTTCATATTTCCAAAATAAATTATCATTTTCTCATAAACCTTAAAAAATAATTCGCTACGAAAACAGGGCAGTTTCGTGGCGTGCTTTTGTAGCGTCCAAAAATGACCTTTGCAATCAAAATTTATGCTTCTTTCCTCTTACATTGTGTTCATAATGCCTTGACACATATTCCATATCATTTAAACCTATTGAAAGCTTCCCAAAATGGTTTTAAATGCAAAAAGAAAGCTACAGGTGGTTTCGTAGCGTTTTCATGGCTTCAAGCCTAGGAAACGCTACAAAACAACTGAAAACTGTGTTTTTTCCATATTTTTGCCTTGTTTAAAAAAGGAAGCTTCCATTTGTACAAATTTGATTTTCAACATTCCATTGACCTTTCAAAACATAAACCAACTCAACCTAAGGTTCTTGAGGTGTTTCTTCCTCAAAAAACATCATTTTCACCATTAGCAAGTTTTTTCATCACTAAAATGACTCTGTTTTTTTTTCTGAAAACATAGGGTTCAGAGATAAGCTCTTTTATCCCTATCCTTGGTAGATATTGAAAAACTGAAGGAGGTTTTTGTAGGTAAGTATGTCTTGAAAAAACACCTCTCTTGGTTTTTTGAAACACATCTCAAGTTGTCCATAATATACATTCTAAAAACATAAATAGGAAAATTCTGCACTCTGAAAATAGGGCTGAAAGACATCCCTGTATCTCCCAATTTGTAGCACCTTTGAGCAAAGTGAAAGAATTTATTGTTATTTGATATGTTCTTGAAAATAAACTCTCTCAGTTTCTTAAAATACTTTTTTTTTTTCCCAGAAACCTCCCTTGAAGTTCACTTCTCAAAGTCAGAAAACAGAAAAATGCTTCATATTCGCTATGAAACTTTCAGCAGTTTCATAGCGTTTTCTGCCTATTTTACACTGATTTAGCTATGAAAGTAGGGATTCCTGACTAAAATAACCTTTTAGGAGTTGTAATCTTGGGAACTGAAATATGTCAGGAAATGATGATTGATGGAACATGATGTGACCTATATGGAGGTGGTTTTGAGATGAAATGAGGGTGGTCTTGAAACTTAGGATAGGTTAAATATGAAAAAATTAATTTTCCTATGCCAACTTGAAAAAATTTTAAGGAGACCTTACCCTTTTGAAGGAGTGAACTGTATGACCATGTCAAGTAATGACTCACAAAATTACGAGTGATAACAGTGGCTCCACTTGGTATGGTGTGCCCATGTGGTACACCAAATAACTTGTAGTTCCATTGCCATCCATCTTCTTGGAAATAAAAACTTATGAAAAATTCGCCAAGCTCTTATGGCATTCTTCTCAGGCTCAAGCTTGATGATTACTGCGGAAAAACCAACTTTGTTCCTACAGAAAAGATGCTCAGACAACTTTGAGCTTATTCACACACTCCTACCTACCCTAACAGCTGCAATCTCCATTTTTAATTCAAGCAACATGAAAATTCCAATGAAGCCAGTCATTGATATGATCTGACATTTGAACCTCTTGACTGCACTTGAACCAAAATTAAGCATGATACTGAAATAACCAAGGCAACATAAAATGTATATGATCCTCATAATGAAAATATAACTGGAAATCTGGACTGTAGAACTCTTCCATGTAGTCAACTATAGGATCATAGAAGACATAATCTGTTTGATGATTCTCAAGACATTCTGCAGCTTTGGACAACTCATATACGCTTTGCTCATCCACACAAGATTTCAGTTGTGTGCTATCAAACTAATTTCCAAACTGATTTTCAAAAACAGGGTATTCTTCCTCAATCTCAAAAGAGAAAGGTAGCAGCACCCTCTCTTTGTGTTCTGTCATTACAAACTTTTGAAAAGACTGATATTGATCATGAAGACTATAAGATTGAATTTTATCTTCTAAAACTTCAATGTCTTTTTCAATGTTCTTAGCAACTTCATCCACAAATTGAATCTTATCTTCTGACTTGCACTCAAATGATTTCAGATTAGAAGACAAGGACAAAGAAAAATTTTCATCCACTTCCTCATTATTATTTTATGTAGGCTGATGCAAGGAATGACATGAAGAATAAATTTCTTCCTTTAACTGAGGATTATAGAAATTATCTTCTAGTATTTCCTCCTGTTGTTTGAAATGATTCTCATATTCCTGACGATCAAAATACTGACAAGTCTGCTACAAATTTTCATCAAACTCAGAGGATGTAACATGATTTTCATAAATAAACTCCTGCTGGGTTTCATTTTCATCCAAGAGAGAGGCTATCCTTTCTTCTTGGTGATGAAATGGATTGTCATGAAGGGCCTCTAAAATTTCCTCATCCATGACCTCATCATTTTCATAACAATTCTCCAAATATTCAATAAAACTCACACAATGTTTACAACGGTCTTTGACCAGCAATAAGGAGGGATGACACTCTTCATACATCTTATAAAATGCAACATGGAAATCAATAAGAAAATATAATGAACCATGTGGTAGGATTTCATACCAAGACCATTATTTTCCTTCTAAAGTGACCATAAACATCTTCATGAGACAATCCTCAAGGAACTGAACCTTAAGTCTGCATACATGCATATGGAACCTAACCAAATGAAGAGCAACATTGTCTTTCTTTTCATCTTTAAATATGGGAAGATCAGTTAACGATTCAATCTTTGGTATAGGATTTGGAAAACCAGGGATGTGAGACCGATTCATAGGGGCATACCTGGCATTTATTCTTGTAATGGAATTCATCTTGGAACTTCATCAAGCTACTGATCCTCAAGTAGTGGAGTCACCTTCCAATTGATTATTTGATGTGTGCAGTCTCTAGAGCAGAAATATAGCCAATATGTGTCTAAGTGTCTGCTACTCTTACAACTTAGAACTGAAACTTTGTCATTCTTCTTAGGGAAAATTTACAACTTCGGTCCCCGGTAACGACGCCAAAATGTTATCACCAAAATTGTACTTGATTGGCTGCTGATCAGACAACTCAGTGTAACTATTTCAAACCAGCTTTTGACTAAAGCTTAGCCTCTTCATTCCGAGAAGGATCTCTCATAGACAATTTATGATATTGGTTAATGATAAAGATATATGGCTAACTCTATGAATTGTGTCTTGGTTTTGTATGTTTGTAGGTTGAAAAGATGAAAGCTTGCTACCATTGGGCTATGGAGTCAATGACAAGGATCTTAATGACAAAGGCTCTCCTTGTGGAAGTTGAGGCATGTATATACTTAAATTAAAGTAGAATATACACATATACAGGGTTTACTCAATATATAAATGTTCAAAGGAAGTCAGAGCATGAAAAACATGAATTCTGAGTAATGAACATTAAGATACTGAAAGCAGGACATTGAGAAAGATATCCAATAGTTTAGTGCTTGAAAGGAAGTCAGAGCATGAAAAGAAAGAATTCTGAGTAATCAAACATTAACATATTGACAAAAAGTAATAAGATACATAGGGTTCATGAAAGTATCAAATGAATCTCAAGTGAAGGATGAAACCAATAGCCATTCTCCATTACTGATCAAAAACATGTTTACAATAGCAGCAGTCAGCCATAACATATCCCAACAACCCTTTCTAACTCTAAGACTCAGTCCTTTATAGAATGAGGACTCATACAAATGATATGCCACCTTGCTAGCTTCCAATTCCCACCTCAGAGACCTATTTCAAACATGATTCAATCACTTGGAGACTTCCTAAGGATATTTCTGTTTTGCAGAGTTTGAATACAAAAAAGACTCTTCTTTCATTAATAATTCAACAAATAAATTTAAAAACCCTTATCAACTGCAACCAACTAATTTGTTGAGTGTAATAGAGTGTTGATTTGTCATTATGCCACATGGATGCTGAGATGGACCTCCTCCAAGTCGAATTTTTACAATTTTTCACAAATCTGGTTAGTGAAAATTCTGAAAAAAATTGGCTTCAAAGATGAATGTATAATTTCCAAACCCTGATGGATTTGCAGAAACTGAGAGAGGTTTTTGTAGAGGGACCTGTGTTGAAGAAAAATATCTTTCAAATTTCCAAAATACTTTTTCATTTGCTCAGAAAATTTAAAAAATAATTCGCTACGAAAACAGGGTAGTTTCGTGGCGTGCTTTTGTAGCGTCCAAAAATGATCTTTGCAATCAAAATTTCTGCTTCTTTCCTCTCGCATTGTGTTCATCATGCCCTGAAACGTCTTCCATATCATTTACACCTGTAGAAAGCTTCCAAAAATGGGTTTAAATGCAAAAAGAAAGCTACATGTGGTTTCGTAGCGTTTTCCTGGCTTCAAGCCTAGGAAACGCTACAAAACTACTGAAAACTGTGTTTTTTCCAGATTTTTGCCTTGTTTCAAAATGGAACGTTCCAGCTGTACAAATTTGATTTTCAACATTCCATTGACCTTTCAAAACATAAACCAAATCAACCTAAGAGTCTTGAGGTGTTTCATCCTCAAAAAACATAATTTTCACCTTTAGCAAGTTTTTTCATCACTAAAATCACTGTTTTTTTCTGAAAACATAGGTTTCGGAGATAAGCTATTTTCTCCCTATCCTTGATAGATATTGAAAAACACAAGGAGGTTTTTGTAGGTAATTATGTCTTGAAGAAAACCCTCTCTTGGGTTATTGAAACACATCTCCAGCTGTCCAAAATTGGCATTATAAAAACATGTATAAAACCAGAAAAATCTGCATTCTGAAAATAAGGTTGAAAGACATCCCTGTATCTCCCAATTTGTAGCACCTTTGAGAAAAGTGAAAAAGGTTATTGTTATTTGATATGTTCTTGAAAATAACCTCTCTTTGTTTCTTAAAATACTTTTCTGTTTGCCCAGAAACTGCCCTTGAAGTTGACTGCTCAAATTTAGAAAACAGAGAAATGCTTCATATTCGCTACAAAACTTTCAGCAGTTTCGTAATGTTTTCTGCCTATTTTACACTGAATTCGCTACGAAAATAGGGATTCTTGGCTAAAATGACCTTTTCGGAGTTGTAATCTTGGGAAATGAAATATGTCAGCAAATGATGACTGATGGAACATGATATGGCCTATATGGAGGTGGTTTTGAGATGAAATGAGGGTGGTCTTGAAACTTAGGATAGGTTAAATATGAAAAAATGAATTTTCCTATGCCAACTTGAAAAAGGTTGAAGGAGACCTTACCCTTTTGAAGGAGTGAACTGTATGACCATGTCAAGTAATGACTCACAAAATTATGAGTGATAACAACTACCATTTGCAGCGTATTTGATCTTGTAGATCCATCGTGATCCAACAACTAATCTGCTCTGATGTATGGGCACAACTTCCCAGAGATCATTTGCCATGATAGAAGCATACTCCTCTATCATGGCATCTACCCATACCTGGTGCTAAACAACTTCCTGGAAGTTGGAAGGTTACTCTACCTAGGCAACCAGATCCTGGTCCCTGTCAGGTGGTCTATGCTGCCTCTTCCCATTCCTGGGAGTCCCAAAAAATGTTTTTTGCGTCGCTCATTATCTGTTGAGCTCTCTTCTGATCCGACGACTGGTGGAAGGTTGTTCTCTCAACTCTTCCTCTTGATCTGATTGTTCCTCAGATTAAGTCTCCTCCTTATCTTCTTCTGTGGAAATGTTAGTACCTGTACTAGGTACCAATGTCTCTCTTTCTGTCTGATCTTCTTGGTGCCCCTGCTGCTCTTGCACTAAAGGAACTTACGCAATATGATCCTCTGTCGGCATATCACGTGATTTCTGAAAAGCTCTATCCTCCATGAACTTGACATCGCGCCTTATCAAAACCTTCCTTTTGCTAGGAATATAGATCCTATATTCCTTGGAGGTTTCATTGTATCCTACAAGATACCCCCTCTCTACAATCTGAACAAGCTTGCTTCTCTTCTCGCTTGGTATATGACAGTATGTCATGCTACCAAATATCTGAAGGTGCCCTACCTCCAATTTCTTCCCTGTGAAAACCTATTCAGGAGTCTTATTCCTCAATGCTCTATGAGGAGTCTTGTTCTGGATGTACACTTTCGTGTTGCAGGCTTCAGCCCATAAATATCTGGGCAAATCAAGGTTAAATAACATGGCCTTGGTTGCACCTAAAATTGTCTTGTTTTTCCATTCTGCCACACCATTTTGTTCGGGATTGTATTGCGCAGTCCACTCCCTCTTGATGCCCTCCTTTACGCAGAAATCTATGAAGTCTCCATCTATGTATTCTCCACCATTATTTGAATGCAACGTATTGATTTTCTTCCCCATCATATTTTCAACAAGAGATTTGAATTCTTTGAACCTTTCAAAGACTTCATCTTTAGTCTTTAGGAAGTAGATCCAGGATTTCCTGGAGTGATGATCAATGATTGTGACAAAATATTTTCCACCCTTGAGAGCGTTAGTGGACATAGGTCCACATATATCTGATTGTATCAGTCCCAATATGCTTGTTGCTCGATTTTCACTTCTGGGAAAATTTTCCTTAGCGTACTTCCCAAGTACACATCCTCGACATACATCATCATGCTCCATACTGAGAACAGGTGCCCCATCAACTGTTTCTCTGAGCATCTTCAATGCACCATGGTGCAAGTGTCCCATTCTTCGATGCCAAAGTTCATTCAACCCTTTCTTGTCTTCAAGATTACTACTGATTAGTGCCATTGGAGACTCAATATTTAACCTATATAGTCGGTTGCTTCTAACTCCAATCTGCCTTGATTGCTTCCAACTAGGGTGCTTGACATATACCTTCTTTCCAAAAAAACTTATGTCATATCCTTTGTCCTGCAACTAGGATACTGAGATTAAATTCATACCAAGCCCTAGCACATGTAGTACATCTGTGACCTTGACATTGGTTGCGGCTTCTGTCTGAAACACTACGGCTCTTCTCCCAACTGGAGTGCATTTCGTGCTATTCCCCATAGTGATTTGGAAGTTCATCTGCTCCTTCCTATAGCTCAAGAAATATTCTCGTACTCCAGTCATGTGAGCTGAAGCCCCGTTATCAATATTCCAAGTCCCTGCAGATGCTGAGCTTGAAAAGCATGCACAATCCTCTTCTAACCTAGAGGATAAAACATCTAAGTCTGCCATACTTATCTATGATTTCTTTTCTCTATGTTGCGTCCCTTCTGAAGTTTCTGGATTATGCAGTCTCTTCTCTAACTCTGCTTCCTTTGGATCTGACAGCTCTGATACCATGTGAAAATTCTATAATGTAGAATTCTACTACAACTACTTATTATATTTCTTCTATTGCATTCCCACACAATTATTTAACATTTTATTGTGTTAAATATCAAAATAAAATATGTTGCAGACTTCAGGATAAATAAACAACATGAAAGAAATAGCACAAGTATTCACACATAAACACCGTTATTTTTGGACAATTGTCCTCGGAAAAACTGGTGCAACAGATATGAGGGTTTCTTTATTATGCAAAAATTCTAAGTACAAATGTGTGATTGTATTTATCAATCAATCACCTGAAGAAATCTAAAAGGAATAGGCTTAGTGAGACATTTCTCACTTCACCACGAAGTTCTGGCACTGACCTGCATCCACTCTGAGTGTCTCTGCGTGATTTATGCGCAGTGAATGCATCACTCATGCTGTCATTGTGTCACTCCTGCTGCTCATTATGGTTGCCTCAGTGCTCACTGCTGTGTGATACTAGAGTTTTCTCCTCTTTCAAAAATTCCCTCCAGCTACTGGATGAACCCTCTGTTGTCTCTCCAACTGAAATCGAAACTCCCTCTACTGCTCTGCGCTGGCCCAACGTAACTTCTGCTTGGCTATCTCTGTGTTGCTGCTATGGCTCCCTTCTTCCTTCTCTTCCTACACTCGTTCTTCAGAAATTGTCCCTCCTAGAGACTTCACCTTCCCCTCTCTGCAATCAAGAATCACTTTGTTTCTTCCTTCAGCTGAAGAAATTGATCTCTTGATTCTTTCTTCGTCTGATGTGTATTTTACATAGGCCCCTCACCCTCCTTCTTATAATCCTTCGTTGACCCTTCAACGGCTAAGATTAAAATATAATCAAGGGATAGGATTAACTTGGAGGTGATCCATGACTTTACCTAGAAGATTCACACTTGGTTTAATTAATACCCTTTAATTAATCAGTTTCCCTAAGTTTAGACTTAGGAAAACATTAAAAAAAGATTAATTATTTTAATTAAACCATCTCTAAGTGGAATTTTCCAAAACTATTTCTGGGTTTTATGGAATACATGTGTCTTAGCCTATATACAAGGTTACAAGGCTAGAGCACATCCGATGCTACCATAAATCAACATCTCTCTCTCTCTCTCTCTCTCTCTCACACACACACACACACACACACACTCATCAATAAACATTTTTATATTTAAAGTCTCACCTCTATAAAAATAACATACGTGTCCAAAAAATACCATGTCAAGAAAGGGGTTAGTTACACCAGCTACCTAGTCATCCTCTACCTCGCTCTCATCATCCTCTTGATCATCACTCTAATCCTCCTCCTAATCCTCACTATCATCCTCATTATTGTCACCTCTAATGGACGATGTTGAAACAATGGAGGTAGGATTTCTCTAATGAGGTCATGTATATCCTATGATAGTATTGCGGCTCAATGGACAATGTACTGCTACTCAACAACTCCAAATCATAGCTTAATCAACCTATCATCAAGATGATGTCATTCGTAGTAGCTAATAATAACTAACAATTGATCTAGCCAAGCATGTATGTCCTCCATGATGACCTTTAGGTCTTATGTCTATCGATGGGTTATTGGGTTGGGATCCACACCGACCACTCAACCTCATTGTTGGTGATGGTTTATTGGCCCCACTAGTGCCACATCAAAACATACATAAAAATTTGAGGATAATTCACATGTATCATATAAGCAACTTATCATATACGCTAGGAATGTAAACAAAAACAATACAAAATCGAAATGCATTTTTTCACTTACCCTTTTGTTCCTATGCTTAGGGAGGAATTTGAGGGAGCTGTAGATTTCCTATGTAATCCATACATTGTTAGAAATAAAAGGGGGGTGAATCCATATTTCCTTTCAATTAGTTAATTTTTAACTTCACAGATAATTATATTCAACATTAATAGTACATCGGCAAACAACACCATTCAACAATGCATCTTAATATTTATCTTCAATAAAATTTGCATCAATATTTTCAGCGCCAACTGAATGAGGCTCAAACATGAATGCTCCAACGCCCTAGTTTACCAACTCCAACTGGAAGGATCTCCAATGCCCTAGTTTACCAACTCCAAATAGAAGGATGCTGCAACGCCCTAGTTTACAGGCTCTAACATAAGGGATGCTCCAACGCCCTAGCTTACAAGCTCTGACATAAGGGATGATCCAACACCCTCATTTACAAGCTCTGACATAAGGGATGCTCCAACACCCTGTTTACCAGCTGCAATTGGAAGGACATTGCAACGCCCTGTGTAAGGCCCTAGCACCACCCTGTCGCCCTGAAGTGTTCTTAGGCTTCAACTTGAAGGAGACTCCACTTTCCTACCTTACACCTCCCGACGACCCTAATCAACTGGTGGACCATGTTTCACAATTTCCAGACTAGATCCACTTGTGCTCAATATCAATACAAAATAAATTGTGATACATCCCCTGCTCAATGAGCAAATACCAAAAACTCTGCTCAACTGCCAATTTGATCTATGTGATACAAATCCAATGCTCTTTACTACTCTATACATCATGCTCCCTATGCATATCAACAAACTAGCCATTCCTCAACAATACAAGCTTAAAATCAATACAAGTACCAAAAAGGCTAACTACATCCAATCTCTGCTCAACAACATTTGCTTTTTCCTCAATCTCTGCTCACTATCTTTCAATGGTCATCATCATGTAGCCTCTACAACAAATCCCTAGTCAATCATAAAGTCAACACAAAAATCTTTGTACTACAAACCCTATCTCAACATAACATCCTCAAGAAATAATTTAAGCAAGATCTCTCTTTTCTCACCAAACCACTTGTTCACATGTCAAACCTTAGCAGTTTTCATGGCATCATTGTGCTTCTTGTGGCATACCATCTAAAGGATGTAGTCAAACAAACATATGAGGATAGCCTAGCAGCATCGTCTTTCACATCAATAGCTAGCCATTGTTTCTCTGCTCATCACATCAATTCTGCCCAATAATTAACGACTTTGTCACAACCTCAAGCAACATCAACACCTCAACAAGTAAATAAAGTACTCATATAAAACTGACAATGCCCTATACTTGTCATTGTATTTTGCACACACATTGCACTGATGTCACTTTTCAACAAATTTTCCAATTAATGCTATCTTATTTTGGATAGAACCACATTGGATCCTAATATCATCAACTCCTGAAATGATCAACAATTTAGATTATTTTATCATGGACCTTTGTTGCTTTGACATTAACAATGTTCATTGTTTGTGTTCAATCATCAATTATGTATGATCTTAAAATTACTACTACACTAATGCCTCTTACATCTTCTAAAGATGAGAACCCCTTGCAATTCCAAATGTACATATATACTAAAGGTTGGTGAGTTTCCCACACCATGTTGTGAATTGCATGATGTGATGATTGCAGTTTGTACATGTGATGTTTGGTTAAGTAAACAAGTAATTTCGTAAAACACTTCACAAAAAGAAGAGTGGGCATAGTCCAAGTTTAAGTAAGCCCAAGTTGAGTAAGTAATTGGGAAGAAAAAATATGGTGTCGCACACCCTAAGAGTTCAAAGTGTGCCTACAAGTCTCTTTGGGGTCATGACAGTGGATATCGGAGAATAAGATTGTGAAGACGGAGAGAAGATATAGCAGAACGAGTTTACCGACACTATCTATTACAATGGGAGGCAGGGTCAAGTCGAGATCACAAATATAGTTTCGTTGGGGTATTTATAATAGGTACTATTGAGATATTGTGATGGTTCTCTTCTCTATTACATCAGTGAAAATTAATGTTAGGCAGGACACTGTTATACCTGGGTTTATGAGTAGCTTGCCACATGTAGAGGGTATGTGAGATGAGACTCAGATGTGATAGTTATTGACAACAGATGCACATTGCCATGGATATTTAGATTTGGAGTTGTGGACTTTATTGGTTTGGTGATGAGACAAGATGGGAGGTTTGGTGGGTTGGAAGAGAGTGTGAGATGCAATAGATGGTCGTGTAAAATATTTTTGACATCGAGAAAAGATTTCCATGGATTTAAAACAACAAATGGTAGCATGGGAAACTCCTAGAATTGGACAAAGAGGAGACCCAAGTTGATGGTCGTGAGATATGGTGCACATTGTAGATTGAGGTGATTTCTCATTCACCTATGAGCCAAATAGCATGGGGAGATGCAAAGATTTTTCATGGTGCATTTGATCCAAGGTTGAATGGTCCCAACGACTTGGAAAAGGGTGGTAGATGAGGTAGACTTGCGAGAGATGATTCATGGTTGGGAAAGAGAGATATATTGACCAAGTTCCCATAATGACTTGAGGATTAAGGCCATCCAAGTGAAGCATCACACGAACTAGAGGGGCACAAGATAATATGATTGTAGATTTCCATGTGATGGTTGGATGACCTTCAGTGGGAACCTCATGTTGATGTTTGTTCCTCATGCAAGTGTTTCTACATAGGAATAAGTATCTAAATGGGCATAAGTCACCCAATATCTTGTTAGAATACTTGCTCTAGTGTGAGAAAGTTTCTAATGTAACTTAGCCTACGTTTAACTTAGGAAAACCACATAATTAATATGTTGGCTTATAGAGTTGAAGTAAACTTAGAAAATGTAAAGTAAATTACTTTAGTTATTATGTTTTAATCATAAATCACTTCGAGATTAGAGTTAGGGATTTAGCACAATGTAAAGTTATAAATGCAAAGTTGGGGAGAAGGAGAAGACACAATACAACAACACAAGATTGGGAGAGGATTCTCAATTTTGTGTTGGGTCCAAGGAAGGGGAAACAAGGAGATATAGATAATCCAAGGAGGGTTGATTAGCTTAATCATATTTGATGATGTATGTAATTAATTAATTGGGCCATTTTCCAAAGAGGGGAGCCCAAATACATTCAGAGCCTCATGAAGAACTCAGATTGGGAAAAATTTGTGTTGTTTATGTGATTGAGATTGGTAAATTTGTTTTCATTGTACGTATTTTTATTTAGTAGATGTAATTATGCTCAGAACTAAGAAAATTAACATGGTATTAGAGTGTAAAATTTGAGAAAACCAATATTGAAATCACGGGAAGCCAGGTTTGCATAGGATCATCGAGATAGGTTTGTTCGTAGTCTTACAAAGGCGAAATTAGGTCGTACATCATATGGAAACTGAAGACAATACACACACACACACACACACAAAGGCCAATAAAAATCATCGTGGCAACTGAAGGAAAAAAAATAAAATAAAAAACATTTTATAGAAAATGGAGACCAATTAATTTTTTTTTAAGGAAAAATAAGTTAGCAGTTGAATGGGCCCAACTGTTGTTGTGGCCAATAACATCAAGGTTGGTAGACCCAGCTACCACAAACTGAAGAAGATGTGTAGAAATTACTCAAAATTTGCAGTTTCTAATGAATTCAAACTGCAAACAATAGACACAAATTTCTTCTACTCAATCTACGAAAGGGAAAACATATAATAGAAACATATGCAATCATTCAATCACAATGAACGTGGTTTTTACTAGGGAACCCAACTGGGAAAAACCCCTCCTCTGTTTGTATTATATCAAATGAGAACAATCATCTATTACAATGACAACTTCAATACTTGAAGCTCTATCTGCACTACAATACTGATCTCCTTCTTCCAAGTCTAATTTTCCCAATACTTATGCAAAATAGGCCTCCTGCTTCCTCCTATTTCCTTGCATAATTCCTGCTCGTAAAGAATACGGAGGATCCTATTTTCTTGTGCAATTCCTAAGAGAATTAGCTCACCAACTACATGAAAACTCCGTACACTCAACAATATACAATAATAAATACAATTTTGTCTTTTCCCTCCACTCAACTAGGCAATTAGAATTTCACACATGACTAGGGATATTTTTAGTAAATTGACTAGTTCACTGAGAGATCAGTGAGTTAACAACAATTACAACTACTCAATTGAACTCATACTGACTATATTCATGACTAGACCTCAGATAGTTGAGTTTCACTAACTATAACTCCACTAGATTGTTAGATATTAGCAATCAACTCATGCACAACTCTACTTCTTGCCCACAAACTCGAATTCACTGACTTAACTGAGTGACTTGGGCATGTCACTTCTACAAACTACAACACAAGGCATCCTGCTGATGTGGAAAATCGAATTTCTCCATTTGACTAAGGCACAAGTCAATGAAGCCTTTTCTTGCTAGAATTTGACACTCCCTCTTTGCAAGAAAAGGAGTTTTGGAAGAACCCTGTCCACCTGGGTCAATCTTCAACTCTAACAAGTTCTCTAATACTGCAATTGCTCCCTCTAAACTAGAATTCTTTTATGCTTTCTTTTGTGGAACCTGTTTTGAAGACTCATTCTTTCCCATCATACTCTGCTTCTTGAAGTTGGGAGACTCAACTCTCTTCTGAGCTCCCTTAACCAAATCCTTTGCCCACTTGGCTCAAACTATCCCTATACTGTAAATATTTGACTGTGTGGTTTCCTCCCGTTGCCCTGGGCTATGGTCCTTATCATCATCTTGCTGGTCCCTCCACTCAACTACGCAATTCGAATTGCACGCATGACTAGGGCTATTTTTAGTAAATTGACTAGTTCACTGAGAGATCAGTGAGTTGACAACAATTACAACTACTCAATTGAACTCATATTGACTATATTCATGACTAGAGCTCAGAAAACTAAGTTTCACTAAATATAACTCCACTACATTGTTAGATATTAGCAATCAACTCATGCACAACTCTACTTCTTTCCCACAAACTCGAATTGATTGACTTAACTGATTGACTTGGGCATGCCATTCCTGCTAACTACAACACAAGGCATCTTGTTGATGTGGAATTCAAATTTCTCCATTTGACTAAGGCACAAGTAAAATGAAGCCTTTTCTTGCTACAATTTAACACTCTCTCTTAGCAAGAAAAGGATTCTTGGAAGGACCCTGTCAACCAAGGTTAGTTTTCAACTCTAACAAGTTCTCTACTACTGCAAATGCTCCCTCTAAACTAGAAGTATTTTCTACTTTCTTTTTTCGAACCTATTTTAAAGACTCATTCTTTCCCATCATACTCTGCTTCTTGAAGTTGGGAGACTCAACTCTCTTTTGAGCTCCCTTAACCAAATCCTTTGCCCACTTGGCTCAAACTTTCCCTATACTGGAAGTCTTTGACTGAGTGGTCTCCCCCACTCGCCCTGGGCTATGGTCCTTATCATCATCTTGTTGGTCAACCCTATTGTTTCCTCCATAAGTTTCTTTTGAAGAGGTTGAAGAATCCTGTGTAAGGCCCCTAAGCTTAATTGACAGTTAAATCATCCATGGAGGCCACTACTAGGGCCTAGGGTTATAGAATAAGGTCTGAAGGCATTATTGTTGCTCACAGGGCCCCTATTGGAAAAACACACCAAGGCATAGAGGCATTTTTACACAGGTGTGCGTCGTCGGTTAAAGGTCGATCGGTTCGGTTTCCGAGCAGATCGTCATCCATCCCTGCCCGACCGCCCCCCGGAAGCAGTTCAAGGGGGGCTAAATTGCACGAGCGATAAGCGAGCCCCCCCTGGAGTTGAAAATTCAGATCGAGATCCGAAGACCCAGATTAATTCTGGGGGATGAGTGTGCGATCCGACCGACCGAAGGAAGGTGGGGACCACACACCATGTGGGCCAATCCGCTTATGCCTTTTCAAGAGAGCGCAAATTCAAAGGTAAAACGGTAACTTGATGGCACCCCACTCCTATCCACCTATCCCCCATCATCATCCAACCCTATCAAGCCACGTGTCCCTCCCATGACATCATCCCACGTCATCTAACTGTTGTCCCCTCCACTTATAAAAAGCATTTCCCGCCTCATATTTTCAAAAATTCTCGCCAATGCCCAGTGAAAAATCCCTCCAATCCCCTGTCATGAATGTCATTCGAGCTCTCAGCTAGCAAAGAACCTCCTCCCCACGTCATTTTCAACCCGCTCCACGATAATCAAGTAACCAATCATTCTTGTCCACCTGTGAATTATTTAACTATTGATATACTATGAAGAAGCAGACTCCCAAGACCCCAAAAGCCTGTGAGGCCAAACCCTCTAGCATCCATTAGGGGAATTTTGAGGTCTAAATGGGCCTCCTAAGGAAAATTATAAAATAATAGTGGAAATAATAAAAGAAGATTACAATACATCATCAAAGTTTAGAGGGAAAAAATAAAAAACTACTTTTTCAACTCATATTTTCAACTTATCTCCTTATGGGTTTACTCAAATTTAGAGCGGGAACACTCGTTGGATGCATAATTTGATTCCTCATCTAAGGAGTACCCATGTTGCATACTTTCGATGGACTCTGCTACATGAAAAATGAGAAATACATGAATAACGTGTTTGCAATCACATTGTTCATATATTTCTCATTTTTTGTGTAGCAGGGTCCATCGAAAGTATACAACATGGGTACTCCTTGGATGAGAAATTAAATTTTGCATCCAACATGTACTCCCACTCGAAATTTGAGTAAAACCTTAGGGAGATAATTTGAAAATTAAAGTTGAAAAGTACTTTTATTATTTTATTATTTTTTAATCTTTTTACTTTTTTACCTCAAAAATGGTGAATCATCCCCCATGGTTGACATCATCATCTTGAATCCTATTGGTTCTTATAAAGTTTATTTTGGTTATACATTTTTCTTAGGAGGCCCATTTTAGACCTCAAAATTTTTCTAGTGGACCCTTTCATGGACACAGAGGCCCAAATTGTTGACCCTGCCTGTGCTTACCACCTTGCTGACCTCTGTTTCGACCTATTTGGAAAACCCGTTAGGGGGGGAGACCCATTCGGGTAGTTGACTCAGTATTGTATTTCCATATTACACCCTTTGTGCACCATTTTCCCGAATTCATATCATGGTTAACTGCAACCTACATTGAAAAGAAGAATTGCTTTGTTTCTTCTTCTGAGGCCAAAATCCTTGAAGTAATCCGAGAGTTGATTCGAAAAGACCTGGTTTACCCCACCTCTCCTGAACCCCAACAATTTACTGACACCACACTAGTCTATCATTACTTTACCCTCCCATCCAATGAGAAGAAATCTTCCTGCAAAAACTTCAAATTAAGAACATGAGTTAGGCCTAAGATCGAATGGAAAGCTAACCTTGATTCATGGCCTCTGAATACAAAGATGGAGATTGAGACTCCATTAACAAAGAAAAAGGCACAAAAGAGGACCGTGGACCAAACTGGAGATAGAGGAATGGAGGATGTACATGCAGGAAAAAGGGAAAAAACCTAGGAGACAGAAGAAGAGGAACTTGAAACTAGGTTTCCAAGTGACCTTGGAGGATCCATCACAGATTGTTGCCTCATCCTCTTCAGAGGTAGTTGTTTTAGGTGCAAAAGGAAGTGCCACTGTTCTTTTTTTTTCATTAATCTAGGGTAATCGGTAGCTGGTGAGAGTTTCTTGAGCAAGGCCTAGGATCAAATCCAACTGGCTGCCACTATAAACCTAGGCTAGGTGCAACAGCCTGCAAGCCGCACACAATAGCAATTAACTTATGCCTCAACTAGAGCCGAGACATCCGCTATGGGTTCGCCTACTCTTCTAGCCAAGATACAACAGGCGTATGTCTCCACAGAGGTTTGATCCTTGGTGGATCTGGTGAAAGTCTAGTGCCTTTCGCCGTTTGACCTCTGCTTCATGGACTAGGAAGTGCAACTGTTACTGGGTGAAACTAGCCTACTCGAAAGGACATTGGAGAAAGAAATAAGAAGGTGAGGGAGGATATGCAACAGCAAATGGCATATCACTCAGTTACATACCAGACCAGACAGTTGGCTGCTATGGATTTAGAAAGGAATGAAATGAATTTTTCACTACAGCATCCACTGGCACAGTGTTTGCCTTCAAGTTCTCAGTAGAAAGCCTTGGATGTCTCACTTGATTTAACAAGTGTTCCCTTGCCAGAAAAGATAAATTTCCAAAGGTAGGTTGGAGAGATGCTATATAGTGAGCTCAAAAAGAATGCAATGACTATCAGCAAGGCCAAGAAGCTGTTGGAAAAGGTTGCAACCAGGTTGAAGCAAGAGAGAGCCAACTCCAAGACTCTCCAAATGCAAAATGAGAGCTTCAAGGAGTTGTCCGTGAATCTAGGTGTGAATCCAGAGGATAAAACTGCTTTCGAAGACCTCCTTCAAAGTTCCCAGATAGAAATCTAGTAGCTGAGGCATAAACTGAAGATGCCAGGTAGCGATCATGTTCAATCTAAAGAGCTTGCACAAGTAGAAGAAGAGAAGGAGATCCTAGCCAAAGAGCTCATTGAAAGGAATAATGAAATGGCCCTTAAGCAGCAAGCAACAGAGCTGCAAATGAGAATAGACTCACATATATGTGCAGTGATCGTACTTGAAGATCATCAAAACCCAACTAAGCAACTCACTAAGACCCTTACTGAACTACAGCTTTCAGAAGGGGAACTTAAAAAGGTACAGAAGGATTTGGACGTTGCCCAAAAAATCCTAGCACAGAAAGAGAAACAAATTGAGACTGCCAAAAAAAATGCAAACATCCTCAGTAAGAACCTACAGGTACTAAAACCAGGAGGTCTCTAAGCTGAAGGGAAAGCTAAAAGGAAACATGTCTCTACTGCAAGCCAAACAACTAGTATGGGATGAGATCATTGAAGAGATGGGAAACAACTAGGAGTTCGTAACATTGATGGATGAACAAAGAACTGTGATCAAATATTATGAATACTTCATCCTATTAGCCAAAGAAAATGGAGAAAAGAACTCCCAGATTGCCAAAAGGTATATTCAGTTTGTGAATGAAAGGCCACTCAGTGATTTTAGGCCCATAGACATGGTGGACAGAGTAAGTACTATCATGGAGATGTCTAAGGTTGTCTAAAAGGATGAAGCTAGAGTCAAAGCTGAGGAATTCTTAGAGGTTGTATCAAAGAACGTGGTTGCCTTCAAAAATGAGTTCGAGAGGATTGTCAAAGTAGGGTTGCCCAGTTGTTGGGACGTTGTGGGGGTGTTAATCCAATGGGAACAATACATTGGAGGTGCTAATCTAGTGGGAACAATAAAATCAAAGACTGGTGGAGGCCAAAATCATAGTAGACTCTTCCCATGAGAATACAGTTACTCTAAAGGGGGAGACTGTGGTAAAATATATGAAGAGGGAATTTCAACTGTTGGGGATGGTAAAGACCCTGTTTCATCCTAGACTGAATTACACAGGTCTGGCCAATATTAAAATTTCATATCAACTTTTCTTCCGAGCCCCTTAGCCAACCTCGTCCTTGTGGAAGAGATGTGAGCAATTCGTCAATCCTCATGCGCCAAATCATTGAGCCATCGACACAGCCTCCACCACCTACCTATCATGACTAAATATATTGCAGATTGTGTCGACTATGACACTTTAATTTCATCTTTCATGTAAATATTTTTATTTCATTAAGTCAGTTAGAGTTCGGTTAGTACAGTTGTGCGACGGAGCACGCTGAAGTTTTGCTATGATTATTCATTGTAATGAAATCAAGAAAGGAATATTTTTGTAATGGGATCTCCCTCTGAGGCCCTATAAAAACAATTTTATGATACTGAACAAGGGTTCAGATTTTTTTAGTTTTTTCCAAAAGCGAAGCATTGTAAACTACCTATGAAATGTATGCTCTATGGAAGCTTAATACAAAGTTTTGGTGATTTTGGCTCATCTGAATGTGTAGTATGTATTCTTTGTGTTTGTTTCCATATGTTTTCAATATTCATCTCAAATTACATGTAATAGTAATTGTTGGATGTGTTTTATCTCAGATTACATCTAAGTCTAATGCTGATGAAATATGCATATATTGATATGAAATCGGATCCTTAAAATGTGCTCCATGTATCTTTTCATTCCATCAAAATAACTCTCTCTTTCATTTCATTATGAACTTTAATGCATCGAATTCTTATATTTAAGCCCAGTGTATCGATTTTCTCTCTTGCTCAAGTCTTCTACCACATATACTATAATGATTGATAAGCTATAGGTTCATGTGATGTTGGTTGTTGTGAATATAATGTTAATACTTTTGTGAGTAATAGTTTTCATCTGGCTTTTGCATTCTTCCTCTCAAGGAAGATTTTGAATCAATTTTCTCTCAAATGTGTAAATACTGAGTGTGATATGAATTCTCAGTTGCTCCTTAAAACACTCATCAAGATGCCATAAGCATTGGTCTCTCCTCAACCCAGGGGTTGTCTCTGGGAGCTACAACAAACCCACTTCCAACTAGCTTAGGCTGAAACTGAGAAACTGGTTGAGGCTCCATCTTGAGAGTTTTATCTTGCTCTCACTCAACCTCCACATCTCTTCTCTGAGAAGTCTCTTCCTTGTTGCTATAGGCTCTTTTTCACTGAATTCTCTTCATTGTTGCTCAAGGCTCTTTTTCATTGAAGTCTCTTCCTTGTTGATTGAAGTCTCTTTTTCAATCAATGACATAAGCAATGGATTGATTCTCATCAATTTATTTTTTAAGGGATTTTCATTTTCTTTGATTGGTATCATATGTTGAATGATGCTAGGATCATATCTCTTTAAGTCTGCATAACTCCATGCAAAAACATCAATGTACCTTTTCATCAAATCAACAAATTTTTGTCCCACCTCTGAAGAAAGAAGTTTGGACAACGTGACCAACTTGGGATTTTCTCCAGTACCAAGGTTACAACTTTCAACCTCTTCATCATCAGCGTTCATCTTTGGATTATTAAACACATCATTATGATCAAACAAATTTTCAAAAGGAATTAACCCTTTAGGAATGAAATTATTCTTCAGTTGAAGAACCTCTAGATTAGCTTTGATTTTAGCAAACATGTTTTGTTGATCTACTTGAATGTTTTCAAATTATTCTTTCAACTCAAGATAGTTTTTGACCTGTTTATCACTATCAAAACTTGCCAATTAATTATATTATCAACGATAGTTGGTCTATTCCTAACCTCAAATTCATAGCTCTTCCTGGGATGAATAGGGATGATAAACAAGCTAGTTGAAACAGCCAAGGAATCAACCAAAAAAATTTGGTCTCTAGCTTTGATAGTGAAACTATATTCTTTGAAATTTTGAAGCATTTCAAGGATCAAATTTCTATAAGCCCTCATTTTGACATATTTAGTTTTATAAGATCCTTCTACTTTATTGATTACTAATTCAGAATCACCACAAATGGAAATTTTCTTGGCACCTAAACCTTTCAAGGCTCCTAGACCCAAAAACAAAGCCTCATATTCAACCATATTGTTTGTATAGTCAAAATTCAATCTGTAAGAATACAATTTACTCTCATCCCTAGGGCTGGTAATCCACATACCTGCACCAGCTCTCTCTCTTCCAACAACACCATCAAAGTGCATATGCCACCAACCTTCTTCATTTACCTCTTCAATCTGTTGAATTTATGCTTGCTGATTTTTTTCCAATTTCTAATTTTTTGTTTCATTAGTGATCCCATTGAACAAAATGGAAGACCCCATCAGTTTCTACTGCATAGATTGGGATTTTTTGTGGTTTATCTTTGCTACTAACCATATAGGCCATCCTAGATTCTCTATATAACCTTCTTTTCTCGCCAAAGACTGGAAAAAAGACATAAGTCACACCCATCTGCATAGTTCCTTTAATTTTAGCAGCCCAAGATCTATATAGTAGCATACCAAACTTTGGAGGAATATCAACCACAACTATATCCATTAACATTGTCTTAGTAGGCACTTGAGCTAAACCAACAACCACATCCTTTATAATATCAATACACTGAACTCTTTTGGAATCAAAGGAAAACAAGTCTTTGTAAGGTCGGGTTATGTCTAAACCCATTCTCTCCATGATCACCTTAGGCATTAAGTTATGGGACACCCCTAAATTTAACATAACTTTATGTAAAGTCATGTCATGGATGTCTAGACTCCCATAGAAATGTGCAACTTCTTCATTTTTCTCATCTTCCACTCTTGGTCCTAAGAAGATAGTATGATGGTCTTCTTGCAAATTTAGAATGTCAGAAGGTCCAGGCTGAGTGTTAAGCGTTTTGACAATTTGGCTCCTATACTCAGTGACCTTAATGATCTCACCAAAAGGGACAACAATTTTGATCTTTGAAATTTCATTTTCTAGATTGAAAGTCGGCGGTATTTTTTCAATCTCTTTACCAAGGGGCGTGCCTTTCTTCTGTTCAACCGGCTTTGGAGCATCTTTATTTGACTGAACTTTATTGGTTGTAATAGGAACATTTATATTCCTCGAGTTATACTGTTTTTGCATCTCAAAAATAGCATTTTGATAGCCTTTCAAATAATCAGATTGTTTTTCATCATCATGATTTCGTATTGTCATGGCTAGATTCATCATGTTATTCTTTGGTTAAGAACATCCCTGCTACATCCTCATCCAAACAGTGAATAATATCTTCTTGAAATTTGGGCTATGTTTCTTCCCCATCCACTAGTTTTTGTTGAAAATGAGGCCTCACTTCTTGATCAGGTTGATTTCTATTATCCCTTGGTCTCTGCTGATTTCAAGGCCTTCTAAAATGAGGATTCCTAATTTGTGTTTCTTGTTGTGTAGCAGGTACGAGATTGTTACCAAGAGCAAGCCTATCCATAATCCTCTCCATAGTTTTCATCATGGTATCAAATTTTACATCGGAATATTTGGAAGGTTTTTCTTCTTTTAATCTGTATTTTCCCATTTTGGACCTCTTTTCTGCAACCATATTTACCTCAACCTTTACAACATCATTTTCCATATCAGCCAAAGTGGAATATTCTCTCTCCCTTAGTCAAATAGAGAAATCATAGTCAAAGGCTTCAACATAATGCAATTGGGCAGTTCCTGGGGGAGGTTTAATGTGAACAGGGATAGAATTATAAACCTTATTGAATATTTTAGAAAAATCTTGAATTGACTCATCTGTGGCTTTTTTCAAGCTATTATATTCAGTCAAGACTTGAACAATGTTTACTTTACTTCCCCATTTTTTCAAGAATTTATCTTCTAATTGGTCCAAATTTTGTAAACTCCCTGGGTTAAGGCTTTGAACCACTTTCTCACCTCACCTATAAAGCTCTGCACAAATAATCTCATTTTGACATCTTCATCACCCACCTCTTCTAAATCAACAAAATCATTAAACTGGTCAACATGTTGCTCAGCAGTGATATCTTCTTCACCTCCAAAAATATGTATTCTAGTGGAATACCCTTCTGGAAGGTCATGGAGTACAATAGGTAGGACAAGAGGAGCATACATAGATTGACCTACAGGAGGAGGAACTCCAGCCATAATGGAAGTGACAGTACTAATTGAAAAAGCAGTGGAAAGAGTAGTATTTTGACTAGGAAAATCAATAGTGAATGAGGGTATGATGCCAGGAAATTTTGAGGTGGGAATTTGTAGTTTAGAGACAAAAGAGCTCCACTCAGGAAAAGGGACACCAAACCTCCTTCTTAACAAGAAAACAAAAGGATCAAGGTCTTTCAATTTTTCAAATGACTCTTGTTCCAATGACAATTCTGATGTGACAGTTTCTCAAAACCCTTCTTTTTCTTCTTTTGACACAAGAGATGATGTATCAATTCCTAATATTTGAAGATCTAATACAATTTCAGTCAATTCATTCTCATATTTAGATCTAAAAAGAACTTCTTCTATCTTTTCATCAAACTTTTTGTCTTCAAAACTTTGAACAACCTTAGAGGGAGAAGATGAAACTCTTGTAAGATATAGATTCCCTAATTTTGATGAGCTTCCAATACCTCTAAGAATTTTTTCGGGATTATCAACTATCTTAGGTGAATCAATGTCTGGATTACTCCTTGTATGAATCTTATTAGAAGCCACCTTTAAGCTGAGAATTTCAGTGGAGTCGCCAAAGTAGAATGCAACCTCGAATATTTCTGATCTCCTACTACCTTCAACAGCTCAGTTACTTTGATTGAAAACAATTTTCTGGGGAAATACAACTTCTAACTCCTAGAAGACGCACCAAAATGTTATCACCAAACTGAGACTAATTGGGTTGTTCAACGATCAATTTGATGTAACTATTTCAAACCACTTGGG
Source organism: Pinus albicaulis (assembly GCA_034641835.2). Classification (NCBI taxonomy): domain Eukaryota; kingdom Viridiplantae; phylum Streptophyta; class Pinopsida; order Pinales; family Pinaceae; genus Pinus; species Pinus albicaulis. The sequence continues at coordinate 1,284,579,393 of CM076574.1, read as the reverse complement.
GTTGGAAGTTATCCCTTCCAACCAAAGAGGGCCCTCTCAATAAAAAGGTAAGATATTCAAGAAACAAACTTATAATGAAGATGGATAACTCTTATGTGTTTTTATATGATTTTTTCAGGTAGAATATGAGTGAGGGCTACCATTGGGATGGAGTCAACATGGAAATTCAATTACAAATGAGTATCATTCATGGAAACTGAGGCACGTGAGCTTTTACAATAACTCTGACACCTAACATAAATGAAGTTGGAGCATAAGATTTTATGAATTCCAAGTAATGATGTATAAGAAAGCTGAATAAATATTCAAAATATAGATTGACACAAACACATAAAAGCTCAATATGAATCTCAGGTCTAGAGAAAAACTTCTGCAACTGTATATTAGTTAGGTGAAAGAAAATTACATAGTAGCATGGTCATTTACATCCGTCAACCCCCTATAATTCTAAAAGCCTCCCATTTATGGAGTAATATCTCTTTTACATAGGTCTACCACTTGGGCTAGACTCTCAAACTTGATCTAGATATCTAATCCAAAAAGTATTCCATTACATTGGGAAAAAATAGAGATATTTTATTTGAGGGAGTTTGTAGTAAAAAATGATTCTATAACTATTAATTACATAAACAAAAAATTTTAATAACCCATGTTAATGATGTCTATCGAACCAAACAACCATGTTTAAGTGGAAAACTGTCATACTAGATTTCAGGGCTTGATATACCGAATTTGATGATGAGTTGTCCATTGGTGAGGTGGAAAAAGTGATGTGTTGTCAACCATGTCAATCTCGTGAAGCGTATTGTTGAGTTGTCTTCATCAACAGATGTCCCAATGACATTTCATAACACCTTTTGATGACTCATCTACTTCTTGAAATGCACTGAATGCCTCAAAAAGACCGAAAATTTAGAACGCTGGAAAAACAGAGCATTTATGCAGTTTTGTAGCATAATTTCCGTAGCATATTTGTAACACCACCTTCCGCAACTTTTTTGACTCTTCTTCCTGTGAGTGGATCTTCATTGGGTTTGATAAGGTAAATACATGCCTCTAGTTACCCCTTATATGATATTTTTTAGGGAGTTTTTCCTTAAATAATTCTACATCGAGTTCATAATGAAAAATTGGCCTCAAGCCTAGAGCTCGCTATGAAATTGCTTAGTTTGACAAAAAAAAATTGCATTTTTTCTTCCTAACCCCAAAAACATCTTTGGAGCCCTGTATATGCCTTGCTATGATATCCTAAGACAAAAAGTAGTCAAAAAGGTGTGATTTACCATCCTTCATGGAGCAGCAGACTCATCCTTCATCACAATCATCTTTAGACCTTTTTTCTTCAACTATGTTTGCACCATATCCATTTGTATTTCCAATTCTCTAAGCTGACTTTGGAACTTCCTTATTTCTGATTGCAACCACTTGTTCCTCTTGAAGAGATGTTTCATCATTATGTGCAGAGGCAGTGTCCTCTTTAACATATTCCTTGACCCCTCTGCAACCTCATCATAAAACTCTATCTGTTTGCTCCCTTCTTTTTTAAATTTTGTCATCTTCTGCCTCTCTTGTTTGAAGTCTTCTAACTCCAACTTAGTTTCCAAAATCTCTTCTCTAGATTCCTTAAGCTGCTCTTTTAAGAGCTCCAATTCAGATTTTTCTTGGAATTTGTCCTTGCCCTTTCTTCCCTTGATCACCTCTGCCTTTGTTGGAGATAATTCAATTATTTCTTCCCTTTCTAGTTTTTTCTCCTTTTCGGGTTCCTTATGCAGCTTCTCAAATTTTTCTCCCTTTGATAATTGTGACCTATTGAGTGGCTTCCTAGGTTTAAAAATAAAACCTAAGTCTTCTTTGGAAAAGTCTAATTTCTTAGCTTTAAGACTATTTTTCTTGGTTTTTGCTCCCTTAACTTCCACATGCTTCACAACAGGAGATTCCTCAATGTGAATTGCCTGCAATATATCTTCTAGCTTGCCTTTCCCTTCTGTCTGACTTCTAGTAATCCTTCTGTGGGTTCTTATGTTAGTTTTGACTTTACCGCTGGTAGAGGTTTTTTTAGGCACCACTGTCTCCTGCAATTTCAATTTTGTCAACCATGTCAATCCTGTGAAATGCATTGTTGAGTTGTCTTCATCAACAGATGTCCCAATGACATTTAATAATCCCTTTTGATGACTCATCTCCTTCCTAAAATTCATTGAATGCCTCAAAAAGACCAAAAATTTAGAACGTTGGAAAAACAGAGCATTTAGGTAGTTTCGTAGCGTAATATTTGTAGCATCTTTGTAACACCACCTTCCACAAATGTTTTTACTCTTCTTCCTATGGGAGGATCTTCATTGGGTTTGATAAGGTAAATACATGTCTCCAGTTACCCCTAATATGACATTTTTTAGGAAGTTTTGCCTTAAATAATTCTATATCGAGTTCATAGCGAAAAATCAGCGTCAAGCCTGGAGCTCGCTACGAAATTGTTTAGTTTGACAAAAATTTTGAAATTTTTCTTCCTAACCACAAAAACATCTTTGCAACCCTGTATATGCCTTGCTATGATATTTTAAGAAAAAAATTAGTCAAAAAGGTGTGATTTACCATCCTTCATGGAGCAGCAGGCTCAGCTTCCATCACAATCATCTTTAGACCTTTTTTCTTCAACTCTACTTGCACCATCTCCATTTGTATTTCCAATTCTCTGACTTGGCTTTGCAACTTCCTTATTCTGATTGTAGCCACCTGTTCCTCTTGAAGAGATGTTTCATCATTTTGTGCAGAGGCAGTGTCCTCTTTAACGTCTTCCTTGACCCTTCTGCAACCTCATCATAAAACTTTATCTGTTTTCTCACTTCTTTTCTAAGCTCTGTCATCTCCTACCTCTCTTGTTTGAAGTCTGCTAACTCCAGCTTAGTTTCCAAAATCTCTTCTCTAGATTCCTTAAGCTACTCTTTTAAGAGCTCCAGTTCAGATTTTTCTTGGACCTTTTCCTTACCCTTTCTTCCCTTAGTCACCTCTGCCTTTGTTGGAGATAATTCAATTATTTCTTCTCTTGCTGGTTGTTTCTCCTTTTATGGTTCCTTATGCAGCTTCTTAGATTTTTCTCCCTTTGATAACTGTGACCTAGTGAGTGGCTTCCTAGGTTTAAAAATAAAACCTGAATCTTCTTTGGAAAAGTCTAATTTCTTAGCTTTAAGACTATTTTTCTTGGTTTTTGCTCCCTTAACTTCCACAAGCTTCACAATAGGAGATTCCTCAATGTCAATTGCCTGCAAGATATCTTCTAGCTTGCCTTTCCCTTCTGTCTGACTTCTAGTAATCCTTTTGTTGGTTCTTATGTTAGTTTTGACTTTGCTGCTGGTAGAGGTTTGTTTAGGCACCACTGTCTCCTGCAATTGCTCAATTTTTACCACCATCGGCTCCACCATGGGATGCACCTCTGTTTGCACTTCCACCTCATGCTTGATCTCTGTTTAAGCCCTAGACTCTTTATCTTTCTTTGGAGTATTTTCATTTGATCTAGGTGTCTTTCTAGGAGTGAGGACATCAACCTCATACCCACTCAAGAATAGAAAAGTTGATGAATCCATGTTTAGCATTTTTAACTCCTCCATAACTAGCAATTTTATCAAACCATGGTGGAAAATGAAAGTTCCATTTCTTTCAGGTTTAGCTTGAACCTTATCAGCCATTTTGCCTAAACTCCTAAACAGAAAAAATGGTAAATCCATTGGTTGCTTACTTGTGAAGTGAAGCAAAAATATGAAGTGGTATTGATAGATCATGTGAAATCTTCCTTCACAAGTGAAGTATTTCTGAATCACCATCAACAGTTTTAAATAATTTTCCTTGAGGCAAGTCCTAGAGATCCATGAGCTCATGTCTATAACTATGTGCTTCTTCAAAAACTCATCATAGTTTTGCAGCTTAAACCTTATTTCTTTAAACCACTCCTCTCTAGACCTTGGGATCTTGGTTGCCTGTGCAATTGTGTCAAGAGACAACAAAATCGAGAATGCCCACCTTCGAACCTGTACCAATGAAATTTATAGCAAAGTCTTTAGGCACCTGTACATGATACCCTTGCAATTTCTAGTATAAATGCATGCAACCTGCATTGGCAAAATCTTGTGAGAAGCTGGGGTCTTCTACAATTAGCCTCATATCTATGGGCTCATATTTGACCATGTTTCCACCCTTGTTTGGATTTTTATGTGAGGCCATACTTTCAAACACAACGTTGATCAGGTTCTTTGACACTTGCAGAATTTTTTGAGACAACAAGCAACTCCCTTGACAGAGGTAGTACTTAGCTTAAGACAACTACAAGACAAAATTCAAGACTCTAGACTGCTGGAAAAAGCGTTCAAACAACTTACAAGGATGAAGGTGAGGTTCTTCTTTTCGAATTAGGAATTAGACTAAATTAGGAAAGAGGAAATGAGTGGGAAAAATTAAATGATGTGAGTAATTATAACCACGCATGCATATGACATATGATGACAAATAACAAAATGGGACCATGATGACCAAGTGTGCACTAACCAATGAAATCATGACAAGATACAGCCCTTCCCACCGTTAGTATAAAGAAACAGATTTCGTAGCGTTTCCAGTACTCGAGAGGGAAAATTTTCTACGGAACGATCATGCACTTCTATAGCGAAATCAGGTTGTTTTACACTAACTACATTGCGGAATTCAAAGAAAAAATGCCAAGTGTCATAGAATGACCCTATATTACCCATGCAATCAGAGTTTTCGAATTTACCTTGACATGACCTTTATTGCATGACTAATGACTATTAAAACCTATAAAACTATGTACAATTTTTTGAAAATTAATGAACTTCATGACCTTATTTTCATCCAAATGACCCAACCTAACTTACCTAAGACCAACCTAGACAAGCCTAGTTGTTATCATAGATAACAGTGGCTCCATTGGGGATGTTGCGCCCTTGTGGTGCAGTAAAGAACCAGCAGCTCCAGTGCCTTATTGAAAATTGAAAACTATGAACTTAATGAAATCTTCTTCAAGTTTTTATGGCCTTCTCCTCAACTCAAACTTGATGATAATATCATCGTTATTTGCAAACAAAATAAAATGGAATGGACTATATACAATGATGTGTATTTCAGCATAATGAAATAGGAAGAGTAGTGCTTCAAAACATGCCATTGACAGGTCCTCCTTCACACAACTGCCCATTCATTTCTTGAAGTAAGAAGGTGTTGCTCCCATGATATGTTGCTATCATATAGGGTCCTTTCCAGATATTTTCAAATTTGCCATGTTTCCCTTTATCTTCGATCCTAGCCTCCCACTTCAAAACCACATCTTGAACTTTAAAGTTTTCTTCCTCTGTCTTCCTATCAAAAGTCTTTTTGACTCCATTTTTTTTATTGTTGATTATTAATGTACACTTCATCCCTTTTTTCCTACAAAGCAATGAGCTGATTTATCCTTTTTTGGATTGCATTTGGTTCCACTTCCAACCCCTATAGTAATTCATCATTGGAACTCCAAGGGATGGAAAGATAGATTTGGTTCCATATACCAGCTCATAAGGAGATGTACCTATAGACCTCTTAGTACAAATTTTGTCAGCCCATAAAGCAAATGTTAACTTCAAATGCCATGACCTTTTGTTTTCTTGCAAAACCTTATTGATAATTCTGACTATGTTTTTGTTTGATGACTCAGCCAAATCATTACCTTGAGGGTAATATGTTGTGGACTGAACAAGAGTAATATGGTATTGATTACAAAAACTAATCAAATTTTTAGACTTGAAAGCCTGAGCATTGTCAGTGATAATTTTCATGGGACAGTGAAACCTTGATAAAATATTGTTTTCCAGAAAATGAATAATGACAGAGTCTCTAGCTTGTCTTGTAGGGACAGCTTCAGTCCACTTTGTGAAGTAATCAGTGGTTGTTAAGATCCACCAATGTTGGCCTGAAGATGTAGGATGTATCTCGCCAATAAAATCCAATCCCCATTGCTAGAAATGAGGTTCTACAAATATGGGTTTTAGAGGTAATGGCAATAGCTTCTTTTTTCCATAAAAAATTTGACACTCATGACAGGCAGCAATATTTTTGTAGATGTCTTTGAACATAGAAGGCCAATAGTATCCTGCTCTAAGTATCTTGTTTGTTGTTTCCTTCCAATAATAATGACCTCCACAATCGCCCTTATGAAATCCATCAATTACCCTCTCAGCTTCATCTTCTAGCAAGCAGTTTAAGAGTATCCCACCGATATACCTCCAATATAAATTCTTATTAAAATGCAATACCTTAGAGACTTCAGCTTTACAAATTTGGATTTGGAATTGGTTAATTCAAGAAGAGCCTTGTGATGCTGCAAAACAAAAATTACATCCTTATACCACTCAGACATAATGAATTTTTCCTCTACAGGGATCAATTCCTCCTCTTCAACCACTTCTGCAAATTCTGCAATAAATTCATATCTAGGCAATCAAAATTTGATTGTTTCATCAACTTTGCAGCCCCTGGCCTTTTACCAACTTTGTAGGCCTAATCACCATATCATACTCCAACAAAGTGGAAATCCACTTACCTATTTTGCGATCTGGATCAGCTTGAGTCAATATGTCTTTTACCACAACATTAGGCACAAAAGCCACAATTTGAGAATGTACAATATAGATTATGAAATCCTTAAGTGCCTTCACTAGAGCATAGGCTTGTTTCTCCATACTATTGTATGGTTTAGAATTTCCAAGTGTCCTATTGAAGAAAGAAATGGGTTGTTCATTACCTTGCTGCCTCTTTTGCAATAACACTCCCGCAATTGTATGTTCATAAGCAAAAGTAAAAACGAGAAAATCCTTAGAAAAATCAGGATTTATGAGCACTAGAGCTTGGGTAAGGGCCTTCTTGATCTCTTCAAAAGAATGCTCTAACTTTTCTGTCCATTTAATATCAGAATCCTTCCTAAGCATCTTAGTAATATGCTTAACAATTTCTACAAAATTAGGAATGAATCTCCTAACAAAATTTACCTTGCCTAAAAAAAGATTAAATCTTTTTTATGTTTCTAAGCAAATATGTCTTTTGAATGGAAGCGACCCTACTTGGATCAATCCTTATTCCTTATTTTAATATTATATGACCCAATAATTTTCCAATTGTCAAAGCAAAAACACTCTTGTTGCGTATTATCACTCCAATAATTCTCGAGGGTTATTATTTTTTGGTTTAAAGAATATTAGAGGTAACCACAAACCTACTGTTAAGCCTAAGGGTCTAGCCTTCCTAATGCTCAAAGAGGGCTCTCTCTATATGATCTATCTTTGTTGAGTGTAGTTGATTTTAGGCTAGTTATGTAGGGTTATTTGGGATTTGATTTTGGATTTGGTTTGGTGGTGAAATCACTTACTCAGATGGATAGATGTAGGTTTGTATTCCATTGGGCTAATGGAGTCAAAGTGTCAAGTAGCAGAGGCGGGATCAAGGTTCTAAAGGGAAGTATTCACAGGGCAAGATAGTTTGGTCACTTCAAATCCTTAGGCTGATGGTGAAAATGGTTTTAATCAGGGTAAAAGAGCAATTAAGGGTTCTCAAATCCGGATAATGAATGAAAATACAGAGGTCAATCGAAATAAGGGAGCAATTAAGAATTCCTTTATCTGGATATCATAAGAAAAACATATAAATGATAAACAGTTCAAGACAGAGTGTAATTAAACATATTCTGTAATAACATTCCATTTACATCATTTAGATTAAGTAAACATATGAGCATGTGAAAATTTTAGAAAGAAACAATTGAACAAGTAGAAAGTACTTCACTATAATGGCCCAACACATGAATCCTGTAATATAATCTCTTTATTGCTTTAATCTAGTCTGTTGACTTGAAATTGGTACAATCACCCTCAGGTTCCAGAATGGTACAACTATAGAAATGTTCAGCAATTCATCCACACTCAATACTTCAAAATGTGAAGTATTCATACAAAAACTCTTACAAAATATCCTAAAACAACCTAGGAATTATTCAAGGAAAAAGAAATATCTTCATGTAAGAGGATAGAAACAATTATCTAACTAATGCAAGTTGTCACTACTTTTATTGATTTGTTGTTCAATTGTTGATATTTTGATGCTGATTTGTCTATGTTTGTTGCTCAACGAAGGCTGCAATTAAGCAGTGAAGTGTCCTATACGCTGGTAGCTTTCACTCTGATTTTTTACTGATACTCTTTTACTGTTGTTCTTTACTGTACACTGTAATTGTAAAACAGCATGCTCTATTTTACCTTTTCCTAACTGATATTCTTCTCTTTTGACAGCCTTGTTTGACTGTTTTGATCTTCATAGTAAATCAATCAATTTATCGAATAATTCAGCCTTTGGTAACTTCATTTTCACCATCCTCCTGAATATTTCATCAGCCTCTGTGTATTTTGAGAATGTAAGCTAGTTGATAAATAAGTGTTTCACCTCATGTTGCAGGTAAAAAAGATTCTCAAAATTATTGTAAAGTACCTTCCCTGTTGGAATTCCCTGCATGGCTGAATTATTAGCTTGTTCCTTAGCCACTTCTCTCATCTTCTTATCATCCTGCTTCATTAGTTTGTCATGAATAACTAATGGATTTGGAAGGCCTTTTTGTCTGAGAGTGTCAAACTTCATCATGAACCTTGTGATGGAAACCTCCATGTTTTGGAATTTTTCTTCCAGATGTAGCATCAAATTCTTTTTAGAAATAACGTTCCTAACGTCTAGGATGGTTTATGTTCTGTCACTAATTCCAATTTCTTCAAGTTCTTGCCTATTCTTGGAATTAAGGAATTTGATGATTTCATTAGCCTCTTCAAGCTTTTTTTCCAAGTTCTTCTTTGATCTTCTGGATAGCTTCCCTTGTTGATTTGACTAAGTCTTTATGTTCATAAATAACCCATATGGATAGCCAAATATCATTGACAGATTCAATGATATTGGCCCATAGTCGCTGCTTGGCTTGTGCCATGGGTTCTTTTAGTGTTAGATCTTTTTCTAACTTTTTCAATTGCTCATTCAACCTATTTGATTTATGTTCTTCATTTTTTAGCATAATCTTAGCAAGTTTATTTTCATATTACAGAGTTTTAAGTTGTTCTTTAAGTCTATTAATTTCATTTATCTGAAGATACATGTCCTGCATATCTTTTACTAGTTTACTTGCTTCATCTGTAGGCGGGGCTACTGTTGTTGAAGACTCTGTTGCTGAAGTTGTTGATGAGGTGACAGGTAGTGTTGTAGCCATTGGGACTGTAGGAGACAATGATTCTGCTAGTGTGGAAGGCACAAATGTTGTGACTACTAGAATGACAGTGACAGGGACTTCTTCTCTGGCCTTTTTCTCTTGGACCAACTTATCCATTTCATTCTCCATTTCCTTAATCTGTGCAGTCAACTGAAGTATGAGATTCATCATCTCATCTTTTTTATTTGCATCATGTAACACTTATTTTCCTTGAGGATGTTCTGTAGGAGGCAACTTAAGTTGCTTCTTTAATGAAAAAATGTCTGCATTCTTCTTCTTAATCAATTCATCTGTAACTTTGACATTACTAGGATCATATCCTACTTCAATAACCAAATCTTCCAATGATTTTATTTTGTTGTCATTAGCTTGAGAGGATACCTTTTCCAACTTGAGCTGATCTTTGATGTCTGCAAGAGTGTTTTGGAGCTACACTCATTGCTTTATTTGTCATTGTGGATTAAAGCATTTCACCAGCTTGTTTGTGAAATTATATCTGACCAATAGGATGAATATCATCTGCTTGAACTTCATATGATGATTTTTTGTAATCAGTTGATGATTTAGGATGTTTTAATTTAGGTTGCAGGAAGGTCATTTGCATTTTTCTAGTCTTATAGTCAAAAGCAGAAAGCAATCTGCTTTGGTCACTGGGTGACTGCTTCCAATACTGATTATATGTATCAGCCTTCAGAGCTTCATTTTTCATCTTTATCTCTCTTTATTTCTACAAAATGGCCATCTCCTTCTCTGTTGGTTTGTTGGAAGATGACATTTCAACACTATGCTGCTTCTGAATAAGTTGAGTATTTGAAGTTGAAGCTTGATGTTCTTCTTCAATCACTGTAGGAGGTCCATTTTCCTTTGATGTTGTATCTGTATCAATCACTTCTATTGTTTCTACTCTTTCATTGACAAGATTTAACTTAGGTTTCTTCTTGTACATCAATTTAAATTTGGTTTCATTTGTAGTCTCTGCAGTATATGATCCTTCCTCTCTAATTCTCTTTGAGATTTTATCTTATTGGGCTGGAGTTTGCAAAGTTTGACTAGTATCACCTTCCGTCTTTGCCTCAATCAAGGTGTTCTCCAATTATTCAGACTGGTTAGAGTATTTCTCAATATCTGGTTTCTTCTCATGTACATAAGGAGTTAGTTTGCATTTAACTCAGTTTACTTATTACTCCTAGAGGATCATAATACCATAGAAAACTCTTACTAAATTTAAACTCCTGTAAATACTTTTCAGCCTCTGGACCTGCATATCTACTGTTACAAATGAAAGGGTCAACCTGATTCTTTATTTTGAACTGTGTCTTTTTCTTAGCAGCAAGGAAATTAATTGAATCGGAATTAACAATTTGTCTTATGTACTCAAGGGAAAATAATCTCATTGGGAGGTATTTGGGTAGTTTATATGGAATAAGATTTGATCCATATACCCTTATCTCTGTATGGTTTTGGTACAAGTACCAATCTCCTGTTCTCTTATGCTCTGACAACTGCAGGACCTTTTTAATCTCTTCACTAATTTTGGGCTGCATGTTGTTGTTCAACATATTGACCATAGGATGAATGAAGGAATCAATAAACTCTGTATAGGTGGACTGTGTGGAGTCTTTTCTTATTAAAGGAGTCCAAAATATGATTGATTTTGGGTTTCCTTCAACATAAAGCTTTTGAAGATTGATGGAAAATTTCTCTGATTGAAAATACAAAAAAATGTGGAAAAGGACTGATGAATACTTGAAAACACCTTCTTCAGGCATTTTGACCAACTGTTCATGAATATTATTAGCTAGGTATTGGGCAAAATTAAAAATGGTAGCAGGAGGCTGACCAGGTGTAAAAGTAGACAAAAAAACTAGTATTGCAACATCAACATGTTCATCTGTGAAATATCCAAGAATAAAAGACAGCATGCTAATGATATGTATGGTTCTTCCAAAAAAAATTGCAAATGGGTATGGAGGATTTATCTTGAGAATTTCTACAGAGGAAGGCATGAAAGTTTGGAATATCTGGAACCTCTTGGGGAAATTCAGATTCAGGTATAATTGTGTAAGAGCTTCAATGGACAAAGGAGTTTCATCTGGTCTGGATTGGATCTAGAGTATTTGATTGTTTGACTCAATAGTAATAGTAATCAGAATTTATTTTTCAGGGTTTATTATGGCTCATTGGTCAGGGAAATAGCAAGATTGACAAATTCTGATTACTTATAGGCACTAGAAAGTTTGTGGGAATACATACTTTGGAAAATTGGATTCCCAGATGAAAACCTCATCTACTTGGTCTATGTATTTTTCATGGCTCCAACAGTGGAGCTCAAGAAGATTAAATTATGTGACTGTGTCATTAATCTTAAAATCTTTATCAGCCATGGGAGTGTGTTCTACATCTACAAAAGGGGGTTGTAGAGGATTAACAGATACAATACTTTTGGAAGCCATTTTTTTGTTAATTTCTTCAATTAATTAATCTTCTGACTTAGAAAAAATTGATTTAGGCCTATAGGAGCACCTCAGACAGATGATAATAGTTGGAAGACTGATTTAGGGTAAAATAGGGGCTTATATATGGTCTGAAAAGGTATAAATTTGTTCAATTGATCAGCATTTGTGATCAAAACAATATCAGGCCTCAGAATTTCTGTGAAAATATGTCCAGGGTTTTCAGAAAAGGATTTGGGAAGGCAAGAATGTTTTCTTCAGGTCTGCAGATGGCTTCTAAATGATTCAATTAATCAAACTGTTCTTTTTGTGACAAAAAGCAATCTTAGGACCTCAAATTTCTGGAAAAGGATGCCTTGGGTCTGTAGGAAAGGGTTGAAAGGCACAGAAGGTTTCCTTTACTCTGCAAAGGCTTCTATTTCGATTCAATTACTGATTACTTTTTCTTTGTATCAAGAAACAAGCCTTTTCTTTGAGGAATACATCGGAAAAATGAATATTTTGCTTTGCAGAAAGGTTTATGAAGCAACAGAGGTTCTTTGAAGCTTCTGGTCTTTATAACGCTTCAATTCGGTTCTGCAATGTCTTGTATCAGCAAAGGTCTTGAATTCTGGTGAAAAAGGCTTGAAAAAAGGTCGGTAATGTGATCTGGTTGCTTAAAAAACAGTCGGCAACACTCTTTCAGCGCAAAAATGTAACAGGAAGTGGTAAAGGGCTAACAAAGGGCGGCATATATGCATTTTCTATCAAACAGTGTTTACATTGAATGCGCGGTCAATTTGAATTGCCAGGGTGGTTTGCGAAACAGGAAGGAGAAAACCGCTTAGTGGTTTTCGCATGAACAAAAGGTGGTTAGCGGTATAATTTTGATCGATGCAATCGAATATAAACTTACCATATAGTAGGGAGGTGAGCTCTGCAAACTGTACATTTCGCAAGTTTGGGGTATGGTTAAGGATCGGGCTATCGGATGTGCGATAGGAAATGCTGGTTGTTAGATCTAATCCGTTGAGATCTGATGGATGGGATGATGCGATGGAGTCGTCGGGTTTTAAAATGCATGGGGCCTGGGTTTTTTTAAACGAATGCGATATGTTATATGTATATAAAAGCTAGGGTTTAATATACATGGGGTCGGGACTATTATGATAGGCAGGGTTTATAGTAGGTGGGTCCGGGATATATAACATGTGGGGAATATTAAACCATATGTTAAAATAAAATAAAGGTCGGGATATACATATGAAGGAATTAATTAAATACGGGTTTAAAAGGTATATAAGGGATTTAATAAAATAAAATTAAATGTTAATAATGATATATGAGGGGGATTTATCATTAAGTTTTAATGTAAAAACTTATGTCGAGGAGGGATATTTGTAATGGGGCTCGACATATAGATTTAAGCATTTAGACTTAGGATAAAGTATTTTTATGCGTTTTTGGTGTATTTTTAAATGAAAAGGGAAATTAATAAAGGGGTTTTACTTTTCCCAAGGAAAATGTGTTTTAAACTTAGAAAAGGGGGTTTTGTGCAAGGGGAAAAGAGTGAAATAAGGGGAAAGAGTAAAAATGAAGGGAATGGAGTATTTTTACAAGGGAATTATTTTGAAAGGAAGTTAGTTAATCAAATGACCAATTTTATACTATCTATGCCATGTGAAAACTGCCTCTACCTACCCATCAGCTACCCTAACATTTTTTCTTCATTTACATGGGTGCATTTGAGTTTGCAGACCTTTATTCATTTTCTTTTAAACAACAAACTAACTAATTCTATTCTTATTTCTTCCAAGGACTCAGATTAAACTGTTGAGCTCTTTATTATTCTCTACCTAAGTACTGATCTTCCAAGTTTAAATTGTTTGGCTAGATCTTTATTCTTTATCTATCAATATGAAATTTAAAGCATGAAAGGTCAAGATTAAGCAGTTTGACTTTCATGTATTGTGGCATTTTTAACAAGCTGCACACAGTATTATTTTTGCAAAGTGAAGTAAAAAGTAGTGGCATTTGAATTTGCATCACTTTCATGATCTATTTTTTCTCATTTTTGTTTGGGGTTCATTTTTTATTATTTTTTGATCTTTTTTCTTTCAAGTCCTTTGATTTTTATTTTAGGACTTTTACCCTCTTTACATTTTTTAATTTCTAAAATGGAAAACAATTTTGCAAAAAGCAAAGTATGTACATATTACAAGACTAAATCAAATTCAATTCAAAATTGTGAATCATATTATTATAGAACCCTAACACTTGGATTGAGAGAAATACCAAACTTTCTGCATTTTTGGAGAATTTTCTCCAAGTGATTGAGATGCTTTTCTTCCCTCTTTGAAAACACAGTGATATAATCTAAGTAAACAACCACTGACCTGACATTTTCTTTAGCAAATGCAATGTCCATCGCCCTTTGGAAAGTCGCTCCTGCATTCATGAGACCAAAAGGCATTTTGACATACATAAATGTACCCCATGGTGTAGTGAAGGCGGTTTTCTCTTAGTCATCTCGATGCACTAGTATCTGATTATAGCCTGAGAAACCATCTAATATAGACATCCTTTGGGATCCAACAATGTTTTGCAATATTCGGTCCATTTTTGGAAAATGATAATTGTCTTTTATGGATTCCTTATTCAAATTTCGAACATCAATCCATATCCTAATCTCCCCATTTTTATTTCTCACATGTACCAAGTTAACAAGACACTTAGGAAATCTCAATGGAACAATGATTTTTGAATCAAACAACTTCTTAATTTCTTTTTCAATCAATGGCATAAACAATGGAGATTCTCTTCAATTTTTGTTTAAAGGGCTTCTCATTTTCTTTGATTGGTATTGTATGTCGAATGTTGCTAAGATCATATCTCTTTAAGTCCACATAAATCCATGCAAAAAAATCAATGTACCTTTTCATCAAATCAACATACCTTTGTCTCACCTCTAAAGAAAAAAGTTTGGACAACTTGACCAACTTGGGATTTTCTGCAGTACCAAGGTTACAACTTTCAACCTCTTCATCATCAGCTTTCATCTTTGGATTCTTAAACATGTCATTCTAATCAAACAACTTTTCAATAGGAATTAAACATTTAGGAATGCAATTATTCTTCAGCTGAAGAACCTCCAGATTAGCTTTGGTTATAGTAAACATGTTCTGTTGATCTACTTGAATGTTTTCAAATTATTCTTTCAACTCAAGAAATTTTATGACATGTTTATCACTATCAAACACTTGCCAATTGATTATATTATCAGGGATAGCTAGTCTATGCCTAACATCAAATTTATAGCTCTTCCTGCGATGAATGGGGATGATAAACAAGTTGGTTGAGACAAACAAGGAATTAGCCACTGAATTATGGTCTCTAGCTTTGATAGTGAAACTATGTTCTTTGAAAATTTCAAGCATTTCAAGGATCAAATTTCTATAAGCCCTCATTCTGACATCTTTAGTTTGATAAGATCCTTCTACTTGCTTAGTTACTAATTCAGAATCACCACCAACTGAAATTTTCTTGGCGCTTAAACCTTTCAAGGCTTCTAGACCCAAAAACAAAGCCTCATATTCAGCCATGTTGTTTGTACAGTCAAAATTCAATTTGTAAGAATAAAATTTACTCTCATCCCTAGGGCTGGTAATCCACATACTTGCACCAGCGCTCTCTCTTCCAGCAGTGCCATCAAAGTGCATATGCCACCAACCTTCATTTACCTCCTCAATCTGCTAAATTTATGCTTGCTAATATTTTTTTCCAATTTTTTATTTTTTGTTTCATTAGTGATCTCATTGAACAAAATGGAAGACCCCAACTCAGTTTCTAATGCATAGATTGGGAATTTTTGTGGTTTATCTTTGTTACTAACCATATAGCCCATCCTAGATTCTCTATACAACCTTCTTTGCTCGCCAAAGACTGGAATAGTGGCATAAGTCATGTCCATCTGCATAGTTAATTTAATTTTGGAAACCCAAGATCTAGATAGTAGCATACCAAACTTTGGAGGAATATCAGCCACAACTATATCCATTAACATTGTCTTAGCATGCACTTGAGCTAAACCAACAACCTCATCCTTTATAAGACCAATACAATGAACTCTTTTGGAATCAAAGGAAAACAAGTATTTGTAAGGTCTGGTTATTTCTAAGCCCATTCTCTCCATGATCACCTTAGGCATTAAGTTATGGGACACCCCTGAATCTAACATAGCATTATGTAAATTCATGTCATGGATGTTTAGATTCACATAGAAAGGTGGAAATTCTTCATTTTTCTCAACTTCCACTCTTGGTCCTAAGAAGATAGTAGGATGGTCTTCTTGAAAATTTAGAATGTCATAAGGTCCAAGCTAAGTGTTAAGCATTTTGACAATTTGGCTCCTATACTAAGTGACGTTAATGATCTCACCAAAAGGGACAAAAATTTTGATCTTTGAAATTTCATTTTCTAGATTGAAAATTGGCGGTGCTTTTTCAATCTATTTACCAAGGGGTGTGTCTTTATTCTGTTCAACTGCCTTTGGAGCATCTTTCTTTGGCTGACTTTTATTGGTTGTAACAGGAACATTTCTATTCCTCAAGTTATATTGTTTTTGCATCTCAAAAATAGCATGTTGGTATCCTTTCAAAAAACCATATTGCTTTCCATCTTCATGATTCCCTATATCATGGCTAGATTCATCATGTTCTTCTTTGGTTAAGAACATCCCTGCGACATTCTCATCCAAACAATGAATGATATCTTCTTGAAATTCAAGCTGTGTTTCTTCTTCATCCATAGATTCTGTTGAAAATGAGGCCTAACTTGTTGATCAGGTTGATTTCTATTATCCTTTGGTCTTTGTTGATTTTGAGGCCTTCTAAAATGATGATTCATAATTACCAAGAGCAAGCCTATCCATAACCTCTCCATAGTTTTCAACATGGTATCAAATTTTACATCCGAAGATTTGGAAGGTTTTTCTTCTTCTTTTAATCTGGCTTTTCCCATTTTGGACCTCTTTGCTACACCCATATTTACCTCAACCTTTACAGCATCATTTTGCATATCAGCCAAAGTGGCATATTCTCTCTCCCTTAGTAAAATAGAGAAATCATAGTCAAAGGCTTTAGCATAATGCAATTGGGTAGCTCCTGGGGGTGATTTAATATGAGCAGGGATAGAATTGTAAAACTTATTAAATCTTTTAGAAAAATATTAAACTGACTCATATGTGCTTTTTTTCAAGTTATTATATTCAGTCAAGGCTTGAACAAGGTTTACTTTACTTCCCCATTTTGTCAAGAAGTTGTCTTCTAATTGATCCCAATTTTGTTAACTCCCTTGGGTTAAGGCTTTGAACCACTTTCTCGCCTCACCTATAAAGCTCTGCACAAACAGTCTCATTTTGACATCTTCATCATCCACCTCTTCTAAATCAACAAAATCATTAAACTAGTCAACATGCTGCTCAACAGTGATATCTTCTTCACCTCCAAAAGTCTTTATTCTAGTGGAATATCCTTCTGAAAAGTCATGGAGTACAGCAGGTAGGACAAGAGGAGCATACCTAGCTGGACCTGCAGGAGGAGGAACTCCAACCATAATGGCAGTGACAATACTAATTGAAAAGGCAGAGGAAGGAGTAGTATTTTGACTAGGAAAAGTAGCAGTGAATGAGGGTGTGATGCCAGGAAATTTTGAGGTGGAAATTTTCAGTTTAGAGACAAAAGAGCTCCACTCAGGAAAAGGGACACCAAACCTCCTTCTTAATCCGAAACCAAAAGGATCAATTTCTTTCAATTTTTCAAATGACTCTTGTTCCAATGACAATTTTGACGTGACAATTTCCCAAAACCCTTCTTTTTCTTCTTTTGACACAAGAGATGATGTATCAATTCCTAATCGTTGAATATCTAATACAATTTCAGTCAATTCATTCTCATATTTAGATCTAAAAAGAACTTCTTCTATCCTTTCATCAAAACTTCGAACAGCCTCAGAGGGAATAGATGAAACTCTTGTAAGATATAGATTACCTGATTTTGATGAGCTTCCAATACCTCTAAGAACTTTTTCTCGATTATCAACTATCTTAGGTGGATCAGGGTCTGGATTAATTTTTATATGAATCTTCTTAAAAGCCACCTTTAAGCTGATAATTTCAGTGGAGTCACCAAGGTAGAATGTAGCCTCGAATATTTATGATCTCCTGCTACGTTCAATAGCTCGGTTACTTTGATTGAACTAATTTTTCCCGAGAAATACAACTTCGAACTCCCGGCAAACGCATCAAAGTGTTATCACCAAACTGGGACTAATTGGGATATTCAATAGTCAATTTGATGTAACTATTTCAAACCACTTGGGGTTGGAAGTTATCCCTTCCAACCAGAGAGGGTTCTTTCAAAAAATAGGTAAGATATTCAAGAAACAAACTTATAATGAAGATGGCTAACTCTTATATGTTTTTAGATGATTTTTGTAGGTGGAAGATGGGTGAGGGCTACCATTGGGCATGGATTCCGCATGGAAATTCAATTACAAATGAGTATCATTCATGGAAATTGAGGCACATGAGATTTTACAATAACTCTGACAGCATAATACATAAAGGAATTTGGAGAATAAGATTTTATGAATTCCAAGTAATGATGTACAAGCAAGTTGAATCTATATTCAAAAGATAAATGGACACAAACACATAAAATCTCAATATGAATCTCAGGTATAAAGAAAAAAAATTTGCAACTGTATATTAGTTGTGTGAAAGAAAATTACAGAGTAGCATAGTCATTTACATTCATAAACCCCCTATAATTCTAGAAACCTCCCATTTATAGCATAAGATCTATTTTACATAGGTCTGCCACTTGGGCTAGATACTCGAACTTGATCTAGAGATCTAATCCAAAAATGATTCCATTACATTGAGAAAAAATAGAGATATTCTGTTTGAGGGAGCTTGTAGTAAAAAAGGACTCTATAACTATTAATTACATCAAAAAAAACTTTTAATAACCCATGCTAATGATGGCTACCGAACCAAACAACCATGTTTAGGTGGCAAATTATCATATTGGATTTCAGGTCTTGATATACCAAATTTGATGATGAGTTGTTCATTGGTGAGGTGGCAAAAGTGATGTGCTGTGAGCCATGTCAATCATGTGAAGTGTATTGTTGAATTGTCTTCATCAACAGATGTCCCAATGACATTTCATAATCACTTTTGATGACTCATCTCCTTCCTGAAATGCATTGAATGCCTCAAAAAGACCTAAAATTTAGAACTCTGAAAAACAGAGCATTTAGGCAGTTTCGTAGCGTAATTTTCGTAGCATCTTTGTAACACCACCTTCCGCAACTTTTTTTACTCTTCTTCATGTGGGAGGATCTTCGTTGGGTTTGATAAGGTAAATGCATGCCTCTAGTTACCCCTTATATGATATTTTTTAGGGAGTTGTGCCTTAAATAATTGTACAGCGAGTTTGTAGTGAAAACTCAGGCTCAAGCCTGGAGCTCGCTATGAAATTTCTTAGTTTGACAAAAAAATTGCACTTTTTATTCCTAACCCCAAAAACATATTTGCAACCCTGTATATGCCTTACTATGATATCTTAAGAAAAAAAGTAGTCAAAAGGGTGTGATTTACCATCATTCATGGAGCAACAGGCTCATCCTCCATCACAATCATCTTTAGACCTTTCTTCTTCACCTCTGCTTGCACCATCTCCATTTGTATTTCCAATTCTCTGACCTGGCTCTACAACTTCCTTCTTTCTCATTGCAACTACATGTCCCTCATGAAGAGATGTTTCATCATTCTGTGCAGAGGCAGTGTCCTCTTTAACATCTTCCTTGACCCCTCTGCAACCTCATCATAAAAATTTATCTGTTTGCTCACTTCTTTTTTAAAGACAGTCATTTCCTGCCTCTCTTGTTTGAAGTTTGTTAACTCTAACTTAGTTTCCAAAATCTCTTCTCTAGCTCCCTTACGCTACTCTTTTAAGAGCTCCAGTTCATATTTTTCTTGGACTTTTTCCTTGCCCTTTCTTCCCTTGATCACCTCTGCCTTTGTCGGAGATAATTCAATTATTTCTTCCCTTGCTGGTTGTTTCTCCTTTTCTGGTTCCTTATGCAGCTTCTCAGATTTTTCTCCCTTTGATAACTGTGACCTAGTGAGTGGCTTCCTAGTTTTAAAAATAAAACCTGAGTCTTCTTTGGAAAATTCTAATTTCTTAGCTTTAAGACTATTTTTCTTGGTTTTTTCTCCCTTAACTTCCACATGCTTCACAACAAGAGATTCCTCAATATCAATTGCCTGCAAGATATCTTCTAGCTTGCCTTTCCCTTTTGTTTTATTTCTAGTGATCCTTCTGTGGGTTCTTATCTTAGTTTTAACTTTACTGCTGGTAGAGATTTGATTAGGCACCACTGTCTCCTGCAATTGCTCAATTTCTACCCCCATAGGCTCCACCATGGGCTGCACCTCTGTCTGCACTTCCACCTCATGCTCAACCTCTGTTTCAGCCCTAGAGTCTTTATCTTTCTTTGGAGTATTTGCCTTTGATCTAGGTATCTTTCTAGCAGTGAGGACATCAACCTCATATGCACTCAAGAACATAAAAGTGGACCAATCCCTGTTTAGATTTTTTAACTCCTCCATAACTAGCAATTTTATCAAACCATGGTGGAAAATGAAAGTGTCACTGCTTTCAAATTTAGTTTGAACCTTATCAGCCATTTTTCCTAAACTCCTAAACAGAAGAAAAAAAAATGGTAAATCCAGTGGTTGTTTACATGTGAAGTGAAGTAGCAATATGAAGTGGTATTGATAGATCATGTCAAATCTTCCTTCACAAGTGAAGTATTTCTGAAACACCATCAACAATTTTGAATAATTGTCCTCGACGCAAGTCCTGGAGATGCCTGAGCTCATGTATATGCCTATGTGCTCCTCCTTCAAAAACTCATCACAGTTTTGCAGCTTAAACCTTATTGTTTTAAACCACACCTCTCCAAACCTTGGCATCTTGGTTGCCTATGCAATTGTGTCATGAGACACAGCAAAATTGAGGATGCCCACCTTTGAACCTGTACCAATGAAATTTATAGCAAAGTATTTAGACACCTGTGCATGATACCCTTGCAGTTTCTGTTAGAAACGCATGCAACTTGGATTGGCAAAAGCTTGTGAGAAGCTGGGGTCTTCTGCAATTAGGCTTTTTATGTGAGGCCATACTTTCAAACACAACGATGATCATCTCCATCTTGACACCTGCAGAATTCTTTTGAGACAACAAGCAACTCCCTTGACAGAGGTAGCAATTAGCTTAAGACAGCTACAAGACAAAATTCAAGACTCTAGACTACTGGCAAAAGCATTCAAACAACTTACAAGGATGAATGTGAGGTGTTCCTTTTCGAATTAGGAATCAGACTAAATTAGGAAAGAGGAAATGAGTGGGAAAAATTAAATGATGTGAGGAGTAATGATAACCATGAATAAATATGATATATGACGACAAATAAGAGAATGGGACCATGATGACCAAGTGTGCATTGACCAATGAAATCATGACAAGACACAACCTTTCCCACCGTTGGCAGAAAAACCAGATTTCGTAGCATTTCCAGTACTCGGGATGGCAAATTCACTACAGAACTGTCAGGCACTTCCATAGTGAAATCAGACAGTTTTACACTGACTACGCTGCAGAATTCAGAAAAAATGTAGTGTGTCACAGAATGACCCTATATTATCCATGCAATTAGATTTTTCAAATTTACCTTGACATGACCTTTATTGCATGACTAATGACTATTAAAACCTCTTAAACTATGTACAATTTTTTGAAAATTAATGAACTTCATGACCTTATTTTCATCCAAATGACCCAACCTAACTTACTTAAGACCAACCTAGACAAGACTATATGTTATCATAGATAACAGGTACTAAACAATTGTTTCATTTTTCTGCATTTGAATGTTCTTGAGCTTACCTTTCAATGCCAATTTCCTAGCATCACTTCTACTTCGAATAGGTCTGTGAGGGTTTTCCACATTGCAAATGGAGTCTCTTTTCCATGAAAATTTGAAACCACATGATCTCTGACCCCTTCCAGGATGATCCTCCAAGATTTTGATCTGTCTTTCTTCCACCGAAGTTGTTGTTGTTTTTGGAATATAATTTTGTGCGTACTCCAATACTGCATTGTCATCCAACACAGCGTCAATCATGTCTTTCCAAGCAATGAAATTCTAAATTCCCTCCAATATATACTCAAACCTCAGTTCATTAAAATACATTGTTCCTGCACTGAAGAATACCTGCACCACAAATATGTTATTCGAAATCTCTTTGAGATAAGATCAGGAACCTGGTTTCTATGTAGTTTTCAATAGCTCTGATACCAAGTAGAAATAAGTCAAAATTGTTAGTTGCTAATGAATTCAGACTGTGTTGGACATTGGATAAACCAATGCTCCCTGTGTGTTTCGTGACATGGATTAACCGCCTCTCGTGGATCCTTATCTATGGCGATCACATCGCCAGAGATAACACCTATTGGTTTTGGTCTAACGACAATTGTGATTCCCAACTAGTGGTATCAAAGCGTAGGTCGCGAGTTCGATACACACTCGGCTCACGTTGGGGGGGAGATTTTTGGACATTGGATAAACCAACGCTCCCCGTGTGTTTCATGACATGGACAAATTGTCTCTCATGGATCCTTATCTTTGGCGATGTGATCGTTGACTAACACTACAGGTTTTGTTCTAATGGCAATCGTGATTCCCAAGAGACTGAAAACAATAGACACAAATTTCTTCAACTCAATTTGTGGAAGGGAAAACATACAATAGAAACATGTGCCATAATTCAATCACAATGAATAGAATTTTTTGGGGAACCCAACTGGGAAAAGCCCCTCTATTTGTATTATATCATATGAGAACAATGATCTTTTACAATAACAACTTCAATCCTTGAAGCTTTATCTGCACTACAATATTGATCTCCTTCTCCTGAGTCTACTCTACCCAATACTTAGGCACATATGCCTCCTTATTCCTCATATTTCCTTGTGCAACTCCTGCTCCTAAAGAATAGGGAAGCTCCTATTTGCTTGTGCAATTCCAAAGAGAATTAGGTCACCTATTACAACAATAAATATAATTATGTCTTTTCCCTCGACTCAACTAGGAAATTTGAATGGCATGCATGACTAGGGCTATTTTTAGTAAATTGACTACTTAACTAAGAGATCAATGAGTTAAAAACAGTGACAACTACTCAACTGAAAACATATTGACTCTATTCATGGCTAGAGCTCAGATAACTAAGTTTCACTAACTATAACTCCACTAGATTGCTAGATCTTAGCAATCAAATCACTCACAACTCTACTTCTTTCCCACAAACTCAAATTGACTGATTTAACTGAATGACTTTCCCATGTAACTTCTACTAATGACAACTCAAGTCATCCTGCTGATGTGGAAATTTGAACTCCATTTGACTAAGGCACAAGTCAAATGAAGCCTTTTCTTGCTACAATTTAACACGTGAAAGTGTTTAGGACAATGGGAGAGAAATCACGAGCAAGTTAGCCCTAAGATATAGGGAACATTACAGGCTTTGCATGCACAATTTCTAAGGGATGTGTACCACTAGGGTCTCATTGGGTAGGATGCACAGAAGATCGGCCAACCTTGGACGCAGATGAGCACTTGGTTGACCAAGGCGTAGAGCACAAGCTAGAGGCGATGTTAGCAAAGGAGATCCAATTGGAGGAGGGTTATGACGCCAAGGTCAAAGCGTTGACAACCAACAAGGATTCTGCAATGCAAGATAAGGTAATAATCATGCCACACAAGGGACAGGGTCTGGTTCCAACCGTGCAAGGGCTAGCAAAGGTAGTCGTCACAATAGAAAAGTGGGTTAGCTTGTGGAGGGTGCGAGATTCTATCAAGCTCGCAAGAGCCATAGAGGACAACGCACACAATAGGGTCCGCTCGCAAGAGCCATAGAGGACAATGCACACAATAGGGCCCACTCACAAGGTGATTGAGGTCAACAACTGGCAGAGGTCAATGACCAACTAAGGTTGGAGCAGAGAAAAACTAGGCCAAAAATTGACTGTAGTATTGCAACATAACTAGGTGCGAGGACTATAGATAGGAGAGACGTAGCCACATCTAGCAACAACAAAAACAATAGTGTGGGTGTTGTAGCATTTGTTGGGGGCTAGCAGCCAAGGAACATGCACAAGTTGTTAGGCTTTGTTGAGAATTTAATAGGGCATAGTTTAATTCAATTCTCTACTTGATAATTACTTGTGAAATTATTTTTCTTACTCTAGATCTTCTCTTTATTAACTTGTTATGTCTTTCATCAAGTCAATTATCAAAATACAAGAGACACAAGATTTTGGCTCTTCAAGCCAGGGCCAAAACCTCTCCCTCTTGGAGAGAAAAACCCACAAGTAATTCTTCTTGTAGACTTTCATTTGACATGTATCATGACCATAACTCAGACCCTTGACCCTTATATGGCTCTAAAACCTTGTCTCTTCTCTTTCCTTAGCTCCTTATACTGAGCTCCTTTTATGCATCATTTTGCATCAGTACTAGAGAACTCGGTCTCTAACTAATGTACTTCTTTTGATGAACTAAACTCGGTCTCTTGCACACCTTGTAGCCTTCTTAGTCACCTTCTTCTAAATTGTGGATCCAAGACCTTAACCTTCTTTTGTAGCCTTTTCTTCTGTGATATATGTCTCCTCTTCTTGTAGCTCAGACCTATCTTCCAAAACAGAGATCATCCTTTCGTTGTGCTTACCTTCTTATACATATGAACCAGAGCTGGACTTTGCACTTCCTTATAGTCCTTCATGTGATTGTCCTTTTCCTTAATTAGCTTCGGCCTACCTCTGTAATATCAGATAGATACAGGCCCAAAACAGAGACCTGATGTGGTATCATTTTCTTTGCTAGACATGCTCCTCTTCTCGATGTACTTGTCTTCTTATATTTGTATTACACCGCAGACATATCCTTGCTGAGATTACAGACTTAACTGAACTCCCTTCCTGCAATCTAGTCCAAAAAACTCAGACCAATTTGAACTTGCTTCTCTATGTTTTCTGTGCAGTGCAGTGGGGTATTTATAGTGGTTTGACCCTATAAATTAGTCGACCTGTGCTAGCGATCCGTTGTGACTTATTTTTAGCCAACTTGAGTGTGTATCCATTGTATTGAGGTCGACTTCATCAAGGAGAATATGTATCATCTTTAAGGCAACTTGTGAAGCGTATTTGACATGGTCTTGGAGGCATATATTTACATCAATGGATTTTCTTTGCAAGTGTAACACCACTTCATATACATGACTCTAAATTATACATTTATGACAAGATGACAAATCCATAAAGACATCAAGAAAAAGTCTTTGACCTACAATAAAAACTCCTTGCTTATGAAACCCATGAAGCAAGTATTTACAAAATATATTTTATTATCTTTGTATTCATTACATAAATTCATAATTACTAGTCATTACAAAGACCAAACCCAGATACACTTTCTAACAGGCTTAAGGGGCAGAGAAAAATTTGCAGGCTCAGGTGTGTCATGGGCAGCGTCGAGGTTGGGTGACACCATATCAAGAGCAACAAATCCAAGACGCAGGCCAAAGGCATTGTCGAGGTTAGTGAGAGTTTGACAATGATACTGTGATTGGTGGACATCAACCCTTGGAGGGAGAGAGGGACACAATACCAATGATCCAAGTGGCTCCAAACACCCTCAGGAGATCAAGAGGGATCAGAAATGGTCAAAATTCAAAGTGGTCGGATTTCTCTCGAACCGGGTTCATACTGAAGTACTTGTCGCCCTGATTCCAACGGTGTGAATGGATCTCCAATCCGAGCCCGTATGGAGAAGTTAGAGTGAGTCAAAGTTTTTGTCAAAGTTAGGTAGTGGCCCAGGTTTAAGTGTCCCACAAATTCACCGTCCACCGGCATGGAACTTAGCTCCCAAAAATGGGTGAAATTGTGGCCTCTTTAATTTGCCCGGTAATCCTTATTTTCGGAAAATACAAAAACAACCATTTTATTTTAAAAAACAAAAAAATTAAAAAAATAGGGTGGCGAGCCACCACCCCTACCACCCCTCTCCATCGAACATATAATATATGGAAATATAATATTATATTGTGTTTACCATGGGGTCAAGGCCCGGGACTCTTATCTGAGACCCCGCCCACAGTTATTGCCATTTAAAATAGGTCAACAGGAATTGAACCCGCCCGGCCAGGTAGGCCGACCCGATCCACGGGCGGTCCAACAAATAACAACAACCAAACCATATTCAAACGCGCCCAATTTAAAATGCAACTATGGTGGAAGGTTGGGACGAGGCCCCATGGTGCGGACCCCGCCCACCTATTTTTATATCATAACAAAAAACATACGACCAATTTTGGAGAGGCGAGATTTGATCCCACGACCTCTCCTCTATTATTTACCTTAATTAACACTACACCAACGGTGCGCATGTGGTAAAGTCCGCCGGCAAACTCAGATATAAACTCATTTTCGCAGTGCGTGAAGTTCGAGAAATATTAATTTTTTTATTTTGCAGGCGGAACCTCGAGCCATGGAGATAGTGGAACCATGCCTCATGGAATCTTGAGGGCATCAAGAAGATTCCTTGAGGCCTAGAACTTGCCGGAGTTCATTTCTGACAAACTTTATGTCAATTTTACACCTCTCGGCGACAGGAACTCAATGGTGATGCCCGTTTCAGTAGCAGAGCTTCCCATTTTCGGCCATTTTCCATATTAGAGTGACGTTGTCAAATTCTGAAGTGTGGATAGTTGATTCTATGCCCCTCGACGCCACGAATTCAATGGTGCATCCAGTTTCAATAGCTGAGCATCTACTTCTTCAGCCAACTTCAAGGGTTAAGGTATATGCAATTTTAATCATGTGCCTATTTTTGTTGTGAGATGTATTATGATTTCTAGATCCTTGCTTGATGCATGTTGTGGGATCTTTGTTTTTGTTTCATGTGAGATTATGTCATCCAGATAGGAGGTCCATTGTGAGTGAGAGTTCCTATAGCGGAACGTCTCATGGAGAGACAAGCCACTCATTTTGAGGGCACATATCCTTGTATGACAGAGAACATCGTCCATGTACATCATCACCATTTCCATCACTATATGAAGAAGCCTACCCCATTTTGACATTGAGCCCGAAGATGTAGCCCACACTAGGTGAAATCCATTATCAACGTCTCATGTTTTTATGTTATTGATGGTTGTCTTGTTTTCTCTTCTTTACAACATGCATATATGTTCATTTATGCTCTTTTAAATGCAATTCTAACCACATCACAGAAGTAAAATATCATGGGCAAAGCCGGTAGCTAACGGACTGTTATGAATTGTATAATAAATATAGTTATTAATAGTTAAATAAGGATTATGTAAGTAGTCATTAAGTCAGTGAAAGGGCATGTCTAAGAGACATGCCCATTCATGAAAGGCCACCTGCATAGGTATATAAGCAGGGCCTCATTGTAACATTTGATCATCATCTCATATACATTTTATATATAATATATTATTATTATGAATACCTCTTGTGTATTTTACAATTAAGTCAACAAGCCTACAACTTTGTTGCTCCATTTGGTATCAGAGGGTTGCAATCTTCTCGCCTGGAAGGAATCACCTACGCCACTGTTGGCTACCTTCAGTTGTTACATGCGGTGCCTCGAAATCGTGGCCGCTCAATGTCTTCATCAATGACAATGGACGATTTCAACAAAAATTTGATCAAACTTGACAGTAAGATCAATAATAATTCCGATAAATTCACGAAAATATTAACCAATCTTGACGATAAGGTTACAGGAAATTCTGACAACACTAAAAATCTTCAAGACACAACAGATCGGATAGAGAGACAAATTTGGCTAAACCATAGAGAGGCCACAGATGATCATAACAAAGCAATGCAGAAGTTAAACGCCATTTTGGACAAGTTTAATCAGACACAAAAACCAATATTCCGAAATATTGAACATAGTCAACAGAACAATTTAGCCGATTCAGAAAATTCAGATGATAATCATGAAAAATCACTACATTCTGAAGAAAATCAAGTTACGAAAATCCGAAATTATGAGAATGAAGGAGATTTTAAAAATAAAGATAAGCTTGCTAGTCAGGAAACTGTTGAAGAAACAGAAGAAGATGACGCTGATCTTGATAGGTATGAAGATAGTGATGCTGATGAAATAAGAACCCCTCAAGGAAACAAGAATGAAACTGAAAATCAAAGTGGATATATGTTAACTGAAGGGGAAGAAGTTCTTCACCAAAATAACATTGACATTCCAAGCGTTCCTCAAATGAAATAGCCACCTAAAGAAGTAACAGATCGTGTACCCGCAGAGCAGTTTGCGGTAGGAAATAAAGTAGCAGAATTTAATTACAGCACTGAAGGCAGTCTAGGGTATCGTCCTTTTGTTAAGGATTTATATACAACGCCAACTTTTATTGAGATCAGCTCACATAAAATGGCACAAGCAATACAATTTGTATTGTATAATGAGATCAGAGACAGACTTATTAAGAAAGGTGACATCAATTACAACGATGTAGACCGTTGGAGCGACGAGTGGTCTTTAATTATGACACACAGTATTCAACTAGTGATTTACCAGAAGTTACGAGTGATACACTGCCTAATTGGTATTCAGCGCGACAAATTCACAACAAAGGTAAATGTTACAAGGGATCTAGAAATCCTTGTTCCATACGCTTTCAGCGTACAGCAACTAGGCCATATGAGAATAGCGGACCTCCAGAAAGAGATGTTCGTAGTACCAACATTTGCGGACGGAGTACGTTACTTTGGCACGAGTCCAACAAGCAGTTGGAGTCACGCGAAACACAATCGAGCTGTCGCATGACTGAAAGAGATTGGTATCGCCTGCACGGTGGTAGACGTGAAGAAAGCAAAAGGTTCAACATGGTCAATTGATAGTATTACAAGAAGGTCCAAGGATAGGACAGATACCCAACTTGTAAAGCTTTTAATTATTGATGAGATTCATCTCTTACAGGATAATAGAGGATCGGTGCTGGAAGGCATTGTGTCCAAGACAGTGAGGCAAATCGAGACTACTCAGGAAATGATTCGATTGTTGGGATTTTCTGTAACACTTCCAAACTATGAGGATGTTGCCCTGTTTTTGAGGGTGAAGTCAGATGGGCTATTCTATTTTGATAATAGTTACAGGCCTTGCCCGTTGGCTCAGCAATATATTTGGATCACTGTCAAGAAGCCACTCCAGAGGTTTCAGTTTATGAATGATGTGTGTTATGAAAAGGTGATGATGGTTGCTGGCAAGCATCAAATTTTGGTCTTTGTGCATTCCAGAAAAGAAACAGCAAAGACAGCTCGTGCTATAAGAGATGCAGAGCTTGAAAATGACACACTTGGATGCTTTCTGAAGGAATACAGTGCTAGCCGGGAGATTCTCCAAACAGAGACCGAATCCCTATTGATATCTGTGCATGGATTTGACAGGCCCTTCGGAGCACTGGCAATGGATTTTAAAGCCCAAGGCATCAGAAAATGGCACGGTATAAATGAGAGATGGAAAACCCGAAATTTATGGCAAGAGATAGTTAAATGGGAGACTGATTTCAAAGTGTAGGCTAGTAGGAATTCTAATGCGTTGGAAAGACCCATAGATGAACAACATCGATTGGCGCCCATCTTTTCCAGTCGTCACCTCCGCAATTTTCTCTAGCCACTACTTAGGTCATTTTCCATCTTTCTAACCCTGCAGAAACCTCAACAACCCATCGACTGCTCCGTTGCAATCCACATCCATTCAGAGTTAAATCTTGTCCACCATTGTCGTTGTCCATCGATTGAACCGCGCTTATCAAGCGTTGAAAGGGATGTGAAGACCGAAAGACACATTCTTTGTAAATTGTGTCATGTCCTTTCAAAACATCCATTAAGATTAACCCACGATAAATAAATAAAAAATCATCAAAGGATTATGTTAAACATAATCCTTGCCATCAAAATGAAATTCGGGAAGGAATTTATTATACGATCTACCAAAGTTAAGTGTCTATGTATAAATTATTTTTAATTATATAAATTATAAATAATTTATATAATTAAAAATAAAAATTAAAAAACAAAAACAAAAAATTGTAGTTTCAAAGGCAACATTAGAGAGAATTCTACAAGATAAGTTACTAGTGATGAATGACATGCCTAGCAGATAGGCCCAAGTGAAGGAAATTGTCGAAAAAATTAAGCTTTGAGGACAAAGCTTTTCGAGAGGAAGGCAATGTTATGAATATAATTCATAACAAATATAATAAATACTATAAAATTATTAATAGTTAAATGAGATTATGCAGTAGTCAAAGTTGGTGAAGAAAAACATACGAGGCACGCTGCCCATTCATGAAAGGCCACCTGCATAGGTATATAAGCAAGGCCTCATTATAACATTTGATCATCATCTCATATACATTTTATATATAATATATTATTATTACGAATACCTCTTGTGTATTTTACAATTAAGTCAACAAGCCTACAGCTTTGTTGCTCCACGGACCCAGATCAAGTGGTATCAGAGCGGTCTTCTTGCTGATGCAAATTGCGAGCGTGTACAATGATTAAACGTGCAACAATGGGGAATGACAAAGACATGTATGAGTCCATGTTAAGGATGTCCAAAATAGTGGACATAATGTATGATGCTTATGAGAAAAGAATAGAGGAATAGGAGAAATAAAGATCAGAGAACGATGCTTCATCCACATCTTCCAGTGCTTATGCATCTTCTTCTTTGCCTTCATCGTCTTCTCATAATTCAAATGAGGAGATAAACCAGAGTCTTTGAGAAGAGAATGTTGAATTAAGGAGGCTACTACAAGAAGAGAAAGAAGAGAAAAAGAGATTGTAGCTTCAGTTGCAGGTTGTGGAAGAGGCCTTGGAGAAGTTGAAGCACAACGTAGGCTTAAAGAATCCTGCACCACCTGTTTCTTAATCAAAAGTTGAGGTAAACAATGTTGATTTCTCTTCAGTTTCATCTTCACATGCTATTATTTCTGTTGGAAACGTGGAGATACCCATTACAGGAATTGGCATCAGACTCTTTACCAAAATGGGGTACAAAGGAGGAGGACTCAGTGTGAATGGTCAAGGCATAACTCAACCATTGGAGGTTGTGTAGAGACCTCGATTCAAAGGTTTGGGATACACTAAAGGACAGTGCTCAAAGGTGTCAGAAGCTTCAAATACATGGTTGAAACCATTGGGGAAAGAGAATGATGGAAACACTTCACCATCATCCTATGATAACGCACATTGCAGAGAAAGAGCTGAGGCAAACTCTTGTCACCATGATTGCACCAGAGACCAACAAGAAAGGTATAACAAGTCTCAGTATTGTAATGTTCATTTTTATTACAAGCATGTTGCTACTAATGAACATAGATCATGGCATCGGAAAACATGTAGTTTTTTTGGATTACATAACCATGTCTTTGCTAAGTGTTGGAAAATAATGGCAGCACAAAAGAGGATGAGGCATGAAAGGCCTTCTCCATCGCAGGAAAAGAACAAGGTAAAGCAAGTTTGGAGGAAGAAGAGTCATTACAATCATTGCAACAGAAGTGGTCATCAAAGATCCACGTGTTGGAGGCTCCATCCAGAGTAGCGTCAGAAGGACAAGGTATCCATACAATAGCCAGTTGAAACAACTGTTCGACAAGCAAATCCGCCACATAGAGATGACCCATTCACTTTGATAAGTGAGAGATGGTTTTTCTAGGTTTGGTGGTGTGTTTAGCCTTACTTTGTAAATCGTGTGTTGCAATTTAAAATGTAACAGTAATGATGTGTTTTCCATCACCTATGAAGCAACAATGATATTTTGGCCTTGATAGATAGTTGGGGTATTGATTCCATTTGATGTAAACTTGACCACAAAGTATGGCGATAAACTCGTGGCAAGTGGGGGGAATGCTTGGGTCATCGGTTGGTCACTTAGTTAAGCATGTAATTTGCAAAATATTGTACTACAAGTTTGCAGAGGATGCAGGTGTCGGCTCATCGCTTATGGCTCTGAATGACAAAGGTGAAGGAGATTGAAGGGTGACCTTTCAGGACACTTGTGATGTATACAAGGTACAAAGTAGTTGTAGATTATGTTCATGCTTTTGGTGGACCAAAATCTCCTCAGTGGGGAGGATTGATCAAGATGGCTCCAGACACCCTCACGAGATCAAGAGGGCTAAAAAATGGTCAAAATTCAAAGTGGTCAGATTGCTCTCGAACCAGGTTCACACTGAAATACTCGTTGCCCTGATTCCAACGGTCGAAACGGATCTCTAATTCGAGCCCGTATGGAGGAGTTAGAGCGAGCCAAAGTTTTGGTCAAAGTTGGGCAGTGGGCTAAGCTTAAGTGTCCCACAAATTCACCGTCAACCGGTAGAGAACTTAGCTCCCGAAAATGGGAGGAATTGTGGCATCTTTAATTTTCCCAATAACCCTTATTTTCGGAAAATACAAAAACAACCATTTTATTTTAAAAAAAATTAAAAAAATAGGGTGGCGGGCCACCAGCCCCTCTACCCCTCTCCATCGAACATATCATATATGGAAATATAATATTATATTGTGTTGACCATGGGGTTGGGGCTCGCGGCTCTGACTCAGGACCCCACCCATGATTATGGCCATTTAAAATAGGTAGACATGAATTGAACCCGCCCGGCCACATAGGTTGGCCCGATCCATGTGTGACCCAACAAATAACAACAACCAAACCATATTCAAATGCGCCCCAATTTAAAATGTGACTATGGTGGAAGGTTGGGTCGGGGCCACAAGGTGCGGATCCCACCCACCTATTTTTATATCACAACAAAAAACATATGACCAATTTTGGAGAGGTGGGAATTGATCCCTTGACCTCTCCTCTATTATTTACCTTAATTACCACTGCACCAATGGTGCGCATGTGGTAAATTCCACCGGAAAATTCATATATAAACTCATTTTCACAGTGCGCCCAGGCAAAGGAGAGCACAGAGTTCGAGAAATATTAATTTTTTTTATTTTGCAGGCAAAACCTCGAGCCATGGAGACAGTGGAACCATGAGCCAGAGAATCTTGAGGGCATCAAGAAGATTCCTTGAGGCCCAAAACTTGTCGGAGTCCATTTCTGACAAACTTTTTGTCGGTTTTACACCTCTCAGTGACAGGAACTCAATGGCAATGTCCGTTTCAGCAGCAGAGCTTCCCACTTTTCGGCCATTTTATAGATTGGAGTAACGGTGTCAAATTCTCAAGTGTGGACAATCAATTTTATGCCCCTCGACGCCACGAATTCGATGGTGCATCCAGATTCAGAAGCTGAGCATCCGCTTCTTCAGCCAACTTCAGGGGTTAAGGTATATGCAATTTTGATCATGTTCCTCTTTTTGTTGTGAGATGCATTATGATTTCTAGATCCTTTCTTGATGCATGTTGCGGGATATTTGTTTTTGCTTCATGTGAGATTATGTCATGCTGATAGGAGGTCCATTGTGAGTGAGAGTGCTTGTAGCAGAACGTCTCGTGGAGATACCAGCCACTCATGTTGAGGGCACTATCCTTGTATGACAGAGAACATCATCCATGTACATCATCACCATTTCCACCACTATATGAAGAGGCCTACCCCATTTTGACATTGGGCCCTGAGACGTAGCCTACATTGGGTGAACTTCGTTATCAACGTCTCGTGTTTTTATGTTATTGATGGTTGTCTTGTTTCCTCTTCTTTATAGCATGCATATATGTTCATTTATGCTCTTTTAAATGCAATTCTAACCACATCACATAATTAAAAGATCATGGGTAAATCTAGTAGCTGATGGACTCGGATCAACCAATCATGGCAATGAGTGAAAATTCCTTCTCAAAATGAGAAGAGAACTCATCTATCTCTGCAGAGGTTGCTACTTGGTCCTTCTTGAATCCTTTCTTCCTGTTAGGGAATTCAGAAGCATAATGCCAAAATTGGTGGCACGAAAAGCACTTGATATTGTTGAGATCATTTTTCTTCTTCTCGCCCTTGGAGCTCGATTCTCCATTATGTTAGTTTTTTGTAGCAGCAGACAAGTGCTCTAGTCTCTATGATGTCTACGAGGCTAAGGAACACAAGATCTCCAAAAACTAGAAAAGGTTTTGTGAGATAAGCTTGGGAAACACATTAATTAAATTAATTAGCCAATAATTTAATTATTTCCTAAGTCTAACTTAGGGAAGTTGGTTGATTAAAGTTAATTAATTAAGGTAATTCATTTTTTCTCTAGATACTTCTATTGATGGAGTAAAAGTGATCTAAGCCATTAATTAGCATTAGATCTTGGTCATTGATTTCCCAACAAAAGATTATAAGAGCAAGTCCAGGGCTTGGAGAAGGGGCATCGAATATCACTTGAGCAGTTCGATGACCTAGTTGCAAGTATTCAACAGGGCATAAGTGAAGTAGCAAGGAGTTGGGAGTAGAGATTCCAAAGGAATATTTCCTCAGTATTTCGAGTGTCTGCTAGTTTTTATAGCATCGGAGGTGTTCTAGTCTCAAAACTTTGTGGAGAGGCTAAAACACAAGATTTCTCCATAACCCAAAAATTATTTCAGGAAATTCCACCTAGAAGTGTCTCAATTGGATTATTAGCCTATTTTTTAATATTTCGTAAGTCTAAACTTAGGAAATTTGGTTAATTAATCAGTATTAAATGAGATAAGGTGTGAATAATCTAGAAACTCGCACGGATCGACTATCATATGTTCTTAGCCCTTGATTAAGTTTTAATCTTGGTTGTTGGAGGTCCAACAAAATACTATAAGAAGAAGTTGATGGGTAGATGGAGAACATACACACTTGAGATCGATTTCCTTGGAGAGTTTGATTTTCCAGAGAGCAACAACAGTTGTCGAAAGAGTTTCAGCCAGAGAAGGAAGTATAGACAGAGAGGGGCAGGGATAGTGATCCAGAAGAAGATTTCTAGATCCAAAGAGGCAGCAGCAAGAGGTCAAGTTATTCTCAGTGAGGTAGCACAGAGGACTATGCGGGCAGCTTCAGAGGGAAATTCAATTTGATCGTGGGAAAAACCGATTCAACTTCCAAAGGCCTCGAAAGTCTTCCAAATGGTTGGAAAATCATTTCCAGTAACAGAAACAAGTAGAATGACTTGATCAGAGACAATTTTGGGCTAGGCATAGAAGAGTTTGCGCAAGCACCACATAAAGGCATGTGCAAGGGTTCTAGTAGGACGTGTTTCTAAATCCGAGTTATGTCGGGGTTGCTCGTAGAGGAAAATAAATTCCCTTAGATAATTTCGGCCAGATTTTCTTGTTGTGGATTGTCAATTTTTGGCATCCAGATTGTACTCTGAATTTCATTGCTACTTAATAATATAAAACCCTCACTCGTTGCACTAGTTTTCCCAAGTTGGGGTTTTCCGGGGACATTTGTCCAAAAATAATTGTGTCAATTTTTATGTGTGTGTGCTAGCATATTTCTCAGTTTCCAATGCTATTATTTTCCGCGGTAATTTTGTGAAGATTGCAATGTGTTTATTTCGTTGTTGTCATAGAAATAAACTGCTAATTTAATTAATATTTAGAAGAAATAATTCCAGTTGGTGCAATAGGGCTTCAAAATTGAAATTTTCATAGTGTCCGCAAGGCACGGTATAGTAGGTTGAATTATCTGCAGAGGGGGTCATATAGAGCAATGTGAATAGCCAAAAACCCTAGTGCGAGTTGTCAGAAGAGACTTGTTTCAGTTTCTATTAGCTGGATCAAGGTCCTAGATATTGAGCAACAATGTGCATTTCCCAGAGGAAGTAGGAATAGCCCAAGAGAGTCCGAGTTGTCGAGGCGGCCAGATTCAGTTGCAAAGGGAGATCTTCGATCTCTAGTTTATTTTTGAGTTGTGATCAGTGTTTTCCAGAGGATTGCCAGTAAAAGGAATCCATTTGATTATACTGTCAAATTGCTGCATAATAATAAAACCCTCATCTGCCACACAACTTTTCACTTCGAAGTTTTTCCAAGGACAATTGTCCAAAAATAAGTGTCAATTTTTATGTGTGTGCATCTATTTTTCAGTGGTGTATTTTATATTTCTTCAATGTTTTTATGGTGAAGAATGCATCATTGATTTAATTCTTATTTGTCGTTAATAATTAACCAAAGACAAATAAACTGCTAACAGTTAGAAGATTAAACACCATTTGTTGCATTCAATGAAATTTCACATGGTATCAAAGCAAAAGATTTGATCATAAAGGTTCTAGGTGGAAGGAAGTGAGTGTGTGCAGTTTTAAAGGGAAATATTAAACACACAGTTCCAAATCTGCATAGGTGAGCCAGGTACTGCGAGTTGCAGGGAGGCAAAAATTTGATTTTTAGTCCAAGTTGGAGGAAAATTTTGATTTGCCTCAGGAGCAGTAGCAGCAGACAATAGCATTGTCGGAGAGGGTTTCCAGTGAGAAAATTAGTTATTTCGTAGAGCAGATCTAGCGTAATGACTTTGCAGCAGGGAATGAGGTCGTAATTTCCACCAAAAGAAGTCCATAATAGGCAAAGTGATTGCAAGTCTTTCCAATCCAACTAGTGTATGCTTCAGGATCAGTAATGCATGTCCTAGTACCATAATAGGTTATGGAGGCAGAGCAAGTTGCATAAAGAAGTAGTAGGGAGTGTGAGTCCCGGGAAAAACACTGGAGGCAAGTATGAATTATCCAAGAGCATACCTACACAATTCCAGTGAGGAATGCAAGTAGCGGGGAGAAGGTTGAGTTAGTTTGTTGGAAGGAGAAAGATATTTCCAAGTTCATTTCTCCAGTTTTTGAGTTTCGTAGAGATGGTCACAACAAGACTTAGGCATCAGGATAAGTTGGACGAAGCCTCCAACTTTGGCATTTGGAAGATCAGGATGCAATTCCTTTTTTATGAGCATGGTCTGAAGGAGTTTGTGACAATAGTTGTAATTGAACCAACAAATCTATCCAGTACCTTGATTACAAGAAGGATATGCCCAAAGCCAAGAGGATGATCCTTGACAGAGTTCGAGATCTTAATGTGTCACATATTAAAGATAAGACAATAGCGAAGGACATGTGGGATGTCATTGTGAAGTTGTTCCAGGATCCATCTGAGAATCAGAAAATGATTCTCAATGAGAAGCTACAGACGATCAAAATGTAGAAGGGTGAGAACGTAACGTCCTACCTCACCAGGATTCAGGGTGTTGGAGATGGACTTGCAATTGTTAGAGAGAAACCATCATATAGTGAGTTGGTTCAAACAACACTAAACGTGTTTTCAAAGGAGTGGTGTACATTCGTCCAAGTCAACTTTGGACGAGACATGCTTCCTAGTTGGGAACGCCTTCAGAGTGACTTCATTCAGGAGTTGAGGCTCAATCTCATGGAGAGTACTACCAACAACATTGGCAAGGGACCGAAGGTGGAGAAGGAAAAAAAATGTCGCTCTTAGAAGAAAAGCAACCCAAGTGCCTGTCAAAGGTCAAGTGCTTCGGTTGTGGTGAGTTTTGTCACTTTGTCACCTAGTGTCTAAAGAGGAAGAAGGACAAGAAGGGGAAGAAAACAACAACTTAAACAAATATTGATGACTTCTCTACCAGGTTGGAGGATGAATTCGCAATGTTTGAAGCATTATCCTCAAATGGTGGAGGAGTATGATACTCTAGTATGCGAAATCGAGCAGGATCTGAGGAGGTAGTGTGAAGTCTAGATCTAGCCATGGGGGGCTCAATCAACAGACCATATCTAGTTGTTGTGTATATTCATCACATAGATCAGTACCTTGGTTATGGGAGCCCAAGAGTTAAAGTAGCAGGAGGATCGAAGAGATCAACAAGGCGCAGTCATATTCTTGAGGGACAGTGCATAGCTAGTTGCAGTCAGATACTTGAGAGACGGATGCGGAGCCAGTTATAGTGAGACAGTAGATTGGCGAGAGTTTGAGGAAGTATAGCTTCAAAGGGATCAACCCTATGGAAGTTGGATCTCCAGGATCTAAGAGGTAAATCACACAAGTGCAGTGAGGGCAGCAACGCAAAGGCATTAGTAGTCTGAGATAAGAGTATGTGTAGTAGCATGGTGGATAGTGATAGCCAGTGTAGTTTCTTCACAATGATTTCCAATGACATGGAGTCAGATCAACTTGAAGATGTGAAGAAAGGAGGTGTCACATATGCCAAACACTAGCAGCATAGATTAGTTTGGCTACAACATGTTCCCATAGACCAACGGGTGGATGATATACTCATGAAGGCTCTAGGGAGAGACAAGTTCGTCTACTTCAAAGAAGATATGGGTATAGTGGAGAATACCTTCCACGTTAAGAGGAAGGTTAGTTTTTGGTACTAGCAGATAGGAGTTCTAGTCTCTATGATGTCTAAGAGGATAAGGAACACAATATCTCCAAAACCCAAAAAAAAATTCACAAGATAACCTATGGAAACGCCTTAATTAAATTAATTAACCAATAATTTTATTATTTCCTAAGTCTAGCTTAGGGAATTTGGTTAATTAAAGCTAATTAATTAAGGTAATCTAATTTTGCTTTAGAGACTTCTATTGGTGGAGTCAAAGTGATCTAAACCATTAATCAGGATTAGATCTTGGTCGTTAGTTGCCCAATAGAATATTATAAGAACAAGTCGAGGACTTAGAGAAGGGGTGTTGAATATCATTTAAGCAGCTTGACTACCCAGTTGCAGGTATTTAGTGATGCACGATTGAAGCTAGGGAAGCATTAGAGAGAGAGAGAGAGCAGCAGCAGCAGAGATTTGGGAGCAGAGTTTCAAGAGGAAGATTTCCTCAATATTTCCAGTGTCAGGGAGGCAAGAAAGAGGAGATTGAATTGTCTGCAAAGGAGGTTGTAAAGAGCATTGTGAATAGCCAACAACCTCAATGCGAGTTGCCAAAAGAGACTTGTTTCAGTTGCTAGAAGTTGGATCAAGGTCTTGGACGCTGAACGAGTTATTTCCAAAGGAAGGAGGTTGTACATCTCACTTGGAGGCATATTCAAGGTTGTACTAATTCATCTTGAGTAGCAATGTGCATTTCCTAGAGGCAGTGTGAATAGTCTAGGAGAGTGCGAGTTGTCGAGACAGCCAAATTCAGTTGCAGATGGAGATCTTCGATCTCGAATTTATTTTTTCAATTGTGATCAGTAATTTCTAGAGGATTCTAGTAAAGGCATTCAATTGATTATACTCTTAAATTGCTACATAATAATAAAACCCTCATTTGTTGGATTTGTTTTCCCTTCAGTGTATTTCCAAGGACAATTGTCCAAAAACAAATGTCAATTTTTGTGTGTGTGCATATATTTCTAAGTTCTGTATTTTATATTTCCACAGTGTTTTTATGGTGAAGAATGCATTATTGATTTAATTGTTATTTGTCATTAATAATTAACCAAAGACAAATAAATTGCTAACAAATAGAATATTAAACCCCATGTTGTTGCATTCAAGGACTTTTCACACACCACCACTACTCTGTTTGCCTTTGGATCTGCACCCTTTGCTTCATAAGGCAAAGTTTTCTTCATCTTCTTCATGTTGAAAAATGTAAATAGTGTCAGTCTTCATAATTGTATTTGAGTCATGATGTAATGCATTTGTCAAAAGAAAGAAAAAAAAAAATTTATTATAAAAGAAATTGACTTGTCAAAGCATGGGTTTCATGCTTGGGTCAATGGTTCTTAGGTCAAAGCCTCCATTGTAGGTTTCTAGGGTTTATGTCAAGTGTCCTTGTCCATGTCATAATATAAAAGGCCCTCCTTCGGCTTTGTCAATCAAGAAAGAAATTTATTTTATGTAAAATAGGTCATTTAGGCCTCCTCCACCAAATTGGCCTCAAAGAAGGACAAGATGACCTCATCAAGGGAATTCCACCTCACACAACCACTATAAAATGGCAGCAACTCGACTCATTTGGAGCACATCCACAAGAAGTTCTATTTGCAGTAGCTAGAGGCAAAAAAAGGGTACGAAATTCAAGGAAGAGGAAGGAAACCCTAGCGAAGGCAATGGAAGTCTTTGTTAAGCATATGAAGTCAAATTTTCTCTCTCCTTGTCTCACACGTGTGAAGTTGTTGGAAGGGTCGAAATTGCAGTAATGTAGTTGGGCCAAAATTCTTAAATAGTTGGGGGTCAAAATTATGGATTTTTGATAGGTTGAAGTTGTTGGACAAGAAGAAACTACTGGAATTTGTTGAATCATCTCGAAATTTTGACTTGGTGGAGGAAGGTCTTTTGGGTCTAAGGTCTTGGTCTATCTCAATTTGATTTACTAGTGGAAGAGTTTGATCGGGTTTTCCCCTATAGAGGGGTTTTATCCCTAGCTGGGTGCCTATATTGGTTGTCGATGATCTTCATGTTTTGATTTGATGATTGCTTGATGAAACAAAGATAAAATAAGAACATAAAGAAAAGAGAATAAGGCTACAAGAATATCACAAGAAATTATCAACATAAGAAAATCTTTCTGCCTTTCAGATTTTCTAACATAGTATCAAAGCTAAGGTGAAGAAGGAAGGAAAAGGCAGCTTGAAGGTCAATTAAAAGAAGAGTTAAGGAGGAAGGAACAAAATAAGGTCATTAAAGAAAGGATCATATAAGAAGAGAAACCTACTATCTATAGAGACTATGACAACCTCGATGAAGACAAAAACAAGCGAGAAGGAGCCTCCAACTACAGGGCATGAAAGAAGAGGATAGATCTTATTCTCTCTAAGCATGATCTTTTGGATCTTGTTGAAGGAAAAGTTAAGAAACCTACATATGATGCAGGAAAGGAAAAAAACAGGGAAGTCGACATCTTGGCCATGAATCTCATAATAGATGCAGTAAAGGACAATCTAATCCCATACATATCCAATATAGATTCCGCAAAAGAAATGTATGAAGCCCTCTCCAAGTTATTTACCATCAAGAACATTAGTCAGATAGAGCCTCAAGAATGAATTAAGGACAATAAAGATGACAAAATATGATATTGTGTCATCATATTTTGTAAGGATATCTACAATAAGAGATGAACTCAAAGTGATTGATGAAGTTGTACCAAAGAAAGAACTTGTGATTGTTTCACTGCTAGGCCTACCAAATTCATTGAGCTCATTTGCATCAGGAATTAGCAGTTGGAAAGACACACCTGCCTTTGAACAAATGTGGAATGCATGCAGTCAAGAAGAATCCCACATATTATTAAATAACAAGGAGGAGGATGAAGAATACAACATTTCAAATGCCTACATTTCTCAACACAAGAAGGGTTATTCAAGAAGCTTAAAGCACCCATAAGAAGAAAGTTGACCTATCCAAGATTGAATGTTACAATTCTCATAATATGGGACCTTACAAAAACCATTGTCCTAAAAATCAAAGGAATATGAAGAGATAAAGAGAAAATGTGAAGGTTGTTGATGAAGCTCCACCAAAGAAGAACAAGACAGAAGAATCCGAAGTCAAAGACTTATTTGCTAGAGACTCTTAGGGATACTATTCTTTGCATATCATACTTTAAGTTTTGCAATGTTTTCTTTTATGTTTCGATTTTCATAGTTCATAGATTCAATATGTTTTGTTAGAAATTCTTGAAGTTGTTTTGATAAATTGTAGGTATCCCTCAGAAATATTAGATTAAGAGGGAGTCTTCACCATTTTACCAAAAGATAAGTATATTGTTCTTTGTTTTATCTTTCATGAATGGTTTCATCTTCATATCGAGATTTTCTTTTATTGTATACTAATAACCTTTTCTTTATATTTTCCTCGATAGGAAAGCTTGCAGAATACACTAAATTTATGGAGGAAACTTCAAAGGATAGACTTGAAGCATGGAATAAGTTTTGTTGCAAAGGAATCCCTTCAAGAATTGATGTCCTACAAGGTTTGTTAAAGAACAACTCAAGGTATGTCACAGTTTACAAGATTTGTTGCAAGGCTTTCTTTATACAAAAGGTATGTTCATTTTTCTTTTAAAATTTGTGTTATATTACTAACTATATTATGTGTAAGGGTTTGAATAATAGAGATTCTTGTTAGGGTGATTAATAATTAGATTGAATCTACCCTTGTTATATTATCTCTTGTCATTTGATCATTTTTGTGAAACCCTTACCCTTAGGGTTCATTGTAAAACCCTAACCTCTTGAAGCTAAGGGTATGTCAATGTTGATTATGAAACCCTAGTCTTCTTAGGGTTTGGTTATATTGTATAAAACATATGATGAAATCCTATTCTTTTGAAGTTTAAGGTTTTGATAATGTTATGATAAAAACCTAGTCTTTTAGGGTTTGTTGTTAATGTCTAGGTTATGTAATGAAACCCTATATTTTTAGGGTTTGGTAAATTAGGGTTTATAAACAAAACCCTTGCAATAGTTATAGTAAGATCTTAGGAAAGAAATCCTAGGTGTATATCCTTATGCATGATTGAAACCCTAGTCTGCTCAAAATCGTTGTATATCCAACTTTGATGTATTGATGTTTGTGTTTACCTAGTAGGTATGAATATTGATATGAAATGCTATTGTGCGATAATGAAACCTAGATGCGTATATGCAAGTATGTTATCGTGATAGTTGATTAAATCTAGGGTATATAAAAAAACCCTAGTAAAGATTGATCTTAGGAACGAAATCTTAGGTGTATATCCTTATGCATGATTGAAACTCTAGTCTGGTCAAAATCGTTGTATATCCAACTTTGATGTATTGATGTTTGTGTTTACCTAATAGGTATGGATATTGATATCAAATGCTAGTGCATGATAATGAAACCTAGATATGTATATGCAAGTATGTTATCGTGATAGTTGATGAAATATAGGGTATATAACAAAGCCCCTAGTAAAGATTGATATTGTAGGGCATGATATTGTTTTCATGATTTAGATTTGATGATAAAAACTAGGGTTTGCAACAAACCCTACTAGATTCTAACATGTAAATTCTAAAAGCATATTGTTGAAACCTTAGATGTATAGTACTTTGATTGGATTATTATTATTGTTCTCTAAGGCTTTGTATCTCGAAGATGGAGTCTAGGGTTTATGACAAAACCCTAGCAAGAAGTTGAAGTCTAGTATGTAAAAAGATGTGACCCTTGCTAATTATGAACCTTAAGTTTAGGTATTTGATAAACCCTGAATGTTTTGATGCTTCCACTCTAATGAAATGTCGTTGATATAGTTAACTTCAAGCTTCTTTGTATGTATTTTAGTTGTACTTGATATTAAAGTTTTGCAGGTACATGATCTTCAAGATGTTGAAGATGTTCACAATGATGAGCATGATGAAGGAATATACAAGAATGGTGATAATCAAAAGATGACCTTGATGACATGAGAAATAAATGAAGTCGTGAAAGGATGTGTTAACACTCCGCCAGTTCTCTAAAGGCTAAAAGGAGACCAACAAAGGTAACCACAGACCACTTTGACCTAGTAGCTAGCCCTACTAGACTAAGAGGGCTCTCTCAATGAGATCACAAACAAGGATTGACTGTGACATGAAAGATATTAGGCTAGAAATGTTTAGATCAGGGTTTGGTTGATTTGATGGTTTTGTGCTGGATGGTAGTTTAGGCCTAGGAGGACTAGGTCGGGGCTCTGAAAATCAGATTTGCAGATATGTAATGGGGCAAGGTAGGCACATACTTTAGCACTGTAGAGATATCTTTGTGTATAGGGTAGATTGATACGGTTTCAAAACGAGCATGAATCTCATGAATTATTTTATATCAGAAGAATATGAACAAAAATGCAACAGCTTCTCCAAAACAGAGCATTAAATCAATGAATTTTTTTTATTATCTTAGAAAACAAACACATGTAGCATGGAAATGGAAATGGAAGGTACAATACATTCAAACATATGATCACAGAAGGAAAAACACTGCTAAAGCACATACCACATGAATCCCACTACAATAGCTTCAAATTATGTATATTAGTTCCTGCCAAATTCACAAATAC
This sequence comes from Pinus albicaulis, assembly GCA_034641835.2. NCBI lineage: Eukaryota > Viridiplantae > Streptophyta > Pinopsida > Pinales > Pinaceae > Pinus > Pinus albicaulis. The sequence goes on along the minus strand of CM076574.1, from coordinate 1,284,535,532 downwards.
ACTAGTATCACAAGGCTCAATTCCACAGCATCCAACCTTTGAAAATGATCTTCAAAGGTTCATGCCTTCAAGATCTAGGTTCATGCCTTTGAACCAATTTTCACCATGATTTGGCATTCTTGTATCATGAGATATGGTATCTACTGAAAATATGAAATCAAACCCTGCAATAGTAGCCTTTTCTCCTTTCAAATTGGTGGCAAAAATATCTGTAAGTTTCTCATGGTAACCTACCTCCTGCACCCTTTGATGAAACCCTAAACAATTGACATCTTCAAAGCACTTCTTGATGAATGAAGAGGAAGTGATTTCATTCCAATTGGAAGGCTCAAAACTCAATATTTTTCCCCCTGTGTTATACTTCCTTTTCTCTTATGGTGATGAGTCAACTTCCATTCTTTCAAAACCCTAGGTGGAAAGCAGTAAAACAGTGAAATTTGCAGCTATGAGTGAATGAGGTGATGAGATGGATTTGGGAGTTTCCTACATTTTTGAGAAAATTTAGGAGGGTAAGGAATGATGTTAATGAGTAGGGGAAAATGGAAATTTGGGAAATGAGTGAGGGGAGGGGGTGGTAAATAGCAAAACACAGTCCTACCCTAGAAAGACACAGGGTAGACTAGGGTTTATAGGGAAAATGATAGAAATGATGGGAAATGGTTGTGTAATGTATGCAAGTGGTCTACTAACTGTAACTATAGGTGTAGGGGCAAGAAAAATAGGGTTTTGAACAACAATTTAGCATTTGGAAAGCAAAACCATGAATTCTAAGAAAACCCAAGGAGAAAAGGCTTTTCATTAAATTCTCTTGATAACAGTGCGAAGGTGGAGATGGAAGGCTTGGACTTACTTCTTGAAGAGGCTAGAGGTTGTAATAGTTGGAGTGAAGCCTCAAAAACTAATTTTGACTACTAAAATCCACTTATGCAAAACTTTGCCCCGTGCGCAGCGCCCGTGTGCAGCGCAGTGCTTCTATGCACAGCTCCCTTCTCAGAAGCGCAGCGTGGTGCTTCTATGCGCAGCGAGATCATTTTTTTGCTAGTGAGAGGTAAAAAGTCGATTTTATTACCAATGTGAGAGGAGAGCTCGATGATAGGAGGCTAAAGGAGTGCAAATGAGTTTCGCTTTTGTCTTTTTGGCTTTTTATAAACTGAAGTGACTTCCTTTGAGTGAGGACGGGCCCCACATGTCATTTCCAAGCATAACTTGCATTTTTTTACCTTTGTAACCTTTGGACTTTTTAACCTTTGGAACCTTGTATCTTTAGGAACATGAACTTATTACATAATAGAAACAATAAATTATATTTTGAAATCAAACTTTATTGAATAATCTTGCCTATTACCACTCCTCCAATTGCCAAATTTTATGCATGAAATGACAGATTTGGTGACCTTCAAACCCTAACGACTTAATGGACACACTGAACTGACTGAAATCATGATGGTGATGATTAGAATGATGATGATGATCTTTGAATGATGATACACTCAACTGAGTGATGACAAGGACCAACATGTGAAAATTTTGGAAGGAGTGGGAATAGTCCTAGACCTAATACCCAGAGACCAAATTTTTATTTGAAAAACAAAAATTTGACTATGAGACCTGTTAGTGTTAGAATATGCATTATGCCATCATGATCAAATTACTCTTTTTATATTCATTTTAGGGGTCCCACTCAGAAATTTGTCATCATTCCATTAGGTCATACAAAAAATTGATTCACTGATGGTAGCCCTAGTCATAAAATCTCACTCTCCCTCCAAATTTCACATTTTTTGGCCCACCTTCATGTCTTGCTGAGCATAAAAACACTTTTGAAAAGCTCATTTCCCTCTCCTGGGTTTTGAGGACATTTTTCTTGATTTCATGACATCCATGGTTAAAACCTCAACAAGACTTGTATCCTGATGCTCTTACACCTTCCCCTATCCTTAATATACCTTCCTAAACACTTCCCATCACTCTTAACCCTCAAAATCATCATTTTTCCACAAGCCCTAGCCTATTGCTACAAGAGGTTTGCTGCACTTCTGGAGTGACATTGGGAAAATCAATTTTTCTCCTAGATGGAGTGTACAAATGACTTGCTTGATGAGTCAAATGATAATTAGACAGAGAGAGATTTCCCATGAGCTATCATGAGCTCAATTTGGAGTTGAGGAAGGCCTCCAAAAGTTGTCTACAACAGCACACTGCATTTTTCACCCTCATTCTTCACTTTTTTACCAGTCTTGGGAGAATCAATTTTTGACAGGTCAAATCAAGTCCATTCTACAAACTAAAGGCATATTGGAAAGTAGACAAGATAAGATTTCCAACGAGTTATCCTAGACCTAATTTGGACACCAAGAAGGCCTCCAAAAGTGGTCTGAAAAAAGGTGTTGGGCAAATGCTCAGTTGAGGGCACAATTGCTCTGTTGAGGGCGCAAATGCTCTGTTTGAGGGCGAACACGCTCTGGTGAGGGCACAAATGCTTGACAGATGGCGCAAATGACCAGGAAGCCCTAGAAACTTGTTTAAGTGGCAAAAAAATCATCTTCAAAGCTCCCTCAGTCTACATATCAACCTCCAGCAAATGTGTAAGAAGCTCATGCCATTAAAAATCATTTTCACAAGCTTATGTGTTGAAGTGTTGTAAAAATTGAGGTTATAATTCGGTGTTTGAATTGTTAAAAAAAACCCTAGTATCCCATTACACTTGTGAAAACTCCCAAATTTCACTCCCTTACCCTTTGCATCCTTCCTACACTTATAAAAGCCCATTCCCAAACCCCTAATTTGCAAAATCCCCTTTTCCTAAATCTTTCTCCCAAAACCCTAAGCTCTAGGTGTTACATCTACCTAGGCTCCCTATCCCCAAATCCCTATCCTAAATCTCATTATACTACTACTCCATATCCCCTCCCCCATTTCACGCATCCTTAGCAACATTTCCCTCATTTTCCCTTTCCCATTCCCCATTCCTAAAACATATTTCACACCATCCACTTCCCTAGGGTTTTGATAAAACACCATGGCAAAAGAGGAAGAAAACACATCATTCAGTGAGGGAGAGGAAACAGAGGTGAGGAGGCCATGTTAGCCACCTGTAAAATTTGATTATACCAAAGGTGGCTAAATTTGTTTTGAGCCTTCAAGGAACAATTTTTCCCCTATAAAAAACTGTTGGCTCTTGAAGACTCTTGAAAGCCTCATGCCTCTGTCCAGATCCCTTATTGCTATTTCCATCCTAAAAACCTCTGAAATCCTATAAAAATCCAAAGTCAAATACTGTTGCAGACCCCTTTCTTCCCTTCCTTTTCTTCCAAACTAACCTCTGTTTCTATCCCTCCATTTCCCATGAAAACCCCACAATTTCATGATCCTTCTATTTTCCCTCATCAAAATCCATTTTATAAGGTCTAAGACCCCTTCTTAGCCTTATCGGAACCTCCATTTCCTTTGGAAAAACATTCAAAAAACCATGAAAAATACATATTTCTATGTATAAGGCTTAAGCCCCCTCGGGCTAAACCTCTAACCCCGTTTTCACCCATACGCCTGAGCGCCAGGACCAGGCGCCAAGACCGTCGGGCGCTATCCTTTTAATTTAATTTTCTCCGCCCAAAACCTTAAAAAACCTTTGTAAATCGTATTTTTTGGTTTTAGATTTTATTTCCAAAGTTTTCCGCCGTGTAAATTTTGGAGCGATCGTGACCGTTGATCTGCTCCGCAGATCAACGGAGCGGAGCGCGCCATCCATGTGGTCCCCGCCGACCCTGCGTTGTTTTCTAAAACCCGGCGGTATATTTCGCACCGCCCTCGGGCAAAGGCGGTTTTATCCCAACAGCCAGCGATTCCATACGCTTGCCGCCATGCGTCCCATGCACTGTTTCAAAACCGCCGCGTAATTGTCGTCCCCCGCGCGTTATAGTCCGGACCATGGACGCCCAGCGAAATGAATATCTGTCGTCCGATCTGGGCCCACTGATCCAACGGTTGTTGATCGCCCAAAGCGGCCGACGTTTAACCAAACTGCCCGCACGATAGCTCAGGTCTCCGTGCATCGGAAATTAATCCCCGTCGTCGATCTGATCTGCAGATCGACGGCCCATATTGTGTCGCCCGATTCCGTTGCCCAGTCAACCATTCCTCCGTTTGACTTTCCATTGCCCGATCCCGACCATCGATCATGCGCGATCGACGGCTCAGATTTAATCTCCCTGCTACCTTCTCCGGTTAACCCCGACCATTGGATGATGCCATCCAACGACCACGCGTCCTCCTCGCCTTCCAATGCAGTAAAACCTATAAAAGCAGGATTTTTTAATGTTTTTTCGCATTTTGCAGGGTTCTAAGTCATTTTTCGTGGTTTTCAAGGAAGATCCTGAGAGGGAGGGTGACGACCCGCACATCTTCGATTCATCCACGGAAATCATCAGCAGGGTTGAAATGCATGTCTCGTCAATGTTTTCACAGGCATTGGTGCCTTATAAACACTGCGCAGCCCGGCACGACAGCAAGAAACCATGAAACAGGCACAGTCAAGGATTATCAGTGTCAAAGACCAGAAGATGATCAGAGCAAAGATTAATGGACAGATCAGCGGGGATTATGGCTAAGACAGTTATCAAACGCCTAATCCCCAATCTAAAACATCGTTTAAGGAAAACCTAAAGTGTTTTTGTCAGACAGAAAGTCTCCACCGCCACATTTGAGGCAAATTGATTCCTCAACAACCACAGAGCCACCTGTTCCTCAAAATGTTCAATCAGGGGCTGAAGTTATTGCTCAGAATCAAATATCTGCCTCACATCATCACCAAAGGGTAAATTTTGCCAGGAATTTAATGACAGAATGTCGGCAGAGTAACCCTAGCATCGCACAGAGCCTCAAAGGTCAACAAAAGCTCTCACCGAGCTTAAATCATAAGTGTAAATCAGTTAATGCAGTGAAACACCTGTACAGTTTCTTCATTGAGCCCCCCAAGGGCCAAGAAACATTAAACTCTGTATTAATTGTATTTGAGATCTTTTATCAGATCTCACCTCCTCATCCTTCTATAAATACTTCAGTAGAAGATGAGTGAGGGGTTGGTTGTTGATGTAATTGCTGAAGCATTGTATGTAACTGAGCTGAAGACTCCTGATTGTAAATAGTGATTTCACTGGCTCTTGGAGCTCTGCTTGTAACAGATAAGTTAGGTTGTGAAAGAAAGATGAATTAACACATTGGATGTGAAGATTGTAACTGGTTTGGAGCATCAATACAAGCTGATTTATGGGATCCTGGTCTATGTTGACGGTGATGTTGTTCTTATCGTAACTTGTGATTTTGTTTCCGTTTTCATTATGTTTCATTTTCTGCTGTAAAGAACAGTTTAAACAGTGGTAGGACCTACTGTGTACCAGTAACCTTCTCTGGCTGAGAAATCTTTATTTAAATGTTTTCTTTCAATTGTGTTATTTGAAAATGATTTAATTCAGTTTAAACATAGGAATGTTGGCGTTCCCTCGTCCTGTTGTCTTGGATGAATATTATTTTTGAATGTTACTTTCAGTATATGTTGTGTGAAGATGAACTGAGGAAGATATTGTGAGCCCTGGTCCCAGTCTTGTTTGCGTATCTATTTGATTGTTTCCCTTAGAATGTGTCAAAAGCTGGATAGTTTCAAAGCACTTACCAGATCTTAGGCCATTCTGTGTTATCTCTGTGACTGTCTTGGAAGTAGCTAAGTAAAGAAGAGCTAGGAGAGGATTTGTGGTGAGCCCGGCCCGCTAGTTTCTACTCCAAAAGTTGCCTTCAAGTTTCCCTTCGTTTTTTATATGTTTTCTATTGGAAGTGTATCAAAGGCTGGCTAGTTTCAAAGTACTTACCAGATCCTGGTTTGCTTTCATGTTTTTCTTAAGTGCCTGGTCAAAGGCTGGCTAGTTTCAAAGTACTTACCAGATCCTGGGCTGCTCTTTGTTCTGCATCTGTTTTTTTCCCCTTCTTGATGTATCACTCCATTCCATAAATCAAACCTTAAAGAGATCCTTAGGCATAGATGACTTGCCCCATAGACCACTCTTGCCTCTTGCTGTTCCAATTAAATCCTATTATGACTCCATAGCCCAATGGACTAAAAACCTGCCATCATTTTTCTTCTTGATCAAAGCTTACTCTTTTGCTTGCAACTTCTCACCTTTGAACCTTTTTTACATTTGGGACTTTCCACCTCTAACAGTAATTATGTTCAACCATCCAAAAACAAAACAAAACCCTTGGTCTTCATAACTAGCCTAATCTTATTACCCCAAACTTCAAAGACATATCCATCTTTGCACTTATTGGAGAGATCCCTCTCCGGATTCAGGAGGGCTAGATCCTAGAATCCCAAAGTTGGTTGAAACGATGTTGTTTCTGTAATTGGACTCTGCCAATCTTGCTAATAAATTACAGATACCTAACAGGCCACATAAAGTGGGAAGAGCACTCAGACTTGAAACTATCAACACAAGGGAACTCTTGATATCTCCATTGATAGTCACTTGTTTCAAACATGTGGGCTGCTTTGATTTCTGTGAATTGGTCCATAACTACAAACCCTAATCAAGCAGAAAGAGAAGGGTAAGTTGGATTTGCTCATTAATGCCTCCCTGATAGCATAGCATACCATATTAGGTCTCCATGAAGTAAGTTTGAAGCAATTTTGAGAACATTTGAAGAAAATTTGGGAAAATTTGAAAAACTCTTCGAAGGCACATTTTCCATAAATGTGATGTTTGGTCACCTTTTTTCATAGCATATTGTGGCCAAAAAAAAATGAATTTTTGGAAACTGGAGGAGGTTGTTGTTCCCAATATATCAAAGTACAAAAACCTCTCTCAGTTTTGCAAAAAACTTCATGGTTAGTGAGATATGTTTCCATATTGGAGGCCAATTTTTCCAGAAAAATCAGAATTTTTACACAATTTGACTGTCATTTGCGCAGCGCCCTAGGCGCTCCGCAAATGTTTGGGGCATTTTTTGAGGGAAATAAGACCGCCATTGGATTCCTAAAGACAAATTCATTCCAAAAAACCATGTTTCCAAACTTGGTTTGCAAATTTGATAGGTCAAAAGGTCAAAAAACCACCTAAAACTCACATTTCTGCCCCTGTTTTGACGTAGGCACTGCGCAAATACCAGTCTTGGGAGAATGACATTTTGAGGGGGCAAGTGAACTTCATTTTTGAAATTGAAGGCATATCCGGAAACTAGACTTGAAGGGCTTTCCAACGAGCTATCATGGGCCCAATTTGGAGACCAGGAACACACCCAAAATTAAGCTGCAACATGGAGGGCGCAAATGACCATTTTGCTGATATTTTTGGTTTTTCACTAAAATTTTGACTTTACTTCAGAAATTCATGTTTCTGCCTATGTAATTAATGATGGTAAATGTAATTATACTATGGATAGGTTACCTAGGGGTAGATTCATTAGGTAAAAGTTATCCTTAAGTCAAAGGAGTCAGTTTGAATGTATTTAGGGAGGAGTCACTTAGAGCTCCCAACACTCTAAGTATCATTTCAGATTATTGTGGATCAGCTCCTCAACTTAGGGATTCAACCCCTGAGGTTGGGAGAGGTTGTTTGAGGCCTACATCATGTAATTTTTTACTCATTTTCAAAGGTTGGAATCAGTGTGGATGTTAGCTTGTTAATCAAGGAACTATTGTACTCGATTTTTCCCAGTTAATAAAGAAGAGTTGCAGCTATTTTTTGAGATACATGTGGTATGATGTTTATCATTGTTTTTCCTTCAGTTTCATATGTTAGAATGTGTCGTATTCATGTTCATTACATCTCTATGGTATGATTTCTATCAAGTTGATAGGCAGAACACATGCTTGCTCATGCTCTGCTTTGGGAAAGATTTCATAATTTGTCCATTTTCCTCTGTTTAAGAAGAATACATCTCCCATGATCTTCCTAGCTTCTCATCAATCCTAAAACCATTTTATCACAGTCATATTTGAAGTGGTAAGCCTTATTCCTACCTTGTCCCATTGAATCCCTGCAACCCTATCTCATTTGCCCTGACCTAGCTCCCTTGACCTAATATCTTCATCCAGTGAAACCCAACCAAATCAAATCAAATCAAAACAAACCCTGCACTCATATCTAGCCTAAAAACCCTAATTCCTCCAGCCCTCTTGGCTGTGACCTTATGGAGAGAGCCCTCTTTGTTTTGGTAGGGCTAGCTACCAAGCCAAAAGTTTGGTCTATGGTTACCTCTATTGGGGTTCCTTCTTTAGCCTTGGGAATCTGGCGGAGTGATAACAAGACCCTAACAGGACATGATAAGAGCCCATTTGATCACTGGTGACAAGTTGTATACACTGACACTAATAGGACGAAGTTTCTCTAATATTATACAAGAAGGAAGTTGTTGATCTCCCTAAGTTGAGAGGGAGCTTGGTTAGAAGAAACGATATATCTTCCCATGTTAAGAGAGAGGACATCAGACATATTATGACAGTTATAGTAAATACCTTGAAGAAAAAATGAAACCAATAAATGAAGACTAATGGATTTGCAAACAAAATATTTGATAAGTATTGAGCTTGTATTTGGTGCTACTGAAGAATTGAAAGAAAAGGAAAGCTTCTGACAAGTTGTATATGGATAACTTGATGATGATATGAGTAGCGTCAGAATAATTGAGGACCCCGAAGGTTTGTGTTTACTTGTATATATATTTGAAGTTTTATTATTAATTGGGGTTGTGAATGTACAGGAGTTTTTCGTAAAAAGGTTGAACGTTTGAAGCACGCTGGGAGTGGTGGATATATATATCTGATTTAGTTTATAAGGAGAGATGAAGCATCTTGTGGCAACAAGATGCTTGGTAGGAAATTTGGCCGACCTATGTGTTGATGTCCAAATCCTAAAGTTAGAAGGGTGGCGTTGGTCATGGAGCTTTGACCTTGGATACGCACCTAGATCCCTAGGTTGGTGTTAGAGCTTAAAAGTCTGATGGTACCTAGTGTAGCTAAAGCTTGAGCACACCTTAATCCCACCCAATTAGATTACCCTGGTCAAGTATCTAATATGTAGCACTGCATGTGTTGTGACTATTCATAGAGTATACCACTTTGAGATCTTCCATGTACCTATGTATACATGTAATTATGAATACCTCCTTACTTAAGAGAGAGTGTTGAAAAATGTAAATAATGTTGGTCTTCATAATTGTATTTGAGTCATGATGTAATGTATTTGTCAAAATAAAGAAAAAGACATTTTATTATAAAGGAAATTGACTTATTAAAGCATGGGTTTCATGCTTGGGTCAATGGTTCTTAGTTCAAATCCTCCATTGTAGACTTCTAAGGTTTATGTCAAGTGTCCTTGTCCATGTCACAATGTAAAAGACCCTTCTTGGGCTTTGTCAATCAAGAAAGAAATTTATTTTCATGTATAGGTCATTTAGGCCTCCTCCAACAAGTCGGCCTCAAAGAAGGACAAGTTGATCTCATCAAGGGAATTTGACCTCACATAACCATTATAAAACATAGTTTTAAAACTAGGTCAGTCTGACTAGGAATCAGCATGGTTGACCGAGCCATACCCCTACCCGGACCGACTAGGTCAATTATCCGGTTTGGCAGTGGGTCTGTTACCGAACCATCCGAGTTGGTCACAGATTCAGTTGGTTCGGTAATGGACCCGCCAAACTGACCGAGCTCGACTTAAATTGATCGTTCTCGGAGGCGGGAGAAAAGGCGAGTTAGGCAAACTTGAATCAATTTTTTTTTGTTTAAACTATTTCCTAGCCCCTCTACCCTTCTCCCACGATTATAAAGGTGACCCAACCCCCTCATATTTCCTCACAACTATATCATTGCATTTATGTGAGCATTTGTGAGGATTTTGTGAGCAGTTGGAGTTGGTTTTGGGAGCAGCATTAAGGAGGTTCTTAGGCGATCTTTGGAGCAACATTAAGGAGTTGGTTTTTGGAGCAACATTAAGGAGTTGTATTTTTGTTCTGATCTCTATATATTACATATTTTGGACACTACACTTAGTGCCATTTTGATATAATAGATATGTTCATGAGCATGCTTTGATCAAGTGATGTTGTCTCTCTATTATTCTAATGCTTTGAGTTTGGAAACATGAATGAAAATATATGATTTTTCATTAAAATTAAATATTTAATGTACTTTTTACGAAAGACTGGATCATTGGAATCAACTAGTCTGAGTCAAAGTTTGAGTCTGAGTTAACCCTCTCCTTGTTCCGAGACTGAGTCCGATTTTTAAAACTATGTTATAAAATGGCAACAAATAAACTCATTTGGAGCACATCCACAAGAAGTTCGATCTGTAGTAACTAGAGGCAGAAAAAGGGTGTGAAATCCAAGGACACGGAACGAAACCCTAGCGAAGGAAAAGGAAGTCTTTGTCAAGAATAAGTCGTCGAATTTTCTCTCTCCTTGTCTCACACGTGCGAAGTTTTTGTGTTGTTGGAAGGGCCGAAATTGCGGTACTATAGCTGGGCCGAAATTGCAGCACTGTAGCTGGGCCGAAATTGCAGCACTGTAGCTGGGGGTCGAAATTCTGGATTATTGATGTGTTGAAGCTACTAGACAAGAAGAGACTATTGGAATTTGTTGAATCATCTCAGAAGGTTGACTTGCTGGAGGAGGAAGGTCTTTTCCGTCTAAGGTCTTGGTATGTCTCAATTTGATTTACTAGTGGAAGAGTTTGATTGGGTTTTCCCCTAAAGAGGGGTTTTAGCCCCGGCTGAGTGCCTCCAACTAGTGTCATTGATCTTCATGTTTTGATTTGATGATTGCTTGATGAAACAAAGATACAAGAAGAACATAAAGAAAAGATAATTAATCAACACAAGAAAATCTTTCTACCTTTCTAATTTTCTAACACTTCAGTCTTAACACGAGACCCAATTTATTTGTGAATCTCCTCTTAGACATAGTCAACCCATAATCGCTCCCAATCTGGAAGCTTTTCTCTGGCACAAATTCCATCTGTGAAGGCTTGCCACGACTTGGTGAAACCCAACAGTGAAAATTCACCAAATCTCTATCTAGAAATATCTCTCCCACACCATCCAACTCTTCCTTGGCTAAACTTGGTGAGGTGAGACACCACAAAATCCGACTTGGACATTTTAATACTCGTGAGCTTTTCCTTCAAAACCAAATTTTTGGCCTCGCTCGAACCTTAATAGAGATCAATGATGCCTATCCACATGGCTTTGGTTGTCTTCTTCCCAGTCAAGTGAGGAATAATGTGGTCTTTGACTCCCTCCACGATGATTCTTCTTGCCTCGGCATCCTTCCTGTTATGTTGAGCCAATTGTCGAGGTTCAATGGATGTAGTTGGTACATTATCAACAGACTTCCACACCCCTTGCTCCTCCAGCACCATTGCTATCCTTTCACACCAAGAATAGAAGTTGGACACATTGTCCAATATGTCCTCAAATATGGGAACCTGATACACCATATTGCCCAAACGCACTCCCCAAAAATCCTAGCGGCCAAATCAATCTGGTAAAATCACTCCCTTTGAATCGCAGAACCCACTCTAAAGATAAAAACTATGTTTGGTCTTCAATCAGAAGCCAAGCTCTAATACCATGCTAGACTTCCTTAAAACCTAGTAACCAATTCAAAATTTTGTAGTGTAAAGACCAAAAATACAAACCATTGTTGCACTGGAAAATTAAATTGCAAATACACTGAGTTTCTAACTTAGAATATGTTAGTGTCAGTATTTGCATCCTGACATCAGTTATCAAAAATCCTCTTTTCATATCATTTTAGGAGTACCACTCAGAAATATTTATTCACTCCACTAGGTCATGCAAAAAAATAGTCATTGATGGTAGCCCTAGCCCAAAAAAAATCACTCTTCCTCAAATTTGATTACTTGTTGGCATAGTTCATACCTTGCTGACTGTACACCATTCATAAAGTCAATATTAGTCATGTCATCTTGAAATTCAGTCCTTCAAGGTCTCATTGTTGGAAATACTGAGAGGGGGGCGAATCAATATTTCTTTTCAATTGTTAATTTTACCAGTTAGCTCACCTATATTTAGAACACAAAATGAACAATAAGAATAAATGCTTTTATTAATTTCTTCTTTACAATAAATCAAGTACAATATATGTAGGGCTCCAATCCTAGATGAAGACAACAATCTTCAATCTCCCAGGCTCCAACCTGTATTTGCCAAGCACCTACTTGGACTTCCAAGGCTCCAACCTTGTCAATTCTGAGGCACCAACCTCAAGGGCTCCAACCCTATATCCGGTATAGGCTCCAACCTGGTCTCTTGAGGACTCCTATCCTATAGGGCTCCAACCCTATCTTCCAAGGCACCAACCTTGTCAATTTTGAGGCACCAACCTTGTCAATTTTGAGGCACCAACCTCAAGGGCTCCAACCCTATATATCTAGTACAGGCTCCAACCTAGTCTCTTGAGGACTCCTATCCTCTAGGGCTCCAACCCTATCTTCCAAGGCACCAACCTTGTCTCTATGAGGCTCCAACCTCCTGCTTCAATTCATCAAGATATATTTGTATGTACTTCACGGCTCCCAATGTCTTCTTCAACGAGCCCTGACAATCTTCAGCTTACTCTTCACTGTAGTCTACACATCACGTCATCAATGACAACCTTTTCTTCTTAGAGGGTGTCACCACTGCTCTTCATCGTACCCAAACAAAGATTTCCAAAAGTCACCTCATGATTGCTTTAACGATCAATAATGTCTCCAAGATTAGCTAAGGCTTCTCAACAAGATGTCTTCAATTGGCTGCACTAAGCCTTAAGGTCTGCACGTCTTCACAAGATTCTATCATGCATGGGCTCTGCTCAATAATGCCTCCAGGAAGATCTTCATCAAGCTTCAACTATGCATGAGGGTTTATTCCAAGAGTATCTTCACTTATCAATGACAACTTTCAAAGAAGATGTCTTCAATAGTATTAATGTTTTTCACAAGTGGGATTCTTCAAATTGTCTTCAACACAATGTTCTAAGATTGCCATGATGCTTCAATACTCTTGCCTCAAGGGTTCTTTAATGAGGTTGCTTAAATATCTTCAATGACTGCTCTAAAGATGCTCCAACATCTGTTATCTTCAAGTTTCACAAATAATCAAAATACCTTTCAATGCTTCAAGGATGTTTTCTATACAGATTGCTTCAAGGTACACTCAGAACGTATCACCAAGACTTTCATGTCTTCAATTTTTTAATGTAATCTTCAGGTCAAATAGGCTTCACAAGATCTGCAAAGTATTGTGCTTCCAAACTTCCAAAGAATGTGTTTCCAAGGTCACTGGTTCACTGGTCCAAAAAGAAAATTATCTTTGTGCAAGTTTTATCCCTTTATAGGTTTGGAAAGAATATGTTCTCCACAAATCAAGGTGTAGATGGTTTCCACAGGTAAGTCTCCAAACAATCCAAAATATTGACTTTAATAAAAGGTCTAAGGTACTAAGGTATCAGTGCAATCCTTAATGCAACCAAGCCACAACTTTGTTTGTTGCAATCTAGTCACTTGACAACCTATCCGAGCCTCTAAAAACAGGCCTGTGTCTCCTTAAGACAAGTCCGAGTCTCCTATATTATAGATTTGTCCTTTAGAAAGTGATATGAGCTTTACTATGAGACTGCCCACAAGCTAACACTTCGTATTCTTCAATAGTCCCCTCAAATGAGCTCCTGTAGGCTTGTTCTGTTGCGGACTGTAAAGAAATGCCCAAAACAGTGATCTTAAAAGTCCTCCTCGACCTTCTTTTTGAACTGTTCTTCCTGTGGTATATGTCTGTAATTTTTTATCGAAAATTGGTGATTGAAATGAGGATCTGCAGTCTTATATTTATAGTGATTCGTCTTTATGAAAAGACCCGTCTTTTGGGCTAGAGGGCCGACATGAAGGCACTGAGCATAGGTCGGCTAGGCCTTAAAAAATATTATTTTTAAACTTGAAAATTCATTTTCTCACAAACCACTGGGAGTTTCGGGGCGTGTAAGGGCTCATTGGAAAGAGGAAAAAATCCTCTTTAAGATGGTCTAGGTCCCATTGAGAAAGGTTGCCTCTAAAGTGGTGAAAAACATTTTTCTTTGTTACTGCCCTTGAATTATTTAGTGCAAAAAATGATTAGGACAGCAAGAGCTTCTTCATTGTCATATGTCACCAAGTGTTTTTTTTTGTAAGTGAGGTCTCCACTTATTATGTCTTTAATCATCATATGTCATCAAGTGATCTCCAATTTCTTCATTGTCCATGTCATCAAGATAGTGCAGTGATATGTCATTAACCATATGCAGCATCAATAAGAAGGACTCCTTCGTCAAGAGTAAGGACATCAACATGATTTCCAGGGCATCTTCATCAAGAGCAAGGATACATGAGGTTATGGTGTCTTCATGGTTAGTTCGAGGACATCATTGTGATCAATAGTCATTTGGGACAAGACTTCTTCTTAGTGGCTTGACGTCATAATGGCATCACTATCAAACAAGAGGGACTTGTGATTATGAGTAAGGACATCATCATAATATACATGAGGTTATGAAATCACAAGAATATTTTCCATCCCAATAATGCCATATTGACATCAATGACAACCTTGACTAACAATCTCCCCCTTTGTCATTGATGGCAATATTATTTCCCTTCAACATTCTCTCCCCCTTTGACATCAATGGCAAACGGGGTGCCCAAGTACTCCCCCTGTCGAGTTGCTTCTTTTCTTCATCAATAGTAATTCTTCATAGGTATGTTACTCCCCCTGACATGGTGCTCTTCCTTCTGGAAATGTGGTCCATGATAGATGTTTTTACATTTCTTCATGTGATGAACCAACTCCCCCTTCCTACATAAACTCCTCTTGCTCAAGAAATATTGCTTGCTCTGTGATCTAATGGAAAAAAAAAATATCTTCAAAAATGGTTCACTAGATGAGAAGGGATTATGTTCTTCAATGCTCCTGAGAGATTATCTAAAAGATGATTGTCCATCTATGGCCCTTTCGTGGAATGATCACAAGCTCCCCTAGCTGTATGCATGGTCTCCTTTTTGGCAAATTCTTACCATCAAATACTTGGAATATCACATCTGCCAGGGATGTCTTCATCAAATCAACAACATGTGTTGTTGGATGGATTGTTCAAGAGACTTTCGGATCCAATTTCCTTCCTTTTCCACACTTGTGTAACTTTCTTCTCTGGCTTGTTTGTCATGGTTTTAGGGACCCAAGTCAAGTTATACTCACGAGCCATATGTCCAATTTTATGGTAATTGAAGCACTCCATCTTGTTCATGAATGAGAAATCATGACTTCTTCTTGCAAAATTGCTTCTAGGAGATTGACAGGGACCATTATATTTGTCTTTGTGATATGCCCGACAATCTTTTTCCATGTGCCCAAAGTTTGTACAAGAATAGCAATATCCAAGAAATATACTTTGGTACCTGGGTGATGAAGAGTTCCTTGAAGCACTCTTGAAGTCTTTTTGCCTTGGGATTCTTTGATGATATTCATTGCCTTTTGTATTCTTGACACCATATGCAAGTCTCCTTAGAGTAGAATTTCTTCCATTATTGTCTTGATTCTTCTCCTTGCCTTTGTTGGAACTGGGAGCATCAACATTTCTTTCTAGGTTCCTCACATCTTTGTTGTTTGAAGCATTATCATTCTTGCTTGAGGATTCACCTGCAGAGCCAAGATCTGATTTATCAAGGGGAGACCTTTGCTAACTTAAGATGTCATCTAGGGTTTGAGAGCTTTTCAAGTTTTTATCCAGTAATTCAACTTCCTTTTCAAGAAAGACAATTTCTCCTTTATTATAGTTTTATCCTTTAGAAAGTGATATGGGCTTTACTATGAGACTGCCCACAAGCTAACACTTCGTATTCTTCAATAGTCCCCTCAACTGAGCTACTGTAGGCTTGTTCTGTTGCGGACTATAAAGAAATGCCCAAAACAATGATCTTAAAAGTCCTCCTCGGTCTTCTTTTTGAACTGTTCTTCCTGTGGTATATGTCTGTAATTTTTGATCGAAAATTGGTGATTGAAATGAGGATCTGCAGTCTTATATTTATAGTGATTCGTCTTTATGAAAAGACCCGTCTATTGGGCTAGAGGGCCGACATGAAGGAACTGAGCATAGGTCGGCTAGGCCTTAAAAAATATTATTTTTAAACTTGAAAATTCATTTTCTCACAAACTACTGGGAGTTTCAGGGCATGTAAGGGCTCATTGGAAAGAGGAAAAAATCCTCTTTAAGATGGTCTAGGTCCCATTGAGAAAGGTGGTCTCTAAGGTGGTGAAAAACATTTTTCTTTGTTACTGCCCTTGAATTATTTAGTGCAAAAAATGATTAGGACAGCAAGAGCTTCTTCATTGTCATATGTCACCAAGTGTTTTTTTTTTTGTAAATGAGGTCTCCACTTATTATGTCTTTAATCATCATATGTCATCAAGTGATCTCAAATTCCTTCATTGTCCATGTCATCAAGATAGTGCAGTGATATGTCATTAACTATATGCAGCATCAATATCCTTTGTCAAGAGTAAGGACATCAACATGATTTCTAGGGCATCTTCATCAAGAGCAAGGATACATGAGGTTATGGTGTCTTCATGGTTAGTTCGAGGACATCATTGTGATCAATAGTCATTTAGGACAAGACTTCTTCTTAGTGGCTTGACGTCATAATGGCATCACTATCAAACAAGAGGGACTTGTGATTATGAGTAAGGACATCATCATAATATACATGAGGTTATGAAATCACAAGAATATTTTCCATCCCAATAATGCCATATTGACATCAATGAAAACCTTGACTAACACTCATTAGGTCTTTTAGGGTTTTCCAAGGTTTCATTAGGTCATTAGGGTTTCCAAGATCCAATAAAATTTCATCTCCACTGCATAAGGACTGTTGCCACGATGTGCTCAAAAGAAAATGAGAATATTATGAAATCAATAGTATAATCAGGACTTATCAAAACAGGGGCAGTGGTCAAGGAAAACTTTACTGAGTTGAAGGACTTCCGTGCATCTTCAGACCACTTCACATCATTATCTTTCTTCAACATATTTGTCAACTCCCTAAGATGCTCAGCCAAATTAGGAATGAATCTACGTAAGAAATTCATCTTACCATTGAATGCTTGTATTTCCTTTTTGTTGCTAGGTGACTCATCCTGCTCATAAAATGGTGATGATGGTGGTGATGGTGAAGGAGTAGGTGACGTGGGCTAAGGTGATGAAATGGTAGGCACTATGGGCTGAGATGGAGGCATATATGTAGTAGGGTGAGATGAAAAAGGCACATTTTCAGCATGTGGAACTTATGGAGCAGTGAAGATGTCATTTGCTATGAATGTGTCCCATGAAATGTTCAACTGGTTAATTTGATGGAGGACAATGATTTTGATCAAAGAGTGGTGGAAAAGACTATTCATTTGATGGTCAAACTCTCTTTTGCACAATGTATGCCATTTTATCTATGCTCCTGAAAATATAGTACAGGATATTAATGAAGTGAACAAAGTTCCTTCTCAAGTTAAGTACTCCAGAAAACTTGGAATATAAAAATATCCATGAGAATACAAATATTTAATATTAAAATGTATGATGAATGAAGTGATTGATAATTACAAATGAGACCTACTTATATACCTAGGCAGGTGCCTCTTCACGAAAGGTCATGTCTCATCAGACATGGCCTTTCAACCTAATTACTAATTAACAAATTAATCATTTTTTACATTATTTTATTCATTGCATTGCCTTCCTCCTCAAAAAGCTTGTTGATGAAAGGCCTTGATTTATTTTCCTGCTACAAATGTCTTCTTGTCTCGAGGAAATCATCCTTGTCGATGCAAGTTGATATGATCCTCTAAGTGACAAACAAAACTATCGCACTAAAAATGGATTGGACCATCCTAAATCAATCTGTTGTGGAATCTTACGGCAACTTGAAACTTGTGATAAATTATCACTTGAGCGGATTGCACTGATATTAGTATTCTTCGAAACATCAGCTTGTTGTTTATGTTCTGAATACGTAGCTTCGTCGAGTTGTCTGCTCTCGTGATTTGGATGTCGATAGGGAACATTTTTGGTTTGACTTCTTTGATTTTCTTCTGGCGAGGATGTTATTGACTTGGTTACAGAACCTTCACTTAGAATGTTCCTCATCTAAACTGCAATATCTAAGTTTGCATCTTCTGCAACTTGCTTGTCTTCTTCTTGAGTTATGACATTTACTGGACCAATGTTCTTTTTTTCTTCAACTTGAACTTCTACATTTTAAAGTTTCGATGATTCATTTTCAACAAGTTGTTGCACCTTGTTTTCTAATGACTTCTTGTCCTTCTTCAGCTTCTTAATTTGCATTAGTAAATTTTCGTTGTGGTCCTTGAGGCGAGCAACTTCTTCATTCTTGTTCGTGGTGATTTTGTCAATTTCTTTTTGCATATTTTGGATAGCCTTTTTACTTTCTTGAAGAACTGCTTCTGAGATATCTAATATGTCTTCCGGTGTGACTGAATTCGGCTTCATTGTGACATCTTGTAATGTTATTTTTTTCTTTTCGTAAGAAAATGTCAAAAACTTATTTTTCGTATTAAGGATGAATGACCCTAGTGATTCCATCCAAAGCGAACCCAAAACTATATCAGTATCGTTGCAAAATAAGGTTTTAACAGTGAATTGCGAGACAAAGGAATACTCCCCAATACTTAAGTGTAAATTCTCTATATCGTATTGTTTGTCATTTGCGTTAAATGAATTTGTTTCAGTTATATTTGATTCAGGAATCACTAATTGGTTAGCACATTCGATACTAACATAATGATTCTTTTGAGTAAGATCGATAGATATGAGAACCTCATTTCCCGCAAGTGACCATTTGATTTCAATTAGCGCATAGACACACATACTATAATTTTTAGGATATCTTCCAGCCTTCAATTCCGATTTAGATGTCATTTTTGCTTATAAATATGACTTTCTTCAAATTCCTTTAATAGTCTTTATGATACTCTCTTTTTTTCTTTTTTCTTTTTCTTTTTAATTTAAAATTTTAATATATCTTCCTTTCGACTTTTCTTCTAAACTTAATACTTTTTCTCTTGTATATTTATTCCATACTCGTAAAAAAAGTTTAAAAAAAAAAATACCTTGATATTTCCTTGGGTTACACTTTATATAGTGTAAACTTTTATAACTTAATAAAAGGATATTCTTATACTTTAATAAAAGGATATTCTAGAGATTCCTTTTTTTATAAGTTTTTATGACTTTTTTTTACATACAAATTATATAAAATATATAATTGCAATTTACATATAATATAGAATTAGAATTTATATAAGGTTCATAAACTTTAACTTCGTTATGTATTGACCGAACACACAATTCGTTCACACCTTTTCGATTTTGAGTTTACACCGTTCGGAATCAAGAACTCCCAAATTAAAAGACACGTAATCGTAATCGTAACCTGTTACCGTATTTCACAGGTTGACTGCACCGTGGGGAGGTGAGACGCTGGTAGGGGGACGATGTCGATGGTGGATCGAGCGGCTGCGGTGGTGGTGGATCAGATTTTTAAGCGAGAAGTGGGTGTGATACGATGGACAAGGGAGCTCGCAAAGCTGCAGCGGTTTGACAAGGTGAATTTGATGGAAGAATGTTGTAATTACCAAAATAATCGTCAGCGTAGATAGACGGGTTGTGGTCTTGTGCGGGCAGTCTATTGGAGATTGTAGTGATGAGATGGAACAACAGATGGCGCGACGGCGTTTGGAGCAGTGATGGCGGAAAATGTCTGAGGCAGCACGGCAGCGTATGCAGCGGACAGTGGCACTAAACAGATGGGAGACAAAAAAAAAAAAAATTACAGATGACAGCGAGAGTGTCACGATGTATGAGGTTGACAACGGAATGGGTTTAGACAGTGGATTGGGAAACGGTAGATGGGCGAAACAGAAACGGGAATGTAATGGAGCGTCGCGTGGATGAGAGGAAGTGAGTGTCTTGTTTCTACAACACTGACGGAGGGCCTACGGAAAAGCAACGATGCTAGTTCGAGGTCAATTTGTAGTGATCTCTTGGTGACGTCCGCAATTCTTCTATGGCATCAGCTTTCATGTAATACAACTTCTTCTTCTTCCTTTTTTATATTAACCCTTATCTTGTCTGTTGTAGATGGCTAGTCGACGGTTGAGGTGGTGGAAGCAACGATGTTCGGTGGCACGGCCACAACATAAGTTCGTTGTGGCTATGTGCCAAGGTAAGATGGTTATTGAACGTGGTATTTAGAGGCGGTTGTATTTTAGCTACGGTTGCAGCCTTTTTTATTTAAATATTTATTTTATTATTGTCTATTTGTTTTTCTTTTCTTTTAATAATATTTTTTTATATGATTTTTTTTCTGGCTTTATATGTAACCCTTTTTTTCTTTTCCCTCTTTCTTTCTTTTTAATATATATATATATATATATATATATATATATATATATATATTGTTTTTTAAAATATATATACTCTTCCTATTTTTTTTTAATCCATAATTTTGACCCTTTTTTAACTTCTTTAAAAATGGCCAAGGGCCTCTGATGAAATCAGCGAACAGAGAAACTCCAAAAGTGTAGCGAAACGCTTCAACGGCAACAATGTTGACGATTTTTACAATCAAAGACCTGGATCGAAGAGCGCGGCTTTGTGTAGTGTGAGCGGCCAAAAGATCGAACTGCTCTGATACCAAATGAAGTGAACAAAGTTCCTTCTCAAGTTAAATACTCCAGAAAACTTGGAATATAAAATTATCCATGAGGATACAATATTATATATTAAAATGTATGATGAATGAATTGATTGATAATTACAAATGAGGCTTGCTTATATACCTAATCAAGTGCCTCTTCACGAAAGGTCATGTCTCATCAGACATGGCCTTTCAACCTAATTACTAATTAACTAATTAATCATTATTTACATTATTTTCTTCATTACAATTAAGCAAATTAACTCTTGTGAAGTGCATGAGCAGTCTAATGTGATAAGTGTAAAGTCTAGAGAACCTCCCTTCACAAGAGAAATACTTCATGATGATCTTCATCATGGGGGCATACCTATTAAGAAGATAGTTGAAAGGAAAGACTCTCTTCTTCATAGTTAAATGGCTCATAGTAATGATCCTCCAAATCTTTGGATTTGAACCACCTCTCACCCATGTTTGGAATCCCTGTGGCATCAGCAATGATGGATGTAGACACTGTGAAAGTCACACCTGCTAGGGTTACTTGATTGTCTTTGAGGTTTACAATGAAGAGTCTGCTCAAAACAGGGTGATGTTGTACCCTTTCAATCATGTTACAAAACTCAAGGCAACCAACATACTGAAAGCATGAAACTGTCATTGGTGAAGCTATCAATTCTCCAGTGTTGGTGGGCTCTAGCCTTACGATTCTCCCTCCTTTGTGTGGCCTTCTCTGTTGTTATAGTCTCTATCTTCTTCCATTGTGTCTTGTTCTAGAAACCCTAGGGGAGGAAATGGGAATGGGAATAGGTATAGGGAGTAGGGATTAGGGTAGGAAAATTTAGGGAGATGAGGGAAGGGGTTAGGGAACTTTGGGGGCTGATAGGAGGTCAAGATACCTAGGGATTTGAAAATGATAATTGGATTATAGGTTTGCGGTAATGGTTGCCTAGGAATTTTAGTGGCCTAGGACTTAGGGTTTTATGGGTAAGGGGTTTAGGGATTAGGAAAGAGTAGTATAGGGGTAGGGATGTGTTGAATAGTGATGTACGAAGGTATTGTAGGGTTTATGGGCAGTAACTTGGGAGTGAGGGAGTGGTACTAGGGTTTTCCACTAGACACTTAGTTAATTTTATCATGAAGAAAACCACCATAAAAATGACATTTAGGAAAGCAAGGAGGCAATGATTTTGTATCACTTACTTGAGAAAGAAGGAAAGAAGCTTATGCTGAAAATTTGGAAGAGTTTGAGGGTGATTTGATGCTTCTAGTGCTCACTGGGCAAAAGCGCAACACCTTGCCCAGGAGCACAGCCCCTGAGGTAAAAAAGGCAGCGCCAAAAGCTCTAAGCGCAACGCCTATTGCCTACGTGCAACACTTACTTCCTATGCGCAGCACCAAGAAAAAATTCGCCTCTGACTCTGCAAATTTGACTTCTTTGGACTGAGGGAGTGCAAACTCGACCTTTGGATGTGCAAATAAGTTTGAATGGGATGTTTTAGTGGTCTTCATACTTCATGAAATTAATGATTTGGGCCTTAGGACCCACTTTCTTCCTTTATTATTCACTTGACCTTTTGAAACTTTACCCTTTACTTGACTCTTTCCTTTGACAATTTGATCTTTTGATGACTTTGAGAACTATTTGAATTTGACTTTTTAGTGGTTTGGCATCTTTGGAACACTGAGTTAGCAGCTTGGGATGGTGAAATTATTACATTTTGAAAGACATAAAATTACATGATGAAATAAGGATTTCTCTTTACAAATCATCTTCACATGGTGAAGAGATGTTATTTGATCACCCTTTACTTGGTCTTATGCAATGGAGATGAAATTTTATTGGACCTTGGAAACCCTAATGACCTAATGAAACCTTGGAAAACCCTAAAAGACCTAATGAGACCTTGAAGGATTGAATTTCAAGATGACATGACTAATATTGACTTTATGAATGGTGTACAGTCAACAAGGTATGAAACTATACCATAAGTGACTAATTTTTTGCATGACCTAGTGGAATGAATCAAAATTTCTGAGTGGGACTCCTAAAATGATATGAAAAGAGGATTTTTGATCACTGATGGCAGGATGCAAATACTGACTGTCATTGTAGTATAGTGATGAGTATTCCCGCGTGTCACGCAGGTGACCCAGGTTCGATCCCCAGCTACGGTGCCAGCATGTTATCACTCCACCGGATCTCTAAGGCTGAGAAAGAGTCAAAACAGAGGTAACCACAGACCAATCTTTTAGCATGGTAGCTAGCCCTACCAAACCGGAGAGGGCTCTCTCCACAAAATCACAGCCAAGAGGGCTAGATGAATTAGGGTTTTAGGCTACGTATGAGTACAGGGGTTTGTTTGTTTGAATTGGTTTGTTGGATGAGTGAACTAGGTCAAAGAGGCTAGGTCAAGGCAAATAAGATTAAGATTGCAGTGCATTCAATAGGGCAAGGTAGGTAGGAACGCTAACACTCTAGTGTTTTTGAGTGGGATGGATAAGACAGATGAGGTGCTAGAAAGAGCAAGACAATGCATTTATTGTTTCTAAACTGAAGAAATGAGACAAACTATGAAGACTTTCCCAAAACAGAGCATAGAAGATGTATTTTCCTTATCAACTTGACAATCAACATATAATAGAAATGAAATGGATCATGGAGAGTACAAAACAATCATACATATGCAACAGAAGAAGAAACAATGTTAAATTTCCATACCACAGGTATCCCAAAGAAATAGTGCAACTCTTTCATTAAATTCTTGCCAAATACTGAATACACTAGAGTCTTTGATCAATGCAACAACATCCAATCTGTGAAATGAGTCAAAAAGTACATGATATAGACCTCAAACAACCTCTCCCAACCTCAGGGGTCAAATTCCTAAGTTGAGGAGGTGTTCCACCAAAAACTAAGTTGAATACCCAGAGTGTACGAAGGTCAAACTAACTCATCCCTCACTTTTTGCAAATTGATTCATTACATGTCATCAAAAGTTTTCACCTAATGTATTTACCCTTAGGTAAGTCATCCAAATCATAATTATTTTTACATTCATGATTTAGATTGGTAAAAATCCCATTGACCATGGTCAAACTGGAAAAACTGAGAAAATTGGAAAATATCAGCAAAGTCGGAAAATTTGTCAAAAGCGCAGCGCCAACTTCAACTCCATTTTTGAGGGGGTTCCACATGTCCAAATTGAGCTCAAGATAGCTCATTGGAAAGTTTGTCCTGTATAGTTTCCAAATTTGTGCCCATTTTCCAAAATGGTCAAGATTTGACTATCCAAAACTTCATTCTCCCAAGACTGGTCAAAAGTGCAGCGCCAACCTCCAAAATAGGGCAGAACTGTCATTTTTTGGGTGTTTTTTGACTTTTTGACTACCATGTTGACCCAAAAAAGTTTTGAAGTTTTGTAAAGTGGTCTTCCTAACTATATTTGGCCATCTGAATCCAATGGTGGCTTCATTTTTTCCATTGGAGGTCCCTAGGAAAAGCGCAGCGCCTAGGGCGCTGCACTTTTGCCAGTTTGACTATATCAAATTGCCAAAAACACAAAAATTTCAAAATTTGCCCAAATTTCTTCAATTTTTTTGTTGTGGGATGTTGGTGAGGTGTACTAGGCTATGAGAGATGCCTCAATAAGAATTTCAAGCTTGTCCCCTTCTTGAATTGGCATTTTTGTGCTTTGAGCTTGCAATTTGGTTTCTCTTGAAGTAGTGTTTGGCCCTCTTTCTCAATATGTCATTGCTCGTGTTTGCTTTCTCTAGGAGCTTCTCAAGATGTTGGTTCGCCCTATAAAGCCATTGCTCCCGGTTCTCATTGACAATGATGGTAAATTGTTCATTCAATGTAAGCTCATTAGCAAGCTCAACGTCCTTTTGCTTCTCTAGTTCTAGAGCTCTTTTCAGCCCTCTAGTCCTAGATCTTCTTTTTGGCACTTGTGCTTCTGCCTCATTAGTTTCACCATACCTCTCATAAGCCTCATCAAGCAAGCCCTTACCTTTGTTTTCTTCTCTTTTCGCCTTGGGACGTTGAATCTCCATGATGGCCTGCTTGGTCTTAAGTTGTTCATTCTCTTGCTCATAGTATGTAATGACAAACTTAGATCTCTCTAAGTTGAGTTGAAGCTCCCTGAGTTGGGCATATTTCTGCTTGATAATCATTTTAGAGGCCTCATCATCATGCTCATCATCTAAATCAACAAGGTCAAAATTTGTCTCTGTCTCATGGAGGTCATCCTCCTCATGAATGGTTGCCTCATGTACATCTTCCTCTGCCATCTTTTGTTTTCCCTTTTGTACTCGCTTTGTTGGTGAAGAAGGCAGGGCCCCTCCCACAATCTGTGGGGAAAACATCTGCCTATGCCCTCTTTGATGTGTCTTTTCCATTGTGCATTTCAACCTCTTTAGGCTTGTTGACCTCAACTCTGCTAGGTAAATCATCTTGCTCATAAAATGGTGATGATGGTGGTGATGGTGATGGAGTAGGTGAAGTGGACTGAGATGATGAAATGGTAGGCACTGTGGACTGAGATAAAGGCATAGATGTAGTAGGGTGAGATGAAGAAGGCGCATCTTCAGCATGTGGAACTTGTTGAGCAGTGAAGATGTCATTTGCTATGAATGTGTCCCATGAAATGTTCAACTGGTTAAGCTGATGGAGGACAATGATTTTGATCAAGGAGTGGTGGAAAAAACTATTCATCTGTTGGTCAAACTCTCTCTTTTGCACAATGTATGCCATTTTATCTATGCTCCTGAAAAGATAGTATGGGATATTAAGCAATTTAACTCTTGTGAAGTGCATGAGCAGTCTAATGTAATAAGTGTAAAGTCTAGAGAACCTCCCTTCACAAGAGAAATACTTCATGATGATCTTCATCATGGGGGCATACCTATTAAGAAGATAGCTGAAAGGAAAGACTCTCTTCCTCTCATTTCTGTACATTGGTTTGATAAATGGCTCATAGTACTAATCCTCCAAATCTTTGGATTTGAACCACCTCTCACCCATGTTTGGAATCCCTGTGGCAGCAGCAATGATGGATGTAGACACTGTGAAAGTCACACCTGCTAGGGTTACTTGATTGTCTTTGAGGTTTACAATGAAGAGTCTGCTCAAAACAAGGTGATGTTGTACCCTTTCAATCATGTTACAAAACTCAAGGCAACCAACATACTGAAAGCATGAAACTGTCATTGGTGAGGCTATCAGTGCTCTAGTGTTGGTGGGCTCTAGCCTTAGGATTCTCCCTCCTTTGTGTGGCCTTCTCTGTTGTTTGTCCTCCTCCTCCAATCTATTTTCCTCCTCTTGCCTATCTTCCTCCTCTTCCATATAGTTTATATCTTCTTCCATTGTGTCTTGGTCTAGAAACCCTAGGGGAGGAAATGGGAATGGGAATAGGTCTAGGGAGTAGGGATTAGGGTAGGAAAATTTAGGGAGATGAGGGAAGGGGTTAGGGAACTTTGGGGGGTGATAGTAGGTCAAGATACTTAGGGATTTGAAAATGATAATTGGATTACAGGTTTGGGGTAATGGCTACCTAGGAATTTTAGTGGCCTAGGACTTAGGGTTTTATGGGTAAGGGGTTTAGGGATTAGGAAAGAGTAGTATAGGGGTAGGGATGGGTTGAATAGTGATGTAGGGAGGTATTGTAGGGTTTATGGGCAATAAACTGGGAGTGAGGGAGTGATACTAGGGTTTTCCACAAGACACTTAGTTAATTTTTCTCATGAAGAAAACCAACATAAAAATGACATTTAGGAAAGCAAGGAGGCAATGATTTTGTATCACTTACTTGATAAAGGAGGAAAGAAGCTATTGCTGAAAATTTGGAAGAGTTTGAGGGTGTTTTGATGCTTCTAGTGCTCACTGGGCAAAAGCACAGTGCCTTGCACAGGGGCACAGCGCCTGAGCTAAAAAAGGCAGCGTTAAACGCTCTAAGCGCAGCGCGTGTTGGCTACGCACAACACCAACTTCCTAAGCACGGCGCCAAGAAAAAAATCGCCTCTGATTCTGCAATTTGACTTCGTTGGGCTGAGGGAGTGCAAACTCGACCTTTGGATGTACAAATGAGTATGAATGGGACGTTTTAGTGGTCTTTATACTTCATGAAATTGATGATTTGGGCCTTGGGACCCACTTTCTTCCTTTGTTATTCACTTAACCTTTTGAAACTTTACCCTTTACTTGACTCTTTCCTTTGACAATTTGATCTTTTGATGACTTTGAGAACTCTTTGAAATTGATTTTTTGGTGGTTTGGCATCATTGGAACACTGAGTTAGCAGCTTGGGATGGTGAAATTATTAAATTTTGGAAGACAGAAAATTACATAATGAAAATATAAAAAATTACATTGAAACTCAAAATTACATGATGAAATAAGGATTTCTCTTTACAAATCATCTTCACATTGTGAAGAGATGTTATTTGATCACCCTTTACTTGTTGGTCTTATGTAGTGGAGATGAAATTTTATTGGACCTTGGAAACCCTAATGACCTAATGAAACCTTGGAACCCTAAAAGACCTAATGAGACCTTGAAGGACTGAATTTCAAGATGACATGACTGATATTGACTTTATGAATGGTGTACAGTCAGCAAGGTATGAAACTATGCCAGCAAGTAATCAAATTTGAGGAAGAGTGATGTTTTATGGGCTAGGGCTAACATCAGTGACTAATTGTTTGCATGACCTAGTGGAATGAATAAAAATTTCGGAGTGGGACTCCTAAATGATATGAAAAGAGGATTTTTTATCACTAATGGTAGGATGCAAATACTAACACTAACAGAATCGACAGTGAAAAATAAATAAATTAAAAGATAAACACATTCAACACATAAACACCAGATATACCCAGGAAACCCCAACTCTGGGGAAACCCTGCAATTGTGTGGGTTTTTTTTACTAGCTCAACAAACAATAAATTTTCCAAATACTTATACAGCAAGGGAATGCTTCCCTTCAACAACAAACTCCACTTAATAACTAATTTCGATCAAAATCAAGACAAGCCTTTTGCAATGCTTGCACAGATCTCCTCTTTTGTGCACATATTTACACTATATGATCACGCAGGTGAATCTCTCTTTGCGCATTGCAATCGTTGTACGACCACGCAAGTTCTAAGCTGGACAAATTATATTTGACCTCTTCCTTCCTTCCTCTTGATCCTTGATATGGTTGCTAACTATTGAAAACCCTTCTCTCACTGAGCCAATCACACGTTCTTGGTGCTCCTCAAACTATCCACTTACTCGCTCTATCTCCTCTTATAATTTTGACCTCAACCCTAACATTACTCTCAATGGCTGAGATTAAAACATGATGAAGGGTTGAGATTAAATCATAATTTAACTTAGAAATTTTTTATTTTTCCTAAGTCCAACTTTAGAAAATAGTTAAACAAATTAATATTCTACTAAAGTGGTTGTCTCGTGGATCCCTCTGTTGAGAAATCAATGTTAGTAGAGTTAGGGTTTGATTCCTCTTTCTTGATAGTTACTTGTGAATTATGTTGGCTTCTTTTACTTATTTATTATATTATCTTTCATCAAGCAATTACCAAATTATGTGTGTATGAAGATCACAAAAACAAGAGACAAAAGAAATAGGCACTCAGCCAGGGCAAAACCCCTATCTAGGGGAAAACCCAGTCAAACCTCTTCCTTCAATATTTTTCATGAGATAATCCAAGACTCTTCAACCTAGACACAAACCTCCTCCAATCACCAAGTCAGCCCTTCCTTCCAGTAACTTCGATCTATACAGCAGCAACACTTTGAACCCAACAACTTCGACTTCTGCAACTTCGATCCCTGCTACTGCCCAGTAACTTCGTAGAGAGAGAAAGAGCACAAAATCTTGCAGTTCTCCTTCTCCTTGAAATTCACACTTTTTCTACACTACTTGTGTATATCGAACTTGTCGAGTGGCTGATCAAATAGATCGAACTGCACTTCTATATATATCCTTTTGTTGAGTCAAATTGCTTTCATGTAGTTGGACTTCATCGGGCAAGGCCAGACTTGGTGTGGAGGTGACAAATTACATATTTGACTCAAAAATAATTTTGTTTACATGATTCAAAAGCCCAAGAAGGGTCTCATATAATGTACGACGACTCTAATGACTCAGTATAAAACCTAGGAGTCCTCAATGGGGACTTTGACCTATAAAATGATGACCCAAGCATGAAATGTGTGCGTTAATAAGCCATTGTAATAATAATAATAAAAATGTTTTCATTCTTTTGATAAATACATTTCATAACGACTCAAATACAATTATGAAGATCGAACCTAGTTACATTCTTCAACACTTCCTCTTAACTAAGTAGGTATTCATAATGACAGATACAAGTACAAGGAATATCTCAAAACGCACGAACCATGAAGAGTTTAGGCACCGCAGTGCCACAGACTAGATTCCTGACCAGGGCAATCTATCAGTGTCCTAGAACAATTTAGGCACGTACGGTGCCACAGACTAGATTCCTAACCAGGGCAATCTAACTGGGTGGGACTAAGATGGACTAAAGATTTCAGCCACTCTAGGTACCATCAAGCTTACTTTCTAACCACCAACCTAGGGATCCAGGTGCGTAATGCAAGGTCAGAGCTCTATGACCAACGCCACCCTCCCTAATTCGGGAACTAGACATCAATACATAGTATCACACACAAAGCCTCAACAAATCTCTTCCAAGCATTTATCATCATTAACAAAATCACCAATATCAACTAAACCAAGCATGCTTCTAAGATATTCAAACTTCTTATTAGGAAGAGATTTTGTTAGTATATCAACTACCTTATCGTCGGTCAGGACATACTGTAGCTTCACGATCACATCCTGTACCAAGCTTCTAATGTAGTGGAACTTATTGTTGATATGCTTCATCCTAGCATGGAACATGGGATCTTCAAACATCTTGATGTAACTTTGATTGTCACAATTATCACAATAGGACTTTCCAAACAAATCTGAAAGAAGTTTCCTCAACCATACAGCCTCCTTTCCTACTTCACATGCAGCCACATACTCTGCTTCAGCACTACTCAAAGCAACAGGATCTTGTTTTCTACTCAATCATGAGATCATAATAGATCCCAAACTAAAACATCCACCTGTAGTGCTCCTTCCATCGATCGCACTGCCACCCCAATCAGAATCTGCAGAACTTGTCATCTTGACTTCCTTGTTATCGTACTTTAGGCAGTGATGTATAGTGCCACGTAGATGTCTTAATATATGCTTGGAAGTTATCCAAAGATCATGACGAGGCTCCAACTGAAATTGACTAAGAATGTTCACAACAATGCATATATTTGGTCTAGTGTTAACCAGATACATCAGAGAACCCACCAACTTACTATAGGAGGTAGGATCTATGAGACTTGAGTCGGAGCTTCTCAACTTCTTGAGATTAGTGATCATGGGAGTAGTCATGGGCTTGGAATCCACCATATCGAATTTCCTTGCCCTAGATATATCTCCTCAGGATTATGCCATACTTCCAGACCTAGGTAATAATGCATCAGTCCCATATCCTTCATCTCAAACTCAGCTGCCAGCGTCTTCTTGCATTCTTGTATCCTTCGCTCCACACCTGTAATGAATAGATCATCCACATATAGTAGAATAATGATTGGTTCGTTATCCACAACTCTGACGTAGAGGTTTGGATCAACAATACTTTTAACGAATCCAATTCTTAGAAGGTATGCATCCATTCTTGCATACCATGCCCTAGGAGCTTGTTTCAAACCATATAGGGCCCTCTTGAGTCTACAGACATGAGTGTCTTTGCTATTTATTTCAAAGCCTTTAGGTTGTTCAATATATACTTCTTCATCGATGGTTTCATTAGAAATGTTGTTTTTACATCCATTTGATGGATATTCCAGTTGAGGATTTGGTAGGGCAGAGTTTAATTCAATTCTCTTACTTGATAATTGTTTGGGTATACTTGTTATGCTTCTTTACTTAGATTTTATCTTAGTTAACTTATTATGTCTTTCATCAAGTCAATCATCAAAACACAAGAGACACAAAGTTTAGGATCTTCAAGCTAGTGCCAAAATCTCTCCCTCTTGAAGAGGAAAACCAGAAAGTAATTCTTCTTCTAGATATTCAATTGACAAGTACCATAACATTAACCTAGACCCTTAACACTAGTATGCTTCCAAGACCTTGTCACTGCTCTTCTATGCTCCTTAGATTGATCTTTCTTTTCTGCACTGTATTGCACAATTACTAGGGAGACTCAATCCCTATCTCTGCAGCCTTCCTTTGATCTACTTCAACCTCTTCTTTCTGCTCCCAAATCCGAGATCCTTTGTTGTACTATTCCTCCTTTGCATTGCAATCACTTATGTTTCATTTCTGAGTTATACTTGGCTCAACACAAAGATACATAAGATTCTCCCAAGATCATAATGTGGTAACCCCTTTCTTAATATTGTGTATTACTTCGACCTTCATTTGAAATATACGAGACCTTGAGACTGAACCTTATAGATCCTATAGCCATGCAGACTAACCTTTTCTACGTTGATGATCCTCTTTACTTTGCACTGTATCTTGCACTTTTCTACATCGTATCATCTTGAAACCATCCTCAATCTTCCTGAAATGATTGCAACATATGCGATCCAAGAACAAGGGAAAGGTTTCCTTGATTTCTTCGATGATTAGCCTCATCCATATGTACCCAAAACAGACTCTGTTTCTCGCACTTTATTACTGAACTGATCCAATATTCCTTCCTGCAATTTGCCCGAAAATCTCATAGGTATCTGAACTGTACTTTATGTGATTTGTGTGAAGTTCACTTGGGTATATATAGTGGTTCGACTCTGTATATTAGTCGACCTTTGTCTGTATATTAGCTGACTTGAGTTGTGCATACTCTGTTTTGAGGTTGACTTCATCAAAGGAGAATATACATCATCTTTAAGCCGTCTTGTGAGCATAATTGACAAGGTCTTGGAGGCATATATTTACATCAATGAATTGTCTTTACAAGTGTAACACCACTTCATATACATGACTCTAAATTATGCATTTATGACAAGATTACAAATCCCTAAAGACATCAAGAAGAAGTCTTTGACCTATAATAAAAACTCCTTGCTCATGAAACCCATGAAGCAAGTATTTACAAAATACATTTTATTATCTTTGTCTTCTTCATTACATAAATTCATAATTACAAGTCATTATGAAGACCAAACCTAGTTACACTTCCAACACTTCGTCTTAACTAGGGAGGTATTCATAATGGTAGATGGTCACTCTCAATCTGAAGAATCTCATAAGAAGAATTCGATTGGTAATCATCTATTATAGCATCATATTAACCAGCATTGTTACAGTGCAAGGCCTTGACTAGCAGCTCCATCATGAGCTACAATGTTGGCAAGACCAATGATTATAGACACCTTCATAAATGTCTCCAAGCTACATACTCCACCCAGGTGTTCACTGAGTATCCTTATCGGGATAGTGACTCCTCAAAGAATATTGATCCTTTCACAACTAATATTATCAAAACGTCTTATCACATTCTCAAAGAGTATCGGATGCCAGATGATTACCCAATCCTCCATTATGTCTTCCCATGTGAAGACCAAAATGACATATCTATCTCTCCCTCTCAACTAGGGAGGACATATTCCACAAAGGAATATACTTATAAAGAATGTACCTAAGATTTATTTTTGGCTTAGGGGTCACAGAGTTTCTTCCAAGTAATAAACTCATTATCAGGCTCCCTCTTAATCAAGGACCTACAGAAACAATGATGAAAATCGTTTAGTTTCTCATGAAGAACTCCTTTCGTTGATGTCATGAATTGAGGAGCCTTCAACTCTTCATAGGGCACAAATGATCCATCACCTTCATTCATGAGTCATGTCTTCAAAAAGTGATCCATCAATCTTATTATCTGGACTAACTTCATGTCGTGATGCTTTTCCTTCGAACCATATATCTTCCAATGATCTTTCATCATGTAATATGGTTATTAACCTGTGGAAGACATATACTTCCCTTTGGCAGCCTTGCATAAGCTTATTCAGATATTATTCAATTATAAATATGAATACTTAAATCAAAACTTACCTCAATGATGATCTTTCACCATGACATCCTTCTTGTAGGCATCGACATCCTTCATATATGTTGACATATCACCAAAGGATATGTATAGCCAAGGGTCTTTATCTTTTCCAGACTTTTATCAAAGTCCACATATCTTCCAAGAGATCACCTAGTCAACTCTTCTTCCTTGGATGTTGACTACCTTTTACCATAGTTGCACTTCCCACGATCTCTTCCCTCCACACAATTATATTCCCATGAGCTTCTAATCAGAGTTCCTTAATAGTTGTCAATCATCTCATACTTCATATAGGAATATATATGTTGATTTCATCTGGTGTGAACCATGCCTTTCAGCATATTTTAGAGGAGGAGATCCCTTTCCTTTGATCATGCTTCTTAAGATAGAAGTAGTGATCAATGTTACCTGCAACCATACGACATGACATTATAATATTGAATACAAACATACATACCTCATTTGCCTTCAGGTCATCTAGTATTATTTTTACAACTTCCTTGATTGAAATGTCTTCAATCCCTTGATCTACTTCATCTCTTATGTTATCATACCATCATTCCATGAACTTCACAAGTTGGAGTTCCTGATGAAACACTTGCTTCCTTTCTAGATCAGTGAATCCTTCAATGAGGATTCTATCATAGAACCTTGAGGATCTTGAATATCCTTATTTTGGTAAATGTTTCCTTTCGATGTATGATGAGCCTCGTCATGGATGACTTCTTCGATGAGTTTCCCAAGAGTTATATATTTCATATTTGATTGTCACAAACTTTGTTCTTCTTGTCCTCCATGATTCCCCATGGTGATGTCACAAGCTCTTGCTTCTTAATGCTTTCATGATGTTACACTGCATCTATTTATTGTAGTCATAACCTATATAGGATTTAGGAGTCATGAAAAGACCTTTTGTGAGGGAGACTATCTTAACCATAGTAAAGATCTTTTACTCCCTCTTTCCTTGAACTTCCTTTCTTCAGCTTCCTCCATCCTTTTCGGTGATATGAGCTTTCTTCCTGTACTATCTAAGTCCTTTAACTTTCAACATTCTTACCCTCAACTTCTCTTCTTCTATCTAGCATAGAAGCCATAAGTTGTTAGATAAGGTAACTTTCTAGACCCGTGGTCATTTGTTTCCTTGCCCATCAAAACAATGATGATTATTCTTTTATCATTCTTTTCGTACCTCATTAATGAGATTCTATGAAGATATTCCTTCAATTTTGTGTAGGTCATGTCTAAGTGTTATGACCTCCTTTTACTTCATCTTCAAAGAGTAGTTTATGTTATATCTCTTCGATATCTCCAACTCTTTGAGTCCTTTGATCCCTTTCCATGTATTCAATCAATACTTAGCCTTCATATATTTTTCCATAGATATAAATGACTTCTCTTTTGAGGACTATATCTATCCTCCTTTCTCATGTAAGGAACTTTGATAATCTAACCAGACTTCATATCTCCTTGCAAACACGAAGTCATTTTACCAAATTTGATTATAGAATAATGGATACTTACTTGATATGTGAAAACAGAAACTTCACCTTTGTCACTTTGATGGAGGTTGAAGAGGATGTGTTGATGTTCCTTTTTCGAATGAGGAATCCTTCTTGAGATGGCAATGAACTGATGATACAGTTGAGGTGGTACTATAATACTATCTTAATACCAAGCTATCTTATTTGCAAGATGGTGTAATACATCATTTTTCACTATAATAATCAACATTTCTTTCATTGTGGAGGACTGAAATTTCTTCTAAACAAATCCTTGCTTTGTATATTGTGATCCAAAGTTGTTCATCAATACAAATATCTGAACTGCTGTGTGACTAGGGGTATGAATCCATTACTGCCTTCTTTCATATAATTTTCAACTTTCAAAGAATTTCCTACTTTGTAGATTAGGATCTTTGTGGTACGTTTATAGGATCCAAAACCTTTGTTGTTGTAGACTTCCTTCTTTAATTTTGATTCTTCAATCCTTCACCTTGCGTTGATGCCTTCCATGAAAACCTGATCCTTGAGTGTCTCTATGCCATTTCTATCACCTTAGCTCTGATACCATGTTGAGAATTTGGTCGGGCGGAGTTTAATTCAATTCTCTTAATTAATAATTGCTTGTGGTATACTTGTTATGCTTCTTTACTTAAATTTTATCTTCGTTAACTTATTATGTCTTTCATCAAGTCAATTATCAAAACACAAGAGACACAAAGTTTAGGCTCTTCAAGCTAAGGCCAAAACCTCTCCCTCTTGGAGAGGAAAACCAAAAAGTAATTCTTCTTCTAGATCTTCAATTAACAAGTACCATAACTATGAACTAGACCCTTGACACTAGTATGCTTCCAAGACCTTGTCACTACTCTTCTATGCTCCTTAGATTGATCTTTCTTTTCTGCATTGTACTACACCATTACTAGGGAGACTCGATCTTCCTTTGATCTAACTTCGACCTCTTCTTTATTCTCCCAAATCCGAGATCCTTTGTTGTACTATTCCTCATTTTCACTGCAATCACTTATGTTTCATTTATGAGTTATACTTGGCTCAACACAAAGATACATAAGATTCTCCTAAGATCATATTGTGGTAACCCTTTTCTTAATATTGTGTATTACTTCGGCCTTCATCTGAGATATATGAGACCTTGAGACTGAACCTTATAGATCATGTAGCCATGAAGACTAGCCATTTCCACGCAGATGATCCTCTTTACTTTGCACTGTATCTTGCATTGTTCTACACTGTATCAAAGTCGTGAAACCATCCTTAATCTTCCTAAAATGATTGTAGCATATATGATCCAAGAACAGGGATAAGGTTTCCTTGTTTTCTTCGTTGATTAGCCTCATCCATATGTATCCAAAACAGATTTCTTTTCTCGCACTTTATTACTGAATCGATCTGAGATTCCTTCCTGCAATTTGGCCCGAAAATCTCGGAGGTATCCGAACTGTACTTTATGTGATTTGTGCGAAGTTCACTTGGGTATATATAGTGGTTCGACCCTATATATTAGCCGACCTTTGCCAGTCAACCGTTGTGAATTATTTAAGCTGACTTAAGTTGTGCATACTTTGTTTTGAGGCCGACTTCATCAAAGGAGTATATACATCATCTTTAAGCCGACTCGTGGAGCATATTTTACAAGTTCTTGGAGGCATATATTTACATCAATGAATTGTCTTTACAAGTGTAACACCACTTCATATACATGACTCTAAATTATACATTTATGACAAGATGACAAATCCCTAAAGACATCAAGAAGAAGTCTTTGACCTATAATAAAAACTCCTTGCTCATGAAACCCATGAAGCAAGTATTTACAAAAGAAATTTTATTATCTTAGTCTTCTTCATTACATAAATTCATAATTACAAGTCATTATGAAAACCAAACCTAGTTACACTTTCCAACAATTCCATCCCATTGTAGTAGCAAATGAAACCAAGAATCTTATAGTAGTATATCTTGCGGTAGGTGCAAAGGAATCTTCATAATCTATACCTTCCTTTTGAGAGAACCCCTTGCAACAAATCTAGTTTTGTATTGTATATGCTTCCATCAACAGCGTTCTTGATCTTGTAGATCCATTTAGATGTGACAACCGATTTGTCACTTGGTCTAGGAACGATTTCCCAAACCCCATTCTTTATGATGGATTGATATTCTTCCTGCATTGCCTTCTTCCATACTCCTTAATGAGCAACTTCTTCAAATGTAGTTGGTCCAGCTTCTATTAGTTTTGTCATGTATGCAGCATATCCAAAATATCTTTTTGGTCTTTTGATTTCTCTAAAAGTTCCTTTCGCAGCTCCATGTCCTTCGACGTCTTCAAGAGTAGCTTTTAACCAATTCGGCCTCTTTCTTGGGTTGCGTATGATCATAGGTTGAATAGACTCACTTGGTCCTTCTTCTTCTTCTTGAATTGTAGTAGAATTGTCGTGGTGCTCTTCTTCTTCGAATGGTGGTATTTCTTTGTCATCGGAATCAATAGGAATGTCTTTGGATCATTTGTAGGCATGATTTTTCATCAAATGTAACATCCTTGCTTTACTTCAATATGTCTTCCTTCCTTGATGTATATTATATATGCCTTTGATGAAAGATTGTAGCCAACGAAGATCCCTTTAATGCTTGTAGAATCTAGCTTCTTTCGTTTGTCCTTCGAAATGTGGATATAAGCGGGACATCCAAAATTTGGAGATGGTCCACACTTGGCTTATTTCCTGTGAACGCTTCATCGGGCGTCATGTTCTCAAGAATTCTATGAGGGCTTCTACTTTGTATATATACAGTTGTCATTGTTGCTTCTCCCCATAGAAATTTTGGTAGTCTTGATCAAAGATCATTGTTCGTATCCCTTCTTCAATTGTCCTATTTTTTCTTTCAACTACTCCATTTTGCTTGAGATTATAGGGAACAATGAGCTCCCTCTTAATTCATGCTTCTTTACAATATGCAATCAATTTTTTGGAAGTGTATTCCCCACCATTGTCGGATCTCAAAGTATTTATTCTTTTTTTGGTTAGGGTCTCCGCGTCAAATCTAAACTCCTTGAATTTCTCAAATACTTCATCCTTTTGCTTAAGCAAGTAGAGCCATGTCTTTCTAGAGTGATCATCAATGAAGGTCACATAATAAAGATGGCCTCCAATAGATTTGTCAGACATAGGCCCACACACATCTAAATGAATGAGGTCAAATATATATTTAGACCTTGTTTCACTATTTGTAAAGGGTTTCCTTGTATTCTTTCCCAAAGCACATCCCTTGCATATTCTTTCACGATCTTCTTTGATATTGGGGATGACATTTACCATTTGATTGAGAGAGGGAATGATCTTATAATGTAAATGTACATATCTTCTATGACATACCTCGATGGGATTGATTTCCATGTGAACTAGGGCTTGAGGAGATGGTATTATAACTCTATATAGACTTCCTTCATGTATTCCAATAACCCTAGCTTTATCGATGCTTCAATATTTTTCCCAAACCAAAATCTTTCCATCTACAAAAGCAATTCTATCTCCTTTATCTTTTAGACAAGAAATTGAAAGTAGCTTTTTTTTCAAACTTGGAACATAGATTTTATTATTGAGATGCATCTTTGCTCCATTTTTCGGCTTCAAAGAGGTTGATCTAGGGCCTTTAACAGCATAGCTTTCGTTGTCTCCCAATTCCACTGCATGAGAAGATGGTTCCTTTGATAGAGTGTGAAGTTGTTTACTTTCCCCTATCATCAAATAATCCACTATCAATAATCCATGCATTGTCCTCATTGGGTGAACCTGTGAATGCAGCCAAGAAGCCTTTGCTTTTGACCTTATTGAATAAGTTGTAGATGATTCTTTTGATCCAACTTCCTGCATTATTGAATCCCATTTTCAAGTATCTTATCATAGTAGGAGTAACCTTTACTTTCAATCCAACAGAGTGATCTTCAACCTTCTTTGACCTTAGCTCTAAAACCATGTTGAGAAATCAATGCTAGTAGAGTTAGGGTTTGATTCCTCTTTCTTGATAATTACTTGTGAATTATGTGGGCTTGTTTTACTTATTTATTATATAATCTTTCATGAACCTATTACCAAATTATGTGTATGAAGATCACAAAAACAAGAGACACAAGATATAGGCCGAGGCAAAACCCCTATTTAGGGGAAAACCCAGAAAACCCAATCAAACCTCTTCCTTCAATAGTTTTCATGAGATAATCCAAGACTCTTTGACCTAGACACAAAACTCCTCCAATCACCAAGTCATCCCTTCCTTCCAGTAACTTCGATCTAGACCTTCAACCTTGCAGCAACAAATGCAGCAGCAGCACTTCAACCCCAGCAACTTCGACTTCTGCAACTTTGACCCCTACAACTTCGACCCTTGCAACTGCAAAACTTCGATCCCTGTAACTGCCCAGTAACTTTGTAGAGAAAGAGAGAGAGATAGCCAAAAACTTCAATCCTGCAATTCTCCTTCTCCTTGAACTTCGCACTTTTTCTGCACTACTTCTTGGTTATATCGAACTTGTTGAGTGGATGATCAAATAGATAGAACTGCACTTCTATATATAGCCTTCTGGTGGGTCGAATTGCTCTCATGTAGGCCGACTTCATCAGGAAGGGCTGACTTGGTGTGGAGGTGACAAATTACATATTTGACTCAAAA
The DNA here is from genome assembly GCA_034641835.2 of Pinus albicaulis. Classification (NCBI taxonomy): domain Eukaryota; kingdom Viridiplantae; phylum Streptophyta; class Pinopsida; order Pinales; family Pinaceae; genus Pinus; species Pinus albicaulis. The sequence goes on along the minus strand of CM076574.1, from coordinate 1,284,496,426 downwards.
ATAATTCTTTTTACATGATTCAAAAGCCCAAGAAGGTCTCATAAAATGTACAATGACTCTAATGACTCAGTATAAAACCCAAGAATCCTCAATGGAGACTTTGACTTATAAAATGATGACCCAAGCATGAAACCCATGCTTTAATAATTCATTGTAATAATAATAAAATTTTCTTTTTCATTCTTTTGATAAATACATTTCATAATCACTCAAATACAATTATGAAGACCAAACCTAGTTACATTCTTCAACACCCTCTACTAGCCTTAGCACCTAGGCAAGTAGAAATAGTTCAAACAACAAATCCAAAAGATCAACAATAGTTGTTCAACAAATCAAAAAATTTGGAAGGGGACCTCATCTCAGTTGAAAAACAGGTATATGATCTCTACATGGAGGATATCAAGGGAGTATTCACATAGGTGTCAAATGCAAGAATAAGGGAATTGGGTGTTGATGTTTGTAGAAGTGGAAGGTCTTCTACATAGGCTAAGTGTCTAGCATGCAAGAGAGAGCCATTTTTAGGTGTTTGTCCAAGAGGAGCAAGTATTGTGATTTATTTCATAAGTTTTAACTTAGGAAAAGCACATTAATTAATTTATTAATAAATGTTGGCTATTGGGCTAAAGCTTCTAAGGATAAATAATTTAATTATTTCAGTGAGTTAGATCTAATCTCCACCATTGATCTAAGTGGGTTAATATTTAATCCTCACCTCCCTTTATCACTTTGGAGATTAAAGATTTGGCTCAATGAAAAATTATAAAGGGAGCCTAAGGGAGAGGATGAAGACACAACAATGAGACATTGAGCAAGAGACCTGCATGAGTGATATTGCAAGTTTTTTAAATACTGACAAAAGAGACAAAGTGTACAATAGAAAAAATCATGGAACTTGGTTTTGCAGGGGCAGTGCCCAAGAGAAAGTCTGAATGGCTTCAGGAGGTCGTACAGGAGAAGTTAGGCCAGCAACCAGCCACATGTGTGACAGCTAGCAAGCCTTTCAGCCTTAAGTGCAAGGAGGAGATTGAGAGGGCTGAGCAGGGGAGTTGTGCTGCAACACGTGTGAGGGCCAAGATGGCAATCTGCTGCACATGTGGAGTGTGGGAACATTCTGGAGGGCTGAGTGTGTAAGTGAAGGCCTGCAATAGAAAAATCAATTTTCTGAGCGACAAATTTCTCTGGTTCTTTTGGCCATAAGTTTCTGTACTTTTATGGGTCAATTTCCCTGTTATGGGAGCCCAAATTTTTCCATATAAATTCATGAGAAGAAAGATTTGATTGAGCAGATTTATGTGCTGTTTGTCACTGATTTTTTCTGAGTATTTTCCACTGCAAATTTAATGTGAAAAGTTAAAATACCAGTGTTTATTTTCAACAGTTCAGAAAATTAATTTAATGATTAAATAAATTTCTGGGTATAAAATAATTCAGACCTGATATTTTAAAAAAAACATGGAGAAAACTAAAGAGAACTGCTAGCTGTGAAGAAATCTTGGTGGAATTTTAGTGGAGTGTTAAAAGCAGGGTGGTATTGCTAAAGAAAATTGATGAAAACTCAAAAAAATTCCAGAACTATGCTAATCACAAGAAAAACATCAATTCTATCTGGGAACTTCCCACAGAATATGGAAGCATGCAAGGAAATTCTAGGATTTAGCAGACATGGGAGTATCACACTTCAAAGAACAGGACATGTATAAAGAATCAGACAGGGCCGACATTGCAAAGATGATCAGGCTTACATTTTACTTTCTCAGTTTTTTAGATGACACTGCAAATGAGAGCATTTTTTAGAGTATCCGACGAGGAGATTAAGGAAGACTTTCATATTTCCAAAAATATTAAAAAACCCAGATCCTGATCACTGGATAGTTGAGTTTTCATTAGTTTCATAGACCTAATACAAGATAATTTACAAAGGGTGGAGTCAAGGATCGAGGGAAAAATATTAAGGGCCTTCATGTCACCTTTCTAGGTTTAATTTTAAAAAAGGTTAAGATTGAATCCTTCATGGATTTCAAGCCCATCTCACTATGTAACTGCATTTATGATGTAATAGCAAAAATAATTTCTATCAGGTTAAAAAAGGTTCTATCTGCTACTATATTTTGGGAACAGTTTGGTTTTCTCAATGGAAGGTAAATACATGAAATACCATAGGGGTGTCCCAGGAAGGGCTTCACACAATCAAACAAAAGAAATTGCCAACAACAGTAGTTAAACTGGACCTCTCAAAAGCTTATGATGAGGTCAGTTGGATGTACATGAGCTAAATGTTGCCTAACTTGGCCTTCAAGCAACAACTTGTTGATTGGATGATCAGGTTCTTAGATTCATTTCTTTTATTGTTCTAATAAATGGGTCAGCTTCAAGTTCTTTCTCCAACTAGGGTTAACACAGGGCTGCCCTTTCTCTCCACTCTTCTTTTGATAGTAACAGGAGAATGAACCAGATCTATTATGCAGGTAAAAAAGAGTAGGAGCAATTAAAGGAATAAGGATAAATTCCACCCTCTATAGTCTTGGTACCATGCCATTACTTTGGATTCTGGAACCTAGGTCAATGTTAGGATTCTAAAATTGAAAAGTGCTGAACTAACTCTTCCACCAAGAATTGGCTATCTGTTATCGTATTGCAAAATACAGATAAATTTGAAAAAAAAAAAGTCAATAAGTTTTATCAAGTGAAATGAAAAGGTGTTGATTTTTAATGTACCTTGGACAAGTAGCCCCAAGAGTTAGCTCGACTAGTTGAGTCCCCGCTGCTAATTACTTTACCAGTTGGGAGGTCACAGATTCAAATCTCCTTGACGCCCTTGAGGTTAGGTCTCGCATGTAAGGCCGACGGTTAGATCCCCTCAAGAGGGTCTGCTGAGATTTTTCCATGGACATAGCACGTACATATGTGTGCGGGCACATTGGATTCGTGAACCACAAGTGAAAAAAAAATGTAGCTTGAACAAGTGGTTTCCCATGGGTTAGTCTCTACCTAGGGAAAAGTGTCCAAAATAATTTTTTTCCTAAGTGTGACTTTATAAAGTGAAAGTGACTTTATAAGTTGCAAAGTCAATGTTAAATTATAAAGTGAAAAGTGACTTTAGACATAAAGTACAATGTGGGTACTTTATTTAATGGGCGAGTTAAAAAAATAAAAAAGTGAGAATAAAATGCACATTTATTCTCATCCCTTGATCTAAATGAATCTGAGCCATTAGATCTTAGGGTTTCCCAAAAGTCATTTAGGGAAAAAAAAGGGGAAAATTCAAAAAAGAGAAACTGCATTCATTCATTCATTCTTCATGAGCATATTGGAGAGAGGAGGTTGAGGGCTAGAGAAAAGTTCTGAAGGAGAAATTTGTGGCAGCAAGCTGAAGGAGTGATTTCTAGGCAAATTTGGGCACGAAAATCAAGGCATAGAAGAGAACAAAAGGTACAGTACGAACAACATTTAATGTTGTGAGCTGCACGCAGTTCAAGAGAAGTTTTTGATAGTAAAAAAATGAAAAAAAGTTCGTACAGCAGTACAGAAATCCGTACAGTCCGTACAGAATCCATACAGTACAGTCTGTATAGTCTGTATCCGTACAATACATATTTTCAGCTTCAAGTGGGCACGGTTTTCAATGAGTTTTGGGCTGAAGAGATAAGTTGTATTTTGTTGTTTTGTTTCGTCTGCAAATGTATTTTTCTTGAACTTGAAAGATAAATAAATTTGAAGAGCCCTCTAACAGGTTTTCCCCGGAGAAGATTGAAGGGGTTTTGCCTGGGTCTAAGTTAACCAAAAATCTGTGTATATTTTTTTATGTGTTGCTGGTCTGTTTATGTCCATATTTATTTTCAGCATGTGTTGACAGGCCCATGTGTTTTAATCTGAAAATTTCATTTCCAGAATTCTATATGTTGAATGTATGTTTATGGGAAAGGGCATTTCACTGAATGGGAGTGATAAGGTGAAATTAAAACCGGGTTGGGAATGCAGGAAACTTTTTAGTCATCAAATTTCAACAAAAGGATCATTTCTATGGGCATTGTACATTATAGACAGTTACTAACATTCTCTCAAATTAAAACTCCTCAATTCAACTACTTTCTTTGTTTTTAACATGGTCAAAGAGCAAGATACTGGGACAATTCTATAAGACAACAGAATTAAGATGCACAACATTGTCTTGTAAAACATAATAAATTAGAACTTGTTGTTCAATAGCCAGATGAGTGGGGTTCAGTAGCTAGATGTTATTCCAGCAAATGGTTAAAAAAGAGTCAAAGAGAAGCTTTCAGACACAAGCACTTTGTCAACAATTTCAACCATCAATGAACTTATCTTCACATAGAATGTGGTTTAATTTCTGATGTTGTTACTGTCCAAGTTTTAAAAACCAGAACAGGTCTTTGAACCAGCCACCTATCTAACCGTGTTTCAAACCGGAACCAGATCGAACCAAATTCAATGAACCAGTGTTTAAAGAAATACATAAAGTAATTAATTTTTAATGAAAAAAATTACTTTAAGATTTCAAATAAAAATTTTGTTCATCTATATAACCATGTAAGGGTTAATATATCAAAATAGCATGGAGTGCAATACATATTAGTAACAAAATACATAAGCAATGAGACTCTAAACGGCTTCCAGGATTCAAAAGCCATGCTACAAGCTACTAGGCCACTAGGCTACTACAAACCACTAACCAACATGATCACTCATCAAACTCATCAACACTACTAAAAATGGGATCATCAATAGGAGCTACACAAACATCATCTGGCTCAAAGTCTTTAGACTCCTCAGATTCCTCGACCATCTAATATGGTAGAAATTAAAAAACCTTAACATGCCTAACAAATGATTTTGGTTTGAGTGAAGAGTTCATCTCCTCAACCTTATAATCTGGTAGGAAAAGTTTAACATGTCTAACCAGTTATTTTGGTTTGTGTAAGGGGTACATTATTTTTAGGGCCATGGCAGAGGAGTTTAACAATCAATCCCACCAACATCAAAGGAGTTCAATAATCAATACCACCAACATCAAGGTACATGAAGGGCTTCTTGCTATTGATTAAATGCCAATCCCATACCCTCATACATGAAAAAATTTAATGAAAATGTTGGAATCCTACCAATCCTAAAATCCTTAACACTTTTAAGTTTTAAGTCCATTGAATTTTGGGAGGGATATGAAATTCAAATTTCTCCATATGAACCACTGTCAAACATCCTGAAACAATTGATGGTAATCTTAAATCCTTTATCTTTCATTTTTATCATTTTACTTTAAGAATTTAACAGTACCATTGATTGTTGACATTGGTAGAGTTGAGTTAGGTTTTTTGTTTTGGTTTAGGGTTTAGGAAGGGGAGGGTTGTGTTGAGAAATCTAGGGGCAGATAAATTTGGTGATTTCTCTTCTTGATAACTGCTTGTGGTGTGTTTTTACTTAACTTGATTTGCTTCTTCCTTCACTTCATTATAATTAGTCTTCTCTACCATCAAACAGCTACAAAACAATAAAGAACAATGAGACAAGAGGACACAACATATATGCCATCAACCAGGGCCAAAACCTCTACTTTTGAGAGGAAAAACCACGAGAACAAATTCCAAGACCTGTGAGCCTTGACCAAGACCCCTCCAAGACAAAGTCAACCTTCCTTCTTGAAGATCACAGCTTCCAGCATCAAACTTCGATCTTCCAACAACTTCTTTAGCAACTTCGATCCCCAGCAACAATTTATGTAACTTCGACCTAGCAGCTTCCATAGCTTTGACCATAATGCAGCTTCACTACTTCGACCTTGATGTAGCTTCACAGCTTCATCCTTGAATCAGTTTTGCAGCTTCGACCTTGATGCAACTTCACAGCTTTGATGCAACTTCACAACTTCGATGCAACTTCAACCTAGATGCAGCCTCAGAATTTCGTCTTGCCCAAAAACTATAGAAACCATAACATAAGAGAGAGAGAGAGGGGGGTCCAAAACTTCGATCTTGCTCTTCTTTTGATCCTTGATTTTCATCCCATTTCCAGTTTCTTTCTTGACGAAATTGAACTTGCTTGTTGTGTGTCCAAATGAGGTTGAGTTCTTTCTTATATATAGGCTTTCTAGGGGTACGAATTGCCTCCATGAGGCTGACTTGATCTTCCATGTAGGCCGACTTGTTGCTTACCCATTGACAAGGTCTTGGAGGGCTTTGACTCTAATTTTGACTCAAATAAATTTTCTTTACAATACGTAACATGCCCAAAAGGGTCTTCCATATATGACAATGACTCTTGGGACTTGTTTACTCAAATACAAGCCCTAGAAGCACTCAATGGGTGCTTGACCTATAAATCAAATGACCAAATAACCTTGAGCATGAAACCCATGCCTCATGAATAACAATAATAATTTTTATTTTTCTCTTTACATCAAATACATAAAATCATGATTACATATGTCATTATGAAGACTGAACCTAGTTACATATTTCAACACTCCCTCTTAACTAGGGAGGTATTCATAATCCATACAAGGTACTTGAAAAATTATCAAACTAAAGAATTCTCATAAGAAGAGTCAGATTGGTAAGCCATCTCATAAGCTATCTTATCAGCTTATACTAGAGCATCTCATCATACCAACTAGCATTGTCACATAGCAAGGCCTTAACAAACAACTCGATCTCTCCACAAGGTCAGAGCACAATGTTGGGGAGACCAATGACTAATAGACACCATCATCATTGCCTCTCAAGGCACATACACCACCCATGTGTTCACAGGGTATGTCCTTTTAGGACAATTCCTATCTTGGAATAACACATCCTCAAGGAATTTCCTCTTCGACTACTCTTACCTATTGGATGCCCTACCACATCCTCAAAGAGTATCAGAATCAATCTCAGATGCTTACCCAATCCTCCATTCTTTCTTCTCAACATGAAGGAAAGAAGGATTTGAAAATCTCTCCCTCGTAACCAGGGAAGATATACTTATTCCTATAAAAGGAATATACCCAAGCTCCCTCTTACCTAGGGACTTGTCCAAGCTCCCTCTTATCTAGGGACTTGTTAACAACAACAATTGTTTGTTCTTTGGTGGATATCATGGTACTATCAATTGCTTGTAAGGCTCCCCATTTCGATGTCATGAACTTCATCTTCTTCATTATGGAGCCTTCATCTTCTAGATTTTTCTTCGTAGGGCATCGACCACCCATCACCTTCCCTCAATGAACCATAGGGTTGAACCAATAGTCATGTCCTCGTCCTTTTTATCGGAAAGTGATTTTCCAGTCTACATCTCAAATGCTTACCCAATCCTCTATTCTTTCTTCTCAACATGAAGACAAGAAGGATGTGTCTATCTTTCCCTCGTAACTAGGGAAGATATACGCATTCCTATAAAAGTAATATACCAAAGCTCCCTTTTACCCAGGGACTTCAAGTGAAGAATTCCAAGACCTATGAGCCCCTTGACCAAGACCCCTCCAAGACCAAGTAAACCTTCCTTCTTGAAGATCACAGCTTCCAGCATCAAACTTCGATCTTCCAATAACTTCTTTAGCAACTTCGATCCCCAGCAATAATTTCTGCAACTTCGACCTAGCAGCTTCCACAGCTTTGACCCTAATGCAGCTTCACAGCTTCGACCTTGATGTAGCTTCACAGCTTCATCCTTCAATCAATTTTGCAACTTCGACCTTGATGCAGCTTCACAACTTCGATGCAGCTTCACAGCTTCGATGTAGCTTCACAGCTTCGATGCAAATTCACAGCTTCAATCTAGATGCAGCTTCACAACTTCGATGCAACTTCAAAATTTCATCTTGCCCAGAAACTGTAGAAACCCTAACACAAGAGAGAGAGAGAGAGTTCCAAAACTTTGTGATCTTGCTCTACTTCTTTTTATCCTTGATTTTCGTCCTTTTTCTAGCTTCTTGCTTGAGGAGATAGAACTTATTGTGTGTCCAAATGACGTAAAGTTCCTTCTTATATATAGGCTTTCTAGGGAAACAAACTGCCTCCATGAGGCCGACTTGATCTTCCATGTAGGCCAGCTTGTTGCTTGCCTGTTGACAAGGTCTTGGAGGGTCTTTGCCTCTAATTTTGACTCAAATAAATTTTCTTTACATTATGTACCATGCCCAAAAGGGTCTTCCATACATGACAATGACTCTTATGACTTGTTGACTCAAATACAAGCTCTAGATGCACTCAATGGGTGCTTGACCTATAAATCAAATAACCTTGAGCATGAAACCATGCCTTGATAATAACAATAATTATTTTTATTTTTCTCTTTACATCAAATACATAAAATCATGATTACATATGTCATTATGATGACCGAACGTAGTTACATATTTCAACACGTTGGTTATATAGTCAAGGGGGGTTGTTCTGGAAGGGAAAGGGAAACAACCCATGGTTTCCCCCAAGACCACCTAAAAAACTGCCACCGTGGATCTCGGACTCCATCCACGCATGTGAGATATGACCGACCAATTAGTGTTGGTTTATAATGGTTAGGTACCAAACTAACCCTCTGGTCCGATTAGCTAACCAGTTCAATATTGTGCCTAGACCGGTTCCTGTTTGCACATGGCTAATTTTTAAAATATGGTCATTATTACTGCAAAATCTAGCACCTTAGTGCAACGCTTTACTACGCAAACAAGATTGAGAGCAACAATGGGAGAGTTACCATTGTCACCTCAATAACTACCCTCATTGTTTTTGTGGTTGGACACAATTCCCACAAGGGAGGCTTCCCCAATAAATCTTAGGGATCAAGCAATCTAAATAGACTTAGGTAAATTCCACCCCAAGGGTTCTGCAACAAGGCTCACTCAAAGACAGGGATGCAATAATTAGGGTTTTGGATGAGTTAAAGTATAATTTCAAGAAAGTGAATCTAAAGGTCCCTATTACTAATCTAGAGGGCTTAGTTTGACCAATAGAGGCTCAAATAGGTTCCCAAACACATCCAATCAATAAATTACACTTTGTTGTTATAAACTAGGGTTTCAACTAGCAATTTACAACATGCAAATATTTTATAAACAAAACAGCGCTACGATCTATGATAAACAAGAGAAAAATTAGGGCTAATTAATGAATAAACAAGAGAATAAATTACAACATTTTTCAATGGATGAAAACACCTATAATAGCAAAATAAACCCTAGAGGTCAGCCATAATTTGTGGCTGAAAAATGCATGTAAAATGATATTTTCACTTTTCAAAATAATGTATACAAGTACTAACCCTAGGAAAATAAGGTCCAAGGAAAATATTACTTAAAAATGATGATTTTGTTATAATCTAACCCTAATTTACCCTTAAAAACATAAAATATTTAATTTTAGGGTTTTATTTATTTATTAGATTGGCACAAGAGATGAGAGCAACATCTTTCTCAATCAATGGCTAATGGAGTCTAGGAATAAAAATTTATGAAAAAATAAAGATGGAATCAATTTCAAGGAGAATGAAGAAGACAAACCTGTGATTCTCACACCCCTAGACCCTAGTGTCATTTTATCTTCTTTGGAGATTCAAAGGGAGGAAGCCAAACTAAGTTCCTCAAGAGAAACTTGATGAAATTATTGTGCAAGGAGATTTCAAAGCCATAAAACATCAACAAAACTTTGGTGAAAGTCATATTAAACCCTAATTCATCAATAAGTACAAGATGGACAAAGATAATTTACGATAAATTAGCACAAATCATTAAAGAATCACAAATAAATCATCCACAGGAGAGAACCATCCAACAATCATCCTTCATGAGAAGTTAGATACACTAGTGCTCCATAGCGCACAAGAGAGAAGAGACAAATCTCCATGTGTGATAATGAATCTAACATATTCAACCTCCCTCCGCTTATATGAGGGAAACCAAGTCGAATTATGTTAATTTTCGCCTAAAATCCCTAAAATAATATTCTATTGAGATTATAAGTTGGATAAGTCACAAACCGAACCCAAAGATAGCTAACTCAATGATAAAAGATGAAAATCTGCCTAATTTAACCCACATGTTGAGATAAATTCCTTCCAAGGGTGATGTCATCCTCCAAAAAGGTGCATCTCTCCACAAAAGTGCAATAAAAAAGGTGCATCTCGCCCAAAAGTCATGTGTACTCATCAAATGGGTGCAAAATCATCAAGCAAGTCATCATCAACCCCAACGTCCTCCAAAAGGGTGCCCACGTCATCAATCCAAGCATCATAAAAGAGACATCATAGTATTAGGGCATGACGTCATAACATATAGCAGTGTACTATGTGCCATCTCCTCTAGAGGGGTCCCATGCCACCATCATCATCAATACAACCTCAAAACAAGGCAACGTCCATCAAGTAGGTGCAATGCCAACTTGGGGGTGTCCTATCAACTCTAGGGTACAACAACTCGCAAAGCAACGTCCTTGATTTGAAGGACATCATCCAAGGTCCTGAAGGTAGGTGATGGTGTCATTAATTGTGCTCAAGCATCCCAAGGTCAACATTCAATAAGTTTGTGACATCCTCTACTGATGAAACTTGTGCAGTCATCAAGCAAACTAGACAACCTCTCTAAAATGTTACAGAAGCATCATACCATCCCTCAAAGGATGGTAGTTGTACCTAGGCGCAAAGGATCTAACACATACTCACATAATCAAGTGAGATCAACATCATGGGTGCAAGGACCATAAAAGTATCAAAGTGGGAAATATTTAATGTAAAAGGCATTAAAGTACTTCACACAGGCATCATCTTCAAATGTCTTCCTAGCTTACGATTTGTATACAGGTTATCATGTTTAGGTATGGGATGGTTATTGCAAGGCCCTATTAGGTGCTTCCAACCCTATGGGGAGGAACAGTTCTTAGACTAACCCATCTGTCAATAGGTGTAAGTGATCAATACGATGGTGGAGGGTTTATTTCATGGAAGATGCCACTGTCTTGTATCGGATATGAAGTTTACAACATCCTTGAGTGTTATAATGTGAAGAGGGAGTGTCAAGCAAAGAGTAACTCCACGAATGAATTGATGATTTTCATTAAGATAGAACATGGATATATACATGGAGAGGGAGACTATTGGGTTTCATCTCCCAATGCCTCTTTGTCTTCCAATTCCCTTTATTTTGCTATTTACAATATTTACATGGATTTACCTAATCCCAAAGATTAGGTTTCAACATCCCCCCCCCCCCCCTCCCCCCTTAATCTGAAGGGGTGTTAGTGAGTCCAATCATCATTATGAATCTTTCAAACTTTTCCCTTCCAAGCGCTTTGGTGAAGATGTCTGCAATCTTCTCATTTGTGGAACAATGTCGTAGGTGGTTTGTTTTGGCCTCAACATGATGTCGAATCAGATGGTATTTTGTATTGATGTGCTTGTTTCAATCATGGAACTTTGGGTTCTTGGCCAACTTTATTGCAGAAGTGTTGTCAATCAAAAGAGGAGTTGAATGCACTTGTTTTTCCTGCAAATCTTCCAAAATTTTCCTGAGCCACACAATTTCCTTCGTTGCTTCCGCTGCTACCACATATTCTACGTCAGTTGTGGAATTTGCTAAGATTGATTGTTTGTGTGACCTCCAAGAGACATCTCATGATCCAAGACTCGTAAAATAACCTGAAGTAGATACCCCGTTTTCTTTATCTCCATCGAAATTTGAATCGAAGTATCAAATCAAGCTGAAGTCATCCACCTGTGTATACTTGAGTCCAAAGTCTTGAGTTCCCTTCAAGTACTTTCGAACTCTTTTTGCAGCAGACCAATGACCCTCACAAGGCTTTTGCGTAAACCTGGAGAGGATTCCAACAGCAAATGAAATGTTTGGTCTGGTAGTAGTCAGGTAGTTGAGACTTCCTACGAGTTGTTTGTACTTTGTTGCATCCTCAAATTCTTTTCCTTCAGCGGATGTGAGCTTTAAATTTTGTTCCATTGGAGTAGTTAAAGGATTGCACTCAACCATGTCAAAACTATTCAACAAATCTCCAATGTACTTCTTCTGAGAGAGGAATATAAACTTCAAATGTTGGGTTACTTCAATAGCAAGAGAGTAGTGAACATAGCCCAAATTTGTCATTTCAAAACCTTTCCTCGATTCTTTCTTTATGGATGCAATGTATCTCTCATTGTTCCCTATCATCAAAAGATCATCTACATACACCACAAGATATACAACTTTCTTGACAAACAAAGGCGCATCATCAATATCATAATGTTTGAAAGAGTTTCAAAAGATGCTCAATCAATTTCTCATACCAACCTTGCAGTCCTTGCTTGAGGTCGTACAAGGATTTGACAAGCTTGCATACTTTGTGTGCACAAGCCGAGGTTCCTTGCAACTTCAGAAGTCTTTCTTCTTCTACCCTAGTCATGACAAGTGAGTGATCTGATGCTTTTCTGACCTCAACCTTGCGATCAAATATGTGAATGGAGTGTCCTTGCTCGCAGATGTGGACCAAAGACAACAAGTTTCTCCTCGACTCCAAGAGGTAGAGAACATCATGTAGAAGAAAGTCTAGAAGTCCAGGCAGTTTGAGCCAGATGGTGTCAAGCCCTAATGGCTTGAGTTCTGACTTGTCTGCAAATTATATTGCTCCATCAACATTATCAGTGAATTCTTCAAAGAAATCTCTTTTGAAAGTCATGTGGCAAGTTGCTCCGGAATCAAGCAAACAAGCATCTTTCCATGAAGCAAGTGAAGCATTGAATAAGTCTTCAGTTACTCCAATGTTGCAATGTGCCACAACATAATGAGCAAACTCAGGGGTTTTTCCTTTCCCTTTACCAGGTGCTTTACCCTTTTCTTCATTTCTTCCTTGATCAATTATGTCCCAAGGCGGCTTATGTTGAGAACTGAGAGGGGGGTGAATCAGTATTTCATTCAATTGTTATAGTTAATGCCAGTTAAGATTTTTCACAATTACAACCAGAAAGTAAATAACAGGAATTTTATTAAGAACAAATGAGGACACCAATCCTATTTCGTTAATTTTGGGCAACTAGGTCCAAACTCTAGGTTATGCTGCTCAGATGATGATCCCGATATTTTTCTTGGATTCCTCTTTCGGAGAGGTGTAAGATTGATCTAAAGATCATCCCGATCGGATGAGCAGAACATGTATTTTGAATTTATTCCACTTATGTGCTAGGTCAGCCTGGAATACAATATAGACTTAAATGTCTTAAAGGACGTGTCACACACCCCCACAAATGATTATAAATAGGAGAGTTTTGGAGATCATTTAATCACACATTGTGTGGAGGAAATTATCTTCTCTCTTCTTGGTGCATCTGTGTTAGGGCTTTCTCATGGAGCTGAATTAGGGCTTCTTGATGTAGCGTTTTAAGGCTGTGTGACACGCTTGGCTGAATGACCTATTGGAGACTTTGCTGGTTGAAGCATCCTGCTGATCGCCGTAACGCCATCATTCTTCTTCTTGTTCTATTGTTGGCTTGTCTTCCATCGATCGATTTATTTGTTCTATCTGCTTCAGTGTTTTGTGCCCTAATCTGAAATGGCATAGAACATGTTCAAAAATTAACATGAAATCAGAGCTTGGAAGAAGACAACATCTAGAATATAGGGCAGCAAGATAGGGGTTTTGCTTAACGCGTTAGGGTTACTTGCACTTTTGAACCACGGCAACGGATATACGACGGGATATCATGCTTGATGAGGGTGACACTTTAGAGGAATATAAAAATGCTGCCAAACAGAGGAGCAAAGAAGTTGCAGCAACAGGAAGCTCCTGAATTGGAACTCTTTCAGAATTTAGATCATGTTTGTAAAATTGAGTTTCTGCATGGTTTGAACGAAATGACGGATGAACTGCAATCTTTCCTGGGATCTTTCAATGATACCAGGGTTCTTACATGCGCAGACGTCGATGAATTCTTTCAAAATCTTAGAAGGAAGAGATGGCGTCTAGAGTGAATATGTTAAAATTCATAAATGCTTGGCACAAAACATAATTGGTTGTAGTATGTCTCCAAAGATAGCGTGCTCTCGTCAAAAGATGTCACAAGCCTGATCGCAAAGGTTGGACGCCGACAAAATTGAAGAGGCTGCCATCGATAAAATCATCGCAATACCATCACCTGTCAAAATTATTAACGCGAAGAGCATAGATGATATTTTTTTATCAACGCGTATAGCGGTGATGTCTTGGGCGGCATTGGACGTGGCAGCGATGAGGTGATATAGTTGCAGGTGGATGCGTCATCGAAAGCCCGACTTCTGGGCACCGTCTCCGGAGGTTTTAACGTGCATTATGGATTATGTTGAATTTGGTATGTCATCACGCTGTATGCCGTCTTGCCATCCGATGAATCGAATACATATGCGGGACCGAACCAGCGGACATATCATGGGTTCAAATCGACGCAAGCCACAGGAGTCACTTATGCATGAGCTTAATTGGATCTGTGAGTGTGGACCCGCTCGAACATTCAACCACAGATCAGGCGAATATGTGGGTTCATATTTGCTCGTTGCTCCGTGTTGGGAGCCATGATTGAATACAAATCTGCAACCAAACAGGGATAATGTCTCTTTGAAAAGTTTTAGTGTGTAGTCATTATAATCGTTCCTTGTGAATTCTGAAAGGATTTAAGCTGATATGTCATTCTGAACTGGCATTGCCAAATGCTACAAGTATTGAAGAATATCGGTCACAACTTTTGAAGTCCGATCAGGGACTAAGCATGACCTCAGATGACTAAGTCCAAGCTCTGTTGCTACAATGATTTAAGAGGTTGAGTAACTTCAGAGGAGCCTGAATTATCTCAAGAATTGAAGTCTTGGTCTCAGGATTTGTGTCTATGAAGAAGCCGAATTATTGAAGGTACAAAGGATCTCTATTCTATTCATAAAGGAAGATTATGAGACCTAGTTGAAATGCTTTGCAAGGGGCCGACCAGAGGATCTTCAAGCAAGATAAGTAACCTTCTATTTTTTTAATTAGTATCTTAATGATATTGGTAATTGTAGATGTTTATTATGGTTCTCATAAATCTGTTATGTATTATTTGTCTAATATGATGAGGGCTAGAAAGTCAGATATCCGAACTTCAATGAAGTCTGAATACAAGTCATGATTTTCTGATCTTGAAGAAAGAGCCCTTTAGTCCATCTTTATAATTTGGAGACTAACAGCGATGCCTAAACCGTGCAACCAAAACCCCCGTCAGAGCTGGCTGCGCACTACCAACAATTGTATTAAATGAATTACCAGTAATCGTCTGAGCTCTGCTATGATGCAGCCACAGACAATGGTGAAATGTGAAGGTTTGTACCTCAAGAAAAATGCTCATATGCCTCCGACATACGTTACAAGACTAACCAGGGGAGGAAAATTGGACAGAGATTCGCGACGTTTCGCACAGGCCAGAAAAGAAGATGGGATTGATAACTGCTCCAAGAGAACCTGAGTGATATGAAGATGTATCCTTGACTGAAGTCTTTTGGAGCAGTGTTGGTTGCAACATATATTGTAGCTATGACGATAGAGATGGTGATATGAATTATGCGCAGTAGCTGTGATAAGTTGTAGACTATGTACAGGCAGTAAGAACAGCCATGGCGGAAATTGACGAAATTAATGGGCTGGGTTTGAAACAGCAATATTCTCTGTGAGAACTGCTTGGCACATCAAGAACAGAGGCAACAGGAATGTAAATGGAAAGTATCTTCTACATGTAAGACATCTTTATTTGTTCTTAATATGGACAGTGACATAGACATACACTCCTGTGATTACGAAATTCATTTTAGCAGTAAGCTTGTGACAGTGTCAGTCTCACACTAGAGCCCGAATCTGTGGGCATCACAGTCTCGATGGAGCTCAGATTTGCGGGAAGCATGCTTTTTGTAATCTCGACAAAGTTTTTTAAACTTGGGAGGAAATCATCTACAGTACATCCAATCCGATGGCTCAAAATCGGATCTCTGCTATCTTGACTGATCATCAATACAACATTGTGAAGGACTATGATCTTTAAAGATACTAGAGAAGTCCTTGTAATAAAAGGTTCAGATTTTAAATAGAGGAGTCTATGATGGCTCAGTGAAGGTTAATTGTGAAGTGTTTGGAGCCTTGGACAGTCACATCCTTTGGAATCTTGAACCGTCAAGTATTTGGAACAATGGTCAGCAAAGCCTGTGAAGTTTTGAACAAATGATGTATATAATAATATCATGGTAACACTGAAATCCATGATATGACAGTATATGATATGTGTCAAGATACATGACAACTATATGACAGTGTATGGCTATGATTCTTGTCTAGCTTTGACAGTGGGAGAATAAGATTCAGGACCAAGAGTACAAAATTCCTTTCCAAGTTGGTGTCTGGGATGCCCTCATTTAAAATAGATGTCTTCTCTCACAAGAGGAGTTGGCAGTGAGAGGGAGACTACAACCATATATGCTCCTGAGCTAATATCATTGCTAAAGAAAGAAGACCCTCATGGCTCAAAGTCATATGACTTCAAGGGGGAAATTCTGGAAGAAAAACAAGAAGCCATATAAATACTAGAGGTATCTAGCTGCCATGAGTACAATATGAGCCTGGATCATTTGAAGACGCTGTAAAGCATCAAGTCTAGAAGGATGCGAGGGTGATGTCTGGGATATGGTCCCTAGACCACAGGACAAAGTTGTTGTCACCTCAATATAAGATCAAGCATGGATCTGATGGGAAAATGTGTTGCCTGAGACTTCTCTAGGAAGGCACTGATAATTATTGCACCTATAATCTATTATTACCCTTGCTTCTACGCAAGGACGAAATCTTCATCAGATGCATGTGAATACGCCTTTTGGCATGGTGCAATAAAAGAAGAGGTGTAGGAAGAGCAACGTCTGGGATTCAAAATCCAGGATCGAGACTCCCATGTTTTCAGGTTGGCTAACCCCCAGGGCTTGGTACGAGAGGATAGATAGCTACCTGATGAAGATGGGCTTCACTCGTAGTAATGATGATCTGAACCTTTACTTCAAGGTTGATAGAGAGAAGCCTCTCATTCTGGTGTTGTATGTGGACGACCTCTTCCTGACAGGTGTTGACCCTCTCATTCATCAGCACAAGAGGGAGCTCGCTGCTGGGTTCGAGATGAAGGACCTAGGACTGATGCACTACTTCCTAGGCCTGGAGGTTTGGCAGAGACCGGGCAAGATTTTCCTTTCTCAAGGAAAATACATTGTGAAGCTTCTGGAAAGATTTGGTATGGTGGACTGTAAGTCCGTGTCGACTCTGATGGAGCTCAACTTTAAGAAGTTGAGTGGCAGCGCTGCTGGGCCCATGTTAGAAAATCGTACTGAGTATCGTCAACTTGTAGGGGCCCTGATGTTCTTAGGGAACATCCGTCCGGACGCAAGTTGTGTGTGAACTCTTTGAGTCAATACATGGTTGATCCTTATAACATTCACTAGGTTGGTGCCAAGAAACTCTTGAGATATCTCTAGGGCACGATAGACCATGGGCTGAGATACACTGTCGGGAGTATGACACTCCATGGATATACTGATACCGATTGGGTTGGCAGTGTGGTGGATCGCAAGAGCACATCTGGATGTTGCTTCACACTTGGGTCTGCTTCGTGCAGGAAGCAGAAGTCGGTAGCTTTGAGCACCGCTAAGGCTGAATACATTGCAGCATGTATGACCTGTTGTGAAGCCACTTGGGTGTGAAAGCTCTTCAGTGAGTTGTTCGAGCATGTGCTAGATGCCACCGTTATCCTTTGTGATAACCAGAGGGGGATTCGTTTGTCATAGAATCTCGAGTTCCACGATTGATCCAAGCATGTTGATGGTTGGTACCACTTTATCCGGGATGTGGTACAGCAAGGCGCCATAAGGCTCAATCATATAGGAACTAATGAGCAGGTCCCAGATATTCTCACAATGTCCTTGGGGAAGGTCATGTTCCTAACCTTTTGTGAGAATCTTGGAATCATGGAACGACCCTATTTGGAGGGTCCTGTTGGACGATGAGCTCTGGGAGCTCCAAGGGGGTTTTGGGGATAGCTTTTTGGTGCTATAAGCAACCACAGTGCTAGGCTTATCGAACCTAGTTGGTGTGCTTCCGCCCCACCGTGATGATATTGAGTTGGTTTACCTCTCTTTGATCTGTGCCCCGTATGCATCCTACCCATGGAGTTTCGAACTCATGGGAAGTACCTCTCATTTGGCCAACGTGGTGGGAAATGTGAATAGAGACCATAGCAAGACCGATGGATGCATCGGAGATTGTCGTACTCTCTATGTCTAGGATGGCACGTGTCTAACCACTCGATCTGGGATCAACTTTAGCGAGGTTTCGGACTTCCAACTGACTTCAGGTCAATGAAACTAACTTCGGGTTAGTATATGACTCTCTCAATTCCAAGAGAGGTTTCAGACCTCCAACTGACTCCGGGTCAGTGAAACTAACTTCCAGTTAGTATATGACTCTCTCGAGTCCAAGAGAGGTTTCAGACCTCCAACTGACTTCGGGTCAGTGAAACCAACTTCGGGTTGGTGTGTGACTCCTTTGAGTCCTATAGAGGTTTCGAACCTCTGAGCTAACTTCGGGTTAGCCATGAGTGATGTCTTTGTGACTCACCTTTTGTTTTGAAATAAAGAAGCCAGTGAAGCAAGTTACAGCAGGATGACGCACGATGTTTGGATTGCACAAGTGGACAGAGATCTCCCTAGTTGAGAGGGAGTGTTAATTTTGGGCAACTAGGTCCAAACTCCAGGTTGTGCTGCTCAGATGATGATCCCGATATTTTTATTGGATTCCTCTTTCAGAGAGGTGTAAGAGTGATCTAAAGATCATCTCGATCGGATGAGCAGAACATGTATTTTGAATTTATTCCACTTTTGTGCTAGGTCGGCCTGGAATATGAGTTGAACGTGTCACACACCCCCACAGATGATTATAAATAGGCGCTGAATTAGGGCTTCTTGATGTAGCGTTTTAAGGCTGTGTGACACGCTTGGTTGAATGACCTATTGGAGACTTTGTTGGTTGAAGCATCCTGTTGATCGCCATAACGCCATCATTCTTCTTCTTGTTCTATTGTTGGCTTGTCTTCCATCGATCAATTTATTTGTTCTATCTGCTTCAGTATTTTGTGCCCTAATCTGAAATGGCATAGAACATGTTCAGAAATTAACATATTTTAACAATAGTTTGAGTATAATAATGTTGAGGGCTCCAACCCTTCAATTCGCTCAAACCTGTTTCCAAGCTCCAACTTGGGCTTCACGACTAAGTTGCCGGAAACGGCATGCCAGCCTACCCAAAACAGCGTTCACCGTATCGGATATGGATACCTGTACGATACCTCAAAAAAACGGCCAAAAAACGTTTTTGACTTGTATCAGATTTTCGGAAACGGGGATATGGATCGGGATACGTATTTCCAGCGTTTTTTTTTAAACTATCCGTTTTCGGGAAACTGTGAAAACGTATTGGCATTTCAACACCCCGATCTGGCAGATAACAAATACTTATCGTTTAATTTTTTGACTGATACACCATTTCGGAATACGTTTCACGATTTTTACATCACACCACCGGGAACAAATCATTCTATTTTCTGAAGTTTATAGTTTATCGTTTAAACTTTACGGTTTAGAAATTTAATGTTTATCATTTAAAACTTTAACGTTGACACCGGACGGTTGTGAATCTTGTGAGCATTGTTGTGACTCCAAAACCTAGCCGGTGAGCCGCTTGTAAGTCGACTGTGTTAACTTTTCACCGTGAATAGACCAGCACAGTCTGCGTTAAGTTTTAACATTCCAATTTCCGAGTTTGCTGCATGAGCATTGTCCATTGTAACTTGTCCACTGTTAGTTTCCAACTTTCCCTCTGCAAGTTTGCTGCTTGAGTCGCGGGCGTTGTCTACTGTCAGTGTTTTGAAGTTTTCTTTGTTTCCCTTTGCAAATTTGACGCTGCCTCTGCCGGCTTAGAAACTTTGCCACTGCCTCTGAGTCTGCCGGCTTAGAAACTTTGAATTTTGCCACTGCCGCTGCCTCTTGTAAGCTTCATCGTTCCAACTTCCAACGTTCAGGTTCCAGCGTCCAAGTTCAGACTTTGAACTCTGAAGTTTGCAAGTTTGCTGCGGGGCTCCAGCGTTCAAAGGCACCAGGTTTGTGGCATTTTTATTATTTAATTAAAATGGCTTATTTAATATTTAACACATTTTTATTATTTCCTGTCACAAGTTACAACTTACAACATGAATGATGATATTGGACCAGGGCTTCTAAGTTCTAACCTTCTAGTTTTAACTTTTATACCAATGTTTATCTGTTGTCCAGAGTCCAGACTCCACAGACTTAGTTTAAAGGTGGTTCGAAGTTGGCATATGTCCTCGGCTTTTTTTGTTCTCTGTCATAACCAATTCTGTCTCTGTCCTCTGCTCACTTAATCCACTGCCATAAACTGTCCTGCCTCTGCTGAAAAATCTCAAACCCTTTCACTGCCAAGCTTTATTCAAATACCACTCAGAAACCTTTACTACAACACTTCTTCAACTGAATAATAACTCAAGACTTCTTCAAATATTGCAGAAGATTCATGCACTCGTTATACTGCACTGAGACTGATGATATGTAAGATCTTTATTCAGCTTTAGTCACATGCTGCCAATACATCAAGAATAACAAGGCAGCTGTAAATGTGTGCCACTCACTGCTGTAGATGAAGTTCCTTCCCTGGACATTGTGACAATACTGTTTGGTGTTATCTACAGCTGTCTACATAAGTACACAAAAGGATATCCTTGCAGTCACAGGGTCATTTATTACCAATACTGCAGTAAGTTGTATCATGTTGATGATTGAACAATGAAATTTGAAAATTGAAACAGAAACTTGATGATATGTTCATTGTTCAATGACTGAATCATGAATGTTAGAATAATCATTAATGATGATGACAATGTTTAAACTTTATATATGATGAATAATGAATTGATCATGATGATGATGGATTATGTATTTTTAGATATAATATAGATTGAAAGATTCTAAATCTAAAAGATGAATGAGAATATTTTGTTATATATATATATATATATATATATATATATATATATATATATATATATATTTTAATATATATATGTGTGCCGTTTCCTGCCGTATCGTATCCAGATTTTTTGAAAATTTGCCGTATCCGTTTCCAACCCCGTATCCGTATCCGTTCCCGTATCCGTTTCCGTGCAACTTAGCTTCACGAGTGTAAATTTATGTAGATGTTCTATGCTTGATGCAACTTTACTTTTCACTACAGCAATCACATAAACAATCAAATAAAATGTTGATAGAACATACCAGTGGATCTATAGAAGACAAGCCAGAAACAGAAAAATGGTGTGGTGCGTTACGGCAGTCAACAGGATGCTTCAACCAACAAAGTCTCCTTGGTCAGCCAACCCAGCATGTGTCACAACAGTCCTCAAAACAGCCACACGGTCAACTCAAAGTCAACCCCAGAAAAGTCAACGCTTCCCAGAAAAGTCAACACAGGGCAACAGCAAGAAAGTCAACGCAACTCTGTCTTCGATCAACCTTTTGACCTCGGTTCTTGTGCCAATATGTACAGCCTTCCAAAATCGAAGTCTCCACCAAAATTCAGCCTCTTTGGACCATGCGTTGACCAAAGTCAACGCTGGTCAAACTTGCATGGAAACCCTAGCTACAGCAGTTTTCCTCTTCGTCCTTCCTTCCCACGTGTGAACCGAAACTGCCTCCAGAAGCTCGAACCAATCAGAAGAGGAGAGATGATGAGTGAGGATGAGATGATGTGAAATGTCCTCCAACGTCGACTCTATTTATATCAATCACTGAGGTGTGTGACACATTTGCTTAGGGTGTAAAACCTTAAGGCGGACCTGCACATATTTTGAAAGTATTAAAAATAAATTCAAAATAAATGTTCTGCTCATCGAATCAAGATGATCTTTAGATCGATCTTGCACCTCTTCGAAAGAGGAACCCAATAAAAATATTGGTGTCTTCATCTAAGCATCACAACATGGAGTTTGGACCTAGTTGTCCAATTTTAACACTCCCTCTCAACTAGGGAGAACTCCATCCACCTGTGCAATCAAACATCGTGCGTCATCCCGCCGTAACTTGCTTTGCTGACCTCTTTATTTCAGAACAGAAGTGGGTCAGTCACAAAGACATCATTCCCCGGCCGACAGATTCAATATCCACTCGTAGGTCCGAATATTGAATCGGACTCACAAAGAGTTCTATACCAACCCAGTGTTCGTTTATCCACTCCAGTCCAAATTCACCATACTTCTGGATGATCCCAGATCAAGTGGTTGGACCGTGCCATCCCAGATAGAGAGTACGGCAATCTCTGATGCGTCCATCAGTCTTTGCTAATAGTCTCTAACTTTTCCACACCTCATTGGCCAAATGAGAGGTACTTCCCATGAGCCCTGAACCCAATGGGTAGGATGCAACCAAGTACGTATAACAGCTGCTGTTCGGATTCCATAACTAAGGTATGCATCACCAGGTGTTCCCAAGCCTAGCCCCGTGTGTGCTTATAGCTCCGAGAAGCTATCCCCAAAGCCCCCCAGAGCTCCCAGAGCTCATCGTCCAACAGGACCCACATCATAGGGTCGTTCCACGATACCTAGACTCTCACGGAAGGTTAGGAACTTGACCTTCCCCAGGGACTTTGTGAGAATATCCGCGACCTCCTCATCAGTTCCTATATGATCGAGCCTTACGGCGCCTCGCTGTACCATAACCTGAATAAAGTGGTACCTGATATCAATATGCTTCGATCGATCGTGGAACACTGGATTCTCGGACAAGCGAATTCCACTCTGGTTATCACAGAGTATCACGGTGGTATCTAGCACATGTCCGAACAGCTCACTAAAGAGCTTTCGCAACCAACTGCTTCACAACAGGCCATACTCACTGCAATGTATTCGGCCTCTGCGGTGCTCAAAGCCACCGACTTCTGCTTCCTGCTCAGCCCATGGTTTATCGTGCCCCGAAGATATCTCAGAAGATTCTTGGCACCAACCCAGTGAAAGTGATGAGGATCAACCATCTGTTGACTCAAAGTGTTCACTGCAAAACATATATCTGGACGTGTGTTCACTAAGAACATCAGGGCCCCTACAAGTTGATGATACTCAGTAGGATTAGTCAATACAAGCCCAACAGCACTGCCACTCAACTTCTTGAAGTTGAGCTCCATTAGTGTCGACATGGACTTGCAGTCCACCATACCAAATCTTTCCAGAAGCTTCACAATGTATTTCCTTGAGAAAGGAAAATCTCGCCAGGTCTCTGCCAGTCCTAGGTCCATCTCGAACTCAGCAGCGAGCTCCCTCTTGCACTGATGAATGAGAGGATCAACACCTGTCAGGAAGAGGTCATCCACATATAGCACCAGAATGAGAGGCTTCCCTTTGACAACCTTGAAGTAAAGGTTCGGATCAGCATTACTTCGAGTGAAGCCCAGCTTCATCAAGTAACTATCTATCCTCTCGTACCAAGCTATGGGTGCTTGCTTCAGCCCATAGAGGGATTTCTTCAACTTGCAAACATGGGTGTCCCGATCCTGGACTTCGAACCCCAGAGGTTGCTCCACATATATCTCTTCCTTTATCGCACCATGCAGAAATGCGGTCTTCACATCCATTTGATGAAGACACCATCCTTGCGTAGCAGCAAGGGCTATAATAGATCGAATGGTGGTATATCGGGCCACAGGTGCAAATATGTCATCATAATCTATGCCTTCCTTTTGAGATAAGCCGCGGGCAACAAATCTTGCCTTGAACTTTTCAGCACTTCCATCAGATCCATGCTTGATCTTATAGAGCCATTTCGAGGTGGCAACACATTTGTCCTCCGGTCTCGGGACTACTTCCCAGACATCATTTTTCATAATGGACTCATACTCCTCGTGCATAGTATCCTTCCAAACTTGATGCTTTACGGCTTATTCAAATGTTCTAGGCTCGGATTGTACTATCGTACTCATGGCTGCTAGATACCCTTGGTATCTCTTCGGCTTCTTGCTTTCACGGAATGTCCCCCTTGGGGCAATATGTCTCTCGGGTCAATCGGGTCCATCGGTCCTTCAACATCAGGCATCATTTCATCCTTCGGTTCTTCTTGATTTCTAGGCCTTGCTTCATGATATTCCTCAGATCTCGAAAGATTGATTACTTTCCTCAGGAAGCATCTTTGTCAAAGGTGACATAGTGGCATATCTCCACCTCCCTTTGACTAGGCACATTGACTCTATAGGCCTTCGAAGTTTCACTATAGCCCACAAACATTCCTTTCTTCCCAGAAGCATCCAACTCACTCGTCTTTTCTTTCGGCACATGAAAGTAAACAGGACATCCAAAAACTCTAAAATGTGAGACATCAGGTTTCTTACCAGAGAAAACCTCTTGGGGAGTTTTGGAGTCTAGAGCGGAATGTGGGCATCGGTTTTGTATGTACACAGCAGTGTTCGCAGCTTCTCCCCACAGAAACTTCGGTAGACCTTGGTCACATAGCATGGCACGGGCAGCATCCACAATGGTCCTGTTCTTTCGTTCAGGAACACCATTTTGCTCAGGAGTATAGACAGTTGTGGTCTCCCTCTTGATGCCAGCTTCTCTGCAAAAGTCCTTGAACTCATTTGTCTCATATTCAGTGCCATTATCAGTTCTCAAAATCTTGATCTTCTTCCCTGTCATATTTTCCACCAAAGCTTTGAAGGTACGAAACCACATGAAAGCCTCATCTTTTTTCTTTAAGATGTATATCCAGGTTTTGCGAGAGAAGTCATCTATGAACGTCATATAATATGAACATCCTCCCAAGGATGTAACGAGCAGCATACCAGATAGATCAGAATGGATCAATTGCAAGACATCAGATGTCTTTGTGACACTTGAAGGGAAAGGTTCCCTTGTATGCTTTCCTTCGGCACAACCCTTACATACGCCTTCATGATTATTTGAAAACTCAGGCATCCCTGTCACCACCTTCCTTGCTTCGGGAAGGGCTTTATAGTGAAGGTGTCCAAACCTTCGGTGCCATAGTTCAGTCTGTCGGACAGTATCACATGTCATTGCTCCCAGTGGACTTCCTCCAACCTGGTAGAGTGTACCAACTCTAAACCCATTCGAGATGGTTTCCTTGAAGCTCTTCTTCCACATGAACACCTTTCCATCATTGAATGCCACATTGAAACCTTTGTCTTCCATGGCCGATATAGACACAAGGTTCTTCTTCAAATTTGGTACATAGAGTACATCCTGCAAGTGGAGGACTTGACCTTGAGACAAGTGAAGGGTCACAGTACCTGTCCCTTTCACGGGATATGTGGCATTATCTCCAAGGATAATTTCCAGATTAGTATCCTTCTCAACCATATCAGAGAGTGCTTCCTTGAACCCAGTGATGTGTCTTGAGGCATCACTATCTATCAACCAGACATCCATAGTGTCGGGTGGAGATGCAACAGAGAGGGCAGATACAAGAATATATTCATTTCTTTTATCACCAACATGGGATTCTTCATACCTGGAGTTTCTTGACCTTTTGAAAGGTTGATCATTTCCGTCAAAGGGAGCCTTCCTTTTTCCCTTGAACCTGTTGTTCCTTTGATTGCCATTCCTCCGGTTGTTGTTGTTATCATCACCATCGGGAGAATTCTTCTTGAAAGGACATTCACTAGCATAGTGACCAGGCCTATGACAAGTGAAACATTTGCCCTTCTTTCCTTGGGCCCCTGCTTTTCCCTTGTTCTTCGGACCACCAGAGATCTTCTGTCTAGAATGAGCAGCGTATGCAGCGTTTCCTTCATTTCCATACTCCTTCATTCTTGATTCTTCTTGAACGCATCTTGACAGTACCTCATCAAAGTTAGGTATCACATTATTATTTAGAATGGTAGTGTTGAACACATGCCATTCGGATGAGGGCCCTCCAAGTGCGGTGAGTACCATCTCTCGATCAGCTATTGTCTCCCCAATAGCCAGCAGATTGTTCCTGATCTCAGTCAACCTCAGAAAGTATGATTGGACAGACTCATCCCTGCCTTTCTTTAGATTCTTCAATTGATTCTTGAAGAATAGCAGTGGATGGAGGTTCTTGGATTTTACCCTGCACATAGTCCATTACATCTTGGTCTTCCAATTTGAGATCCAATATCATCTTCCAAGCATGGAAGTCATCCTTCCCAATCAATTTGTCATCTTCCTTGAAGCCATAGTTTGTGGAACCCATTTTCTTCTTCGGTGATTGCTACAAATAGGGCTTGTCTTCACCTCAGCTCTGATACCATGTAAATTTATGTAGATGTTCTATGCTTGATGCAACTTTACTTTTCACTACAGCAATCACATAAACAATCAAGTAAAATGCTGATAGAACATACCAGTGGATCTATAGAAGACAAACCAGAAACAGAAAAATGGTGTGGTGCGTTACGGCGGTCAACAGAATGCTTCAACCAGCAAAGTCTCCTTGGTCAGCCAACCCAGCATGTGTCACAACAGTGTTCAAAACAGCCACACGGTCAACTCAAAGTCAACCCCAAAAAAGTCAACATTGTCCAGAAAAGTCAACACAGGGCAGCAGGAAGAAAGTCAACGCAACTCGGTCTTCGGTCAACCTTTTGACCACGGTTCTTGTGCCAATATGTACGGCCTTCCAAAATCGAAGTCTAAACCAAAAGTCAGCCTCTTTGGACCATGCGTTGACCAAAGTCAACGCTGGTCAAACTTGCGTGGAAACCCTAGCTGCAGCAGTTTTCCTCTTCGTCCTTCCTTCCCATGTGTGAACCGAAACTACCTCCAGAAGCTCGAACCAATCAAAAGAGGAGAGATGATGAGTGAGGATCAGATGATGAGAAATGTCCTCCAACGTTGACTCTATTTATATCAATCACTGAGGTGTGTGACACATTTGCTAGGGGTGTAAAACCTTAAGGCCGACCTGCACATATTTTGAAAGTATTAAAAATAAATTCAAAATAAATGTTCTGCTCATCAGATCAAGATGATCTTTAGATCGATCTTGCACCTCTTCGAAAGAAGAACCCAATAAAAATATTGGTGTCTTCATCTGAGCATCACAACATGGAGTTTGGACCTAGTTGTCCAATTTTAACAATGAGGCTCCAACCTCTAGGGCTCCAACCCTATATTCCTCAAGATTCCAACCTTGTATTTAAGAGGCTCCAACCCTTCAATTTTTAACAATCAAAATGTATAAATGAATTACTTCAATAATCAACCAACTCCTCCACAGGACTACTTCAGTGCTCTAATTTGCCCATTCTCCAAGAGCTCCAAATACTTCACTGCCCAAAGCTCCTAATACTTCACTGTCCAAATACTTCATTGATGTTGATCACTGTTTCGAGCTCTTGTAGCCTTCACACAAGTCTAGGCCACCCAAATATGCCCACAGGTCAACAAGTCCAAGCTTTACAATTTTGGGTTTCCAGGCACGCTGTCCGAACTCTAATTTGTTAACTAACCACTGTCCAACTTTAAGTCGAAGTATATAAGCTAAGTCCAAGCCAAAACAGTGTGATTGTCCACTCACTGAGCTATAAGTAAGGATTGTTATGAAGTTATACCCCTGAGACTAAGCTAGTGATCACAAGACCTTTGGCTTGCAAATTCGAGCCTTCAACAATTCTAAGCTTTCACAGATTTTATCTCCACAAATAACTGTAGAAATTTGATAGCCCGCTTCGGTTTTCAGTTTCTCTTTATTTCTCCCATAAAGTTAAATGCCCATTCCCATAACCATACATTCAACAAGTTGGAAAATTAAATATTTTCTGAAAACACAAATTCTAGAAATTTCAAATGCTGGAAATTGCAGAAATAAAAACACATTAATATTTTCAGCCCCACACACAGAAAAAGACACGTTGATTTTTGGTCAACATGACCCAGAAAAACCCCCTACAACTCTAGGGGAAAACCAATTCGAAATCTTCTCTTTATTTCTGAATATGCTTTTACAGTAAACAGGAAAACACAGTAAAAATTACAGCAACCTCACAAATGTACTTATCTCAAAAACCATGCACAACTCCACCTCGATTTTTGTGCCAACGCAAAACAGAAATTTTACAGAAAAAATGTGCAGCATTAAATGTTGTATGGGCAGCATAGAAAAATCGTGTTGTACGACCTCCTCGAAAACAGTGTTGTACGGAACCGCTGTACAACTGCCTTGATTCCGTGCTGTACAGCTGCCTTAAACTTGTTGTACGACCTTGATTTTTGTGTTGATTTTCTGCTGTATGGAAATCAGAAAAATAATCGCTCAAACTACTGTACGACCTCCTTGGGAATCGTGCCAATATAGCAGCAATAAATGTTGTTCTTCTCTCGATTTTCGTGCCCTCTTTGCCTTGAAAACCGTGCTCCGTCTTTGCTGTACTGATTTGCTGAATCTCCTTGTTGCTGTCCTCTTCCTCTCACTGCTCAGAAATATCTTTTGCTTTCTCCTCTCCTCTCTCAATTTGCTCATGAAAGAATGAATGACCTTTTCCCTCATGTTCCTCCTTTAACCTAACCCTAAGTGACTTTTGGGAATCCCTAAATCTAATGGCTAAGATAGCTTTAGATCTAGGGCTAAGATTAAATGTGCTTTTAAATCTCACTTTCTATTTTTTAATTCACCCCACTTTAATAAAGACACTCTTAGTCATTTATTTTCAAAGTCACTTTTCACTTTCTAATTTCACATTGACTTTATTAAAGTCACTTTAAAATTAGACTTAATAACTTTATCACTTAAAGTCACTTTTAAATTAGATTTGACTTTATAACTTATAAAGTCACTTTAGGTGAAAAAGGGAAATACATTTGGACACTTTTCCCTAGGCCAAAGATCAAAGCCTTAGGGAACCACCTGTCCTCCGATAACCAAATTTCAACAATAACTGTAACTCTAAGTTAACACTGGTGACTGATCATTGTTCTGAATTTTCCACAGTTGTGCCTATCACAGATCCGAGCATGAGACTAGGCCTCCTTCACAAATCTGTCTAAGCCAATAGATAATTGTTCACAAGTATTAATATAGTTTGAGGTCTGGATAGTTCCGAGGTGAGGTCTCACAAGCAATTGTCCGAGCCAATAGATGATTGTTAACAAGTATTAATATGTTCTGAGGTACAGGTGCTAAGTTGAAGTCTTTATAGCCACAAGTTTGAGCCCTCCTCACATGTCTGAGCCCTATAATAGGTCTGTTCTTCTAATTTGAGCCTCCAATGTGTCATTGTTTCGAGATTTGCACTTCTTCAAATCTTAAATGATAAACCAATCACAGAAGTATGCCCAAATAAAAAACCTTGGCCTCTTTGGTTCACGAGATGTGAACACTTCTCCTTTTTTTGTCTACCTGTGATGATCTTCACCGAAAATGGATGATGAAATGAAGAGTTTGAACCTATATTTATACAACTTCTGACGTTTAATGAAAGGACACATCTCTTGGAGGTGAAGCCAACTTGCACAAGTATGCTTAGGTCGGCTAGGATAAAAATTATATTATTTCATCTTAAAAAATCATTTTCTCACAGACTAAGAGGAGTTAGAGGATGAGTAAGGGCACGTTGGAAAGGGGAAAATGTCCTCTACAAGTCAGAAAGAGTCATATACAAGCTAGTGAAGGAGTCATTGTAACGTGATGCCTTCAAGATGTTAAAAAATAATTTTCTTTATGACTGTTCAGGAATTTATAGTACAAACCTTGGGGTTTTTAGGATTCTTCAAGCATAAGGACATTGGGACTAGGATAAGGGTTAGGGAATCTTCATTAGGGCTCCAAGTGTGGTCTCCAACAATCATCCATATCATCAAGTGTGTCATCATCACCTTCAATAGAGCTCATATTGACATCAGTGACAATTATTGACCAACAATCTCCCCCTTTGTCATTGATGGAAATATTCTCTCTTCCAACATTTTCTCCCCCTTTGACATCAATGGAAAATGGGGTGTCCAAGTACTCCCCATATCAAGTTCCTTCTTTTAATATTGCTCCCCATGTCATGTTGCTCCTACCCTTGTAAATGTGTTGTCTTAATGTGATGCAAGAGTAATGACCCCCATCTTTTGGCGAAGATATTCAAATTCTTCTTGTGCTAGGGGTTTTGTGAAAATATCTGCGATTTGTTCCTTTGTATTGACATATTCCAATCTGATATTTTGTTCTGCAACTTGTTCTCGGACAAAATGGTATTTGATTGGAATGTGTTTTGTCTTTGAGTGCATAATTGGATCCTTTTAAAGACTGATGGTGATGGTGTTGTCGCAATAGATAATGATTGGTTGATTAGTTTCTACGTTGACATCTTTAAATGCTTCATTCATCCACAATATTTGTGTACAACAATCTGCAACAGTTATATATTCGACTTCAGTTGTGGAGAGAGATATAGAAGATTGTTTTTTGTTGATCCAAGATACAAGAGAGTCTCCCATGAAGAATGCATTCCGCTAGTACTTTTTCAATCATCTTCGCTTCCAACCCAATCATCATCGGTGTAAGTTGTCATAGTAAGAGGTGTGATTTTGGGATACCATAGGCCAAAATTAGGAGTACCTCTAAAATATCTGAGAATTCTTTTCATAGCCAACAAATGAGATTCCTTATGAGCTAATTGAAATCTTGCTACCATTCCTACTGCTTGCATAACATCGGGTCGTGAAGCAGTTAAGTATAGAAGAGCTCCAATTATTTACCTATAAAGAGTTGGATCTATTGAAGGGGATGCAACATATCTTCTTAATTTTCAATCTGCAGTCATTAGTGTGCTCATAGGAGCACATCCTTCCATCCCATATCTCTTAAGCATTTATTTAAGATATTTTGCTTCGGATATGAATATACCTGCTTTAGTTTGAATTACTTGTAGTCCAAGGAAGTAAGATAATTCACCAATCATAGACATTTAAAATTCCTTAGACATGTTGACAAGGGTGATTAGTGATTTAACTTTGTCTAAATTACTTCCTACCACCCCCTTTTTGAAACCTTGTTGTTGTAGATAATGATCCAATCTTGTGTAACAAGCTTTAGGAGCTTGTTTCAATCCATATAACGATTTTGTTAACTGACATATGAAGTCTTTTCCTTCCACTAGATAAAACCCTCCTGGTTGCTCCATGTAAACTTCTTCCTTTATATCACCATTTAGAAATGTTGATTTCACGTCTATTTGATAAACTTTTAACCCTTTTGAACAAGCAAATGCCAAAAACATTTTTATAGCTTCCAAACGAGCTACCGGGGAAAAGGTTTCTTCAAAGTCAATTCCTTCAATTTGTGAGTATCCTTTACAAACAAGCCTTGCCTTATTTCTAATGATATGTCCATCTTCATTCATTTTGTTTTTGAACACCCACTTGGTTCCAATTATATTTTTATCTTTTGGACGAGGTACATGTTCCCATGTTTCATTATTTTCGATTTGAAACATTTCTTCTTCCATAGCTTCCACTCAATGAGGGTCTTTACTGGCTTGAGCAAAGTTTTATGGTTCTACCATGGATAGTAAGGCAACATCATATTTTCTTGGTGTACTTGTCATCCTTCTTCGGGTTTGTATTCCATCATCTACATCACCAATAATTTGTTCTTCTGGATGGTGGTTTTGGAGGAATTTTACTTTTGATGGAGTTTGAGATGGTTCCTTTTGATTTTCTTGATCATTTTCTTCCTTTGTTGACTCTTCTTTGAATTCTTCAAAAATAGAATCTTCTTCATGGACTTCAATTCCCTTCTTTGGAATTGCTTCGCGAATCTGTACATCAATGATTTATACTACCTTCATAGTCGGTTATTGTAGCATTTGTGTGCTTTGATCCTTGTATAATATCCGAGAAATATTCCTTCATCAACACGAGAATCAAACTTTCCTGGTGAGTCATCATTTATCTTCATAAAGCATTTGCTTCCAAAACTTCTAAAATATTTCACTGAAGCAGGTCTTCATTTCCATAATTCATACAGAGTCTTGTCATTATTTGGTCTTAGTTGAGCTCTATTCAAGGTATATATTGTTGTCCTGACTGCTTCTCTCCAAAACTTGGCCTGCAAATCAGCTACTAGCAACATCATTCTTCCCATTTCTTGTACATTTTTGTTTCTTCTTTCCACACCTCCATTTTGTTTAGGAGTTCTAGCTACAGAGAGTTCTCTTTTGATTCCATGTATTTTACAGAAATCATTGAAATCCTTTGAAGTGAATTCTCCTCCTCTATCTGTTCTAATATGCTTGATTTTTTGCTCTTTTTCATTTTCTACAAGACCTTTGAAATTCTTAAGACATTCAAAAGCTTCAGATTTGAATTTTATAAAGAATACCCACATCATTCTAGTATAGTCATCTACAAATAGAGAAAAGTACCTTTCTCCCAGAGCTAGAGTTCGTTGGTCCACATAAATCTTTCGTAAAATTGGACAACTAGGTCCAAAATCTGGGTTGTACTACTCAAATGACGATCCCAATATTCTTATTGGATTCCTCTTTTGGAGAGGTGTAATATTGATCTAAAGATCATCTCGATCGGATGAGAAAAACATGTACTTTGAATTTATTCCACTTATGTGCTAGGTCGGCTTGGAATAAAATATAGACTTAAATGTCTTAAAGGACGTGTCACACACCCCCAAAGATTGCTATATATTGGAGAGACTTAGAGTTCATTTGACACACATTGTTGTGGAGGAATTCTCTCTCTCTAGATAGCGTTGGAGCTGTGATATCTATATGGACCGGTTTCCTTTTTGTTTTGGGTTATTCCGGGTTACGTGTGACACGCTCGGCTGGTCGAATGACCTATTGGAGACTTTGCCGGTAGAAGCATCCCGTTGATTGTCGTAACGCCACCATTTATTATCTCTCGTTTTGGCTTGTCTTCTATCGATCTATTAGTATGTTCTATCTCCTTCAAAATATTGTGTGCCCTAATCCGAAATTTAGGCACAGAAACATGTCTTCTAAACACATGGTTTCGCAGCTAGGGAAGACAATGTCCAAATTTGTGTGCTCTAGATGCAGCTACTATGGCAAGAAGAAGGAGCTTCGTGGGTTTATTATGTGCTGTAATAAAGGCCGAACTCTATTAGGACTGAAGACTCTAGGCTGTTGTGTGCTAGGCCGCAGGCCATAGCACTACAGCAAGGCCCTCTGTGAAGCAAATGGGCAGCGTGTATTTTTGGTTGATGATGCGTGCGCCTGCCTTTGACTGTAAACACCACCAAAGCAGTTGCGGATGGTCTCAACACAGCAACACAGGGAAGACGAACAAACGTTGTTTCTGTTATTCTGTCAATTTTAAAGCCCACACTGGTCAGGGGTATTGGAAATTGAAACTTTGAGCCATGGCAGCGTCGACAATGGCTGCATTGCATATTCCATAATTTCCATTGACCAGTCTGTCTTCAGCCGAGACCTCTATGAGTGCCTTTGGACGAAGTGCTGAGAAGCTGAGCCTCCCATTGCTGCAATCTCGCATAAAATACGATCCGCAAGGATATGACAACGAGATTTTATTACTGATTCGCCACTTCGATTCATGCCTGGCGGTTTTTCAACAGCATGCCGCTCTCAAATCAGCTTCCATGGGCAGTGATCCCACTGCGGCCAAGGAGCTTGCAGATTTAACTATGTTTTTGGCCCACGTCGCGTCTTCTTATCCACAACATCTTGCTCACTATCGTAAACATCTCATTGAATTATTGTAGACGAGCGGGCATTCACTTCCTTTGGCTTTAAGACGACAAGTCACACAGGTCTCGGACTTTAAAATTTGAGGTTTTGTTGCTCGACATTTACAGCAGTGGATCGAATTGTGATTTTTTATTTGATTTTCTGGAAATTGAGCTGTGGATAAGTTTCGCGTGATTCTGTTTTGAAAACGAGCTGTGACACATGCTCTAGAGTTTGAGGAATTGTGGATGAGGGTTCACGGCAGGAGATCGATTTGGCTAAAGGCAGAACCTTCCGAAGCACCAGGGTCGAAGCTTGGATGCTGTTGGTACTGCAGGAGATCGAATTGTCAGCTGGAGAAGGGCATATTTATCTCCGTGAAGGCCATTGTATCATCGCTGCAAGGGCTTGAAGTTGATGTGTTTTGAGGTTTATTGGCTGCGGTGGTGCATATGACCAAATTGTGCGACAGTCACATTTCCGTTGGGCTCCCTCCGCACCAAACAAACATCAAGGTCTGCGGGCCATTCATATAAGTCATGTAGCCAAACTGAGCGAGTGGGAAAAAGAAGCTAACGGGAACGCATGCTTCGCTTTTCTATGATCAGAACTAATGCACAGCTCTAGCATTAACAGTGCTCCCATCTTGAATTTCTTAATTTATTTGAGAGCTTCAGGGGTTTGAGGCTCTTGAAGCTATGAATCACTCAAGGTTACTTAGGAGCAGGAGCAAAAACGCGCAGCGGGAGTGGGAGCCCCATTTTTAGAAGCTTCCAGTCCGGAGCGTTTTCGAGAGCGTTTTTATATATATATATATATTGATGCATATATGTCCACAAAAACATGTAGAATGATGAATTAGACATAAAAAACATAAAAACATAGATTGAATCATATAACATCAATCATCTAGAAGTTATAATCTTCATAAACCATGCCCACGAGTTGGAAGCATACAACATATTGACTCTCGAGTCTCGCAAATCATCAATCTGAAGGTTTCAAGCTTTAAAAATTCAATATATAACATTTATCATCATTGATTTCAAATTTCAATATCTAACATTTATCATCATTGATTCATTGATTTCAAAATTCAATATACATTTATCATCATTGATATATAACATTTATCATCATTGATTTCAAATTTCAATATCTAACATTTATCATCAATATTCCATTGATTTCGCAATTCAATATACATTTATCATCAATATACATAAACATTTATCATCATTGATATATATCATTTATCATCATTGATTCATTGATTTCAAAATTCAATATATAACATTTATCATCATTGATTCATTGATCACCATATAACTTTCATGAAGCATCATATTCATAATTCATAATGACTTGTAAACAGTAAACTTATAAATGCCAAATTCAAAGTTTCACCTTTCAAATTCAAACTTCAAACTTAAATTGTCATTAAATATATGAAATCAGAAAGAGTCAAGTTTCAACTGTTCAACTGTCAACAACAAATAAAAAAGACTAATAAACAACAAATCTATTTTATCTGGCTGGCCCCTTGCCACGCCCACGAGAAATGTCTAATTTTTGTGAGCCACGAGGAAATGTTGGTCTTCTAGTACTCTCAGGAGTACCACGACCATGACTAGAAGGTGGAGGTTGGATCTGCAAAGGAACAATAGTGTGATATCGAGGAGTGGCACTGGCACTGGCACCCGCACTGCTACCAGTAGATGGTGGGACTGGCCCTGTGTGTGGCGGTGCTGCTGATGCTTCATCATCATCCCTATAAAGTTTTGCTTCCAATTCTTCCGGATGTAACGTGCCGTCCTCCAAATTATCATCCTCTGGGTTGTTGTCCCAGACTCTGTATGATTGATCCTCATTTGCCCGATCACAGTAATGGCTCAACAACCTCAAGTTATAATGCACATAAACCAAGCTTTCAGCTCGGTTTTCATTCAGCTTGTTTCTTCTCACATTGTGTATAAAGTTGTAGGTGCTCCAACACCTCTCTACAGAAGAAGTGTTCACAACCTGTGAGAGAACTTTTTTAGCCAACTTTGGCAAAAGTCCCATGCCGCCATATGCTTCCCACCATGTGAGAGCATCAAATCTGTCCCTGTCTTCCATTGCATGGAAAGAACCAAAGTTAGCAATGCAACCGAAGTATTTGCCTAATTCAAGGCGCAATCTAGCACACTCTTCCTTGTCAGGTACCAATTTGTCCAATGCCTTCATGTACCCCTCTTGTACCTCTGGATCTGTGTGAGGTTTCACCCTAACCCCACCTCCAGGTGCAGGTTGGCCCAACCAAGATGGAGAGTAATATTTTGGCATAAGGATATATGCCAAAGCATGTCGTGGAACATTGAGTTTATTCCACCGTGCACACACACAGTCATGAATCATAGCATACAAGTTGGGATCATTATCCTTAACAATATCTTTTATTTGCCCCAACATGCTATTCATCTGCTCATAAACCTTTCCAATCACTGGTTTATCAGTATCTGCAAAGCAAATCATGTTATAAATGGGCCTGGTAAAATTCAAAATTTCCCTCACACGTGCCCAAAACAGAGGGTCAAGGGCGGTCTCCTCCACATGTTCGAAACCTTGCCTGTCAACCATTGTTGCTGCCCTGTCCTTTAATAGCTGCCAGTGTGGGCTTGATACCATTGCAGCCAATGACTCTCTTACCTTCAAAAGGTGCTTGAAGGTGAGGTAATAGCTAGCAAATCTAGTTTTTGCTATCTTCAACAACTCCAATTTGGAGTGAGTACGGAAAAGCCCATGGGTATTGCTATGATTTGTAATAAATTTTATCATTTTTTTACCTCTCTTGTACAAATCACCAAGCCATTTGAATTGAGGTTGTTTGTTTTTTATGATATCATGCATCAAAAGGTTCATTGTGTGAACCAAACACCCAGACTAAAAAATGTTGGGGTATTTATCCTCAATAATTGCTCCTGCTGCCTTACAGTTAGCAGCATTATCAGTGATGACCTGTATGACATTGTATGGCCCAGTCTTTTCAATTATATCAAGTAATGGTTCTGCAATGTTAATGTCGATTTTGAATTTGTCTGAATAATCATATGCTGCCAGGAAGATTGCACCACTAACCGACACAGCCAAAACACTTATCAATGGTTTTCCTTTTACATTGGTCCATCCATCAGAGACAATGGACAGCCCATGCTCATTCCACGAACTTGTCATTTTAGCCAAAGAATTGTTTATTTTAGCTTTTTCATGATCAAGACCCACGTTTCTGGCCTTGTCATACCCAGGGCTTTTGTATCCTTTGGGGGCATCATTAATGGCAGAAACCATTTCATGCCAATAGGGTGAGCGAAGAACATTGAATGGCACCCCACATGCATATAGAAACTGGTAAAATTTTGAATCCACATCATTCCTACACCCTTCGTCCAAGAAATCGGATATGGTTCTACACCTTAATCCAGTGCCATTGCCTCCAAAACCACTGGCACGGGTGGAAGTTGAACTTGTTTGTCCATGACGTGTTGGGCCTGAATCAATGAAACCCCTAGATCTTTTAGATGATCTCTGTAGGGCAGCCCCCT
Source organism: Pinus albicaulis (assembly GCA_034641835.2). Classification (NCBI taxonomy): domain Eukaryota; kingdom Viridiplantae; phylum Streptophyta; class Pinopsida; order Pinales; family Pinaceae; genus Pinus; species Pinus albicaulis. The sequence continues at coordinate 1,284,459,111 of CM076574.1, read as the reverse complement.
CTTCCTTCCTATATACCTCTCTCGGTGCTGCTGGCACATTAGTACAAACTTTGATTCCAATATTGTTAGTTCCATCCCCTGGCATTATCCCACAAAGGTGCCTTCTCGCACGGGTGTATGAACCATGGTATTGTTTATTGCAATGGGGGCAAATAAATTTAGTGGTTCCACCACCTTTCCCTCCTTCCATTTTCTGAACATATTTCCACTAAGATGTCTGAGTTTGGTCTCGTTTAGTTGGGGAATCTGTGTCCTCAGGTTCTCCACTCCCCACTTCCTACTCGGCATAACCCTCCTCCTCTTCAGGATTTTCTTCAAATCCGCCGGAACCCTCCTCTTCATCCTCCTCTTCTCTGATTTGCCTCTTTCTTCTACCACTCTCCAACACCATTATCACAAAGAAAGGAACCAACATGAGGAAAATCCCTAGTCATATAACCATGATGGAAACAAGTTTCAAGTTTCAAGTTTCTAGCCTGCAAAACAAATGGAAAAATGCCAAATGGGAATAGGAAATGCAACATAGGAAAAAAACAATTCATTTTTTAAGTTTTAAATCCAATAAAATGCAACATTCAAGAAAAAATCAAGTTTTCATTTTTAAACAATTTAACAACTTACAAATTCATCCTAGAAAATACAAAATTGGATTAAAAGGCCTACCTCTTTCTTGCAATCCTCCTGTTGCCTTGCTCCTTGCTCTCCTTGTCTCTTCTTGCTCTCCTTCCTTGCTCTCCTTGTCTCTTGCTCTAGCTCTCTCAACACTCAACAAACAATAAAACCAAATGAACCTCCCCCTTTATAAACAATTCGTTTTTTCACTTAAAAATTCTGCGCGTTACAGAAGTGTTTTTTGTTCCGGGAGCGTTCAAGTGCGAATGCCCGATCGCCGCGTTTAAACACTCCGAAGCGTTTAATGTCCGCTGAGCGTCAGTGAGCATTCGCTCCCCGAGCTTTCCCCGAAATGCTCCCCGAAAAGGTGTGAGCGTTTTAACAAAGTTCCGGAAACGCGCTTCCCGAGGAAGAAAGATGACTTTGTCTTGGGACTCGGAGTGACAAAATAGGTCAAGGTCATGGTCTTGGTATTCATCAATTGGAATCTCTATAAGAAGAATTTCATGTGGGTTTCCCTCTCGAAGAGTAAGAGGTTTTGGCTCTGGCTTGCAAGCCTAACTATTGTGTCTCTTGTGTATTTGATAATTGACTTTATGAAGAACATAATAATCTAACGAAGATAAGATCTAAGGGAAAGAAGCATGAAGTAAATCACAAGTAATTATCAAGAAGAGCAAAAAATTTTTAAAGTCTTCACTTTCTTAACAAGTCATGGTCAAAATTGTCATTGATGTCAATATGAGCATTGATGAAGAAGCCCTAATGATGGTATGGATGATTGCTGAAGGTCACACTTGAGCCCTAATGAAGAAGCCATAGGAACGAGGGGGGGTTGAAGCTTCCCCGCAACCCTGGAATCACTACCAGGTGTTAGGGTTACAGTCAGGCCGAGAGGGTTCAAAGCTTTCAGTGGCCGAGATACGGAAGGCCCGAGCCCTTGCTTGTCATCCTAACAAAAGGCCCGACGACACCATCGCGGTTGCCCTCTTCCAGAAGATCCAAAATGCCTACGAGCTTCTCACTGATGAGACTGCCCGCAAGGCCTTCGATAAATTTATATGTCTGAGGAATGAAGGGCTCAACAAGGATCACTAGAGGGCCTCCAATGTCTCTTCTAAGCGCAGGAAAATGATGGACGGGCTCATCGAGCGAAATTTCCTTGACGTGCATGACAAGGCTGAGGAAGACAAAGCCGCGAAGAAGCTCTGAGAGGAAATTGCCAGGATTCGAGCCAAGCACGCGCAGAAATCCTTCGGCTTTGGGAAATCGTTTGCCGAGGCTACGTAGAAGGAGACAAAGGCGGATTCTACGCAGTCGATGGACAAGGAAAAGATGGTGAAAGCTAAGTGAAATTCATTGGATGGATGTGGTGATTATAGTGCTGAGAGGCTTAGGGAAATCTTCGAGCGGTTTGGGACAGTGAAAGATGCTGTTATTCATCGCAAGAGTATCAAGAACTTATTCAAGATATAATTTTGAAGATAAGCAAGCAGAAGCTGACAATGACGGAGAATTAAACAACATTATTGGTACTGGATATCATGCCTATGAGGATCCTGTTTTAAAGAAACTACGGAAGAGTCTGGGCTATGAGGCCAGACAGGGACCTGGAAAAAGAGGCGTAATTCTGGATTGCTATAGTCATATAGCAGAGCAGCAGGAGAAGGCATCTGTCATGAAGGGGGTTTTTCCTTTGATATCGAAGTATCAAAGACATTTGATGTCTAATAGTTGATACATTCTGATTAATCTGATATACTCCTCGTATAGATATATTTCATGATAGTGATATGTATGATAAAATTATGGCAATATTATAATCAGCAGCTTCGGGAGAATCAAAAAAAAAAAAACCCTCATGTGCAACAGTTTATGACAACTGAAGATACTTTGATGGCGATGCAAGTTATGCACTCACTGCAGGGGACAATGTTCAGAGAGCAGGAGGGCTGAGACAGTTTGAGTATTGGTTGCAACATATATTTAGCTATAATGATAGAGATGGTCATATGAATTATGCACACTGGTTGTGATAAGTTGCAGTCTATGAACAACATTGACTGAGGGAATTGATGGGCTGAGTGTAAAGCAGCAATATTCTCTGTGAGACCTGCCTGGTACATCAAGGACGGAGGCCATAGGGATAGGCATATGGAAACATAAATAACCATGAAGTTTGATATCCTCTGATGGCTGTGATAAATAATGATATAGCATCATTGTTATTCATGATACACCTAAGAAGATGTATGACAGATATGGCTATGATTCTTGAATGGCTTGTACAGTGGGTGAGTAAGATTTAAGCCCATGATTACAAATCCCCTTCCAAGTTGGTGTCTGGGATGCCCTCATTTAAAATAAATGTCTTATCTCGAGAGAGAAGTTGGCATTAGGAGGGAGAATAAATCTGTATATGCTCCTGAGCTAATATCATTGCTGAACGCAAGAAGATCCTCATGGCTCGAAGACATATGGCTTCAGAGGGGGAAATTCCGGAAGAAAACCAAGAAGCCATATAAATACCAGAAGTATCTAGCTGCCTTGAACACAATATGAGCCTGGATCATTTGAAGAAGCTGTAAAGCATCTAAATCTGCAAGGATGCGAGGATGATGATTCCTAGACCACAGATCAAAGAAAAGCTGTTGTCACCTCGATACAAAATCAAGCATGGATCATTCATCAGATGGATGTAAAGACCGCATGGAAGAGATGTATGTTGAGCAACCTCTAGGGTTCGAAGTCCAGGATAGGGACACCCATGTCTGCAGGTTGAAGAAAGCCCTCTATGGGCTGAAGCAAGCACCCAGAGCTTGGTACGAGAGGATAGATAGCTACTTGATGAAGCTGGGCTTCATTCGAAGTAATACTGATCCGAACCTTTAATTCAAGGTTGTCCAAGAAAAGCCTATCATTCTGGTGCTGTATGAGGACGACCTCTTCCTGACAGGTGCTGACCCTCTCATTCATCAGTGTAAGAGGGAGCTTGCTACTGAGTTCGAGATGAAGGACCTAGGACTGATGCCTAGGCCTGGAGGTCTAGCAGAGACCTGGCGAGATTTTCCTTTCTCAAGGAAAATACATTATAAAGCTTTTGGTATGGAGGACTGCAAGTCCGTGTCAACACCAATGGAACTCAACTTCAAGAAGTTAAGTGGCAGCACTACTGGGCCCGTATTGTCAAATCCTACTGAGTATCATCAACTCGTAGGGGCCCTGATGTTCTTAGTAAACTCCCGTCCAGACATATGTTGTGCAGTGAACACTTTGAATCAACACATGATTGATCATAACATTCACTGGGTTGGTGCCAAGAAACTCTTGAGATATCTCTGAGGTACGAAAGACCATGGGCTGAGATACACTGCCGGGAGTATGACACTCCATGGATATACTAATGCCGGTTGAGCTGGCAGTGTGGTGGATCGTAAGAGCACATCTGGATACTACTTCACAAGTAGATCTGCTTCGGGCAGGAAACAAAAGTTGGTTGCCTTGAGCACCACTGAGGTCGAATACATTGCAGCGTGTATGACCCGTTGTGAAGTCACTTAGTTACGAAAGCTCTTCAGTGAGCTATTCGAGCATGTGCTAGATGCCACCGTTATCCTTTGTGATAACCAGAGGGGGATTCATTTTTCATAGAATCCTGGGTTCCACGATTGATCCAAGCATGTTGATGGCTGGTACCACTTTATCTGGGATATGGTACAACAAGGCACCGTAAGGCTCGATCATATAGGAACTGATGAGCAGGTCGCGGATATTCTCACTAAGCCCTTGGGGAAGGTCAAGTTCCTAACCTTCTGTGAGAGACTTGGTATCGTGGAACAACCCTATGATGTGGGTCCTGTTGGACGATGAGCTCGAGGAGCTCTGGGGGGCTTTGGGGACAACTTCTCGAAGCTATGAGCAACCACAAGGCTAGGCTTGCCAAACCTTGTTGGTGTGCTTGGACCCCACCGTTGTGATTATTGAATTGGCTCACCTCTCATTATATGTGCCCCGTATGCATCCTACCCATTGAGTTCAGGGCTCATGGGAAGTACCTCTCATTTGGCCAATGAGGTAGGAAAAGCTAGAGACTAGTAGCAAAGACTGATGGATGCATCAGAAATTGTCGTACTCTCTATCTAGGATGGCACAGTCCAACCACTTGATCTGGGATCAAGTCTTGTGAGGTCTCGGACCTCCGCCTGACTTCGGGTCAGATGAACCAACTCCGGGTTGGTTGGAGACTCTTTGTGAGTTCGATAGAGGTTTTGACCTCTGGGCTGAATCTGTCAGCCGAGAATGATGTCTTTGTGACTGACCCACTTCTGTTCTGAAATAAAGAGGCCAGCAAAGCAAGTTACGGCGGGATGACGCACGATGTTTGGATTGCACTTGTGGACGGAGTTCTCCCTAGTTGAGAGGGAGTGTTAAAATTGGACAACTAGGTCCAAACTCCGAGTTGTACTGCTCAGATGACAATCCCAATATTCTTATTGGATTCCTCTTTTGGAGAGGTGTAAGATTGATCTAAAGATCATCTCGATCGGATGAGCAGAACATGTACTTTGAATTTATTCCACTTATGTGCTAGGTCGGCCTGGAATAAAATATAGACTTAAATGTCTTAAAGGATGTGTCACACACCCCCAAAGATTCCTATATATTGGAGAGACTTAGAGTTCATTTGACACACATTGATGTGGAGGAATTCTCTCTCTGTGGATAGCGTTGGAGTTGTGATATATATATGGACTGTTCTTTGTTTGGGTTGTTCTGGGTTACGTGTGACACTTGGCTGAATGACCTCTTGGAGACTTTGCCGGTAGAAGCATCCTACTGATCGCCGTAACGCCACCATTTATTATCTCTGTTTTGGCTTGTCTTCTATCGATCTATTAGTATGTTCTATCTCCTTCAGTATTGTGTGCCCTAATCTGAAATGGCATAGAACATGTTCTAAAATTAACAAATCTGCATGTATGATCTCCAAAGGTTTTGATGTTGAGAATTTCTTAGTCCTGAAGAAAGTTCTAGTTTGCTTTCCATGTTGACATGGACCACACACAACCTGTTTCGGCTTTAGAATTTTTGGAATGCTCCTCACTACACTTGTTTTGCTGATTTTAACCAAGTTGTCAAAATTTAGATGTCCCAATCGCTTGTGCCATAACCAGCTTTCATCTGTTTGACTCATAGCATTTTTCTTCTTGAATTTTACTCAAAATGTATATGTTATCTGGTGTTCTTACTCCTTTTCCCACAAGTTCTCCTGAAGAGGATTTTCTTATCTCACAATCTTTAGTACTGAAGATAACTTTATGTCCTTGGTCACAAATCTGGCTAACGCTTAGAAGATTGTGTTTGAGCCCTTCAACCACCAGTGTGTTTTGTGCTTTTCCCTTTCCATTAACAAGAGCAACTGTCCATTTTCCAGCAATTTTAGCAGATCCACCTCCAAATGATACATTTCCATCCTTTTTGTTTAATGAGATAAACTTCTTTTGGTCACATGTCATGTGTCTTGAACATCCACTATCCACAAACCATTGATTTTCATCACTTTGTGCACATAAAGCTAGACCACATTTATCTGTAGTGGGTTCCTCCTTTTTCAACACTTCCCTTTTTGACATAAATGGAAATTTTCTGCATCATGACCAAAATCATTGCATTTTGAACATACTAGATCATACTTAGCCGAAGGATCAAATGAATTATAGGTCTTGATTTGACCTTGTTCTTTTGAGCTAAGCGACTTGCTTTGATAATTGGTCCTATATCTCCTTGAGCTATTATCCTTGTAAGTATTGCAATGCTTAGCTTGATGACCAAAATTTTTACAGTAGAAACAATACCCAAGAAAAATAGTTTGATATCTGTTTGGATCACCTTGACTTGATGTAATATTCTTCCCTGGAGATAGCTTTCCTTCATTCCTTGGGTTGTTGAAGGTGGATCTTTGCTCTTGGTGGAACGACTTCTCCTCTTTTGGATGATTGCAAAGGATGTTAGCATAGCTTCTTTCGATTCGTTCATTGGCATTCTTTTTTGAACTTGATGATTCACCTTTGAACCCAATTCCAGTCTTATCATGTTGAGGTCTTTGAGTATTAAGGATGGTGTCAAGAGTTTGAGAACTTTGCCAGCTCTTATTATCCTGATTCAATTCTTTCTTTAGAGAGACAATTTCAGCTTCACGTTTCTCAAATATTTCTTCTCTTTCTTTTAGTTTGTTGTTCAAAAAATCTTCCTTCCTTTTTGCTTCTTCCTTTTCTATTTTGAGAGAAATGACCACCTTCATTAATTTCTCATTTTCTTCAATAGCACTCATTAGCAATTCATCTACATTTCCTTCATCTTCTTTTTCGGAATCATCATCATTTGTAAATGAACAGTATTTCACTGCTTCCAACATAGTCATCTTCTTCATCAAACTCATTATTATCTCTTTTCAGTAGAAAGGTATTTTTAGTTGATCTTTTCTTTATAATCAAGAACTCTTCTTCATCAGAGTCATCTTGTTGGAGAAGAAATTCTTCTTATTTGACCCTTCTTCTTGAACATCCTCTTTTTATATTTGTCTTCATCATCGCTATCATGTTTATGACACTTGGCAGCATAACGTCCTATTCTACCACACTTAAAACAAATGAGAGGATACTAGCCTTTGAGTTTGGACCTTTTCCTTAGTTTCTTCACAAATTGTGCTATTTCTGTTTCAGTATCGGAATCATCACAACTATAATTACAATTTTTCCCTTTCTTCGATATTTTTGAGGCCTTGAATGCAGCTTTCTTAGATTTTTCCATTCCTTTTCTCATTTCATATGCAATGAGAATCCCGTGAAGTTTGTCCATCTTTAGAGCATCCAAGTCCTTTATTTCTTCTATGGCACTGACTTTGGAATCAAACCGTTCTGGAAGTGATCTCAAAACCTTTTGGACAACTGTGCTTTCTTCAATGTTTTCACCTAGACCCTTGAGTGAGTTGACAACTTCATTCACTCGGAGGAAAAAGGCCGCAATATCTTCTTCATCATCCATTTTAAGACTCTCAAATTGTCTTCTATGAGTTTGGAGTTTTGCCTTCTAGACCTTGGAGTCTCCATCATATATAGCAATAAGCTTGTCCCACATTTCCTTGGCAGATTCACAATTCATAATTTTTATAAATTCTGAATCAGAAATTCCGTTTGTTATGGAATTTAGTGCTTTGGCATTTGCTATATAAATTTTCCTTCCATCCTGATCTATTGGTGGAGAAGATGGAACTTTATTCCCATCTAGAACTGATTGCCAAACTTCTGGTCCAAGAGACATTAAATAAAATGTCATCATACATTTCCAAAAGTCAAAATTTGTTCCATCAAATTGGGGGATTTTTCCTGAATCCTGATTTTTCATTGTGACTAAGAATCCTTCTTCCAGTTGTTAGGCTGATTATGAAGAAGTTGGCTCTGATACCAATTGTTGAAACACTGAGAGGGGGGTGAATTAGTATTTCATTCAATCGTTATAGTTAATGCCAGTTAATATTTTTCAGAATTACAACCAGAAAGTAAATAACATGAATTTTTATTAAGAACAAATGAGGACACCAATCCTCTTTTTACAATAGTTTGAGTACTATAATGTTGAGGGCTCCAACCCTTGAATTCACCAGGCTCCAACCTGTTTCCAGGCTCCAACTTGGGCTTCACGCGGCTCCAACCCTATCTTCCTCAAGGCTCCAACCTTGTATTTAAGAGGCTCCAACCCCTAGAGCTCCAACCCTTCAACTTTTAACAATCAAAATGTATAAATGACTTACGTCAATAGTCAACCAACTGCTCCACAGGACTACTCCAGTCTTCCAATTTGCCCACTCTCCAAGAGCTCCAAATACTTCACTGCCCAAAGCTCCTAATACTTCACTGTCCAAGTACTTCACTGATGCTAACCACTATTCCGAACTCTTGTAGCCTTCACACAAGTCTGAGCCACCCAAATATCACTGCCCACAGGTCAACAAGTCCGAGCTTTACAATTTTGGGCTTCCAAGCAGACTGTCTGAGCTCTAATTTGTTAACTAACTATTGTCCAACCTTAAGTCGAAGTATATAGGCTAAGTCCGAGCCAAAATAGTGTGATTGTCCACTCACCGAGCTGTAAGTGAGAAAGTTCTAAAGTTATACCCCTGAGACTGAGCTATTGATCACAGGACCTTTGGCTTGCAAATCCAAGCCTTTAACAATTATGAGCTTTCACAGATTTTATCTCCACAAATAATTGTAACTCCAAGTTAACACAGGTGACTGATCATTGTTACGAATTTTCCACAGTTGTGCCTATTACAGGCCTGAGCCTGAGACTAGGTCTCCTTCACAGATCTGTTCGAGCCAATAGATAATTGTTCACAAGTATTAATATACTCTGAGGTCTGTACAGTTCCGAGGTGAGGTCTCACAAGCAGTTGTCCAAGCCAATAGATGACTGTTCACAAGTATTAATATGGTCTGAGGTACAGGTGCTAACTCCGAAGTCTTTATAGCCACAAGTTTGAGCCCTCCTCACATGTCCGAGCCCTATAATAGGTTTGTTCTTCTAATATGAGCCTCCAATGTGTCATTGTTCCGATATTTGCACTTCTTCAGATCTTAAATGATAAACCAATCACAGAAGTATGCCCAAACAGTAGACTTACAATCCTTGGCCTCCTTGGTTCACGAGATGTGAACACTACTTCACCTTTCTGTCTTGTGTCTTCACCGAATTGGATGCTAAAATGATGAATTCAAACCTGTATTTATACAATTTTTTGACCTTTAATGAAAAGACATGTCTCTTGGAGGTGAGGCGTACTTGCACAAGTAGGCTTAGGTTGGCTAGGATAAAAAATATATCATTACATCTTAATAAATCATTTTCTCTCAGACTAGGAGGAGTTAGAGGATGGGTGAGGGCTCGTTGGAAAGGGGAAAATGTCCTCTACAAGCTGGTGAAAGAGTCATTTTAAGATGATGTCTCAAATGTTAATAAAAATATTTTTCTTTATGACAGTCCTAGAGTTTTAGTACAGACTTTGGGGTTTAGGATTCTTCATGCATTAATTCACTGGGACAAGGATATTAGAATTAGAGCAAGGTGTCATGAATCTAGGCATAAGGGTTATGGCTTCTTCATTAGGGCTCCAAGTGTGACCTTCAACAATCATCCATACCATCATTAGGGCTTCTTCATCAATGCTCATATTGACATCAATGACAATTTTGACCAACAGCTTGTTAAGAAATTAGGGCTTTTAAAAATTTATCTTCTTGATAATTACTTGTGATTTACTTCATGCTTCTTTTCTTATATCTCAATCTTCATTAGATTATTATGTTCTTCATCAAGTCAATTATCAAATACACAAGAGACACAATAGTTAGGCTTGCAAGCCAGAGCCAAAACCTCTCACTCTTTGAGAGGAAAACCCGCTCCAAATTCTTCTTATAGAGATTCCAATTGACAAATACCAAGACCATGACCCTTGACCTATTTTGTCACTCCCAGTCCAAGACAAAGTCATCTTTCTTCCTTGATTCTTCGATCTTCCATATTCTGAGATCTTCTCTTGCATGGCATCAAGACATGCCCACTGTAGCAGCATCTAAACACTGAGATATATTTCTGAACTATGATCTCACCGAAATCACATCTCATACCTTAGCACCGAGCTGCATCATAAGTATCACTGATCCTCACAACATGACTGCACCACCGAGCATTGTTCCTAATAGCAACATGACACCGAGCATCACTTTGCTTGCACAGCACCGAGACCTTATCCAAATCATGATATGGACCAAAAGTCTTATTGTGATTATCTGCATTTCTGTGATGCCTCTCTATGGACGTCCGAACTTACCTCCCTATTCTCATCACAAAAAAATACAGAGGTATGCCAAGGAGGTTTTGTGGCTCCATCCAAACTGCAGCACTATAATACCCATCCAAAATCTCAGACATCAACAACCTTCGTTTACTGTGATCTAGACCGAGGCCTGTGCCCTTGTCCAAGCTTATCTTCTGTGATCTAGCTAGAGAATTTTCAGACGAATCCGACACTGTCTTCTACTCTAATGCGAGGTGCCTAGACACCTATTTATAGTGGTCAGTGCATGCTAATAAGCCAACCTTTGCAAGTGAACCGATGTGACTTATTTATGTGGGTTGACATAAATATATTGTGCATCTTTGAGGCCGATATCAAGGAGATGATTGTGCTTGTCTTTTGGAGGACTATCTAGACACTTCTAAGTGTAACATGACTTCATTTACATGACTCTAATTATCTTTATGACAAGATGACAAACTCCTAAAGACATCAAGAAGAAGTCTTTGACCTATAAATAAAATCCTTGCTCATGAAACCCATGATGCAAGTAATACAAAGTACATTTTATTTTTCATTTGTCTCTTCTTTACATAAAATCATAATTACACGTCATTATGAAGATTGAACCTAGTTACACTTTTCAACACTCCCTCTTAACTAGGGAGGTATTCACAATGGTACTTAGTCATTCTCAATCTGAAGAATTTCTCATAAGAAAAATCGAATTGGTAACCCATTTGTATAGCATCATATCAACCAACATTGTCATAGAGCAAGGCCTTGACTAACCGCTCCATCTCTCCATGAGATCTTGAGCTCCAATGTTGGCGAGACCAATGATGAATAGACACCTTCATCATTGTCTCTCTTGGATCATACCCCACCAGGGTTCGCTCAGGGTATGTCTGGGACTATTCTTATCTTGGATTCCCAGTCATCAAAGAATATCAGTCCTTCCATGACTACTCTTATCTTGGATGCCCTAATACATCCTCAAAGAGTATCGTATGCCAGATGATAACCCGATCCTCAATTATGTATTCCCAGGTGAAGACCAGAACAATGTGCCTATCTCTTTCTCTCCTTATGGCCTTCACTAAGACTTATAGCTATTAGTCCTAGTCTAGTGCATGACACTTGAATTAGAGAACCATATTTGTCACTCCCTTGTAATTTAGGGAGGACATATTCCAATGTACTCATTCCTATACAAGGAATGTACCTAAGCTCCCTCTTGTCTTAGGAATTACCAAGTTTCCAGACTCCCTCTTAATCGGGGACCTACAGCAGCTCTTCAGGGAAATAATGCGACATCCAGCTGCTCTGAAGAACTCCTTCCTTCGATGTCATGAATTTCTTCTTTGTTGAGGAGGCTTCATCTTTGGGATCTATTTATAGGGCACAGATCATCCATCACTTTCATTTATGAGTCATGTCAACATTTCATTAGAGAGTGATCCATCATTCTTCTCATCTGGTCTAGCTTCATGTCATGCTCTTTTTCTTCGAATCATATTTCTTTCAAGGATCTTACATCCTACCATATGGTTAGTAACTGTGGAAGACATATACTTCCATTTGGTAGCCCTGCATAATCTCATCCAGAGATTATTCAATTCTAAATATGAATACTTAAATCAAAGATTACCTTAGTGATGATCTTTCATCATGACATCTTCTTGTAGACATCAACATCCTTCATACAGATTGTCACATCTCCTAAAGATATGTATTGTCAAGAGTCTTCATCTTTTCCAGACTTCTATCAAAGTCTGCATATCTTTCCAGAAGATTTCCCAGTCAAGTCTTCTTGGTTTCCTTGGATGTTGACTACCTTTTACCATGGTTGCACTTCTCGCGATCTCTTCCTTTGTTTCTCCACGCAATTTTATTTCCAGGAGCTTCTAATCAAAGTTCCTTAATAGTTGCCAATCATCTCATACTCCATATGAGAATATATTATGTTGATTTCATCTAGTGTGAACCATGCCTTTCGGCATCCTTTTAGAGGAGGAGATCCCTTTTCTTTGATCATGCTTCTCAAGACTGAAGTAGTGATCAATGTTACCTGCAACCATACGACATGACATTATAATATTGAATACAAGCATACATACCTCGTTTACCTTTAGGTCATCTAGTATTCTTTCAACAACTTCCTTGATTGAAGTGTCTTCAAACCCTTGATCTACTTCATCTCTTATGTCATCATACCATCATTCCATTGGATCCACAAGTTGGAGTTCCTGATGAAACACTTACTTCCTCTCTAGATCAATGAATCCTTCGATGAGGATTCCATCAGAGAATCTTGAGGATCTTGAATATCCTTATCTTGGCAAATGTTTCCTTTTGATGTATGATGAGCCTTGTCCTCAATGACTTCTTCCTTCCAATGAGGTTCCCAAGAGTTATACCCTTCATATTTGATTGCCATGAATTTAGTTCCTCTTGTCCTCCATGATTCCCCATGGTGATGTCATGAGCTCTTGATTATAATGCTTTCATGATGTCACACTGCATCTTATTATTTAATGTTGCCATATCCTATATGGGATTTAGGAGCCATGAAAAGACCTTTTGTGAGGGAGACTATCTTAACCATAGTAAAGATCTCTTACTCCCTCTTTCCTTGAACTTCTTTTCTTCAGCTTCCTTCATCCTTTTGGGTGATATGAGCTTTCTTCCTGTAATGTCTGAGTCCTTTAACTTTCATCATTCTTACCCTTAACTTGTCTTCTTCTATCTAGCATAGAAGCCACAAGTTGTTAGATAAGGTAACTTTCTTGTCCCATAGACATTTGTGACCTTGCCCATCAGAACAGTGATGATTATTCATTTTATCGTTTCTCCCAGATCTCACAATTGAGATTCTATGAAGTTATTCCTTCATTTAGTGTATATAAGGTCTAAGTGATATGACTTTCTTTACTTCATCTTCAAAGAATATATATCTTCTAGGTTATCACATATCTCCACTCCTGCAATATATATAGGGATAGGAGGACCTTTGACTGATTTCATAAGGATCCTTTGAGTCCTTTGATCCCTTTCCATATATTCAAAGGAGGCCTTTTCAAAGACATCACTTTCTACGAGGATTATGTCTATCCTCCTTTTTCATGCAAGAAATCTTGATGAGCTAGCCAGTTTATAGATCTCCTTGCAAACACGAAGTCATTTTACCAAATTTGATCATAAAATAAAAGATACTTACTCGACATGTGAAGATAGAATCTTCACCTTTGTCACTTTGATGGTGGTTGAAGAAGATGTATTGATATTCCCTTTTTCGACTGAGAAACCCTTCTTCGACAAAGGAAATTGCTTCAATTATGGTGACAACATATTTAGATTCAGCTTCCTTGTGTTTATGGAGATTACTGCTTCTTTTGATGGCATTCTTCAAGAATAAGGGGAGGGTCCTTGCTATAATAATGATAATGTCTTCTTTGTAGATCTGAAATGTTTCTTTTGGTTATCGATACTTTGCACTATTATGCATTGTAGATTCCTTTATCTTGATAAGATGACTAGAAGATTCAATACTTTGTTGATGTGAATTCTTATTTTCCTTGATTTGATCGATGCTCTTCTTCCATGTAGATCCACCTAGAGCTTATGATACCGAGTCATCATTACTGCACCTAGTAGTCATATGATTTAAACTGTTGAGATTTTGTGTATTTGGGGTAGCATCAGTTGTGCTCTAGGTCCCAAATTTTGACGAAGGACTAGAGTTCACCTGATCTACAAGACCCAGAAATGGATTTGGGAAATTTCATCTGGTTTGGGAGATATTAAATTAATTAATTATTTTAATGTATTTCCTAAGTTAAAACTTAGGAAAATAAAATAATTAAAGTGAATTTAATTAAACATGTGATGAAATTGTCTTAAGTCACACGGATCAAGCTTTCTTTTAATCTTAGCCATTGATTAAAGATTTAATCTTGGCCGTTGATTTGTCAACGAGAAAAGTATAAAGGAAAGGCTTAGGGTCATTTGTAAGACACACAGAGGCAGAGCACTGAAGCTAAGCTGAGATTCTAGGGCGGGGTTGCTAAGAATTCTCAAGTGTTTCAGTTGCAGAGAGGGGAATTTAGACCAAGGGGATGATCTCATCCCGGGGTCTAGAATACACAAACGACAGAGATGACGGGATAGCGTAGAGAAGACGGCGACAACAGCAACAGCAGACGGCAACGGCAGAGTGTCTTTCGGGGAGCGGCGGGTTTCTAGGCTAGATCTGGCTGAGTTAAGCAAATCTGTTTGAGTGTGGATCAATCGGTATTTTTTGGGATTAGATCAACCGGGGAGAGCTGCAGTCTAGAGTTTTCTCTGTAGGGTTTTCCAGATGCGGAACCCAGGTTGTGTGTATTCAAAATATTCTTAATAATAGAGCCCTCCGGCGGCCCGGAGACCGGTTTTCCCACATTGGGTTTTTTCGAGACAGTTTGTCCAGAAATAGTATCACTTTGTCTATGTGTGCATATACTTATTCTAGATGCGAATTTGTGAGGTCTGTTATGTGTTTTGCTTTGATGTTACCCTGAATTTATTCAGTTGATAACATGTATAAGTAGGAGAAGCTTAGCAGGATTAACAGAAATAATTTCTGCATAAGAATTAAGATTCAGAAATTTCTACATGGTATCAGAGCAATTGTAGATCTAGAGGGGTCACCAGCTGAAGAATCTGAAGGATCTAGCTGCAGAAAGCAGCTGGAAAGGCAGCAGAAAAGCAGATCTGAAGGAACAGTGCAGTCTTCAGGAGGAGATTCACGTAGAGGGAAGGGTGACGCTATCCAGCGTTGTGTCCTAGCAAGCCCATGCAATTACTGCACAGGGGCAGCTCGGAAACAACGTTGGTTGGGTCTGAAGCCAACCAGTGTGATTCAGATCTGAATCTGTCAGATCTAGAAAAGTCTGCAGAAAAGCTGCAGAAATTCAGAAGAGCTAGTGGGGTTAAATTTCTGAAGGTTTCATATTTTTTAGCCTTAGCACAAGTGACAAAGATGCGTCTCAAAGAGTTTCTTGCCAAAGGAAACTTGCAGTTTGATCAAAGGATCAAAGAAGAAGTTGAATCATAGTTGATTTGGTAGATTTCCAAGGAGGGAAATCAAGTGTCGAGAGAGACGAGAGGTGCAGGTTCGAAAAGGACCCTAGATCCGGATCTCTAGCATAGATAAGAGGAGCTCTGACACATTCTGAGCAGACGGCTCCTCATGGACTGCGTGATCAGGATAGGCTAGAGGGCCTCTCAAACTTTTCGGTATGGAAAGCTAGGATCCTGATTGTCCTTGAGGCAAGTGGTCTAAGAGACCATGCAGAGCAGACCCTAGCCACACTGACAGATGCGAATCTCCTACGAAAGCATAGAGAAGCTGCTAGGCTTGCCAAGCGACTGATTATGGACGGTATCAAGGACCATATTGTACCACACGTAGCTGAGAAGAAGACAGCTAATGAGATGTGGAAGGCCTTGACTTTCCTATATGAGGGAAAATTAGTCCAAAGAAATATGTTGTTGGAGGCCCAAATGAGGTCATTCTAAAACATTTGAGCCAAGAGAGAAGACATCAAGCATTTCCTCTCAGTTGCGGTCGATCGGGGATGGGTTGACTGCAATGGGTGCAACCGTAGATGATGTAGTGATAGTCGGGAAGAAGTGCCCTCAATGCGAGTCACAAGAATCACGGATGAGTGCGAAACCTTTGTCCAAAGTATCTTGAGCAGAGCGGACCTCCCAGATTGGGACAGCTTGTGGTCGATCCTGTGGCAAGAAGAACTACGAAGGTTCACCAAGAAGCAGCATAGCCCTGCTTTGAGCAAGGTTAAGAAGGAAGAGGAGGAAGATGCAGCCTTGGCATCAAAGAAGCAGCCGAAGAAGAAGAAGGATCTTTCTAATATCAAGTGCTTCCAGTGTGGCGAAATGGGACATTTTGCCGGCCATTGTCCAGAAAAGAAGAAGGACAAAGAAGCATCTTCTTCCAAAGCAGTAGTGGCAGATGATGGGTTCGGAGATGATGTAGCCATGAGCGCTCATGAACCACGGAGGTGGGGTGAGATGGACATGTAGAGGAGCTACATGGAAGAGAGGCGGGATCCTTCAGCAGCTCATCTCTTGGATCACAAGTGAGCTACGACAGCCTTAAGACAGTAGCAGGACAAGTGGAGAAGTGGGTGCATAGATCACAGATGAGGCATAAGCAGAGGTAGATCTGGAGGCTGGGAGGAGTAGCGCAAAGCATAGCAGCAACAACGTAGTAGCAGTGCAGAGGCTGATATGACTTTAGCAGTGCAGTGCAGTTTTGCTAACGCAGTGCAGAGTTGTAGCAACGCAGAGAGCTTCAAAGGGACATCACAGTGCAGCAGCAACATGATAGATTTCAGCACAAGGAGCTAATGTGACTTCAGTAGTGCAGAGGGAGTTTGATTACGTAGGCAGAGCTGTAGCTATGCATCGTTCTTTAGATGCCAGCACAGATCTGTAGCCTATGGAGCTTCAGTGATGAGGATGTAGCCCATCTGACTTGTTTGTCAAAGATTGGGCAGGAGATTCAGTTGTTTCTCTCAACAACTGAAGTTGCAGTGCAGTAGATCAGCAATGGCAGTGCTATGAGCAACACAGATGCAACATATTGAGAGAGAGCTGCAGTACAGTGGTTGCAGTGGCAGTGGTAGAGTCATGGGCAGCAGTACAGAATGGCAGTAGTAGTGCAGAGTTGAGTGGTAGGTGGCCAAGCTTCAGCAGCACAGAACCAGTGCCCAAAATCTTGTAATGCATAAGTGTGATGTATTGCTAGAGCACACCCTTGATGTTAATAGGGAGTGTTGAGATTGTGTATTTGTGGTAGCATCAGTTGTGCTCTAGGTCCCAAATTTTGAGGAAGGACTAGAGTTCACCTGATCTACAAGACCCATAAATGGATTTGGGAAATTTCATCTGGTTTAGGAGATATTAAATTAATTAATTATTTTAATGTATTTCCTAAGTTAAAACTTAGGAAAATAAAATAATTAAAGTGAATTTAATTAAACATGTGATGAAATTGTCTTAAGTCACATGGATCAAGTTTTCTTTTAATCTTAGCCATTGATTAAAGATTTAATCTTGGCCGTTGATTTGTCAACGAGAAAAGTATAAGGGTAAGGCTTGGAGTCATTTGTAAGACAGACAGAGGCAGAGAACTGAAGCTAAGTTGAGATTCTAGGGCGGGGTTGCTAAGAATTCTCAGAAGTGTTTCAGTTGCAGAGAGGGGAATTTAGACCAAGGGGATGATCTGATCCCGGGGTCTAGAATACAAAAGAAGCAGAGAAGGGGTCGAGCGGGGCCGAGGGCGCGAGAGGCGGCGGCGGCGGCGGTGGGCGGCGGCGGCAACGGCGGACGACGGTCGCCGGCGGCGGTAGCGATGTCTTTCAGGGGCAGCGCTGGGGTTTCTAGGCCTAGATCTGGCTGAGTTCTGTAAATCCCGTTTGAGGGTGTGGATCAGTCAGTATTTTTGGTCTTAGATCAGCCAGGAGCTGCAGATCTAGAGTTTTCTCTGTAGGGTTTTCCAGATCTAGAACCCAGAATTGTGTATTCAGAAATATTCTTAATAATAGAGCCCTCCAGCAGCCAGAGACCGGTTTTCCCACATTGGGTTTTTCCGGGGATAGTTTGTCCAGAAATAACTATGTCACTTTGTCTATGTGTGCATGTGCTTATTCTAGATCTGAATTGGTAGAGATCTGTTATGTGTTTTGCTTTGATGTTAACTTGAATTTATTCAGTTGATAACTTGTATAAGTAGGAGAAGCTTAACCGGATTAACAGAAATAATTTCTGCATAAGAATTAAGATTCAGAAATTTCTACAGAGACAACGTGATAGCATTGGAGTTGTTGTACCACTGCGATCTTTCAACACAGAGATTATCATATTACTAAATATGTCATCACTTCATCAAGCCATTATGTCGCTGTAATCTATGATGTAAGACAAACAAACTACACTGAGAAAACTTTGTTGAGATATAGTGTCGAAACAGTGAGGAGATGTCACTGTGGTGTCATTAAAACTTTGCCCAGGTTCTATGCTTCAATCTATATTTTGATCTTGAGATTTCACCGATATTGAGTGTGTTCCTTTAGTGTCTCTTAGATTGTATGCCCTTTCCTTCACTGTCACCTTAGCTCTGATACCATGCTAAGAAATTAGGACTTTTAAAAATTTCTCTTCTTGATAATCACTTGTGATCTACATCATGCTTTTTTTCTTAGAACTTAATCTTCGTTAGATTATTATGTTCTTCATCAAGTCAATTATCAAATACACAAGAGACACGATAGTTAGGCTTGCAAGCCAAGGCCAAAACCTCTCACTCTTTGAAAGGAAAACCCGCTCCAAATTCTTCTTATAGAGATTCCAATTGACGAATACCAAGACCATGACCCTTGACCTATTTTGTCACTCTCAGACCAAAACACAGTCATCTTTCTTCCGTGATTCTTCAATCTTCCTTATTCTAAGATCTTCTCTTGCATGGCATCAAGACATGGCCACTGTAGCAACATCTAAACACTAAGATATATTTCCGAACTGTGATCTCACTAAATTGCATCTCATACTATAGCACCGAGCTGCATCATAAGTATCATTGATCCTCACAACATGACTGCACCACCGAGCATTGTTCCTAGTAGCAACACTTGACACCGAGCATCACTTTGCTTGCACAGCACCGAGACCTTATCCAAACTGTGATATGGACCGAAATTCTTACTGTGATTGTCCACATTTTTGTGATGCCTCTCTATGGAGGTTCGAACTTACCTCATTATTCTCATCACAGAAAACTACAAGGTATGTCGAGGAGGTTTTGTGGCTCTGTGATGCCTCTCTATGGTGGTTCGAACTTACCTCATTATTCTCATCACAGAAAACTACAGGGTATGTCAAAGAGGTTTTGTGGCTCCATCCGAACTACAACACTGTAATACCCATCCAAAATCTCAGACATCAACGAACTTCGTTTACTATGATCTAGACTGAGGCTTTTGCACTTGTCCAAGCTTATCTTCAGTGATCTAACCCAACAATTTTCAGAGGAATCTGAGACTGTCTTCTACTCTAGTTCAAGGTGCCTAGAGACCTATTTATAGTGGTCCGTCCATGATTAAGCTGGCCTTTGCAAGTGAACCGATGTGACTTATTTATGTGAGCCGACATGAATATATTGTACATCTTTGAGGCCGACATCAAGGAGATGACTGTGCTTGTCTTTCGGAGGACTATCTAGACACTTCTAAGTGTAACATGACTTCATTTACATGACTCTAATTATCTTTATGACAAGATGACAAACTACTAAAGACATCAAGAAGTCGTCTTTGACCTATAAATAAAATCCTTGCTCATGAAACCCATGATGCAAGTAATACAAAATACATTTTATTTTTCCTTCGTCTCTTCTTTACATAAAATCATAATTACATGTCATTATGAAGACCGAACCTAGTTACATTTTTCAACACAACTTACATGTGGAATCATCATGTCCATTTCTATTGCATCGTGTGCAATGAAGATCATACCTTTCTCCTTGGAAATGTCTACCCCCCTGCCTCTAAAATTCTTCTTTACTCTTCCTCTTCAGCCACCTCTTCCTCTAGAAGAGTCTTGTGCATGATTCTTCTCTTTTGTGCAAGGCACACAGCTTCATCAGAAGACTGAGGAGTTGTCTTCTTCCCAAAATCCTCTTCTCTTTCAACAAACTTCTTCTCAAGGGAGTCAAAGAAAATCTCCTTAAGTTTAACACTTGCTTGCAATGACTCAAGATAATGTGAATAGGTGGGATATAGTTCCTTGACATAAGCTATGAGAGGAATATCTATTTCAACACCAGTGGCCTTATGTTATGCATAATGGATCTTATTTTTGATGCTAAGGCAAGAGGGTCATAATTTTTCAACACAATATTGAACAACTTCAAGTTCAGAGTGTGAGTCATATAATTCCTTCAACTTCCTTAAAGCTTCAAAAGCGTTTGAAAATGGGGAAATATGATGACTCGCCTCTTCATTTATTGATGTTACAATCAAGGCATAGGCCTTGTTGTTCTTGTTTTCCCAAATGGCAAGCTCTTTATCTGAAGTAGGTTTTTTAGGTGTATTGTCTCCTTCTCCTTCACAAGCCCCTTTCTACAACTCATTGAAAATCAAGGTGTGTTTTATCTTTCTGGACAACTCATGGTAGTTCTCTTTTCCAATGAGAACTACTCCCACTATGGAGATAAGAGAATGCATCATAAAAAGTCTGAACTGGACCCAAAAAATTACAATACTTGCAACAAAGATCTGGTATGTGTCTTCAAAATAATACTAGAATTTTATTTCAAGTTCTTTAAATATACATTTATAAGTTATTCATCTCAATCGCATGCCATACCAAACACAAATGCATATGTATATACTATATATATATATATGAACCAATATATACCATACAAGCCAAACCACATATACCATCACCAAAACCATTCGATATTATTTTAGCAGAGGCATATGATACTCGGTCTTCATAGTTCAGGCACATAAAAAAAATCAACGCACAGTCCAACTTCCAAGCAAATATTGGAACCAAACAGCCAAGCTTCATTGCACCATTCAACGTCGGATATAAACTAAGCACTCACCAGTCAACACGATCATGCAACACCACTCTAGTCCGAAAGGGTGTGCGTTCATATCCCACTTTTGACACCACGGTTGTGCAGCAGCTCGACTCCCACTGTGGTCACCTCTTCTCGACTTTTGTCAGTGTGATACCATGTCAGTGCCTCTTTCCTCCTACAACAATCTTGCAACAACCCTTGCATGTCCCTTGCAACCTTCATAATCGGTTGTCGCTTTGTCTGATGAACGGTTCGTATCCGGCAGGTCGAAATGTCAGTGCCTCTTTCCTCCTACAGCAATCTCAGCAATAGCCCTTGTCTGTCCCTTGCAACCTTCATAACCGATTGTCACTTTGTATGTTGAACGGTTCATATCCGGCAGGTTAGACCACATACAGTCACACGACTAGAAGAAGGGTCTCAATCTCAATGCAACGTTCAGTCAGTCAGAGAATTCAAGCTCTATTGCATATACCATTGAATTGCACAAAACTCAATGCGGTGTAGCATTCAACGTAAACGAATAGCCAGTTCACCATAGCAGTTCACTGTGGTAGGGGTTTCTACCTCCACAAATTCAACACAACGTTCACAAAATGGAACAGAAAATAATGGCATTAGGAGTTACAGGGCTAAAAATTCTTAAAATGGGGGTTGGCTCTGATACCATGTCAGGCCAGTAGTAACTCCACAAATGAATTGATGATTTTCATTAAGATAGAACATGGATATATACATGGAGAGGGAGACTATTGGGTTTCAGCTCCCAATGTCTCTTTGTCTTCCAATTCCCTTTATTTTGCTATTTACAATATTTACATGGATTTGCCTAATCCCAAAGATTAGGTTTCAACAGGGAGCAATTGTGGGACCTAAGTTACCCTTTTCCTTGGCCTATTTTTACCACCCATCTTGTGCATTGTGCACCTTTTTCATTATTAATTTACATATATATAGCTTGGATTACAAATTTCATTTATTCATGACAATCATTATTGAACCCTTAAAGATGAAGCAGTTCCTTGATAATTGAGGTTGGGATATTCAAAGTTCCTTTCATTTAGATAGATCATGGTTTAGCCAGGAACTGGATGAGGGTTAATGAGGAGGGTAAAGCTCAAGCTAGGCTATTGTCCACACAATTTCATTTATCCCTACCACTTTTTAGCATTTTAACATTTGGCTCATGTTTTTTCTTTTCTTTTTGTTGCATTGACCTCTTAGTGCAAAGATTCCAAACCCCTATTCAAACGATGAGAAAAACAGGGAATCGACAAAGGCCACAAATAGCAATCAACCCGAAGATGGGATGTGGATAAATGGGGAAAATGGAAGGTGTTAATTAATGGAATGTTATCCTCATTAGAGCCTCCTATTGTGTTCCTCCTAGAAAGTGAAAGAAAAGGCATCGAGGGTCGCACTAGACTAGGGCATGTAATAACCACCAAGGTGAAGCATGGGAACAAGTAAACAACCAATAGCGGTCTATTATCCATTCAACCTGTGATTCATACTAGAATGTCTCTAAACATTAAATGAAAGCACTTGAATACAACAATGGTTGATGTACCCCATAATAGATGACCCACCTTCATTTGATGAGTAGACTAGATGAAAGAAAGCACTGATTGGAGAGTGGATCAGAGGCGTCTAAGGTTGGCTATCTGTGGATCATGATAGGGGTAAATTTTTGTAGATGTTCTATGCTAGGAGCAACTTTACTTTTCTCACAGCAATCATACAAATAGTTAAGTAAAATGCAGATAGAACATATAAGTGGATCTTACAGAAGACAAATCAAAAACAGGAAAAATGTGGTGGTGCGTTACGGCGGTCAACAGGATGCTTCAACCAGCAAAGTCTCCTTGGTCAGCCAACCCAGAATGTGTCACAACAGTCCTCCAATCAGCAAACGAGTCAACCCAAGTCAACTCCCAAAAAGTCAACGCTGTCCTGAAAGAGTCAACGCAGGGCAGCAAGCTAAAATTCAACGCAGCAGCAGATTGGTCAACCCTTTGACCTCGATTTCTGTGCCAAATGGTACGGCCTTCCAAAATCAAACTTCCCACAAATTTTCAGCCCAATTGGACCATGCGTTGACCAAAGTCAACGCTGGTCAAACTTTCTGCAAAACCCTAACTGCAGAAAATCGTCCTTCAACTCAGCCGTACAGTTTTGTCCTTCTTCTCCTTCACACGTGTGGGCTGAACTCGTCCTCCAAGGAGCTCGTACTATCTCAGATGAGAGAAGAAGATGTGAGTTGTGTTGTGATGAAATGCTCTCCAACTTTGCCTGTATTTATATCCATCATTGGGGTGTGTGACACATCTGCTGGGGGTGTGAAACCTTAAAGCCGACCTGCACATATAATTTATTATGAATAATAAATTCAAAATAAATGTTCTGCTCATCGGATTAAGACATATTATATATGGATTTTACACCTCTTCGAAAGAGGAATCCAACAAAAATATTAGCCTCTTAATCTGAGCATCATAACATGGAGTTTGGACCTAGTTGTCCAAATTTAACACTCCCTCTCAACTAGGGAGAACTCCATCCATCGGTGCAATCAAACATCGTGCGTCATCCCGCCGTAACTTGCTTTGCTGGCCTCTTTATTTCAGAACAGAAGTGGGTCAGTCACAAAGACATCATCCCCCGACTGACATAATCAGTCCAGAGGTCCCAAACCTCTATCAAACTCATGAAGAGTATCCAACCAACCCAAAGTTGGTTCATCTGACCCGAAGTCAGGCAGAGGTCCCAGACCTCACTAAACTTGATCCCGGATCAAGTGGTTGGACCGTGCCATCCTAGATAGAGAGTACGGCAATCGCTGATGCGTCCATCAGTCTTTGCTAATAGTCTCTAGCTTTTCCCACCTCATTGGCCAAATGAGAGGTACTTCCCATGAGCCCTGAACTCAATGGGTAGGATGCATACGGGGCACAGATAAATGAGAGGCGAACCGGCTCAATAATCACAAGGGTGGGGCAGAAGCATTATGAGTGCTTATAGCTCCGAGAAGTTATCCCCAAAGCCCCCCAGAGCTCCTAGAGCTCATCGTCCAATAGGACCCACATCATAGGGTCTTTCCACGACACCAAGACTCTCACGGAAGGTTAGGAACTTGACCTTCCCCAGGGGCTTAGTGAGAATATCCGCGACCTGCTCATCAGTTTCTATATGATCGAGCCTTACGGCGCCTCGCTGTACCATATCCCGGATAAAGTGGTACCTGATATCAATATGCTTGGATCGGTCGTGGAACACAGGATTCTCAGTCATACGAATCCCACTGTGATTATCACAGAGTATCACAGTGGTATCTAGCACATGTCCAAACAGCTCACTAAAGAGCTTCCGCAACCAAACTGCTTCACAACAGGCCATACTAGCAGCAATGTATTCGGCCTCCGCGGTGCTCAAAGCCACCGACTTCTGCTTTCTGCTCATCCATGAGATCGAAGCAGAACCAAGATTGAAGCAGCATCCCGATGTGCTCTTACGATCCACCACACTGCCAGCCCAATCGGCATCAGTATATCCACGGAGTGTCACACTCCCGACAGTGTATCTCAACCCATGGTTTATCGTGCCCCGAAGATATCTCAGAAGATTCTTGGCACCAACCCAGTGAAAATGATGAGGCTCAACCATCTGTTGACTCAAAGTGTTCACTGCAAAGCATATATCCGGTCGGGTGTTCACTAAGAACATCAAAGCTCCTATGAGTTGACGATACTCGGTAGGATTGGCCAAGATAGGCCCAGCAGCGCTGCCACTCAACTTCTTAAAGTTGAGTTCCATCGGTGTCGACACGGACTTACAGTCCACCATCCCAAATCTCTCTAGAAGCTTCACAATGTATTTTCCTTGAGAAAGGAAAATCTCTCCAGGTCTCTGCCAGACCTCCAGGCCTAGGAAGTAGTGCATCAATCCTAGGTCCTTCATCTCGAACTCAGCAGCAAGCTCCCTCTTACATTGATGAATGAGAGGGTCAGCACCTGTCAGGAAGAGGTCATCCACATATAGCACTAGAATGAGAGGCTTCCCCTGTACAACCTTGAAGTAAAGGTTCGGATCAGCATTACTTCGAGTGAAGCCCGGCTTCATCAAGTAACTATCCATCCTCTCGTACCAAGCTCTGGGTGCTTGCTTTAACCCATAGAGGGCTTTCTTCAACCTGCAGACATGAGTGTCTCGATCCTGAACTTCAAATCCCAGAGGTTGTTCTACATACACCTCTTCTTTTATTGCACCATGTAGAAAAGCGGTCTTGACATCCATCTGATGAAGACTCCATCCTTGCGTAGCAGCAAGGGCTATGATTGATCGAATGGTGGTATATCGTGCCACAGGTGCAAATATGTCACCATAGTCAATTCCTTCCTTTTGAGAGAAGCCACGGGCAACAAACCTTGCCTTGAACTTTTCAGCACTCCCATCAGATCCATGTTTGATCTTGTAGAGCCATTTCGCGGTGACAACAGATTTGTCCTTCGGTCTCGGGACCACATCCCAGACATCGTTCTTCATTATGGACTCATATTCTTCGTGCATAGCATCCTTCCAAACTTGATGCTTTACGGCTTCCTCAAAAGATCCAGGTTCAGATTGTACAATAGTACTCATGGCAGCTAGATACCCTTGGTATCTACACGGCTTCTTGCTTTCTCGGAATGTCCCCCTTGGGGCAGCATGACCCTCAGCATCTTCGAGGGTATCCCTGAGCCATGATGGTCTCTTTCCCAGTGAAGGAGATGGATCAATAGGGTCCATTGGTCCTTCAATATCGGGCATTGTCTCATCCTGCGGTTCTACCAGATTTCCAGGCCTTTCTTCATGATCTTCTCCAGATCTTGGAAGATCTACTACTTTCCTCAGGGAAGCATCTTCGTCAAAAGTGACATCATGGCTTATCTCTACTTCCCTTTGACCAGGTACATAGACTCTATAGGCCTTAGAAGTCTCACTGTAGCCCACAAACATTCCTTTCTTTCCAGAAGCATCCAACTTACTTCTCTTTTCTTTCGGCACATGAAAATAGACAGGACATCCAAAAATTCTAAAATGTGAGACATCAGGTTTCTTACCAGAGAAAACCTCTTCGGGAGTTTTGGAGTCCAAAGCGGAATGAGGGCATTGGTTTTGAATGTACACAGCAGTATTTGCAGCTTCTCCCCACAGAAACTTCGGTAGACCCTGGTCACATAGCATGGCACGGGCAGCTTCCACAATAGTCCTATTCTTGCGTTCGGCAACACCATTCTGCTCAGGAGTATATGCAGTGGTAGTCTCCCTCTTAATGCCAGCTTCTCTGCAAAAGTCTTTGAACTCATTTGACTCATATTCAGTGCCATTGTCGGTCCTCAAAATCTTGATCTTCTTTTCGGTCATATTTTCCACCAAGGCTTTGAAGGTACGGAACCACATGAAAGCCTCATCCTTCTTCTTCAAGAAGTATATCGAGGTTTTGCGAGAGAAGTCATCAGTAAATGTCATGTAGTAAGAACATCCCCCCAGGGATGTTACGGGCAACATACCAGATAGATCAGAATGGACCAGTTGCAATATATCAGATGTCTTTGTGACACTTGAGGGAAAAGGTCCCCTTGTATGTTTTCCTTCAGCACAGCCCTTACATACACCTTCATGATTATTTCCAAAATCAGGCATCCCTGTCACCACCTTCCTTGCTTCGGGAAGAGCCTTGTAATGAAGGTGTCCAAATCTTCGGTGCCATAGTTCGGTTTGACGGACAGTATCACAAGTCATAGCTCCCAACGGACTCCCTCCAACCTGGTAGAGTGTACCAACTCTAAAACCAATTGAGATAGCTTCCTTGAAGCTCTTCTTCCACATGAGTACCTTTCCATCAGAGAAGGTTACATTGAATCCTTTGTCTTCCATGGCAGATACAGACACAAGGTTCTTCTTCAATTTAGGTACATAGAGTACATCTTGCAAATGGAGGACTTGTCCTTGAGACAAGTGGAGGGTCACAGTCCCTGTCCCTTTCACGGGATATGTGGCATTATCCCCAAGGATAATTTCTAGATTAGTATCCCTTTCAGCCATGTCAGAAAGTGCGTCCTTGAATCCGGTGATATGTCTTGAGGCACCACTATCGATTAGCCAGACATCCATCGTGTCGGGCGGAGATGCAGCAGAGAGAGCAGATACAAGAATATACTCATTTCTTTTATCAACAACATTAGACTCCTCATACCTGGTATTTCTAGACCTTTTAGAAGGTTGATTGTTTCCACCAAAGTGAGCCTTCCTCTTTCCTTTGGATTTGTCATTTCTTCGATTCCCATTCCTTCGGTTGTTGTTGTTATCATCACTATCGAGAGAATCCTTCTTGAAGGGGCATTCTCTAGCATAGTGACCAGGCCTATGGCAGGTGAAACATTTACCCTTCTTCTCTTGAGTCCTTGTTCTTCCTTTGTCCTTAGAACCACCAGAGTTCTTCTTTCGGGAATGAGCACCATAGGCAGAATTTTTGTCATTATCGAATTCCATCATCCTTGTTTCTTCTTGCATACATCTAGACAGAAGCTCATCAAAGTTAGGAATGGTATTATTGTTGAGAATGGTAGTTGTGAATACTTGCCATTCATATGGGAGTCCTCCAAGTGCGGTGAGAACCATCTCACGATCAGCTATTGTCTCCCCAATAGCTAGTAGATTGTTCCTTGTTTTGGTTAATTTCAGAAAGAAAGTTTGAATAGACTCATCCCGGCCCTTCTTCATATTCTTCAACTTGTTCTTGAGGAATAGTACTTGGTTCACATTGTTTACCTTGAACATGAGGATCAATTTGTCATACATCTCCTTGGATGTGCCTAGTTCAGATATATAGGCAACCAGACTCTTATGTATGGATTCCCTGATCATCAGCTTTGCTTTGATCTCTCCCTTCTTATACTTGTTTCTAACAGCAGCGGTAGCATTGGATGGAGGTTCTTGAATCTTACCCAGCACATGATCCAAGAGATCATGGTCTTCCAATTTGAGATCTAATATCATCTTCCGGGCATGGAAGTCAGCTTGTCATTCTCCTTGAATTCAAGACTTGTGGAACCCATTTCTTCCGGTGGTGATTGCTAAAGATAGAGTTTGTCTTCACCTCAGCTCTGATACCATGTAAATTTTAGTAGATGTTCTATGCTTGGAGCAACTTTACTTTTCTCACAGCAATCATACAAATAGTTAAGTAAAATGCAGATAGAACATATAAGTGGATCTTATAGAAGACAAATCAGAAACAGGAAAATGTGGTGGTGCGTTACGGCGGTCAACGGGATGCTTCAACCAGCAAAGTCTCCTTGGTCAGCCAACCCAGAATGTGTCACAACAGTCCTCCAATCAGCAAACGAGTCAACCCAAGTCAACTCCAAAAAAGTCAATGCTGTCCTGAAAAAGTCAACGCAGGGCAGCAAGCTAAAAGTCAACACAGCAGCAGATTGGTCAACCCTTTGACCTCGATTTCTGTGCCAAACAGTACGGCCTTCCAAAATCGAACTTCTCACCAAATTTCAGCCCAATTGGACCATGCGTTGACCAAAGTCAACGCTGGTCAAACCTTCTGCAAAACCCTAGCTGCAGCAACTCGTCCTTCAGCTCAACCGTACAGAAATTCGTCCTTCTTCTCCTTCACACGTGTGGGCTGAACTCGTCCTCCAAGGAGCTCGTACTATCTCGGATGAGAGAAGAAGATGTGTTGTGTTGTTATGAAATGCTCTCCAACTTTGCCTGTATTTATATCCATCATTGGGGTGTGTGACACATCTGCTGGGGGTGTGAAACCTTAAGGCCGACCTGCACATATAATTTATTATGAATAATAAATTCAAAATAAATGTTCTGCTCATCGGATTAAGACATATTATATATGGATTTTACACCTCTCCGAAAGAGGATTCCAACAAAAATATTAGCCTCTTAATCTGAGCATCATAACATGGAGTTTGGACCTAGTTGTCCAAATTTAACAGCTTCTGGCTGACAAACTGAATCATAGAAGCAAAATTTTCTCCTAGGGTTACCCACATGTGAGTGGATAACAGTTACTTAAGAATATTTGAAGACCACAATTGTAAAGAATGAAGCCAAGTGATTATAATCAGCATAATACCCAAATTTTAGAATTTTCAATTTAAGCATGTCTCCTTGAAGAAAAACTTTACAGCTAAATATGCATCCTTCGGTAAAACATATGAAATATGAACTCCAGACATCACAGGCAAAATACTTCTCACTTGTAATATAACATACGACAGTTCTAATTGAATTTGCCACCTCAATAGTAGGTCTAAAAGAGCATTGCAACTGAGATTATTCAGTATGTCCAAGAAAAAGAATGGTGTCTCTGTGATTACCAGATGGGGTAAGTGGAACTGTTGATGGTTTTAATCCAGCTTGCTATTTCAAACTTACATTTGAATTCAAAAACTTATATCATTTTTTAATATTTGTATCTTTTATGATGAATTGATAAAGAATGCAAATATTGAGCTGTTAGATGACTAAAATAGACATTGGAGAAGGCTATACCATTAATGCTCAGCTAACTTTTGCAACAGATGTAGTCTTAAACGTTGAATGAATATATTTCATATATATATGGGTGTGTGTGTGTGTGTGTGTGTGTGTGTGTGTTGAAGCCTTAAGTGTTCAGTTCAATCATGTACGTTAGCTGTTAAAGTGATTTGGCTGCATGGTCCATAGTGGACAACACCATGATCTCATACATGGCAGATGGCCGTGACAGTATTGGTATTAGTGGATATCAGTGACCTTTCAGGCTATTTGCATGTTATAATTTATTTTATGTTTTTGTTTATGACATATATATGTTGTGGTTTCTTTCTTTCATTATTGATTCCTTACTACTGCAAATTCTGTGACAAGTCTATAGTTAATGTTGAGTACGGTTGTGAATGGCTACTGTCACTGCAAGATATCATTATAACTGTTCTGTAGTCGCACAGAGATACCAATCTTCTAAGCGAATGAACAAACCTGTGCTTGTTTACTTCACTGTTGTGGTTACATGCTAGTATACGTGAAGGTTTACTTAAAAAATCAGGTGTTGGATTAGCGGCCATAGCCAGCAGCCTGTCACGGAACCCCTTGGTCACTAAATGCCCAGCAGGTACACAAATGTGGATTGCTTATAGCACCTCTAAGATTATTATGATGTTTCCAATATTTATCCATGTTTAGCCCATACAAAAATATATAGATTTCGTATTATTAGACTGTTCTACTATCGTGCATGCATGTGAGAGAGAGAGAGACCTCACATGTAATTGGTAATAGGAGTATGTAAATACCTAGACATACAGGGTTGTCAGGCTGTCAGCTATGAAAAATCTATGTTATTTTGTCTGTCATTTTACTAGTCTATATTTTTGCTTGTCTTCATTTTCGGGAGATGCATTGGGCACTCTCAGATTCCCATTGACTCTTGTAATTTTGAGTCCCATTGACCTGTTTTGGTCATTTGTGGACATTAACATAATTCCTTTCTTTCTGTTAGATAATCTTATGGATTTTCATTTTCAATTGTGCATGAAATATCATAGCGACCTTAAAAGTTAAAACCATAAATCCCCCTTCAGTTGAATGGAAGATTAATGAACCCCCCTCAGTCTGCTTCTAACAAATTTCTAGCATATTTATGAACCTACACGCAGCACTCATCTCCTCTGTGATGACCAGCAACCCTGCTGTCAGGTCATTGCACTCCATATTCATTTCCATGTTCACTTGGTCAAACATTTCTTTCAAGTAACTTCAGGAAAATTAAATACAAACTATAAGTGGTTTACACTTGGACTAATCAAAATATTAATAAGGTAAATTGAATAGAAACTTATCAAAACCTGCCAGAAGGTATTCATAATTTTGTATTTGTAAACAACTGATAAGTGATGGCCCACTAGGCTAGCTCGAGTGGTTGAGTGCATTGAGTTTCATGTTAGTGGTTGAGTGCATTGAGTTTCATGTAAGAGGTAAGCATCAATCCCCTGGGCTTGCTGTCTCTCTTACATGCCTCACTCGATGACCCTACCAGTTCAGGTGCCATAATCTGCACTGAAAGGTTTACACTAGGTACCATCCACGAAATACAGGAAAGTGGCAGGGGTTTCTCCGCAAGGTTTTCCTTAGAAAAAAGAGTGATAAGTGATCCCTTTGCCTTGTTAATAAGTGTAGGTATTTAATAGATCAGTTATCAAAATACAACTTATTAAGTTGGTTTATGTTTCCACTTTTTGTCAGTGATCTTGTCGTTTCGGGACCTTTTTATGTGTCATCATATATATTTGTATTTTTCATACATCTCATTTGCCTGACATATCCGGATCCTGGCCCTTCAAAATCTGGCAGATCCATATCCACATTCATTACTTGTATCAAGATAAGATATGGATCATGGTAACTTTGGAAGCACACAACTCTGCTTAGTTGCTGCAACAAAGTAGGTAAGGGGAAAACCAATATTAAAAGGCTTGGAAATCACTCCAGTTGCTCGTTTGCAGAGCAAAGATAGCCAGAAGAGTTACTGACACCATACTTTTATTATCTAGACACATTGGTTTTTCAGTAATTGATCTTTTTATTTCACAAACACGACAGCTTTTATCAGTAGACATATGCAGAGAATTTACTACAAGATGGAATTAACTTATATTCTACGAGGAGATAATCAAACACAAAAATGAAACCAGGACAGTTTGATTAGTGACCTACATAAAGAAAAAGCAAGATACTTGCAACTTGCAAGTTACAAGATAAGAACATTCAGATCAAAGTGAGGTAGAGAAACAGAAAATAACTTAAACTCCATAGAAGAACAGAAGTTATCAACACTGGAAAGCTGGATCTTGAACAAACTGACACACCCTTATGTAGTGCACTGCACACAAA
Organism: Pinus albicaulis; assembly: GCA_034641835.2. Taxonomy (NCBI): domain Eukaryota; kingdom Viridiplantae; phylum Streptophyta; class Pinopsida; order Pinales; family Pinaceae; genus Pinus; species Pinus albicaulis. The sequence goes on along the minus strand of CM076574.1, from coordinate 1,284,427,039 downwards.
ATTATATCCACCTCACAAATAATAGATTTTTCAACATAATCCAAAACATTGCAAGAAACTGAAAAATAGTTACTCTAACTCTCTATATTCAATGTGTTAAAAATGTTAGTGTGATTCGCCAAGTCTTTTTAAATGTGTTCAGAAGCTGTAAGATCCCAAATGGTTAAATAATCAACAGATCGGGAATATTTCAGTGTTCTAATTGAAATACTGATAAGCCAAACACAGAACACAAAGGATCTAAAAGAAATGCAGCCCTTATTTATATTATTAACTGAAGAAAATGAAGCCCTTGTTTATACAATAAATTTTAGAGCCCCTGCAATGGCATGCATGGTTGCTTATCAAAAGAGAAAATAAAGGCCCCAAAGCACAATCGTGGACCCTGGATGGATCCACCAGACAAATAACACCCACGGGGTTTTCGTCCCTGGGATCAAACTGGAACTAGCCACGCCAAGTTTTAAAGAAAAACACAATAAGATAGATAAAACCGAATGATCTAAAGGCCTAGCACCTATCCCCTTTTATAGGCTTGATGGACTCTCTAGAAATCTTATTTTATTATTTTCCATCGAAAAACGAAGGCATATACCATGGGCAGATCCCATGGGAAAATACCAAGGTAAATACCATGGGTAAATTCCATCCATTTTGACCATATCAAGAAAAGGGAATATTACAAATGCTCCCACCCAGAGATTGCTTGCCCTCAAGCAATCTACTTCTATCCACAACAAAAGCATCTATATATTGATACCAGGTTCCCATACAAACCTGTGTGTTATTCCATGCCTCCATGCTAAATGACCTTGAATAGATCCTTTGATACCAAGATCCCAAATAATCCTCCAGCCAAGCCTTCCCTCAATAGATTCACCTGGATTCCACACAATCCTCCGGCCAATCCTGCCCCCAATAGATTCTCCTTGATCCCAATGCCACCTAAGTCCTAGGACCTGTGAGTTATGATACAATCTCGGCCCTCCATCATTGCCCATGCTTAAGCGCCCAAACTGCAATATGCCCTTGACTAAGAGTATCCTCCTAGGAATCATCCCATCAATAGAGTTCCAACTCATAATCTCTCACCAATCCATCTCGTGGGATGGATATAATGCATGAATGCCTACACATAGAATAAGTCTACCATGTTGATGTTTCCTAATGATCAACTCATGCTGCTCCACCCGATCCCCCAACATGATCCATTTGTTGAACTCTGCCCTGCTCACTCTAATGTATAAAGATGGTTTGGTAGTGTCGCAAGCCCTATCTATGTACTCATGTAGAGGGCTGCTCTGGAACTCCCAATTGTATTCCTCCTGTTGCCTTGTGAGGGACTTGAGACATTCTTCTACACTAGAAAGTTTGGCCGCTGACTTGGCACATACCCCTATGAGCTCCTCAATTTTTATGTTCTCCTATAAGATAGTGTCTTGGGCTGCCCAAACTCTCTGCTTGAATATCATAAGTTTTTTCTTGAAATGCATGATCTTTCCCCGACTGGCAATTATGGTGCCCTGTTGAATGTCTTTGTACCTGTTTGCACCGGATGCCCCATGACCACAGCTCCAACTTGATCCTTTGACCGAATCTCTGGGAATAGTTCATCCTGCACATTATGTTTGTCATGCTCCTCCTCATGATCATGCTCATCATGTCGATTCACTACTTTGGATCCTCAATCAAATTTTCCTGGCCTCCCACATCTGTGAAGACAATATGTTGTTCATCTTCGCCAGTTGTCGAACATAGATGCACCGATGGACTGCTATCTATACTTGATTGCTCATATTCTTTATGGACATCCTATTAATTTTGGGCAACTAGGTCCAAACTCCATGTTGCACTGCTCATATGACGATGGTCATATTTTTGTTGGATTCCTCTTTCGGAGAGGTGCAAGATTGATCTAAAGATCATCTTGATCGGATGAGCAAAAAATTGATTTTGAATTTATTTTCCACATGTGCAAGGTCGGCCAGATTTATCCCACATGCCTAAGAGATGTGTCACACACCCTCATTGATGGATATAAATTGGAGAGACTTGGAGATCATTTTCTCATCATCTCATCACACATTCTCTCTTTGTGATCTGATTGGTTCGATAGCCTTTGGAGGCCTTTCTCTTCTCACATGTGTGGAGTGAAGCTGTTGTTTTCTGTGCTAATCTGTTTAGGGCTTGCTGCCTGTTTTCTATGCTGATCTGTTTGGGGCTTGTTGCGGTTTTCTACGTTGATCTGTTAAGGGTTTGCTGTTGTTTTCTGCGCTGATCTGTTTAGGGCTTTGACTTCAATCTTCTACAGAAATTTAGATTTTAGGAGGTCGTACAGCGAGGCACTAAAATCGAGGAATTATGGGTTGTTTGACCAAAGCCCTTGTTTACTGCGTTGACTTTTCTGAAGCTGCATGCGTTGACTTTTCTGCGCTATCCCTGGTTTGACTTCCGTTGACTTGTGATGAGCTGTCTTTGAGGGTTGTGGGTGTGACACATGAAAGTGTTGGCTGACTGAGGAAGACCTTGCTGGTTGAAGCATCTTGTTGACCGCCGTAACGCAACAATATCTCATATCTTTGCTGGACATAAGAAATGTAAATCTGATCTATCTTTGGCTTGTCTTCTATTGATCTATTATTGCATTCTATCAGCATTTTACTTTCAAGTTTATGTGATTGCTATCTTGTATTGGGCCTGTGAAAGATTGAAGTAAAAGCGCATCAAGCATAGAACACCATTGTTATCTAAATTTAACATGGTATCAGAGCTTAGGTGAAGACAAATTCCAAGAGTCCAAGCTAGTGTTAGAAACTATCTCTGAAGAAAGAAATCCTATCAAGGACAAATGGCCTCCTCAACCTACAAGGGTTTCAAGGCTGATGATAAATTGATTGATAAGTCTGATTATCATGTATGGAAGATGTCCTTGGATTTGGAGCAAGAAGATCAAGATGTCATGGACTATGTACAGGGGAATATTGAAGAGCCTCCATCAAATGCAGTTGCTGCCACAAAGACGAAGTATAGAAAAGGGGAAATCAAAGCAAAGATGATTATCCGGGATTCTATTCATAAGCACTTGGTTGCTTACATTTCTGAGCTAAAGACATCTAAGGAGATGTATGATAAGATGGTGAGCATGTTCAAGGCTAGCAATGTTAATCAAATCCTCTTCTTCAAGAATCAATTGAAGAATATCAAGAAGGGTAAGGATGAATCTATTCAATCCTATTTTATGAGGCTCACTGAAATCAGGAATAACCTCCTAGCTATTGGGGAAGCAATATCTGATCGAGAGATGGTTCTTATTGCACTTGGAGGTCTCCCCCGTAATTGGTATGTATTCAATACCACTATTCATTTTGATGAAATATTGACGAGATGCACTCAAGAGGAAACAAGAATGATAGATTATGACTCTAATGGAAATGGAAGTGACCCTACTGCCTTCATCGCTCATGCAAAGAAGAAAAACAATGGTGGCCCGGGAAATCAAAACCATGGTAGAGCGGGGCCCAAAGGAAGGAAGGGAAGATGTTACACTTGTAACAAGATTGGTCACTATGCAAGAGAGTGCCCTAATAGAAGGGACTCTCCCACAGATGATGACAACAACAACTCGAGAAGGAATGGCAGGAACAACAGGTTCCAAGGAAAAAAGAAGGCTCCCTCTGATCGCAATGGAAATGGGCAACCTTTCAAGAGGTCAAGAAATTCCAGGTACGATGAGTCTAATGTTGTTGATAATAAGAGAAATGATTTTATTCTTGTATCTGCCCTCTCTACTGCATCTCCACCTGACACCCTGGATGTCTGGTTAATTGATAGTGGTGCTTCAAGGCACCTCATTGGTTATAAAGAAGCCCTTTCTGATTTGGTTGAGAAGGATACTAATCTAGAAATTATCCTTGGAGATAATGCCACCTATCCCGTGAAAGGGCAGGGACTGTGACCCTCCATTTATCTCAAGGTCAAGTCATCTGATTACAAGATGTGTTGTGTGTACCTGATTTGAAGAAGAACCTTGTGTCCACTTATGCAATAGAAGACAAAGGGTTCAAGGTGGCATTCATTGATGGAAAGGTACTTATCTGGAAAAAGAACTTCAAGGAAGCTCTTTCTATTGGTTTTAGAGTTCATACATTCTACCAGGTTGGAGGAAGTCCATTGGGAGCTATGACATGTGATATAACTCTTCAAACAGAGTTATGGCACAGGAGGTTTGCTCACCTTCTTTACAAAGCCCTTCCTGAAGCAAACAAGGTGGTGACAGGGATGCCCAAATTTAGAGATGATCATGAAGGTATATGTCAGGGTTGTGCCTAAGGGAAGCATACAAGGGGACCATTCCCCTCAAGTGTCACAAAGACAACTAATATCTTGCAATTGATACATTCTGACTTATCTAGTATGCTACCTGTGACATCCTTGGGAGGATGTTCCTATTACATGACTTTTACAAATGACTTCTTCCGCAAGACTTGGATATATTTTTTGAAGAAGAAGGATGAAGCATTCGAATGGTCTCGTACCTTCAAGGCCTTGGTGGAAAATCAAACCGAGAAGAAAATCAAAGTTTTGAGGACTGACAATGGGACCTAGTATGAGTCAAATGAGTTTAATGACTTTTGTAGAGAAGTTAGCATTAAGAGGGAGACCACAACTGCGTACACTCCTGAGCAAAATGGTGTTGCTGAAAGAAACAACAGGACCATTGTGGAAGTTGCCCGCGCCATGCTATGTGACCAAGGTCTTCCGAAGTTTCTATGGGGAGAAGCTGCGAACACTGTTGTGTACGTTCAAAATAGATGACTGCATTCTGCTCTGGACTTCAAAACTCCCGAAGAAGTCTTCTCTGGTAAGAAACCTGATGTTTCTCATTTTAGAGTTTTTTGGTTGTCCTGTTTACTTTCATGTGCCGAAAGAAAAGAGAAGCAAGCTGGATGCTTCTGGAAAGAAGGGAATGTTTGTGGGCTACAGTGAAACTTCGAAGGCATATAGAATCTATGTGCCTGGTCAAAGAGAAGTGGAGATATGCCACAATGTCACCTTCAATGAAGATGTTGTCGTCAAGAAAGCAAGAAATCTTCCTAGCTCCAAGGAGCCAAAGGATGACCTGATGCCCGATGTTGAAGGACCTATGGATCCCATTGATCCACCTCCTTCAAATAAAAGAAGACCCTCATGGCTTAGGGATACTCTCGAAGATGCCAAGAGACATATTGCCCCAAGGGGGACATTCCGCGAAAGCAAGAAGCCGAAGAGATACCAAGGGTATCTAGCAGCCATGAGTACGATAGTACAATCCAAGCCTAGAACATTTGAAGAAGCCGTAAAGCATCAAGTTTGGAAGGATACTATGCACGAGGAGTATGAGTCCATTATGAAAAATGATGTCTGGGAAGTAGTTGCGAGACCAGAGGACAAATGTGTTGCCACCTCGAAATGGCTCTATAAGATCACGCATGGATCTAATGGAAGTGTTGAAAAGTACAAGGCAAGATTTGTTGCTCGAGGCTTCTCTCAAAAAGAAGGCATAGATTATGATGATATATTTGCACTTGTGGCCCGCTATACCACCATCCGATCTATTATTGCCCTTGCTGCTACGCAAGGATAGAGTCTACATCAGATGGATGTGAAGACCGCTTTTCTGCATGGATCTATAAAGGAAGAGGTGTATGTGGAGCAACCTCTGGGGTTCGAAGTCCGAAATAGAGACACCCATGTATGCAGGTTGAAGAAAGCCCTTTATGGGTTGAAGCAAGCCCCCAGGGCTTGGTATGAGAGGATAGATAGCTACTTGATGAAGTTTGGCTTCACTCAAAGTAATGCTGATCCGAACCTTTATTTTAAAGTTGATATAGAAAGGCCTCTCATTTTGGTTCTCTATGTGGACGATCTCTTCCTAACAGGTGTTGACCCTCTCATTCATCAGTGTAAGAGGGAGCTAGCTTCCGAGTTTGAGATGAAATACCTAGGACTGAAGCACTACTTCTTAGGCTTGGAGGTCTGGCAGAAGCCAGGCGAGATTTTCCTTTCTTAAGGAAAATGTCGTGAAGTTGCTGAAGAGATTTGGTGTGGTGGATTGTAAGTCTGTGTCGACACCAATGGAACTCAACTTTGAGAAGTTGAGTGGAAACATTGTTGGGCCCGTGCTAGCAAATCCTACGGAATATCGACAACTCGTGGGGGCCCTGATGTTATTAGTGAACTCCCGTCCAGACGTATGTTTTGCAGTGAACACTTTGAGTCAACATATGGTTGACCCTCATCACATTCACTGGATTGGTGCCAAGAATCTGTTGAGACATCTTCGGGGCACAATCAACCATGGCCTGAGATACACTGTTGGGAATTTGAGACTCCATGGATATACTGATGTCAATTGAGTTGGCAGTGTGGTCCATCGCAAGAGCACGTCTAGATGTTGCTTCACTTTGGGTTCTGCTTTGATATCTTGGATGAGCAGGGAGCAGAAGTCAGTGGCTTTGAGCACCGCTGAGGCCGAATACATTGCAGCGACTATGGCCTGTTGTGAAGCTGTTTGGTTGCAAAAGCTCTTCAGTGAGTTGTTCGGGCATGTGCTAGATAACACCGTTATCCTTTGTGAAAACCAGAGTGGGATTTGTCTTTCTGAGAATCCCGTGTTCCACAATCGATCCAAACATATTGATATCAGATACCACTTTATCCGGGATATGGTACAGTGAGGCACCGTAAGGCTCGATCATATAGGAACTGATGAGCAGGTCGTGAACATTCTCACAAAGCCCCTGGGGAAGGTCAAGTTCCTAACCTTCCGTGAGAAGCTTGGAATCGTGGAAAGACCCTATTCTGAGGGTCCTGCTTGAGTTGAGCTATGAGCTCTGGGAGCTTCAGGGGGCTTGGGGATAGCTTCTTGGAGCTATAAGCACATACAGGGCTAGGCTTGCCGAACCTTGTTGTGCTTCTACCCCACTGTTATGATATTGAGTTGGTTCACCTCTCTTTGATCTGTGCCCCGCACGCATCCTACCCATGCAGTTTCGGACTCATGGTAAGTACCTCTCATTTGGCCAATGAGGTGGGAAATGTGGATAAAGACCAATAGCAAGACCGATGGACGCATCAGAGATTGTCGTACTCTCTATGTCTAGGATGGTATTGTATCTTAAGAGACAATTCCTTGGTTGTGGAAAGGAATCAGTGCTTAAGACATTTTTTTTAAAATGTGTCACAAAAGTAATTATATCAGGTGGTCTTCGTTCAATCCCTTTGGAAACTAATTCTTTAAAACCCTTAATAATCTGGTATAATGAAGGACTCTACAATGCCATTAACTATTGATATCTAGATGGAAAAGAAGAATTGTAGAAGAAACTCAAAATGATATGCTGTAACACAAAATCTATCACTTTAAATTTCAAAATGAATTTATGGAGAGAGAGGAAACTCAAAATAATATGTTGTAAACACAAAATCTATTACTTTTAAGTTCCAGAGATAATTTGTGAAGGGAGAGGAGTTGGAGTGAAGGAGCGCAAATTAAGGTTATTAACTCTTACTCACAGATGTAATTAAGAAACCGGCAGCTACTTTACTTCACTTCATTCGAGGAAGAAGGAACACAAAATGGCACAGGAAAAAAGAATCACCATCAACAGTTGCAGGAAACTTGATGCTTCTTTCATTAATTCCTCAGAAAAGTAAGTACCAAAGTTTTAGTCTTCCAGAGATCCGAAACTCGGAACCCTTCTTCTTTCTTTCTGTCTTGCTTAAATACATCAAAAACAGTTCATAACTGCATGAACTTCTTGAAACTACTTCAACTACCTAAACTGTTAAAACTACTTATTACATTGCAATTGAGGGCATCACTATAGTTTCGATCTTAACAAACAAAGAAAACAAATTAAAAATTGAAATATTATTCTTTTTGTTGGATCTGGTTTGTTGTTGATGCGTCTTCCTGAAGTGTTAATGTGTCTCCCTGACAGATCGGACATCCTTGCCCTGCATTTCTTCCAGAGTTCAATATTTGTCTTTTCTGCTTGCTGTCATGTCGTTTCTGTTTCTAATGTGGTATTCGAACAGTTTTGCAATAACGCCTCTTTGCCAAACTTGACCCAGCTGTTGCGTTTCCAACAGTGCCACCATGTGCTCCCTTTGCCTGACTCTGCTTATGCCTCTATGTTTCAAACGATGTTATCATGTCTCCTCCTGCCCGACTCTGCCTCTTTTGCTCGTGCTTGCAGCGTTCCGTCTTCTCTTCTCCTTTGCTCTACGTTGGATCACTTACCCGAGCTCACTGCTCGCATTTACGTTTCTTCATAAAACAACTCGACTATAAATAATCCTGGACTTTAAATAAATTTAAATTAACCTTTGAATGGTATTGCATCTGCCTTTCCATCGCATTTCGGCTTTCCATGTTGCTCCATTATAAGGCCTCCTCTTACCTCCAATGCGATTTCTCAAAAGAAAGGTCCTTACTTCTGGATTTGAAATCCTTTGCAATTTAACTTTGAGTTGCATCGCGTCCAGCCCTCGTATCGCATTTCACATTTCGGCCTGTATAACATATTCCTTAGTGCCATTCCTCCTAAGCTTGCGATGTGCAATATGCGAGAGGGTCCCACAGCCGGATTTTAAATACTTTAGATCGAGCTCTGAATTACATCGCATCCGGCCCCCGCATCGCATTTCGCATTTCGGCCTGTATAACATATTCCTTAGCGTCATTCCTCCTAAGCTTGCAATGTGCGATGTGCGATAAAGGTAGGGGTGACGTGGCAAGTGGAGGTGGGGTCGATCGTAAATCGCAAGCGGCGATATGAAACCTTGTCGCACTTCGCATTTCGGCGTTTATAACGTACTCCTTAGCGCCATTCCTCCTGAGCTTTGCGATTGCGATTTGCGATATGCGGGCAGGCCTTCCACATACGATTGTGATTAAGCCTCTGAACACTGTTCTGCATGTATATTTGCACGACTCAACCCTGACCTATGTGCAATGTTCTGAACGTGTCAATCGGCCCGAGTCTTGAACTGATATGCACGCGAATAAGCTCCTCTAGCTTAGATTACACTTCCAATGCTGCTGCTTCCCTGATTTTGGTTACAGTGCACATGTGATGATGAATCCTCGTTGAGCTTTTGGTTATCCTTTCGAGCATATTACAGGTCTTCTTGGAATTTTAACAACTGTTCCTCAACAACCTTGAATTGCTCAGAACCTCTCTTGACTTTTACCTAAGTCAAATTATGCTACAACAGACGGCACGTGTCCAACAACTTGATCTGGGATCAAGTATGATGAGGTTCTTACCTCTAAACTGACTTCGGGTCAGTAAACTAACTTCGGGTTAGTATGTGACTTTTTTAAGTCTATTGAGGTTTTATCCTCTAAACTGACTTCAAGTCAATAAACTAACTTCGCGTTAGTATGAGACTCTTTTTTGAGTCCAAGAGAGGTTTTTACCTCTAAGCTGACTTCGGGTTAGCTAAGTGTGATGTCTGTGACTCACCTTTTGTTCTATCTAAGAAAGAGCCAGCAAAGCAAGTTACGGCAGGATGACGCACGATGTTTGGTTTGGTACATGATGGATGGCACATGTGGACAGATGGAGTTCTCCCTAGTTGAGAGGGAGTGTTAATTTTGGAAAACTAGGTCCAAACTCCATGTTGCACTGCTCATATGACAATGGTCATATTTTTGTTGGATTCCTCTTTCGGAGAGGTGCAAGATAGATCTAAAGATCATCTTGATCAGATGAGCAGAACATTGATTTTGAATTTATTTTCCAAATTTCCACATGTGCAAGGTCGGCCAGATTTATCCCACATGCCTAAGAGATGTGTCACACACCCTCATTGATGGATATCAATTGGAGAGACTTGGAGGTCATTTTCTCATCATCTCATCACACATTCTCTCTTTGTGATCTCATTAGTTCGATAGCCTTTGGAGGCCTTTCTCTTCTCACATGTGTGGAGCAAAGCTGTTGTTTTTTGCGCTGATCTGTTTAGGGTTTGTTGTTGTTTTTTGCGCTGATTTGTTTAGGGCTTTTCTGCTGCAGTGTTGACCAACGTTGACTGTGGTTAAACCTTGGTCGTTTGACCTCAATCTTCTACAAAAATTCCGATTTTAGGAGGCCGTACAGCTGGGCACTAAAATCGAGGAATTCCGAGTTGTTTGACCAAAGCCCTAGTTTACTGCATTAACTTTTTTAAGCTGCCTACGTTGACTTTTTTGCGCTGTCCCTGGTTTGACTTGCGTTGACTTGTGATGAACTGTCTTTGAAGGTTGTGGGTGTGACACATGAAAGTGTTGGTTGACCGAGAAAGACTTTGCTAGTTGAAGCATCCTGCTGACCATCGTAACGCAACAATATCTCATATCTTTGCTGGACATAAGGAATTGTAAGTCTGATCTATCTTTGGCTTGTCTTCTATTGATTTATTATTATGTTCTATCAGCATTTTACTTTCAATTTATGTGATTGCTATCTTGTATTGGGCCTATGAAAGATTGAAGTAAAAGTGCATCAAGCATAGAACACCATTGTTATCTAAATTTAACACATCCCCCTGGAGACCTATGGACTCAGTTGTATAGGAGTTTACCTCATCAATACTATTAGGCAAAATTTCCTTGTGCGCTTTTGAATGCTTGTCATCCTGCAAGTCTCCCTGAATAATAACACGTTGTTGCTCACCATCCTGAAAATCAATAGACCCAACTATAGAAGACTCCCCAGGATCTGAAGAAATCCCCTCTTGTTTTGTCCTTGTTGCCTCCTTCCTATCACCTGGACGTGAATGGTCAAGTGCCCAATGTCCATTCCAGAAAAAGCATAGTCCTTTCCTTAGTTCATTCTTGTTGCAGGTTTTACTACCTTTGTTCTTGCTTCCTCCATCAATCCTTTTAAGCTCCTTCTTAGTCAGCGCCATTATTAGCAATTTTATGTTTTGCATGACCAACTTCTCTACTAGATCATAGGCGGTGGGTGATACAATTAGTTCCTTCCTCCAAATGGTCAATAGTTTGGATCTTAGTATCTCGCTGATATTGGCATCTCCTTCTAGGAACAAGGACACAATCTTTTGCATGCTTGTTTTGACACGGTCTAGATGAGTTGAGGTAATGCTAGTGTAAAAGTTCTGGAACACCCGAAAGATTAGGTCATCACATTCCAGATTCATCATGAAGATGCCAAAGCTAAACTCTGCCACGAGTTCTAAGATTTTGCACCGCTTCTGAAAGGTAGGAAGCACGATGTTATTCAGCCCCTAAAGGGCCTCTACTATCCGCTGCAATATCTCTCTCATGATATCATTATTGTAAGGAAGTAGTGGCGATGTAAGAGTTGGGATCCTGGAAGGTTGCAGACAACAATAGAGCAGCAACAAAATGGCAAAGCAAGTGGAAATTGGCAGCATAAGATATGGAATCCAGGATGAGTTCAATAGCAGAATCATGATCAGGAGATCATACAACATTTTATTCCTTGGGAGTTTGATGCAGGAGCAATCTCATCAGAAATTTATTTGGGAAGAGACCTGAGAGGTCTTTACAAACTTTACTAAAGGGAGTGAGTTCCCTTAATTCAAATTTCTTTTATTATCCTAAGATTGTAATTAAGTTTAGGAAATTTAAATGGAATTGTATGAAGATGTCGTGAGGTATAGAGGTCTAGAATCTATGTTAGGTATGAAGGAGTGATTCTAGTGATTTCTCCACGAAATTGTGGATTTGAGAGATCTTAGGAGTTTGGTGAGGAACTTTCATAGGATTTGAACTAAAATTAGTACAGAATCCTTCATTTTAAATAGGATATCTTTTGTAAGAGGGTTGGATTGGATAGAGAGGTAGAGAGTGAGTGTAGGTGGAGAGTTGAGAAAGAAGGCCAAGGCTAAACATGCCCACATTGTATATCAGGCCAAGCTTAATAAGTATTAGGATTTGATTAATGGATAGCATTTTATGTGCTTTGAGGTTCTGAACACCTCTGTCTGTGTGATATTTGGATATATGTCTTTGTTGAGTGCAATGGTGAATTGTCTGGGTACTGGTGAAAATATGGAAATTAATTGTGTTGGTCTATGTTTATATACTCCGTATCTTTGGTGCAAACGAGTTAGAACTTATTTGAAACCTCTACGTGACTGAACAGAGGAGATTCGAACCCTCTAGCATTATATTTCCTTATACATAACCAGAACTCAGTTGTAAACCCTTCAAGAAGTTGGAATTGCTGATCCCTTGAGTTCTGGCATCGGTTAACAGCATATGTTTGTGGATCCTTAAGCCTTGGCATCAATTAACAATAGCGTAGATTGGGAACGGTGTGTTGTTTAAAGGATTGAGATCAATTCCTGAATTGAAGCGGACTGAATGTGGAGGATTCATATGCAGTATAAGTCTTTTACACAGTCACAGTTCTTAATGAGGAAAGCGTATGGAGGCCATTGGAACCCTTAGACCCCTTAAATTTCATCAATAAAATTGTAAGTCGTCTGCTAAAACCCTGGATTCACCAAAGTCCTTATTTATATTATTAACTGAAGAAAATAGTACACCCTGCAATGGCATGCACGGTTGCTTATCAAAAGAGAAAACAAAGACACTGAAGCACAATCGTGGACCCTAGGTGGATCCACCAGACAAATAACACCCGCAAGGTTTTTGTCCCTGGGATCAAACTAGAACTAGCCATGCCAAGTTCTCTAGAAAAACATAATAAGATAGATAAACCCAGATGATACACTTGACCTCCTGAGAACAAAAAAAATTTGATTCAGCCTCCTTGACTAATGAGAATCTCTGAAAACTTGGCCTCCTAATGATCAAGTCTTCATACATCCAGATCTAATGCTTCTTCAAAAATCATTGACAAAATAATTAAAAAATAAACAAATAAATAAAATTTACAATAATAAGTCAATTAGGGTGGCCATAGAGAACCACCAAACTTGCCGAAATTCTAGCTAGGGTGATTCTGGAGGATCACCAAATACTAGTTTCTCTAAAACCTTCGATCTCCCCCGAAGTTAATCTGCAATAAAACCCTCAGGCTGGCATGCAATAAAACCCGCAGGCTAGCAGGGAAACCAACTCTGATACCACTGTAAAAATCACGAACAGTTAAATAATCAACAGATCTGGAATATTTCAGTGTTCTAATTGAAATATTGATAAGCCAAAAACAAAACACAAGGGATCTAAAAGAAATGCAGCCCTTATTTATATTATTAACTGAATAAAATAGTACACCCTGCAATGGCATGCACGGCTGCTTATCTATCAAAAGAGAAAACAAAGGCACTAAAGCATAATCGTGGACCCTAGGTGGATCCACCAGCCAAATAACACCCACGAGGTTTTTGTCCCTGGGATCAAACTGGAACTAGCCACGCCAAGTTCTCAAGAAAAACACAATAAGATAGATAAACCCGGATGATCTAAAGGCCTAGCTCATATCCCCTATTATAGGCTTGATGAACTCTCTAGAAATTTTATTTTATTATTTTCTTTCGAAAAAAAAAAGGCAAATACCATGGGCAGATCCCATGGGCAAATACCATGGTATACCATGGGTAAATTCCATCCATTTTGACCATATCAAGAAAAGGGAATATTACAGAAGCGGACATGCTATAGAGTAGGGAGGAATAACCTATAGAGTAGGGAGGAGTAACCTGCATGTTCAAGCCTTGGTCTGCTGGTTTTAAATATTATATGATGCACCTGTGAAATTTAAGGATAATTTTTCGAATAAAAAGTAATATATATCATGTGTGCAAACATCCTTAGTAATCAAACAGCTGAGAACTCTCTTGTTAGATTAACATACACAGACATCTTTCTGCTCCCTCAAAAACTTCAAGACAGAAACCTTCCCCGGTTTAGAACATTTCATATCTCAAGCTGCCTCCTGCCAAAAGGTTGGACGAGCTTCCAAATGTCTCATTATAAATTTCCCCGTGTTATACAGAGGTTTAATGCTTTGCAGAGGGGGAAAGCCCAATCATTGTTTAAAAGAGCACTTCTCCTAGTTCTACTGCATTAAGCCAATCATAGCTGAAGAAGATGGCAATATTGATATAATACAAGCTTTAAAAATTACAGAAAGGATTCTTTAGGCAGTTATGTGCGGGCAACCCATATCAAAATTCAAAATTCAGATTACATACGATGAAGAAGACTCGTCACTGAAGATTTAAAAATCTACCGGGTAAAAGAATGCCTGCATATGGGTGGAGGAAACGTCATGCCAGCCTTGATAGCAGCTTGTACAATATCACCATCTTCAAACCCAATTGGCGGATCCCCTGAATAGTGCATGATGACATCCATGAGAGTCTCTGGAAAAGGCCTGGGATCTCTCCGACGTTTTTTTGATAAAGCATCCTTCGACTGTTCAGGATTCTTTTCAATTTCCATTGCTGTCATTGTGTCTCTCTGCACAGAAGACCCTGCTAAAGATGGCGGCAATATGCGGTGTGCCCTGCTCCCTTCGATTTCAGTGGCCTCCCCTTGGCTTTTAGCGAATTTAGCAGCAGGGGGCGCTTGTATGTCAAGCCCTTGTAGGGATTTAGCAGTAGGGAGAGATTGGCCGCTAATTTCGGCAACATTTCTCAGCAATTGAGAATTGAGCAGGCGTCCTCGTGAAAGCCATTGGGTATCAATTATAGCATCTGATTGAGTGAGGGGCTGGGATGCTCTGGTGAATTTATCCGGAACTAAATTTAGAGGAGACATGTCGTGAGTGGTCTCAGGTTGGCTCTCATTATTGTCAGGCCCTTGTAGGGAATTAGCAGTAGGGAGAGATTGGCCGCTAATTTCGGCAACATTTGAATTGAACAGGCCTCCCCGTGAAAGCCAATGGGTATCAATTATAGCATCTGATTGAGTCAGGGGCTGGGATGCGCTGGTGGATTTATCTGGAGCTAAATTTAGAGGAGACTTGTCGAGAGTGGTCGCAGGTTGGCTCTCATTATCAACAAGGATTCGACGACAGGTAGCTGTTTTCGGGGTAATTTCAGAGGGGCAAGAAGTGGTTGCATTCGCATTGTTACTGAGATTGGCAGCAGAGGCTTCCTGGAGCCGATGCGAGGTTTTATCCGGGGTTTGAATGTCAGTGGTCGGTTGATTGGAATCGAAGCCCGGACCTCTCATCATGACCACACTGTCTGTCTGCGTCGCGGGGGATTCAGCCCGGTCGCTCTCGAACTTGGCCTCGAAGCTATCATCTTCTGCTTCTTCCCATGGACAACTCGTCTCTCGCGGGGAGCAGAACTCGGTGATGCGGGTGCCTACCGTGGGATGGAGGAGGCCATGGGTAGAAGCGTCCTGAGACGCGAATTCTTCTTGAGATGAAGAACAAGGTATGTGTGAATCAGGAAGAGAGCTGGGAAACCCTGGAATCTTCCTTAACATTTCCTCTTGGGAGTCTGAAATGATACATTCTGAAGCCATGGCATCCATTTCAAAGGAGGTCTCGACTCCATGAAACAACTCAGGCTCTTGGCCCTCCATTGCCACGGGCTCCATAGACCCTGCTCCGTCGTTGGAATGCTTTGAAATCTCTGAGGATGAATCAGTTGTGACTCCATGAAAGAACTCATGCTCTTGGTCCTCCATGGACACTGCTCCGTCGTGGGTATGCTTTGAAATCTCTAAGAGTGCATCAGTGGTCTCTCCGACTTTCTCCTTCAAATATTTTTTTTTAAGGCTGTGTTTCCATACATTTATAAAGAGTGTGTTTAGAGTTGAGCGTTCATTCCTTTGCTCTGCGTGATGTAATTTTGGTGGTCACGTTCATGGTCATATAAATTAACTATATTAAATGTTCATTACGGGTTAATATACTATTTCATTATATAATTTATATTTTTAAATTAAAAATAATAATAACTAGCAATTGCATCACATGTTGCAAAAGAAATGTCATAAGGCATTAACAAAGGAAAAAATAGTGTAGAAGAAAGAAAATGTTGCAGAAAATGAGCCATCAAGAAGGAATGAAAGACGAAATCTTCTTTCATGGAACTAGATTGTGGAGGTTTCAAAGATATTGATGATAAGAGTGAACAACAAGTAGAAATAAAGTAGAAATGTTGGGAAGATGCGGGGAAGAGGCTATTCCAAGGGATTAACCCTCTTGTATCAAAAATTTGTCATCAATACACATATAGGTAACCCAAAATAATATGTTGACATATATAAAAATTGTGTTACAAATATTTAAATAGGAAATTGGGGGTTAGTAGTGGTCTCACACCATCTTCCAATAACAGAGAGAAGCCAAAGACATGCAACTACGTGTTGAGCTCAAGGATTAAAAGGACAATCCAAGCAGTCCAAAAGTTCAAAATTGAAGAGCACTAAGGGTTTAATAAAAATATCAATATATATTTCTTCAAGTCTTTACAAGTTGCAACGTCATGTAAAAAACAAATTTTTTGTTGACCTCAAATCTAAGTTCAAAGGCAAGATTGTGAATTGTATCCTATAGAGTCACAATCTCTAGAATATGTGGTGGGGACCTACAGAAAATGATACATCAGTTCTTTGCTAAATAAAGTAATATCATATGACCTGTCTGACCTTGTTCTTGGTAGGAGCTTGTGATTCTATAACATTTTGTTACTAGACAATGATGTTGACAAACCACAACTATGATATGTTAGTTATTTTGCACAATTTTGTATTGAAAATAAATAAAATTCCATGTAACCATTAGACAAGACAACATTTTGTATTAAAAAAAATTAAAATTCCTTATAGCCATTAGACAAGACATCATTCAATTTTAGTGAAAAATAAGAAAGAGTAAGTCAAATTAGCCAATTCTGCAAGAATTTCTCCTATTATGTCAATTCCATAGGATTTCTTACAAGCAAAAGAGAAATTAATGGATTAGGATACTTGGGTCTTGCAATTATAATTTGAAAAGAGACCACTTTGGGCTAAGATATAAAAATTATTAAACACAACTTCATGTTCATTGGAATTGTAACAGTGCATTGAATCTAACTTAAGACATAAAAAGAAATCAAAATGATACAGTGACAATAATTTTTACATTTGCACAACATGACAAGTGGAATTTTGGTTGAAGGTGAAATTACACTTGAAAGCAGGATTCATATAAGTATCCAATAAGAGAGAGAGAAGCGAGAGACCTGCAACTACCTATGGAGCAAAGGATTAAAACAACAATCCAAGTAGCTCAAAATTTCAAAATTGAAGAGCACAAATGGTTTAAGAAAAATACCAGTGTATATTTCTTCAAGTCTTTACAAGTTGCAACCTCATGTAAAACAACAAAAGCTTTGTTGACTTCAAATCAAGTTCAGACGAAAAATTGTGAATTGCATCATGTGCAATCACAATCTCTAGAATCTGTGGTGGCGACTTGTAGCAAATGATACATTGGTTTTTTGCTAAATAAAATAATTAAAATAATACTTTCTGACCTTCTTCTTGGTAGGAGCTTGTGATTCAAGTTTTTCAAAAAAACATGGTCCAAAACCCAAATTAAGGTAAAGCTTCATGCATAAATCATAATGCTTTCAAATATCTAAAAAACCAACATATAACAAATGATGTAGAAACATTTTGTTTTATTGAAACCTTTCTTAAAATTACATTAATTTAATAATCAACTATATTTATCATATGATATTAATTAATATGATATGACTTATTACAATTAAATTAATTTTAAATGGATAGTCATCAAAATATTTATTTCTTTATATATTTTAAATAGCCAAAATTGTAAAATTATAAAAAATAACTAAATAATAACTTTATTGTAAATTATTATTATTATTATAAAGTATAACCTCATATTCATATAATATTTTTTAATTAAACAATATAATTAAAAATAAATAAATAAATAAATTAAATAAAATAAAAATCTCTAACTACTAATAAAAATATTGATCTAAAATAATATATAACTACTAGTAATCTAAAATACTCTATAACTATTAATAAAAATATTCTATAACTATTATAGCTACCAATAAAAATATTCTAAAATAACTAATAATCTACAATAAGTAATAAGTAAAAATATTCAAAACTAAATAATAATCTATAACTACACTTTAAAATATTCTAAAATATTATTTAAAAGTTATTCACTTAATAATTATTAATAAATAAATTAAAAATTGAAAATTGAAATTAACACTTCATAAACAATGCTTCTACATATAGTTTACAAAAATTAAGTTGTAGAGTTTACATTGAAAAGCTAATATCAATTAAAAAAAAATTACATTCAAAAAAATAAAACAATTGCAAAATTATATATATATATATATATAATTTTTTAATTACGTAAAAAACAAATTACAAACACAATTTTATATCATTAAACTTAAAATAAACCGAAATACTGAAAATACATCTTTGAAAATTAGCATAAATAAATATTTTGACTAAACATTAGAAATAAATACACAAAACTTACAATTTTGATATTATTAACCCTGAAATGAATCAAAGTACATCTTCAAACCTGTAGGAACAGAAAGCGAATCAAAGTACATCTTCAAACCCGTAGGAGCAGAAAACTGAGTGAGTCGAACTTGTCCCCTAGAAGAATGTTGCTCTAGCAGTTTCACCATAACTGCCTGCGCTGGCAGCACACGAGAGGAATGCCTTGTTTTCCCAAAAGAGAGATTTTCATTCCATTTGATGCACATCTTCCACATATTTTTACTTGCTTCCAAAAAGCCTCTTATTCCATATCATATTTTACTTGATTCAAAAAGTATTTAATTACACAGAAACCTACTGTGATGTAAATATGCGCAGTAATGGTGAATATGCACCTGAAAATATCTCCTAAAATGATTAAAAGTAAATAAGCAGAATGTACAGTTTGATATCATTAAGCTTGAAATTTAATATCATTAAGCTTGAAATCACACAAAACTTACAATTTTATATTATTAACTCTTAAATGAATCAAAGTACATCTTCAAACCCGTAGGAGCAGAAAGCGGAGTGAACTTGTCTCCTGGAAGAATGTTGCTCCAGCTGTTTCAACATCACTGCCTGCAGCGGCACAGGAGAGGAATGCCTTGTTTTCCCAGGAAAGAGATTTTCATTCCGTTTGATGCACATCTTCCACATATTTCATTTGGTCTCATGCACATCTTGAATTTTTTCATTCTGTCTCATGCACATCTTCAATCTTTTTTTTGTTTCTCTCTTTTCTAGATGTGATTCTGTTATTTGATTATTCGGGGAGCCTAAATAAAAAAGCGATTAAAGTGATTTCATATGAATAAAATAAATAAATTCAATAAGAAGGTATTTAGGTAGTTAGTAGAGTCTAGATGAAGGAGGTAGTGGATCTAATGGCCTAAAACATTTCAAGCGTCTAACATTTGATCCAATGGACCAGACAAACACACATTGGCATCTAGGGGAGTTGTTTTCAAATAATAACACCTTACGGCGTAATTAAAATATAAAATTATTTTAAAATAATTAATATATATATATATATATATATATATATATAATAAAAGTCATAATAATATTGTGGATACGTATTTCTATTTTAGAATTGGTTTTCATGATTTTAATTTAATTATTAATAATTATGTTTAGAAGTGTTTCTATGCGAGGTTGGGGTACGCAAACATTGTTCACCCCATTCAATTGCAGATCTTCATTTTCGTTCTCTTTTTTCCAATTAGAAATTGTCACATGGGACTATGAACAGTGTCTGAACTTGCCCATCACGTGACTGCCCCACCCAGATTCATAGTGTGGTTCAATTTTTCTAACATTCCTTGTATCTCCATACAATCTCCCACACAATCCTCTCGATCAGCTCGTATTCAATATTCATTCAATATTCCACCCTGCCCAGATTCATCGGGTGGTTTGGTTTTTTTGGCATTCCATGCAATCTCCTCCCAATCACCTCGCATTCAATATTCACCTCATGTCTTGCATTGGTATGCCCAGGTTGCCTCTTTTTGCTTGTAATAGGAATGGAGGCATGGACTTTATTCAAATTTTGTTGTGTTTGTTGTTACGTTGGGTGAAGTTTCATGCACTAATATATACTGAAGAGGTTGGCTTTTTCAACAATGGAGCAGTTTATGAGTTTATGAGAACATCGAAGTTGAAGGCCATGAACAGAGGTTGGTTTGTCACTTTCGTCTTTCAACTTCTCTCATTTTCCTTTGTCACTTTCTTGTTTCATTGATTTACATACATGTCCAAACCTGAGCTCGAACGGCTTGAACATGTAAAACTAGGGTTTCAAGGGTTTGGTTTCAGAATACAATGAGTAAGTTATATGTGACAAATCATGATACAAATATTGTATATTCAAACAATGTAGTCCTTTATTGCCTACCTACTGCTATTTGAATAGGAAAATTTGAGTCTCTCTAATAGAATTCCCTCATATTGGGACACATGACCACAAAAAAATTAACCACCATATATTAACAGTAAGATTTAAACTATGAATAGACCCTGAAGCCAAATAAGAACAAAAATACATAAGAGTTTAAAATCAAACATAGAGCACAATGCTATATATTACTTAGTAAAGTAATAGGGAGTGATTAGAACCATGTACTCAAGCATAGTTTTATGGTGAACATAGCAGTATATGTGGCATTTAACCAAATAGAGTGTTATTTAGTGCTTGTAATCTTATTAATCTAAGAGTAAAAACAACCTTGTTGTATCAAGTAAATCAAATTAAATGGTACGGTGTAAGTAGAGAGAGTGCCTTTGCACAACACACAAACATTAGAGTCGCAGAGACTCATTAATAACCAAAATTCCCAATTGAAAAAACAAATACAATAGCTTGTCCAGAATTTTGCTTGAAAGCCTTAAGAAACCATGCCATAGAATGCCTGAGAAAAGAGGGCAAATGAATTGGAAACTAAAGAGGAAAGTCGGACAGGATGCGTAGAGCTTCCAACCCATAGAACATGAGTGTTGTATGGAGTTAGGGTCGCTTTGCGCCAAAGCAACATTCCACAAGGCACGAGAGTCCAGGCAAGGTTCAATACATACCTAGGTCCAACAACCCAACCCTGTTACTAAATCAACTAGAAAGACCAAAATGTTAAATTGGTGTTACTAAGTAGTAAGGGAAAGATAAATGTTTATACTTGAGGAAGAAGCATGCCACGAGGTCTATATAGACTACCTGTAAAAATAAAATTAGTCACTACAACATCAATATCCTACCAAAGTAAATAAGGGTAATAAAAGAAACAAGATGAAAGAGGAAAGATGACATTTCACATAGTGGCAGAGGGTAATATTTTCATAAGAATGTAAATCAGATTAACCCTAGAAACCCTGGGGATGGTAAACCCTAACATCATGATTAGACGAGCCACTTTAATTTTGGAACTGGAATTCCTCGAAAGGGAAGGGAGACCTATGTTCATTGATAAAACATTGTCTCACATAGGCAAAAAAAAAGTTTACGAAGGAACAAATAGAGGAGGATGGAAAAATAATTTACTTGCAATTATGACGTGTTAATAAGAAATCGCTTGTGGATGCACTGTTATCTCTTGAAAGGTCCTAGTGACAAAGGATGTCAATAAAACACTTTTAAACTAACAATTTTTACGAAAGAAAAGAATTTCAAAGCCAGAGGAGTGGGGGTTGTCATGTGAGTGTGAGGGGTAATCGTGGAACTCGAACCAAACTTTCGTTCACAAGAATAAAGATTAAGGAAGGAAAAGAAAAATGCTTGAAGGTTTCAACTCTTTCCCAAAATGCATGAATGTTCTGGTAGCATAAGGCATAAGTGAATTCGAAGTCAAGACATAAATCTAGTATGCACAAAAACAGTAGTCTGCTTCTCTCTACCTGCCTTGACAAGCCTTTCCACAACAATCTCAAAGGTCTTCAGACAAATTTCTCCATTGACATCACAGCTCCGAGAGGCCACATTTTCTTTGAGCAACATCTCCACTACTTTGAAAATATTTACTTCTTTGCAAAAAATCCTATTACAACATTGAAAATCTCTAAATTGGACTCGCATCTAGGCTATTCGATTGCCTGTTTATAGAACCTTAAAACCCTTTCTCCCCATATCCCTTGAAACCTTCGCCATCACTTGTTTCAACAAAATGGGATGATATATTAATGTCTTTTGCACTCTATTCAAATTTTTTTTTTTAATTATATATACTTAGTTGACACATGGTTTATAATGTGCATATCTAGGTTTACTATTTTGTACATATTGTTGTCAGGTTTATTCGCCCCTCTACTATATCCAAGGGGTTGCATATTATGCGCACTAAAGGTCTTCATGGTTAAAGGATACACCTTGGTCTATGGCCTAGGTTGCCTTTTATACCTTTACATTTCAATAACCTTAATATACGACCTTAATATTTCCTTTTGATCTGCATGTATATATTTGATGGTAGTCCTTGGGATTTGGCACCCATGTGCTTGGTTCCACTTGGCACCTCTACTAAACGTCAACTCACCTCCCTCACATGGCTATTATATTCTACAGCTGAGATCTTCCTCGTTGATCTGACGGTTTTCATTTGTTTACTTGTCTTGAATAGGGTTCATTTCAATTCCAATTTCTTCTAATTTATCCTCCAAATCATCCAAATTCACATCTCCATTTAGGATTACACAAATATTTTCAAAGTATGAGAGCCCCGGTGTTTTAGCTTTAGCTTTCACCCCCTTTTCTCAAGTTACTTTAGCCCCATTTCCAATCTTTTTATTATTTTTCAGTTCATTGGAAATCTTTATGAAATATATGCAGTTCCATGGGCCTATAGGGAATAATGCATGGCTATTTTGTAATGATTTGAATCCATTTTATGCACCAAAAATGACAAAGAAATGATTGAAATGTTTAGACTAATGTTATGCACCTTGTAAGTATAAGATCAAGTTGATACTCACTGCACTTGTAGCAAAACTGCATGGAATGCCAAATAGCAAGGATGTTCATATGAGCAACCAACAATTAGAGGAACATCTAGGCATTCTCTCTCTAATTTTCAGGAACCAGCTTTACCTGCAACGAGTGTAGATGCTTCACACCATCAGCAGATTGTCTTTAAGGTGTGTTGTACTTGATTGATGATTTCCATGGAGAATGAAGGGCATAATTCAAAACCAGTAGGTCCATGCATCTAAAATGATCTTGTTGAAAGCCTGGTTAGACACGTTAGAGGTGTGGTTTTCACCCTCCATTGGACATCCCTTGAAAGTCCCATTTTTTACTATATGTGAAAAATATTCCTACCACCTTGATCTCTTACAATAGGTTCTTTCAATTATGTCGATGATTTGTTCGCGTTATTCTTTTTTTTCCCTCAAAAATATTTTTTGAAGGTTCACTTTGAATAATTACTTCTTCATTTTGTGGATTATACCCTTTAGCTTTTCTTTCTTTTCTTTTCAAAATGATATAATCATTACAAATCCGTTAATTTACCAAGGGAGCATAGGTATATAACACTAAACATGAAAATTTGTATCAACAAACAAAATCATGGAACAAGCTTTTCATTTTTAAGCATAAATAGATGAAAGCACTTGGAAAACCTAAGTTTTGCCTGCCTTACTGCCAACTTTCTATTAAATTGGTGGAATTTATCTTGAAGCCTAATATAACTTGTGCTTTACTTTTGTTTCCTTAACCTTCAAATTTCAAACTTTGAAGACAAGAAAATACAATTTTGAACAAGACATTGTGTTCCAAGAGCCAGAAGAAAAACTAAACCAGCAAGCCCTAACATCCTAAATATTTCTACTAAAATCTCGGTTAGGCATGTTCGAAGTGTAAGTTGAAGCAACCTTCATTCTCCATTAGACATCAATTAGAAGCCCCACTCTTGAATCTATGTCGAGAATATTCTTATCTCCTTGAGGCTTGATTTCTTAAAAGAGATTATGTAACATCCCCAAGTTAAAGTTTCTTGTAATAAAGGATACTAATGAAAAAAATAATAGTACCAAGGTCATGAGACACTTATTCCAAGATGAATGTTGCATAGACACTATAGTGGGCATCATTTGTGGTTTATTAATGGCTCTAGAAATTGGAAAAGGAATTGGAGAAGGCAAAGAGGCAATAATTGGCATTTAATTATGAGAAATAAGGAAAATAGGAGAAAATTAAGTTGAAGAGATACAAATTTGCATGCAAGGGAAATTAGAGGAAAATGAAGAAAAAGAGAGGCATCAGAGAAACAGTTCGCAACTTTTGTCAGTTCAATTTTGGCTCTCTCCTTTCATTCTCTCTCTCTCTCATACACTCTTTCACACTTATACCATTCTTGGAGCACTCTAGCATTCATTTGGATTTGGAGAAGGAAAGAAAAGGAAGGAAAAGGACAAGCAAAGGAAAGCAAGGGAGCGCAAAGGGAAGGTTGGATCAACAACTTCAGCAGGAAGATATTGCAAGTAACAAGTTGCATGTGTGATTTCCTTGTTGGGATGTGAATAAATGGTACATGCATTTTCTTATTTGGTTCACTTGTTGTCATTGGCATGGGTTTTGCCTAGTTTGACAGTGGTTCAAACCTTGCCTTTCCATTTCCTGGATAGCCATGGTGTGATGGGATTCATTCTTGGTTGCGCTTTGGATCGCCAGAAGGTTTTGGATCTCAGTAAGGTGGTTTTAGGAAAATCCTAAGGGTTGGGGGTGGAGATGGTTTTTTTTTTTGTTTTTGTTGGGAAGCCCTCAACAAGTGGGTGGAGAGAGGAAAATTACTCAAGGTATGGTGAAGGAATTCTAAGGCATCCAGAATTGGTTTGGTTTTGTGATCTCAAGACTGGTTTAGGTGAGATCACAATAGCTTGAGGGTGGAGGTGGTTTAACCTCGGGAGTCCCTGTTTGGTTATGTCTTGGTTTATCCCGCGAGATCCCACATTTATGCTTAGAATATGGCACATGGGTGATTGGCTGAAAGAAGGATTTGGTTTAGCTCAACATATGGTCGAGTGGTACATGGAAGTCCCTAACTTGGTTGGCTTTTGTATATGTTAAATATGAGTTATTTTTCCATTGTGATTAATGAGCACATGTACTAGTTATTATGTGGATTTAATGGATGATTTGCCATGACTTCTATTTTGGTTATATGTTGGTTATATGCTTGGTTCTATGATGTGCTCTAGCTATGGCTCTTGTTCATGATTTGATAAGTTAATGAATGGTTGATGAATGCATGGGTTAACAAGTGTTGTTGCATCCAGCTTGAGGGGGCATTGAGCCTTCTTGGTGATTCTCAGATGAAGTTCATACCTTTATGATAAGTTATGCATTCATGACCTATTGTTTCTACAGTTACTACATGTTTGACGAAATGTCTACCATGGATTAGGCATGTCTAAGTTAAGATCTTGTTCAAGTTTTGATTGGTTGGCATTGTCATAATCTTATTTAAGTTATTAGAAAGTTATAGGTAGTTCTAGGCAGTGGAATGGAGGTTAGCTTGAAAAAGTGGCACAAATCTCGCAACCGCTAGCACAAAACTGGGCATTTGGGGTCATAATCGCATGGAGGAGGGCTTATGGGTGTGGTTATATCCTCATGATCATATGCATAGTGTTTCAAGGGTACAGTTGTTGAGTTAAGTCAGTGAAAAAGAGGTCCAAGTCAAGGATTGATGACCTGGGGTGGTTGTCAGGCTCTTGAGTTGTTTGTAGTCCCTGTGGGTTGTCAGTAAGTTTCCAATTTGTAGGCCTCGCTTCCTCAACTGGAACTAGGAGGTTGGGTCATGTCATAGTAATAGTTGTCTCATGTTTACCCTTGAGAGCTTGTAAAAGCAGGTAAATGTGGGGTGAGGTGTTACAAATTGGTATCATAGCTTCTAGTTTCAAACAATTGGATGAATGGGCTAGATGCATATTGTTATACACACATTGTGACGGTTATGGTTATCATGCATGTGGTCATTATTGTAGTTTTTTGTTATCATGAATGGTGTTGATATGATGTCATTATATATGTATCATGCTAATATGTACGGATTTGTGTCGATGTGATAGCCTCCCTTGAACTTCACTAAGGAATGATTTTGATTATGGTATCTATTTGGTTTATCTAGCATGACATGTTTGTGGGAAAGAGAAGGCCAAAGATGAAGAGCAGGATGTTGGACTACAGTTCATCGGACTCCCCTTATAGGCCTGATATGAATTCCATGGAATGGTAAAAATCAGTTGAGAAATAAGGAGAAGAGTATTCTCCCAATCCAGTAAATACACTGAGGAGTTTAAGGGAAAAGATCAGAAGTTGCAAGGCAAACAATAACAACTTGATTGAGGCACATGAAAGACTTTCCAGAGCTCAGGAAAATTAGGCAAAATTCAATGCAGTGATTTTACAAAGCCTTTCATAGTTGCAAAAGCAAGGACAGATGGGGATCAATCATGGAGATAGGCAAGAGGAGAATACTAATGGGCAGATGGTAGCAGGTCTCAGAGGAGACACATGTTAGACAGGGAGGATACAGTGAAGAGTGGAAAATTCTTGGATGCACCTGACATGATGATTGGTATGTATGGGTTTTACTCTAGTTCTTAATCAAAGTATATGTCTGTCATACTTACCATGGGAGTAGTACTTTGAGGAGTTCGAGGGATTCAGCCTCTCATTTGATAGAATGGTCAATTAGAATATAAAGTATGATTTGGCAGGATGAAGAAATTACTGATTACATATTATTAGAACACAATCAAAATGGCAAGTAAACATCAAAATAATTGTTGTGAGTGAGGAGATCTGATGTGCCCAGAAACATGAAAGAACTAATTTGGATTAGTTGTCGTGAAGGCTCTTTAAAGAAGTACCTCTACCCAAAGATCTTATGATGACAGTGGAGATTCTATGAACTGAAAATGGGTTCTACTGACAAATGATAAATTAACCACTAGCAAGTTCTGGAGTTCGATGTGTGCCTTATGTCAGGGATGAGAAAATAAAGATTAAAAACTCACATCAGGATTTTCATTAGCAGCTAGCCAGATTGAGTTTGATGAGCCTCTATCATTGGAAGAAGCCATCATGAAATTGAATATTGAAGCTTGTCTTATAGACAGTGAAGCTTTTTTACCCCTGATTAAATCATGTGACTACAAAGACAAAGGAACTAGGAAAATTCACAGGAAAGAAGGTATCTCAGTCAGTAGGACTAGGAAAAATCTGTCTACAAGAAGTTGAATGCAGCTGAGAAAAGACATGGGTTTAGTTAGGGAAGCAATAGAATAAAGGTAATGGTAGGGGACCGTTGCAGAAGAATGGGCTAGATGCATATTGTTATACACACATTGTTACAGTTATGGTTATCATGCATGTGGTCATTATTATAGTTTTTTGTTATCATGCATGGTGTTGATATGATGTCATTATATATGTATCATGCTAGTATGTACGGATTTGTATCGATGTGATAGCCTCCCTTGAACTTCACTGAGGAATGATTTTGATTATGGTATCTTTTGGTTTATCTAGCATGACATGTTTGTAGGAAAGAGAAGGCCAAAGATGAAGAGTAGGATGTTGGACTACAATTCACAGGACTTCCCTTACAGGCCTGATGTGAATTCCATGGAATGGGAAAAATCAGTTGAGAAATAAGGAGAAGAGTATTATCCTGATCTAGTAAATACACTGAGGAGTTTAAGGGAAAAGATCAGAAGTTGCAAGGCAGACAATAACAATTTGACTGAGGCATAGGAAAGACTTTCCAGAGCTCAGGAAAAGTAGGCAAAAGTCAATGCAGTGATTCCACAAAGCCTTTCAGAGTTGCAAAATAAAGGACAGATGGGGATCAATCATGGAGATAGGCAAGAGGAGAAGACTAATGGGGTAGATGGTAGCAAGTCTCAGAGGAGACACATGTTAGACAGGGAAGATAAAGTGAAGAGAGTAAAATTATTGGATACACCTGACATGATGATTAGTATGTATGGGTTTTACTCTAGTTTTTCGTCGAGGAGACATCATCATAATCTCTGCCAACACCATAGGAGGAGTGAGTATTTTCCAAAGGAGTTCAAGAAAGTTAAGCCTCCTACATTTGATGGAGAGATGAAGAAATTAGAATATGCAGAAGCATGGTTTCTTGGGATGAAAAAATTCTTCATACTGTGTGACTATTCAGAGAACATGAAATCCAAGATAGCTAAATTTAAGCTCAAATAGAAAGTAAATATTTGGTGGGAGGGTGTGAAGAATGTTAGAAGCATTAGAGAAGAGGAACTAGTTTGGGATTAGTTCTAGAGACCCTTTAAGAAGAAGGACATATCCAAAAGATACTACGATGATAGGGTGAAGGAGTTTTGTGAGTTGAAGATGGGTTCTATGACAAATGATGAGTATACTAGCAAGTTCATGGAGTTGTTGAGGTATGTGCCTTATGTCAAGGATGAGAAGGCGAAGATTCAAAGGTTCATCATCGAGTTGCTAGTAGAATTTAGAGACTGGATTGAGTTTGATGAGCCTCTATCATTAGAAGAAGCCATCATGAAATTAAAGCATTGTTATGAGTAGTCGAAGCACGTGCCTAAGTTCAAGCGTGACTACAAAGTGATGAGAATACTAAGGGAAAATTCCCTGCGAAGAGAGGAGGATCTCAGGATGCAAGTGGGAAAGAAAATGTGGCTCCTTACAAGAAGTTGAATGCAACTGAGAAAATACATGGGTTTAGCTAGGAGAGCAATAGAATAAAGGTAATGGTAGGGTACCGTTGCAAAAGAATGTGCTAGATGCATATTTTTATACACACATTGTGATGGTTATGGTTATCATGCATGTGGTCATTATTGTAGTTTTTTATTATCATGCATGGTGTTGATATGATGTCATTATATACGTATCATGCTAATATGTACGAATTTGTGTCGATGTGATAGCCTCCCTTGAACTTCACTGAGGAATGATTTTGATTATGGTATCTATTTGGTTTATCTAGAATGACATGTTTGTAGGAAAGAGAAGGCCAAAGATGAAGAGCATGATGTTGGACAACAGTGCACATGACTCCCCTTAGAGGCATGATGTGAATTCCATGGAATGGGAAAAATCAGTTGAGAAACAAGGAGAAGAGTATTCTCCCAATCCAGTAAATACACTGAGGAGTTTAAGGGAAATTATTACAAATTTCAAGGCAAACAATAACAATTTGATTGAGGCATAGGAAAGACTTTCCAGAGCTCAGGAAAAGTAGGCAAAAGTCAATGCAGTGATTCTACAAAGCCTTTCAGAGTTGCAAAAGCAAGGAAAAATGGGGATCAATCATGGATATAGGCAAGAGGAGAAGACTAATGGGGCAGATGGTAGCAGGTCTCAGCGGAGACACATGTTAGATAGGGAGGATAAAATGAAGAGTGGAAAATTCTTGGATACACATGACACGACAATTGGTATGTATGAGTTTTACTCTAGTTCTTCATCCAAGAGACATCATCGTCATCATCGCCAGCACCATAGGAGGAGTGAGTACTTTCCAAAGGAGTTCAAGAAAGTTAAGCCTCCTACATTTGATGGAGAGATGAAGAAATTAGAATATCCAGAAACATGGTTGATTGGGATGAAGAAATTCTTTAGATTATGTGACTATTCAGAGAACATGAAATCCAAGATAGCTAACTTTAGGCTCAAATAGAAAGCAGATATTTGGTGGGAGGATGTGAAGAATGTCAGAAGCATTAGAGAAGAGGAACTAGTTTTGGATTAGTTCGAGAGACTCTTTAAGAAGAAGTACCTATCTGAAAGATACTATGCTGACAGGGCCAGGGAGTTCTATGAGTTGAAGATGGGTTCTATGAAAAATTATGAGTATACTAGCAATTTCCTGGAGTTGTTGAGGCATGTGCCTTATTTCAAGGATGTGAAGGTGAAGATTCAAAGGTTCATCAACGGGTTGCCAGTGGAATTTAGAGACTCGATTGAGTTTGATGAGCTTCTATCATTGGAAGAAGCCATCATGAAATTGAAGCATTATTATGAGCAGTCGAAGCACAGGCCTAAGTTCAAGCGTGACTACAAAGGGAATGAGAAGACTAAGGGAAAATTTCGTGAGAAGAGAGGAGGATCTCAAGATGCAGGTGGGAAAGAAAATGTGGCTCCTTACAAGAAGTTTAATGCAACTAAGAAAATACATGGGTTTAGCCAGGAGAGCAATAGAATAAAGGTAATGGTAGGGGACCGTTGCAGTGTTAGATTTGTGGCAAGGATCATCGCAAGAAGGATTGTTCACTATGCTAGGGTGGCAGGCCACATATTTACAATGCTAATGAGGTGCATACAATTGGGGATGTTGGTCAGAGCGTTTTTTAGATCTATGCAACACTTAATAATAGGTAGGTATATCATTAGGCATACATTATTGAGATGGAAGGTAAACTTGGTGATCAAGTTGTTTCCATTTTGATTCATCCTGGATCTAATTATAGTTATGTTAGTCTTGACTTGGTGGATCAATGTTGTTTGATTAAATAAGTGCATGTTGAATCTTGGTTGGTGTGGTTGGTTGTAGGGACCAAGAGAAGAGTTCACCATTGGGTGAGAGGTTATGCATTTGAGCTGAATGGTATGCCTACATCAACACATTAAATGTGCTTCCTTTGGGTTCATATAGTATTCTTTCAGGTATGGATTGTTTGTTTACTCACAGGACCAAGGTGTATTATTAGGAGAAAGTCATTGAGTGCCTAGATGATGATGGAGAAAGGATAATCTTATAGGGAACAAAGAATTTTACATCAATGAGAATGGTTACCACTATGAAAGCTAAGCGCAATTGTAGGAAGGGGTGTGTATTGTTTGCAGTGCATATTTCTAGTGACAAAATGATGTTGAGGATGATGAAGTCTTGAAAAAGTATCTTATCTTGCAATAGTTTTAGGATGTGTTTCCCACAAATATTCCAAAGTTATTGCCTCATAGGGAATTGGATTTCTCTATTGAGTTGATTCTAGGAGCAACACCAACATCAAAGGCACCTTATAGGATGAGTACTTTGAAGTTTGTGGAATTGAAGTTTTAACTTAAGAAAATTCTTTATAAGGGATAAGGGATACATAAGGCCAAGTGTATCTCCTTAGGGTGCACCAGTATTGTTTGTGAAGAAAAAGGACGGTGCTCTTAGATTGTGGATTGATTACAAGTAGTTGAACAAGGTGAAGATCAAGAACAGGTATCCATTGTGTCATATTGATGACTTGTTTGATCAGTTGAAGGGAGAAACAATGTTCTTAAAGATTGATATGAGATCAGGATATCATCAGTTGCGCATTACAGAAGAAGACATCTACAAGATTGCATTTCACACGAGTTATGAATATTATGAGTTTGTGGTGGTTACTTTTGGTCTTAGTAATGCTCCAACCACTTTCATGTGTTTGATGAACAATGTTTTATGTCCTTACCTGGAAAATTTTGTGATAGCATTTATTGATGATATATTGTTATATTCAAAGAATTAGGAGGAGCATGCAAAGAACCTGGTAGCAGTATTGATATTGTTGAGAGAGCATTAGTTGTATGCCAAGCTCAACAAGTGTAGTTTCTTTTAGTCTTAGATTTATTATTCGGGACATGTTATTTCCAAGGAGGGGATAGCAGTGGACCCGAAAAAAGATTAAAGTTATGATGGAGTGGCAAAATCCTAGGAATGTGGATGAGGTAAGATCATCCATGGGACTATCATGTTATTACAGGTTGTTCATCAGGAAATTATCAAGAATTGGCTATCTTATTACATCTTTGCAGAGAAAAGGAAAAAAATTTGAATGGAATGAGGAGTGTGCAACTAGTTTTGAGTAGTTGAAGCATTTGCTTACAAATGCTCTGGTATTGAAGATTGCAAATCTTGATAAGGAGTTTGTAGTTTGTATAGATGCTTGCAGGAAAGGACTCAGTGGAGTCTTGATGCAAGAATGAGAAGTGGTATGCTATGCGTCAAGGAAGTTGAATGAGCACAAGAATAACTATGTGACTCATGATCCTGAGTTGGTAGCTATCATTCATTCATTGAATATGTGGAGACGTTATCTCCTTAGTATGAGGTTTGTTATGATGAGTGATCACAGTGGGTTGAGCTAGTTGTTTGACCAACCTAATCTGAATGTCAGTGAGTTTGATTTTGAGGTCAGATATATCAAGGGAAAGGAGAACAAGGTTCCAGATGCTCTTAGTAGGAGAGTGAAGGTAAATCACATTTCAGTCGTAAGCTCTTATGGGACAAATTTGCAGGAGTAGATCTTACAAGTAGGGTAGCATGATTAGAGGTACCAACAACTGAAGCAGATATTGTGGTAGTAGGGTGAAGGTGATAGGGATGATGAGTATCACCTCGTGGTAGATGGCTTGGTCAGATTTAGGGACAAGATTTATCTACTGGATAACAGTGACTTGAAGAAGGTAATCTTGAGTGAGTTTCATTTCAAACCATATTCAAGCCACCCAAATTACCAAAATACTTTAACAATTGTTAATAATTTCTACTACTAGTCTAACTCGAACAAAGAGGTGGTTGAGTTTGTTGCAAGATGTTTGGACTGTAAGTAGGTGAAAGTTGAGTGTAAGAAAACAAATAGTCTATTGCAGCCTATTCTAATTCCAAAATGGAAATGGGAGGTCAGTTCCTTAAATTTCATTACAGTGTTGCTGAGGACATCAAGACAACATGATTCCATCGTGGTTGTGGTTGATAGGTTGATCAAGTTAGCTCACTTCATTATAGTGAAGTCTACGAATTTAGCTAGTGAGGTCACTCAGACCTTCATCAAGGAGATAGTGAGGTTGCATGGTGTTCCCAAGAAGATCATATCATATAGAGATGTCAAGTTCACTTCCAAGTTTTGGAAGGAATTGTTTGTAGGCTTGGGGAAAAAGTTAGCCTTCAGTGAAACTTATCATCTGCAGACATATGGACATACAAAGAGGGTTGATAGGATTTTTGAGAACATGTTGAGGATGTATGTCATGCATCAATAGAGGAAGTGGGAGGAGTATCTTCTATTGGTAGAGTTTGCATACAATAATGGGTGTCAAGAATCCTTGAAGATGAGTCCATTTGAGGCTCTTTATGGGAGGATTTTTAATATTCTTATCAGTTGGAGTGACCCAGTGAACAGGGTGTTGATTGGACTGGGTATGTTGGTTAAGATGGAGTAATAGATGTAGGTTATTAAAAGGAATTTAAAGGCAACACAGGACATGAAAAAGAGTTATGTAGATCAACATAGAGCATTCAAGGAGTTTCAGGTTGGGGAGCATGTGTACTTGTGCATCAAGCCCAAGAGGGCCTCCTTGAGGATTGGGTCATGTGCCAAGTTAGCATCTAGATATTGTGGACCTTTGAGATCCTTGAGAGGATTGGACTGCCACCAAAAATGAAAGTCTATGATGTTTTCCATGTTTCATTGCTTAAGAGATATGTGCAGGATGTTTATCATGTGATTGATTGGTCTATATTGCAGGTGGAACCAGAGGGAGAGTTCCAACCAGAGCCACATTGTATTTTGCAGCGGAAATAACTCATGCTCTAGAACCAAGCAATAGACCAAGTTAAAGTGCAATAGAAGAACTTTGGGCCCGATGAAGCTACATGCGAGATGGTTGATCAGATGTGGGCTTTATATCCTTACTTATTTGTTGGTTGAGCATATGTGTTGGTATATGTGTTTTGGTTTATGTTGTAAATACCATAATAAGATGGGTTTATAAAGCTCCAATAAATGGTATGTTTATTTTGTCTTTTAGCAGGATGTCATTGTAAATACTGCATCAAGCTATGTTATAAAGTTCCATAGGCAGTATGTTTTGTTTTTCAGCGTATTGTAGGTCATAGGTGTCATAGAACACCGATGATGGTGTTCCCCCAAGGGGGAGGGGTTTGTAACAACCTCGGGTTAAAGTTTCATGTAATAAAGGATATGAAAGGAAAAATATAAGACCAAGGTCATGGGACACATATTCCAAGTTTAATGTTTGGTAGACACTATAGTGGGCATCACTTGTGGTTTATCAATGGTTATGGAAATTGGGAAAGGTGTTGACAAAGGAAAAGAGGCAATAATTAGCATTTAATTGCGAGAAATAAGGAAAATAGGAGAGAAGGGAAATGAAGAGACACAAATTTGCATGCAAGGTAAATTAGAAGAAAATGAAGAAAAATAGATGCATCAATGATAAAAAGGCATTAGAGAAACAAATCACAACTTTTGTCAGTTCAACTTTGGCTCTCTCCTTTAATTCTCTCTCTCTCTCATACACTCTTGCACACTTAGAGCACTCTAACATTCACTTGGATTTCGAGAGGGAAAGTAAATGAAGGCAAAGTACAAGCAAGGGAGTGCAAGGGGAAGGATGGTTTAGCAGCTGTTAGGATCTTATAAATATAGGATTCATAATTTTGATTTGACTTTGTTAAAATTCTTGAAATATTGTACATACCTTTGATTTCTGCAAATGTACTCCCAAATTAAAAAAAGACAAAAGAGGGTATGTCCTTAAAGAACAATCAAAGGACAAAAAGAAACAAAGATCAAAAGAATATTAAATATGAACCCCATCAAAAATAGATCTTGAAAGTGTTGCAAGTTTAAATGACACTACTTTAGTTTACTTTTTGCCAGTAAGATTGTGTGCAGCTTGTCCTAAATGCCACAATACATGAGGGTCAAACAACTTAAACTAAACCTCTCATGCTTTAAATTTCATGTTGTCAGATAGAGAATAAAGATATGTCAAACAGTTTAAACTTGAAAAATTAGTAGATAATTAGAGAAGAAATGAGGAGCTCAACAGTTTAATATGAGCCCTCGGATGAAATAAGGTTAGACTTAGATAGTTTTTATGTTTTGAAAGAAAATTGTTTTAGGGTTGCAAGCCTAAATGCACCCATGAAAATGAAGTAAAAATGTTAGAATAATGATGGGTAGGTAGAAAGCAGTTGTGCAAGACATGTAGTAAAGAATCATCGGGTAAAAATTACTAATTTCCCCTCCCCCACAATGATTCAGTATTCTAAACATTCAGTTAAAGAGGCTCAGAGTATTTCTCTGCCTTCTGTTGGGACTAGACCCAAGCCTTGATATCTGATTGGTTAAAAATTTGAATTCCTTACATAAAGCTCATTTTCATCAGCATTTTCACCCTTTTCAAAATCATGATCCCTTTTCCCACGTAAAAACCCATTTTTACTTAGTAAAAGTAAAAACCCTACATAAATAATTTAATTTCCATTCAGAAAAACACTCAAAAAACCCACAAAAATACATTTATTCTAAGTTTAAGTGTGAAAAACAAAAATGGGACAAACTATGTTTATTTGTCTATCTTTACACTTTACTTAATTTTAAATCATGTATTTTTCATTCATTTCCTACATTACACATTTATTTCATATTAATTTCTAACATATATTATTAATTCCCCAAACTATACCTTTACCGTATATTATTAAACCCTTTATATTTAAAATAACTCCAAAACCCTTCTATTTTAAGTTTAAAACTATGTTTATATTATCCCCCATGGTGAAATAAATCCCCGCCCTTTTCCATAAGGTTTAAAAATATATATTATAATAAATCCCACTCCCAGTGGTTATAAAACATTTATAAAGGTTTTATTTACCATATAAATATCACCCTGCCAATCAAATAATAAAACATTTGTTTAACATTAAAAAATAATGTTTTAAACGTTAAACAAACCTCGCTGCATAACATAAGACTCGGGCCCCACGCCCACATCTATCGATCAACTCCTAATCTAATCTCCACCGTTCGCATGCATATCCTCCGATCTGACGACCTATTGTACAGTACAACAACCCTCCTCATTTCAAATTTTTTAGAAGAAATATCATTTAGAAATAGGTTCTCTTTTTCTTTTTAGGAATAAAAGACTTACATGAAATCCGATCATTTTGAATAAAACAAATAAAGAGTCCATTATTTCATAAATCACAAAGTGTTTATAAACAAATGAAACATTGAAAATCCCCGATCCGATGAGATAAAAAAACTCTTATCACATCAACATAATACATAAAGTATTCACATTTAACAAAGTCCGATGTGATACCGTAATCACAAATCGCAAATCGGATATATCTTAAAGTTTTACATTTGTTTTAAAGAACTCTGATGCGATGCGATGAATCGCAAATCGCATTTCGGAGAAGCAATGTCATGTATGCTTATTTTATAAACTCCGATACGATGGACCCCATCGCAAATCAGAAATCACAAAGGTTTTAAGTTGTCACATTTGCTTTATAAAATCCGATGCAATGTGATTCATCGCAATCGCATTTCGAAGAAACAAACATCATATTCACACATGTTACCAAAACCTCGATGCGATGGACCCCACAGTAATCGCAATCGCAAATCAACGAATATCATTTGCAACTTCATTCATTTGAAAAGAGCCGATGCGATATAACATCATCGCAATCGCAAATCGGCGGGAATCATGTAATGTTATTTTTCATCCCTTTTGATAAACTCCGATGCGACCAATACTTAATTTTTACACTGCGCATGTGTTATTTATTCATCGCAATCACAACAAATATCAAAAGGAAAGTTTTATATTTGCATTTTAAATTTCCCGATCTCCGATTGTACATTTACTATTAAATAGGAAATCAAACGATTAATGATGATTGATTCTATTTTGAATGCATGAGTGTGACTCTTAGAGAGGGAATTTAAGTTTTAACACGAAGTTAATAAATTGAAAATAACGTATAAATCTTTTCATATAAGTTGTTCTCCTCATTGCATTTTCACCACGACTGAAAGATTTTCTCCTTTGCAGAACCACAAAACACCCGATCCTTTCGTTCGTCGAGCAAGAGAGACATTACTAGACGACAACATGTCTAAGAGGTCTAAGAAAGCAAAGGTTGTTGCTGCTGCAAATTTCACTGCTATTCCCACAGTACCTAAAGAAAAACCAGCGAAACTTAAGCTGGTTATAGACACATCATGCTAGGGACTTGGAAAAATGACTTGGGAAAATGTATATAACTTAATTGAAAAATAAAACCATAAAGTCACTGAAGTAAAGGCGACAGTCCCTGATGAAAATGACTCAGATTCTGATTCTGAGACTCCTCTTAAAGCGCTTGCAAATTCGTTCCTTCATAGAATTGCAGCTCGAGCAAACATTTTCCCTTACTATGATGTAATTCGGTGGGTGATAGATAATGTCACCATTCAAAACAGGACATTTGTTTCAGCTGCTGGAACAATATTTGCGTCTTTCAAAGCATAATACTTACAGGCAATGTACCATGTTCCAGACCCGCAAAAGGTCTACAACAAAGCTTTTATTAAAGATTCTGCTGCAAGCAATGAAACTCAGTCTGAGCCAATAAGAGAATGGAGGAAAGCTCCAGAGAAGCATAAAAATGAATCATCAGGTATGTACTCCGTGGATTGTCTTTCACCTCCATATTGTTATGCCACCGCAATGATGTGCAGACTATTTGGAAATGATAATTCAGCTAGATTTTCAATTCAAATGGTACCCTTAATCCATTCTGCTGTGAATTCCGAAATCATGGATTGGGCAGTTATCCTTTCAGATAAGATAGCCAATAGAATCCTAGAGTATAGAAAGGATAAAAACACTGGAAACACAACCTTGTTTTACTTTTGTGCCCACATTCTAGATGCCCTATGTTTTAACTCTGAATTTCCCATTCTTGGCTGGAAATGGACCCCCAAAGATCTCGTTCCTATTCATATTTACCATAAGTTCTTATGGAAGGGGCATTTTAAAAACCATGTTTATAGAATTTGTCATGGTTTCCTCATCCCTGTCTATCAAACCATTTTTAACCAATTCCCTCCCCGGCTTTCTTAAAAAGCCAAGACTGATATATCCCAGATTGGTGACTGGTTTGGAGAAGAGAAATTTACCTATGTCAGAGTATTTGGGAGTATAGTGGAGCCCCATATTTTACCTCTGTATATCCCAGATAAACTATTAGCACAACAAAATCTCCTACCAGTTAACAGTAGAAGGCATGTCAAGGTCTCTCAAGAATAACAAGAAACTAATGTGGCCTACTTTTCCATTTCACTATGGGCATTATACACTTAATAACTTCACACATGCTGAGAAGGAGGTCATCAAGATAAGGGATCTTAAGCTCTCTACAGTGCCAGGAAGGCAGTATGACCCGAAAAAAGTTGCATTTGATTTCACAACTTTAGTTTCAATCGCCCGATTTGAGCATGAGCCCGATGAGTTTGATGATTTATCTGTTTCTATTGATAAATTTCCCCAAGTTTATGACTTGGCTAAATCCAAGTTTCAGACTGAAGATATGAATAAATTCATGCTGTTTCGAAGTCAGAGACTGCTGAAAGCTCCTCTTGACCAGTTAAGAATTATGTTGCAAGAATCTGAGAATATAGAAACAGAGCAGAAGGAAAAAGAAGATGCAGCCAATAAAGCAGGAAAAGAAGCATCTACCAGCAAGGGAAATGTACAGATTAAAAATGAAAGCACAAGTAGCAAGCCTGACGTGCAAAAGGAAAATATTGGAAGAAAAACAATTGAACCTAGTGGGAAAGGAACTACAGTTCAAACAGGGAAGGAAAACACAAGTATTGAGACAAATGTGCACGTTGAGAAAGAAAATACATGCTGTGAGAGTAATGTACAGACAGAAAAGGAAGATATTGGAAATAATCCAAATAATCAACTTGAAAGAGAAAATACCACTGAGAATGTGGTGGATTCTGCTAAAATCATTGTTTCTTCCCATTTGCTAAGTCAATATGAG
This sequence comes from Pinus albicaulis, assembly GCA_034641835.2. Lineage (NCBI taxonomy): Eukaryota > Viridiplantae > Streptophyta > Pinopsida > Pinales > Pinaceae > Pinus > Pinus albicaulis. The sequence goes on along the minus strand of CM076574.1, from coordinate 1,284,388,213 downwards.
CAATTCGCTCAGCAAATCGGATTACAAAATAATCTCAAGTTGAAATGCTGAAAGATATTCCTCCTCTGGATGTCTTTTATAGTTGTAATCAGCAAATCAGCAAACTTCAAGGACTTTCATGGGAAATCATGTGGGCATATCTAATCAAGCCACACAGTCAGCAAATGGCAATTAAATGCCTTTCCAATGCCATTCATTGTATCATTCTAGATTTTTCTGATGCCACATACACTGGTTAGTTACATTCGAGGCTAAGTCGTCTAGCAGAGGTTAAAGATATGCTCAAAATTTGCCACCTAGGCACAATGAATGCAAGGGAAAATCAATGAATTGGTTTCATTTTAATATCGCAAGTCTATTTCTAGATTTCTGATGATAGATTGTAGCAATAGTTTTAGTCGTTTTGTTTTATTAAGTACCTATTTAAACCTCTTTCATGCATCTAGAAAGGGGTCCTGAATTTGTAATATTTTTTACTTGGATGTTACATTTTTGTACTCCATTGATTATTATATTTTTATAAAGGATCACATCTGGTAGTTTATGGCAAATTACCTCTGAGAATTGCATTTTTGTACCTTAGAGTATGTTTTACATTGAAGCACTGGATCTGGATATTGAATTGCATCTAGAAAAGTATCAAGTTGAATCTGGTATTTCTATCGATTTACTGTTATTTTTCTTATGTTATGAGATATTCTATTTAAATTTGCTATCATTTATATGTACTTATCTTACAAATGTTTCTTTATACATATCATTTTTGAGTGTACAGAAATATTTCATCTTTCACAGTGTATACAAATGATATATAAAATGATGAATATAATGTGTTATTATAACTCTGTTTAATTTCTTAAACAGAGTTATCATTATTTGATGTTGCATATTTCAGTTAAATTATAATACATTTCATGATTATTGATTTAATTGAAACAATCTTAAAGTTGTATTCATATTTGGCACTTGGGTTAGTTTTAGAAGTAATTTATAAGTTATAGATTAAATTAAATAGATTAATTCAGTCACTTAGTATTCATTATCCACTCACACAATCATTCCATCACCAACCCATTTAAGTTATTAGGAAATTGGTCCTATCAATCCAGTCGGAGCCACCACACCGAACAGAAAAGGAGCTGTCCTAAGGTCCCGACCGAGTGGTTTTCCCCCACTATTTGAAGCAAAGATTTTCGAGGCTTCAACATTTTTGGTGCTAGAAGGAGGGCCTAAGCTATGAATGGAAGATAAATCCAAACCTACAAGCCATTCTAAGAGCAATTCACCCTCATCACCCTCTTCAATTTCTTCTACATCTCAAATCATTAGGGAAGCAATTAATAGAGATATTCAAACACCCACTACTAAAGTTTCAAATCAATCAGATAATCAACCTCTTGAGTCCCCTGAAATACAAGCTTTAGTTCATAAACTCCAAGGGTTCTCATTTTCATTATAAGAATTTGAAATATCTGAAGGTAGTGTTATTTGCAAATTGTTTCTTCTAGACCCCTCACTAGGTCACAGAATGAAAAACTTGGTATTCCTCCAAACAAATTTCCTTCACATAGTAGAGTTAAAACAAGAAAAACCCCATCATAATCAGAGAGTGATATTAGTTCTTCATCGCAAATTCAATCATCTGTTTCCCAAACCCCAACTCAAAAAAGTACAGTTGTCTCAACATCGACTATTCAAACATCTGATGCCCAAATATCATCTGTTTAAACAACATCTGTCCAAACACCAACTGTCTCTTCTAGTCCTTCAACAATTATCGCAACAATGGCACAGAGATCATGGACTAGACCGGGAGCTGTTAATATGGCTGCACCTTTATATGATTTACCAGATCATCCTGAAAAATGGCTGCCAAAATTTAGTCCTGACCTTGGTATACAAGTGGAAGAACATATCAATAACTTTATGCTTGTTGTAAATTTAAATGCAGTAGAGCATGAAGATGTTGTAGTCAGGTTATTCCCCTATACTTTGCAAGGGGCAGCAGGATCCTGGTATTTTTCATTACCTTCAGGATCTATTACAAGTTGGGATATTTTCTCATATCATTTCTTGACCAAATTTGGAGATGACAGATCAATAACTACCCTAATTAATGATCTCTCCAATCTGAGGATAGAACCCAAGGAACCCATTAAAGATTTTAACTCTCGATTCAACAAACTTTTGAATAAAATCCCTACAGATTCAAAACCTAGTGAGAAGGTTAGAAGTGAATGGTATATAAATGCTTTGCCCTCAAACATAGCAATTTTTGTAGATAGAGCTGCAAAAACTACTTTAGCTGAGAATATGAAAGAAGCTATTTCAGTTGAAAAACATATTATTGCTTTAGATAAGAAAAATGTTATTGAGGAAAGAAAATCCAAGAAAGTCAGTTTTAAGGATGATTCAAAGACGAAGACACCAATAGATCCATATGACATGGAAGGCTTACAGAAAGTTCTCAAAACCATGTCTAATGAAATGGTTGAGATTAAAAATCAAGTGGTAGAGACATCTACCAAAAGACCATTCAGGAACTTCAAAAGAAATCAAGCTGAATCTAAACCTCCCAATTCAATCTCCAATGCAGAATCAAAAGAAGAAGAAGAAGAATAAGAAGATACTCCTCTAGTATCAGATGAAGAGGAAGAAAAAGAGGAAATAGTTGAATTACATGGGATGTGGGATTTTGTTCTCCCTAACTCGGACAACGAACAAGAAGCCATGCCTGTAAGTACAAGGAGTAAATCTGGCAAAAAAACTGAAAGTTGACCCCTAAGGAGAGTAGGGCTACTGTAATCGCTCTGTCAGCATTTCCCTTCCATTAGCTTATTTCACCTCCACGTGGCCTTCTTCCTTTTCTCGAGATTTTATTTATCAAATTCCTGGAATTTGATAAAAAAAACATTATCCACAACCTTTGGCAATTAAATTATATAATTGAGCTTTATATTAATAACCAACGCTTTTTGAATAAATGATTTTTTAAATAGACCTTTAGTTCCGGCCCTACATACATAATCGACGGCCCAATCAAATGCTCGTACCACACCTGGTTATCTTCCGCGCATCTTTATCAAACGATCACCATCCGATGGCTCCTTCCCAGATCAACGGCGTTCCACGATATCGCTCAGATTCCCTGGTCGAACAATAACGTGCGATGGCGCGTAGCAACGACGGTATTTCGTGGGTCCACCTCGCCACGTGTCGAATACTCTATGGAATCGCTACCCAACCGGGAAATATCGCTTATCTCCGAAAGGCGGTGCAATATGGGCAATCTGGCCTTGTAAATCCGCTTGCTGTTTCAGAACAGTGATCAACCAAAGGTTAAGTCGGGTTACGCTATTCTTTGGTTCCTTAACTAAGGTTCACAACTCGGGTTTATTTCAATAGAGTTCGGTCCGACCATTCGTGGGGAGTTTCATAGTAATACAGACAGAGGACTACGTTGGAATTCAATTCACAGGGTTTACCCAAACAATTCACGGGAAAAATTAGACAGAGAAGCGGAATTACCAGTACACAATCACCTCACAGTTAAACAATTCTTCACAATTAACAGTTCGAGACAATTTAATGGCCAACGAGCACTGAAATTATTTAACTGGAAATAATTGTTAACACACAGGGATTTTATTACAGAAAAGCTCTCCTCTTCCCCTTCTCCTTCGAGGGATACAATTTATATACATTAAAATGTGTCTCTTCGGTTCCTCTGTGAGGCCCGTTTTAGGAAATCGAAAGCCTAATTACAATAATTCAACTAACTGAAACATGACAGATGGATCGAATATAAATATTCGACTTCTACAAATTCTAACTAATCTAAATGATACAGTCAGCTGAAGTATTTACACCTAGATGTTACAATTCAAATATTTTCGAACCCTCCTAACCACAACATGTGGACAAAACTTCCTACATTGCTGGCTAGTGTCTAATGCCCCTGCATTAGACTCCCAAGGGCAATCTTCTTCATGGGCTCCTGTCCATGAGCTCTTCCACTGATCTGCCTATCTTCTGCAACATTCCTTCAGTCATCCAAGTGGCATCTTCCTCTGGCTTGTCCTTCCATTTGATTAAGTACCGAAAGTACTCTTGTCCTCTGGTTTTCCTGAACACTCTCTTGTCCAATATCTTCTCTGGTTGCAATGGTTGTGCTGGAGGTAGCTGCTCCTTCCACTCAATCTGTCCCTTGTCTGCTGATCTTTCTTCTGCACCATCATCCTCATACTTGTACAAATCTGCAACATTAAAAATGGGAGATATTCCAACATCAGGAGGTAATTCAATCTCATAAGCATTTGCAGAAAAATTTCTAAGTATCTAGAAAAATTTCTAAGTATCTTGCATGGCCCAATCTTTTTGAAATTCAACTTGTTATATTGCTTCTTTGGGAATCTCTCCTTTCTCAAGTGTGCCAAAACCAGACCTCCTACTTCAAAATGGACTTCCTTGCTGCTCAAGTCTGCTCTGCTTTTGTATTTGATGCTGCTGCCTTGTAGTTGCTGTTTCACTTGTTCATGTATGGCCTAGATCTCTGAAGAAAATTCCTCACCATCTGCACTCCTTAGCTCTGCCCTCCCAAGATTTCTTAACTCTGATATTCCTCTGGGGTGCATTCCATAAACAATATGGAATGGGCTCTGCCATGTGCTCCTGTTTGGTGAGTCATTATATGCATATTCTGCCTGGGGCAAAATGTGGTCCCACTGCTTGGGATGCTCTCCTGCAAGACTTATCAACAAATTTCCCAGACTCCTATTCACTACCTCAGTTTGTCCATCAGTCTGGGGATGATAAGCTGATCTGAAACTCAGTTTGGTACCAAGTTTCTTCCACAGTGTCCTCCAAAAATGACCCACAAACCTGGTGTCTCTGTCTGAAACAATACTCTTGGGAAACCCATGCAATCTAACAACTTCTTTGAAAAACAAGTTAGCAACATGGGTGGCATCATTAGTTTTATAGCACGGAATAAAATGTGCCATTTTGGAGAATCTTTCCACTACAACAAAGACTGCATCATTCCCTCTCTGAGTCTTGGGCAATCCTAGAACAAAATCCATACTCACCATGTCCCAAGGCCTGTCTGGAATAGGTAAGGGAGTGTACAATCCCGCATTCTGGCTCCTTCCTTTAGCATATTGACAGATTTTGCAATTCTTCACAAACTTATCCACTTCTGCTCTCATCTTAGGCCAGTAATAAAAGTGACTCAGCTGTTCATTTTATCAGTACCAAAGTGTCCAGCAAGTCCACCACTATGCTTCTCTTTGATCAATTTTTCTCTCATGGAACATTTTGGTACACACAGTTGGTTCCTCCTGAATAACAAGTCCTCTTGCAAGAAATAATCCAGCCACTGGCTTCCATCTGTTAAAACAAGGTTACAACATGCCTCAAATGCTTCCTTAAAATCTGAATCTGTCTTATACAATTCTTTGAGAAAATCAAACCCTACAACTTCAAAATTAGTTTCTTGAACAAGCATGTGCCTCCTACTCAAAGCATCAGCTACCTTATTTGCTTGGCCACTTATATGTTTCAAAACAAAATTAAAACCTTGGAGATACTCAACCCATTTGGCATGCTTATGCTTCAACTTGGGTTGCTGTACAATATACTGCAAACCATGATTGTCAGAATACAATACAAATTCCCTGGACATCAAATAATGTCTCCACTTTTTCAATGCCTGAACAATTGCATAGAATTCCTTCTCATAAGAGGAATACTTTCTTCTGGTGTCATTCAGATTTTCACTAAAATATGCTACAGGCCTATCATCCTGACTCAACACAGCTCCAATGGCTTCCCCACTGGCATCACACTTCACTTGAAATGGTTTAGTAAAATCAGGCAGGATCAAAACAGGCTTCTCAGTTATCTTTTTCTTCAAAAGTTTAAAATTTATTTCTGCTTTAGCAGTCCACTTAAATGGTTGTTTTCTCTTCTTTATTTTCTCGATTATGGGTGCATTGATCTTACTGAAGTTTCTTATAAACTTTCTGTAAAAACTAGCAAGTCCATGGAAACTTCTTACCTAAAAAACATTCCTGGGTGAAGGCCACTCCACAATTGCCTTGACCTTTTCTGGGTCCATCTTTAATCCTTCTGCAGAAACAAAAAAACCCAAATACACCAACTCTTCTTTCATGAATGAGCATTTTTTTAAATTTATCAGTAGTTTCTCTTGGTGCAGCTTTTTTAAGACATGATTAAGATGCCTTAAATGTTCTTCCTCAGTTCTTCTGAAAAATAATATATCATCCAAATATACTATCACAAATTTACCAATAGATTCCTTCAATACTTCATTCATAAGTCTCATAAAAGTGCTAGGTGCATTTGACAACCCAAAATGCATTACCATCCATTCATACAGTCCTTCATTTGTTTTAAAGGAAATTTTCCACTCATCACCCTCTCTTATTCTAATCTGATGGTATCCACTTTTTAAATCTATCTTTGAAAAATATTTAGCACCACTCAAACACAGTCCATCAAATCCTCAACTCTAGGCAAAGGGAATTTGTACCTGATTGTGATCTTATTGATTGCTCTGGAATCAGTACACATCCTCCAGTCTCCATCTTTCTTTGGGCTCAATACTGCTGGTACTGCACATGGACTCAAACTTTCTATAATCAGCCCCTTGTCCACCAATTCTTGTACTTGTCTCTTGATTTCCTCATTTTCTTTAGGAGTCATTCTGTAGATTGCCTTATTTGGTAGATTTGAACCAGGGATAAAATCTATCTGATGACTGATCTTTCTCATAGGTGGCAGCTCATCAGGTAAATCATCCACAATAATGTCACAGTAATCATCTAGCATCTCTTGGATTTCTACTGGAAAATCATGAATCTTTGTAGAAGTAAGAACTACTTTAGGTTTGCAAACTAGAGCAAAACTTACATCTTCTTCTTCTATCTGATGCAGATATTCCTTCCCATTGAAGAACAAGGTCTTTGGATCAATCACTCGGCCGGATGGCTCTCCTTCTTCCATGGGTATCACTGTAAGATGTGGCCCTGTATCTTTTAAGAACTTGTGAAGTGTTCTTTCTGCCATCATGGACCGTCAAGCTCAGAACTCGCTACCTGAAGAAGATATCACACACATCCATAAGCACACATCACACAAAACTGCTGTCCTGGTATTTGCCCATTTGCAACATTCATCATTTTTTTATAACCAATCAGGCCTTTATGCAAACAGACACCCGTAGTGGAGCTGGATGCCCTTGGTTCTAACTTCAACTTTTCTATCACCTCAGTGGAAACCATATTGTCTGTGTTGCACTATCAATGAATAGCCGGCAACATTTCCCTTGGACTTTGCATATGCTCCTAAACAAAGTCTTCCTTTGTGCAGGTTCAGTGACTTCTTTGGCTTGCTTCAACAGGACCTTATTTACCACCAAGGATTCTCCCCTATCTGGAAGAATTTATTCTTCAATTTCTGCTTCTTCTTCAACCTGGGCAACAACAGCATTTCTTGGACCAGCACCCACATTCTCTGGACACTCATAGTGCTTATGTCCCACTCCCTGACATCTATAACACCTCAACTCTCTACCTCTGCCTCAGCCTCCTCTTCCTTTTCCGTAAGAACCCCTTCTCGCCTGCATCATCCTCATGTATGCATTCGAGGTGAGCTACATCAAGTAGCTCCATCCCCTGCAGCTTTCTCTACTGCTCCGACTTTCCACTTTAGTACCTCTTCGCGCATTGTTTCCTCAGGAGTTTCTCCTCTGCTTTCAAGGCCATCTGGTAGGCCTCTTCCACTGTCTTAGGAGACAGAAGACCAATCTCATCTTGGATCTCCAACTTGAGACCATTCACATATCTGGTAGTCTTCTCCAGTGTGTCCTGAAATTTCCCAGCTCTTATGCTTACTCTGTAGAATTCCTCTGTGTATTCTTTTACTGTCAGTAACCTCTGTCTCAGGTTCTGCATTTGCCTATACAATGTCAGCTGATAATCACTAGGCAAGAATTTACCTTTAATTTAGCCATCATTCTGGTCCAGCTTTTGATAGGTTGTTTGCCAACTCTCCTCCTTTCTGCCTGCACTCCATCCCACCAAAGTGCAGCATGTCCTTTCAGCTTTGTCACTACAAACTTGACCTTTTATCTTCTCTTATTTCTTCATAATCGAAGCACTTGTTCATTTCATTTATCCAGTCCACCAGTTCCTCTGGATTCAGCCCTCCTGCATAACTCGACACTTCAATTCTGGGCTTAACTGCAGACCCCAGAACAGTTCTGAGGAGCCTCATGTCAGGAGGAATTTCAACATTTTCTTCAGCTTCTTCTGTTTCAGGTTCACTGATGTCTTCAGGATCTCCGGACTATCTTCGCTCCATGGCATCCATTCTGGCCCTGAACCTCTGCAAAATCTCCAACACTTCTACGTTGGCAACAGGTCTCCTTCTACCAGCACCTCTACCAACTCGGATTGCCATGTCAGCTCTCTACAAAAACAACTCGGAAAAAACAACTATGATACCATAAATGACGGCAACAAAACTGAAAGTCGACCCCTAAGGAGAGCAGGTCTACTGTAATCGCTCTGTCAACATTTCCCTTCCATTAGCTTATTTCACCTCCACGTGGTTTTCTTCCTTTTCTCGGGATTTTATTTATCAAATTCGTGGAATTTGATAAACAAGCATTATCCACAGCCTTTGGCAATTAAATTATATAATTGAACTTTATATTAATAACCAACACTTTTTGAATAAATGATTTTTTAAATAGACCTTTGGTTCCGGCCCCACATACATAATCGACGGCCCAATCAAATGCTCGTACCGCACCTGGTTATCTTCCGCACATCTTTATCAAACGATCACCGTCCGATGGCTCCTTCCCAGATCAACGGCGTTCCACGATATCACTCAGCTTCCCTGGTCGAACGATAACGTGCGATGGCGCGCAGCAACGGTGGTATTTCGTGGGTCCACCTCGCCACGTGTCGAATACTCTATGGAATTGCTACCCAACCGGGAAATACCGCTTATCTCCTAAAGGTGGTGCGATATGGGCAATTCAACTTCATAAATCCGCTCGCGGTTTCAGAACAATGATCAACCAAAGGTTAATTCGGGTTACGTTATTCTTTGGTTCCTTAACTCAGGTTCACAACTCGGGTTTATTTCAATAGAGTTCAGTCCGACCATTCGTGGGGAGTTTCATAGTAATACAGACAGAGGACTACGTTGGAATTCAATTCGCAGGGTTTACCCAAACAATTCATGTGAAAATTAGATGGAGAAGCGGAATTACCAGTACACAATCGCCTCACAGTTAAACAATTCTTCACAATTAACAGTTCGAGACAATTCAATGGTCAACGAGCACTGAAATTATTTAACTGGAAACAATTGTTAACACACAGGGATTTTATTACAGAAAATCTCTCCTCTTCCCCTTCTCCTCCGAGGGATACAATTTATATACATTAAAATGTGTCTCTTCAGTTCCTCTGTGAGGCTCGTTTTAGGAAATCGAAAGCCTAATTACAATAATTCAACTAACTGAAACATGACAGATGGATCGAATCTAACTATTCGACTTCTACAAATTCTAACTAATCTAAATGATACCGTCAGCGGAGGTATTGACACCTAGCTGTTACAATTCAAATATTTTCGAACCCTCCTAACCACAACATGTGGAAAAAACTTCCTACATTGTTGGCTAGTGTCTAATGCCCCTGCGTCAAGAACCTGCTCAATCTGCTCCTAAGAAGAAAGGTACAACTTCAATTACCAAAGACAAATCCCCTGTAAAGAAAGTTTCTCCCTTACCCACTCAAAATCAGCCATCATCTTCTAATCCTCCTACATCAATATCTAAGACTTTGGTGGTATCAGATCCTATGGATTATAACATTGTTGAAGACATGAAGAAAACCAGAGCGAACATTTCCTTGCATGAACTCAGCAAACTTAAACATCAACAAAAGTTGTTATTGAAAGAATTAAATGCAACACCTATTGAACCTCTACCAAGTGGTGTAGTTGCTAAAGCAGCTAAAGGAACAGGTAAGCCACCAGATAAAGTAGATGTCACTGATATTGTTCTTATTGGAGCAAGATCAAATTCTCAAACACCTCCTTTTCTTTTGACTTATGAAATATATAACAAGAATTTGCATAGTTGTTTAATAGATTTAGGAGCATCCTCTAATATAATGCCTACTTCAGTCTGTGCAATATTGAATATTGAACCACAAAAGTCTGCAATTCACATTGCTCAATTGGATCGCTCTAAAGTTCAAGTTGTAGGAGAAATCAATTCAGTTACTATTCGATTAGCCTCTGATCCTAGGATAGTCCAAAGAATTGATATTCTGGTCGCAGATATTCCTGAATTCTATGGATTAGTCTTAAGCAGGGATTGGTCTGCAAAGCTTCATGGTTATATCGCAACTGATTATTCACATATGTGGCTTCCCTACAAAGGGAAACCAAATCAAATCAAAATAGAGCGAGAAAAACACATGATGCATACTGTAACGGAATTTGAGCAAGCAAATGAACCTGTAGCTTTTAATAACAATATCCTTGGAGGTTATTCTACTTAATCATTCCTTAGGAATTTTACAGCACCACAATCACCCTTTTCTGCAAATACTTTCATTTCGCAAATTGAAAATTTTTCACAATCTGATTCTTCTAGAATTGTTAATGTTTCTAATACATCTATAGATAAACCTGTAGATAAGTCTTTATTTTGGTCATTATATTTCGATGGATCAAAATCTAGTGATGGTGCAGGAGCAGGATGCATTTTAATTGATCTAGATAGAGAGAAAACTATGCTATCATGTAGACTAGAATTTGAGTGCACAAACAATACTGCAGAATATGAAGCCTTCATCCAAGGGCTTTATAAAGAAATAGGGTTAAATGTCAAATATTTGAAAGTATATGGTGATTTTGAAATTGCCATAAGACAAGTAAGGAATACCATCCATTTTCTTTTAGGTCGTCTCAAACATTATCAAACCCTTGTGCAAGACCTTACCACTCAATTTTTAGCATTCAATATCTTTCCTATCCCTAGAACTCAAAATACACCAGCTGATTTGTTAGCTAATGTTGCATCCAAACTCCTTCCTGCTGAAGATTACAGTCCTGATAGATTTTCAGTCGAATTAATCTTTCGACCATATGTTCCCAATAATATCACAAACTGAAGAGTATTCTATCATGATGAAGATATATTAAATTTCTTGACTTCAGAGAAATCATATGATGAACAAATTATTGATGAAAATGATCATGAACTTCAAAATACCTCAAAAAGTAATGAAAATCCTATTCCTAAATCTATAGTTAAACTTGAGGACCTATATGATATAAAATACAGATTCAAGAAAGTTACTAATGCTAAACTTCAAAGTTCTACTTTGAAGTTTGAATTAGTAAATCTTGGCTCTGAGTCTAAACCTCAAAATGTTAATCTAGGACTCGAGTTAACTCCAGAGGAAAGAACTGCTTTCATCAAACTTCTGAGTAGGTATAAAGATATTTTTGCTTGGAATTATGAAGATTTGAAAACTTACAATACTTGTGTTATTCAACATACAATTCCAATGGTTTCTGATGTCAAACCTGTTCAACAGAAGTTAAGAAAAATTCATCCAAATCTTGAAAGTCAAATCAAGGCATAAATCAATTAACTTTTGAAAGCCAAAATCATTTTTCCTGTAAGGCATTCTAATTGGGTTTCCAACATGGTACCTGTCAGGAAGAAAAATGGAGATATTAGAATCTGCATTGATTTTAGAAATTTAAACAAGGCATGCCAAAAGGACAATTTCCCATTGCCAACAATGGAACAAATACTTCAAAAAGTAGCTGGTTCTGAGCTCATGTCTTTTCTTGATGGTTTTTCAGGCTATAACCAAATATTAGTACATCTAGATGATAGGTTGAAAACCACTTTCAGAACCAAATGGGGAACTTATGCTTATCAGAAAATGCCTTTTAGTTTAATAAATGCAAGAGCTACTTTCCAGAGAGCCATGGATATAGCATTTGAGGGTCTGATTAATAGATCAGTTGTTATTTATCTTGATGACATAACAATATTTTCAAAGAAAAGAGTTAATCATCTACATGATTTAAAACAGATATCTGAAAGATGTAGAAGGTTTGGGATTTCTTTAAACCCAAAGAAATCCTTCTTTGCTCTCAATGAAGGAAAACTCTTAGGGTTTGTTGTGTCAAAAGATGGTATATATATTGACCCTGAAAGAGTGAAAGAAATTTCTGATATTTCTTTACCTCATAACAAAAAATCCATGCAATCATTTCTAGGGCAAATCAATTTTGTAAAAAGATTCATTCCTGATTTTTCTCAAATTATTTTACCTATGCAGAATATGATTAAGAAAAATTCAATATTCAAATGGGGGTATAAAGAGAAAGAAGCCTTTGATACAATCAAACATGCAATCATTAATGCACCTGCATTGAAAACCCCTGATTTTTCTAAAGATTTTATTATGCATACCTTAGCTACTGAAACATCCTATGCTGTTGTTTTAACACAACTCAATGATAAACAAATAGAAGCACCAAATTCTTTCTTTGACTCAAATCTGCAAGGAGCTGAGCTTAATTATTCCGATGTAGAAAAACAAGCCTTCACTGTGTTTAAATCAATTAAACATTTTAGACCTTTTCTCTTAAAGACACACACAAAAATTATTGTCCCATTCTCTGCAGTGAGACAATTGTTAATTCAAAAAGAAGTAGGAGGAAAGAGAGCTAATTGGGTAACAACTTTGCAAGAATATGATATTGATATTAAGCCAGCCAACATTGTTAGAGGACAAAGTTTTTGCAGATTGTTAGCAGGAGCTCACGACATACCAGAACATCAAGATCAAGTTAATGTTGTTCAAGCAAATCAGATAAGTGTTATAGATTCTGAATCTCAAAATGCTGATCTGATTTTCTACTTGAAGAATGGGTATGCTCCTTCTAATCTCAACTACAAGAACAAACGTGCTCTAATATTAAAAGCTAAAAATTATGAAATCATTGATGATGTGTTATTCAAAAAGAATTATGATTCAATTCTATTAAGATGTCTTGAAAAGACTGAAGCAAAAAAGGTATTGTGGGAATTACATGATGGACCAGCAGGTGGACATTTTGGAGGTGATACCACGGCTCACAAAATCATCCATGTTGGATATTATTGGCCTACCATTTTCAAAGATACACATGATTATGTGAGGAAATGCGAGATTTGTCAAACTGCTAGTGGAAGACAAAGAAAGCCAGCTTTTCCTTTGCAACCAGTAAGCATTGAGCAACCGTTTGAGCAATGGGGGCTTGATATTATTGGTGAAATAGTACCTCATTCTTCCAAACAACACAGATACATCCTTACAGTGACAGACTACTTCACAAAGTGGGTAGAAGCAATTCCCTTAAAGGTAGCCAATTCTGATGCAATTATTGATTTCATCGATCAATTTATCATTACCAGGTTTGGTGTACCTAACGCTCTTGTCTTTGACAATGCATCTTACTTTTCTAAAAACAGTATAATGGAATTTGCAATCAAAAGAGGTTTCAAATTGAAATATTCAACAATTTATTATCCACAAGGTAATGCTTAGCTCAATCTACTAACAAAAATCTCATCAAAATCATTAAAAAGACCATTGATCAAAATCAAAAGAATTGGCACAAATCTTTAATTTTTGCACTATGGGTTGATCGTATTACTCATAAAGCTTCAATATGAACTTCACTTTTCAATCTAGTTTATGGAAAAGAAGTTGTGAGACCATCAAATCTAGTTCTTCCATCATTAGACCTAGTTCAATTTATTGAAGAAAATCCTTCATCATCTATTCAATTGAGATTTGATCAAATTCTTAAATTAGAAGAAGATAGAGAGAAAGAAAAAACTATTCATGAAAAACATCAACAGCTTGTAAAATCTTCTTTTGATTCAAGTTCCATCGGATCTAAAACTTTGTCAATTGGTGACCTTGGAAGCAAGAATTAATCAATAAGAATCAGCAAATTAGCAAACTTCAAGGAATTTCATGGGATATCATGTGGACATATCTAATCAAGCCACGCAGTCAACAAATGGAAATTAAATGCCTTTCCAATGCCATTCATTGTATCATTCTAGAGTTTTCTGATGCCACATACACTGGTCAGTTACATTCGAGGCTAAGTCGTCCAGCAAAGGTTAAAGATATGCTCAAAATTTGCCACCTGGGCACAATGAATGCAGGGGAAAATCAATGAATTGGTTTCATTTTAATATCGCACGTCTATTTCTAGATTTCCGATGATAGATTGTAGCAATAGTTTTAGTCATTTTGTTTTATTGAGTACCTATTTAAATCCCTTTAATGCATTTAGAAAGGGATCATGAATTTGTAATATTTTTTACTTGGATGTTACATTTTTGTACTCCATTGATTATTATATTTTTATAAAGGATCACATCTGGTGGTTTATGGAAAATTACCTCTCAGAATTGCATTTTTGTACCATAGAGTTTGTTTTACATTAAAGCACTGGATCTGGATATTGAGTTGCATCTGGAAAAGTATCAAGATGAATCTGGTATTTCTATCGATTTATTGTTATTTTTCTTATGTTATGAGATATTCTATTTAAATTTGCTATCATTTATATGTACTTGTTTTACAAATGTTTCTTTATACATATCATTTTTTAGTGTATAGAAATATTTCATCTTTCACAGTGTATACAAATGATATATAAAATGATGAATATAATGTGTTATTATAACTCTGTTTAATTTCTTAAACAGAGTTATCATTATTTGATGTTGCATATTTCAGTTAAATTATAATACATTTTCATGGTTATTGATTTAATTGAAACAATCTCAAAGTTGTATTCATATTTGACACTCGGGTTAGTTTTAGAAGTAATTTATAAGTTATAGATTAAATTAGATATATTAATTCAGTCACTTAGTATTCATTATCCACTCACACAATCATTCCATCACCAACCCATTTAAGTTATTAGGAAACTGGTAATATCAATCCAGTCAGAGCCACCACACCAAACAGAAAAGGAGTTGTCCTAAGGTCCCGGCCGGGTGGTTTTCCCCCAATGTTTGAAGCAACGATTTTCGAGGCTTCAACATGACCACAAAGCGATATCGCATTTCAACTTGCGCCATCTAAACTCATTTCAAACTCTGTGAAATGGGTGGTTTAGCACCCTTCTCTCTCCTCCACGCGGTGTTGTGAAATCAGCTCCAAAAATAGAAGAAAAAAGATATCAATGCCTTAGAAATAAGCCACTTCGAGGGGGCAACCTCCAATACATTACATGAATGAACAATTCTTGGATGATACAAATGACAAAACCTCCTTTCTATATATAGGAGTCCATGAGGCCACAATGTAACCCTAGTCGACCTAACAATAATAATGTAAGGGAACAATAATAAAAATATGGGGGTTACAGGGGTACAACAATAACAATAAGGGGGGCTACACTAACATAATAAGGGACTACACTATTAATATAGGGACTTAACGTGCCCCTCTTCTTCAAACAAGTGTTGTCCTCAATGCTTGATTATTTCTTGATGCTTCTGTATAAAATTCTCATCCTCCCATGTGGAATCTTCTACAGGAAAGTTCTTCTACTTGCTAAGATACTCTAAAATTGATCGTACTTGTCGAGTTCTTGTTTCTGTGACTGCTTCAAAAATTCTTTCGATGTGATGTTGATCTTCTTGTGGTTTCATTAGATTTTGCACCAAAGTTAGGTTATCCTTTGAGAGTTGGAGAACTTGTTGTTGATGCTCGATGTGATCTTCCACTAATTTATCATCCATATTAGCTATTATTTGATCCTTCAAACTGTCCAACTTAGCCTCCATTTCTGCTTTTAAACCATCTATGTCATCTTCAGTTTCTCTTTGTAAGATCGAAATTTGTTGGACTTGGTACCGTAATTTTGATATCTCATATTGCAATTCTTCCTCTTCATGCGTCATTGTATAGATTTTTGAAGGCTTAATGGGTATGGAATTATTTTTTGGAGGCATTATAGAACCCGATACTGATAAAAAATCTAAAATATGCCCTTGGAATCACTTCAAGCTTCTTTTTCAAACAAACGTTATGCAATTTTAAAAACCAAATACACACCTTTTTCTTTATTTTGAGGAGCTCGATATTGAAACTGAATTATCTCTATGCTTTCAGATCTTCAATATTTGAAATTTGGCACTGAGGTAGCCCTCTGAATTCTCTTTTTAATGCCACAGGTCTGACTTGATTTGGATTCTTGAAGGAAAATTTGTGTACAATATCCTACGATGACGTAATTATGGACTGGTTCAGTAGAGTGAACTTGTATGACTTGCCACATGTCACTGTTTTCTCCTTCGGCTCTGAAATTGATAGACATAAAACTAAATTCCGTGTAATAGCAGTCACTTTTTACAGAATTCCAATGTGATGCTCAGAGAGAGAGTTATGAATATTTTCCCACGATTACCTCTTTGAGATGAAATTCGGGAGCCTGAAAAAGTCCTAACTTCCACAGACCATATCTCTAAAAATATTGCGAACCAAGATCTGAAATTTTGCGATGATTTTCCTCAGGAATTCGGCTTCGCTCTCTAAAAATTCCAGATTCTGAGCCTTCGTAGAAAAAAAGTTATAGCGAAAATTATGCAATGACCTGTTTAAGTGAAATTCAGGAGCCTGCAAAAAGACCTAACTTCCATAGATCATATCTCTGAAAATATTGCGAACCAAGCTCTGGAATTTTGCAACGATGTTCCTTAGGATTTTGGCTTCGCACCCTAAAAATTTCAGCTTATGAACCTTCATTAAAAAAGAAGAAGAAGAAGAAGAAGAAGAAGAAGAAGTTATAGTGAAAATGCCACAATGACCTATTTGGAGCAGCGAAACCCTAGAATCCAAAGGCTTTGATACCAAATGTTGTGAAACCAGCTCAAAAAATAGAAGAAAAGAGATATCAACGCCTTAGAAATAAGCCAATTCGAGGGGGCAACCTCCAATACATTACATGAATGAAAAATTCTTCGATGATACAAATGACAAAACCTCCTTTCTACATATAGGAGTCCATGGGGCCACAATGTAACACTAGCCGACCTAACAATAATAATGTAAGGGCACAATAATAACAATATGGGGGTTACAGGGGTACAACAATAACAATAAGGGGGGCTACAGTATTAATATAGGGACTTAACACGCGGCGACATTATATTGGAACGAATTCAATCCAACGGATACAACTTACTGCCCAAACCCATGCGATAAACCACTTTGGTTTTATGCCTCCAACGCCAAACCGCCTCTGCTCTGATATGTCCACCATTAAATGCATACTCTTTAAACCTAAAACGCTATATAAACTTTCCATATGCGCCCATTAAACCCTTTATGCATTTTCAATACGGTTATCCATCCTGACTGAAGAAACAAAGCTTCTGGTACACTGTTTTACGCCTAGAGGACCTGAAAAAAGCCATTGCAGTTGTTGTTAAAACCGCTTAAAGCTTCCAATTTACTTCCAAAGACTTCAACAACCCTCAGAAAACCTCTGTTTTCCTAGAAAAATCCTCCCTGCAGCCATGGTTTCATTAACAATTGTTTTGTTTTGCAGGTTATAGGAAAAATAATATTTTGGATAAACAACTTAATACTAGTCAAAGACCTGTTTACTCAAAAAATTCACAAGGAAATGATTTCGAATTGTTTTCCTAAAAACAAGAAGATTTCATACAGTAGCAAAGCAAAATGAAGAAATTTACACAAGTGGTCAGAATAAAGGATGAAAACATTTCCATCAATAATTCTCTAGGACATATTTTACTCACTCTTACTGTAAAAGGTAAAAGTGAAAATGTAACTGAGCAGTCAAGGTAAAACAGTAAAAGTAAATACAAAGGTAGTAATAGTTAAATAGAGATGAAAATACTTTCACCAACAATAATGAAGTTTATCCAAAGTGAAAGTAAAAACAGTTAAAAGAACAGTAAGGTTAAAAGATGAAAACAGAGCAAGAAGGGACATTTTTGCAGAAATTTATTGTTTAAGTCATTGTTTTGCAGAAACTATTGTGACCAATCCAAGATTAATTTTAAAAAACTGGAGGAGGTTTATGTTCCTAAGATTACAAGCTACAAAAATCTATCTCACTTTATGCATAGGTATTACAGAATGAGAGATACATGCACATATTTACAACCTATTTTTCAGACTGTGCAAAGTTATGTTTTACACATATTTTTGCAGAGCATATGGTGAACAGCTGGCACTGAATTTTGGAAACATGAGAGAGGTTTATCTTAGTAACACATTTATCTACAAAAACATCTTTCACTTTTTACATATATATTTCGGATTGAGATATACAAAGGTATCATTGGACCCCAATTGTGCAGAATGTTTGGAGCAAAAAGCACAAAGGAAGGAGACAGTTAGTGACTTGGATGCCTCATCATCAACTAAGAGTTGATATCAAATTCAAATTCTCTTCTTTGTCACCATAAATCCATAAGTATATTTCCAAATAGATTCATTATTTTTGAGTGTCTATTATTTGAGTTCTATTTATGTAAAACAGTTTGAGATATTTGTAAACCAATCTTGATATTTTTTCAAGATATTTTAGTTTAGAATTTGTATAAATACTTCACTCTTTGAAGTATTATTGTGGAAAAAATTGCTGAAGATTTCTATAGTCATTTTGGTTGGACTTGAAGGCTTTTGTGTTTCAAATTTCGAGTAGCAGATTGGATCGAATCAATTAGCAACATATTTCAGGATTCATGTGATGAGCTATTGAAGTAAAGTATTTTCTACTTGCCATTGTTTATCTTATTTGTTTCATGCATCCATTATGTGTTCTAAATTTGAAAGAATAAAGAAGAGTATTACTTCAGGATTTGTTAAAAGAACCCTGTCTTTACTGTTTCTCATTTCTATGTTTTCTGTTGATTTCCAGAGTAGGGAACCCTTAATTGCTCCCTATTTCGTTTGACCTCTACTTACTATTTCTCTTTTATGGATCAAAGAACCCTTTATTTCTCTTTATCTCGATCATATCACCTCACAAAACAACCTTCCAAGATCTTCAAAGGGTTATCTATCTTGCCCTAAAAACATTTAACTTCTTGACCTTGATCGTAGTTCTGTCTGCTTGATTTTTTGACTCCTTAGCCCAATGGACAAACAGATTTCCCACTATCCATCTCATTAAGTGATTTTTCCCACCAAACCAAACAAACCAAAACCAATTTGCACAATCATAACTAGCCTAATATCTTATAATCAAAACAAAGTTAAAATTTATAGAGAGAGCCCTCTCTGAACCCTAGGAAGGCTAGATCCTAGAGTTCAAAAGTTGGTCTGTGGTTACCTCAGTGAGTTCTTTCTTTAACCTTGAGAAATTACTGAGTGATAACAACAGCTTCAGCAGGAAGATATTGCAGGTAACAGGTTGCATGTGTGATTTTTTTGTTGCGATGTGAATGCATAGTACATGCATTTGTTTATTTTGTTCACTTGTTGTCATTGTCAAGGGTTTTTCCTAGTTTGACAGTGATTTCAGCCTTGCCTTTCCATTCTTGGATACCCATGGTGTGATGGGATTCATTCTTGGTTTAGATTTGGATTATGAGAAGGTTTTGGATATGGGTGAGGTGGTTTGAGGAAAATCCCAAGGGTTGGGGGTGGAGATGGTTTTCTATGGGAAGTCCTTGACAGGTGGGTGGAGACAGTAAAATTCCTCAAGGTATGGTGAAGGAATTTTAAGGCATCCAAGATTGGTTTGGTTTTGTGATCTCGGGACCGATTTAGGTGAGATCACGTTAGCTTAAGGGTGGAGGTGGTTTAACCTTTAGAGTCCCTGTTTATTTATGTCTTGGTTTATCCCATGAGATCCCACATTCATGCTTGGAATATGGCACATCGGTGATTAGGTGAAAGAAGGATTTGGTTCAGCCTAATCTATGGTTGGGTGGTATGTGGAAGTCCCTAACTTGGTTGGTTTTTTTATATATTAATATGAGTTATTTTCCCATTATGATTAATGAGCGCATGTACTAGTTATTATGTGGAAATATGGTTGATTTTTCATGACTTCTATTATGGTTATATGTTGGTTATATGCATGGTTCTATTATGTGCTCTAGCTATGGTTGTTGTTTATGATTTGATAAGTTAATGAATGGTTGATGAATGCATGGACTAAAAAGTGTTGTTGTAGCTAGCTTGAGAGGGAATTGAGCCTTCTTGGTGATTCTCAGATGAAGTTCAAACTCTTATAATCATATATGCATTCATGACCTATAGTTTCTATATTTACCATATGTTTGATGAAATTTATACCATGGATTAGGCATGTCTAAGTCAAGATTGTTGGGTCTTTCATTTTTTTGGAACATAATTTTGACATATTTTGACCAAGTCTAACCAGAAAGCGGTTGCGTAGAAGGTCTTAAAGTAAAAGAAAAGGAATCAGCCAAGACCAGTCAGATACCAAAGTCAACAGTAGGATAGCGCGGAAAAGGCGAAGGAGAGTGTAGTCAAGGTAGAGTTCATAGATATTGTCAAAGAGAGATAAGTGTGAAAGAAGGAGCAATTGGGGTCGAGTTACAGAAGCTGTTGAAGAGGAAAAGGTGTGATATCCAAGGATATGATTGGCAGTTAAAGTGAGCAAGATTGTGAAAGAAGTCTATAACAGATAAGGGAAAATATAACAAAAGATACAGTGAAAACCCTATGCCAAGATGTTGCCGCTGTGTTTAACGAAGCCTTGTTCTATTCCTCTCTCATCATTATCTGAGTTGTAATATGTAATGTGATCTCTGATCTTGTTATAAGGGTTGTAGTACTGGAATGTAATGGTACACTATCTATTAATGAAATGGGAGTTTCTGGATTGTTCTACATATTTGAGTGTGCTGAATTCTATGGGCCCCTTTTAAATATTTTATTCTCTCATGAATCTTGATGCTCTCTGCCTTTTATGGTTATGTTGTAAATCTATATTTCCCGCATGAAGCATGTTTGCTAATGGGATTTTCTAGTGTAAATGCACGTATTGAATTGTTTGTTGTGTTACTCTTTGATGCATATCCATGGTCCCGTCCCTATCTAAGTCTCGACATGCCTCGGGTGAGATGCCTTGCTTCTTGTTGAGTAAGGTGAAAATGTTGGTGTATTGCTAGACTATATTGGATCTTTTTTTGGGACCCTGAATTCGAACCTAGGGTCTCTATATGTTAAAATTTTGATCCAACAAAGATATTATTCAATTTTTTATTGGTTGACATTGTCATCATTTTATTTATGTTTCTGGAAATTTATAGGCAGTTTCGGGCAGTGGTCTAGAGGATATCCTTAAAAAGTGGCATATATCTCACAATGATGGCACAAAACTAGGGATTTGGGGTCATAACCGCATGGAGGCACACTTATGGGTGTGGTTATAGCCTCATGACCACATGCACAATGTGTTGAGGGTGCGGTTGTGGAGTTAATTCAGTGACTAAGAGTTCCAAATCAAAGATTGATCACCTGGGGTGGCTGTCAGGATCCTGAGTGGTTTGTAGTCCCTGAGGATGTTAGTAAGTTTCCGGTTTGTAGGCCCCACTTCCTTAACTGAAAATAGGAGGTCAGGTCATGTCATAGTAACACTTGATTCATGTTTACCATGGAGAGCTTGTAAAAGCGGGTAAATTTGGGGTGGGGGTTACAAATTCTTTCAATTATTTCAAATAGTTTCTCTTGATCATTATTTTATTTTTCTCAAGAAATAATTTCCAAAGATTCATTTTTAATTCTTAACCTTTTTTTTTATTAATTATGTCCTTTAGCTTTTAATTAATATTTTTCGTGTACGATATACAAATCCTTTTATTTACAAAGAGAGTGTAGATACATGAATTAAACATCTAAAATTGTAATAACAAACAAAATCATGGCCTAACTTGGTAATTCATTAAAACATAGAAAGTGTGGGCAAAACCTAAGTTCCATATGCACAATTGTAAACTAGCCATCAATTTTGTATAGTTTATCTTGAAGCTACAAGAAGTTGTGCCTTATTTCCATTTGTATGGCCTTCAAAGTTAAAACGTGTAGTTGATTATCAGTGCCTTTTGAAATTTCTCCACTTCCCCGAGTTTCACCGAGACCTCCTCAATGCATGGACTTAATTCTTGTAAAATGAACTTGTTATGTAGCTCTAATTTTTCTTGAGTGGCACTACTACTTTATTGTGTCGTTGATGTTTGCACTTATTATGACATAATTCCTTTTTCATCCCTAGCAAATTTGATGCACATCCAACAATGTGGGATATTAAAGTGGTTGAACGCTTTCATATGGTAGTCATCGTTGACCTTTCAATGGAAATATCTATTTCTATTTTGTGTTTTAAACCATAGCATGATGTATGTAATTTCGCTAACATGGTTTAAATTCTGAAAATTTGTTGGATGAATATGATGCACATGCAACAATGTGGGATATTAGAGTTGTTGGAGGCCTTGATATGGTAGTCATCACTGAACTTCCAATAGCAATATCTATTTGTATTTTGTGTTTTAAACCGTAGCATGATATATGCCATTTCACTAACATCATTTAAATTCTGGAAATTTGTTGGATTAATTTGAATTGTAGAGAGTGCAAGTGTTTGCTAGTGCTAAGATTTGTCGGGAATGACATTATTTCCTTCAAGTCAACCAATGTTAAAGTCATACACAGTGTCTTTGGATGCTATACATGTGCCTCTCATGCATTTTATTTTCCATCAATTACCAACTCATTGCCTTTTGTAGGGTTCACGTATAGCTATTGTTGTGAGTATTATAACTTTTTGGAAAAATAAAGTTTGCCATTCCCATAAAATTTTAACGCATAAAATTTGGCCTTGTACTATTATATCTTCATCTCATTGAAAGTGATCCAATTTTAATTATAACTTGTATTTTAGGCAATATAATTTTGTTCAACCTTGTTTCTTTACTTTATATTTTTCCCGAGCTTCCATCATTTGTTATTGTTGATTTCATCCAGTACAAAGGTCCACCATGGGATGCTTCAAATACAAAGTATGTTCCAAACTCCCCTATAACAAGGGGCTCTCATACTCAATTTCCCCTTCATATGGCACGAGGCTTAACAATTCATAAATCACAAGGCATGACCCTCCAAAAGGCAACAATTGACATTGGAAACATTGATCGCCTAGATCATTTTGTGATCTTTACATCTCTCCAAATTTTTCCTTCTCTCACTACTCATGCATGCAACAAAATATTTATGTCATACGTAAAAAAAAACGAGGAAGCATACCTTGCCTCTAAATCTATGTAACAAACTCAATGAAGACATTCTCTTACTGGTAATTCGACTTCCTTTGTATTTCAATTCAAAAAGTTTCAACTGCTCTCTCATTCAAAAAAATTTAACTTTGTATTCTTATTGATTTGCTTTTATTCTACATTACTTTCATTTTCATTATTTGTTGCTACTTTTCTTCCATGTTTCCCCTTTCATTTAATGAACTTATAAATCTTCGCTTATAAACTTCTCATTGTCATGGAAAAAAATAGATGAATATGCAATATGCCTCCATGCTCTACAAATTCCACCATGAAATAAATATAGAAGCAATATTTCTACACTCTCCTAATTTGCCTCTATATCGCATGCATCCAACTATCCAACTACTTTCCAAGATTAATGATTTCATGCATTTCCACATCCATACACATGAAAGGGATGCAATGAAACATATTCAAGAAAATTAGAAAAAACACAATCTCGATCGTGTTCCAAATCTATATCCCAAATGGTGTTGTAGATGCCACACATCGACCTGTATTTATGACTGATGTGGTCTACTTTGTCAAAAGTTTACAGTTACAATGAAAAATCATGTCTTCCTACAATTTTCCCTTCACTAAGTATAATCTGTACTTCATGGACTTGAACCACATCTTTTGCATTCCACTATGTACTTATGCTTTGATAGAAATAAGTATGTGAATTTTGTAACTTTTTGCTTGATTAACTATGTCTTATAAAAACCTTGCCATACTTACATACACATTCACTAGTTTTCACTCTTTCTACTATGTTTCCTTGATTTTTTGTCTTTGTATTGTGTCACATTTTCTTTAAGCTATACAATAAATATTGCTATACAAATAATGCATGCTATCTTATCACATGATAATCATCAAAATAAGACAATGCACATCACAACAATGTTTTAACAACAAATAAAAATGTCACTGACGTAATATACATAAAAGTAATGCATTATCACTATGCATTCATTCTACTTTTACAAAACATTTGGGAATTTTTGAAATTTTACTAATTGCACAAGTTCATCCCAAATTTTGGGATTTTAAGACCCAATCATTTGTTATGATGTTGCATGGTAAGAAACATCATTCATAAGAATCACGTGGTCCATTACTAGAACACCACCATCAATTGAGGCAACGATAATCACGACAACATCAACAACAACCATCGTTGCAACAACCCAATACAATACAACAAGAGTTGCAAAGGTTTCAAAAAACTCGTGGTTTATTGCAACACAAAACACAACTCTATTGAACAACATAACCATATATTACATTAGGTTGGATTTTCGGAGGCCTCTTCAAGTAAACTCCACTCAGATTTTTCATTCATGTGTCCTTTGCAAGCATTGTATTTTGTTTCACTCGGCTTCATATGTCTATTTTTGTACTCTTATTTTGTATAATAGGTATGGGATGTGCTGTCTAATAAGGAAGTTATAGACATTGTGGCATCAACTCAGATAAAGAGTCCTCATGCTTAAGAAAAAACTTCACTAGTACTTAAAGAAAAAATGTGTCAACAACATAATATATTCAATTTTATTTCATAGGTGTTTAGAATACTTGAAAAATGAATGAATTTTATCTTAGACTTATAATTTTTTTCCAGGGATTTCTTACTGTATTTTGAGTTTCAATATTACAATCCTAACATAAAACTTGTTGGATTAAATCCCAAATAGTTTCAATCCTATAGCAATGGAGCCAGAGATGTCCTAAGTCACAGAAGCTAGTGACTTCAGGTATGGTACTTGATCGAGTTGAATTGATTTTAACATTAGCTAAAATTTGATAATAGTGAAGTGTAGTGGATTTACTCTATGGTCCATTTCAAACATTATCTATCCTTTGGCTTGCGAGAAAAAAATAATGTTGTATCAACCATACTAAGTTGAAGAACCATGAGTCTTCATTCACCAATTACCTCCCAATCTTAATATTATGACATTGTATTAGAGTAACACAAAAAGAGTTTCATTTTTCTCACGACATAATAACTTTCTCTCCGATATTTCTGCTTTGTGCTTATGTCAAATACCCATCCTATCAGATAAACAATGATGACATAAATTATGTTAATAAAAAACACAAGATTTTAATTTTTTGCATTACTGCATTCATCCATCATTACCATTTTTCTAGAATTTTGACAACAAGCAAGCCCATCTTATCTAGAGTTTCAAATGTGAAAACCTGTATGTGTAATGGGTTGCTTCTCTAGGAAATCTTGAAGGCAGAATAATGGTGTTTAAAATTGTATTGGAATTTTGAGTTCAAAATTCATTGTTCATATCGTGAAACATTAATGATCTAAGTTGGCAACTGTATGCTTTTCCAAAACAGAAAATGTGTGGCAACATGGAATGTTGGAGGCAAAGCACCCCACAATGACCTGAATTTGGAGTAATGGTCGCATGGACCAACTCCAACATATATCTACATTTTGGGATATCGAAAAATTCCCCTCATTATATCCAATTCAACAAGATGAACAAAGCCCTGAAAAATATTCTATACACTTTGTTTTTATCAATAAGAGGGTATCAACTAAAATTGTTATGGCTTTAGAATGAAATTGGGTGTTTATAATTTCGATTAAGATTCTCGTTGTTGCCAAAAAGTCTAACATGTTAGCACATGCATATAAATATTGCACAAAATGCAGTGAAACTATGGTTAATGCCCTTAAATTCAATCTTCAACACGCTTATGCCCAAAACAAGAAGAGTAAAGAAGGACGTGGAGTTAGTGAAGTAGATGATGCAACTTCTTGTTTTAATGCTAATGTGGGTGAGTTCCAGGCTCTCATCTACAAGGAGAACAAGGACTTAAAATATTAGAGGACTTGCAAGGTATGTAGAAGCAATGATATATGCATTCTTTTGCTGCTTTGTAGGCATATGTGCCTTTGCAAAGACTGTGAGAATAGGCTTGATTTTTTCCCCTTGTGTCGGTCATTTTAGAGTGCTAGCATGTAAATATACATGTCATGAATTGCCACTATGAATAAATGCAGCCTGTGATTGTCTATGTTCCTTAGTGACCAATTTTATCTTTGGTCACCACACTGTTGTCATTTCGGTATGAATTGAATCTCCCTTCTGCTTTAATAGCTAGATTTACACGTGGACAATGGATTTTTGAAAGAGGCAACTTAGATTCTTGTCATTGGCTACTTTGGATTTTGAGCTTCTTAACCATGCAAGGAATGCCATGTTGTAGGGTCCGACATTTTGTTCCATGTTCATATTGACCTCTAAAATTAGTTTCGTGTTCATATTGATCTCTCCATTTAGTTTGATGTTCATATTTACCTCTAAATTACCATATTCATGGTAGAATATAGTTTTTTTAGGAGAGACACCTAAATGGGCATTGTAATGTTGATTTTGAAATAACATGTGTGTAGAAAATATCTAACGCATCTGTTATACCATGTAGAAAATATATCAATGGATTCAATCTGATCATGCAACGTACTAAAACAAGATATTGAATCATTCTACAATATTTGCAGAATATAAAACACAATCGCTCAATCACATGAAAGTAAGAGAAAGGAAATTATCAAACACACAACACAAGATGTTCTTGGGGAAAACACCTACTCAAAACCCCTCTATCATATATTGTACATTGTCAAAGAATCATGAAACAATACGATGCTTTCTCACACCGAGAAAATCCTGCACTATCCTGACTGTCTCACCCTGATCCTGCATAAAACTGTCTGGCAATTCTTAGGCAAAATTAACCAACACTTAGCCAATTTGCAACCCTTCCTTAGCCCAGCCTTGCTCACAAAATCCCTAGGAAATTAATCCCTATTAAATAAGATAATTAAACTTCATTGATTGCGCAATCCCTATGGAGCCTTCCTTTGACTTTATCACTGCACCTGGGCAGTTTGCCAAAAATACAACTGATAGTTTACTTTTCCTTAACCTTTGTCTCAACTGGGTTTCCATCGGAATTGACATGCATGCATCTATTAATAGTGAATCATCAATTACTTGGTAGATCACTACTTGTGAATTAAATCTATTTTAATTCACTTGATCTTCCACTAGCTCATCAACCAGTTAAAACTAGTTAAACTAGTTTTAACTCAATTAATGTGAGTTAACTGATCTCACTCACACCACATTAGTGCTACAACTGCAACTAGACCCTGAAAATAATACAATCACTCTACATGCCTATCCTTTGACCCTCAACTCAAAATTATTAAGCTAGCTAATTCTATCACACTTAATTAACTATTACAAGTTGTTATGAGATAAGATTACAATTAATTTTCTAATTTATTTAAAAATTGGTTGCACAGTAATGTGTCGCTAGGATCCCTCACCCATGTGTGACCTGTGATCCCACACTAGTGTGTGTGCATTTTCTTGATTTTGTTTATGGATGTTAATTTCATTGTTTCTTGTTGTAAATTTCAACACTCCCTCTCAATAAGAAATGAATCAATCTGTCCCGATCTGGTACATTTGGAATGTTCTTGCATGCAACACTGCTCTAGTGTTGTTCGCACATGCAACTATCTTGAAATTGAATAGCCTCCAAACAATTGAATCAATATAATGCATCTGTTATCAGAGTCTTCTGACTGCTACTAGTTACTGCACATGTCTACTAGACTCTCTGTGTTGCTGCTAACATCTGCATCCATGCACTTTGTACTACTGCCAACTCTGATATGTGCTCCAGTATTCGACACCTTTCACTTTGATTTTTGTCCTCCTGATCTCTGACTGCATCAATCTAACCGATCCTTCATGCTACTACTGTACAGTGAGCTCATCATAGCTAGGTTCGATCCATGAGAGACACCATCTCAATGGACCCTGCCCAAATTTCTTCTTGGGATTAATTTTGCACATCACCCACCTCACACCTGGAGGTATAGCTTCATGTACTCCCTCTGTCCATCTGGCTCGAAATTTCCCCCTCTGGAGGTCTCTTCTTGAGTGGAATATTCCACTCGATCTCCTCTCTGCTTCTCCAATTGTGGCTACTCCACAAACTTCTGAGACTATTGCTGAGGCTGCATGTTGAGAGATAATTGCTCCCTCTCAACCACCAAGTCATTCACCACTGCTTTTATCCTCAAAGCCTTGGGTTACACAGTAATTTGTCACCGTCCCTACCATTCCCCGTCCCACAAAATTGGTCCTCCATTGTGTTTGCTCTTTTTTCTCTGGTCTTTTGCCACAGTGGCGGAACCTTCGGTTTCGTCTACTGGTAGTCCTTACACGGATGATTCTTCAGACGCTTCCCAATCCTTTGTTGAACCACATCAGCCTGTTGTTTCCGAGTTTCCTGACGGGGGACCGGTTCTCGCTGAGCAACCCTTTGGAGGACCAGTTGAGTTCAATTGGCCCTTTTCGGACCCTGTGTCTGAATTGAGATTAGGAGCTGATTTCCTTTCTCTTACATCGGGTTCGCCGTTTGTTGCTGCTGTTTTTCCTCCTAGTCCTCGCCGTCTTCTGCGTGATTTAACGGCAGGATCAACCATGAGTGATTTTGGTGAGGAAATCCCAACGTCTGGTGAAGACTATCAGCGCTTCCCGCGTAGACTGTTTGAGGGAGACAGCTCTGAGCTGGCTACCATGTCGACAGCCAGTCCTTCTTTACCACAAGGATACAGATCTCTGGGTCAGATCATTTCAGCTGCAGCCTCTATGGGAATATCATCTCCTGCTTCGAGGCCAACTGCTACTACACCCGGGGTGTCTCCTTCGACGCCCGTCACTTCTGTTCCCGTCTGGCCCACTGTTTGTGTGGCCGCCTCTTCTCCTGTTGTCTCAGCATCTGCTACTAGGGCTGGGCCAACTCCTAAAGATGTTTATCTAGCTACTGCTATACCGGAGAATATCTCTCCGGAGGAGTATCGGTTGTCTTTGCAACAGCCGAACGCCGAGGTTGGACCGTTCCCCCAAGATCCCTACCGATCTTTCTTTTCGCACTATGCACAGGATGGTACTCCCGTGTATGCTTTCCCAGGTCAGTATGACGAGCATGGGGAGGTTTTGCGCCTACCCGCTCCTGAGGCTTATCTTTATGCTCATGGTTTACCGTACAACCAGGCTTATAACCCGCAAGGACAGCCTTTTCAAGGCCAACCTGCGGGACAGCCTGGCTATTTCCATGATCCGCAGGGGCAGCCCATTCAAGGCTATCCCGCCGGCCAACAAGGGCCATCGTACGGTCCGCAAGGACCGTATTATAGCCCTTCTGGTCAACCTGTCCAGCCTCAGCCGGGGTATCAACCGGGACTGGTCTATGGTCCTGGGGGGCAAATCCAGCCTTCTCTACCGATGCAACCGCAGTATCCTATTGTTTCTAACGTTGCATATCAGCCAGGACCATCTTATGGTTCTGCTTCAGGTCAAACCGGTTTCCCGCAAGCACCTGGTCCTATTCCACCACCGGGCCAACCGGCTCATCCGGTACAACCCGGTGTTCCGCCTCCAGGCCAACCGGCCCATCCGGTACAACTTGGGGCTCACTTACAACCAGGTCAACCTGCGCAACTGGCACCGCCTGTCTCTCTGGGTCAGCCCTCTCAGTCGGGTCAACCTGTTCATTCAGGGCAGCCCGCTCATTCCATTCACTCTGCTCAACAGCCTATTCATTCAATGCCGCAGCCAAATCAACAGCTGCGCCCTACGTATCAAGCTCCGCAGGGTTCCACTTTTCAGCAGCCTACTCATCCTCAGGGTGGTTATTATCCTCATGGTCAGTCTTAACCGAACTATAACCACCCCAGAGGCTCTCAGTATTATCCTCCTCCACCCGGTTTTACCTACGCTCAGCAGCCGAATCCAAACGCTGCTTATACGGGGCCGACGCCTAATCAGGGTCCGTACCCTGGTTATCAAGCCCCACACTATGGTTACCAGCAGCCAAATCAGTCTGGTTATACGACCTACGCCCCCTACGGTCAGAATCCTGCAGGACAGAACCCATGGGGGCAAGGATATTCACAACCATCGTGGAGTATGGGTACCGGACCTCATCCTGGGCCTGGCATGGCAGTTAACCCTCCATTGCCGTTCCTGGCTACCTTGGAACTGCCGGATGTTTCAAAGTTGACCAATGATCCGATTTTACATAATCCGTATTGGCCTCCGGTTCCCACCAAGATATCAGGTGATTGTCCCAAGTTTGAGGGAAAAGCTGGAGAGGACCCCCAGGCGCATGTGATGACGTATCACCTTTGGTGTTCGTCTAACTCTTGGGTCGACGATTCAATCCGTCTGCGTCTCTTCCAGCGTACTTTAACTGGAGCTGCTACTAAGTGGTACATAGAATTATCCCGTGGCATTTTCCAAGATTTCAACTCTTTAGCCATGGCTTTCCTCACGCATTTCCAGTTACCGGTTCGTTATGAAGCCGGGACGCACCTCCTGACTTCCCTGAAGCAGGATAAAGCCACTCACATCTCAGATCACATTCATGAGTGGCGGCGCCGTCGTAGGCTGATCAAGTTTCACATACCTGATCAGATATTGACTCACTGGTTCACCACCTCCTTTGTGAATAAAATCGCTCAGGATATTGCGATGGGAGCGTGCGTGACAGAGGAACAAGCTATCGCGCGTACCCAGTCCCTGGATCTTGTCTATTCTTAGTCTAGCATGCTTCATGACATCTTGACTAATGCTCCACGGCCCGGAACCTCTAAGGCTCCGCCTACCCCCGCGGTGGATGGTGTAATTGGTTCTGTATCTCAAAATTCGAAGAAGTCTTCGAATGGGAAGCAGAAGACTAATTCTTCCAACAATACCTCTGCTAATCCCGCCTCATCCGATTCTGGTAAAACCGCGGAGGTGAATGCCGTTCAGGCCAATCCTGCTGACAAATCCTCCAAGGGGAAGAAGAAGGGCAAAGGCAAATCTAAATCTGATGCCCCGAAACCAGAATCTAAATCTCGTACTGAGGATGGCTCTTAGCGTAAACCGAAGTTCCCTTGCCTCATCTGTGAGGGGGACCATTATACTAAGGATTGTCCACGACGATCCGAGGTTAGTCAACTTCTTAAAGGCCCTAAAGGGACTCCGGATGTTTTGAAAGAGCCATTTCCATCTCAGCAGACCCAGATGGTCGAACAGGCGTCACCATCTGCACCGTTTGGGTCTCAGGTTTTCATGGTGAAGAGTGTTGCACCTATCTCTGTTGCTACGCAGTCGAAGGATTACAGCGATCAGCGGCAGGCACCCGGGAAGGCAGTTGCGGATGGGCCGCCTCCCCCACCTGTCTCCGGTCCGTTGGAAATCGAGAAGCCGACTCTCGAACCCGTTGTGAAGCCACCTCCCAAAGGTGTTCTTCGGAGATCCTCTTATAATCCAAACGCTCGTGCCGCTCAACATTACAGTATTGTTGAGGATCTGGCACAGGCGCCATGTGCTATGTCTGCACTCGAGGTCCTTCAAAGTTGTCCTTCACAACGGAAGGCTTTACTGTCTGCAATCGGTGGCATCGATCCCACCGACTCGAGCCTTCTCACCTTCGATCTGGAGAATTTCACTCCCCGGCTTCCACATCAAATCGCTTTGGTTATTCAAGTCGGGATTAACGGTCTGAACATTCATAGGGCCGTCGTGGATGAGGGTGCATCTACCTGCGTTATGTCCTCCGCTTGCTGGAAGGCCATCGGCTCTCCAGCCTTGTCGTCATCTCCCAATGCCCTTGAGGCATTTGATGGTCGGGAATCTAAACCCCTGGGCGTTCTCGAGAGTCTTGCGATCACATTACAGGTGAAAACTATCAACGTGGAAGTGGAAGTGGTTGACGCTAAACTCAACTACGATATACTTCTTGGCCGCAGCTAGACCCATTCCATGCTCTGCGTGCCGTCTATCGTCTTTCGATTCATTAAGTTCCCTCACGAGGGCAAGATTGTCACGGTGGATCAATTGTCGTTTTTCACCTCCAACTCTGAGAACAACGTGCCATACGTGGATCAAATTCTGAATCCCCCAGACAGTATAGGACCTGGTCTCTTCAAAGACCCAGTCCTCATGGGTATCTTTCCCGCACCACCACCGCATACCGCTCAAGTCAACATGTTGTCCAGGTCCGATGACCCCTGGCTTATTCCTACACCTGAGCAGGTATATGAGTTTGGAGAGTCCATGCCTTTAACGCTAGTAGAGATCAGCTACTGTGAGATTGTTGCAGCATCGGATCCTCCACCTCCTCAGCATGCTCCTTTGAGCATGGCTCTCGACGTCTACTCCCAATCCCCCTGGCTTGGTCAGGCTGATTCACCTGATCCTCTCAGAGAGACTTTTCCTTCCGATGAGGCTATCGTTGAAACTATGTCTCTTGAGGAGCTGCCTTGGGGCGATGGACATCATCGCTCCTCGTTTATGCCTAGCTTGGGGGCAATGACTGATTTTCTGGAGCGTTATGCTACTCAGGTTCCTTCCCCTCCTCTTCAAACACCGATCTTGACGCACGAGGTTTTTTCGGAGGGTAATCTGAGTACCATTACTCAAACTATTCCAATCAACATCTCCGTTAAACCGGGGATTGTTGAGAATATTCATGTGGGTGTGACTTGTTCTCCCGATGAGATTCAAGTCTATACTGAGCTTTTCAAAGAATTCAGAGATGTTTTCGCATGGTCTTACGAGGAAATGTCGGGGATTGATCCTAGTATTGTAGTGCACGAGATTCCAACCTATCCAGGTGCGAAACCCGTGCGCCAACGCTTACGTCCCATGCATCCTCGGAAAGCCGCCGCTATCAAGGCAGAAGTTGAAAAACTTCTCAACGCGGGTTTTATTTATCCCATCCCCCTTACAGAATGGGTGTCCAACATTGTCCCTGTCGATAAAAAGCAGGGTACAATTCGAGTCTGTGTGGATTATCGCGACATCAATCGCGCCTGTCCAAAGGATAATTATCCCACTCCGTTTATCGACCAGATCATCGACGAATGTGCTGGGAGTGAGATCTATTCCTTAATGGACGGTTTCTCAGGTTATAACCAAATAAATATTGCACCTGAGGATCAACATAAGACCACATTCATCTGTCCGTGGGGCACTTTCGCGTACAAAAAACTCCCGTTCGGCTTAAAGAACGCTGGAGCCACGTTTCAGCGTGCGATGTCCTACGCTTTTCATGACATTCGCCATATCGTTAAGCCTTATATGGACGACTTGCCAGCCCATTCGGGTAAGCGAGAGGACCATCCTGAGCATCTCCGCCAGATCTTCCTTCGTTGCAGGCGCTACAATATCAGGCTCAATCCTCATAAGTGCGTCTTCTGCGTTGATTCTGGCCGTCTTTTAGGATTCATCGTCTCGAAAGACGGAATTCGCCTTGACCCTCTAAAGGTCGAGGCCATTGTAAATCTCCCATCACCCTCCTCCCTGTATCAGTTACAGAGTCTGCAAGGGAAAGCGAAGTTTCTTCGGCGCTTTATCCCGAATTATGCCGAGGTGGCCAAAGATTACTCGTTTGTAAACGAACGATTCACTTTCCAACTGGGGGCAGAAATTGCTCAAGAAGGAACGAAGAAGGCACAGAAGACGTTGTATCGTGCTCAGTTGCTTCGTCCTGGGACTACCACAGCGACTTTACTGTATCTAAGCGTAAAGCGCATTTAGCACCATAGCCGTGGTCTTGGTGCGAGGATGACGATCATAGTGATAGACATGTATGTTGTTTATGCAAATACGGAGCACTTCTCGACCCGGAAACGCGTTATGCACATGTCGAGAAGTTGGCATTAGCAGCAGTACACGCTGTACAACGCTTTCACCGTTACATCCTTTTGCGCACGATAACAGTGGTTTCAGACTGCAACCCTATGACGTATATTCTTTCTAGACAGTTGCTAGGGGGCAAGTACTCCAAATGGATTGTGATCCTGCAGGAGTTTGACTTGGATTTCACCACTGCCAAGTCAACTAAATCACTAGTCTTCGCGGATTTGATATGTTCTCTCCCTACAGACTCTGTTCCCTCACACTCCGAAGACCATATATCGGACGAAACACTTTTCCTCATCAGTACTCGTGATCCTTGGTACGGTGACATAATAGTGTATCTTCAGACCGCGACATTTCGGTCTGAGTTGGATAAAGCTGCCCGTCGTCGGATTCGGCACCAGTCCCAACCCTACCGTATAGTAGGAGATACTTTATATCGCATTGGAGTAGATTCGGTGCTCCGGCGATGCCTAACCTTGGAAGAGGCTGAGAAGGTCCTAAATGACTGCCACAGTGGCGCCTGTGGCGGACATATGTCCGGGTATGCTACTGCCCAGAAGATTCTGCGAGCAGGTTATTTCTGGCCTTCCATATTCAAGGACTGTATCACTGCAGTCCGTAAATGTCATCCATGCCAGATTTTTCAGCGCAAGATGCGCGCGCCGCCATTGCCATTGCATCCCGTTATTATCGTCGGCCCTTTTGCGAAATGGGGCGTGGATTTTATGACATGTAACCCTCACTCGGCCGGGGGGCATGCCTATATTATTGTCGCCGTCGACTACTTCACTAAGTGGGCCGAGGCGATGCCTACACTAGCTGCTGACGGGAAAACGACTGCTCAATTTATATTCAACCATGTTATCGCACGGTTCGGGGTTCCTCAAGCTATCGCCACTGATGACGGTACTCATGAGAAGTACATGATGGCGCTGGCTTCAACGTTGGGCTTGCGTCACGGCTGACTCAACACCATACTGCCCTCAAGCGATGGTCGGGTTGACCGGTGAACAAGGTTTTGGTCCTGTATGCTTGTGAACGGTTGGTATTATAAATCAAATTGGCACCTCATTGTTCTTGACTCTGCGGGCATCTTTGAACATCTGTTAAGAGTACTGTGGATTCACCATTTCAGGTGGTGTACGGTATGGAAGCCATATAGCAGGATTTGAATGTGGTCCTTCAGTGAAATTAGGCTGTTAGGCTTCTACATTCTTACGCAGCAAGAGCACGTCTTCTGTATCTGGAACGGTTAGATGAAACCCGTCGTCTGGCTGCTTTGATTATCGAAGCACAAAAGAAGAGGGTCAAAACTCATTTTGATCAATCTGTTTCTCCCCGTTCTTTTATCGAAGGAGACCTCGTCCTCCTGTACGATCAAGCACATGATAAGCTTGGAGCCAGTAAGCTCCAGCCTGTGTGGCACGGGCCCTATATAGTAAAGCGCGTTTTGAAAAATGGGGCCTACGAGCTTATAGATTATGAAGGAGTTCCGCTGGCGCAGCCCAGAAATGGGCTGTACCTTAAAAAGTATTATGCCTAAAGTGATTTCTTGGTGTAGTGTGTGTACATAGGTGTGTGTTTTTCATTTGTGTGCATGTATTGTGTGGTGTGCTTTGTAAACATCTTTCTGCTGATCGGGTCTTCCTAGTTGTGCAGATGTCTTTTCATCCATTTGTTGGTTTCGCGGATGGTGCCTCTCGCAGTACCAGGAATCTGTCTTCAGCAGCCTAGGTAATCTATGATCCTGCTGGTGAGTTGATCGACCTGCAAGGAGTGTGTCTAGGACGTACCACGAACAACATCGCGGAATATAGTGTTGTGTTAGAATTATTAACCGAGGCAGTAAACCTTGGTATCCGTGAATTGCTCGTGTATCTAGATTCACAACTTGTGGTGTTACAACTGAACGGGCACTATTCGGTAAGTAACCCGTCCATCTTACGTCTGTATCTGCGTATTCGATTACTGGAAAGGAATTTTGACTATATTACATATCATCATATACCCAGGCATTTAAATACACTAACAGATGCAGTAGCAAATTTGGTATTAGACAGACATTTGCGTAATTTATAAATCATCATCACATGTAAAGAAAGATCCATCCAGAAATAGATATGTATATATATAGATATCGAAATGTTTGCATAGAGTGTGTCACATAAAAGTCAAAAAATATACATAATCGTCTTAAGTACATCCGGAGACGATACGTCTCTCAAAAAGTAGGTGTGGTATAAATCCTAAGGGCTAATCCGCATGGTGCTCATGATAGCATGTGACTGCACGCACTAAGCGTCTCAGGATTCGGTGGATCCGACTCGGAACTCCCACCGTGTGGCGCTGGTATGCCATCGGTACGTCTGCCAGCCGAGCATAGTCTAGGATCCCATGGGCAATGCCCTCGAGATTCTGGATCAACTCCTCTCCTCCGGTGCCCTCTCCCTAAACATCAGGGGCGAGTTGTGTCCTCCGGGAGATTGGAGACATCCCAACTGGTCTCTCAGGTCCCACATCTGCATGCATATATGGAATGTGTTAGGACGAATGTGTATTAACAAAAAAAACATAAAACATAAA
Organism: Pinus albicaulis; assembly: GCA_034641835.2. NCBI lineage: Eukaryota > Viridiplantae > Streptophyta > Pinopsida > Pinales > Pinaceae > Pinus > Pinus albicaulis. The sequence goes on along the minus strand of CM076574.1, from coordinate 1,284,351,457 downwards.
ATCAAAAACATGAGGTCTTACTCAACTCCTCGTCCCAGTCATCTCCTTCTGGCAGTGGGAGATCTGGGTCCCCGGTAAAGTCAGTTCCTGCATAGGGCCAGTCTTCCACGACAATCAGCTGGCGCCGTAACCACCTAAAGAATTCCGGCCTCCAGGACATCTGTTGGCCGCCTCCAGCTCTGGGCATCAATGCTGCCCAGCGAGCCATTCTCTGCTCTCGTGGTATCGGATCTGCCACCGCGGCCCCTTGGCCCTGGAAGATTGGTAAGCGTTCCAGAATGAACGATACCAGAATGGAACCATAACCGAACTGTTTCAGTTTACCCTGTTTGCATTTTGTGAGCTGCCTTTTCATATTGATTGTTAGTGCTGTTGCCCAGTCGAACAGCAGGGGACTCATGCATTCTGAGGCCAAGAGGAGTTGGGCCTTTGTGGCCTCGTGCGGTGCCTGCGATCCTGCAGCCCGCGTGATGGTATGGAGAACCACTCTCAATGCCAGATCAGGAATAGTGTGGATATCCACTTTCTTGCTGCCTGATCCCGTTTGTGCTCCTTGGCACACTCGTGCCATCACTTCTTCCATCTTCTCCCCAGATGGTCTGCTTCCAGTCAAGACAGGAATCGGACCTCTGCAGGACAATCCAGTGATAAAATAAACATCGGAAACCTCCAGCTCTAATACCTGGTCTCGTAATCTGAACACCTGTTCATGTTCATCCCAGATACTGATTAAATACTGGAGGAGCTCGGGCTGAGCTCGTAAACACGGTGTGAGGAAGAACTTTTTCAGCCCACAGTTTCGAAGGGCATTCATGCAAGCTTGACTTTGCATGGCTTGTTCATCCTCTTCTCCATGCTCTCGTTCTTTCCATTCAATTGCCATTTTGATTGATTACCTGCATTCATATGGCCATGAACCCTTAGTTAGATCTCTGATGAGTCTCAAATTCCATGCAATTTGGTCTAAATGTCGAAATTTTAGGCGTATTTTTAGGTTCGGCCGCTGGCGCGGCTGTTTTGTGAACAGTTGCGCCACGTGGCGCGGGCCCTTTGTATAAAAGAGTCCATTGGTGCGGGTCCGTGCCCCATACCCGCGCCAATGAGCGCGGCCCTAAATTTTCAAAAGAGGCTCTAGAGAACTGATTTACAGGGTAAAACTATTAAAAATTGGATGAAAATGAAGAGCAAGGGAGCGCCTCTTACCTGTAGCAGACGAGAAGCTGAATAGTCAACTGGATTTGTCGCAATCACCGTCAGAAGTTTCTGCTCCAAATGGACCACTGTTGCTTTTTACCAAGGTAAATAGTAAATGTAATTTTATTTTTACCAATTTGACATATTTATAACTTTTTGACATAAAATGAGTTGTAAAAGTCATTTTTATCGAATATTTTTATATATATTATGTCGAAAATGGGTTTTACGCTTGCTTGGTATGTGCAGCAGCAGGTTTTTACGACTTTAACGATGGAAACAAGTTGTATTTTATACTTTTTCGGACTCGGTAAATACACGAAAAAGTCACTTTGGAGTCATCTTTCAGCTCTTTTCTGACTCTCTAAACATGAAAATATTGCCGAGGCCCTTGTCGTTTCGATCTCATTAAAATGGACACGAATCGACATCTACCCAGTATACGTTTACCCCTTTTTCGGGCTGGGATGGATTGATTACGAAAAAGGAATACCCTAGCCTATCGCGACTAGGAGGTTTTCCCGGATATTGTTTTCTACCTTTTCGGATATGGGGAACTATTTACGAAAAGGGACCTGTGGAGTTTTCTTTTCCGCTGTCTTTTCAAACTCTCTAAACATGAAAAGACGCCGAGTTCTTCCTTTGTCGGACTCGTTAAACCCTGATGACATTGGATTCCGTCGAAATGACGTTCTCCGAGTTTCTCCTTCCTAGGACTCGTTAAATGCACTAGGATGGATTCGCCCGAAGGGCGGACTTATATCACAAGCATATGCTATCCCCTTCAAGCTTGTTATCAAAAATAATTGGGGTGCTCGCCAGAAATGGTGGGGGAAAAATGGAACCATCGTCGTTGTCGTCGGCAGTATGTCGCTCTTGAACATGGCACTTGTCTGCATTCGTGTCGGGTTGGGGACATCTCATCTCGTTTCTTCACTTTGCCTCCGTGGGTTTGGATAATCCCTTTTGACCTCTCATCTGCTCATTGCCTCGTCGCCATGACCTCTGATCCGTTGATGTCAAATACTGCCAAGTCCACTGTCGTGCCGTTTATATGTTCAAGAGAAGTTGGCCTCTGCAAATATCAACCTTCCTCTGTTTCTCATACGATCCTAATTCACAACAAAACATCATGTTCCTCTGTCTCGTGTCGATGATGTGGGAAACATTATGGCCCACCTTCGATCAAGGTCACTTCCTGTCGACTTCAGCTCATTATCCAGGAAGCTGATCTAGAGACTCCTTTATGGTACCTTGGAGCATGCATGCCTCAATGGCAGGTTCGTCGCATTCGACGTGAGGTTTTCATCATTGGCCTCCGATCGAGTGATTCTGCGGGTGTTCGACGCCAACTCATTTATTCACACGCCGTAGATTGTACCTGTAGTACCTTGAGGACCACTGTCATTATTGGTGGTTTCTCTCGCGTCTGTTAACGGCTTTCATCATTGGCTGGTAATCAGACGATGTTCTTGCATGTTCGACTTCAGCTCACATATTCGCATGCTTGAACTTGTACTTTGTTTGGGTCGAGATGGAGCGCAAGACCCTGGATTGTGTCTGTTGTAATCCAGGCTGCGATTGTGGATTATTATCGTTATGTACATGACTCACTGATTGGATGGATGCGACCATACCTGAGTCTATTTATTTGATCCTAGCTGGATGGCTGCGCCCATACCCTGGATCCGGATTATAGCATACTCTGTTTTGGATGGCTGCGCCCATGCCACATATACATCATGTACTTGAGATATCAATTGTATTTTCTGCGCAGGTTTTCCGACGGCGGGGCTTCAGTTGAACATGTTCTCGTAAAGTATTTCACCCCTCTCTCTCTCGGGCCTCATACTTTAGGGGGCATCTGTTACACAGTAATTTGTCACCGTCCCTACCATTCCCCGTCCCGCACAATGGAGGACCCATTTTGTGACCTGTGAACATTGTCATGCCTTGAAAACATCATCAATGCATTCCTTTAAGCATGAGCTTTATTTTCCCTTGAGACATCTCCTTGCAAAAATCATGAAAAACATCCCTTTTGGCATTGGCGCGGGCAGTCAGTTCAGTACTCACGCCAATGGGGAAAATCCTGCAAAGAGGTCGCGCCAACTGGCGCTCTGTCACAGAGCAGTAGTCGCGCCACCCAATTTAGGGACTGTTTTTTAAATAAAGATGGCGGAAGTTGAGTTCCAACAAACTCAGAAACCATTGCCTATCTTGAGTTGGGAGGTTTGGCTGCAGAAGTTCTATGGAAGGGAAGTGGTTTGCCACCTCCCATGGAACCTTCCTTGTTGATAGGGCCAATCCCACAATAATAGGGATCCCAACTCCCTCCTTCCCCATCTATAAAAGCCTGCTCAATTCCATGGCAAGCTGGTCTTGAAGTGCCTAAGATTTGAATCTCCAAATTCCCAAGAGCCTTTGTGCTGTAAGAGCCCTCTTCCTTCCCTTAAGGCCGACTCAAGTAAGGAGACTATTGTCGAGAGACTCAGGAGAGGTTTGCCCTTTCCCTGGTGAGCTTTGCGAGACGTGAACGACTGGAGACCCATCCGAAGGAGAACACGACGTCAGAACATTGGTTGTAATATTTCTTCGATTGTTATTTAATGAATGATTACGATTATGGTTCCACTCTGTTTTCGATTATGTTAATATGAGTAATATCCTTTCTGACTGATATTTAGTTACGTATGCCGGATTTTATGCTTGTATCTGTTTGTTTCTTGCATGTGCAGGTGTCCATCCGCGGAGATCGTGGGAGGATCGTGATCTGCCGAGGCTGAGGAACGGGAACGCTTTCTTCTTCAGATCATAGCATTGGATTCCAGGTAGGCTTCCATCTTTAGTCTTTTCATTCGTAACTAGGAGCTTGCGTCGTAACATTTTTTATTGTTGCTAGACCCCTGCTGGGCTAGTAGGGATCGCCTCTGTCCGCAGAGGGGATTTACCTCCTCAACACCTTGCATGCATCCTCAACCTCAATAGCATACAGGTTCTTGACTCTTGAACTGATATGCTTCACCTGTCCCGTAGCTATGTGTTTAAGGAAAATTTTCCTTTTCTAAACATCACCTCATAACCACAGTCTTCCAATACCGCATGGAGACAAGATTATTCCTTAGGCCTAGAACATATGAAACATCTGCTAGTCTGAGAGGGGAGCCAAACTCCCTCTGAAAGGTAACTGTACCTATGTTGGTCACGCTATACCTCCCGTCATCTCCAAACTCTATGTTCTGCTGGAGGTCCTTCTCCTACAAGTCATTGAAGAGATTTATATTTCCCGTCATATGGAACGAGGCATCGTTGTTTAGATACCACATGCATCCAATTACATTGTTGGTCATGCATGCAACGAGAGTAAAATCAAGCTCGAACTGTGAAGCCAATGTTTCACCAGCTACAACTACAAGCTCCTTCTTGTTTGCCTTCTTCAGTGGACAATTTGAAGCATAGTGCCCATGATCATGACAGTGAAAATATATAAACTTGGATAAGTCTCTATTGCCCTCTTCTCCTTGGGACTTCTTTCCCCTGGATTTCTTTTGTTTTCCCACTAATGCACAATCTTCTTCTTTGTTGGTGCTGGAGGTCCCGTCTCTAGGGCTCTGCCTTATCTCTTCTATTACCAAATCCGACCATAGTCGCTCCCAATCTGGTAACTACTCCCTCCCATTCACAGGGTCATGGTAACTATGCCAACTCTTGGGAAGGCCTAGAAGTGCTGGGCTCACCAAGTCATCATCGGCTACGGTCACACCAACGCTTCCAAGCTCATCTCGACATTGAGTGAACTTCACCAAGTATGTTGGTACCGTCTCACCTTCCTCCTTCTTGATCTTTCTGAGCTTGTACTTCAACACCAACTTCCTTTGGTCGCTGTTGTTCTGAAACATATCTGTCAAGGCCTTCCGCATAAAATATGGAGTTTCCTTTCTATGGAGACTCGAGACAATATGATCTCAAACTCCCTCCAACAAGATCCTCCTCGGCTTTGCTACCTTCTTCTGCCATGCATCAAGAAGTTGGGCATCTGTTGTTGCGGGCTTGGGAATATTATTATCTATGAATTCGTTCAACCCATTATCCTCCAACACTGCCTCCATCATGTTCTTCCATGCAATATAATTCGAACTACCCTCAAGTGCATATTCGAGTCTCAAGCCATTGAAAGACATCTTGATCCGCTTCTAGCTCCAAAGAAAGTATCTGCAAGTTCGAATATTGTTCAACAGAAACCTAATTTCTTCTCCACTATTTTAATTCCTGACACTCTGATACCATGTAGAAAATATCTAACACAACTATAATACCATGTAGAAATTATATCAATGGATTCAATCCGATCATGTAATGTACTAAAACAAGATACTGAATCCTTATACAATATTTGCGGAAGATCAAACACGATCGCTTAATTGCATGCAAGTAAGAGAAAGGAAATTATCAACCACACAACAAAATATGTTCTTGGGGAAAACACCTGCTCAAAACCCCTCTATTATATATTGTACATAGTCAAAGAATCATGAAACAATACAATGTTTTCTCACACCGAGAAAATCCTGCACTATCCTGACTGTCTCACCTTGATCCTGCACAAAACTGTCTAACAATTCTCAGGAAAAATTGACCAACACTTAGTCAATTCTCTGCGTCTCCTTAGCCCAGCCTTGCTCACACAATCCCTAGGAAATTAATCTCTATTAAATAGGATAATTAGCCTTCAGTGACTGCGCAACCCCTATGGAGCCTTCCTCTGACTTTATAACTGCACCAGGGCAATTTGCCAAAAATACAACTGATAGTTTGCTTATCCTTAACCTTTGTCTCAACTGGGTCTCCATCAGAATTGACATGCACACATCTATTAATAGTGAATCATCTGTTACTTGGTAGATCACTACTTGTGAATTAAATCTATTTTAATTCACTTGATATTCCACTAGCTCATCAATCAGTTGGAACTAGTTAAACTCATTTTAACTCATTTAATGTGAGTTAATTGATCTCACTCACACCACACTAGTGCTACAACTGCAACTGGACCTTGAAAACAATAGAATCACTCTACATTCCTATCCTTTGACCCTCAACTCGAAATTCTTGAGCTAACTAAGTCTATCACACTTAGTTCACTATTACAAGTTGCTATGAGATAATATATTATTTTTCCAATTTATTTAAAAATTGGTTGCACGCTAATTTGTCGCTAGGATCCCTCATGTGTGACCTGTGATCCCACACTAGTGTGTGCATTTTCTTGATTTTGTTTTTGGATGCCAATTTCACTGTTTCTTGTTGCAAATTTCAACAATGTGCCACATTGATATAATAAGGTGGAAAACCATGACATTTGATATCACCTCGGTTGTTTTTTTCCTTCTTTATGGTCAATAGATCTCAAAGTATATTTCAATTTTTTTTCTTGTCAATTTTTACAAATTTCATTTGTGAAGGATCTTAGGTTCAAGTTCTTATGCCTTGACCTTATTATTCCATACACGTTGAAATGACTAATAATTTTTTTAATTTAAAAGTTGTGTACTGACATTTCAAATTTCCTAACCATATTTTTGGACTTTGTTTATGTTTCCACTCAACTTTGCATTGTTTTTGCCTCGGTGCGTCCCTTGGAAACTTGACATCCACATTTTCTTCTTAGATATTTGTTGAATATTTCCTATAACTGCTTACCGAAAAATTTTAGTTGTTGTGTTGGTAGTAGTATATTTTCATATTGTTGTTCCCTATTTCTGCATCCCTATATTTTGATTTTTTTTACTAGCATTTATGCATCCATTATCTCAGTGTTATATAGGAATTGTAAAATTTCCAATGAATATTTACAATTTCATAAATATGTTCTTTTCAATTTTCGCGTTTTGTCTCTTGTTTCAACAGATACTTTCCTATGCCTATTTATTTTCCTTTGTAGGAGGAGCAATTTAGGCAAGTTCCAAACCATGAACGTTCCCTGAGTCAGGTGTTCATACATTGACAAATAGTGGGAATCACACATTGCATTATGTAAGGAATGATGGTTTGGTTGGATTAAAAAATGGCTAAGCATAATGCTGGTCATTATTAATATTTATTCCACTACACAAACTCTACTAATAGATGGATTTATTTTATTGAAATCATGTAAAATATGTATCTTCAAAGAGAAATGAGAAGTATCTTCAAAGAGTAGGAGTTTCTTGTAAGGAAAAAGTTATCCATATCATAGGTGCTAAAATTGTGCTTAGCATTTGGGATTTTGTTGGTAATCTTTCCAACTTTTTCTTTGATTTAATTGCATTAACACAAATCTTTTGCGGAATTAAAAACACAATCGCCAATCAGATGAAGTAAAGAAGAATCAAATCAAACCACAACACAGAGAATTTCCCGAGGAAAGCTTGCTGCTCAAAACCCCACTATCTTCTATTGTATATTCAACATGGATCATGAAACAATTACATACAAACTCTTCTCACAAGAGCCCTCCTGTACTCAGCTAATTGTCTCACATTGTCATACATAAAATGACCAATACTTAGCCAATTTACTGCCTCCAGACAACCTGCCTTGCTTATGCAATCCTTGATGAATGCAATCCCTAAAGAATACAATTTTTGGCCTTCCTTGACTGCGCGAGTATCATGGGCACTCCAATGGGTGTTTGGTTGCATGGGTGCAACCCAATAATCCTGCAACTGATAATCAAATTCCCTTTAACCTAGATCTCAACTAGGTCTCTACTGGATCTGACATGCATGCAACTAATAATAGTAAATCCTCAATTGCATTTGAGATTAGTGATTGTGAATCAATTAATATTTAATTCACTTGATCTCTCACTAGTGTATCAAGCAGTTACAACTAGCACAACTGAGTTTAACTCATTTAACTGAGTTAAACTAATTACAACCTACATTAACTAATGCACCACTGCACTTCAAACTCTGTTACAACTAGAATTACTCTGCATGCCTCACCTAACTACCTCTAATTCGAAATCCATGAGCTAACTGAGTTTATCACTCCTAGTTAACTATTACAAGTTATTTCTTAGACTAGTTTACATTTTATTGTCCTTATTAATTAAGGGATAACTAAAATAGACATGCACCAAAAATTAGCCCTGTGGGCCTCGCCCTAGTGTAGGTGATTAATGCACTAAGCGTGGGTGCTGAAATTTTCTTGTTGAATTTCAACAATTTATTATTGTGTATGTAATCTACAGGAGGTTGATTGCCCTATTTTTAGTATGTTTGTTCCTTTACTGAAAGCATTTCTCTTCTCAACAAAAAAGTGAGTTCTCTAGTATTTTCAATGGGCTTGTCTACCATTGTCTACATGATATAAATATGTTATTATATTTGCAAAAGGTATATGATAGATATCTCATATTTTAATATATTTTGCTTCATTATTGCCTTCCACATTTCCCCCAATCCTCACGTTCCGGTGCAATTACTAGTTATTAAGTGGATGATAGAGATTTATTCTTCATGGAATATTCTAGAATACTCTTAGTAGCATACAAAAACTAAAGGTTGAGATTTATCTCCAAAGTAGTTATGTTTTTTTTACCCTTTTAATTAAATTGATTAATTAAAAAGAATGTCATATGGACAAGTGCCACATGAAGTGAGCTATGGTTTATTAGCCATGTGGTATTAACGAGTCATAGTATTCGCCCATGGTATTGTAACAAAGTGGCATATTAAGAATCTTTATGGTAAACTGAGGGTAGATCTTCATGGTTAAGGTTTTGTTCCATGTTTTTTAAAATGTATATATGGTTAACTTATATATTATTTATTTATTAATCATAATAATAATAATTTAAAAAGTTTTTATTAAAAAATTATAATTTTAATAATGTGAGACGTAGCATTAGTAAGTGTTTTGATGTTTATTGTGAATTGATTTAATTTATATGGTTGATAAGAAGAGTTTAATAACATTTGCACACATGTTTTTTGTTTTTTGTTTTTTTTGATGATTAAATTGAAAAGTAAAAAGAGCATAATTATCTTTAAGATAAATTTTAATACTACCAAAAATATTTTTTGGACATGGTGTCAAGGTATGATTTATCAAATGTCTATTCTTTTTTCAATTTACTTTAGTCTTATTAATGTTGTCTCTATCATGATTTTTTTTTTTGCTTTGAGTTGGTTGTTTTTTTGTTGAGTCAAAATTGCTTTAAAAAGAAACTTTGTGGTGACTTTGAGAGCCAATTTGGTGGAAGTAGCTACTGAAGGATCTTATGCATCTCCATTTTTGTGTTTTCTTGGCCCTTTTTAATTTGGTATTAGACAAAACTCTGTTGGACCAGTCTCGAACAACTCGTAGGGGAGGCGTCACGCTGTGTCATTGAATTTTTTTTAGGGATTCCCTTGGTATAACTATTAATATCGTGATTGAAAGAGTGGGACAAATTTCCCAAGTAGGCAGTACTGGTGGAAGCATGTAGGAAGAGTTATATGCAATAAGTCAAGATCTCTTACTGGTCATGGATAGAATTTTGGAACTTCATCAAAGGCTTGAATGGATCAAAGATGAAATGGGCACCATAAGTACTCAATTAGATGAGCTATTGCAAAGAATTAATGGAGAAAACATACCTCCATTCTACCAACATAATCAAGAGGAGGTATAGCCTCTAGGAAGTACATTTGATCAATAAATAAACACTTAGCAAATTTTGCTATTGTTGGGCCAATTTTTTTATTTTTTATTTTTAGGAGACGATTATAGTTATTATACTAAATCAACCTGGTTTGAAGGCCATAACCCTTTACATCTTGAACAAAAACTTCTTCCACCACATTCAAAAGATTCCAAAAAGAACTGCAATTGATTTCTCCTTGTCTCCATACTTTAAGACTAACTTGTATTCTCTTATAAAAGCTCCAAAAAACTCCTAAGGTGGTTACATATTTTCATATCATATTCTAACTATAGAAAAGATCTAAGCTACAAAAAATTCACTCCAGTAGCATATTTCACTTCATTTCTAGTATTCTCAAGCCCTGTCTGGAAATGAGAAGAGAGCGAGCCTTCATTTTGCTCAATAAATACTGCCTCCTACAAATCTGGTGTCTCGTCGTCCTGCACCATGAAATCCTCAATCTTCAAAATGTGTCCCATTTGCCCAAAAATATGTTGAAATAGCCAAATTTCCCATCTTGAGATTCAACGTGTCCATTGACACCTACAACCTCTCCAAATTGGATTCGGTCAAATTGAACTTATGAGAGAGCAGGGAAAAATGAGCATGAGACTTGGTTAACACCATTTCTCCATGCCAAATTTTGATGGTGATCAAGATTTGAACAACATCATTTCTATCATCTTTAGGGTATAATTATTTTAAATTTTAATGTTTTGGTATGCGGTGTTAACCCCTGTGTTCAATCACTATGATGTTAAGATGGCCACATGAATTTAACATTGAATGGTGGAGATTAAAAGGGAACTCGACAATTGAACCTATCCCCACCATTCAATCTCGAAGATCCTTTCCAATTCCAAAATGTACCTACCTATTGACGTAATTATCACCATGATGCATATGTTTCGACTCTAAATTAAGGAGCATGTTTACATTGTATGGTAGAGACAAGAACCAAGTAATAAATATGATGTTATGGTAGTACAATGAAGGTTTATGCACTTTTCTTTAATCAATAGTCAAAGTTGATACATATTAACTTATGTCAATAAACATTGAACAATGAAAGTAATTAGACATGTTGAATAAAATTCATTGAGTGGCACTATAAGGATATACATTGAACAATTAAGGTAATGAGACCTATTGAATCAAATTCATTGATTTGTGTTACAAGGATTATAAGGTGATTTGAGATTTTAATACATGTTTTTTTGGTCAATGCTGATACGTATTGACTTATGCCAATAAACATTGAACAATTGAGGCCTTTATAATTTGAATAATGAAAGTTCTTGCAATGAAGGTAATGAGTCCTAGTGAATCAAATTCATTTTGCCATGCTATAAAGACTATAAGGTAATTTGGGGTTTGAATATAAGCCTTTTTAGTCAATGTTGATACATATTGTTATATATCAATATGCATTCAACAATGAATTCCTTTGCAGTGAAGGTAATGAAAATCCATTAGGTTGTGCTACAAGGATTATAAGGTGATTTGTGATTTAAATTAATCTGCCTTTTCAACTCTTCACCCTTGTTTTCTGCTTCTGCATGTCTTCTTTGATTTCAACAATATCTTCCTAACCATGTTGCCTTGCTAAATGTATACTCACTAGCTCCATTTTCCCATATGAATGATAATGTATTTCATGGTGGTTGTCTTCTCATATGTTAATGTTACAACTATTGACTTGGTTTTTGCTTAAATCCAAAATTCATACAAATTCAAAGGTTTTATAGCATTATCAAGGGTTTTTCCTTAAGCAAATTCAAGTAATTTGAGTGCATTTCACTATTTTTTGAATTATGTTTGCAAGTTTTCATAATCTTTCAGGGAAGTTGTGTAACAACTGCGAGTTAAAGTTCATGTAATAAAGTTAATAAAGAAAAAACAAGACCAAGGTCATGGGACATGTATTCCAAATTGAATGTTGGGCAAAATATCATAGTGGGAATCACTTGTTGTGCTTATGGCCAAGGGGAAATTGACAAAGGCAATGGCAAAGTCTTTGAAAAGACAAGAGGCATTAATTGGCACTTTATTTATCAAAATAAAGGAAAATAGGAGAAAAGGAAAGTGAAAGGTCACAAGTTGCATGTGAGGAGGAAATTGAAGGAAAATATAGGAAATTGAAGAAAATAGAGGCATCAAAGATAAAAAGGGTTTCGAGGATCAGTTCACATCTTTTTGTCAGTTCAGTTTTAGGATTAGTCTCAGAGAGGAGAAGAGCGTTGTTGGGCCTAAAAAATGCCCTGATTTTCACCATATAACATTACCATTTATAAATCATATTCCTACACTTTTTACCATATACATATCCATTTTTCCGTAAATCATGCCTAAAACCATCATTTTCATCTCATGGTTAAATATCATTGTTTTATTGTGTTTTTAATGTCTTAAGGATTATTTTTCAATGATTTACTAATGACGGTTTTTCTAAGTCCATTTGTCGCAGGGTTCCATTGCTGAAATTCTCCACAAGTCATTTAAACTAGTTGTTGCAAATAGAGTACGAAAATATCCAATTTGGAGCTTCGACATCTCGACACGCTTCCGGGGAAAACTAAGGAAGGTTATTGTCTAAAATTATGTTCTAACACCTTCCTATGAGTTGGATTGCACCCAGGTCACACATGTGGGTCTCTAGAAGAAAATCAACAACTCTGCTCAAAATCTGCACACTTTTTCAAATTGCTAAGTTTGACCTCGATTTTCGTGCAACTGGAGGTGAATATGGAAAACATGAGAAAATGGGTTTTTTACCAATATAACACATTATCTATAACCGAAATTGTTTCTCAAGATTCACTTTGTTTCAAAAGTTACACGCGGGTCTTTAAGGCAGCTTCATAACAAAACATTATTTTTTTAGAATTCTAGAATCTTGCAAAAAGAGTCAAACAACCAACTCAGGGCATGCTTTACGAGGAGATGGAATTGAATGAGACAAGAGTACATGAAAGAATCAAAATACAACCATGTGAGAGATCATTGTAGCATGTGGTTCCCCCACAAGGGAGAGACATCATCTAGAAAGATATTTGAACCAAAACTAGTAGAGAAACAAGATAACATAGCCAGCATAATAGCCAAAAAGTAGCACAAAAAGAAACGATGCGTCCATCTATAAAATATGAATGCGTCCATGGTCAACAACATGACCAGACTTGGAGTGGGAGAAATGCATATAAGCATCCTCCATTTTGCAGCCCCCGCTTGGACATAAAATCAACCTCAGTGTTTTGTTCGTGAAAGATGTGATGCATTGAAGCAAAATGGAATTGTTTTAAGAGATCTTCCGTCCTCCTGCGCCAGTATCTGAGATGTGGAGGGTCAAAAAGTGCGGAGCCCCTGAAAGCCAACACAATAGTCTGTGAGTCTCCATAGATATATAAATGACCTAAAGCCAATTTCCTAGCAAACCATAACAATCCCCATAGCGCCAACAGTTCTGCCCTGGTGTTTGTACCATCTCCCTCTCCCCAATATAAAATATATTTGTCACTTAAGTCCTTGTAAAGTATATCACCACATCCACAAATTCCATCTTACACTTACAACTCTTGAATTTCCTCTATATACTCCATCAAGCAAAAAAAATGGAATTTTGAAGTTCTTGCTCATTTACTTAACCTTTCATGATAAACATACACAAAACTTGCAAATGCTTAAATTGGAATTTTGGATTGATAGTGAAAATTACTCTAACCAAGCTTTCTCATCGAAATTCAATCTTTGTTGAACAAAATTTTTCTTCACCTCTTGGACGATGGAATTTCCCTTTTGGTCGGCCTTTGCCACTATTTTCTAGCTTACTCTTCCGAAAAATGGCCCAAAAATTTGTGAAGTGAAGACTATCCACCTAATAAATATGGAAATTAGGACACCCAAAAATTTGTGAACTTAGGACTATCCACCTAATAAATATGGAAATTAAGGATGCCCCAAATATTTGTGAAATAAGGACTAACCACCTAATAAATATGGTATTTAAAGGAGATCACCTTTCTAAAGGTTTATTTGACGTTGGGCCACGCCTTGAGAACCCTTCAAATTTGATCAACCGCGTGAAGGGAATATTCTATTTTCTATTTTTATTTATTTACGCGTGAAGGGAATATGTTTTTTATTTATTCGATTGTTACGACGGCGACACTGGCATTTTCCTGAATAAGATCTGGAAATGACAGTTGTGACGTTAAGGAATATTCCAGCAGTGTTTTGACGGAAGGGAATATTCGCGCTCCGTCAAACTCCCACGTTACGTACGAAGCGAAGTACTGTGGTTAAAGAAAGGCCGAGGACATTGCGGTGCGGATTTGAAAAAGGTATTAAAAACAATTGAGGGCAAGTTTTGGAATGATCGTCTGACCAGATCCTCGCATTCGGGCACATCGCACATACAGATTCGTCGCGTTTAGCTGGCGAATTCCACGAATTTCTATCAATTGTGCTTGAATTCGAGCCTTCTGGTCTAGGAATTCCTTATTGACGGCCTTGAAATTACATTTTCTAAGCTGTGGGGTTTGATTTGGCCAATTTCAGAGAGCATTTACATTTAGGCATTCGACAAGCTGCGTGTTGTTTGATTTGGCCAATTTCAGAGACCATTCGACCAAGCAGTTTAGAGCGGTTTTTAGCCTTTTTAAATCGAGAGACAAAAGAGCATGAAAAATTCAGCCATTCTGAAATCAGCCTATCTTTGAACCAGCCAGCGGCGAGCTTTCTCGAATTCGACTCTCCAGTTCGAATTTAGGGTAATTCAACACATTTATTTTGTTCATATTTCAATTTCCGCTGTTTACAACGCCGCATCGAGATATCTTTGTTATTTGGAATTCACTGAAGTTGCTGCCGTTGCGAGAAGCGCTGTGTCTGCTTTGGCAGTGCAAGGCCGGGCGACGACGCCCTATTAAAAATGAGCAGTTCAGTGGTCGGTCCTGTTCGCGAATCCGCTCAGGATGTCAATGTGTCAGGTAAGATATGTGAATCCAGATCAATTGTGCCGGTTTAGATTGAGGAACTAATTCTGCTTTAAAATTTCATGCAATCAATTTCTTGCTTTTTCACATATCGTGATTTATTTATTTGTAGCTCGTCTTCAAGAAACCCTGCGACACAATTGTTAAATAGTAGGAGACATACAATCCTGAATAGGGCAAGAGAGTTTAAAGCTTTAATTGAGGCAAATTATGGAACAGCTTGCGCTCGTTGCGCGGTGAATCTGGCCTGCAAATATTTTAATAAAACAAGAATACGCTCAAATCAAGAATTCGCTCAGGATATGCAAATTTATACAGAATTTTTTTTGTTCCTTACTGCATTACTTAAATCAACCCTTTAGAGGAAGCTTTCGGATTGAATTTAAATAAATTTGTTAAAAGTTAGACAGTAATTTCTATATTTTCTACACTATTTAAATCCTAGGAAGGTTTTCCCTTGAATTTAAATAAATTTGGTAAAATATTGCAAGATAATTTTGATATACAGAAGATACAAATGGCCTTCTGGTGGAATTGACGCAAAATTTCTTACCTTGTGATGTATTCTCGATGAAGTGTATATGTTCTCTCCAATAATTTATAGTTCCATGTCTAACTTGCAAAAGCTTTCTCAGTGCTTTTTCTTCAAGGAAACACTACAAGTAAAAGATGGTTTTTGTTTCGCATCGGTTATTATGTCAAACAAAATATTAGATGCATTCGATATCACATTTTCGAAGCTCTCTCAAACATATGCTCTGTTTGGAATTTGCCATTGTGAAGAAGATTTTTGTCTACACATGGTTCTTCTTTAAAACTTTGGGCCGTGTTTGATTTATGATTCAGCTCTCGTTTAACTGTCGCAGGCCAATTGGATGGAAACCAGGTCAACAGGAATCCACGAAGTGAGAGATCTGGCAAAGGTAGCGGATTTACTGAATGGATTTTCGGCGTTTAACATTATTTTGCAGGAATTGTTATATTCTACTGTATTTTTGTTTGTTTTATTTCTGATGTTCGTTTGGGTCTGACCCCCTAAGATCTCCCTTCCCTTTCAAAGCTTCTTTTCAATGCTCAGAAAGTTTGTCCGCCCTGGGTTATTAGTTTACCATCAAATTAAAATGAAAAATTAGAATGTTCTGCATGGAAGTTCTCGAGTTCCTTTTGATCTTTGTGAGTCAACACCTCTTGGAGAGATTTGCAGTTGTTATTTTGTTGATCATTTTAGAGGACCTTTTCTTTGGGTTATTGTGGTTTTTTTTTACGGACGGATTTAAATTATCATCTATGACTTGTTTAACTGAATTCACGTTTATGTCCATTGACTGGTTTTTGGTTTCTTTCGTTTTTGGTTTGGTTTAATTTGGCCTAATTACTCAAACACGCAGCCAAGGTGAATCGCATGGTGAGCTCCATATGTGCAAATTTCCCACAGAGTGTACCGCTAGGGTCACCCTCCACGGGATTTGAACACTGGTGTACGGGAACTGAACTCCATGCAGAACCGTGCGTGCTACCCAAGAGTTTGTTCCAATGTTCACATTGTTGTTTCTGGTTTTCCCTCCTATTATTTATGCCTAGTTCTGGTTTTCCATCCTACCGTATTTCGTGTAATGTGTTTTCTCACTGTGTACTTTTGAACATAACTTTGTATTTTGATAATATGCTTCCCTCATTGCGTCTAAATGCAAATGACATTGAATATTTTCGATGATCAGAACAGTCAAAAATAATATAATGAACTCGAGAATGTCATAATGATAGGGCGGAGAAGGAGGGCAGCTGCGGATCAGCGGCGGATTGATCAACAAAGGTGGGGCCAGTACATTACTGATGAAGAGGATGAATGTGCTACGGGAATGGCCCCAAGATCTGGTAACAGGAGGCGTGCTCGCAGAAATAACCGAAACAATCCCAACTCTTCTCATCATTTAGAAGACTACTACCAGGATGAACTTGCATTCCGTTCAAATCAGCCGAGAAATGAAAACTGCGATGATTTTGATCTTGAAATGGCATTATGTAAGCTGCTTCCCTGGGGTTGAATTGTTGCCAGCAAGTTTCATAGAATAATGGATTCTCGTGATTTAACTTTTCCATTCAGTTAGCATTCATTAACTGATGCATTTCTTAAAGCTTGTTTTCTCTTATTGATTCCCAACTTATTAAGTAGAACTATGACCAATTTAATTATTGCATGTTTCAGCCCTTTCATTATCATTGGCAGATCCTCCTCCATACTCGGGGGGCATTGAATATAGCAACCAAGGCACTGTTGACATGTCATATGAGGTATGCCTCTAATAACTAGATATTTGCCTGAAAGGAGATATATTTGTCTTCAGATTTTGTCATCATTTGCCTTTCCCTTATTCTTGTTTTGGTAATATTTACATATTTCTAAGATTCAAGTCTCTGCACTTTGCAGGAGGAAAAATGTATTATGCTGTACTATGCACCTTATTCTTAATAATTATTGGGGAAAATAAATTTTATGGCATTAGTGGAGTAAACACTGCCCCTCTTAGGGGATTGAAGAGCTTTCCCCCTTGTGGAACAAGGATAAGCATGAAGGTACGGTGAGAATATGGGTTGCCTAATAAAGCATGGAATTGCATGTGAGGCTTGAGCCATGAGCTTTGCTATCTCAAAATCAAAATCAAAATTTCCTTCAAATGGCAACAAATTCTGTTCCTTAGTAGTGTGTGTGTCCTAAGTCCTCAGGGGAGCAAGGGCAGCAAACGAACTTCTTTCTAAAGAACTGACAAAAGGTTTGATGCATCAGTGCTTCAACAGGGGATGTCCAAACATTCCTGTAAGCTGTGTCATGTTCAAGAGTTTCCTGGCAGATGTATAGGTAGGTCCATTTTGTGTTAGGCTCATGCTATATTCTATTAGCTGATTCTTATATTCGTTGGATAGAATATCCATGCTTCTTATTCGCTTCAATGCGATTCATACATCTTTCGAATGCGAGAGTGGAAGGCTTCGTTATGAGGACTTGGTGTGCATTAAGCGTATTTAATTCTTTTTCCAATTCTAGTACACAACAAAGGAAGTCCACATGCCTAAGGGGATAGCCACAAGGTTAGAAAAAATCGTGCATGACTTTATAACGTTAAGTGGATTTGGCTTCATTGGGCTTTTTAATTCTGAGAACCTTAGCGTTGTTTCTTGAATTGAAAAGATGCCAGGTCTGATGTCAGGTTCAATCACGGTGATCCATTTTAGGTAATGCGGACATCAGTTTATATTCTGTATTTGATATGAAATACTTCAAAATAATCCTTTTAATATTAATAAGGTGCTCTGTCCAGATGTCATGGATTTGGGCAGTTACAAGGTTCACCTCTTTCTATGCCCAACCTTTACTATAAGTGAAGTCTTGTACAGACATGATTAGAGTCTGTTCCTTGATATTTTACATACATGCCAGAGTTGCCATTAGACTTGTGTATCTGATTCTGTTTGATAGCTAGTTTGCAAAGTTTGGAAATTTGTTGAATACGGAAATAAATCAGGCCATCAACCTGGGCGATATATGTTCAAAACTGAGAATATTTCTGCATACAGAAGGATATGCATCAAATATTTGCACCATCAGCAGATCAACCAACATAATAAAATGATTTATGCTTTCATTGGAATGTGTATTTTTAAGAGACTAGCTGGAGTGAGTGTACACTGGTGGTAGCAAGGTTTAGGGAGTTCAGCAGGCTTTGTGTTACCAATTTGAGATCAAATTTTAATCTTACTGATAGTGGGGCCTGTTTTTGGGATTTTTACAGTCTCTTGTTCAGCTGGAAGACATCAAATGTGTGGCTCCAGCGAAAATAGTGAACTCTATGCCAATCTTAACTTTTGATGGAAATAAGTCTGAACAGGGATCGACAGATGAAATGGAGTAAGGGTTTATCTATTATCAGGTTCTCATGTCTTGTATTTAGGATACAATGCCTATCATTGTTCTTAACAACCTATGGAGATGATGTATTTTCTGTGATTTTGATAATCTATGTTTTGGAACGTTGTGTAGGAAATGTGCAATATGCCAGTGTGAATATGAATTTGGTGACCAGATCATCTCCTTACCATGCACCCACGGTTTCCATAACCCTTGTGGGGCAGAGTGGTTGCTAAATCACTCTAAGCTGTGCCCCATATGTAAGCACGACGTTATGGACCAGAAACCTGTGGATACTGAATTTATGGACCAGAAACATGTGGATACTGAATTTGGTCCCTGAGCTTCTGCAACTGAAAGTGGCAGAGAAAAGCAACACTGTACAGTTCCCTTTTTGTATAGAATTCAGTGGCTGATTTGTAAATATTACTGCAGTGGTCTTTCTTCATTAAAAACAAATTTATGGCCACAACTTTGTAAACATCTGTAAAATCTAATGAGAAATATTGTTGTAAAGTGTAGAACTGCCATCTTATTTATTCAGAATCAGCAAATCTATATTCTCATCAGAATATGCCTCCTTGTTACCAAATTTCAATATTTAAGAATCCGAGCCTTGCCAGAAGGTATCTTATTTCTGCGTCTTTTAGGGCAGATTTGAAGGACATGGTTTGTTGAACATGTTGTATATGCTCAATGCCCAATGCCCAATGCCCCACCTATCTTTTTGGGCAATAATACATATGAGTTTCACAAGATGAATATGAAAGGAAATTCCATGGAGGAGTTGGTTTGAAGCTGTCTATACTCGGTTTAGTTGTGCATAAATTTATTAGGCTGTGCTTAACTGCAATCTTCATTTTAACTGTTTTTAATAAAATTAATGTAAATTATTAATTGGGTTTAAATTTATTTGGCTGTGTTTAACTGCAGTCCTCATTTTATTAAGAGTAATTTTTGGAAGGAGAACTTATTATTATTTTTATTATATGTTCATTATGTTTCTCTTATTACTCCAACATAAATGACTCCTCGTTTATTCATTTTGGTGCAATGGTGTGTTGTATAGTGTTGTATTGAACATATTAATCTGGAGCATAATCAACACTGGAATGGTTGGTTTTCACTTACCGCCTTCGAATGGGGATCAAATATTCTATTTGATCAAATACTGGCAGTGCTAGCAAAGAGTTAATTTGGACAGCCTTTGAAGATTTACACATTATTGTGATAAATAAAACGAATGATGGAATTGGGATTATAAACAAATATTGCAATTATGTTCAAGTTTTAAAGCGTTTTTACTATTTTATTGGAATGCCTGCACAATGTTTAGCCCTCTATCGTGTGTTAAGCAACAAACAATAGAGCATATTGTGCAACATAGAGGAGATTATAAACAAATACTATGAAATATTACCTTATAAAGCGGTCTATTGTTATAGTGTTCCTGCCATATTGGGTAACAACAATAGTGAACATCATTTTGTAAGCTGTTGCTTTAATTTTGAACGCCTTGTTAGGCCGATAGGCCTTTTCTTTTGAATGAGACCACTTTTTCTTTTGTCAACATATGTTTTGTGCACACGACACCTGTTGCTGTTCATTCGTTTGTGCACATGACACCTGTTGCTGTTCATTCGTTTGTGCACACGACACCTATTGCAGTTCATTCGTGGGTAATGAACCCTGTTACAAATTCAATATATGAAACCATCGTGGGTAATGGAACGAGTGGGTAATGGAGAGTAATGGAACAGACTGGATAATGGAACGAGAGGTGTAGTTATGTAGAGAGTCTGAATTAATTCTCTCATTATTCTTCATGACCTCTGCGCCTGGTATTTCGACTCCCACGACGAACAACTTCCACAAATAATGCCTACTCTTTCTGGAAGGGCTTTTGTTTACTTCCGGTTTTATGTACTGTGCGGCGTGATCCACCCATTCCAATTTCTCTCCCACCTGCAGCTGGACACCATAGCCTTCTGCTCAACGGACAACACATGCTTCTGCTCAACGGACAACACAGGCTTCTGCTCAACGATATTCAGTTCGCCCATCAAACAACATGTATCTCTTGATTGGTAATTCCAATATTACAATTCATGCTGCAACCATGACCTCTGCAAGCCAATGTTATTACTAAGCTCATTCATTTTCTCAGAGGATAAAGAACCCTGAAACTCAGGGCTGTTTCCCACTGATGTTGACATTCATCTTAATTAGCTTCACTTTTGGTTCATTACCCTAGCTTCGCCGACCTCAATACTAAGCCGAATTGGTGTTTTCTTGTGCGTAATTTAAATCGTTTAATTCTCTCAACAACATCATTATGTCTTTGAAAACTATGTGAAATCTAATGAATTTATCAAAGAGACTACAAATGAGCATTCAATTTTTCAAACCGCTATAATTAAGATAAATGGAAATTTGTCTACCAAATCATTTGCCATCGTGGCTGAAATGGTAAAGAAATGAAACTCTGACAACAATATGATCCACAAATCAGAACCCTAAGTAGGCACTTCTAGGGTTTTATCTAATCGTTATTCCATTTACGATATAGCTCACACCAACATATTGTGCTGAAACAAACCCTAGGATTTTTCATCCTCTACGAGGCTATCTCTGAAGACATCTTTGCTATCGATGGGCATTTTCAATTTCACAAAACAATGCAACATACCTCCTTAAGACGATTTCTGGAATTCATAATCCTTTCATGAAAATCATCGCAGGTATGTGTCGATTGGTAATTTCATTCCCGGCATTCCAATTGCACTGGTAATTGCCCCATAGGTTAGTCCGCACAACACAGTAATTGATTCAAGGGATCACAAGAGAAAAACTACCCTATACAAGGGTTTACTATATACCTTACAAAGCAATCACAGGAGATGTCAGGATCTCCTCATCCCCATCTCTGAAAACTCTTATATGGAGAGAGCCTGGATCTCTTCTGCAAGCTTGTTGTACTCAGATGTTATGAAAGTATATTTCTGAAAATCTGGTTTTAAATGGCTTGTCCATAAAACTTTCAATTAACTGTAGGTAAATAAACAGGGAGAAGAATTAAATCTCCGTTGGGATAGTAATACACTCTATTACACTCTCTTAGGGACAATAACTCCTTGCATGATACGTTGGATTCCTCATTTTACAAATCTCAGCTGGGATAGTAATACACTCTATTACACTCTCTTAGGGACAATAACTCCTTGCATGATGCGTTGGATTCATCATTTTACAAATCTCAGCTGGGATAGTAATACACTCTATTACACCAATAAAGCTCGGCTTTAGACCAGTCATGGGAATTAAAAATAAAGAAAATGTTCAAAGTAAGTTGGCTACAAGGTGAAGATATACCACTCATCGGTGAGGTAGGCGGCTGGAGCGCACCCTGAGTGACTAGGGTTTCTGTCAGGCTTTGCAACGGAGAAGTCTGTCCCAACTTGCCCTCTGCAGGCCATTTTCGTGTACCTGAGCGACTGCCGTTCACAGCCACATGAATCCCTGTAATGGCGTCCCCTTTTTTTTTTGGGGGGATTTCAACGCCTCCCCCATCAGGTTCTGGCGCGAAGTCGGCATCAGAAACGACAAAGAACTCCATCCTTGTTCAACCTGACAATGATGAAATGCAAGATACCCCGACGCAAGAACCACAAAAAGCTTCACAAGATATGACAGGAAAGCCCAACGATGTACAGGGAGACACTGCAGTGCACAAGGATACTCCCACAGTGACATCCACAACCTGTAAGCCCATAGCAGCAAAACGGCCCAAATTGAACTACCAGTCATAGGATAAATGGTCAAATCCAGTATATGAAGGACCATGCCCTCATAGGTAAATTCATCGGCTTCTGGCTGATTGAAAAAGCTCTTCAGGGGTGGATAACAGCAAATGGAAACCTAAAGGACATGTTACCTTGCAGCTAGGCCCAAAATGATTCTTCATGATGGTCTTCATCTATATTGAAGATTGCAACAGAGTCCTAGACGACGACCCTTACTTTTTCAACTCAGTTGGACTGTATTTACAGGACTAGGTGGAAAGATTTAACCTAGACAAGGAGGACTTCAGCGGAGCACCTGTGTGGATCCGGATGTATTCCCTTCTGTTGGAATACTGGGATGAAGAATCGCTGAAGGACATAGGAAACGGCCTGGGCGAGTTCATCAAGATAGCTGAAGAAACAAAGCTCCGAAGATATACTTCATATACTTCATATGCGCCTCGACAAAGCTCTCTCGGATTTGGTAAGTCTTTATCATGATGACTTTGAATGGATCCAACCTTTAGATTATGAACATGTACCTTTCAGATGCCGAAAATGTCATGTCCATGGACATCTATTCCGTGACTGCCCTTTAAATGCTAAGCCTCAGAATACTGATGTCTCATATAAACCTGACCTTGAAGGATTCACCAAAGTTACCAATAGAAAAAGGACTCATAAAAAGCCTGCCTCTCGAAAAAAAACCTTCCAAGATACCTCCTCCATCCCTTCCACTAGCGTTAGCTTTGATGCACTAGCCAAGGAAAACGAGACTATCCCTGATGTAAAGCAGCGAGATGCTTCCCCTTCCAAGCCGTCCCAAACTCCCCCATCCTTTGGCTCTATCCCGACTCCCTTGCCTCTAGTTGATACCCATACCACTCTGGCTATGACTCATATGGATCCCGAGTGGAAACCAAATGGAATGGATATTGATTGCGTTCTTCACCAGCTTCACCACTCAAACGACATCATGGAAGGAAGCAGCCAAGCTCAAAATATGGAGGAGCCTGAAAGCATTGACTTAAGAGGACTTGACATTTTTAGTCTTGAGCAAGCCTGCAGAAAGAAAGAATTCGATAAAATTCCAGAAAACCAGGTAGACAACCTGGAGGTCATCATCTCTAGAGTGTTTCAACAGCGCCAACTAGGGATACAACTGGGGAGTCAATGGGATGGCGCACAATTTCCCAAAGACTCCAAGAAGCGCGAAAGAAAGACAAATCTGCAAAGAACCATCATCATTGGCAAGATCCTGGTGGAGTCAGGAAGACATTCCAAGTTGACAAAGTACTACAAACCCCTCCCAAATAGCGAATCATGAAGCTCACCTCATGGAATTTAAGAGGGCTAAACAGTCCCGGAAAATTTAGAATGATTAAAAACATGATAAAGCAAGAGAAACCACAAATCTTTTTCACGCAAGAAACAAAATGTAACAACACTACTCTTGGAAACATACTCTCGAAAGCTTGGCCAGGATGTCACTCCGTAGCAGTGGATGCCTCTGGTGCCTCTGGAGGGTTAGCTATAGCATGGAATATGCAGGCTATCATGCTCACAGATTTTCATGCATCCCATCATATCATTCAGGCTACATTCCACATAATAGGAACTAATATTCATGGACATCTTACAAATGTCTATTCCCCTCAGGACGCTGGTAGTAAGACTGCTCTACTCCACACTATAGCAGAGCTCAACTCCAACAGACTCCATCCACTATGGATCACAGGTGGCGACTTCAATATGATAACCAAACTCGAAGAAAAGCAGGGGGGAAGAGCCAAACTGGAGAATGAAAGTAGCCACTTCAAGGATTTCATACAAAACAATTGGTTAATTGATATGCAGTTCAGCAACGAAATTTACACATGGAGCAATCGCAGAGCAGGGAGGCAGCGAATAGCTTCCAAATTAGACCGCTTTCTAATCTTTGATAATGTCATACATTTTGGAGGGGATATCTCTGCCTCAATTCTGCCCCTTTCCGGTTCGGATCATTGGCCTATAACTCCTCAATGGCAAAGATCGGGCAATTCTACACATCGACCATTCCGTTTCAAAGTTTTTTGGCTCACTCACCCTTCTTTCAACGACTTGGTTCGTACGATTTGGAAGGACTTCTCCCCCCCAGAAGGATAAAAAATGTTTCAATTCCAACAGAAACTCAAATTTCTTAAAATGCACATCAAAAGATGGAATCACTCCCCATTTGGAAACATCTTTCAGGCTCAGAGTGATTTAAACCAAGAAATGATGACTCTCTAGCAAAATATCATCAATGACGGCAGATCAGAGGAGACAATGGAACAAGAGAGGCGGATTCCAAATCAATTGGAGGATAGAAGAAAGCAGGAGGAAATCCTCTGGAAGCAAAAATCCAGAGTCAGATGGCTAAAAGAGGGTGAGCGAAACACAATTCTTTCACAGAACTACTATTCAAAGACGCATGCATAACACCATCTCTCACATCCAGAATCAACAGGGGGAAAGGGTGGAGGATCATGCAGAGATTGAAGCGGAGCTTATCAATCATTTCCAGATGGTTCACCAGGAACCCCAAATCGACAGACAGCCAGCTGTAAAAAAACTCACTCAAAATATTCAGAATTATTACGGAGGAACATAACCAACTGCTCCTAAGGCCAGTTACTCCTCAAGAAGTAGATAAGGCTATGAAACAGCTCAAGGAAGGTAAGGCTCTTGGTCCGGATGGTTTCACTACCACCTTCTTTCACAATTTCTGGGACCTCATCAAAGAGGAAGTATGGCAGGTGGTGGAAGAATCAAGAACCCTTCATTGGCTGTTTCCATCTTTAAATTCGACTTTCATCGCCCTAATTCCTAAAGAAGAGCACTCTAGCACGCCGGACAAATTCCGCCCAATTGCCTTATGCAATGTCATTTAAAGAGTCATATCCAAAGTCATAGCTTCTTGGCTGAAACCACTTCTTCCCCTGCTCATATCGCCAGAACAATCAGGTTACGTGGAAGGCAGACAAATTCTGGATGGTATAATCCTCACTCATGAAGTTATACACTCCCTCAAGCACTCCAAAAAGGCAGGTATGCTACTTAAAATAGACCTATCTAAAGCTTTTGACAAGTTAAGCTGGACTTATATTCAAAAAATGCTGGCAGCCTATGGCTTTTCCCCCCCTTGGGTCCGTTGGGTAATGAGTCTAGTTTCTTCCACTTTATTCTCCATCCTCATCAATGGCATTCCCTCTCGAACATTCAGCCCCTCTCGAGGTATCAGGCAAGGAGATCCCCTCTCACCTTTTCTTTTTGTGTTAATGGCGGAAGGATTAGGACTTCATATCAAGCAAACTCTTCATTCTCAGCAACTTAGAGGTATCTCAATCCATAATTCTCCAACTATTACCCACCAACAATTTGTAAATGATAACATGTTATTTGGGCATCCTTCTGTGCAAGAAGCATTAACGTACAAATCGCTTCTTGATGATTTCTATGAGGCTTCTGGGGCCAGCATTAACACTGCTAAATCCCAAATCTTCTTCTTTCATACTCCACCTATTAGTGACCTATAAATATAGGATTCATAATTTTGACTTGACTGATAGTAATTTTGTAAATCTGTGCATACTTTGCCTTCTGCAAGTTGTATTCACATATCTTGTAAAAAATAGAAAAAATAAAATAAAAAGAGGGTAAAAAGTCCTAAAAGAACAATCAAAGGACTTAGAAAAAATAATAGACCCCAAAAGAAAAAGATGAATAAAACATGAAAGTGTGCAAGTATAAATGCCACTACTTTTACCTTTTGCAGTTGATTATGGCAGAGTGTCAATAAATGCCATAATCTGTGATGAGTTGAACAATTTAATCTTGACTTGTCACTTTTCAATTTCAAATGTTTTAGATAGAGAATAAAGAATTGTCATACAGTTTAATCATGACAAGTCGGTAGTTAGATAGAAAAATTAGTGAATCCAACAGTTTAATCTGGATTCCTGTATGAAATAAGTGTAGAATTAGATAGTTTTATTGCTTTCAGAAAGAATAAATGTTGTAAAGGTTGCTAGCACAAATGCACCTAATCAAAATGGAAGAAAAAATGTTAGCAGTAAAAAATGGGTAGGTAGAAGAAGGTGAGAAGCATCATTGTAAATATTATTCACCAGGGCTGCAAATAACTAACTTCTCTTCCCCATAGCCATCTATCATTTTAAACTATCAGTGAGAAAGGCTCAAGGCATTTCCTTGACTTTTGTTGGGACCGGACCCAAGGCTCTATGGCTGATCAGTGGAAAGTGTTAAATGTCTATCTTAATTCCTAAAATCACATCATTTTCCATTCATGCATTCATTTCCTTGAAGATTATAAGTAAAAACTTCATTTTTACTTAAAAGATATTCTAATCCTCATTGATTAACTTCTCACATCATTTGAAAGCATAAAACCCTCAAAATCACATTTTATCCTAAGTTTAAGTGATGAAGTTATTATAATACAAATGTGTTTTTAATCTTCACTTTCTTAGTTATATTATGTATTTTGAGTTTCCATTTTCCCTTGTCATATTAACTTTAACTTATTTAATAACTCCCTATAGAATAACCTTTTCCTATATTATATAATTCCCTTTTATAAAATAACCCCAAAAACCCATTAATATAACTTTAGCCAAAATTAGTTATTCCCACATGTGTAAATAAAACACACATTATACCCCTTTTGGCTAAATATATCATTATATAATAATCCTGCCCTCTACGGTTGTTAAATCAACTTGATTTGATTAACTATATAATAAAAATAATATATGAAAAATGATTAAACATGTTTTTATATATGTTTAAAACAAAAAAAATAATACTCGAAGTTTAATTTAAACTAAACTTCATAATAAACCCATTTCCTTCTTTATATTCCTTTCCCTGACTCATCTAAGCCAAGGTTAAACCCTAATCTATCTTTTTTTCCCGAAATATATCCCCTTATTGTAGTATTTAACTTTGGGTAAAGTCCCTTTTTCACCCCTCCCAAACACTTTTTCATATAAATAATGCTTTTGTATATATAAATTTTAACAAAATCCTCTGAGCTATCGGGTCTAATCTCAGTTGTTAGATCCTTATTAACCTTTTTGATCCGACGTTTCTCATAAAACGCGATAATCCTATCTCCATGCTCTTTCATTCCATATCGCGTAGCATTATAGCCATCCGATCCTCAATGAATTTTTAAATCCAACGGATCATATGCAATCCGATAACTCATTATTCCTGTCCCCACCATCCTTATCGCACTTAATGTCCATCGTAGATCTCCACTCACCAGATCCTACGACCACTATTCAAAGCCCAGGCCCCACTGCATTACCCCGCAGCTTTCAATTTAATCTTGATCGTTCGCTTATCATAATCAAATCCAACGGTAACAATCCCATATCGTGCGATGAAAATAATCGACCCAAGTTTCTAAAAAATTACGCGATATAAGTTGTTTCCCAATACCATTCTCTGCGAACGTGTCAAAATTCTATTTGATCGTGTGCAAAAAGTGAAATTTAGTTTACCACCTCAGAGCGACGCGAAAACCGCCCAATCCCAAATCAAAACCACTCCCGCCCAACCTGCAATAAATGAGATTGAAATGTGATATGACTTAAGGTTTTATGCCTTAGTTTTTCACTATTTCCTTTGTATTTCACACAATTTCCATATCAAAACACTGTGAGCCCTTTGCAAAGCCTCCCGACACCATTTTCGAGCCTTCTGCAAACCAGTTGACTTATAAAGAGCCATTTCCTCTGAAATTCGTCCTCGGAGAATCTCTACACCTTCTGTCAGCTGAATTGCAACTTAATTGAAGATTGTTACAAAACTGCGACCTTCCTCGATTGTAATTATACCTATCAAAGGTATTTTTCATCAACCTGACCAGCGAAGTTCTCAATTTAAAAGAAAAGTAAGCTAATTAAACTGTCATTTACCAAAAGAAAGCCAAAATTTCCCTTCTGAGGAATACCAGAAACCTCCAAAATACAAGGGAAACCTTGTCAAAATTTCCTCAGAATCCACATTTTCCGTTTTAGCAGGATTTTAGCCATTCCTAGATCATTTTCACTGCTGAACTTGATCTAAACAATCCTCTGTGCATAAGAAACTTTTTTTTTATCATCCTGAACCCTACTCAGAGTCTAAATTTTGCCAGAAAAGTCCTTCAATTGCCTCTTGTTTCTAAAAAAGAACTTAGCAAACTGTTTAATCTTGCTTTGTTCATCCAAAAGTTACTCCCAAGTCTGGAGGACCAAAATCCCAGAAAAAAGGTCTCAAGTAAGTTACCACAGGCTGAACCTTAAAAAATTGATAAAACTACTCCTGCAATCACAGTTGAAACCACTGAAGTTGTGAGACCTGTACAACCTCCCATTACTTCTCAAGAAAGTAGCTCCTTTCTTGATCTTGATTATAGAATTTTTGATCTTTCAGTTGAATTCAACCTCTTAGAAGTCCACAATTGGTGTTTTGGAAAGTCTGTAGAAAAAGCCAAAGGTGATGTACCCATTTGGGAGTCCAATCTTCCAAGATATGTTGTTCCTCTTACTCATCAAGCCTTTGATTTTGTCAGACTGTGTCAATTATATTATCTTCCAGATCAGAGGTGTATTGTCAATAAAGATAGGGAAGTAATGTTCTATATCAATGCTGAGTCTATTAATTCCATGCTGCAAATGAACGACGACCCCAATTCAGTTTCATTATTCATGGAAGATCTGACCTAGCTGTACTTGGACTTAGATTTTTTTGCCAAGTTCAACATATTTCAGACTTTTTGGCCTACACATGTTAATGTTCCTAAAGTAAATCCTCCCTTTGATATATTTGACTTTCCAAAGGAAACAAGGCAGATTGTCTCCACGCTGTCATTTACACTAGGATATAACAATGATGAATTCACTGATGCTTCCATCTTGGGTTTTTTGTCAACCTTGACTCTTGGTCAGCCTCCATCCATCATCTTCAATTTTGCCAAGTTTATTGCTGAGAGCATGCACTACCAATTGACCAAATTACTAGAGGAGGGAGTTTTTAGATACACATCATATCTACTACATCTTTTCTTGTATTATCAAACAGAAAAGTTTCCCACTGAGTTGCAGAAATTGGATGTAGAAGGGAACCTCCTGTCAGTGGTATTTTGGACAACTATTTTGAGAAAAGAGAACAGGGAATATACATATGCTGATTTCAATGACTTATTCATAATTCCAGCTATGAATTTGTTGACTAAGGAAGAAACTCCCAGAATTAATGAAGAGACTAAGAGAATCTTACAGTTGTCTGAGAA
Organism: Pinus albicaulis; assembly: GCA_034641835.2. Classification (NCBI taxonomy): domain Eukaryota; kingdom Viridiplantae; phylum Streptophyta; class Pinopsida; order Pinales; family Pinaceae; genus Pinus; species Pinus albicaulis. The sequence continues at coordinate 1,284,321,585 of CM076574.1, read as the reverse complement.
CTGTAAGACTGGGGATTGGTACTTATACAGGAATCACATAGAGATTAGAGTGTATGGTGCACTCTTGGCCCCACACAAACTTCCAAGGTTTGTAAGTACAAGAATTTTTGCTTTAGAATATTTAAGGCAAATATTGAATGCAGATGAAGTAAATTTTATGGCATATAGGAAAAAGACCCAATTTAAACTCAAAAATCAGATTGGGCCATTCATTGTCAACAATAGAGAAGCTGTAAATGAGATTAATAACAAGTTGAAAGAATACAAGTTCCCATACAGCTTTATGTGGAATTATGACCCTCAGGGTGTCTTGAGCACAATCAGATTAAAATGTAAGTTGTCTCCTTTCTTGCATGATTTCAGGCCACAAATTGAAAAATTTGCCAATCAAATTGAATGGGAGCCAAATACTTTGATTGATGATGATACGCAGGGTATGCAGGCAGGTAATATACAAGAAAAACAGGTTGATCAAGCATAGGTTCTTACAGTTAATAAAGAGGCTGAAGTTTCTCATAAAAGAAGTGGAGAAGATGTCAATTATATTGCAGAAACCATTTTAGGCAGGAAATTTAAAACCTCCTATAGCAAGAGAACTAAATTGACTGTCGAGGAAAAAGATAAAGCAATGGAAATTGATGATAATAATGGTCATGAAATTGAGGATGAGGCAACAATGATACTAATTGAAACACTCAGAGAACTTCAAAAGAGCCAATTTGAAACACTGGATACAGATACAGTGATGGTGAGAAGCAAACTAATGTTGAAATTCCTTCTTCTTCCAAGGAATCTGAGAACACACAGTCAGACATCCAGATCAAATTTAGACAAATCAGAGCGAAGAATGAAGAAATAAAGAATGAAGTATATTCCAAGTTTCTCAAAGAGAAACCTGGAAATAAAGATAGACTTCTCTCTGCTTTTGATTATTCTTCTAACAAATTGGTAATGTCATTTTTGAAGCCTACAGTGGCTGATCCAAAGTCAATAGCAGACTATTTAAAGACAAACTTGGAAGTAGATGCAGCTGCTCTCCATGAATTAAATCAAATAGAATTTCACAGGAGCAATACAGAGATGTTGTACTCCAAAATAGTCAACAAAACAATGAGCTTTGTTAAACTTCAGAAGACAGTGATAAATCTGCAAAATCAAATGAAATTGGACAAAGCATCATTGAATGCTAATGGATTGAGAATCAAAGCATTGGAAGACTTGGTGATTGAAGCATGAGCTGATCCAGCTAACATTGAAATTGCAAAGGCGTTAATCAAACAGAAAAATGAAGACATAGCTGCTCTAAGGAGGCAACTCAAATTGCCTCAAAGTGAACATTCCCAGGCCAAGGAGATCCTTCAACAGAAAACTGAAAATGATGAATTGAGTCAATTGGTTATAAAGATGACAACCCAAATAAAGGAAATGGAAAGCCAAATAGAAGCCTTGATGAAGGAAAATGAAGTCATTCCTGCAGTTATTCCATTAGTAAGCACTGCTGTACCATCTACTCTAGCTGAACATCTTGTACTTAAAGGGAAATTGGCAACTGCAGTGTCAATTTCATCAAAGGATGATTCTGCTGTTGCATCTTCAAATACACAGGGACAAAAAGGAACAGAAACAAGAGCTACAGACTTGGTAAAAGCTTTGGAAGAGATGACTTTAAAGGATAATGAGATCAAAAATCTGAGAAAAGCTAATGAAAAACTTGGAATCTGCCTACAAAGATGTTGCAATTACTTCCAAGGGCCATGAACAAAGAGTAAAGACATTAGAAGAAAGGATCCTGGTCCTCCAAAAGGAAGTAAATCTCACAGATCAGGTTGCCTACATCAAAAATCATTTGTGGACCAAAATCACTGAAGGCATTCACTCATAGTGGCCTTCTATTAAGATAATATATGAACAAAAAGATCTGCTACACGCTGCCTTAGTAGAAATTGACAAGACAAAGAAGGAACTTGGCAACAAACTACCACAAGCATTTCAATTCATATCATTTTTTAATAGTAAAAACAGGGCGGAATTAGAAGAAATGAAAATTCCTGACAGGACAGAAGCCATCCTTCAAATCGGAAAAGTCCTGACAAAAAGAAATATTATGAATAAGTTGGAAGAGAAGTGTGATACAATGAACTTATCAATTACTAAATTCAAGACAAAATATGACTTGCTGCTAGAAGTAGGACTTCCAGATATTCATGGATTTCATGAGAAATTGATGACATAGAAGGACTATGACCAGAAGATTAGAGCCCATGCTAAGGAGCAGGTTAACAAACCTTTGCCTCAAGGATCTCCAAGTGGCAAAGTAGTCCTTCAATATTTTGAGAAGTTATTCTTGCTGGAGAATGAAATTAAACACATGTTCATAGTAAAACCAATTTTTTCTAAATACACAGAAGCTGATGAAAGCTATAGAAAGTTGAAGAAAATGAAGATCCCCACTGATGAACAGGGGCAAGAATTCACAGATCTGATGTGAATTTGTCAGGTAAAGGGCAAGAAAATTACATAAAAAAGTCATTCTACTGGTACTTTAAGGTGAAAAAATCAGGGTCAAAGTGTATCAGGGTCAAAGTGTATCGGTAAAATCAAATTGTTCCTGCTGGTTATTTTTCAATTACAACAGTGAAACGGTGAAAAGCAGAGATAAAGATTATCAGAACAGAAGGTGAAAAGGAGTAGTGTTCTACAAGTCATTTTCCACTAGATAATGTCTCAATTGCTAGCAACGCTTCCAGCTAATCAAAAAATCAGTTTGAATAAGATAAACAGTTCTATTTTTTTCCTTGTAAAAGAGGACAGCTTGCAAACTGTTTTGCTGCTGTCCCTCTTCTTATGTAATATGTCCTATTTTTGCTTGAAGATATTATCTCAAACTTTAGATATTTTGTAAGTGATTCAATTGTATAAATACTTCATCTTTCGAAGTATTCAGTGGGGAATAAAATTATCAAGACTACTATAGACTTTTTGTTGTTGAAACATTGAGATTTTATGTGAGTTAAGTTGAAGCAACAGGCTGGAAACTGAAGGAAATAGACATCATAACTAATGATCCTCGCACTGATCATATGAGTATTGTATCTTCCAGTTTTCATTGTTTATTTCTTTAAGTTTCATTCATACATCTTGTGTTATTTTCCATCTTAAATGAATAACTAGGAAAGGTATTACAGAATCAGTGTTAAAAGCTCTCTGTTTTTACTAGTGTTCATGTTTATGTTTTCTGCTTATTTCCAGACTTTAGAATTCTTAATTGCTCTTTAGTCTCGTTTGACCTCAATTTCCCTCTTCCTTTTCTGTGATCTAAGGATCCTTAACTGCCCATAGTCCAGATCATACCACTTCATCAAAATAGCCTTTTTAAACCCTCTGAAGATCATCTATCTTGCCCTTAGTATATTTGTTCTTTTGACCTTAGTTTTCTAGTCTTGTTTGTTATAAATTTGACTCCATTGCCCAATGGTTAGGTAGATCTTTCTATGGTTTCTCTTGTAGTCCTTTATTTCCAGCAACATTCATAAAATCAAACCAAATTGTCCACTCATAGCTAGCCTAAAATCCATTACAAAACAAAGCTAAATCTTAAGGAGAGATCCCTCTCCGGAATTCAGGAAGGCTAGATCCTGAAATCTAAAAGAGGTTCTTGGTTACCTCTGGTTTTCTTTAACTATAAACCAAAATCCCATGACCTAAGAATTACTAGGGTGATAACATACTGGCGACTCCACTGGGGACTAACCACTCTCTAGTTTTAAGTGTAATCTTGGAGGAAGATTTTTAAACACATCTTTTCTACTTTAAGATTAAGTTTAAAGGTTGTGGGTATTTACCCAATAAACATTCTGGCTCCCAAAAAAGTCTATTACACTAGATCCAACCTTGATCCCAACCCTCTAGATATAGTAGACAATCCCGACCAGATAGGAAAAAAGAAAAAACAAACTGTTAGTTTAGAAACTGAAGCACCTCTGAAAAGATCTGATTCTTTACCCAAAGAATTAGTAAGCTTATCTGATATTGAATTTGACTTGAAGTTTGAAAAATCACTATTTAGAACCAAGTTTGAAACTGATTTAAAGGAAATTGTTTTAGATCTTGTTTTTACTTCTTATGTGAGTGAGAAACGTAAAATTATTTCAGTACCCACTAAATCAGACAAAACTGAAAGTCAAAGTCCATCAAAAAGGGTAAGTGTCACAAAAATTAAGACATTGAAGAAGCTGTTAAGTTAGCCAATTTTTTGTCTCAATTCAAACCTCCAGTTTCCCAACTATACACCACAGTCTTTCCAGCATTAGATTCTACTTTGTATGTTGCCACTTCATTTATAGATTCTACTGTTAGTTCACCTCAAGAGCCTATAAGTCCTGAGTTGCCTCTACAACATAGGATCATATATTCATCATATCCTCAATCCACCGCTAGTTCATCAACAGATTCATTCATCCATGAGTTGCCCATGCAACCCAAAGTAGTATTTCCATCATTTACTCAATCCACTACATCCATCACCACCATTAGCCTTAGCCATACTACTTCTTTTTCATCCCATTTACCAAGCTCTTCAATTACATCCACTGTTATAACCAACACTATCCCTAGCAGTACTACTGTACCTCCCAGTTTAGCAAAAATCCAAGCCATGGCAGCTAAATATGTTCCCTTGGTCTTACCTCAAAATCTCCATGACATTCCCCAAAATTATCAAAAAGATATCCCATTGTTTGATAATCTTTCACAAATTACTGCACAACAACATATCACCAGAATGAATGATTTTTGGGAAATTTATGAGATAGATGAATCTGATGTCCAAATGAGGTTGTTTGCACAAAGCTTAATTGGAGAAGTAAAAACATGGTTTAGAAGTTTAGGTGCTGGTAGTATAGCAGACCTAGCTGCATTCCATAGAGCATTCCTAAATAAATGGGAAAAGAAGAAGAATCCTATGCAAATACTTTCTGAGTTTGATGCTGTTAAGAGAGCCCCCAATGAGTCTGTCCAAGATTTTTGCACCAGATACAACAGTGTTTACAACGCTATTCCTGTAGACCTTAAACCCACTCTGTATTTCGTGCTACTCAAATTCCCTGATTATTTTGATGTAGACATGGCTTATCAACTTAGAGAAAGAGATGCAGATACCTTAGAACAAATGCAACAAAACGCTGTAGGTGTAGAAATCAATATCCTTGCCAAGAAAGCCAGAATGAGAAACGAGAGGAGGGTTACTATCAAAGAAGAAGCTTCGAACTTAGATGGTAGATTTGATTTTATTACCAAAACATTAGAAAAAGTAGTTGAGAGACTTGACCACATTGAAAGAAAACCACAATGGGAGAATCAATCCCAAATCAGGAATCCCAACTATAGGAAAAACAACAATCCCGGGAAAGGTAAAGAACCCTCCCCAGATCAGAACATAAGACCCCCATTCCAAGAAAACTTTGCAGAGAGTTCACAAAACAATGTTGAGCATGAGGAAGAAATCAACATAGTTATGGGGATAGATGAAAACAATACAATTTTCCTCACTCAGGAGGACCAGGAACTCTTTGAGCTACAACAGTTCAAAGTAGAATCTGGTGAATCCTTCGATTATAAGCAAGGTTATGACTTCGCGATCAATGAAATTCATAGTCAATATAACCCGAGGAGCAAGAAAACCAATGAGCCTACTACAAAAAACAATGCTCCAACCCAACAAAGTTAGAACAAAAAGAATATTGAGGCTCCCAAAACAAAACTTTTGCAGATTCTTCCTAGAGAAAATAAACAAAATTCAAACTCATCCAGTCCTAAAAAACAACAAAGTCCAAAGATTGTAGATATTACTGATGAGGTGGCTCAATCCTCTAAAGATGCCCAAAAGGCTAATACCACAAAGACCACCAATTTAGCAACAGTCAATGATCCAAAAGAGAATCCAGTTGACTCAAAATCATCAAATCCCAAAGTTTCTGCTAAGAATCCCAAATCTGATAAAACATGTGCTAACCCTCAAACTGTTCCTGAAAAAACAATTAGAGATAGCAGAAACTAGGAAACTCAAATAGAAGACAAAAGAAAACCTCAAGCCAAAGGCAAAACTGTTGAAACACAAGAAAAATCATCCCAAACCATAGTTCAAAAAGATGAATTAATTCAAGCCATCAAATCTCAGTCAACATTTAACATGCAATCTGAAATATCCAAGTTAAAAATAGTTGTTCCCTTAGTTGAATTGGCTAAAAATGACTTGTATAGATCTATTATTACTGAAACGTTGAATGTGAACGAAAATGAGGATACAATTAATATGAATGATGATAGACCTGAATTAATCTTTGGTCCAAATGTAGATGGTAAGCATTCTGATGTTTCAGTGCCTCCATTTTATTTAAGTCTTACAATACATGATCAGATATTACATAATGCTATGCTAGATACTGGAGCTTCCCACAACCTAATGCCCAGAGCAATAATGGAAACCCTGAATCTAGACATAACCCGACCATATAATGATCTGTTTTCATTTGATTCATCGAAAGTCCAATGCATAGGGTTGATTAAAGATCTGTGTGTAAACTTAGTTCAATGTCCTGGTAAAAGCATGATCATGGATGTTGTGGTAGCTGATATCTCGCTTAAGTATGGCATGCTTCTTTCTTGCTCAAGGGGAGCAAAGTTGCAGGGATCTCTACAACTTGACATGAGTTATGCCACTATTTCGATATTTGGACAGCCCAAAAAGCTTTATAGAGAAACCTTAATGAAGTATATGATCAGTAGTGCTAACAGACCCACCAATTACCCAATCTATTCAACTCCTACTGATTTAGACTCCTTTATTCTCAGTAACTTTGATCATGATAATAAACAATCTGAACTCACTGATAAGAAACTTAAAATAATGGATGATTACATTGGTCATGAGGTTTTATGGCATTTGGATTTTGATGGATCAGTGAATAAATCGGGAGTTGGAGCAGGTGTATGGATTACCAATATTGAAACAAGCCATTCTGAAGGACATGCCTTTAGATTGAATTTCAAATGCACCAATAACATGGCTGAATATGAGGCTTTAATCTTAGGTTTGCAAATTATTAGAAAAATGAGAGGGCAAAGAATAATGGTCATGGGAGATTCTGAGTTAGTCATCATGCAAATAAACGCAGAATACTCTGTTCACAATCCCAGACTAGCCAGATACAGGGACACAACACATGATTTGGTTGAAGATTTGTTAGAAAGCAAGTTTGCTATCATCCCTAGAAAACAGAATATGCAGGCCCATTGTTTAGCAACCTTTGTCAGGACTTGCAAATTTCCATTTTCACCATTACAAAAATACATTGCTGAAATCAAACACAGACCTATTGTCCTAGATAATGTGAAATACTGGCAAATTTTCTCAAAAGATGAGCGAATCTATCACTTTTTGAACAATGAGCAAGAGTTTCAAAACTGCCAAATTGATAATGACTGTAATATAGATTCATCTTGTAACTTAGATTCAAATTCTTGTCAGATAGATGATTTAGATAATTTAGATGTACATAATTTTGATAGACCTACTATATTTTCTTAGAGTGACATAGATGAATTAGAAAAAGTAGATATAGAGGAAATGATGGAAGATGAACCAGATTTGATTGATTTAAAACATAACATTTTACCCAGAGGTTTAACTCCCCTAGAAGATTTGTTTGATTCCAACGATGTGCCCAAAAGGCTAAAAATGGAACCAGTCAGATCTGATATAGAAGAGTGTAACATAGGAACAGAGGAAAAACCAAAAAATGATTAAACTATGAAAATCCTTGTCATCAGAAGAAAATGTTAAATACATAGAACTTTTGAAAGAATATCAGGATGTCTTTGCATGGGGTTACGAAGATTTGAAAACTTACAACAAAGACATAATTCAACACAAGATTCTTTTGAAAGAAAATCAAAAACCTTTTCAACAAAAACTAAGAAGGATTAATCCAATCTTGTTGCCTTTAATCGAAAAAGAAGTTAAAAGAATGTTTGATGCACAAATAATTACACCAGTGAGATATTCTGACTGGGTATCTAATTTAGTGCCCACCAGAAAGAAAACAGGAGAAATTCGACTATGCATAGACTTTAGAAATCTCAATAAAGCTTCCTTGAAAGACAATTACCCCCTGCCTAAAATGGATCACATTTTGCAGAGGGTGGCAGGTTCTTCAAGAATTTCTTTATTAGATGGTTTCTCTGGTTATATTCAAATTCTAGTCCATAAAGATGATCAAACTAAACTTTATTTACTACTCTTTGGGGTACTTTCATGTACGTGAAAATGCCTTTTGGATTGAAAAATGCAGGAGCTACTTTTCAGAGAGCAATGGATATTGCCTTTGCTAAGGAGATCCATGAATTTTTAGTTATTTATCTTGATGATATTACTGTCTTTTCGAAAACAAATGATAAACACTTAGATCACTTGAGACAAGTTTTTATCAAATGTAGAAAATATGGTATATCCCTTAATCCTAAAAAGACTATTTTCGGATTGGAAGAAGGAAAACTGTTAGGTCACATAATCTCCAAAGAAGGCATTAGAATAGATCCTGCAAGAATTGAAGCCATTCTAAACATTCAACCACCAAGGAACATAAAGGAACTTCAAGCATTCCTGGGTAAAATCAAATTTTTAAGAAGATTTATCTCTAATCTGACTGAAATCATAAAAGATCTCAATAATATGCTTAAAAAAGACTATGCAATAAAATGGACAATAAAGGCCAAACAATCTTTCGAATCTATAAAACAGGCCTTGAAAAAAACATCAGTCCTCATCAGCCCAGATTATACAAAAGATTTCATAATCTTTTCCTTTGCATCTGAACACACCATAGCTGCAGTTCTTCTACAGAAAAACAATCAAGGTTTTGAACAGCCAATTGCATTCTTTAGTAAAGCTCTCAAAGATGCACCTCCGAAGTATAATATAATGGAAAAACAGGCCTTAGCCCTGGTTAAAGCCATAAAAGATTTCAGAGTGTATATACTTCATTCACACATCATTGCATATGTCCCTAATACAATAATTAAAGATATTCTGACACAAGATGGACCTGATGGTAGGAGAGGAAAGTGGATAGCCACTATCCTTGAGTACGATCTGGAAATCAAACCAACTAAGCTCATTAAAGGATAGGGTTTAGCCAGGTTGGTCGCTGAATCAAATTGCAATGCATTAGACATTAATTTCATTGCACAAATAGATGACCAGGAGGAGATGGCGACTCCATTGATCAGTGAAGCCTATCTAGACTCACCATCGTACTCCGATATTATCTTTGTACCAACACATTTACAAGCTCCTCTTGGGCTAACTAAAACCAAGGCAAGATTCATCAAACATAAAGCAATGAGGTTTTGTATCTTAAACAATGCACTTTATTGGAAAGAAAACACTGGGATTTTACTAAATTGCTTATTAAAATCTGAGGCTGACAAAATTCTTGAGGAATTTCATGCAGGTGACTGTGGAGGCCACACCTATACTGGGAGAGTACAACTGACAAAATACTGAGAGCTGGTTTTTACTGGCCAACTTTATTTTCTGATGTTAAAAAATTTGTCACCTCCTGCCACAAATGCCAAATTTTTGAAGGGAAAAAGAAACTGTTGCCTTTACCCCTTAACCCTATATCCATTGAAAAACCATTTCAACTATGCAGGTTAGACTTCAGAGGTGAAATTGATGTTAGTGACCTATAAATATAGGATTCATAATTTTGACTTCACTAATGGTAATTTTGTAAATCTGTACATACTTTGCCTTTTGCAAGTTGTTTTTACATATTTTGTAAAAAATAAAAAAAAATAAAATAAAAAGAGGGTAAAAAGTCCTAAAAGAACAATCAAAGGACTTAGAAAAAATAATAGACCCCAAAAGAAAAAGATGAATAAAACATGAAAGTGTGCAAGTATAAATGCCACTACTTTTACCTTTTGTAGTTGATTATGGCAGAGTGTCAATAAATGCCATAATCTGTGATGAGTTGAACAATTTAATCTTGACTTGTCACTTTTCAATTTCAAATGTTTTAGATAGAGAATAAAGAATTGTCATACAGTTTAATCATGACAATTCGGTAGTTAGATAGAGAAATAAGTGAATCCAACAGTTTAATCTAGATTCCTGTATGAAATAAGTGTAGAATTAGATAGTTTTATTGCTTTCAGAAAGAATAAATGTTGTAAAGGTTGCTAGCACAAATGCACCTAATCAAGACGGAAGAAAAAATGTTAGCAGTAAAAATTGGGTAGGTAGAAGAAGGTGAGAAGCATCATTGTAAATATTATTCACCAGGGCTGCAAATAACTAACTTCCCTTTCCCATAGCCATTTATCATTTTAAACTATCAGTGAGAAAGGCTCAAGGCATTTCCTTGACTTTTGTTGGGACCAGACCCAAGGCTCTATGGCTGATCAGTGGAAAGTGTTAAATGTCTATCTTAATCCCTAAAATCACACCATTTTCCATTCATGCATTCATTTCCCTGAAGATTATAAGTAAAAACCTCATTTTTACTTAAAAGATACTCTAATCCTCATTGATTAACGTCCCACATCATTTGAAAGCATAAAACCCTCAAAATCACATTTTATCCTAAGTTTAAGTGATGAAGTTATGATAATACAAATTTGTTTTTAATCTTCACTTTCTTAGTTATATTATGTATTTTGAGTTTCCATTTTCCCTTGTCATATTAATTTTAACTTATTTAATAACTCCCTATAGAATAACCTTTTCCTATATTAAATAATTCCCTTTTATAAAATAACCCCAAAAACCCATTAATATAACTTTAGCCAAAGTTAATTATTCCCACATGTGTAAATAAAATCCACATTATACCCCCTTTGGCTAAATATATCATTATATAATAATCTCGCCCTCTATGGTTGTTAAATCAACTTGATTTGATTAACCATATAATAAAAATAATATATGAAAAATGATTAAACATGTTTTTATATATGTTTAAAACAAAAAAATAATACCCGAAGTTTAATTTAAACTAAACTTCATAATAAACCCATTTTCTTGTTTATATTCCTTTCCCCCACTCATCTAACCCAAGGTTAAACCCTAATCCATCATTTTTTCTCGAAATATATCCCCTTACCATAGTATTTAACTTTGGGTAAAGTCTCTTTTTCATCCCTCCCAACCATTTTTTCATATAAATAATGCCTTTGTATATATAAATTTTAACAAAATCCTCTGAGCCATTGGGTCTAATCTCAGCCGTTAGATCCTTATTAACCTTTTTGATCCGAAGTTTCTCATAAAACGCGATAATCCTATCTCCATGCTCTTTCATTCCCTATCGCGTAGCATTATAGCCATCCGATCCTCAATGACTTTTTAAATCCAACGGCTCATATGCAACCCAATAACTCATTATTCCTGTCCCCACCATCCTTATTGCGCTTAATGTCCATTGTAGATCTCCACTCACCAGATCCTACGGCCACTATTCAAAGCCCCGGCCCCACTACATTACCCAGCAGCTTTCAATTTAATCTTGACTGTTCGTTTATCATAATCAAATCCAACGGTGACAATCCCATATCGCGCGATGAAAATAATCGACCCAAGTTTCCAAAAAATTACGCGATATAAGTTGTTTCCCAATACCATCCTCTGCCGATGTGTCAAAATTCTATTCAATCATGTGCAAAAAGTGAAATTCAGTTTACCACCTCAGAGCTGTGCGAAAACCGCCCAATCCCAAATCAAAACCACTCCCGCCCAACCTGCAATAAATGAGATAGAAATGTGATATGACTTAAGGTTTTATGCCTTAGTTTTTCACTATTTCCTTTGTATTTCACACAGTTTCCATATCAAAACACTGTGAGCCCTTTGCAAAGCCTCCTGACACCATTTTCGAGCCTTCTGCAAACCAATTGACTTATAAAGAGCCATTTCCTCTGAAATTCGTCCCTGGAGAATCTCCACACCTTCTATCAGCGGAATTGCAACTTAATTGAAGACTGTTACAAAAATGCGACCTTCCTCGACCGCAATTATACCTATCAAAGGTATTTTTCATCAACTCGACCAACAAAGTTCTCAATTTAAAAGAAAAGTAAGCTAATTAAACTGTCATTTACCAAAAGAAAGCCGAAATTTCCCTTCTAAGGAATACCAAAAACCTCCAAAATACAGGAGAAACTTTGTCAAAATTTCCTCAGAATTCACATTTTCCGTTTTCGCAGGTTTTTAGCCCTTCCTAGATCATTTTCACTGCTGAACTTGATCTAAACAATTCTCTGTGCATAAGAAACCTTTTTTTTATCATCTAGAACCCTACTCAGAGTCTAAATTTTCCTAGAAAAGTCCTTCAATTACCTCTTGTTTCTAAAAAAGAACTTAGCAAACTGTTTAATCTTGCTTTGTTCATCCAAAATGACTAAGAAACAAGTCAATCCCATGTCTGGAGGACCAAAATCCCAGAAAAAGGTCTCAAGTAAGTTACCACGTCTGAACCTTCAAAAATTGATAAACCTGCCCCTGCAATCACAGTTGAAACCACTGAAGTTGTGAGACGTGTACAACCTCCCATTACTTCTCAAGAAAGTAGCTCCTTGCTTGATCTTGATTATAGAATTTTTGATTCTTCAGTTGAATTCAACCTCTTAGAAGTCCACAATTGGTGTTTTGGAAAGTCTGTAGAAAAATCCAAAGGTGATGTACCATTTGGGAGTCCAATCTGCCAAGATATGTTGTTCCTCTTACTCATCAAGCCCTTGATTTTGTCAGACTGTGTCAATTATATTATCTTCCAGATCAGAGGTGTATTGTCAATAAAGATAGGGAAGTAATGTTCTATATCAATGCTGAGTTTATTAATTCCATGCTGCAAATGAACCATGACCCCAATTCAGTTTCATTATTCATAGAAGATCTGACCCAGCTGTACTTGGACTTAGATTTTTTTGCCAAGTTCAACATATTTCAGACTTTTTGGCCTACACATGTTGATGTTCCTAAAGTAAATCCTCCCTTTGATACATTTGACTTTCCAAAGGAAATAAGGCAGATTGTCTCCATGCTGTCATTTATACTGGAATATAACAATGATGAATTCACTGATGCTTCCATCTTGAGTTTTTTGTCAACCTTGACTCCTGGTTAGCCTCCATCCATCATCTTCAATTTTGCCAAGTTTATTGCTGAAGCATGCACTACCAATTGAACAAATTACCAGAGGAGGGAGTTTTTAGATACACATCATATCTACTACATCTTTTCTTGTATTATCAAACAGAAAAGTTTCCCAATGAGTTGCAAAAATTGGATGTAGAAGGGAACCTCCTGTCAGTTGTATTTTGGACATCTATTTTGAGAAAAGAGAACAGGGAATATACATATGCAGATTTCAATGACTTATTCATAATTCCAGCGGTGAATTTGTTGACTAAGGAAGAAACTCCCAGAATTAATGAAGAGACTAAGAGAATCTTACAGTTGTCTGAGAACTGTAAGATTGGGGATTGGTACTTATACAGGAATCACACAGAGATTAGAGTGTATGGTGCACTCTTGGCCCCACACAAACTTCCAAGGTTTGTAAGTACAAGAATTTTTGCTTTAGAATATTTAAGGCAAATATTGAATGCAGATGAAGTAAATTTTATGGCATCTAGGAAAAAGACCCAATTTAAACTCAAAAATCAGATTGGGCCATTCATTGTCAACAATAGAGAAGCTGTAAATGAGATTAATATCAAGTTGAAAGAATACAAGTTCCCATACAGCTTTATGTGGAATTATGACCCTCAGGGTGTCTTGAGCACAATCAGATTAAAATGTAAGTTGTCTCCTTTCTTGCATGATTTCAGGCAACAAATTGAAAAATTTGCCAATCAAATTGAATGGGAGCCAAATACTTTGATTGATAATGATACGCAGGATATGCAGGCAGGTAATATACAAGAAAAACAGGTTGATCAAGCACAGGTTCTTACAGTTAATAAAGAGGCTGAAGTTTCTCATAAAAGAAGTGGAGAAGATATCAATTATATTGCAGAAACCATTTTAGGCAGGAAATTTAAAACCTCCTATAGCAAGAGAACTAAATTGACTGTTGAGGAAAAAGATAAAGCAATGGAAATTGATGATAATAATGGTCATGAAACTGAGGATGAGGCAACAGTGATAGTAACTGAAACACTCAGAGAACTTCAAAAGAGCCAATTTGAAACACTGGATACAGATACAGTGATGGTTGAAAAGCAAACTAATGATGAAATTCCTTCTTCTTCCAAGGAATCTGAGAACACAGAGTCAGAAATCCAGATCAAATTTAAACAAATCATAGAGAAGAATGAAGAAATAAAGATATTAGAGTGTATGGTGCACTCTTGGCCCCACACAAACTTCCAAGGTTTGTAACTACAAGAATTTTTGCTTTAGAATATTGAAGGCAAATATTGAACGCAGATGAAGTAAATTTTATGGCATCTAGGAAAAAGACCCAATTTAAACTCAAAAATCAGATTGGGCCATTCATTGTCAACAATAGAGAAGCTGTAAATGAGATTAATATCAAGTTGAAAGAATACAAGTTCCCATACAGCTTTATGTGGAATTATGACCCTCAGGGTGTCTTGAGCACAATCAGATTAAAATGTAAGTTGTCTCCTTTCTTGCATGATTTCAGGCAACAAATTGAAAATTTTTCCAATCAAATTGAATGGGAGCCAAATACTTTGATTGATAATGATACGCAGGATATGCAGGCAGGTAATATACAAGAAAAACAGGTTGATCGAGCACAGGTTCTTACAGTTAATAAAGAGGCTGAAGTTTCTCATAAAAGAAGTGGAGAAGATGTCAATTATATTGCAGAAACCATTTTAGGCAGGAAATTTAAAACCTCCTATAGCAAGAGAACTAAATTGACTGTTGAGGAAAAAGATAAAGCAATGGAAATTGATGATAATAATGGTCATGAAACTGAGGATGAGGCAACAGTGATAGTAACTGAAACACTCAGAGAACTTCAAAAGAGCCAATTTGAAACACTGGATACAGATACAGTGATGGTTGAAAAGCAAACTAATGATGAAATTCCTTCTTCTTCCAAGGAATCTGAGAACACAGAGTCAGAAATCCAGATCAAATTTAAACAAATCATAGAGAAGAATGAAGAAATAAAGAATGAAGTATATTCCAAGTTTCTCGAAGAGAAACCTGGAAATAAAGATAGACTTTTCTTTGCTTTTGATTATTCTTCTAACAAATTGGTAATGTCATTTTTGAAGCCTACAGTGGCTGATCCAAAGTCAATAGTAGACTATTCAAAGACAAACTTGGAAGTAGATTGATGCAGGGGCATTGGACACTAGCCAGCAATGTAGGAATTTTGTCCACATGTTGTGGCTAGGAGGGTTTGAAAACATTTGAATTGTAACAGCTAGGTGTCAATACCTCAGCTGATTGTATTATTTAGATCAGTTAGAGTTGTAGAAGTCGAATGGTTAGTCCATCTGTCATGTTTTTAGTTTTCGAATAATTGTAATTAGGCTCTTGAATTACCATAACGGTCCTCTCAGAGGAACCGAAAGGACATATATTGATGTATATAAATGTAACCCCTCGGATGTATAGAAGAAAAAAAAGAGAGGAAGAGGAGAAGAGATTTCTGAAATAAAATCTGTGTGTTTACAATTGCTTCCAGTTAAATGATTTCAGTGCACATTTGTCGTAGAATTGTCTCGAATCTTAATTGTGAAGAAAATGTTTAATTGTGAGGTGATTTGACCCTGTGTATGTATAATTAGTGATCTGAACCATTGTGCCGGTTCTGCACCCCTCTGTTTATCGTTTTCTCGAAATTTATTGAACAAAACCCTGTTGAATAAATCCCACCCACAGGCGGTGCCTGTGCAGAGGAACAGTGGTCGTGAACTCTGTTCAAATGGTAGAATTTCCGCTTACGCGAGATCCCTGACTTGAGTTAATGAATTAAAAGGAATAACGTAACCCCGGACAAACCCTGGTAAGGCACTGTACGAAACCACGAGCGGATTTGTGAAGGCGGATTGCCCATATCGCACTGCTTTTGGTGGATAAGTGGTATTTCCTGGTCCAGGAGCGATTCCATAGAGGAGTCGACGCGTGGCAGGGCGGACCCGCGGAAAACTGCTGTCAAAGCGCGCCATCGCACGTTAAAGTCCGGCGCTGGAAGCTGAGCGATATTGACGAGAGCCGTTGATCTGGGAAGGGGCCATCGGACGATGGTCGCTTGCCGTAGATGCACGAACGATAACCAAGGTGCGCGGACGATAAATGAGGTACGATGCATGCTTGATTGGTTATTGATACATGTATATAGGTGGCGCCGGAGCGAAAGCTCTATTACAAAGTTTTGTTTACAAAGCGTGGAGTTTTAATATAAGGTCCGAAGGTATAAACATTGGTTATAAGGTTGGCGGTATAATATTAAACAGAGAGATTTGAATAAATTTGCAAAGGTTGTGGATTGAGTTATTTATCAAATTCCACGAATTTGATAAATAAATCTCCGAGGAAGATATAATTGGACCACGTGATCAAAGAGCGGGGTAGAAAAGGGAAATTTGACAGAGCCACGTCACGTTGACCAGCTCTCCTTGGGGCAGACTTTCAGTTTTGTTGCGTCATAGATGCAATTGCTGTCCATGAATTAGATCAAATAGAATTTCACAAGAGCAATACAGAGATGTTGTACTCCAAAATAGTCAACAAAACAATGAGCTCTGTTAAACTTCATAAGACAATGAAAAATCTTCAAAATCAAATGAAATTGGACAAAGCATCATTGAATGCTAATGGATTGAGAATCTGTAATATTCCTAATTAGCACCGCTAATTGGAATATTTGATTTTTGTATAGTTTTGCCGACTATAGTTTATTAATAAATAAAAGTGAGAAAAGGGGTCTAACTCACTTAAATAAAATAAAGTGTTTCCCTAGTAGATGCAACGTTGTAACTTAAGGGGGGGGAGCCAAGGGGGGCCACACACCACGTGGAGGAGCCAATGAGAGAGAGGACGTTGGTTTGGAGGGAAACCAATGCTATAAAAGGGGGAGGAGTCTCCTCATTTGGGGCATTATTGATATTGTTGATGATATTGAGCTAGACTTCTGTCTACTTGAGCACGCTGGGTGTTTAGTCGGTCTGCAGCACTGTTTAGTGTGACTGAGTGTCTCCGGTCGGAGATCTCACCCTTGGCCCCGGGGGACTTCGAGTGCCTGCTCGGGCAAGGTTTTTCTTCAGTCTTTAGCAGGAGATTTGCAGGTGTTTTGTTTGGGAGTTTCGCTGAGGAGCTGAGCTTCATTGGGTGACTGTGCAGTCCTTGGAGGGAGGACGCAGTTTGAGTTGGAGCTGTTCAGTGGTAGAGATTTCTGCAGGAGATTCAGGCCTCTTCCGGTGTGGAGGTTCAACGTTTATCATTTGGTGAGTTTCCTGAGGAGTTGTGGCCCCATTTCAGTCTATTTCAGTTGGTGTCTGCGCTGGTCTTGGAGGGACAACGTTTTTCTAGGAGGAGGGTTTCTGGGGGTGATTTTCGGAGGTGGTCCGTTTGGTATATGGTTTCTGGGTTTTGTCCGGGGTGGTGAGTTCAGGTGGTCTGCCGATTTTCAGCTCATTCCGGCAAGGGGATCAGCCCCTAGCTTCAGTTATTTCAGCAGCAGCAGTTTACGGCAGTTTCTTCCAGCAGCGGGGATGCAGTTTCTTGTAGCAGCCATTTCCTGTTTTTCTGAGAGGGTTTTTCACTTGCCTTGAGCAAGGATAGGTGCAGTTATTCTGATTATCCATTGTATCTCATTACATTCTCAGATTAATAAAATGGCTTAGCATTTCCGGCATTTTTATATGTATTTGCTTTATGTTCTATTTCCGGCATTTTCTATATTGTCGTATGCTTGTATTGCTGTCTATTTCCTATTGGGGATATTACAGAATCAAAGCATTGGAAGACTTGGTGATTGAAGCAGGAGCTGATCCAGCTAACATTGAAATTGCAAAGGCTTTAATCAAACAAAAAAATGAAGACATAGCTGCTCTAAGGAGGCAACTCAAATTGCCTCAAAGTGAACATTCCCAGGCAAAGGAGATCCTTCAACAGAAAACTGAAAATGATGAATTGAGTCAATTGGTTATAAAGATGACAACCCAAATAAAGGAAATGGAAAGCCAAATAGAAGCCTTGATGAAGGTAATTGAAGCGTTGAAAAAGGATAAAGAAGTCATCCTTGTAGTTATTCCATTAGTAAGCACTGCTGTACCATCTACTCTAGCTGAATATCTTGTACCTAAAGGGAAATTGGCAACTGCAGTGTCAATTTCATCAAAGGATGATTCTGCTGCTGCATCTTCAAATACACAGGTACAAAAAGGGATAGAAACAAGAGCTATAGACTTGGTAAAAGCTTTGGAAGAGATGACTTTAAAGGATAATGAGATCAAAAATCTGAGAAAAGATAATGCAAAACTTGGAATCTGCCTACAAAGACACAACCGCAAATGGGCATTGGTAAAATGGCTGACTGTTTCTAGACCCAAGGAAACTGGTGGTATAGGCTTAAGAGATCCCCATCACAGTAATGCAATCATGGGAGCCAAAATCTGGTGGCAATGGCTCTCAACTCCAAACATGCCTTGGGCAGTTATCTGGACGACCAAATATGCAAATCATAGGCCACCTGAAGAACTAATCAGATTCACACCAACATAAAAGGGATCTTTAATATGGAATGCAGCTAGACAACACTTTCTTTTAATCCAACAACACAGTTTCTGGGAAATCAGGGATGGCAACATAGCATGGTTTTGGATGGACTCCTGGAAACAACAACCAAGGCTTAGTAGTATCTACAGACCTCCACCTAGTCAGGAATGGGAAGAGCCACAAAGGGAAACAATCCAACAACAATGGACACCCACCTTAGCACAAGGATACAGATAATGGCGCCTAGTTGCCCAACTGATCAGGAATGGAGCAGAGCACCTCCAAAATGCCATAGATATTGAGCTATAAATTAGAAAAATCAGATTCTCTGACAAAAAGGACATTCTAAGGTGGGGCTATACCTCAAGAGGATCTTTCACTACCAAGGAGGCATACAAAATTATTTGCACTGATCCAACGCCCATCGATCCTTTTGTGGAGCAGAATCTGGTCGCCTGGAATTTGGCCCAAGGTTTCCATGTTCCTCTGGCTGATTGGTCACCAGCGAATCCTCACATGGGATAACCTCAGGAAAAGAAATTTTCATGGACCTTCAGGATGCCCCAATTGCAATCAACAGGAAGAAACCATACAACATCTCTTGGACAACTATTCTCTTGCCAACCAACTCTGGGAGAAGGCCAACTTTCGATGTCAAAAAAGGTGCAAAGTTTTAGAGGATCTAATCAACACAATCCGCAATTGGCAGTAGAATCCTTATAAAAGCGAGCTACTTAACCAACTGTGGAAAATAATACCAGGCCTTCTTCTATGGACAATTTGGAAAGAAAGAAATCGACGCATCTTCAAGAATCAAAGCACACCTCTAGACACCATATGGAGCAACCTCTGTCTTAATCTTCAGGAGACCTTGGTTCTACAAACCTGGCAAGTTGAAGATTTTCCTACACTCCCACAATAGCAGGCTATCTGGGCGAACTGGAATCTTCAAATCCCCCAAATTCTGAAAAATCCCAAAACTGCTCACAATTCCTCTACAGTGATAAGAAAATGGACACTCCCTCCTCCGGGAACTTTCAAACTCAACTTTGACGGAGCTTCAAAGGGTAATCTAGGTAGAGCAGGGTTCGGCGGTATCTTCAGGGATCACGAAGGTAAACCACTCCTATTTCTGGGCAACATAGGATGGGATACGAATAACTCAACTGAATTAGAAGGCTTATGGTAGGGTCTGTCTTTGTCCCATCTTCATGGATTTCATCCTTTGGAGATTGAAGGGGATTCACAAATTCTCATAAATATGGCTAATCAACTTCTCCAAGGGGCCCATGCAAACATAGTAGCCAATAGATGGAGACTAGAAGCTAGATTGGAACTAATTAAACAATGGCTCAACACCAACTGAGCTCTCTTGTTCAAACATGTCAAAAGGGATGGCAACAAGGTTGCTGACCTATTGGCCAACATGGGATTGGACAGTGAGCATACTCTTCTCGTCGGTTCTCTAGACATTATACATGACTGTGCTCAAATACAGGAATGCAACACTCTGGTCCAGAATGATGCAGAATTCCCGGATGCGGGTTTATAGCTGGATTAACACGATGATGGGACTTGGGTTCGGAAAGTGGCGGGGACATTTGGCCACCCAAGCCATTGCCATACGTGAACGTCTTCAACATAACACATTCATCAAAGCAACATTTAAACTGAGCGAAGGCCGAGATCCGACCATTATACTCGCTCGAGCCTTCGTATGGATTTCTCTAAACCTGCCTTCAGATCACATTAATGAGATAATAACGTCGGGTGAGCATCGAGGCAACTCCACCCTGAGTTTTAAGATGGAGGATGGCAGAGGGAACTCAGTCGCTCCTCCTCCGCTGCAAAGTCTCTGCTCACCTTCTGCTGCACGTCCTTGCTATTGCACTGCTATAGGTAGAAGAAGCCATCTTAGTTGCTGCATTGAGTTAGGATATGGGCTGCACCTTTCTCGAATTGGCCTCTGTAATTTAACCACTGTCACTTTGGACCTCCTTTTCACTCTGCTCCCTCCCAGTTTTGTTCCCCCTACTCCTCTTTCACCTTCCTCTGAGCCCATCACCATGCCGTAGCTGCGTCACCGCATGAGATGTCGTAGGGGTAGCACTAGGAGCCGTCCCCAACGCTCCCCCTCCACCTCCAACTCTGAGTCCTCTTCTCCCTCCTCTGATTACTTTATTGGTAGATACCCGAATACTCGTAGTGGGAGGGGTAGATCTCAGGCTGCACGCCTCAGAATGGGTTCTCCGGCACATGCCAACCCTGTTACTCTAGCTTCAAATATGCCCTAGGCCGTTCAATTCTTCTTCAACTGCTCCCCTAAATCGACCTCGTATCATCGCTTCCATTTTGGTGGTATTCAAGGAGGAGCCCCAGTTGGTTGACACCAGTATGCATCAGGGAGGGACAACCTCAGCGACGGCTCAAGACATGGACGAGTAGCAGCGGCCGATGGACAAGGACAAAGGAAATGATCTAAAGGATGAGGAGAAGGTTCGCTGCGAGCGTGAGCATTCCAAGCAAAGTGCTGCCACAAGTGCGGACAAGCCAAGGGAGGATGACGACATGGAGGCCTACAGGTGCCTCATAATTGAAGAACCTCCTCCTCATCATGATGTTTAATCATTCCAATTGTGTTTGGTTTTTGTTTTACGATTCCCAACTAGATGGGACTGAACTTGAATTATTAGCTATGTTATCAAGTAGTTTTTGTCTAATAGTCTATCATATGTGCAAAGTACAGTGGAATCCAAGGCTGATACCCCTGCGTGGGCAGCACAGTAGCACAATGTATGGACTGGACTGGTTTTCCCTAGTGGGCAGTCCATTTTTTGTTTCTTTTGCTGAACATGCCACACTTCTGGGCAAAGACAAGGCCTCGGCCATGATGTAATATATTCTTCCTCTTTAATAGATTTAAACTAATTTAGAAAAAAAAAAAGAAAGTTGGCTACAAGGTCACATTGGCTATGAAACAGGGGTCTTCCTTAAAACAAGATAGCAGGCCAATTAAGAAAGATCGTCCCTAGAATTTCATGTCGAGATTGAAGATTCCATTGAATTATGCGGTAGTTTCTATTGTTGGAAACTTCCATTAGTCCTCTACTGGAAGATATGCACAGGAAAAATCATACTAAAACTAAAAGAATTACTACAAAGAAAATCAAATGAAGCTTGAGGCTTGAACTTCAGACTTATGCTCTCCATACATTTCCTCTGACAGTTTGCTTTCCATCCTAGCTCATGGCACCATACTATTTCAAGATTCCAGTATTCCATCAGCGCTTATGTTTCGAGATTTACAGGCATTTATCGAACAAAACAATGTCCCAGAGAGAAATTCCAATAGGAGTTTTGAATCAATGAGCTAGCAAGAAATTAATTCAGAAGTACTGGCGGCAGTACAAAGATGGCCTTGACAGTATTGAAAGACTCATCCATGGCTTCTCAACCATAGACACCTTTTATTATATAAAACAAAAGCTGAAGTATTGAACCAGCAACATATTGGAAACTCCTAACTTGTGCCAATAATCAACGTTAATGATTTCTGAAAGTTTAGGGACGAAGAAATTCGTAAGACAAAACAACTAAATCACAAAAAGTATAGACGACTCTTCCACTTTGTTATACTCTGTGCCCATGTTAGCGCCTAAAATACTGATAAGACCACACAGCTGCCAATGATGCCATGATTTAGCAGTGAAGAGGGTGGTATGTCAAACCACACACTAACGTTCAATTCCATAAAAAGAATGAATTGAGTAGTTGGGGCCAGCACATGTCTCTGGTGAATTTGACAAAAGAGTGCCCCCTGTCATGACAGATTCTGTCTGACCACCTCCTTAAGCCAATTGTAGTGCTTCTTGCTAAATATTCAAAAAGGAAGAGAAAGACCAAACAACTAATCAAAAATTCTGATGCAAATATTCACAGTTGAAAAATCATATTTGACAATTCATATAATTTAATATGGCTCCCGAACCAGTCAAATAGCAATCATAATGGCAGGCTTGGAAACAAATTACAATATATCACTTACAACCAACCCTGAAACCTTTTCTTCTGTCTATACCACACTACTTGTGGCTAAATTGACAGTACACAACCTAATTCGCATTCACTAAACCTTAGAAACCATAATGGCAGGCTTGTAAACAGCTAATAAAAAATTCAGATGCAAATATTCACAATTGAAAAATCATATTCGACAATTCATATAATTTAATATGGCTCCCAGACCAGTCAAATAGCAACCATAATGGCAGGCTTGGAAACAATATATCACTTACAACCAACTCTGAAACCTTTTCTTCTGTCTATAACACACTACCTTTGGCTAAATTGACAGTACACAACCTAATTCGCGTTCACTATACCTTGGAAATTATAACGACAGGCTTGTAAATACTAAACAGTATACTACTTTTTCTCAGAAGAATGAACTCTGAAACCTTTTCTTCTGTCTATACCACACTATCTGTGGCTAAATTGACAGAAGACAACCTAACTCGTGTTCACTAAACCTTAGAAACCATAGTGGCATGCTTGTAAATAGTATATCACATTTTCCCAGAACAACAAACTCTGAAACTTTTCTTATGTCTATACAACACTACCTGTGGCTAAATTCACAGCAGGCAACCTAACTCGCGTTCACTGTACCTTACAAACCATAATGACACGCTTGTAAACAGTATATCACTTTTTTCCAGAATAAGAAACTCTGAAACCTTTTCTTCTGTCTAAACCACATTACCTGTGGCTAAATTGACAGCAGTTCACCATACCTAGCCTTATCCAGGATCCCTCGATGCATTAAAATTGTATTTCAACTTGAAATACAATTAGTTCACTGGTGAGATTGATGACTTATTAAGCCATCCACCAGGGTTCCATTCTCATTGTAGCCAACACCATCTGAATGGCATGTCGAAAAGGCCTTTAGCCAGGTGCAATTCCCGGGAAGATTTAACGGAATAGGTGCTGCTGAGACCTGGCACCTAAGCCGATGGAAGCTCATGTTATGCAGTGCAGCTCCAACCTTTGAGCATGTTCATAGAAGCAAACTTTTAACAAAAACATCTAGAATATTTAATTACGTGCATGTCTACGGGGAGTTATATACAAGAGTTATGTAAGTTACTGATCTCCGTTTCTCCATTTTTTTTTTGGCTGGATAAACTCCTTTGTGTTTAGCAGAAGTCTTGAATGGTGATATGTCCGTTAATTTAGATAAACTCCTTTCAGTTTGGCAAAAGTCTTGAATGGTGATATCTCTGATGGAAGGATTGAATGGTGAGATCTTTGTTTTCAGTTTTATAGGTAGATATGGATAGCTGATCAAATTTCAATTTCAGATATCTGTGTTAAAAGTCTTGAATGGTGAGATCTCTGTTTTTTAGTTCTATATGTAGATATGGATCGCTGATCAAATTTCAATTTTAGTTTTGTTTCAAAGAAGAGGCAAGGAAATATAAACACAATACACAAAGGGACCTGATCTGTAAGACCTCTTCTTGGAATCAAAACTGAAGATTGATCCAGGATTATATATATGGGGTTTATTACATTAATAAGGTTTTGTTAATATTATATAGAGTTTAATTTCACTTGAGTTATTTTCGCCAGCTCCCACAAGGACCTGTGGTAATATTTCTCTTCATTACCCTGCATGTTATTGCTTGAATATAAATATGTATATGAGATTTTGACACGCATTGGCACAAGTGATACTGTTAGTCCGCACAGCGCCACGTACAGAGGAAATGTTATCAAACTTTGCCCACTCTCCCATTAGGATTATTAGGGTTTAATAGGTATTCATAGCTAGAGTCTCGAGACCAGTTCCCTGTCAAACCGGTAATGATTTCTGTGCAATATGTATTTTAAAACGGCTGTTGCTGCAATACTAGGTGACATGTCGGATACTTTGTGCATAGCACTGTCTGCGTGTAGCTTTCTTCAGCAAGGGTTTCAAGTCTGATTCTACTAGGCTTTCATTGCTTCTTCCGGTGACTCTGACTTGTTTTAAATTACAGAGGCTGTGGTAGGTAACTTAGCATAAAAGTACCAAGGTGCTATGGTTTCCGGAAAGTGGAACTTGCTAGGGATTGAGATCCTTGGTGATAGGGTCTTAAGTGGCCATTGATTTTGAGTATGTAGTTTGTGTTTCTGTTGAATGTTTGATTTGGGCGATAGCTTGTAGCTGATCACAGTCCCCTCGAGTTCAATTTGCAATAGACATTGTTGTTACTAGCCTATATTGTCTATTGGCCATATGGTTGAAGAGAAAGTAGAGGATGTGCTTACTATGAGGAGATCTAGGTTCAAATCTTGTGGACACCTTGGTTGTTATTCTCTAATGTGGTGCCAAGCAACAAATAAATATTAACTTCATGTAAAGCTGTCTTCTATGAAATAAGATACACTACATCTACATCTCAAACTTTAAATGGGCAGGTTTTTGACCTCTGAAATTTTTTGCAGACTTAATGAATCTCTGTTATGTAGAAGTATCAGAAATTTTATTTCTAATGTTAGCTCCACATTTTTACCTGCTTTGAATAACAAAAGATGTGTGTTTTTTACTGTCACCTTCTTTTCTTACATATTTTCCTTTGGTTTAAACTTAAATATGAATTTAAGCCTACACAAATGATACCATGCTGGTTATTTAGCTCTCCAATCTGTATCCTAATGTTTCATATCTGATATTTTGTAAAGGACATACTCTAATTTGTTTGAAATATAAATAGCTTTTAAAATTGTATGCTTGGTTCAGGAAAAAAAATTATGCAAAAGCATGAATTATAAAATGTTATCCTTGTGATTTATATTTTTCACTGATTATGTGGCTGTTTATTGACATGTTGAACTATTCTGTATTTAGCACGTTATGTTTCCTTAAAACCGCACATTATGTTTCCTTAAAACCGGTGTTTAATCATTTTCCCCCTGTTTTTCATCCGACTGTCCGTTGAATAGGACTGTATGTTAGTTTCACACTGAACTCCCTGGTTCAACCTACTCAATGTTACACATACACATTTTTTCCAAATTCCCTGGGAAAGATTGGAATTTTTTGCGACCAGATTATGCCAAATTTCTTGGGAAAGATTGCAAGTTTCTGGATTTTGCCAAATTTTCAGAGAAAGATTACAACTTTTTGCAACCAGATTTTGCCAAATTTCCTAGGAAAGATTGTAACCAGATCATTTTGAAATGCAGTACATTCATCACTAAGAAATTGCAGATCCTGAAAATCTCAAATTGTAGTGCATTCACCTTGAAGAAAATAGACTCACAGAATGACAGGTCAATTTTATCCATCTTCAATTGAAATACCCAACGTCGGTATATAAGTTCTGCTTCTGAGTGTGACAGACCTGATCAGAATTGGCTGCCTCAGACCGTTTCCTGCATCAAATACTTGTCTTTTATAGTGTTAGCATTTTGTGAAGGGTGATATAGACCAATGTCTATTTACAATAATCTTCTAGCCTAAGTCAGCAAACACCCCCCCAGATGGTTTAGTATCACGTGTCCCACGTGCAGAACATGGATTTCTAAGGACACATGTCAGCGATGCAAGTATCTTTTTCATAAGACGAACCTACGTCATAATTTGAATGGACATTTAATATTGTGTACTACTAAAAAATAAATTAAAAGACGATTTTTATCTTTTGCTTTTTAAACCTATGCCTTTTTCACATTCATATCCACAAAATTTAGTCCCACACTAATTTATTATACCCTTCTCTAATGCATTGCCTGCAATTGGAAAGTTAGGTGTTCATTATGAACTGATCTATTAGATAGGGATTAAAGAAGTGCTAATTCATGTTTCTCTTGCAATTTATTTAATGCATTAATATCTCTTCCAATGCATTAAAATGAATTACAGGTGTTACATTACAAAAAAAGAAGGCTGAACTCTGCTACCGCGATGGAGCCAACTTTGTCTGAGAATGCCATCCCCATATTGTTAAATGGTTCAACTGAGATTCAACCTCTACTCCAAATAATCAACATCGGATCTGTCTATTCATCTAAAACTAGCTCTTCACACTACCACATAACTCTTTCTGATGGGACGTATCAACACAGAACTTTGCTACCATTTGCTTATAGCACACAAATTGTATCTGAAGACATCCAGATCGGTTCGATCATTTTACTTAAGAAAGCATCTTGCACAGTCTCTCAAAACTCTTCGTAAGAATACATTGTGTATTAACCTTGTTCCTTTATTCTATTTGCATTATTGTTGCATAACAATGAATTTTACATTCATTTTTTCTTTTAAAAAATTTCTTCATTCATTTCAGATCCATTCGAATCTTAGAACTTGAGGTTGTCCGACGTAGCTCACCTTTGGTTAAAGACTCATCAACACTATTACATGCAAAGGCAGGCGAATCCCATTCAAGCTCTTCATCAGCAAATGGGTCTCTGCGAACTATTGTAACTCCTACAAATACATCCACAACAACACTTGTATCGTTCAAATCACTCAATCCGTACCGAAAGTACTGGTCAATTCAAGGTAGAGCATCAGCGAAGACACCCTTGAAAAATTACAGCACCGCACATGGCTCAGGAAAAGTCTTCGGTTTTGATCTCATTGGACGCGATAGAGATGAGATTCACCTTTCTGCATTTGCCGAGTTAGCTGAATCCCTTTATAATTTCATTGAAGTTGGGCAACTATATATTGTTTCCAATGGAACAATTAAACAAACCAACCCAAACTACAACCATTTAAACAACAAATGGGAGATTTACTTATTTGCTGCATCAACTGTCAAACCATGTTCAGAAGATGATCCAACGTTCCCTTACCAAAGCTTTCATTTCAAAACGATCGGTGAAATCAAGTCCACAAAGCCAAATACCATTGTAGATGTTCTTGGTGTGGTTACCTCCACCTCTCCTGCTACAACAATTCAAAGAAGAGATGGGACTGAAACACTAAGAAAAACACTCACACTAAAGGACAAGTCAGGTTTTAGCATTGATTTAACAATATGGGGAGATCAATGTGTCTCTATAGGAAAGGACCTAGCTGAACTTCACTCTTCTGACAACCCGCCAATCCTTTGTGTCAAAGGAGGTCGTGTAACTGAATTTAATGGAATCACTATAGGGACAATCTCCACTACCACCCTTCTCATAAATCCGAACATTGAAGAAACCCAACAACTCCATACTTGGTTTCGTGATACAGGGTACAACTCTTCGTCTCCATCTTTGAGCAGGTACTATAATCTGGCTTCCAAACGAGCTCTACCACAAAAGACAATTCAGGAAATATCTAGCATGGAAGTCTCTAAGAAGGCAGTCTGGGTTTTGGTTCGTGCCACTGTGACTACTCTACACATGGACGACTTCTATTTTCTTGCTTGTCCATTAGATTTCAATGGGAAACAATGCATGAAAAAAGTAATACACCATTCTAACAATCTTTGGCATTGTACTAAGTGTAATGGTGAATTCCCAGAATGTGACTATCGTTACAAACTAAAATTCGAAATACATGACCATACCGGACACCTTCAAAATGTCACTGCCTTCAATGATGCGGGAAATGAACTCATGGGTATCACAGCTAAAGACTTGTTCCTCCTCTCTATTGAACCAGCTGATCTTCACAAAATCTGTAGCCGAATATCAGGCCGCCGCTTCTTGCTGTCACTTTCCGTCAAAACAGAGTACTACAATGGTGTTGAACATCTGCAACCTATGCTAATAAGTTCAGAAGAAATTCAGTATGATGCTGCATGCAAGGAGGTCCTAGAAGACATTGCCACACTTTCCGTTTCACAACGCTCTGTTATTCGTCGCCTTTGACCTCTCTTCTTAGACACACATCATGCCACTTTTCTTCACATAAAAGAATATCTCTGTATAGTTCAATTTTCAATACCATTGTAAAATACAACCATTTTGTTGTGTACTGAACAATTTCTTTCGCAACACTTTTTTTCAATACTTAAAAATATGTATATTTACCCCTTGACAATTTAAATAATATAGATCCCTATGTTTGGCACCACAAAAGTGGTTTTCTTTACAATAGTCTTTATCAACATGCATGGCAAAATCAATTCAAACTCTCTATTATAGCTTACTAATAGTAATTTACAAAGTTGAGCTTCTCACAAAATGTCATACGTTTCATATGTATTGAAGATGCGGATAAAAGAGCACGACGACGCCTTCTTTAAGCTGAACATCATTTTGTAAGCTGTTGCTTTAATTTTGAACGCCTTGTAATTATCGTAATGAAATGAACATCTTGTATTTATCGTAATGGAATGGGGTTGTCTACTGAGGTGTCAATTACCTCCAGTTTGTTGGAACAATGAAAAATAGTTGTCAGAATCTCTGGTATTTTTTTCAAAAAAACTGACAGTAGAAGTGTTTGAATCTACTTATTTATTTTTGATGATTGAAAAACTGGACCGTAAAAAATTGTCAGAATCTGGTAATTTTTTCAAAAAAAACTGAGTAGAATTGTTTGAATCTACTTATTTTATTTTTGATGATGAAAAAACTGGACCGTAAAAAATTGTCAGAATCTGGAAAATTGAAAAAAAAAAAAAACTGAGTAGAAGTGTTTGAATCTTATATCAAATTGTCAGAATCTGGTAATTTAAAAAAAAAAAACTGAGAGTAAGTGTTTGGATCTTATATCTTATTTTGTTTGAATCTTATTTTATTGTTGATGATGAAAAAAATGGACGGTAAAAAATTGTCAGAATCTGGTAATTAAAAAAAAAAAACTGACAGAAGTGTTTGAATCTTATTTTATTGTTGATGAGGAAAAAACTGGATGGTAAAAAATTGTCATTATCTGGTAATTTTTTCAAAAAAAACTGACAGAAGTGTTTGAATCTTATTTTATTGTTGATGATGAAAAAACTGGACGGGAAAAAATTGTCAGAATCTGGTAATTTTTTCATTTAAAAAAAAAACTGACAGAAGTGTTTGAATCTTATTTAATTGTTGACTATGAAAAAACTGGACGGTAAAAAATTGTCAGAATCTGGTAATTTTTTCATTAAAAAAAAAAAACCGACAGAAGTGTTTGAATCTTATTTTATTGTTGACTATGAAAAAACTGGACGGTAAAAAATTGTCAGATTCTGGTAATTTTTTCAAAAATCTTATTTTATTGTTGACTATGAAGAAACTGGATGGTAAAAAATTGTCAGAATCTGGTTATTTTTTCAAAAAATTGTCGGAATCTGGTAATTTCATCTTATTTTATTGATGAAATTTGCTGTAATCTAGATTTCCAATCCAAAAAAATTTCCAAAATTTTTCGCCAGAATTAATTTCCGAATTCTGGGCCAGAATTCCATTTTTTTCTGGGCAAATACCTCGCACCACATTAAACGATATTGATCTGACCAGGATGATAATTGTTATGATTATATATTGCCAGCATTTTCTTGGAGAAACAAAATTGTTGGACCTCTGCATTCGGGGAGAAGCTTGATGAACCAGGCATGAAGCCGGACTCCATCCGCCGATGTAAGCCATACGTCCTCGTATGTGAGGCGAAGCCTGGCAGGGGTGATTGGGTAGCCCTTGGTCATGCCGGGAACCACAGGAACGTACACCAATTTCTCCTGGAACGCCACCAGCAGCGCAATGCAAG
This sequence comes from Pinus albicaulis, assembly GCA_034641835.2. Taxonomy (NCBI): domain Eukaryota; kingdom Viridiplantae; phylum Streptophyta; class Pinopsida; order Pinales; family Pinaceae; genus Pinus; species Pinus albicaulis. The sequence continues at coordinate 1,284,291,145 of CM076574.1, read as the reverse complement.
TGCAGAGGACACCTCCCAGTCCATACACTCCGTACAAAAATGTATTCAGAAAGCTCGCCATCTGGCTCCCCCTCCCTTCTCCTCGCGGGTTCTCAGAAGATTGAAGGGCCTTCTTTTTCCAACCACGTCGGAAGTTTTACACAACCCTGCCCTCTCTGTATTAATTAACATACCCTTCGCTTATTCCCAAAAAACTGCTGACGCTACCTTTCCTCAGCTGGGAATAATATGCTTTGGAGTGTGTGTCAAATGAATCGCATCTGATGTATGACATTATAATTTTGGATTATTGAGATGGTGTGAGAAAACGTGAGAGCCTACCAGACCTAGTAGCTTTTGGAAAAAGAGCAGAAAAATATTGGATTGTGGGGTAGACCATGACAACATCATTCATAGTTTCGGCATGGAGAAAGAAAGAAAGAAAGAAAGAATTTTTAATGTCCACGAGGCTAAAAATAGCCTATGGGACAGATTGCTTCTCTATCTGACTCTTGTATTCGGCTCTTTTCCTGTGAAGTTTTACAATGAGCACTCCCAGCTTATCGACAAACTCTTCGCTGAATAGATTATCCCAAGAATTAGCTGCCAGAATACCTGCATAGTTTTCTCTGGTGTCCTTGAAGGCCTCACATTCTAGAATGAAATGTTTTTATGTTTCCACTTTTCCGGAGGAGCAAAAAATACATACTCTTTCTTCCCACATTTCTTTTGGCCTTTTCCAGCGCCCTGTTTCACAACGGAGTTGATGAGAATTCGTCCTTAATTGAGCAATAAGAATTTTAGATCTCCAAGAAATATCAGCCCCTATGTATGCCTTTTGTTGATGGTTATGTGTGGGGTTAAACTCTTCTATGTGGTACTTCTTCTTTCTCTCTAGCTCTTTCTTCCAAGTATGTTTATGGAATTTATCCATAACAAAAGTTTTTATCTCTTTACTGTTTGTAGGACACATGCTCAAGCAAATACCCCATTTACTAAACCATTTGTTATTTTGCTGCATCCAAGTCTTCTGTCTTTTGCACAATCTGTCACTAAACACAATCTTAGGCCATCTATCCTCTTCCATTTGCTCAATTTTTTTCGGATACCTTATGACTCGCACCATAGCAATTGCTTCAATAGGAGCAGCTCCTGTTTCACTTAACAGGATAGCATAAGGAACTGCGCTTTTAATTTTGAATTTGTTTGTAATCAAACGTTTCTGAATTTTCTCAATTTGTTTCCACTGCATCTTGGTTGTGCTGCTGGCCCATAGTTCACAACTGTAAAGAATCACCGGAATCACTAGAAGCCCAAAAAGAGTTAGGGTGGTTTTCCAGTCCCACAGCTCTGCCTCTCTACACCTGTTTTGAAGAGCATAAAATGCTTTCCAACCCCCTAAAGTTCTTTTCTTTCTACAACCATCTCAACTTAAATTTTTGTTGAAGTCAATTCCGAGGTATTTGTAATCTGCAACTTCTTCCAAAATGCTGCCTCCAAAATAGAACTTATGTTGGTTATGCTTTCTTTTGTTAGAGAAAACCACTACTTTCGTTTTGCTAATATTGACTTGCATCCCAGCCCTTTTACAAAAATGCTCAAGGGAATGTAAATGCTCTTGCAAACCAAGAGCCGAATTAGCAATCAATATAAGGTCATCTGCGTACAAAAGAAGCCTGATAACGAACTTGCCCAAATGGATACCGTCACCCCCTTGCGAATTTAGCCACTCTTCAAGCTTATCAATATATAACCCAAAAAGGGTAGGAGACAATGGGCAGCCTTGCTTGACCCCGATATCGCTTCTAAAACTTTCAGAAATGCCAGCTGAAGTTCTGATTTTGACTTTCACCTGTTCGTACAACCTATGCACAGCTGCTCTCAAATGCTTGGGAACCCCGAGTTTCTCCATTCTGCCCCAAAGCTTATCCCTAGGAACCGTGTCAAAGGCTTTTCTGAAATCAACAAAGCAACAAAAAACTTCTTCCTTATTTTCCCAACATTTTTCAATGATGTGCCTTAAAGTTATACAATGATCAACTGTGGAATGTTTAGGCCTAAAACCTGCTTGCCCTTTAGCACGTTTATTTCTTTCTTCTGCCCACTTGCTAATTTTCTTTTCCAACATGCTTCCAAATAACTTTGCAAACAAGGAGTTTATCATTATGGTTCTATAATTGGAAGGATTATTGACGTCACCACTCTTGAAAAGAGGTATTGCCATACTAGTTGTCCAATCTGTGGGGAACCCCTGCTGTAAGATGTTGAAAATTTTTGTGATGTGAGGTGAAAGAAATTTTAAGCCCCACTTTAGATACTCTGCTTGGAGTTCATCTAAGTCTTTTGCTTTTCCAGCGCCCAACTTCTTGATACCCATCTCTACCTCTTGCACCGTGAAGAGTTTTGTGTCTGTGTTGACCAGGGGAGGAGGGTCAACCTTGGGATCCTGCTCATAAAGTTGTCTTGCATAGTCAAACCATTTAGAAGCTGTAATGTTGTTTTCAGTTTGCACCTTTTTCGCTTGGAGCTCCGTCCAAAATAATTTGGGGTTATTTTTCCCGAGGAAGATTAGTTCTTCTCTCCTTGAAACCATAAAATCGGTTTTTTTCTTTTTTACTAACTGCTTGTAATCTTTGAGCTTTATGTTATCCGTGTCTGATTCCTTCCACCTTCTCCTTGCCTTTTGCATTCCTCGTCAAACCAAGCATTAACCGGAAAGCAATTTTTTTCGGACTTCTTAATTTTTGCTCTTTTGCACTCAGCAAGTGCGCTTTGAATTAAATGTGTTAATCTGTGACTATGAAGGCCATGAGATGGGATTTCCTCCTTCTTGAAGAGCCTCTCTAGCATTATTTTGAAGGTATTACAATTCGTTGGATTCAAAAGAATTCTGCCCTTTGGGGGATTTTGTTGAACACATTGATTTTTCGACCCCAATTGCTTTTTTCCGGTCCAAGAGAAACTTAAATAGATTGGCTTGTGATCTGATTTTAAGTCCCAAATTTGATCTCCAATCAACACTTCCTCCATTTTCTCACACAAACTATGCGAGCAAATTACATAATCTACTACACTTGCTCCATTGTAAGTATTGCAAGTGAAATTACCGGACTTTTCCCATTTAGTCAACTTTATATTAATTTTAAAAGGAGTTTTTTCCGCTTAAAGAGATTATAATGATTAAATAAAAAAAAAGTTATGATTATATATTAATTTTAAAAGGAGCTTTTTCCGCTTAAAGAGATTTTAATGATTAAATTAAATAAGGTGTTTTTTAAAAAAACTGAAAGTATAAATGTTTGAATCTTATTTTATTCAAATTTCCTACAATCTAGATTTCCGAAATTTTTAAAAAATTTCCTCCAGAGTTAAATTCGGGACCAGAATTTCCATAGGCAAAATACCTCGCACCTTATTAAACGATATTAATCTGTTTTATGGGCAAATACCTCATACCTCATTAAACGATATTAATCTGACCAAGAGGATAATTAAAAGGAGCTTTTTCCGCCTAAAGAGATTTTAATGATTAAACAAAAAAAGAGTGTGTTTTTTTTTTCTTCCCCGGAAAATGTCTGTATATTTTGTTCTATGTTATTCTGTGTTATGTAGACATTTTGATCTAAATTAAATTATGATGGGGCCCAGCCCACAAGCCGAGTCCGCACTGCAAAAATATATTAAAAGATACACACAGATATCGAGTTGTTACATATGTATTGTTGCGATACACACAGATATCGAGTTGTTATATATGTATTGTTTCAACAATTGCAATGCGTTACACCTTGGATTATAACTATGATTAAAATAAAAAAAATCTCGGGCCTCCCAACATCCGTAAGATCTGATCGCTGTTTTGGTTGATTTGGCAATTAATTTCAAAGTGATTGTATTTGTCCGGTTGTTCGGCTAGTCTGACACCTGTCAGTGTCGCTCGATTCTCGCCCTTTTGCGCGGTAACAATCTTACCCTATCGACTGTCACTCATTCTTTCACTCTTTGGTCTCGTCGTGAGGGTTTCACCCTGCTTGTTCTCGTGAGGGTTTGCTGTCGGCTTCCACTCCAATGTGTTGGACTTCTGTTCAGTCCTTTGGCGTCTATGACGACGATAATGTGTTGGTTAACTTCTCCAATAGGGTTTGTATTCCTATGCAGTTGAACTATTTCTTGCTATAGTGCTCATTCGTTTACTTGTGTGTTGTTGGCTTAACACCAGACTTCGCTTTTATCAGTGTGTTATCTCTGTTGCCTGTAGCTTATTCGTTTCCTTGGTTACAGGTTGAACCCGCCATGGTTTCCTTTCGGTTCGTCCAGTCCTGCTCGGCGCCGAAAAGGGTAAGTTATCTCTCCTTGATTCAATTCCTCTAGCTCTTTTTCCTCTGCTCTGACCCGCTGGCTCTTTGTGAGCAGACTCTGGTGGGTTTCGACCCAAATATTCGGTTTAGTTGTGCTCGGCGTTCTCTCGTCTTCTCCCAGGTAACGACCTCAAACTTCCTCGTTCTTTTCTTTAAAAGAAAAACTCTGTGAACATATATTTTAAGCTCCAGTACTTACTTATTCTCGTTGTTGTGCAAGCAAATCGGACTTTCGTTGTTCTCAAACCCTCCGACTCAGTTAATTCTCAGTCTCCAATTCCAAAAGGGTAGGGTTGCTCCTTGATTTGACTCTTTTCTTTAAGCAGAATTTGGCATCCGTTTTAGTTGGCGAGTGGTCTCAGTCCTTTACTTGTTCTTGTCAAAGAAAAAAGGTTAGGGTTTGTAATTTTCCTCTCGGCCTCTTCCGTTCCTTCGACACAAGTTGGTCACTCTGTCTAGTTTTGATTGTAGGGTTTTGGGTTTTGAAACCCCACCTGCAACTTCTTCTTTCGTTCCAGAATATTATGTATTTTGCTGTAGGGTTTTGGGTTTGAAACCCCACCTGCAACTTCTTCTTTCGTTCCAGAATATTATGTAGTTGTTATATTGCGGTCCTCGGGACTTGAACTTTGGTCGACAGAATGTTTAATAATGAGAAATATTTTTGCTAATATCTCTGTTCGTTCAGTAGAGGAAAAAAACAAAATGTTGATTTGTACCTGTAGATTAATGTCAATTGATGCGTTCCAAATTCTGTATGTCGTTCCATCAGTTACCGATATATGTTTGTAACGTTCGTCTGCTTATTTGTCAGTGTGCAAAATTCTCTGGTTGAATTCAATCTTCGTGAACTCTTGTCTTCCTGCACTCCTATTACAATCTCGAGGGAAAATAGTTGGCTGCCATGTGAATGCGTTAGTAATTTGACAGTGTAAATATGTATCCAAAAACAAATTATGTTACTGGTATGACACAGATGGTTCGTGAAACAGAACTCTGTTTCTGTTTGATATTATTTCTCTTTTTGTTGATGGATTCCAGAAAATCTCTCTACAAAATGTATATTTTTCCTTTTTGTATCTTGGTAAGAAAAGTAGTTTCCAAATTGAAATTGTCATGCTATTCAGTTACATTACATTCTTGTTTTTCGTCCTTTTAATAATGAAATGAGTTTGAAATGTAATAAACAATCAACTTAAACTACAGAATCTAATTAATCTCCCTAACTTAAAGACAATCTCCTAAAACAAATTTGAAAATCACAGGTTCAAAGACCTGTCAAAATAACACACGTAACAATGAGACAAAACCTGCTTCTGTTTGTCTACCCTGAGTTAGATGCTCCTGTATCAGGCTCCCGGGGTAACAAAAAGTCATGGCTCCGTTCCATGAGATTTTCAACCGAATAGCCAACCTTCTGTATTTGTGCTGCGTCAAGCCATGAACTGTCCTCAATGGGACGGTTCTTCCACTTGACCAAGTACTGTAAATATTCCTTCCTGCGCGTGCGCTTGGCTACTTGCGTGTCGAGGATGCCCTTGATCTCAAGGGGCTGAGCCGCAGACATTTGCCTCATCCAAGAATCCTTGTCAACTTGGGTGTCCCGTTCTGGTCATGCTGCCCTGTCGTCTTCAGGACTGGCAGTATATGGAAACAGGTCTGCGACATTAAAAATGGGTGAAATGCCTATCCCTGGTGGCAACTGCAGTTCGTAAGCATTGGCAGAAAATTTGCGAAGAATTTTGCAGGGGCCAATCTTCTTATACTTCAGTTTGTTATATTCCCCCTTAGGAAAACGTTCCTTACGCAAGTGTGCAAGTACTTTGTCCCCGACATTAAATTGAACCTCTCGCCTTTTCAAATCTGCCTGTTGTTTGTACTTTTGACTGCTGTCCTGCAATTTTGATTTCACCTGCTCATGTAAATCGCTCATTGCTTGGGCGAAATCTTCTCCATCCGCACTTCTTTTTTCAAGCTTGCCCAAATCCCGCAACTCATGCACTCCGCGAGGATGCGTGCCATACAGAACCTGAAAAGGACTGTAACCTGTGCTGCAATTTGGTGAGTCGTTATAAGCAAATTCCGCTTGAGCAAGTACGCGATCCCACATCCGTGAGTTTTCACCAATCAAACTTTGTAGCGGGTTTCCTAAGCTCCTGTTCACCACCTCCGTTTGCCCATCGGTCTGTGGGTGATAAGCGGAGCTGAAAATCAACTGAGTGTCCAACTTTTTCCACAGGGTATGCCAAAAATGTCCTGTGAACCTCACATCCCTGTCAGAAATAATGGACCTCGGCAAACCATGCAATCTGACGATCTCCATGAAAAACAAGTGTGCTACGTGAGTGGCATCACTGGTTTTTTGGCAGGGTATAGAATGTGCCATTTTTGAGAATCTATCTACTACCACCATCACTGAATCAAAACCCTGTTGTGTTCTAGGCAGACCCAAGACAAAGTCCAAACTGACTGAGTCCCACGGTCTACTCGGAATAGGCAGTGGCATATAAAGTCCTTGCATTATCACTGTACCCTTTCGCTAACTGACACATTTTACATCTGCTTACATACCTCTGCACGTCTCATCGTATCTTCGGCCAGTAATAAAAATGTTCGATCTGCGACAACGTCTTGTCTATGCCGAAATGTCCGGCTAGACCTCCACTGTGCTTTTCCCGAATAATGTTCTCTTTCATCGAACAATCGGGAATGCATAACTGTCCTCCCATGAATAACAATCCTTCCTGCAAATTATAGTGCAACCATGGACTATTGTTCCTCAGCAAAGGGTTTTGACAGGCTTCATAAGCCTCTCTAAAATCTGTATCTGTCTGATACAAATCCTTCAAATGCTCAAAACCCAGCACTTGTACCGTGCTTTCCTGTAAGAGCAAAGCTCTTCTACTCAATGCATCTGCCACCTTGTTGGACTGCCCGCTAATATGTTTCAATACAAATGTAAAACTCTGTAGATACTCAACCCATTCTGCATGCTTATGGTTCAACTTATGTTGTTGCATAATATACTGTAATGCAGAATTATCAGAAAATAAAACAAATTCATTACCTAATAGATAGTGCCTCCAGTGCTTCAATGCTTGGACGACCGCATAAAATTCTTTGTCATAGGATGAGTACTTCTGCCTACTTTCGTTCAGCTTCTCACTGAAATAAGCGACCGGCCCGTCCTCCTGGCTAAGTATTGCCCCAATCGCTGTACTGCGGGCATCACAACGAACTTGAAAATTTTTGTTGAAATCAGGCAATCTCAAAATCGGTCTCTCAGTGATCTTCTTCTTCAAAGTCTGAAAACTTCTCTCTGCTGCTTCTGTCCAACAAAAAGGTTGATTTGCCTTTTTGATTGTGTCCAACATGGGTGCGTAGATCCCACTAAAATCTCTGATAAATTTCCTGTAAAAGCTTGCCAATCTATGAAAGCTTCGAACCTCAAACAAATTTTTCGGGGATGGCCAGCTAACTATAGCTGCAACCTTTTTTGGGTCCATCTTCAGCTCATTTTCTGCAATCACAAAACTCAGATAAACTAATTCCTGCTGAAAAAAAGTACACTTTTTTCAGATTTATTAGCAGTTTATTCTGCTGCAATTTTCGCAATACACTTCGAACATGTCGAAAGTGTTCTTCCTTCGTCCTGTTGAAAATCAAAATGTCATCCAAATAAACAATTACAAACTTCCCAATGAACTCTTTCAGCACTTCGTTCATTAGGCGCATAAAAGTACTAGGGGCGTTACTCAGACCAAATGGCATCACCAACCATTCATACAACCCTTCATTCGTTTTGAAAGTTGTTTTCCATTCATCCCCTTCTCGGATTCGGATCTGGTGGTAACCACTCTTCAGATCGATCTTCGAAAAATATGCTGCTCCACTCAAACAATCCATAATGTCATCCATTCGTGGCAATGGGAACCTGTACCTGATCGTAATCTTGTTAATAGCTCTTGACTCTGTGCACATTTGCCACTCTCCACCTTTTGTTTGGAGCTAAAACTATCGGAACTGCACAGGGGCTCATACTTTCCCTGATCAGCCCTTTGTCTAGCAATTCTTGCACCTGCTTCCTAATTTCTTCGTTGTCCTTAGGACTCATACGGTACGCTGCCTTATTTGGCAGACTAGCTCCTAGTATAAAATCAATGCAATGACTGATGCTTCTCTTAGGAGGCAATTCGTCCGGTAGATCATCCACTATGATATCGCCAAAGTCCTGCAACATGTCCTGGATCTCCTCTGGTAAATATGTAATCTTTGTGTGCAGTATCACTGTCTTTGGATTTCTTACAAAAGCAAAATTAATTTCATTATCTTCGATCTGTTTCAAGAATTATTTTCCACCCATCAGTAATGCTTTAACTCCACTGGTTTCTGCCGTGTCTTCCTCCTTGATGGGTACAAGCGTATGCTTAATCCCATCTTCAACAAACTTGTAACAATTTGTCTTTCCATCGTGTACCACCTTCCTGTCATACTGCCAAGGTCTCCCTAACAGTATATGACACACGTTCATTGGCATGATATCACAAATAATCTTGTCCTTATATCCGCCAATATGAAATTCCACTTCGCACTCTTCATCAACTAACAGTTGATGTCCCTTCTGCAGCCAACACACTTTGTAGCGAGTGGGGTGCTTCAACCTTTTCAACCCCAACTTCTCCACCATTCCAGTGGCTACCAAACTGTCTATACTTCCACTGTCAATTATCAATTTGCAGCACTTGCCTCGTGACTTGCAAATTGTCCGGAATAAGGCTTTTCTTTGACCCGGTTCAACAACTTCTTTTGCTGGTTTCAGCGACACCTTATTCAGCACCAAAGCTTCCCCTGTCTCAGGTGCATTTTCTACCTCCTGGGGTGGTGCCTCTGCTTCCTCCGTTTGGGCAACATGTGTTCCTCTACCACCTGCTGGTTCTCCCTTAGGACATTCATAAGACTTGTGCCCCCACTTGTGGCACCTATAACACTGGACAACTCCTCTGCCCCTACCATTACCTCTTCCTCGCTGGTATGGTCGTCCCCCTTTAGTGTTATTGTCTTTTTTCTGCTGTTCGTGGAGTTTTGGAACTGTTGCCTTCTTCACTGGGATTTGTGCCTCTGCCAAAAGCCTTTCCTTTTCCTCTGCTAGACCCTCCTCCTCTTCTGGCATTCTGCTTCCTATTTAGTTTCTCTTCAGCCTTTAAGGCACACTGATATGCCTCATCTATGGTTCTGGGTGAGAGAATACTGATTTCATCCAGTATTTCCCCTCTCAAGCCATTTACAAATCTCACTGTCTTTTCGGGGGTGTCTTCTATATACCCAGCTCTTAAATTCAACCTGTAGAATTCTTCAGTGTACTCTTTAACAGTTAACCCCCTTTGCCTCAGATTCTGTACCTGCCTGTACAACATGATCTGGTAATCCTTGGGCAGGAATTTATTTTTCAGCTTGGCCTCCATCCTGGCCCACTTCTTTATAGGCTGTTTATTCAGCCTTTTCCTCTCCGCCTGAACGCTATTCCACCACAAGGATGCATGTCCTTTCAACTTGGTGGCAACGAATTTTACTCTCTTATCTTCACTGATTTCTTCATAATCAAAATACTTGTTTAGCTCACTGAGCCAATCCAGCAACACATCTGCTGATAAATTTCCATCATAAGTAGAGAGCTCATGCTTCGGCTTACTACTCGATAACAAAACTGACCTTAATAATCTAATTTCATGTCCCTTTCCTTCCGAACCATCTGTCACTTCTGCAACCTCTTCGTCACTGTCATCCCCTCCTTTAGGGTCTCTTCTCCTTCCAGCCTCTACTGCTGATAATCGCGCATTCAAAATACGAATTTCCTCCCTCAATCCTTCGTTTTCTACTCTGCAAATAGCTCTCCCTCTTCCCCGTCCTTGTCTACCAACCTCCATTTTTCTTCTAATCACAGCTTACTGCTTTGATACCAATTTGATGGGGCCCAGCCCACACGCTGAGTCAGTGTTGCAAAAATATATTAAAAGATACACGCAGATATCGAGTTGTTATATATGTATTGTTTCAACAATTGCAATACGTTACACCTTGGATTATATGATTAAAAAAAAAAAAAATCTCGGGCCTCCCAACATCCGTAAGATCTGATCGCTATTTTGGTTGATTTGGCAATTAATTTCAAAGTGATTGTATTTGTCCGGTTGTCTGGCTAGTCTGACCCCTGTTAGTGTCGCTCGATTCTCGCCCTTTTGCGTGGTAACAGTCTTACCCTATCGACTGTCACTCACTCTTTCACTCTTTGGTCTCATCGTGAGGGTTTCACCCTGCTTGTTCTCGTGAGGGTTTGCTGTCGGCTTCCACTCCAATGTGTTGGAATTCTGTTCGATCCTTCGGCGTCTATGGCGACGATAATGTGTTGGTTAAATTCTCCAACAGGGTTTGTATTCCTATGCAACTGAACTATTTCTTGCTATGGTGCTCATTCGTTTCCCTGTGTGTTGTTGGCTTGACACTGGACTTTGCTTTTATCAGTGTGTTCTCTCTGTTACCTGTAGCTTATTCGTTTCCTTGGTTACAGGTTGAACCCGCCATGGTTTCCTTTTGGTTCGTCCAGTCCTGCTTGGCGCCGAAAAGGGTAAGTTATCTCTCCTTGATTCAATTCCTCTGGCTCTTTTTCCTCGGCTTTGACCCGCTGGCTCCTTCTGAGCAGACTCTGGTGGGTTTCGACCCAAATATCCGGTTCAGTTGTGCTCGACATTCTCTCGTCTTCTCCGAGGTAACGGCCTCAAACTTCCTCGTTCTTTTCTTTAAAAGAAAAACACTGTGAACATATATTTTAAGCTCCATTACTGACTTATTCTCGTTGTTGTGAAGGCAAATCGGACCTCCGTTGTTCTCAAACCCTCCGACTAAGTTAATTCTCGGTCTCCAATTCCAAAAGGGTAGGGTCGCTCCTCGATTTGGATCTTTTCTTTAAGCAAAATTTGGCATCCGTTTTAGTTGGCGAGTGGTCTCAGTCCTTTACTTGTTCTTGTCAAAGAAAAAAGGTTAGGGTTTGTAATTTTCCTCTCGGCCTCTTCCGTTCCTTCGACACAAGTCGGTCACTTTGTGTAGTTTCGATTGTAGGGTTTTGGGTATTGAAACTCCACCTGCAACTTCTTCTTTCATTCCAGAATATTATGTATTTTGCTGTAGAGTTTTGGGTTTGAAACCCCACCTGCAACTTCTTCTTTCGTTCTAGAATATTATGTAGTTGTTATATTGTGGTCCCTCAGGACTTGAACTTTGGTCGACATAATGTTTAATAATGAGAAATATTTTTGCTAATATCTCTGTTCGTTCAGTAGAGGAAAAAAAAACAAAATGTTGATTTGTACTTGTAGATTAATGTCAATTGATGCGTTCCAAATTCTGTATGTCGTTCCACCAGTTACCGATATATGTTTGTAACGTTCGTCTGCTTATTTGTTAGTCTGCAAAATTCTCTAGTTGAATTCAATCTCCGTGAACTCTTGTCTTCCTACACTCCTGTTACAATCTTGAGGGAAAATAGTTCGCTTCCATGTGAATGCGTTAGTAATTTGACAGTGTAAATATGTATCTAAAAACAAATTATGTTACTGGTATGACACAGATGGTTTGTGAAACAGAACTCTGTTTCTGTTTGATATTATTTCTCTTTCTATTAATGGATACCAGAAAATCTCTCTACAAAATGTATATTTTTCCTTTTTGTATCTTGGTAAGAAAAGTAGTTTCCAAATTGAAACTGTCACGTTGTTCGGTTACATTACATTCTTGTTTTTCGTCCTTTTAATAATGAAATGAGTTTGAAAAGTAATAAACAGTCAACTTAAACTACAAAATCTAATTAATCTCCCTAACTTAAAGACAATCTCCTAAAACAAATTTGAAAATCACAGGTTCAAAGACCTGTCAAAATAACACACGTAACAATGAGACAAACCCTGCTTCTGTTTGTCTACCCTAAGTTAGATGCTCTTGCATCAAATTACATAATGGTATGTTATTCTTATGTTATCTAGACATTTTGATTTAAATTAAATTACATAAAATAATCCATTAATTCCATATATATATATAGGTTAAGGATCAAGCCTTTGAAGCCTGCCATGATATAATTGCTCTTAGTTCCTTTTAATCATGGCATTGTTCTCCGTTTTTTTTTTTATTTAAAAATATTAGCGATTCAAAAAATAATTATTCCAAAAAGAACTAATGGAAGAGTTGACAATAGTGTGAATGCATAGGAGGAGTTGACAATAGTGTGAATGTATAGGAAATATTAGGGTTAATATTAAACCTTTTAAGCCTGCCATGATGTAATTGCTCTTAGTTCTTTTTTGTTTAAAGATATTAGTGATTCAAAAATTAATTATATGTTGACTGCTTCCTTTTTAATCAAGCACATGTAATCAATGAAAGGGAATTTGATATCATAATTTTGTATTTTCAAGGTTGTGGTGTATCTGTTGTACATGTAATCAATGAAAGGGAATTTGATATAGTAATTTTGTATTTTCAAAATTGTGGTGTATCTGTTTTGGTGGGTGTATCTAGTGTTTGCAAAAAAGAGGTTGAGTGGAACTTTCTTTGGAAACTATGAACTTTTAATTTAGACTTGTATTTGAATAAGTTAAGACTTCAATTATTATTAAATGATGCATTCATTTGCCATTTCTTCCAAAGATATAATTTAAATTTTTAATAGATCTTTGCTTAATTTTTGCAGAAGGTTGAACTGGTTTGGAAGTAATTAAGTTCTTAATTGATCATCATTTGTTTCTTTGCACATGTTTGAATTGGATAAATAAATTTATTACATATCATGTTTCTTTTGCAGATATCAACAAGTTGTCTTATAACATGATTAAAAGAGAGGATGTGAGCACTATGATTAAAGTGACTAAGTAGACGAAGAAGGCATTTGATTACATGATTAAAAGGGGAGGCTCGTGTTGAAATTATAACTAGTGCCAGTCTTCATGTAATATAAATCTATCATTGATATATTTATTATATTTATTATTATATTTTATTTTTGGTCAAAGCATGTCCTTCATATTCAGAGTCAAAATAATAAAAAATACTGAATATAACACGATTAACAAGTTGTCTTATAACATGATTAAAAGAGAGGATGTGACCACTATGATTAAAGTGACTAAGTAAATGAAGAAAGCATTTGATTACATGATTAGAAGGGGAGGCTTGTGTTGAAATTATAACTAGTGCCAATGTTCATAATGTAATATAAATCTATCATTGATATAACAAGTTGTCTTATAACATGATTAAAAGAGAGGATGTGAGCACTATGATTAAAGTGACTAAGTAAAGGAAGAAGGCATTTGATTACATGATTAAAAGGGGAGGCTTGTGTTGAAATTATAACTAGTGGCAGTGTTCGTAATGTAATATAAATCTATCATTGATATATTTAGTATATTCATTATTATATTTTATTTTTGTCAAAGCATGTCCTTCATATTCATAGAGTCAAAATAATAAAAAATAAACTATTTTGAGTCAAAAGAAAATGTATTTGATTCATGTCCCATTTGGACATTTGTAAGAAAAGAATTTTGAGGTTTATAATGAATCAAACTCTACCAAAAATGTCAAGTTGATCTTCATTGGAAACAAATCGGTCATGGCTTCCCAGAGCCACCAACTTGACCTCCTGGATAGATATATATAAAGAAAGTTAGATCACTTTGAAAGACACTCATTCATCATCACCATATACATCTTCTCCACTCAAGGAAGAAGTAATAGACAAGGAAAAAGGGGAGCTTGAGCCACCTGTTTGACCTCCTAGATAGATATATATAAAGAAAGATCACTTTGAAGGATACTCACTCATCATCACCATATACATCTTCTCCAATCAACAAAGGAGTAATAGACCAAGGAAAAATGAGAGAGAGATAACACATGTGGAAGAATTTAATGAGAGAAGGACGAATTTTAGAACTAGTTACAAGGTCGAATTTCAAAACTAGTTATAGGGCTGAATTTCAGAGCTTGTTGTAGGCCTGGAATTTTAGGAAGGTGACCACTTCGATCTATGTTGACTTTGACTTTGGAGGTGATTTGTAGGAGGGTTGGACTTGAAGTTTTGGTCTCAAATATCTCTTTTTGATTTGATTCTATAAGAGAAGGATTGTTGTTGGGTTTTCCCTGGCTTGGAGCCTAAGTTATGGTGTCTATTGTCTTTTGTGCACTATGTTCTCTAGAGTTTTCTAATGTGTAATTTCTTGATGACATAACTAAACAAGTATAGATAAGTGTTCTCTATATTTTGCTAATGTGTAATTGCTTGATGACATAACAAGTATAGATAAGTGTGTTGTGTAACACATTGGAAGGTGTTAATGGTTATATGTGGGATACATTTTTGTTTTCAAGATCTTCAAGCATCTAAGATCAATGGTTTAAATTTTAAATGAGGGATTTTGGTGGAATATTCCTATGTGTCATTTTTTTTGAAAACGTATAAATTATGGATTTTGGTTGAATATCCTTAAGTGTTTATAAATTTTACTAAAGATTTATTTTTTCTTTTTAAAATTTTATTTTATTTTATTTATTACACTATATTTGATATTGTTGGCAAATTGGATGATTTTTTTTTAATAGATTTAATTTTGTGACACATAAATTATTAATTTTTATTTTAAAAAAATGTAAAACATGGATTTTGGTGAAATATCGGGGACATTATTATTTTTAATTATTTTAAATGTAATGAAATTAAAAAAATAAATATAAATGATTGATTTTGGTGAAATAACCTTGGTAGCTATTTTTATTAAAGTTTTTTCTCTTATATAATTTAATTTAAAATATAAATTATGGATTTTGGTCAAATATCTTGGTGTGTATATATATATATATATATATATATATATATATATATATATATATATATATATATATATATATGTTAAAGTTTTATTTACCATATTAATTTAATATGGTAGGAATCACAATGGAAGATAAGTGATTTTAGTATTTTTTTTCCAATTAGTAAATATATGAATGTCAATTATCCACTAAATATTTTTAAAGAGAAAATATATGAATTTCTTGGAATATTTTAAGATTTTATAGGGTGATAATTTTAAAATTGATAATTTTGAATTTCACACTAGAATTACTATATTGGTATGATTTTAATAAAAGCAATAAATGAAATATATAATACATATATAACAATTTTAAGAAAAAAAATTCCTCAATCCCTAAACATTGATGCAACAATTTTAAGAAAAAGATCTATCTCTATAAAGTGATAGATAGTATGAGGCGATACATATTTCTCAGGCGATAGCCTCATTAATGTGGTTGGGTTGTTTAAATCTAAGGATGGACATAAACTGCCCAACCACATTAATGAAGCTAGTTGTCTTTAGTAAGACTTTTAATAAAGCTATAGCCTGAGAAATAATGGTCACCTATAATATTTTTGAACTTTGAAACTTGTGTATCCTACATTATAGATAATGTAAAACAATGTCTGCAAAATCATAATTACATTCGAATTTCTTAAGGATGGACATATACTGTCCAACCACATTAATGAAGCCAATTGTCATTAGTAAGACTTTTAATAAAACTATAGCCTGAGAAATAATGGTCACCTATAATATGTAGTTTTGAACTTTGAAACTTGATTGTCCTACATTATAGATATATTTTGTAAAACAATGTCTGCAAAATCATAATTACATTTGAATTTCTTTGGAAAACTGAACTTGTGTGTCTTACATTATAGATATCTTTTGTAAAACAATGTCTGCAAAATCATAATTACATTCGAATTTCTTGGAAAACTGATGCCTTCGTAGACTTGTCAAATAGCTGCATGAAGGTGGGTCCCTTGTCCCACAAACAAGGGGATATCATACACCAATTTAGTGGCTGTCACTTTAAAATTGGATATTAATAATAATAATAATAATAATAATAAATGTATATTTTGTTGTTCTATGTTATTTAAATATTTTGATCTCATTAAATTATATAAAATAAAAATAAAAAGAAATTTGAGATAAAATAGTTCATTAATTCCAATTTATTTATATATAAAATAAGTAATTCCAAAAAGAACTAATGGAAAAGTTGACAATAGTGTGAATGCATAGGAATATTAAGGTTAAGATTCAAGCCTTTGAAGCTTGCCATGATGTAATTGCTTTAATTTCTCTCCGTTCCTTTTCATTTAAAGATATTAGTGATTCAAAAAATAATTATAAGTTGATTGCTTCCTTTCTAAGCAAGCATATGTAATCAATGAAAGGGAATTTGAGATCATAATTTTGTATTTTCAAGGTTGTGGTGTATTTGTTTTGGTAGGTGTATCTAGTGTTTGCAAAAAGAGGTTGAGTGGAACTTTCTTTGGAAACTATAAAATTTCAATTTTTCCAGGCTTTGTAAAGTTGTATTTGAATAAGGTAAGACTTCCATTATTATTAAATGATGCATCCATTTCTTCAATAAATCTTTGTTTGATTTTTGCAGAAGGTTGACTAGTTTGGAAGTAATTAAGTTCTTAATCGATCACCCTTTGTTTCTTTGCAGATGTTTGAATTGGATAAATAAATTTATTACATATCATGTTTATTTTGCGAACCAGTAGTCTTATAACATGATTAAAAGAGAGGGTGTGAGCATTCTGATTAAAGTGGCTAAGTAAACGAAGAAGGAATTTGATTACATGATTAAAGGGAAGCTTGTGTTGAAATTATAACTAGTGTCAATCTTCATAATGCAATATAAATCTATCATTGATGTATTTATTATATTCATTATTATATTTTATTTTTGGTCAAAGCATGTTCTTTATGTTCATAGAGTCAAAATAATAAAAATAAATTATTTTGAGTCAAAGAAAATGTATTTGATTCATGTCTTATTTGGACATTTGTAAGAAAAAGAATTTTGAGTTTTATATTGAATCAAACTCTACAAAAAATGACAAGTTGATCCTCATTGGGAACAAATGGGTCATGGCTTCCAAGAGCCACCTATTTGACCTCCTTGATAGATATATATAAAGAAAGTTAGATTACTTGACCTCTTAGATAGATATATATAAAGAAAGTTAGATCACTTTGAATGACACTCACTCATCATCACCATATACATCTTTTCCACTCAACGAAGGAGTAATAGACCAAGGAAAAAGGAGAGAGAGCTCACACATGTGGAAGAATTTTAATGAGAGAAGGACAAATTTTAGAACTAGTTACAAGGTTGAATTTCAAAACTAGTTAGAGGGCTTGCTATACCCCAAAATTTTAGGAAGGTGACCACTTTGACCTATGTTGACTTTAACTTTGACTTTGGATGTGATTTGTAGGAGGGTTGGACTTGAAGTTTTTAGTGGCAGTTTTGGTCTTAGTCTTGGTCTTGGATATCTCATTTTGATCTGATTCTATAAGAGAAAGATTTTGTTGGGTTTTCCCTTTTGTGGGGTTTTTCCCTGGCTTGGAGCCTAATTTTTGGTGTCTATTGTCTTCTATGCATTATGTTCTGTATATTTTGCTAATGTGTAATTGCTTGATGACATAACTAAACAAGTATAGATAAGTGTTCTCTATATTTTGCTAATGTGTAATTGTTTGATGACATAACTAAACAATTATAGATAAGTGAGTCGTGTAACACATTGGAAAGTGTTAATGGTTATATATTGGATACATTTTTGTTTTTAGGATCTTCAAGCATCTAAGATCAATAGTTTAAATTTTAAATGAGGGATTTTGGTGTAATATCTTGTCATTTTTTTTTAAATGTATAAATTATGGATTTTGATTGAAAATCCTAAGTGTTTATCATTTTTACCATAGTTTTATTTTTTCTTTTTCAAATTTTATTTTATTTTATTTGTTACACTAAATTTGATATTGTTGGCAAGTTGGATGACTATGTTTTTTTTTTTAAATTTATTTTTTAAATAGATTTAATTTTGTGACACATAAATGATTAATTTTTGAATTTAAAAAAAATGTAAAACATGGATTTTGGTGAAATATTGAGGATATCAATTTTCATAAATTATTATTTTTTGAATTATTTTAAATGTAATGAAATTAAAAAATAAATATAAATGTTTGATGTTGGTGAAATAACCTTGGTAGCTATTTTTATGAAAGTTTTTTTATAGATTATGGATTTTAGTGAAATATCTTACTGTGACACACATATATGTTAAAGTTGTATTTACCATATTATTTTAATATGGTAGGAATCACAATGGAAGATAAGTGATTTTAATATTTTTTTTTCAATTAGTAAATATATGAATGTCAGTTATCCACTAAAAATATATCCACAAAATATTTTAATATTTTTAAAGGGGAAAATTATTATTTTATTTCATGTGTGATTTACTATAATAACAAGGAATTTGGTAAATATTTTGTTTGAGTATTGGGCTTGTAATATATATATATATATATATATATATATATATATATATATATATATATATATATATATATATAAGTTTTATTGACCAAATTACTTTAATATGGTAGGAATCATTCAATTAGTAAATATATGAATGTCGATTATTCACTAAATATTTTTAAAGAGGATATTTATTATTTTATTTCATTTATGATTTACTATAATAACAAGGAATTTGGTAACAATTTTGTTTGAGTATTGGGCTTGTTTTTGGCAAGTTTGTAATGATGCTTGAAAGTTTTGTAGGTTAAAAAAAGTTTTTATTTTCATGATTAAAATTTTCAAGATTTGATTTAATAAGCAGGTCTTGGGGTGGGGAAATAAGAGCAATGGGAGTATAAAAATTTAAAGATGGTTAAGTATTGTCTCTATGATTTTGGCACAATTGAGTACATTTAAATAAGGCCGGAGAAATGAAAATAAGGGAGTTAATGTGATGAGTAGATGTGAAAAATTTATTAATTTAAGATAGTAATTATATACCAAAATACTAAAACTGATATATATATATATATATATATATATATATATATATATATATATATATATTATATATATATATATATATATATATATATATATATATATATATTCTTCTTTTAATGGTTATTTTTTTTTTTTTTTGAAAAAGTAAAGTAGAGCCCACGATGGGGGTGATGAACGAGGGTGAAGAGTCCCTGTGGGAACATGGGGATTCACATGAAAAGCACGTGGAGGCAACCAATCGATTTTGCCTCACAATCGACCCACACCACCCTGTGTACGATAGTCATTAATGTCGAGCGTGAGAGATTTCATTTCGTATTGGGGAGAGCGGAGGGTGGCAAAGCCTAGAACTATATGGAGGGTAGCGAAGGGAAGCATGGGTCATATGTAGTTGTGAGTGTTCGAGAGCCGGCAAGGAGAAGGTTGTGGGAGGATGTGAGTTTAAGTGGAGCTATACGGGCCAGAAGAACAGTTGGCATAGACGCAGGTGCTGCCGCCTTCGTTGATGGGTCGGGGGTGCCTCTTTCTGGCGAATTGAGTTGGGGAGGGGAAAATATGCTAGGAGGGTGGCGTCTATGGAGCTTATGGGGCTGGTCTGTGGACGTTTTTGGACTGCTGGAGGAAGGTTCAGACCTGGGTGGCATAATATTAGTCTTTGGTGCAGAGGAAGCATTGTAATTCGCCTCCCCTATCTGAGTATAGAGTCTAGGTGTGAAGTGTGGTGTCTTTGGGGTGTCAGGAGTGGCTTCCATTGGGTTGTGGTGGGTAATTTCTTCAAGAAAGGGGGACGATTGGCTCTGGTAGAGGAGGTCATAACCCTAGTGGGCTCTGCGAAGGAAATTCAGAACGGGTGGAATACAATACGACTCGGTGGTGTTGAGTATTTCAAAATTAAATCGACTTCACGTGTTGGAAGGTCTTCTGGCGAGGTATCGCCAAGCTCTGGAGGGTGGGTGCGGGTAAGTCTTGAGATCGACTCATGCTAGTATTTGGTAAGGGTGGTGCTAGTTCGGAGGATGGGAACATTGAGGGCTCGTGCCGTGAGGTCCATGGCGGTAGAGGTGGTGGCGCACATGGGGGGATAAGTACATGATATGTTTCTCATGGAGGGAGAAGAGGGGGTTTCTGTTGGCAGTCGATATTTCCAAACTGTTGTTAGTCGGGCGAGAGGGGGCTCGACTCACCGTGAAGGAGTTGGGCGTTAGTTATCGGTGTGTTAGGGTGGTCGTGGTCGAAAACAAAGCTGCTGCATGGGACAATGCCGCGAAGTACTTCAATCCGTGTTGGATCGTCCAGAGAATTCAGATCAGGTTCGCTAAGAGGAGCATGTAGAACTGATATCTACATTGAACAAAATGCACTACTTTCAATGCCATACCTAGGAGTGCGTCGTAGTGGTTTGGCAAGGCTAGAATTTACTTTCCGAAAAGGTCGAGAAACTAGAGAGCTAGATGGCACATTTCGAAGAGCATGTTCAATGCTCCTTTTGCCGTCTGCCGCCTCTTGGTACTGTTCTGGACAACCCAACCTCCATCACCTCTGACAACTAGCATGGTTACATGTTTTTTATGTGTACTCTTTGTTTACTGGGGCCTATGGCCTTTGAATTTGTGGACTGTGTCTCTCTTTATCTTTCTATTTCACTATTATATGTTATCAACAATAGTTAACAAACCTGGTTGGGGTGAGACTACTTGCATTTTTGCCTGGATGCACTTACTTTTGACTCTATGAATAGAAATTTGACTTACAAAAAAAAAAAGTGAGGTCGAGAATAAAAATTTTCAAGCTTTTAAAATGATAGTGTTTTAGTCTGGATCATGACTAAATTCGAAAAGCGGAGATTTGAAAAGTTTGAATAATTAGATTTTAAAATGATAATTTTTTGGACTAAGCATTGCGAGTGAGATATTTTCATTATAAATTTGGGGTGATAGTGAGATTGAGTATGAATTTATCTATTGGAGTATTTTCATTATAAATTTTTTGGATGAGAACACCATCAAATTGATGACGACCAAAACATCTAAAAATGAGATAATGTTACTATGTTTGAATTCAATAATAAATTTCAAGCTCAATACAAAGTTCACTGTCATGATAATGGTCGGTAAACATTGATAGACATTAAAACACTTACCTCATAATATCCACATTACCAAGATTTTAAAAAATCACAAAATCAACTCTTAATATATCAAGGGTTGAGAGGTATCAAATCTCTCGAGGTGCAAAATTTCCTTCAAGTTTTGCACTCAAAAAAGAGATTTGCACCTCGAGAGATTTGATCCATCTTGACGCTTGATAGATCCAGAGTTCAGATAGATATAGGCTGGCATAATACTAGATTCATTTTAACTCCGAATCTATAAAAGCCCGAAGAGAGATCAAATATCTCAAGGTGCAAACTTAGTTTTTTAGTGCAAAACTTGAGGAAAGCTTTGCACCTCCAGAGATTTGATCCCTTCATGCACTTAATATATTCGGAGTTAAGATGGATCTAGGATAGTTTAAAGTTTATAAATAAAGTACTATGAGTTTGCATAAACCTAGAGCTCAAAAACCACAGGTATCTGAACTACCCAAAAATAATTAATAAAGGCTCATATAAATTCAGAAGTGATATATAATATTAAATTACATAATTTAGAATTTTTATTTTTATTATTTTAATAACATTACATAACATAATTTTACATTACATAAAATGACATAACATAATAGGACCTTACAACATCTCTTCCATATTGGGTTGAATAAATTTTATATTGAAATATATTAGTTAACATGAATATTGAAACTTTTATTTGAGTCTTATATTGAAATATTTTTACAACATCTCCTTCATATTAGCTTGCAATATTAAAAATGAATAGAAGTAAAACAATAAGAGTGAGATTATTAATGTTTTATAATGTCTTAATTTAATCTAACCAAATATGTATACTCAGTTATATTTTATTATAAGCAATTTTTTTTTAAGAGTGTTTTTGCTTTTTGTTTTTTTTGTAAAGAACACATGTCAAATCCATGTTGAGCATAGATGAAATCACACATTTCCTTCATTTTAGGGTGTAGAAAGTGCTTCTAAGTGTAATAATATAATGTTGATGTGGTTAAATATAGAGAATGTGTTAAACTATTAAATTAATATAACAAAAATGTAAAAAGGGATAATTTAAAAAAGAGGATGTAGAATTAGTTATATATGTATACACATTTTTTTTTCTAAGTTAAGCTACTTCTATTATGTCATATAGAACAAAAAGTTATGGGTCTCGTCCTGTGGATTGGACAAGTCCAAACTAGAGGGAAGTTTCAAGAGTTTTCCATCAAGAGTTGGACTGGCCCTATTGGGGAAACCAGAGTGTGACTACTGCCCATAGCGGGAAACCAATAGATTTAGTTTTCAAAACAAAACATGTATCCCAAGGAAGACAATTCGTAAACATGAGCATGCCGATAAGAAAGAAGAAACTGAGCCTAAGGAGAACCTGCATTTTGGTTGTTGGAGGTTGGAACCTCTTCCATGATTCTGCACACGTAACCCCCATCCTTCGTCTCCTTGCTCAACGCGTGGCCAGAGGGCCGAGGACGTGGCAAAGCTGGGATACCGAGGTTAGCCGCGGAGGCATCAAGCTACTTGGGTTGGTTTGAATTACCTTCAGCGTCCTGGTCTAAGCTGCTGCCATTGCTGTTGCCGGTGGAATCACTAGAGTCTTTGCTTCCGTTGGAAGTGATTTGCATTGAAAGGGATTTCATCTTGCACGGGATGAAAGCGGGCTCAAGAGGAATGGTGGACTTGCGCAGCCTTTTCTTACTACGGGAGAAGGAAGGAAGCGAAGCAGGGGCAAGGAGTTGCAGAGAGAGCTGGGCATTCAAATTGACAGGGGGGGTGCTATCAAGCTCGTTCCATCCGATGGAGAGGTTCAGGTCACGGCCCTGGGAGAGCGATAGTGGAGGATGGGAAGGATGGATACGACCCCCAGCTCTTCTGCACCTCATTCTGTGGTTCCGAGGCATAATTTTCTAGGGAGATGAGTTGCCGGACCAGGTGGGGGCCAAAGCAGGCTTTGGGGGAGAACAACTACCAGAACGAGGGCGAGGCCTGGGTGAACAGAGTCTTTGCACTAGAGGCAGAGGGATGATAACAAAAGGACGCACAGAGAGCAGGCGAGAGGGTCGAAGTGAGGTCGAGAGGGCCTAGGTGACAGGCTTAAAGGCCATGGCGAGCATAGTAAATGCAATGTAGGGCTGGTACGTCGAGGAGAGGGTGGTGGAGGGTGAGTTAATGGTGCCCTCATGCCAAAATTTATCACAGTGCTACTTCCCAGGAGTGGTCACGTGGAGCCGCCGTGTGTCTTCCCACATGGCTACCCAGTGGCACTCTTGCTTACTGTCAATCACCTGCATCCGGGGATATATATATATATATTTACACATTAAACGCAAAAAATATTTTATATTTTATCTGATTCGCTTCATTATATCATAGGTTCAAAACTATTAGTGAAAATTCATGATGTCACATGAGGGAATTGAATTTGTGTTCAGAGGATCCTAATCCTTCCTCTCAACCATATAAACCTATGTTAGGGTGATTCTAATTATTTTTATTGTAGGATAAACTTAATTGACAAAAGTCAGTTTAATATATTAATATTAATATAAAATGATAAAATATAACCATAAAAATTAATAGAAAATTAAAATAGAAAAATATAAGTATTGAAATAAAGGATGTGATTTCTATCCCCGATGGGGGTGCCGTAAATGACGGACAAATGGTGGAGAATGCGACGACGGAGCTTTTCCGTCCTCCATGCACACCCTCACACCATGTTGATGCGATGTGATATTGAGGGGCAGCGT
The DNA here is from genome assembly GCA_034641835.2 of Pinus albicaulis. Taxonomy (NCBI): domain Eukaryota; kingdom Viridiplantae; phylum Streptophyta; class Pinopsida; order Pinales; family Pinaceae; genus Pinus; species Pinus albicaulis. Next base: position 1,284,266,963 of record CM076574.1, on the reverse strand, counting down.
GGGATGCTACTTCCCGAGGAGACGACTATTAAACCTTGCATCCGAAGCCTAAGCCATTCTTATCTACCTCCCGAGGATACGACTATTAAACCTCGCATCCGGAGCCTAAGTCTCTTATCTACTCCATTCTTGCTAAGCTAGGCCCTGCATACTCTGTATTTGTTTCCACCTTCCATTCCACTAGAGAAGCTCTCATTTCTCAAGGAACAACCAACAAGTCCCCCTCTTTTGATGCCTCTTGCAATTATTTGATAAGAGAACAAGAAAAACTCTTATACCTTGGTCTTTTTAATACCAAAAACTCTTCTAAGAAAGCCTTAGTAGCCTAGCAACAACCATATCCAAAGAATCCTAAGAAGAAACATCCTAAAAAGAATGGTCCTAAACCAAACAAGGGTCTTAAGCAATTTCAGCCGCAAACTGAAAAAGGAACTCAACAAACTGATAAGGCAAATAAAAACAAAGGGAAGAAGACAGATAGGCATTGCAAATTTTGTAATCGTGATGGCCACGTAGAGTAAAAATGTTTTAAGAAGATGAAAGCCTTGGAAGCAAGCAATGAAGAAGCACAACATCCATTTGGAGAACTCTTCAACTTCATCTTCGGGAATGGCACTTACTTCTTGTGGTTGTCAAGCATCGAGATCTGGTTATCCATTGAATATATCTTCTTCTTCTCATTCTCATAAGTGGCTCATTGATTTTGGAGCCTCTTACCACATGTCAAAAAATAAATCCATGTTTTCTTCTTTAAATGATTGTAACACCAAAAACATTTATGTTGGTGATGATAGATCTCTTATTGTCGCAGGGTCTAGAACCATTCATCTAGATAATGGTTAGTTTAATGATGTATTATGTGTTCCTACCTTGTCCTGCAACCTTCTATTTGTTTATCAGATAACTCACTCAGGTGAAGGGAAAACAATAGAATTATCACCTCACGATGTTGTAATTAAGGACCTAAGAGATCCTAGACATTTTTTAGCTACTCACATTGTTGATGATTCCACAAGGTTGTATAAGTTTTACAACTTTGGGTCATCATGTCTTCCCTCCATTTTGTTTGCTCATAATGATGAAGTGAGCAAACTTTGGCATGAGCGATTTGGTCACTTAAACTATCACTCTCTTCAAAATCTATGTAAAGAAAATATGGTGATAGGTCTTCCTATGGTATCTTGTCGAAATGGTGTTTGTTCTAGTTGTGTACTCTGAAAACATCATCAGGATAGTTTTGACAAATGTGCCTCTTGGCACGCTTCAGCCCCTTTGCAGCTTGTGCACAATGATTTATGTGGCCCACTTCTAGTTGTTTCTTTCTCTGGCTACAAGTAATTCTTAACTTTTATTGATGATTTTTCCAGACGCACTTGGGTATACTTTTTAAAACTCAAGAGTGAATTTTTTAATATGTTCTTGGCCTTTAAGGCCTTTATTGAGAAACAATCTGGACATCACATTCTTAAGTTAAGATCTAACAATGGAGGAGAATATGTTAACTACAAATTTATCAACTTTTGCACTGAGCATGGCGTTCAATTGCAAAATATTGTTCTGTATACTCCACAACAAAATGGTGTAGCTAAAAGGAAGAATCACACTCTAAAATAAAAGGCTAATTGTATGCTTCAATCTAAAGGACTTAATCTTAATTTTTGGGCGGAAGAAATTAACTGTGAAAATTACATAGTAAATCGCACTCTTGCTAAGGTTTTAAGGAATATCATTCCTGAAGAACCCTGAAGCTCGATAAAACCAGATGTAAGTCACTTTTGTGTTTTTGGAAGTGAAGCTTGGTCCCATATTTCCGATGAGAAACATAAAGCCTTAGAACCGAAGAGTGAAAAATGCATTTTTGTTGGATATTCTAAAGATGTCAAAGGATATAGACTTCTTCAACCCGAATCCAAAAATGTAATCATTAGAAGAGATGTAAAATTTGATGAAAATATATCGGCTTGCGAGCATAGTTCGACAAGTGTGCCACCTTTGGCCTGCGAGCCTGATTCGGCATATGTGCCACCTCTCTCTATATCTTCTAATTCTCACAACATTATTTATACTTCAGATGATGACATCGAGGATGAAAATCCTCCTCCACCTCCTCAGGATCTTCCTTCAGCTCCACAACCTCTAAAATGGGCCCGCTCTACTCGAGATGCATCAGGCATAGTTTTAAAAATCGACCGGACCGAGCCAGACCCCCGACTGAACCGACTCAGTGGAAAAACCAGTCCAGAGGCTGGTTTGTTATTGAGCCGATAGAGCCGTACACCAAGCTTACCGAGACGATCGAGCTATTGTCCTGAATTGCAGAGATTTGAAATCCACATTTTGAGTCAAACTTGCAGTGCTTCTGGGTGTGAGTAAAATTGCTCTGTACTTGAGAGGATTAACACAAATAAGACAAACCGTTTGGAGTAAAAATGGTTAAATGATCTAGTGTATGTCTAGTACAACCTTTGACTAAGACACAACCAATTGCTGAAAAAAAAGACCTGATTCAGATCCCATTATGTTGGAGGATATTGATCCAACATCAAATTGGGTAGTGGAGTCTTGTCCACTAGAGTTTGACTCTGATGAAGATATTGGTGTGGGTATGGACTTCGATACACAGGTAGAGCCTCTGCTCAATGCAAATCCACTAGTAGCAGGCCCAATCCCAACTCCAAGTCCTCCAGTTGTAGCCATAGGTACTTCCTCTAGTCAGCCATGACGGAGGCACATAACTCGTCTATGTCAGGCTCAACGTGCTACAGTTCTAGTTGAGGATGTTGATTCAGAGGAGGAGGAGCGAGCGGGTTCCCCCTTTGGTTCAGAGTTTGAGGCAGAGGATATTGGATTTTCAGATGTATAACAGTAGTGACTAGAGGCCATTTAGAGCCTCCTTGGTTATGTTTTTTGTTTTGATCTTTATATCATCATCATGTATTGGACAATGCACTGGTTGAAATTTTGATATAATGGATATATTCATGAGCCTACTTTGATCATATGTTTTCTTTTGTCTATATTGTAATGCTTTGAGTTTGGAAACATGAATGAAAATCTTTAAAATTTTGTTTTTTTATAAAAAAAATTAATATTTAATGTATTGTTTACAAAGACCGAGTCATTGAAACCGAACCGGTCGAGTCGATATCGAGTCGGAGTCAGAGTCGGAGCCAACCCTCGGCCGTTTCGGAACCCAAGTTCGATTTTTAAAACACTGGCAACAGGTTCTCTTGCAGGTGACCCTGCAGATCAACGTCGTACACGTTCTCAGTTCAATAAAGCCTCTTCCTTATTGGCTCAAGTTCTAGAAAATCATGATCCAGATACCTTTGAAGAAGCTCCAGGTCATCCAGATTGGGATGCAGCTATGAATGAAGAATATCGTTCCTTATTGGAAAATGATACTTGGGATATTTTTCCTCTTCCAAAGGGAAGAAAACTTGTCAGATGCAAATGGGTTTAGAGAAAAAAGTTTGGACTAGATGGAAAAGTGGTTAAACAGAAAGCTCTTCTTGTTGCTAAAGGATTTTCACAAGTTGAAGGCATTAAATATACTGAAACATTCTCCCCTGTTGCCAAAATGAATTATATCCGCCTTGTTCTTTCCATTGATATCTCCTTTAAATAAGAAGTCAATAAGATGGATGTTAAATCTCTCTTCCTACATGGGGACTTTCATGAAGAAATATACATGGAATGTTATGAATATTTTATTATTATTTATTAATTAGATTTAGTTATCTTAGGTTATTAACTGAAAGGGCATGATCAAAGATCATGCCTCTTCGCCAAGGGACACCTTGAGGCTATATTTAAAGCCCAGGGGATCCCTCATTGTAATCATCTCATCTTTCATCATTAATAATATATATTTATCAAGTTTTACCAGAGTTTTTATACTCCATTGGTATCGGAGCCATCGCTCTTCGGGATCTGTGTGATCACCAGAATTAAGGAATCAAAGGAATTCCAAAAATTGCAGAATTTTACCCAACCCTTCTGCTCTCTCACTCCCACTCTGCCTTTGCTCATAAACCCTGATTCCCAACTCCCTCACGTAAAAAAATAAATAGATAAATAATTTTTTTTACAAAACTACCCCCTTTCACACTTATAATTCCCTCCCAGCCATACGGCTCCCCCTCACATTCCTTACATCCTCTTCCCTCACATCTCTCACAGTCCAGCAGCCCTTCTGCACCTGCACACTAACCCAACCCATAGTGTCAACGACATAAATCTATACAACAGAACCTATTGTGGCATTTAAGTAGAAGTAAATTAACAATGCATTAGTATGCTATACAGTACCAGCGTATAGACATAAACAACCTCGTATATATATTCAGAAATATTAAAAAAACAAAAACAGCAAAAATCTGCCACAACCAGTCTACTCCTCATCTCGACGTCTTTTTCGCACATACCCGTTGTCGACACAGACGGTTCCCAACACCCACGTCAACCGCCACAGTCGAAAGTTACTATCGCTATCTGTTCACATTGCATTTGTTGAACCTACATTTCTACACGCAGTAGCCTCACGTATCCATCCTTTAGAAAATAATATATTTAAAACCAAACAAGGAAATACCACGTAGTTTCTGACCTGACAGCGTACCCCACAGCTTCTGCCGGCAGATAAAATATACAGCGTTTAAAAAATCGGACGGTTATTACACTCCATTGGATCTACACCGAACCGGCGTGGTCAGCAGAGTTAACACTTACGGTTGACCGATAACCAGAATCGAACAGTGAAAAAGATATAAGACGCCTACCCCCGCGTCCCTGCTGCACAGTCTTCCGCGCCTAACAAAACAAAAAACTTACGTTTTAAAAAAGAAATCGTGAAAAGGTTTGACGTCACAACATCGTGTCGTTTAAAAAAGTCGATTTCACAAGTCGTATGGTGGAAAGGTTTAATCGTTAACCAGTCGACACGTTGGAAATTTTTTTTTATATATATAATCCGCTATGTTGATATATATATAAACAGGTCTAATTTTTATATAAAAATTAATATATAAAAATTAGATTTAAAAAAAATAAAAAATAAAAAATATTATTATTATAAATAATAATTATATAATTTATTTATATATTATATAATTTTTAAATAAAAAATTATATATATATAATAATTATATAATTTAAAAAAAAAAAAATAATTATTATTATATAAATATATATATATATATATATATATATATTATTAATTAATTAAATATTAATTAATTAATTAATTTAAAGAAAAAAAATTATTAATTAATTAAATATTAATTAATTAATTTTAAAAGGAAAAGAGGAAAATTTGGCAGAAAATTTTCAGTATGTCTTTATCAATGATGACAATTGATCAGATAAAAAGGCAAATATGGCTTAAACAAATGGAGGCTAAGGACAATGAGAACAAAATATTGCAGAAATTTAATGCGATCATGAACAATATGACAGAACTCTACAGTAAGCTAAATGATAAAATAGATAAGTTAAGTCAGACACAATTCCCAATATCTCCTAAGATGGAACAAAATCAACAAAACAATTTCGCAGATTTAGGGAACTCAGAAGAGCATCAGGAAAAAGCTGATTCCCCACATCACCATGAAGATACATATGTTTGTAAACAACAAAATGTTCCGTCCCCAGACTTGAACGAAACAGGTGAAGCGACAAACACATTTGAAGCCACTGATATAACAACAGAAGTTGTTGAGGCCTTCGGTGATGAAGCACATATCGTGGTTAAGAACGAAGCGTTTGATGATGAGAAGAAGTTGCATCAAACAATAATTGTTGGTAACTTACCTCTAAATCTAAAATGGGATCACAAAAAATCACCAGAAGAACAAGGAATAGCTGGGAAACATGAAAAAGTATTCCAAGATTTACCCATTAAACATCCAATAGAAGTCAAGACAGTATCCAACTCTGTCGATATCAGATCGTTTCACTATCCACATCACCTACAGATGGAGCTCGAGAAGCTGTTTCACGATCTTTTTAAAATGTGGGACGCAAGAGCTCATCGCTTGAGGAAACCAGACATTCGTCAACATTGTCCATCATTACGTATGCTTTGAGGACAAAGCATCTTAAGAGAGGGGCAATGTTATGAATATTTTATTATTATTTATTAATTAGATTTAGTTATCTTAGGTTATTAACTGAAAGGGCATGATCAAAGATCATGCCTCTTCGCCAAGGGACACCTTGAGGCTATATTTAAAGCCCAGGGGATCCCTCATTGTAATCATCTCATCTTTCATCATTAATAATATATATTTATCAAGTTTTACCAGAGTTTTTATACTCCATGGAACAACCCCCTGGCTTTATCGAAAATGACTCTAACCTTGTTTTTCGCCTTAGGAAGTCTCTCTATGGTCTCAAACAATCCCCTCGGGCTTGGTATGCCAAAATGGATAGCTTTCTCTTAGACAAATGCTTTTCTAGATGTCATTCTAACACTGTCTACACCAAGAAAGTGGGTAATTCCTTAATCATCAGTGTTCTTTATGTTGATGATATTATCATTATTGGTAGTGATCCAAACCATATAAACCATGTGAAGTCTAGCCTCGAAAAGAAGTTTGAAATGATAGACTTGGGACACTTGCATTATTTCCTTGGTCTTCAAGTCTTGTAATCCAAAGAAGGTATTACCCTTTCTCAGTCCAAGTATGTCTATGATCTTCTACGCCACTTTCACATGGAAGACTATAAGCCAGCCCCTTCTCCCTTTCAGTCTGGAGTCAAGCTTTCAGTCACTTGCACTTACCCTGAAGTTGATGCTACCTTATATCGTCAAATTATTGGTAAAATTCTATATCTAACACATACCCGACCTGACCTTTCCTTTGCCATTGGTATTGTTGCTCGTTTTATCCACTAACCTCATGAGAGTCACTGGAAAGTAGCTAAAAGAATACTCAGATATATTCTAGGTACAATTCAGTTCGGAATTCATTACAGTGCAGGAGCATCTCCATTATTGATTGGTTTCACTGATTCTGATTGGGATGGTGACCTTGATGATTGAAATTCTACTACAGGTTATGTATTCACTCTTTTTTCAGGACCCATTACATGGTATTGTAAGAAAAAAAGTGAGATCTCTCTTTCTTTGGCAAAAGCAGAGTATCGTGGTGCTGTTGAAGCAAGCAAGGAAGCACTGTGGCTTCATCAGTTCCTGTCTGAATTTGGTCTTTATCAGCAGCATCCAACTACACTTTGGTGTGATAATTAGAGTGCCATTCAGCTATGTAAATATCCAGTTCAACATCAACGCATGAAACACGTTGAGCTACACATACACGTCATCAAAAAGCTAATTCATGATCGTGTTCTTGAAGTGCAGTATTGTTCAACCAATGATCAATTTGCTGATATCTTTACAAAGGATCTCACAGAAGCGAAGTTTACCAAACTTCGATCTATGCTTGGAGTTCAATAAAGTTATCATTAAGGGGTGATAGGCTCTAATGCCTCCTTCCTTCTCCCATTGTGTCACCTTTTTAAATCCTTCAATCCTATCCCAAGTTGTTCTTAAGGGGGGATGTTAGGACACATAGGAAATAATTAAGTATAACTTGGTCTAGCGTAGAGGTAGGTAAAGTGTGTTTCTTCACTACGTACTTTTGTAACTTATAATCCGACGGTCATGATATGTAGTGATCTGACGGTTCATTCTCTGCTCGGTATTACTGACACTTGATTTGTGGCTTAACACCCAATTGGTCCATGATCTCTATTTAAAGAGCATGGAGGGTCATTTTTCCGGTGACCATTTATAAGAGAAGATTATGTAAATTTTATTTATTTATATTAATAAATTTCCCTAAGTGGCCGCGTTGGCTGAGGTCATGGAGTGTTTCCATCTTTGAGGGTTTTAACCATGTCAAATAATGGCGTACTGATCTGTGATCTATTTGTGAGTAGTGACCCTTGGTGTTTGATCTAAGGAACTTACCCTGTAAATTCTATGCCCTAATACCTCATTTTTCTGGTAAGATGTAATATTCCCAATTAGTCATGAGCTAATTGGAATATTCATTTTTGTTTTATTTCTTTGTTTAGAGAGTAAAAGAGTAAAGGAGGCCCATAATACTCCTTAATAATGAATAAATCAATACCAAATATGAAAAGGCTAAATCTTCGCTGTTAAATCAAGCACCCTTAGGTGTGAAAGGGGTTGGAACATTTTAACTAGGTCAACCTTGACCAAATCTACAACGCTATCATGGAGGAGTGGCCATCAATGAGGTACAACGCAGTTTTAGATGGAGGTGCCTTGTGTGAAAGAAGTGATCTCATTGGAAGTGGTTTAGGGTTTGCAAGTTCTTGACTTATAAAAGGAAGAGGATGGAAACATTAGAAGGTTGTTGATGTTTATCATATTTTCTGAATATATGGTCTATTTAGACATATATATTTCTCTTGCTGTTTAGCTAAGATTGAATGCTGTTTAGCATTAGGTGCTCCTGATCGGGAATCCCACCTCTTCCCATTGAGTAGCTCTTGGGAGAGTTTGTATTGCATTGTCCACTATCTATCTTAGGGCCAAGCTTCTTCTTTCAACAACATCGCAGATCCTGTTGAGGGTTTGGTTGTTTTTGTAAGCTGTAGCAAGTGGACACTAGATCTTTTAGATCTAGGTCATTTCAGTGCTCCTTTTCAGTGGAGGAGGTTTCTACTTCATTGGGAGGACAATATTGAAGGCACTGAGCATCATTTTTAGATCTTGGCATGAGGCCAACCTCATTTTGATCCCTACAACTTAGTGTAGATCCATATCTCCATTATTCCCGTAGGTGCAGTTGCAGGGTGGTTCAGCACACCATTGGAGAGGTGATTTTCTAAGTGTTGGGGATCTTCCCTTCACTTTGGAGATCTATTGGAGGAGGCTATTCTATTCCCTATATCAGTTCAGCCACACTTTCTAGATCTGTAATTTTCAGAGGATCTTCAGTCTTAGATCTCAGATCTACATCTTGTACTTGGTGTTTTGCTGAAAACCCCAAGGGGGTTCTTTAGAGGAGCTTGTATAGTGCATGGATCTGATATAGATCTAACTCATTATGCACTTATTTGCTCTAGATCTGATGTGTAATCTACAACTGTTGCAGAGCCAATAAAATAACACTGTAAGGCTTTTCCAGTCTTTATATATGGTTGCAACACCTCATTTTGAGGGATTTCTTTCATTGGAGGCTTCCTTTTCTTGTTATGCATCTTATGGGCCATTTCTTACGCATGTTTTGCTATTGTAATAACAAATGAACGGTCTCCATATTGGTATCTTGCTATATAAAAGATGATCTGCGTTATTTTCCTATCTTTCTGCATTGTATTGCTACATTCCCCATTTGGGAATATTACAGTGGTATCAGAGCATCATCTTGGCACAACCTATGCTTTCTAAAAGCCAATATGTCTTCTAAATAAGGAGAGCCTCTTACTGACAGAGAGAAGAGGTATCAAAAGAGAAGACAAATAAAGTTTGATTACACAAATGATAATGAAGACAAGGGTAAAGCCCCTTTATCTGGAGGTGAAGATGAAGAGAAGGACTTCCCTAAGATCCTTCTTAGAGCCATGCAAGACCTTGCTAGAGAGATCAAAGAAATGAGAATGGACGGAATCAAGGAATCCCCTAAAGGATTTCATCATGGAGAAGGCTCTGGCATGTCTCGTCACTGGAATGATCAACCAGTGCATCAGCCACAATTTTCCCAACGCTCTACCATGCCTACATTTTTGGATGTGGGAAATGAAGGGTTTCAAGAGCATGAATCCTTTGAAGACTATTTTGAAGAATATGAGTCTCAAAATCATAAGTTCAAATATGAATTGAGTTTTCAAGAGTTTTTTCAAATACAGGACAATAGAAGACCAAGGCACCATCATAGAGGTGGTGGATTCATTCAGAATCATGATCAACACCACACTATGGGCATATTCCTTTTACCCAATTTTTATGGGTCATCCAAGTGTTCTGCCAAATCTTGGGTAGAAAAACTTGACATCTTCTTTCAACTGAAGAAAGGTTCCAGAGATGGAGGCTATCAAGATTGCAGTGCTGCACCTTGAAGGTGAAGCACATGACTGGTGGTTCCATGGCTTGTCTACATTGGGTCATGCCAATGTGACTGCTTATTCAGAGTTCACTAGAAGGCTGGTGGAAAGATTTGATAGAAGAGATCCAGAGGCACCATTCATGAGCCTTGCAATGTTGAAACAATCAGGTAATACAGAACTTGCATCTCTGAATTTTTAAGACTTTTTGTTATGGTTCCTGATTTGTCTGCAGCAAGAAGGGTGTACATGTTCATTGATGGTTTATATGAACCTCTTCATGGGTTGGTTAAATCTAACAAGCTCACTACCCTACATGATGCTATTGAAAGGGCTAGAGACCTTTAAGATGCCTTTCCAAAATCAAAAGCAACTTTTTAGCATAAGCCCTCTTTTCCTTCAAAGGGAAAGGAAGAAAACGCTGCTCCTTCAAACGAGAGCTCATACAAGAAACCTCTTGATGATGATGTCCAGAGAGATCTAAGAAGAAGGAAGACTTGCTTCACATGCCAAGAATCATGGGAACCTGGACATAAATGTGCAGTTGGAAAAGCACATTACATAGAGGTCTTCTCAGATGATGAGGAGGAGGAAGAAGATGAACTAAGGAGAGGTCATAGTGCTGACACTACAGGAGGAGAGCCAACACCATAAGGAGATGGGAATGGAGAATTTTCTCCTATTGGAGGGGATCTTGCATCTTTGAGAGGAGTACCTAAGTACTTGACCTTAAGAGTTCAAGGTTCCATCTTGAATCAGAGGGTTTCTATTTTGGTTGATAGTGGGGCTACCCACAATTTTATTGATGCCCAACTAGTGCAAAGGAGGGAAATACCCACTGATGCTTTTGAGGGATTCTTTGTTTTGGTCCCAGGAGATTGAAAAATGCAATGCATGCATTATGTCCCATCCTTATCAGTCACCATGGGGACATATACATTGATTGATCACTTCTTTGTGGTTGACATACCTGACACCAATGTGATATTGGGTGTTCAATGGTTGATTACATTGGGGAAAGCCACCACTGATTGGGAGGCTTTGCAAATGGAATGGGTGGATAAGAAGAGTGGTAAGACTCAAATGATCAAAGGCATGCATACATATCCCTCACATACAACTTCCACACATAAATCAGAGATGGATTCGCGCAGTGGAAGCAAAGACCTTACAGTTCCATCTATTATGCTCATGAGATTGCTGCATGGGACACTATTATCTAGTGGAAAACCACTTGGGAGGCCACATGATTTAGATTTTGTGAGAGATGTCTCACAACGCGATGCTCCAAGCATAGATCCAGGAGGGATGGGAGCATTGGAAGACAAAGATACAATGTTAGGAGTCTTGAGTAGGCTCAAGGAGGAGGGAGATCTTCTCCCAATATCATCATTACCCACTCTCATTTCAGATTTTGCGTTGTGGGAGGAGAAGCATGGAAGGAATGACCTTCCAACATGTACCTTTGGCATGGGATATGTGAAGGAGGGGTGCAGCCATATGACATACATTCTTGTCGATAGATCATCAACACTGTCATTATGGGAGATTGATCCATATTGGAAATCCCAACTATTGGTGGATTACTCCATGGATCTTCACATATGCATGATACTTGATGAACAACTATATGAAGAGGGCTATTCAGTCCAAGAAGGAGTCATCTATTATCATGGAAGGATATTCTTATCTAGAGCCTCCAAGCTCAAGGAGAAGTTACTACAAAGGGCCTATGAAGAGTTCTGTTTCAGCCACACATATTCCATTAGATTCTACAACATCATCATGAGAAGCTACACTTGGAAGGGCTTTGAAGGAGAACTATATCAGCATTTTCAAAGATGCATGTACCATGTGGAGATGGGGCAGAAACATAACTCTATAAAGGAGTTAATTTAGCCATCTCTTTCTATTTTTGAGAGAGGGGATATATCTATGCACCACTCCATTTGTTTAAGGAGAAATCTTGGTGAAGAATATGCTCATGTAAATAATGTTTCATTTGATTATTGTTTGAATTCTTTCACCATGTATATGTATGGAATAACTCCAAGAAGGAGTATTGTACCTTATAAAATTCATGGCCAACCTTGGGCCACAAAAAATTCTGAACATGGCCATTCCCTTGGAGGACAAAGGGAGATTTTGTTTCATGATGGGTGCATTCCTAAAGCACCAAATATATCTCACACTTTCAACCATAGTGAGATGACTTGGACAACAAGTAAGTGGTGGGGAAACCACTTACCACATCATGATCTGATGCAGTCAGGAGACGCACTATGTTGGAAATGTTGGCATTGATGGCAATGGTGAAGACAAGAGCAACACCTAAACTAACCATAAGGAAAAAGAGACAGAGAGGTAGCAGAGGCAACAGAGGAATTAGAGACAGAGCAATGGAGTTGAAAGGGCCTGAAGGAGTGTAATACAGAGGTTTACTTATGAATTAGGGGTTTAATACAGTTTGCAGATGAATTATTGAGCAATTATTCATTAATTGAGTTTTTATGGCATAGAATTTGATTGAAGACTAAAACCCTGTGGTAAAGACTTAATATGCTTGGGGATGAGTTGGAGCATTGCTTAAATGGAAAAGGAGCACTTGAAACATCAACAAAGCAGCAGTGAGGTAGCAGAGACATGCAGTGTATTGAAGCAGAATCAAGCAGTGAATGCATTTGGAACCTAAGAATATTGAACGTAGACTCTTAACTCAGAAGTCACAACAAGTCCAACCTGAATATTGTGAATAATCGATATCGATTGTGAATAATCGATATGAATCAGAGCAGCACTAGGAAGAAGAGAAATATGGTTCGAATGATGAATTGAACACTTACAGTGAAATTTTTAATTGTTGAGATAAGGTAACTGTGACTAAGAATCAACGCTGCTTGCATAAGGGTAAAGATAAATGAAATACGTAGAGGTGCGTTGGAGCATTGTCTAATAGCAAGGAAGCTGGAAACCAAGATTACATAGGGGTTCCACTACGGTTATAGTGATGGGGTCAATTTTCATTCCACGAGATTGGAATAGAATCGATGATTGCACTCTTGAATGGTCACACCGATGCAAGTAGGAAGAAGGGAAGCCGAGACGATACAAATGAAGGGTTTCAGTCAAAGATGAAGGTTGTAGAACAGAGGCGCAGAAGAAATACAAGTGGGCAGAGTTAAGTCGGAATGGTGTATGAAGAGGCGGAACCACGAATCAAGAATGAACAATCAAGAGTAAGTGGAACCTAGAGTGTCGAAGAAGCAGAACCATGATCTGACGAACAGTGACGGTGGTTTGGACTGAAACCGTGGGTTTCATCGCACCGCTTTAGGCGAGCAAGCGGTAATCTTTGGTTGGGCAGCGATTCCATAAGATTGGTGACACGCGTCCCTGAACGAAATTGGAAAACCGCCGTTTAAAGTGTGCCATCGCACGTTATACATCGACTGAAGACGCCGAGCGATATTGATATAGACCGTTGATCTGGAGGCTCGACATCTAACGGTAATCGCTCGCTGGACTTGGCCGAAGTTTAATGAAAGAGCCCGAAGGTTAACTAAGGTACGACACGCGCGGTTGATTGGTGTTTTGATTGTATTGTGGGCCCCGGCAGAGATATATGAAATGAATCTGGTTTATTAACTGTAGTACAAGGTCCGATGGAAAATATTAATAATGTTTATTAAGGTTTGCCGGGTTATTAAAATAAGGTGGAAGACTAAGGTTTCAAATCTATAAAAGATTGCCCGATTATCGATTGGACTCCGTTGTAATGGTTCCAATATTAAAGAACGCCGTAATATATAACGTGGGTCAATATATGTACATGACGAAGATCAATTAATATGGTTTTAATAGCCAAAGTATTATGCGCCTTATATGCAAAAGCCCAAACCATATATATATATATATATATATATATATATATATATATATATATATATATATATATATATATAAAGGCAGGGTGCAATGCATCGTGGGCCCGGAGCCAAAGGATGATATACATTTATACACTGTGCTAAAGTCATAAGGTTGGATTTTTATTATGGTTTGAACACAGTTTTGAAGATGCCGAGAGTTGATTTTACCTAAGGTTCTATAGTTGAAACTATTCAAAAGGTGTTTTAAATTTAAAGACTTTGGAATATGTGGGTCCAGATATATATAGTCTCGTGTGAAATATTGTAAATATTGAAAAATGAATGAATTTATATGTATGGTCTTATAACCATGGAAAAATGAAATATCCGCATTAATTCATTTTTTCCCAGATTTAAAATCAGCAGGTATATATGCAGCAGGTGCACAAAAACACAGTGAACAGGTGAATAAACATAGGGATAAAAGCATGGGTCTGACAGAGGTAAAAAAAGATTACAGGTTTGACAGGTATACATTCACAGGTGCACACAATTAAAATGAACCAAGGTACATAGAACAGTCACTCAGCAACTACAGAAAAGACAAAGCCAGTAAATCCAAAATCCAGAAAAGAAGCTGAGTGGAATTGAGATGTATAATTGAAAAATGTTAATGTAAATATTTTTTATATTGTTTGTGATGCAAAGGCAAGTATCCTAAGGAAAAGAAAACTCCCACTGTAGCATGGAAATTTGTACATATTGTTATATTTTAAAATTGTGTTGGATAAAAGAATAAGAAGACAGAAGCCGAAGAGTCATGACTGTTCACTCCAAAATTCCTTGTGAAATACAAACAGTCATGTGAGGATATCCATATATAATATCAATTTGATATGCACAAAGAAGTAAGAGAGGGAGAAAATATAGAGAATGCAAAATATAGAAGAGTGAGGTAGAGAAGATTAAGAGAAGAAGAGCAGAAAGAGAAGCTACAGAATAGAGCTGATATCTGAAGTAAATCAACAAACATTCAGTTTGATAAATTGAGGAAGTTGGAGCTTCCCTATCAAGTTGCAGCTTGATAGCTGTCAGTTGTAGCTGACTGAGATTGGAGCCTCCTGTAGGTTGGTGCCTGGAGAAAACTGAAGGGAGTTGGTGCTTCCTTGCTAGTTGTAGCTTGCAGAATTGAGGTAGGAGCCTCTTGTAGGTTGGTTCCTGCAGAAAAATAGTGGTGAGAGGGAGTTGGAGCTTGCCTTTGCATCACAATAATAATAAGATGTGGTTTTCTCCCTTTATGGGTTTCCACTTATATCTGGTGTCTCTGTGCATGATGTTTATGTGCTGATCTGATTTATATCATCTGCTTAATACCTGCTTCTCTCATATTAAGTCTGCTATTATATTATATTAATAATTGCTGCTCACATTCTAAGATTACTCACATATTACGCTAGACATGAAATGAAGGTGTAAATAAGGTCTGTTAAAAAGGCAAAAAGATTATGAATGTGTTAAACTGATTCACCCCCCCGCCCCCTTCTCAGTTTAACTAAGAGTTCATCAATTGGTTTCAGAGCAGGTTCCTTTGTACAAGTCTAACAACTTAAAGGAGATCCTAGGTTCCCAAGATGGCTAGTAAAGAAGGATGCTCAACCAATAAAGCCCCTTTCTTCACTGGTGAAATTTATGCTTTCTGGAAAATCAGAATGAGGACATACATAATGTCTCTAGGAATAGAAGTCTGGGCTGCTGTGGAATTAGGATATGCCCCGAAGGCAACTGACACAAAGAAAGAAACAAAACAAGATTTTGTGGCTAACGCAAAAGCCATGAATGCCATCCTGAATGGATTGTGTGAAGCAGAGTTTATTAAAGTAATGCACAAAGACACTACCAAAAAAATATGGGATACTCTTGAAAACATACATGAGGGAGACCAGAAAGTAAAGACTGCCAAACTTCAAGTCTATAGAGCCCAGTTTGAAAACTTTAAAATGAATGATGATGAAGACATTGCCAGTTTCTTCCTAAAAGCTGCATAAATTATTAACAATATGAAAGCTCTTGGAGAAAAAATGCCAGAAAGTATAATTGTGCAAAAGATTCTAAGATCTCTTCCATCCAGGTTTAATCCAAAGGTGTCTGCAATAGAAGAAACAACTGATTGGGAGACCTTGACCATGAACCAGCTACTTGGAAATCTAATAGCCTATGGAATGAGGTTCCCATAGAAGAAGCCAAGTACGAGGGAAGCAACCTTTAAAACAAAAAAGAAGAAAGAAGAAGAGGGAGACATATGCTCCTGCTCGGATGAAGAAGAGGCAAAGTTTGTCAAGAAATTGGATAGAGGCTTAGGTAAATACAAAGGTAAACTCCCCTTCAAATGCTTTAACTGTGGAAGAGTGGGACACTATGCTGCTAAGTGCCCTCACAAGAAAGTAAGGAATCAGGTTCAAGAGTCAGAGAAAAATAAATCAAAGAAATGGCAGAAAGGAAAGAAGTTCAGCAGAAAATCCTTCTATGCTCAACAAGACAGCAGTACATCTGAAGATTCAGATGAATCCTCAAGTGAAGAAGGAACCTCTGAATTCTTATTGATGGCCATAGAATAACTTGAAGGTCTCCTGCTAGAAGATGAAGAAGAAGAAGGTGAAGTCGACCTTGAGGGGGAGCTAAGAAGTGCTCTAGAAGAGATTGATAGACTCAAACTGAAATGCAGAAAACAAAAGGACATTCTTCTCAAATATGTATGAGAAGAACATAATTCAAAAGTTCTTAAGCAGCTAAAATTGGAGCTTGAAGAAGCAAAGAAGATAGAGGACATGTTACTTAAGAAAATCAAAGAAAAAACTCAAGAACAAGAAAAGTTGGAAGAAGAAGTAGTATGTCTCAGAAAGAAATTAGAAAATGCTCAAAGGAAAGTGGTTATAAACTCTTCTCAAACAACAATCTCTAGTAAGTTGAATGAAATTTTGATTGCTCAAAGATCCCCTATGATAAAGACTGGAATAGGCTATGGAGGAGAATCAAGTAAAGGAAAGGAAAAGGTTGACAGAGAGATTATTTTTGTAAAAGCAAAGAAGAATGATGAAGCAGCTCAAACAATTCCTACAAAAGAAGAAATCTGCAATAAGGAAGACAGAGATCAGAAGAAGCCATTAGTGGCAAAGAATGTAATAAATACTAAGACCCCTGAATATGTAAAATTTGGAAACCATCAAAGGAGATTCTTCCCTCCAATGAAGAATGCCACCTGTTATGTCTGCCACAAGCTGGGACATATTGCTGCATATTTTCATGCAAGGAGGAGTAATTCAAACCAGCAAAAGATGCAAACATTGAAGAGACTGCCTCAAGCAAACAAATGGAAAAGTCAACCTTACATCAGGTATGCAAATAGCTTCTATGGTTACTGATTTTATTGTTAGGAATTTGGTCATAAAATCATTGAGTGTAGAAAGTATGGACAAAGATTGATGTTTAACACCTCAAGAAGGTTTATGAATCAAAGAACTTCTGTTCATACTCATAATTCTACAAAAATTATGATCAAATGTTGTGTATGCAATCAAGTTGGACATATACCTTCCAAATGTCCTCTAAGAAGATGGAGGTCATCACCTCACAAAAGATACAAAACAAAAGGGTGCCTCCAGTGGATAAAGAAGGTGAATAAGTGTGACCTGGCTCTAACTGCTCAAGATCTGAAAAGTCAATGGTATTTGGACAGTGGCTGCTCTAAACACAGACAGGAGACAAAAGTAAGTTTATAACTCTTGATGAAAAGAAATCTGGCAATATTACTTTTGGAAATGATAAGTCAGGAAAGATCAAAGGAAAGGGCTCAGTCAGCATAGACAATGGAAGAGGAAGGCCCAAGATGTACTATTTGTAGATGGGCTGAAAGCAAATTTACTAAGTGTCAGTCAGATGTGTGACAAAGGTTGCGAAGTTCTATTTAGAGCAGAAGACTGTGAAGTCAGATCAAGCACCACAGGTAAGACTCTACTCAAAGGAGTTCAAATAGAGAGTAATGTTTACATAGTAAAAGAGGAAGATGAAGCATGCCATCTTAGCAAACTTGAGGAGTCATGGTTATGGCATAAAAGATTGGGACATCTCAGCTTCGACCATATCATCAGACTGAGTAAGAAGAAAGCTGTCAGAGACATGCCAAAAATAAAGAGGCCTTCTAATACCATATGCAAATCTTGTCAATTGGGTAAACATACCCGCACATCCTTTAAGGCCAAAGAGGAGTTGTCAACAAGAATACCACTCCAGCTTGTGCACATGGATCTGTGTGGATCTGCAAGAACTAAAACACCAAGTGGAGAATCCTACTTCATGCTGATAATAGATGATTTCTCTAGAATGACATGGGTTTCTTTTCTCAAGAATAAATCGGAAGCTCTGGACAAATTCAAAATATTTAAGGCATTAGTAGAAAATCAGACAGGATGCAAGCTGAAATGCATCAGATCAGATAGAGGAGGTGAATTCACTGATTATGACTTTTCTGACCTATGCAATGAACATGGCATAAAACAACAATTCACCATTGCAGGAACACCTCAGCAGAATGGAGTAGCAGAAAGACAAAACAGATATGTTCAACAAATTGCCAGAGCCATGATGCAAGAGAATAATATTGCTCAAACCTTCTAGGCAGAAGCGGTGCACACAACAGTACATATCCTTAATAAAGCTCACTTAAGGCCAAGCAGTGACAAGACTCCCTACAAACTATGGCATGGAAAGCCAGCTTCAATCAAACATTTCAAAATTTTTGGTAGCAAGTGTTACATAAAGAATAATGATGAAAATATTGGAAAATCTGATGCAAGAGCAGATGAAGGAATATTTCTAGGATATGCATCCAAAAGCGAAGGGTACAGGTGCTACAACAAGACTCTTCGGAAAATAGTAGAAAGCATTAATGTAAGATTTGATGAAGAACTTCAAAACAATACAAGAGATACTGACTGCTGCAGTCCATCAGATAATCATGAAGAAGAAGATCAGAATGATGATGACACAAGCAAGATTACAGAAAATGAAGAGCTGAGCTCGAAAGCCCCCTCAAGATACACTCATAAGAATCATCCCGAAGATCAAATCATAGGAGATAAGAAAGCAGGGGTCCAGACAAGAAGGCAGCTAACAGAACAAACTGAAGAAGTATACATAGCCATGTTGTCACAAATAGAGCCAAAGAAATTTGAAGAAGCCAGCAAGGACAAGTCTTGGGTAAAAGCAATGAATGAGGAATTGGACCAAATTGAAAAGAAAAATACCTGGGAACTAGTTCCTAAACCAATTGAGAAAAATATCATTGGTTCAAAATGGGTATTCAAAAACAAATTGAATGAGCAAGGACAAGTAATTAGGAATAAAGCCAGGCTGGTTTGCAAAGGATACTCACAAATTGAAGGACTTGATTATGATGAAACATTTTCCCCTGTAGCCAGAATGGAGGCTATCAGAATGTTCCTGGCATTTGCATGCTACCAAGACTTCAAGATATATCAAATGGATGTAAAATCTGCTTTTCTTAATGGAGATCTAGAAGAATAAGTTACATGGAACAACCAGAAGGTTTCTCATTGACAGACAAAGAAGACTATGTATGCAGACTGAAGAAGGCCCTATATGGACTGAAACAGGCTCCTCGTGCCTGGTACTCAAGACTGGATAAATATTTGCAAAAACAGGGTTTTAAGAGAGGTGGAGTGGATAGCAATTTATACATAAAAGCCCATGAAAATGAACTCCTGATTGTTGTTGTATATGTTGATGACATTATGTTTGGAAGCAACAGAGATGAACTAGAAAAAGGATTTGCAGAAGAGATGAAATCAGAGTTTGAAATGTCCATTATTGGAGAGCTCAGTTTCTACTTAGGACTTCAAATTCAACAAAAGAACACAGGCACATTCATCTCACAAGAGAAGTACTTAAAAGAAATGTTGAAAAAGTTCAAAATGGAGGACTGCAAATCTGTGTCAACTCCCATGATCACGGGATGCAAGCTATGTGCTGATGATGGGTCTGCAGATATAGATAAAAAACTCTACAGATCTATGATAGGAAGTCTGTTGTATCTGACAACATCAAGACCAGACATCATGCTAGCAACAGGACTAGTGGCTAGATATCAAGCAACACCTAAACAAAACCATCTTCTGGCAGTCAAAAGAATATTTAGATATCTACAAGGAACAATATAATATGGAATTTGGTATCCTAAAGGCAAAAGCTTCACTTTAACAACATACACAGATGCAGATTGGGCCAGATGTGTTGATGACAGGAAAAGTACAAGTGGAGGTGCATTCTATCTAGGAGAAAGTCTGGTGGCATGGTTAAGCAAGAAACAAACATCTATCTCTCTGTCTACAGCTGAAGCATAATATATAGCAGCAGCAGCATGTTGTACACAAGTCATGTGGATGAAGCAAACCCTCCAAGACATGAAGGTAAGCATTGATGAACCTATCTCAATCAAATGTGATAATAGAAGTGCTATAAGTATATCTAAAAATCTTGTGCTTCACTCAAAAACCAAACATATTCCAATCAAGTATCACTTTCTCCGAGAACAAGTAGCTCAAAAGATAGTAAAACTGGAGTATGTACCAACAAAAGAATAGACAACAGATATATTTACCAAACCACTTGCCAGAGAGCCATTTGAATATTTGAGAGACAAATTAGGGATAGTATCTGTAGATGCTACTCTCTGATATGAAGAGAAAGCATAGTTTCAGGGGGAGAACAGAAATGAAAATATCATTCTCAGTGGGAGATCAGCCAGCAAGGGAAGCATGAAAACAGGTCCTCAAGATCAAAGGGATTATGGAAATAATACAGTCAACATAAAAGGAGTACAAAAAAAAGGGATAAATTGTCAGTGGTGCAGCGGAAAAATGGTGAACCTGACGTGAACTGAACACAAAAGAATAGTGAACCCAATGAATATCTCATCCAAAGTTTGGAGCTGCAGCATACAAAGTCAGGAAATTTCAGAGAAAGGAAATGCTTGAAATGTTGAAAAAGGATAAATACACAACATCAAAGAATAAAACCCCTTTCCATTGATGTCAAAGGGGGAGGAAGAGTAAGCAACAAAAGGAGGTAGCAGATGCAGAGACAGGAACAATTACAAGGAACAGAGAAAAGAGTAAGGAACAGGCAAACAAAGAAAGTGTATTGCCATCAATGCCAAAGGGGAAGACTTTTGGAAATGTTGGCATTGATGGAAAAGGTGAAGACAAGAGCAACACCTAAAATAACCATAAGGCAAAAGAGACAGAGAGGTAGCAGAGGCAGCAGAAGAAACAGATAAATTGAAGCAGAAGCAACATAGGAATTAGAGACAGTGAAATGGAGTTAAAAGGGCCTGAAGGAGTGTAATACAGAGGTTTATTTATGAATTATGGGTTTAATACAGTTTGCAGATGAATTATTGAGCAATTATTCATTAATTGAGTTTGTATGGCATAGACTTTGATTGAAGACTAAAACCCTGTGGTAAAGACTTAATATGCTTGGGGATGAGTTGGAGCATTGATTAAATGGAAAAGGAGCACCTGAAACATCAACAAAGCAGCAGTGAGGTAGCAGAGACATGCAGTGTATTGAAGCAGAATCAAGCAGTGAATGCATTTGGAACCTAAGAATATTGAATGCAGACTCTTGACTCAGAAGTCACAACAAGTCCAACCTGAATATTGTGAATAATCGATATCGATTGTGAATAATCGATATGAATCAGAGCAGCACTAGGAAGAAGAGAAATATGGTTCGAATGATGAATTGAACACTTACAACGAAATTTGTAATTGTTGAGATAAGGTAACCGTGACTAAGAATCAACGCTGCTTGCATAAGGGTAAAGATAAATGAAATGCGTAGAGGTGCGTTGGAGCATTGTCTAATTGCAAGGAAGCCGAAAACCAAGATTACATAGGGGTTCCACTAAGGTTATAGTGATGGGGTCGATTTTCATTCCACGAGATTGGAATAGAATCGATGATTTCACTCTTGAATGGTCACACCGATGCAAGTAAGAAGAAGGGAAGTCGAGACGATACAAAGGAAGGGTTTCAGTCGAAGATGAAGGTTGTAGAACAGAGGCGCAGAAGAAAGAAAAGTGGGCAGAGTTAAGTCGGAATGGTGTATGAAGAGGTGGAACCACGAATCAAGAATGAACAGTCAAGAGTGAGCGGAACCTGGAGTGTCGAAGAAGCGGAACCATGATCTGACGAACAGTGATGGCAGTTTGGAGCGAAACCGTGGGTTTCATCGCACCGCTTTAGGCGAGTAAGCGGTAATCTTTGGTTGGGCAGCGATTCCATAAGATTGGTGACACGCGTCCCTGAACGAAATTGGAAAACCGCCGTTTAAAGGGCGCGATCGCACGTTATTCATCGACTGAAGACGCCGAGCGATATTGATATAGACCGTTGATCTGGAGGTTCGAAATCTAACGGTAATCACTCGCTGGACTTGGCCGAAGTTTAATGAAAGAGCCCAGAGGTTAACTAAGGTACGGCGCGTGCGGTTGATTGGTCTTTTGATTGTATTGTGGGCCTGGGGCGGAGATATATGAAATGAATCTGGTTTATTAACTGTAGTACAAGGTCTGATGGAAAATATTAATAATGTTTATTAAGGTTTGCCGGGTTATTAAAATAAGGTGGAAGACTAAGGTTTCAAATCTATAAAAGATTGCCCGATTATCGATTGGACTCCGTTGTAATGGTTCCAATATTAAAGAATGTCGTAATATAGAACGTGGGTCAATATATGTACATGCCGAAGGTCAATTAATATGGTTTTAATAGCCAAAGTATTATGCGCCTTATATGCAAAAGCCCAAACCATATATATATATATATATACGGTGCGCAATATATATATATATATAAAGGCAGGGTGCAATGCATCGTGGGCCCAAAGCCAAAGGACGATATACATTTATACACTGTGCTAAATTCATAAGGTTGGGTTTTTATTATGGTTTGACCACAGTTTTGAAGATGCCGAGAGTTGATTTTACCTAAGGTTCTGTAGTTGAAACTATTCAAAAGGTGTTTTAAATTTAAAGACTTTGGAATATGTGGGTCCAGATATATATAGTCCCGTGTGAAATATTGTAAAGATTGAAAAATGAATGAATTTATATGTATGGTCTTATAACCATGGAAAAATGAAATATCCGCATTAATTCATTTTTGCCCAGATTTAAAATCAGCAGGTATATATGCAATAGGTGCACAAAAGCACAGTGAACAGGTGAATAAACATAGGGATAAAAGCATGGGTCTGACAAAGGTAAACAGAGATTACATGTTTGACAGGTATACATTCAAAGGTGCACACAATTACAGTGAACCAAGGTACATAGAACAGTCACTCAACAACTACAGAAGAGACAAAGCCAGTGAATCCAAAATCCAGAAAAGAAGCTGAGTGGAATTGAGATGTATAATTGAAAAATGTAAATGTAAATATTTTTTATATTGTTTGTGATGCAAAGGCAAGTATCCTAAGGAAAAGAAAACTCCCACTGTAGCATGGAAATTTGTACATATTGTTATATTTTAAAATTGTGTTGGATAAAAGAATAAGAAGACAGAAGCCGAAGAGTCATGACTGTTCACTCCAAAATTCCTTGTGAAATACAAATAGTCATGTGAGGATCTCTATATATAATATCAATTTGATATGCACAAAGAAGTAAGAGAGAGAGAGAAAATATAGAGAATGCAGAATATAGAAGAGTGAGGCAGAGAATATTAAGAGAATAAGAGCAGAAAGAGAAGCTACAGAACAGAGCTGATATCTGAAGTAAATCAACAGACATTCAGTTTGATAAATTGAGGAAGTTGGAGCTTCCCTATCAAGTTGTAGCTTGATAGCTGTCAGTTGTAGCTGACTGAGGTTGGAGCCTCCTGTAGGTTGGTGCATGTAGAAAACTGAAGGGAGTTGGTGCTTCCTTGCAAGTTGTAGCTTTTAGAATTGAGGTAGGAGCCTCCTGTAGGTTGGTGCCTGCAGAAAAACAGTGGTGAGAGGGAGTTGGAGCTTGCCTTTGCATCACAACAATAATAAGATGTGGTTTTCTCCCTTTATGGGTTTCCACTTATATCTGGTGTCTCTGTGCATGATGTTTATGTGCTGATCTGATTTATATCATCTTCTTAATACCTGCTTCTCTCATATTAAGTCTGTTTTTATATTATATTAATACTTGCTGCTCACATTCTAAGATTACTCACATATTAAGCTAGACATGAAACGAAGGTGTAAATAAGGTCTGTTAAAAAGAAAAAAAGATTATGAATGTGTTAAACTGATTCACCCCCCCCCCTACCCCCTCTCAGTTTAACTAAGAGTTCATCACACTACGCTGGTTCCACATGTGGGACTATGACCCACCTTCATATGCACAAATTTCTTTTTGTATGTATGTAGTTTTGATCCCATACATTGATGACGTACTTGTAATTTTTATGGGAATGTATGGAGGGAGGATGGAAGGTATGTATGTGCTCTATGGGATGGAGATTCTCCATGTACCTTATGCTGCATGTTTCGGGGAGAACTTTGGGAAAACCATGTTTGTTTCATTTGAGCTATTGTCTCCTTATGGGATGGATTATTTACATCTCATGAGAACTTTGGAGGAGAAATTCATGGAGGGATGGATTGGTGAACACTTAGCTTATGGAGTAAGCTTATCACATATTGGATTCACCAATGGAGGAGGAGAAGAGTTGCAACACTCACCTTGTCAGTTGCTTGAGGACAAGCAACATTTGGGAAGGGAGGACTGTAATATTCTCAATTAGTCATGAGCTAATTGCAATATTCATTTTTGTTTTATTTATTTGTTTAGAGAATAAAAGAGCAAAGGAGGCCCATAATACTCCTTAATAATGAATAAATCAATACCAAATATGAAAAAGGCTAAATCTTGGCTATTAAATCAAGCACCCTTAGGTGTGAAAGGGGCTAGAAAATTTTGATTGGGTCAACCTTAACCAAATCTACAACGATGTCATGGAGGAGTGGCCATAAATGAGGTACATTGCAGTTTTAGATGGAGATGCCTTGTGTTAAAGAAGTGATCTCATTGGAAGTGGTTTAGGGTTTATAAGCTCTTGACTTATAAAAGGAAGAGGATGGAAGCATTAGAAGGTTGTTGATGTTTATCATATTTTTTGAATATATGGTCTGTTTAGACATATATCTTTTTCTTGCTGTTTATCTGAGATTGAATGCTGTTTAGCATTGGGTGTTCTTGATCGGGAATCCCACCTCTTCCCATTGAATATCTCTTGGGAGAGTTTGTATTGCATTGTCCACTATCTGGCTTAGGGCCAAGCTTCTTCTTTCAACTACAATGCATATCCTGCTGAGGGTTTGGTTGTTTTTGCAAGCTGCAGCAAGTGGAGACTAGATCTTTTTGATCTAGGCCATTTCAGTGCTCCTTTTCAGTGGAGGAGGTTTCTACTTCATTGGGAGGAAAATATTGAAGACATTGAGCATCATTTTCAGATCTTGGCATGAGGCCAACCTCATTTTGATCCCTACAATGCAGTATAGATCCATATCTCTGTTATTCCTGTAGGTGCAGTTGCAGGGTGGTTCAACACACCATTGGAAATGTTATTTTCTAAGTGTTGGGGATCTGACCTTCACTTTAGAGATCTATTGGAGGAGGCTATTATATTTCCTATATCAGTTCAGCCACACTTCCAGATCTATAATTTTCAGAAGATCTGTAGTATTAGATCTCAGATCTACATCTTGTACTTGGTGTTTTGCTGAAAACCCCAAGGGGGTTCTTTAGAGGAGCTTGTATAGTGCATGGATATGATATAGATCTAACTGTTTATGCATTTATTTTCTCTAGATATGATGTGTAATCTATAGCTGTTGTAGAGTCAACAAAATAACGCGGTAAGGCTTTTCCAGTCTTTATATATGGTTGCAACACCTCATTTTGATGGATTTCTTTCATTGGAGGCTTCCTTTTCTTGTTATGCATCTTATGGGCCATTTATTACACATGTTTTGCTGATGTAATAACAAATTAAAGGTCTCCATATTGGTATCTTTCTATATAAAAGATGATCTGCGTTATTTTCCTATCTTTCTGCATTGTATTGCTGCATTCCCCATTTGGGAATATCACATAAGAACACCGCACATGAGATTTGGATGGCTCTTCAGAATTTGTTCTAGAATAAGAACGAGAACCGGGTATTGGTATATGAGAATAACTCAAATTCCACCAAGATGATAAAGGGTGAAGGAGTGACTTCATATCTAACAAGATTGTCTTAGGTTAGAGATGAGCTTGTTGTCGTTGCTGTGAAAATTTCAGATGGAGATCATTAGGGGAATTTTGAGGTATAAAATGGGTCTCCTAAGGAAATTATAAAATAATAGTGGAAATAATAAAATAATATTAGATTGCATCATCGAATTTTAAAGGGAAAAAAACTATTTTTTCAACTCGTATTTTCAACTTTTCTCTCTATTGGTTTACTCGAATTTCGAGCAGAAACACTCATTGGATGCAAAATTTTATTCCTAATCTAAGAAGTACCCATGTTGCATAATTTCAATTTACCCTACTACATGAAAAAAGATAAATACATGAAAAACGTGATTGAAATCACACTTTTTCATGTATTTCTCATTTTTCGTGTAGCAGGGTCCATCGAAAGTATGCAACATGGGTACTCCTTGGATGAATGATTAAATTTTTCATTCGACGAGTACTCTCGATTGAAATTTGAGTAAAAACTTAGGGAGATAAGTTGAAAATACGAGTTGAAAAAGCATTTTTATTATTTTATTATTTTTTAATCTTTTTACTTGTTTACTCCAAAAATGGTGAATCATCCCCCAAGTTTGACATCATCATCTTAAATCTTATTTGTTCTCATAAAGTTTATTTTGGTTGTACATTTTTCTTAGGAGGCCCATTTTAGACCTCAAAATTTTCCTAATGGTTGGTTTGTTTTGGGCTGAACCAGGTTCGATCTTACTGCACACCAACAAAAACATTGATCAATGGCCCCTTTCGGCAACGACCTGCAAGCATATCACAATCTCACCTGAAGTGACTATGGGTGGATGCAGAACCAGGTTTTTGCAGCCTTGAGGTACTGGGAGATGTGGTATTTTTATGTTATCTTACTCTTAACACTTATAATTTACTTTGCCACATTCAAATAATCATATAAATCCGTAAACCATTATTATGTTGAAATAACATGCAACTGTAACAACTACTTAAGCAAATATATACAGAAAACACATAAGAACACCAAAATATCATCCAAAAAACTACTTCTATATTATGCTGAATCTTTGAATGCACCCAATCTCGACCTGCACACTAAGTTGCAGAGCCTTCCCTTCGCTACAAAATACAGATCATAGAGACTTGCCCATAACCATCTCGAATGTATTTTTAAATTAGCATTACATCCCTTTATATATTATTACATCATTGGTTTAAATCATTACAATACCATGGTCTAAATACCATGGGCTCCCAAAAACAAGAAAATATACCCAAAAACCATTTACAAACTTATGCACTTTACAAAAATGAGGGGCTTTGACCCGCCCATAAGCCCCTATGATACCACGCTATATATTTAACATGCTCCACTGCGTGGTCCACTCCGCGCTCCGTCCCTCAAAATGTGAAGTTTTAGCCAAAATATAGACCAAGTTGGGCTGTGCCCAACAGGCTGCCAACACTCACATGTGACTTGTCTTGAGTCACTCAACTACTTTGCCTCTTATTTTTGTTGTGATTCTTTTGTATGCACTGTTGAATTGCTGCAACATTTCTGCGACCAGCTTCTCCTCACTGCGTACTTCTTCCAATAATTATTTTTTCAATGGTCCTGCTATCTTCTGCAACACTACCTCTTCTTTTTGTCGAAACCCTTGAAGCTTCCCATCCACTTCCTGAGACAGTTGGACATCCTCATCCTGTCATGGTTGAGTTCTCTCTGCCACAATGTGTTCTTCGCTTCTCATCTCCTCTATATTTTTCTGGAGTGCATTTTCTTCACTAATATTGGCGAGCTTTTGCGAGACTGGTAAGGTCTTCGCAGTTTTCCGAATGTCCTCCAACTGATGTTTCTTCTACTGGATGTCTTCTTGTAGCTTCTACATGTTTAGTTCTTCCTGCAACGAAGTCCAAATTTGTAAAGTTTCATACAAAAACTTCCCACAATATACCACTGATGCGAAGATGCCGACCACTACAGTCGTTAGGTCGGTCTCCCTTTGTTCTCGTACCTCTGGTGGCATGGCCAGCTACAGTTTCATCTGTAGCTCACTGATATTCATTTCATATGAAAAATTCTCTTCCTCAATTTTCTCCTTATACACTTTTACCGCGAGGCTGGCATTAACAACCATTTCGTCCACTGGTTCCTCTTCTTTTACCTTGATGTCTGGAACCTCCCTGCATGTTTCTTCTACCACTTCTTTCAATTTTTGTTGCTGCTCTACTGCCTAATATTTCTCATGGATCACCTGGTCGAGCCTCTGCTTCAGCGCATCTTGCTCTCACTCTACTTGGATATTTAGACTTGTAGTGAGCTTTTCTCACTGCTTCAACTCTTCTATAACCCCTTGATGCAGCTCATGTAGTTTCTGTAATGGTACTACTGCGATATTCGTGTTAACATAATTCCATCCTGTTGCTTGTTGTTGTACCTCGGTGGAATCAAATTTTAGGCTCCTACAGGTATATGCATTATGTGCGCCCCAATATTCTCTATCTTCTCCAATATTTTCCCCTATTTGCGCTAGTTGTCTAATTGTTTGTGCCTCGATTTTCAATTATACAATGCACTCCTAGACACCTGTTAGAAGCGTGTCATAGCGATATTATATTTTTTTTCCATGACTCCGCTGTCACCTCCTAAATATTCTCCCCGATCTCATCTAGGTCCCCATCAATAAGGACCAATGGAATTACTTCCTTTGACTTATCTGTCTTCTGGTTCTTTTTTCTCCTCGGGGAAGCTTCGTTGTGTGTCTTCCTCTTTCCTTTGTATATCTCTTTATTCTCAGATTACTTTTTTTGCATGTCTCCTCCAGGAGGATCCTGCTGACCCTCATCGTATTCCTACTCCTATTCTTGCTCCTGCTCATCCTTGTATTGATATTTTCCACTTGGTTCTCCATGCTCCAATGTTTCCTCCTATGTCTGACTATCCTTTGTGTATTTCTCCATCACAATCATCGATTCTATGGGTCATTCTTGTACTAGTGCGAGGAGATAATATTATGTTACCGAGTATGGTAGGGGATTCCATGTCTTCATGGTGTCTTTGAGGGCTTATATACATATTCCATGAAAATATGCCTTGAAATTCACAACAGAGTTATATTTCTCATATAAGCTCAACAAGAGGCGAGGATGTTGGTTTACAAACATATGAAATTCCATATGATAAATCATGAAAAACATCTTGTTTTCCTATGCTCTCAACTGGTTATTGGTATACCACAGCAAGGCATACTTCGTGGATTCACACACATCTGATAGTACCAGGGAAAACTGTGACTCCTCCGGTTCTCTTTGTGCCAACATTTATATTATTAAAATAAACCATGCATAATGAAAGGTTTCACCTTTCTCCTAGTCTTTGCAACAGTAGTCCATAAATTCCTTGCAGAGATATCCGACCCAGTTGCACTAAACCTTGTTCATACACTATGCAGCTAAAGAAACCACCACTACAGGGACTTCATTAGTGTGACATTTTATCATGATCATCCCAACTAATATGTGCACAGAAAATCATACTCCTTGGTCATTGATTGAGTTGATGTCATATCCTCGCTTCCCTTTTATCATTCCAAAATTCTCCTTCATATTTTGAGCTATCGCTTTATCCTGGTATTTTCCCACAAATTATTTTGCGGGGTCCCGTCCTTGATACGACAACCTTGTAATTCTCCATATCAACATTTCATCAATGGGGATCCTTTTTTCCATCCAAAGGCATCCATAAGGTATCAATACAAGCAATTTTCTGACACAAGTTCTACTCCTCGGGCTTCTTCCGAAGTACAACACATGCAACATGTTTAATAAACCAGATTGTTGCAACCCAGTCACCCACTGTTATGGTTCTAGCCGCATCACACCACTTTCCGGGTAGTGTACTTGATTCAAATATATTCTTGGTGCGAAATATGGGTATTTGTTTCTATTGTTGAAGTTGGAGTCTGTGAACTTTAACTGTGGAATTTTCCCAAGTAATTACCCATCAAACGACACTTTCTATGGCAATAGCGAGTTAAAGGTGTCATACTTTACATCATTTGAATCTTTCACTGGTTTTGTATTTGGTTTTCTAGGTGCAATGTATGGTGGGAGAGGCGATGGAAATGTTGCACCCTCCATTTCCATGTGATCCTACTCTGATTCTTCCTTGTTTTCTCTTACAAATTGGGGTATTGGTTGTGGCTTGACAGGTTTCTTGTCCTGTTTCTTCTTTGTTCTCTGTTCCTTGGATGGTTTCTTCCGTGGAGATCTCTGTTGTATGAGGGGTGACAATGCTGCAAGTGATGTTGCAGGTGTATTAGACGATGTTGTGGCTTCCATGATTCCTACTATAACCCACTCTTCGAATATGCGAATGAATTCCTCAGTATTCATATAAAAATACAACTTCTGCAATTTCTCCGCACTTAGCGATATTCAAGTTCTTAAGACAGCAAGGTGCCAAATCCTAGTGGGACACAGATTTTTATAGCGATTTTAAACTTCTCACCTCATAATTAGCTCAAATTATGTTCAGATTATATTCATTAATTCCATATCTGTCACTAGATCATGCCAAATTTTCCTCATAAATGCAATTTTCCGCATCTTTAACGACAAATTTTCTTTTTAACGGTCATATTTTTCTGGAAAAATTTGACATATTGATATTGTAGCGAACAATCTCTCTTATGTTGTAGCTCCTACGAACTTTGACATAACCTAAGCTATAGAAAAGTAACTTCCTTCATCGAAGCTCTCTCTACAACATAGTTTATAGTCTAGTGCCCACTTTCAACTGCAGGTGGCACTAAGAATTTTCACATTTCTTCTTTAGAGAAAATTTGTAGGTGTAGGGTGTTCCCTATACATCTTCAACTTGCTACCATTTACTCTTCCTTGAACCAATTCTTCACTTAACTTCACTAGTTGAATTGTGCCTCCATCAGTAATATTCTTGATAATGTATGGGCCCAACCAATTCATCTTGATTTTTTCGGGAAACTTCACAAACTTACTGTCATAAAGGAGGAAAAGGTATCCTACCTAGAACTTCTTATGCTTAATATGTTTGTCATTCCAGAACTTTTCTCTTGATTTCTGCACTTGCTGATGGAATCTTGCTACAAATCTATCTTCCTCCAAAGAAAGCAACTGCAATATTATTTCCTCCATTATATTAGGGCCTCCCATATATGTAAAAGTTGAAATGATTAAGCTAGGCACAATATACTCCATGGGAATCACAACTTCTTGCCCAAAAATTAACCTGAAAGGTT
This sequence comes from Pinus albicaulis, assembly GCA_034641835.2. Lineage (NCBI taxonomy): Eukaryota > Viridiplantae > Streptophyta > Pinopsida > Pinales > Pinaceae > Pinus > Pinus albicaulis. The sequence goes on along the minus strand of CM076574.1, from coordinate 1,284,235,410 downwards.
TCTAACGTGTCAATTCTTTACATGTGGTTCTACAAGCCCATAACAATGCTGGAATTCTGAGATCCCAGTCATCTCTATTCACATTGCATATCTTAGTGAGTGAATTCTCCAAAATATTATTAAATGATTCCATTGTCCCATTGTCCTGAGGGTGACAAGAGGTACTCTTCTGATGATAAATTTGGAACTCCTCAATCAATGCTTCAATAGTCTTATTCATGAAGTGTGAACTTTGGTCACTCATCAAAATCTTCAGACATCCAAATCTAGACAATATGTACTCAAAAATAAAATTTGTTGCAGACCCTTATTGTTTGTTCTTTTTCCCATCTTCTCAAGTAATTCATTTTTGTAATTATGTACTTCGCACTATTCCTTTTGCTAGGTGGGTTTTTTGGTTCAACACAATCAATGGCCCACTTATCAAAATCCTACAATGTGACTTGTGGCACCAATGAAATCTCATCTCTTATGGAAGGCTTCCCTATTACTTGACACACATCAAATGCTCTACAGTACTCCTTTGCATCCTTATGTAATGTAGGCCACCCAGTAATCCTTCTCTCAAAATATTCTGCGCAGTAGCTTTTCCTATATAGTGTCCACCAGTGGCGCCCCCATGAGCTTCTGCTAGAATCATGTGTCTTTCATGTTCAGAAACATATCTGCACAGTATCTCATCTGGTCCCATATTATATAAGTGTCCTGCCGTTAATGAAGGTTTAGTTGCCTTAACCAACAATGCTTTATTTTATTGTGTAGTATACTCTAAAGGACCCATCCTTGTACTAAAACTCTTATTGCAAATAATTGCGCATCGAGGAGAATATATTTTATGTTGTTTGGTTCTCCCCCTGTTTCCAATCTTGACAGGTGATCAAGTCTTGCATTCAACCTTCTTGGTTTAACAATGATCTTAAAGTCATAATCCTGGAATAACAACAACCATCTACAAATATTTCCTCCTAAAACATGTTTATTAACTAAATACTTCAGTGAAAAATGATTTTTAAAAATTGTAAAATGTGACCCCAACAAATAATGTATAAACTTCTGCAAAGCATACACCATGGCCAATCCTTCCCTTTCTGTAGTGGTGTAATTCTCTTATGCTTTAGATAGCTTCCTACTTGCAAAATCTATAGGATGATCAATCTCTCCTTCACCAGGTTGTACCAGTACCACTCCCAAATCTATATAAGAGGAATCCACATGCACATGGAGTTCCTTATTCCAATAAGGGAATACTAGTATAGGTGCAACTACCATATTTTATTTCAATATGTCGAGGCTCTTCTGACATTCTTCATTCCACTGAAAGGTTGCATTCTTCTTCAAAAATTTCTCCATAGGCACAGTGATATGCGCATACCCCTTGATGAAGTTCATGTAATACCCAGTATGTCCCAACATAGTGTGAAGTTGTCTTACTGTCTTCGGTGGAGGCAAGTTCATAATGACAACAATATTAGCAGGGTCCACCATTAGTCCTTGCTTGAAACAATATGTCCCAACAATATGCCAAATGGTGCACAAAATATGCAATTCTTTATGTTCAAAGAGATGTGATATAGTCTACATGTGTCGAGCATAGGTCTCAAACTTCCAACATGTTTTCTCAACAATCCAAATATTTTCCAATCATCAAATTATACCTCCAAAAACTTGTGAATGTACTTCTTAAAATCTACGATCACCACCCTAGAAAATATAGCAGGGGCATTTTTAAATCCAAAAGCAATTATTGTGTATTGAAATGAGCCCCATTATATAGCAAATGTGGTATTATGTTGATCTTCAGGTGCAATCCTAATTTGATGATAACTTAAGAATCCATTTGTAAATAAGTAGAGTTCCCGACCTCTTACATTGTCTAGCACTTCATCTGTGAAAGGGGTAGGGAAGGGATCATGTAAACATTCATCATTCAAATTTCTCAGATCAACACAGATCCTAATTTATCCTTGAGTATTCTTTTCTTGCACCACCATAGGACTCACCCATACTGATTCTTCTACAAGTTCCATAATTCCCACTGCTATCATCTTATCAAACTTTACTTTCACTTTCTCCTTATACTTCGGGTTCAGTCTGTAAGGTATTTTTTTGACTGGCTTTGCATCAAGTTTCAAAGGAATCTTCATGACTCCTAGATCTTCTATTATACCCTTCATCTCTGAAAAGTTAGTGGGAAACACTTCTTGATATTTATGAAGTAACTTTGTAACTTTACTGCCATGGAGTGTAAAACCTCTGGTAAACTTGAATAAGTATATATTATTAATGATGATAGATAAGAGATATTTACAATGGGGAATCACCGAGGCTTTAAATATAGCTTCATGGTGTCCCTTAGTGAAGAGGCATGATCTTTGATCATGCCCTTTCACTTAATAGAACCTAATATAACTATATCTAACTAATAATTAATAAAATTTACATAACATTGCCCCTCTCTTAAAGATGCTTTGTCCTCAAAGCATATGTAACGATGGACAATGTTGACGAACGCCTGGGTTTCTTGAGCGGCGAGCTCTTGCTTCCCACATTTTAAAAAGATCATGGAGCATATTCTCGAGTTCAATCTTTTGTTGATCTGGATAGTGAAAATATCTGATATCGACAGGGTCAGATCCTGTCTTGACTTCTGGTGACTCTTCGTGGCTCCCTTTTGAAGATAACATTTCTAACTGATGACATTGTACTGTAGATGTTGGCGCTCCTATTTGAATCATCTTCGTCATCAGAGAGGAAGATACGACTTGATCTTCGGGGGCTTGGAATCCATACAACTTGTGTTTCTACCCTTTCCACTTAAAACTTATAAACTGCTTCTGATGGTTGGCAGAATAAGTACCTAGAGTTTGTAGCCATTGAATTCCTAAGACCACATATACTCCTTGTAATGGAACTGTGTAGAATGGAGATTCTAAATGAAAGTCTTTAATCTGCAATTTGACTTTATGGCATTTTCCTACTTGTTCAATCTTCTTACCATCGGCCACCATTACCTTCATATTAGGCATGGGAAAAGTAAAGAGGTTGAGTCTTTTGGCCATGGTTGAATCTAGAAAATTGTGCGTGCTGCCTATGTCTATGAGAACCATTACGTTGTTTTTCTTAATATGTCCCCTTAATTTTAGTGTCTGAGGTTGTGATATACCTGTCATGGCTGATAATGACACTTGCGGAATAGTTTCGCCATCCACTTCTGGAGAGAATTCTAAGTTGTCTTCTAATCCTTCTATACATGAATCAGTACTGTTAGCGTCGTTAGTTGCTTCACAACTGTATAGATTTTTCGCTTTTCCATTAGCACATCTGTGCTTAGGGTCCCATTTTTCACCGCAACGTTTGCACTTGCCCTCTCGCATTCTTTGTTTTTCCATACTAGATTTTTCTTCTTCACGAAGATGGGCAGGGACATATTTTGTGTCATCTATATTTTCAGATTGAGGAAACCGTCGTCTCGAATATACTTTTCCTGGTTTTGATAATCTTTCAAATTTCTTTTCAGCAGCTTTTGCTTTTTGTCTTGCTACTTCTACGGACGTAATTTCATGTAGTTCGAGCTCTTCTTGTATATGGATTTTAAGTCCTGAGATGTAAGACTGGATTAAACGAGATTCCGACAATCCGGGTACTCGTGTTGCCAAGGTCTCCCATTCTCGAGTGTACTCATCCACATCTCCTTTTTGGCGTAATTTGATAAACGTTGAAAAGAATTTTTCTTCTTTTATGCCTTGAAACCTTTTGAAGAACGCATCCTTAAATTTCCTCCAACTGATAGCGAGCGTTGTTTTTTTCCACCACATATACCAATTATATGCTTCTCCTTCCATTTTCATGGAAGCATGTTTAATTTTTTCATCATCACTAGTAATGTCATAAATCTCAAAATATTCTTCTGCTTTATTAAGCCATGCAACGCTATTTTTTTCATTACCATCAAATTTGGGTAGGTCAATCTTGGCTTTTCGCTGATATGCTAATGGTGGAACAAGAAGGGGATATTGATTAGCGAATGCATTCCAGAGCTGCTTGTTTTGAAAATATGCATTACTATCTTCTTGATGATGTGGGGAATTGGTCTTTTCCTGACGCTCTTCTGAGTTCCCTGAATCTGCGGTATTGTTTTGTTGATTTTGTTCCATGTTAGGAGATACTGGGGATTGTGTCTGACTCAAATTATCTATCTTATCATTTAGCTTGTTGAAGAGTTCTGTCATATTGTTCATTGCTTCGTTCTGCCTTTATGTGGCCTCGTGATGATTTAGCCACATTTGTCTTTCTATTCGATTTGTCGTATCATGAATTTTTTTGATGTCGGTGGAGTGCCCTGAAACTGTGCTTTCAAGATCAACTAATCTTTTTCCGAATTCTTCGGAGTTATTAGTGATTTGTTTATCGAGATCCACCAATTTTTTCTGGAATTCAGCCATTGACATTGATGACGACATCGAACGCGTATGAGCTGGGGAATATTTTTCTGCCAGTTTTCTTTTCCCCTTTTTTCCATACAATCGCACGCCTTTCACGAATAGTCAATAATTATATATCATATATTATAGTTATATATGAAAATAATTATGTGGGGACAAATCGATTTTTAAAACAAACGATGCTTTAGAAGAATTTTTTTTTTTTTAAACAAATCGATTTGTTTTTTCAACCGTCACACTGTTTCACGATTTTGAAACGTAAATGTTTTTGGCTGCGAATTTAGACATAATTGATATATATATATTTTATTAAGAAATTGAATGATGTTTATCTGCGTTGTGGTAGGGCAGCGTGTGGCGGAATGTGCAGAAGACGGCGGTGGAACAAGCGGTGGGAATGGTCGGACAGGCGGGCGGAGTGATACAGGAATGTACGCGGGGGTGAGTGGGATGGGCGGCGGAAGTAAGTGGGTGGAATGAGCGACGGAATGGGTAGGGCAGACAGGTGGGGCGGCTATAAATTCATGGTCAGGTTTAGCAGGCAGGAAGGCGGGGTATGAAGGCGGAGTTTAGCGGAATGGAGTTGCAGTTCGCGTGAGGGTGGGGGCTGTGAGATATGTGAGGGGGTTGGGAAGTGTAAGGGGAAACGTATGAGGGATGGTAAGTGTGTTGTAATTTTTTTTTTTTAATGTATTTATACATATATATATTTTTTACGTGAGGGAAGCAGAGGGTTGTGAGGGAAAACAGAGTGGGAGTGAGGGGGCTGGGTAAAAATCTGCAATTTTTTTTTTTTTTAAACCAAGGTTGCTGTTCACAAGCACTTGGTAAAAAATCTGGAATCTGGAATTCTTGAAATTCCTTAATTCTGGGCGATCGCACAGATCCCGAAGAGCGATGGCTCCGATACCAATGGAGTGTAAAAACTCTGGTAAACTTGAATAAGTATATATTATTAATGATGATAGATAAGAGATATTTACAATAAGGAATCACCGAGGCTTTAAATATAGCCTCATGGTGTCCCTTGGTGAAGAGGCATGATCTTTGATCATGCCCTTTCACTTAATAAAACCTAATATAACTATATCTAACTAATAATTAATAAAATTTACATAACACCCACACATAGTAATCTCCTATAGTTGGAAAATTTGGATCCTTCTTTGATATTATGTTTACCTTCTTGGTTTTCAGTGGCTTCGTTATGTATGGTATCTCTATCTCAGGTCTAGTCACTTTGCGATATCCTTATGACTCTGCTATGTTGATGTTGTGAGGATCTTCTTCTTCTCCCTCTATAATAATGATATAACATTCCAATGCATATTCTTTCTATGCAACCCAATCATGTTACTTCCATGTCATCAAGGTGGCCTTCTCAAATATTTTCTTCTTGACTGCCCTAAGGGCCCAATCTATGTGTGGAAAATCATCCTAAAAGTTGAATGTTTATATGAATCCATCAACCATGTCTGCCCAATTCTCAGTACCATGTTGAAGCTCTATTTCTAGGTACCAATTCTTAGGGATTGTATCCATTGTATGAATGAATCCATGCACCCATTCTTGTTGTGGAATATCCTTTCATGATGCAGTAAATAGTTGGATATGCTTCCTAGGACTAGTTTTTGCATCATATTTTATATCCAACTTTGTTTGGATATAGCGTCGAAGCTCAACTCTGTGTTGACGCTAATAAAACATCACAGTTACTAGTATTTGGCTATGCATTAGAGGTCAAATCTCCAACATCCATAAAACATCTCTTTTCTTCCATAAACACTTATTTTTCTTTCTTAATATTAGAATCAGGAGCTTTCTCCGCTGTCTTTCTGACCTTTGCACTTCCATATTCTTTATTTTCATCTGCCTTATCACTACAATCGCAACTCCACTTCTAGTAATAATACTAATTCAAGGTTCATCATTCCTCCTTTCAGCAGTCATCATCAGAATATTCTGTGTCGGCTGTTGGTTCCTTTTTTCTTGCATCTTCGCCATAAGTACATGACATTATTCAATTACATGGTCAAAATATTTACATTACTTACATTTCATAGTGAGGTTATGACAATCTCTTGCAAAATGACTTGGTTGGATGTAGTTATAGCAAATGATTTGTCCATGTCATCTACCAGCTCCACCACCTCGACCTCTTCCTTGGTAACCTCCTCGACTACCGTGTTGTCCATTATCCTAATTTCCATCCTCCTCTGCTTTCATTCTATAAGTGTCAGCACTACACTCCATAATTAGGTCATAAGCTCGACATTTATTTTGATCATACCCTACTAATTTATGGAACTTGCAAAATATATTCCTTGGAGTCTGTACATATTTCTGCAACAGGTAACATTCTGAGAGATGTTGGCCTGTATCCTTCCATATTTCACACCACAAGCTAGATGCCACATTCAAGGGATTAGGTACTCCACCAGCCATGCAATCCATGAAAACATGGCATTGTTATTTAGAATGGCCCTCTGGCCCTCCTTGCTTTTCTTGATGTCTTGTATCTGCAGGGTCAAGTTCACTAACTGATTCTAAATCTGTTGGATGCCTGCATTAGTGTCTCTTATAGGTGAAGCTTCTAATTTCATCTCAATATCTAGAGCTTTGGATTGAATTACTATCTTCTGTTGCATCAATGACAATCTGATATGTGGTAGTAGCACAACTATAAACCATTCTTGATGTTGTCATGGGGCTATGTCGAAGCTTACCTGATCCAATAGCATCTTAAATTTCTGATATAAATCCCAAATAGACTCAGTAGGTTTCTGTTTGATTTCCTTCAACTCGGTGATGGCCTGCGACTGAGACTTTGGCTTCCTAAACTCTCCTACTAGTGTTGTTTTAATGTCCGCAAACGTTCTATTCTGATTAGTTGAATACTTCATATACCATATCAATGCTCTATCACACAATGTCGTAACGAGCTGCACTTTCTTTATATTCTCATCATTGATATATTTCGTTGCCCATACATCTGCGCATAAAAACCAAAACTGCCATGGATCCTTCAAAACAGTTCCTCTGAAAATAGGTAGCTTAATATCATCAACGATACCTCTTCTTGGGGGTAGAGGGGGAGGGGGAGGGGGGGTAGGAGGGGTAGGGGGAGCAGGAAAACCAAAAACACCCTGGCTATTGTTGGGTTATGGCTTCGGCGAACTATTAGGCTGGAAAGGGGAATAATGTGAAGTTACCTGGGGGTTATCTTCTCTTTTGCTTTCAGATTCACTCAAAAGAGGACTATAATCAGTTTCTACAAAGGTCTTCGGGTCTTGTCCATGAGATCGCTTCTTGGTGTCTACTCTATATCTCTTCCCACTTCACATTACATTGGTCTCTAGCTCATATTTACTTTTTCTTCCTCCAAACATAAGTAAACTAGCAATTTGATTACATCCGTAATACTTCCTTTTCACACAGAAGCATCTTAATCCAAAGTTTCAAAGATTTCAAATACTTACCTCTCGTTCCTTTGAAGAATCGTCATTCTGATTTGTTGTAGGACACAATAGAGTCTACTGTGAACTCAGTAATGATTCCTTCCAAGATGCTATCAATCCATAAGTCAAAAACCCTTGAAATCCTATTGTTAATGTTCTTGAGTCGTTGTATCAGCTTAGGAGTCCACGAAGCAAGTTCGCCATTCTTAAAACAATCATTTCTTTTAGTCAACCTTGATATCCACTCATACAACTCAATAGGAAAGGAAAAGAAGAAAATTTTGTATTACTCTATGAAAATATAATTTTGTAACCAAGCTTTGGATGTTAGACGAAGATTTTGTTTTCTTGATATGCAAATTCTCGCTCTTTTGGGATTATCCAATCTTGAAATTCCTTCTTCGAAGGGTGCCACATCCACATATCCCTCAAACAGATCTCAGTCCCGGCAATGGAACCATTTTTTGGTTTGATTTGGGCTGACCCAAGTTTGATCTTACCACGCACTAACAAAACCCTTTATCACTGGCCCTTTCGGCAACGACCTATAAGAAGATCGCAGTCTCATCCGAAGTGACTGTGGGTGGATGTAGAAACAGGTTTATGCAGCCTTGAGGGACCAGAAGATGTGGTATTTTTATGTTATCTTACTTTAACACTTATAATTTACTTGACCATATTAAAGTAATCACATAAAAATATCATATAAATCCATAAACCATCACTGTGCTGACATAACATGCAACTGTAATAACTACTTCAAAAAAACATAGAAAACACATAATAATACCATAATATCATCTGCAAAACTTCTTCTTTATTATGATGAATATTTGAATACACCCAATCTTGACCTGCGCACTAAGCTGTGGGTGGCCTGCACACTCAGCTGCAGAATCTTCTCGGGTCTCTGTGTACTCAGCTACAAAGCCTTCCCTTCACTACAAAATACATATAAAAAAAACTTGCCCATAACCATCCCAATTGTCTTTCTAACATAGCATTACATCCATTTATATTTTTTTACATCATTGGTTTACATCATTACAATAGCATGGTCCAAATACCATGGGCTTCCCAAAACAACCAAATATACCCCAAAATCATTTACAAACTTATGCACTTTACAAAAAGGAGGGGCTTCAACACACCCCGAAGATCCTATGAAACTGTGTGGTATATTGAACATGCTCCACTGCGTGGTCCACTTCGCGCTCTACTCCTCAAAATGTGAAGTTTTAGCGATAATCTAGGCCAAGTTGGGCTATGCCCAACAAGAGATATGGTGATTTCCTTGAAAGGGTTCACCGAGGAATGGAATCCCTTCATAAAATGGATTGTCGCCAGAGATAAATTTCCAGAATAAAATAGGTTGTGTGATGACTTCATTCAGGAAGAGTTGCGAAATGGGGACCTTCATCCAACAAAGAGGGCAGTTGAGGACGTGGCACTTGCAGCACAAATGAAGGGTAAGTATAATAAGGACTTGAGTAAATTCAAGTGTTTAAACTGTGGAAATATGGGTAATTTTTTGTCGAGATGTACGATGAAGAAGCAGGGAGATGACAAGAAAAGGAAAGGGAAGAAGGTTATCGATGTTTCCACTTCAACTGAGATATATGATCTCTCCAGGAGATTGGAGGAGGAGGACTTTGCTATGATCTCTCATTTCTCGTAGGGCCTTGTCAATGAGGATGGATGGTATGTGGGTAGTGGTGCGAAGAAACATATTACAGGGTCATAAGAGGTTTTTGAGACTCTAGCTGAATGGGAATCAAAGTTGCACATGACTCAAAATTTCACATGGTGTTGGGCGACATGAGTCAGTTGGAGATCCGAGGATCAGGTGTTGTGCCATTCAAGATGGAGACAAGACGAGTGATGCGGGTCCAGGATGTACTGTTTGTACCAGGACTTAGATATAGCATGATTTCTGTCTCGATGATCGAGAAGAAGGGGTTTGAGGTCTTGTTCCAGGATGGGAAGGCAAGACTAGGGCCTAAGAGGCTCTAGCTCCAACGAGATTGTGCTTGGAGTTGGGAAACTTGTAGTCTCTACGGGTTCGACGGGGAAAGGAACGAGGATCATGGAAGAGGAAGAAGCAAGTCGGCGGTGCGGAGGTTCCATGGGAGCAAGTGCGGGGTGCAGAACAGGAGAGGGGCAAGCGCGGTCCCGGCCCGAAGGTCCGCTCGAGCTCGGAGGGAGTCAGGTTATGGCGGGAGATGACGAGGTTTAGGGATGTTTTTTGTTAAGAAGAGCGTTGCTCATAATGGGGAGAAGGGTTATTCACATGCCAAGAAGGAATAATGAAGTTGAAAAGCAATACGGAGAAAGAAGAAAAGAAGTTGGATGCTTCTGTGACCAATATGATTCTTTCGTCATATAAGATCACTTTAGCTATGCATATCAAGTAGCCCTAACATCAAATATGGCTGAAAATTATCTTTAAGTTTGCTGCATAAAGTTAGATCTAAGCACAAAATACATTAAGCGGATAAAATGTAAAATGGCTCCATGCATTCAATGGACAAGACAAGAATAATATATTTAAAAAGAATATTATATTATATTAAAGAATGGGGCACCTGAGAGGAAAAAAAGAAAGGTGTTTTCCGGTTCTTTTCAGTGGGATGGGTCCTTGGAAGTCCTCAGTGTTTCCCACGCTAGAAGACAATCCTTGGTTAATGTAAACCTAACAAACATGGAACTCGAAGTAGGTTCAAATGAAATTGATGCAACGAGTGAATCTAGTGTGATCTGTGCAATGGAGAATGACCTTCTAATGAATGGAAAACCATATTTATAACAAAATATTAGGGCGGTCTAGAACTTGTTGCATGAATAAAATATTGTTAATCGAATTCTAGAACCATCCTCTAGGAATATTTTATTATATTTGTTGGAGGGAAAAGGATTTTTGACTTGGGTCGATTCCTTTATTTATAAATAATAAATAAATAAATGATTTATTTATTATTTTAAGGACATGGTGGGAATATAATTAAGTAAATAATGATTTATTTAATTATTTATAAATGATTTAGTCAAATTTAACTAGGAATATTATTTAAATAGACGGTTAAATACCATAGTATTAGGAAATAATTAAATAAATAATGATTTATTTAATTGATTACCTTGTTTTGGGTTAAATATGACCAATAAATGTAAACGAATGTGGTGAAAGCAATTTTACTTGGGGTAAAATTAGTCTTACATGGTGTACTTGGGTTCATCTAACGATAATGGGTTAGATGACCAAAAATTGGTGTAACAGATTGCCCCCCAACGTACGAGTGTTAGGATCAAATTGTATGACCGAAGTACGTTGTAAGAACTGAATCACTAAACAACAAGATAGAAATGAAAGAGAGGAATGTAAGGTAATCTAAAGAGGTGGAGGACTAGACCCTGAGGAGACGAGACTTACAGGTGCAACAAGTCTCTATGAAGTGGTACCTGTGCTAAAGGCGGCGGGGGAGGCATACCTATGCCTGCCGAGACAAAGTACAAAGAATAAGGCACCTGGAAAACCACAGAACGCAATAAGTACAACTAAGGTGCCTGGAAAACCACGGAAAGCAATAATGAAGCATGTGTTGGCCGAAACATGAGCCAGATAAATAACATGATGAATCCCACATACATGCGATGCCTAGAATAATCGTCAGGACTTATACAATAATATGGTAGTACATGAGATAAAAATACACCCAAATGCCCCCTACACGCGGGGAAGGGCTCGCAACATTTGACTGATACGTGAAAATCGAAGAAGCGTCGTAAGCGGTGGAGGCTGATATCATCAAATGGGAGGAGCTGCATCAAGGGCGGAAATGAAGTCATATGGGCATGTGGGGGGCTACCTGCAGGGCCACCCCCTCATGAGGGTTGAGACATCTCACACATGCCCGGGAATCACCAATAGCTGCTGCTGCGTCACTGGACCATCAAGTGTATATATCACGATCATGCTGGAAAGAGCTCGAACCAAGGTACACTGCCCCCCAGACCTGGCTTCTGGAGTAAATGAATGGATGTCGACAGAAGTAGGTCTGCCACATGTGAGGTAACAAGGGAATCTCAACTAAGGCACGGGAGAAAATAGTAGAGTGCGTAATAGACGGGCACTGATAATGATAATGAAATGAGGGATACCGAGGAGCAGATGGACGACTTCCCTTGTTAGAGCATAAGGGGCATGAATGGCTTGGCAGAAAATGACACACTATCGTGAGGGATAGGGGACAATGGTACTGAAGGCCATAATGTGCAACACGAGAGAGGGACCAAGCATTGAAGGATGGAGGACTATAGTGGGATACGAAGGGACGCGAGATAGATTTCATGACTGATGATGACTCAACTCGGATGCTCTAAACAAGGGTGACTCGATGGTGCTGCCACACAGTAAAGGTCCAATGGGGAACCATAAAAACATGAGTACAATAAGGTACCACATGACGAAAATCAAGACGAACAAAGACAAGTAAGGAGACAAAGTGGTGCCTCAAGTACAAGTATTGTAAGTGAAGAAATTCGATTTGTAGGAGAGGTGAATAGACTCTTCATGGAAAAAATGTGTCCTGGTGAAGGATCAAGGTACGAAAAAATAAAAGGTATCCAGAGCTCATGAACAGGCTAGTTCGCACTTTTTGGGGTCTATTCTGTGACCTGGGTAGCATGTACTGGGCAGAAAACTACGACTTGTCCCAGGAAATGACCTGAAAAGTGGGACCAGGCAGAGAAAGGGGGTTTCAGTGATGTTTTTGGCTGAGATCTGGAATTTTTATGGTTGAGGGGCATAGGTGCCCCCAAGCATGTTGTGGTCATGCAAAAATGTATGTAGAAAAAAGGGGAATCTAAACACATTTTAAGGATATGGTGCGCCATTGGTTTTGGTTAAGGTTATGCAGTTTGAGAAAGGAAATGGAGGATTACCAATCTCGTTTAGTACTACATATATGAATCAAATGGACGTTAAGTTTCAGTGTTGGCATACCTGGGGCCACTATCCCAAACAGAGGAGTTGGAGATAAGGAACTGATGCTCTCTTAGAAAACGGATAGGTTGGTCAACAACAAGGTCAAAAAGACTGGGTTGCTGATGTAAGGTGAAGGAACGATAAGGGGTATCATCCCTAGAGTGATCTGAAGTGATATGGGACTCTATAGGTTCTTCTAAATGTGGAAGAATAATGGTACTAAATTCAACACGACTAGATACACTAGGAGAGTTGTGGAGAATTGTTTCTCTTGGTCTCTCAAATATGGGTGCCCCCTTACTCAAACATTGGGTTTCAATGTAATGGCCACAAGGTGTATGTGGTGTGAACGCATGGGTTTGATGTAAGGGGGAATAGATAAAGTCAGGGGTGGGGATTTCTTCCATAATGTCGTCATCGTGATAGAGGATGGGGTGACTGGTGGAAGAAAGACCACCTGACGCGGCGAAGCTACCTGACTCGTCATTATGAGAAGGGAGGTCCACATGTGCATCGTCACAAGGGGTGACAGAAGAGTAAGCAGATAAGGGATTTGCCGATGTTGAGCCTAGGGTGATCGTTGAAGGAAGGTCAAGCGAAACAACAGGGGAGGATTCAGAGGGAATGTTCCCCGAGGGTCACATGGATGATGATAGGTAGAATATGGTGGACGAAGGTTCCGTCATCTTGACATCAGGAGGGGGAATGTCAATGGGAGCCGTCATGTCTAGTAATTTTGTTGAAGCAAAACGCGCAAATAGGGGAGAGGTGGACTCGTGACGCTTGGCCTCGAATTAGCGGACCGCGGCTAGAGAGGTGCAGAAATCCTTGAGGCGGGGACAAAGGTGGGTGTAATGGCCATGGAGATCACACAAAGCACAGGGGTGGTTGGTGTGAATAGTCTGGGGGTTCTCGGCCACGATCGCGGAAGGAAAAAAAGCTTCCGGGACCGTGGACTCAGGGAACGCGACATTAACCATGGGCTTGAGATGAGACAATTTAGGACAGGTATGGGTGGCGTGACCAACAACATCACACAAAGCACACAGGATGGTATCCTTTGGATGGGCAGGGTTTGTCGGGGCTTCCTTTTCCTTTGATGCCCCCCTGTGAGCTTTGCCAGTCTTACCCGAAGCGGTCGCAACATGAGGTGGGTCTTGTTGAGGTGATTGCGACACTGTTGCAGTGGGAGAAGTCATGGGGACCGGTTGGACCGGGGTCAAAGCAGGATAAGGTTTGGGTTGACCGGGTGGGGTAGCGGCTGGAGGATCAAGGTACCAGACAGGAATCCCAATGGTCAGGTTAGGAAGAGAGAGGGTGGCCATGACAGGTACCGTGTACACTCCTGGTGGGGGAGCTAGGAACGGTAGCTGACCAGCGGGGTAATGGATAGGAGGGACGGCTCCGAGATGGTTGAGACCTGGTGGAACCAACCCAGGAGGGTAGAGAGGCGCATGGGTATTAGTAGTAGGAGAAGGGTCAGAAGGGAGAGGTCTGGTTGGTTGAGGCGAAGGGCTAGGAGCGGGTTGCTGCAGGCGAGGTTGAGGTTGCTGACTAGCCGAAGCGGGCTGTTTAAGGCCAGCCCGAGGCGATTACATCATGCAAACATTCGCTAAGCTGGGATCAGAGACAGGAGGAGGAGGAAGACCAAGGAAGGTTCCAAGCAAGGAGGAGTCTTTGTAAACGTCGGGGGAAACATTGGTCAAAGAATCAATGGTTTTCTTATTGGTGACAACAGAGGTGGTGGACTCAGGGGAAGTCGGAGATGTTGGTTCATGATACGTCAAGTGGTTGATGGTGACAATATTTCCATTATGTGGGAAAAACAGCTTGCGGTGGACTGCGGATGGGACGACAGACATGGCATAGGTGTAACTACACCCTAAAAGAATGTTATAGTCAAGAAGGGCGTCGATAACTTCAACATCGACACAAACAGTCTTTCCCGCAAGGGTGATAGGACAGTTACGGAAAAGGTCAATGGGCTGGGAGGCATGGCCATCCCACACACGAAGGGTGATTGTGGAAGGGGCCAACTCAAGAGATCCGAGTTGTTTCCAAACCGAAGCGGACATTACACAGGTGGATGCCCCCTCGTCAATGATGCATTGGGAAATGTTAGCGTTCCAGATTTTGACTGAGATTTGGAAAGCTACGGAAGCAGGAAGAGGAGGAGACTTTGACTGATGGGCATCGAAAACAATCAATTGGTCATCTGCTGGATCTACAGCACCCAGGGCAGATAGTAGAGCTTTTCTTTGGGAGGGGCACGACTGGAGGAGTTTCAGGTTTGAAATGGCAACATGAGATTGGGCCAGCTAATCTACTATGCTAAAAAAATGGGCAGCGCGGGCGGAAGCAACATTTTGGCGTAATGGTCCCTTAGGAATCTTGGTATGAACCTCGGCGTTGGGCGGAGGGATATGCAAGGGACCGTCAGTGGTCGAAAGAGGCTCTGTAGAACCTAAAGAAGGTGACTTGCGGGCAGATGGAGCAAGAGGCTGGGGGTATGGACGGGACTGAGTTTGAAGGTTAAGGTTGACAGTTATAGGTTGGTCAGAGTTCATCATGAGGATCTGTTAATCAGAGGTACTATATGGAGGAGGTTAAGTGGTTACTGGTCCGTGAGGTGGTTCAGTAGCCACAAATCCCTGCTGTGCATCCACCTGCTCTTGAGGGGGCGGTGAATGTTGTTGCGGGGGTTGAAAAGACAAGGGAGGCGGAGGTGCGAATGCTGCAGGAGATGGAGCACTAGGCTGTGGATATGGATGATAATGAGGTTGGGGAACAGTGTGGTAATTCGAAGGTTGGGCAGAAACACGAGGCATGCTGGATCCTGGATGCGTGCTACCAGGAGGGGGAGAAGTGCAGGAGGTGGTGCCCCCTCCCCCAGGAAAACCATAGCTCATGGGAGGTGGGGCGGATGGATGAGAGAGAGATCCGACGAAACTGTCGGCGGCATGAGGTGCCCCTGGTGCGGTAGTGCCACTGGGTCTGGGGAGGTCAGGAAGGATGGTATAAACATAACCAGATTGAGCATAGATCAGGTCATATTTCAAGGCTATTTGGAGGGCGGCTTATTCGGTTTGAGGGATGTGGGATGCGACATCTTTGCCAATGGGAGGTAAGAGAGAGCGAAGGAACAAGTCCATATAGACACGGTCTTTGAAGGTAGGGGCTTGACATAGGCTCTTTCTTCTCCGCCATTCTTTAACATGATCGAATAGGCGGGTCGCAGACGATTGATGGAAAGAAGTCAAAATTTCGATACCGGTGTCATAACGAGGGGGAAGCTGGAAATAAGATAAGAAGGCACCGGCAAGGGTCGCAAAGGTGGTATGGGAAGAGGTGGGCTGGTCAACATACCATTTATAAGCTTCACCTGTAAGCATGCGTTGGAACAATCGAAGACGAATGGAATCATCGGTGATGGAATTGGAGGAACACCACATGTGGAAAGATCGGATATGGTTAGAGGGATCTTCACTAGCAAGGCCTTCGAACTTGGGAATGTCGGAGTGGAGCTTGGTTGGCATAGCAGGCCAACTAACATCGTGGCAAATAGGATCATTAATCAGCTGATTGAAATCGGGGAGACTGAGGCTAGCCATATAAGGGAGTAATGGGGCAGTCGAGGTAGGTCTCGTAGGGGTTCCACTTGACACGGACCCAACAGTAGAATTGGGGTTAGGGCTAGGTCCAGAAGTAGACATGGTGAAGGTAACAAGGGGGGAACCAAGAGGAGGGGGAGAACCCGAACAATCAGAGGAAGAGGCGGAGTGTGGACTCGGGGGAGGATAGTTTCGATAGTGACGGGAAGGAGGAAGTCGACCAAGAAGAAACTGAGGGTGAAGGCCAATAAGTCTCGAAGAAAGGTGCCTTGGGGGCGCAATGATGATGGGAAGAAGAAAAAAAAAACCGACAAGGGTAGGGAGAGACAAAATCAAGGGAGGTCAAGGGCAGAAAGGTGCAGTGGCAATTGATTTTAAAGTCTTTGCCAGGCGGTGGTAACCAGGTGCTTGTTCACTTAGGGTTAGTGTGTGTCGTGCGTTAATTTTAATTGTTTAAACCCAGACGTTTTGAGAGTAAAAGAAAAAGTGTGCTGTGTAACTGAAAAGAAATCTGCAGTAAATAAGACTAAAAGAACAGAAAATGAACAGCTACCAATGCATCAATCTAACCCAAGAAGGCGGGTCTCTCAAAACTAGTCGATAAGAGGGAAAGAACTAAGAAAAGCACGCTAAAAAGAGGCCAATAGATCAAATGTCAGGAGGGACTAGGATCTAAAGGAGAAATCTGCTGAAAAGTGGTGAAGAGAACAACAAAGAGGCAGAGGCAAGGTTGCAACTAAAAAGGAGGATATCAGCTAAAACTAGAAGGGACAAGGAAGTGGCCTTAGAAATGGACCCAAACAAAACGATATGAGGTGATTTGAGAGGGAGAAGAGCTGATCTAAAAGGATCTGAAATGGAGGTATCAGATCTGAGAAAAATAAGGCTGAAACTCTGAAAATTCAGACTTCTGAAACAACAAAGACTCTCCCACAAAAAGTGGAGGGTACTAGAGCCCTAAGGGGCAAGATTCCCTCTTAGTTGAGTAAAACGGAGCAATAATAGGTCTAAACGAGTGAAGACGGAGGTCAGACAACCCTGACAGAGGTTCAGACAAAACCCAGAAAAATTTCAGAAAAATTCTAGAAAAAAGTCTAGGTCGCAGTTTTTGACCTGTTTTTCGCTCAGGTCGCACTTTTTGGGTTGTTTTCCGCGACCTAGGACACACTTTTTGGGCCAAAAAGTGCGACCTGCACTTCCGGTACTCTCGGCGGCAGATTTCAGAAATTTTTTTCGTCTCAGCTGCGGCTGATGTCGGTCACCTGCGCAATAAGGCCAGAAACACATGGAAGTTAAAAATTTGACTGTTTAAATGGTTTTAGGGGTTAAAATCACCATAAAAATAGGAAAAACAAAAAATGGAAGAGAAACCCTAGGGTCTGAAATAGCTGGATATGCAGGAATAGATAAAACGACAGTGGTCGCAAAAGAAAACCCGTGTGGAGTCGCCAATTGTTAGTATGATTCTTTCGTCGTAAAAGATCACTTTAGCTATGCATATCAAGTAGCCCTAACATCAAGTATGGCTGCAAAATATCTTTAAGTTTGCTGCATAAAATTAGATCTAAGCATAAAAGACATTAAGCAGATACAATATAAAATGGCTCCATGCATCCAATGAACAAGACAAGAACAATGTATAAAAATAATCTTATATTATATTAAAGAATGGGGCACCTGAGAGGAAAACAAGAAAGGTGTTTTCCAATTCTCCTCAGTGGGATGGGTTCTTGGAAGTCCTCAGTGTTTCAGATCTAAAATTCCTCTCTTTGGTTAATGTGGAAAACCCTAACAAACATGGAACTCAATGGGAGTTCAAATGAAATTGGTGACCAAGAGTAGATCTAGTGTGATCTAATGCAATGGAGGTGACTAATGAATGGGGAAAACCCTTCTATTTATAACAAAATATTGGGGTGTTCTAGAACTCGGTGCATGAATAAAATATTATTAATCATATTCTAGAATCACCCTTTAGGAATATTTTATTATATTTGTTGGAGGGAAAAGGGTTTTTGACTTGGGTCAATTCATTTATTTATAAATAACAAATAAATAAATGATTTATTTATTATTTAAGGGAAATGAGGGGAATATAATTAAATAAATAATGGTTTATTTAATTATTTAAAAATGATTTAGCCAAATTTAACTAGGAATAGTATTTAAATAGTGATTTAAATAACTTATTCTTAGGAAATAATTAAATAAATAATGATTTATTTAATTGATTACCTTGTTTTGGGTTAAATATGACCAAGAAATGTAAACGAATGTGGTGAAAGCGATTTTACTTGGGGTAAAATTAGTCTTACATGGTGTACTTGGGTTCATCTAACGATAATGGGTTAGATGACCAAAAAATGGTGTAACACTTCTAGCAGTCACACTGACACTTCCAAGAGAGGCATAGTTCACAAAACAAGGATTGTTGCCATTGTGAACGTCAAGAGTTTGACGAGTGTTGTGAGTAGTGATGATGATGATGAGTTACTTCCTAGTCTTGGAAGTAACTCCCTCGCTAAGAGGGAGTGTTGAATTTTGACTAGCTTGGGAGGTACTCCAAGCCCTAGGGTTCAAGGATTGGAGGGAAAAGCGCCACTAGAGTCACTTGTGGGCTTGGAACCCAAGCATGGGTTTTTGCACCAATCGTGTTTTGGGGCATTTCTATGGAGCACTTTGGACATGTGATGGAATGAGATGATATAGGGCGGAAATGAGAATCCAATGCTTCGAGAATCGTCGGATTATGAGTTTTCCTTAGTGAGACTTGAATTTTTGAAGATATTAAATGGGTTTCCACATGTATGTCTAGGTTAGCTTCGGGTTAATAAGACATGTGATAATTGTTCAAGCCCTATTGTGATGTTTTGGAGGAGCCCTTGTGTATGGTATATATATAAGGTGATGTGAGGACTTATCCTCATCCATTTTTTTGCAACACAAGACAAGAAGAGAGCTCGGTGAAGGAAATGAATTTTCTTAGTTAGCCACAACAAGGGAAAGGAAAACCAACATGGGAGAAAGAGGTTGTTTAAGGCATGTTTCAGGGTGATGGAGAGCTAGAGGAGGACCAAGTACCCTTGTTGGAGAAGCCGCAACCTCAAGGAATGTTTGAGGGCCATTTGGGAGGGGTGCAGACCATTGGGAAGGTTATCACAACTTGGAGGATGCTTTTTGTAGCAAGCCGCAATAGATAGAAGGAAGAGCAAAGGGTTAAAAGGGGCTAGAAAATCCCAACACTTCAACAAAGGGTCACATCCCCTCTTACAAGGGTAGTCGCAGTAGAGGAAGGCAAATCTGGGTAGTTTTTAAGGGTTGTTAGGGATCGTGTTTGTATGCCCTAATCAGGCCCAGATTGCAGCACGAGTGCAGAACTCATACAATGAGTTTATGGCAGCGTTCTTGTAGGTGTTGGGTCAATGTGTTAACCAATTTTGGATTAGATTGTTGGGTAGCCTGTGGGAGCCAAGTTGGAGGGAAGCTTGATTGGGTGATCAAGAGTTTCCATAGGTGCAGAACTTGCAGTGAAGTATTGGGCATCATTGGTTTGGTGGAGGGAAGCCTGTTGATAGCCCAAAGTATCCCTTGACAAGTTATTCTGAAGTGAATAAGAGGAGCTGAAGGTTGGGTGAAGATTGGTGCCAAAGTGCAACACCTTTATGGACAAAGGTGATTTCTACCCTGGTATATTGGAGCTCGGGAAGTGGCCAACCTATTATCACCAAAAATTAATCACCTAACCATTTATAACTAGGTGGATCGAAGTACACCATGTAAGACCAATTTTACCATAGTAAAATTGCTTTCACTATACGAAATAGTTTAATAAACCATATTTTATTAAGTTATTTATAGTTAAAACAAGAAACCCCACGAGGAATAGTTAAATAATTCATTATTTATTTGATTTTCCTCTAGGAATAATTAATTAAACCATTGTTTAACTAATGTTCCTTGTCACGTTTGACCCAATTATGAGAAATAATTAGATAAATCATTTTTTATCTTATTGTTTTCTAGGAATAATTAATTAAACCATTATTTAGTTATTATTCCTTGTTAAATTTGACTAAACCACCTAGGAATAATTAAACAAATCATTATTTTATTATTATTCTTTAACCACATTCTTGAAATGATAAATAAATAATTTATTTGTTTATTATTTCTAAATAAAGGTATTTAACCAATTTAAATATATTTTACCTCCAAAAAAATATAATAAAATATTCCAAGCAGTTAGATCTAGATTATGGTTAATAATATTTTATTATTCTCCATTTTCGACGATAACTAAAAATTTTGTTATAAATTGGAGGGTTTTTCCATTCATTCTTCACTTTTATCATTCACATTGTCTCTATCATTTTCTTTTTCCATTTGAGCTCCCACTTGAGTTCATCACATATTTTGGGTTTTCTACATCATTGAGAGAGAGAGACTCAGGAAGCCAAAGCATTGAGGACAACCAAGAACCCATCCAATATAGGGGGAATGGTAACATATACTTGTTTCCTTCACCATGCGTTACATAATTGAACATATCATTCTTTAAATTTGTCTTGTCCATTGGTTACTTGGAGTTATTTTTGCATGAGTTACTATATCATTTTGTTGTTTAACTACTTTTACTACATAGATCTGGGTTTTTGCAGGATTTGTTTCGATTGTCTATTGCAGATCTAAAGGGTTTTATAGCCATTTTTGTTGTTAGGGATATATGTCATCCATAGCTTGAGTAAGTTCTTTTTGGTACACTTGACAAAAAATTTTACACTAACAAATGGTGACTCCACTGTTGTAATTCAGATTCTTGTGTGACCATCAGCTTCAGTAATCAGGGATTTTCTTCACCTATTTTCAGTCTCTTGATGTTGTTTTCTATATTTTTTTCCCTAATTCAGTTAAAATTCCAAATTCTGAAGGTTTTCAGGTGTTTTCCGCAGGTAATAGGTACCAGCCGCACCGGAGATGACACTTTTTCCGCAACCTGTTGCCCAAGAATGCAGGAGCAGAACTCGTAGTTTTTAGCCCAAAAAGTGTGATTTCCCCCAAAAAGTGCAATATCAATATATATATATAGTCCCATTGTTTACCCTAGGTTTCTTACCTTTAGCCCTATCTTTTGTAGCAATTTTCCCCTCTAGTTTCTCGTTGTTTTCTGCATCATTTCCAACAGTATCAAGTCATTAGATCCTAGTCTCATCGACATTATATATCTTGGCAATTTTAATGTGTTTTGAGTCAATGTCACCCCCATCTATTCTGGTTGTTTGAGAGCCTTGTTTGGGTTTAGATTTATGCATGATTAGCTATTTATTTTACTGTCATTTCAATTTTATTTTATAGTTTTTCCACATTTTTTTCCTTTTTAAATAACTGGTTGGGCTTAGTTAAAATAAACACATGGCTTGCACACACTCACACCTAAAGAAAAGAGAACTTTGTTTATACTGCCAAGCCAAGACATAAAAATCATAATTTAATTAATTTGTAGCACAAATCCTTGTTTATCACTCTTCACCCTTTTCGTGTCACTTGTGTCTTGCCATCATTACACCCCCAAGGCATTTTTCGTGAACACTCCAAGGTATTCGCCCTAAGTTTCCGTTAGGATGTCCCACTCCCCCCTATAGGGTCCGAGTTAGTCCTACCTCGAGTCCCCATTCCGACTCTGGCTCTTCTAGTTCATCGAGTTCTTCCTCTAATTCCACTTCTTCTCAACCTCATACAGTCACCATGTCAGGCGCTAATGTAGGTGCAGGAAGCCAACCCAGTGGTGGCTTTGGCCCTAATCATGGAGTCACTTCTAGTGGAAATGCTACAAGAACCATCCTATCTACTCCTTTGCTACCTTTCATGGAAGGTTTAAGGCTTCTCGATTTTAGCTTGTTAATCAATGACCCCATACTCCACAATGCAGGTTGGACAACTATGCCAACTAAAATTCCTTCTGACATCCCTAAGTTTGAAGGAAACAATGGAGAGGACCCCATTAATCATGTTCGCTCCTTTCATATGTGGTGTTCGTATAATTCCATCACTGATGACTCCATTCGTCTTTGATTATTCCAACGTATGTTCACTGGAGAAGTTGTAAAGTGGTCTGTTGACCAGCCCACCGCATCTCATACCATTTTTGCAACTCTTGCTAAAGCATTTTTGTCATATTTTAGTTAACCTACGTTATGATACTGGTACCGAGTTTTTGACTGCATTCTGTCATACTTGTACCACCCGCCTTATGGACCATGTCCAAGAATGGAGTAGAAGAAGGAGCATGTGTAGAGCTCCTACATTCGATAATCATGTTTATATGGATTGGTTTCTTAGAATTCTCTTATTCCCCATAGGTAAATATGTCGCATCTCATTTTCCTCAAACTGAGGAATAAGCTCTCCGTATTTCTTTAAAATATGACTTGATTTATGCCCATTCAGGTTATGTTTATACCATTTTACCGAATCTTCCTAGACCTGGTGGTGCCACTGCACCAAGGAAATCTCACGCTGCCGACGATATCATTGGATCCCTTTCACACCCATTGCCATATTCTCATCCTCACATGATTTATGGTTGCCCTCAAGGGGGACCAGTTCCTCCAACACCTACCCCCCTCCAGGAAACTTGTATCATGGACAAAGCACATGTTATGCATTTTCCCAACCACATTAACCAATTCTAGGGCTAGTTGTTGCTCAAGATTTTTACCAGAATGTTGCCCCAACTCATTTTTATCCTTTTGCACAACCCAGCGCTCCATCCCCTCCAGCATCAATGCCCCCTCCTCCCACGCCTTCTCAACCTCCTCCTCAAGGTCAATTATATGCTCAACAGAGTGCGACTAATCCCCCTAATTTGAATAAAAATAATAAGGGGAAAACAACCAGAACCAATAACCGTCCTGAGATCCCTCATCTTAAACATGTGGTTGATGAAACATTTCTTGAATATGACATCCCTGAGGTCCATGTTACCTTACCTGATTAAGCCAAGAAACTAAAATCGTTACGTACGAATCACCCTTTTGCTTTGTGCAATTATTATGGCCACTATTCCCATCATTTTCCTCGTCTTGATGAATTTCGCAATACCCTTCATGTGGTTCGTGAAATTGAGGCCACACTTAGTGGATCATCTACTCCTCTACTTGTGATTTATGGTCCCACTGATTCACCAAAACTAGAGGACTGTTCTGCACCCATTGTGATACCTCCTCTTGATGTCAAGATTATAGACTCATTGGTCAGTATTCTCTATTTGTCGTCATCCATGAGATCCATGGAGGAAGATCCCTCTGGGGTTTTCCATTATGTTTCTATCGAACCTCCCTCGTCAAACACCCAGGTCTCAACATCGGTAGATGTTCCATCTACTATATCTTCATCTACCCATAGTAGTGATGCGTATGTGAACCATATTTCTCATGAAGATGCACATGGTAGCTCCGCCACATCAAGTGGTCTCTCTTCCTCCAGTTTTCCCATCTTCCATTCAGATTAAGACATTATGGAAGCCATGAACACCCCTGATTTTCCTTGGGATGATATGCATCATCATGCGTATTTCCTTCCGCAACAGACCCATGACCAATATTTTGTGGATTCCAAAGACTTCATCCATAGTGAGGTTGATTGGTTCTATTACCCCTTACGTCGAACCCATGAATTCAATCCACATCCACCTTGTGTCCATTAAATTTCCACCCGATGTTTGGGCAAGGGGGCATACCTTCTAGAGGATTTCAAAGGCCAACTCCTTCCTAACCCTCGCAATGCACTCTACCTCAAGAAATTTTATCCATAGAATCTCCCATTGACACGCACGTGTTTATTTATATCATGCATTTAGGTATCTTGCATGCCCCATCATATCATTTGTTATCTTGTGGTGCCTTTCATATGGATCCATCATCCACACCGTATATTGGTCATGCAGATGGTGTGAGTCGCTTCTCCCGGAATATAGCCTCGGTAGCTTGGGTCATTTTTACCCCCTTGCATTTTTTAGTTCACTCCAATGTCGTATGCATTGGACCTGCCAACAATAACCAGGCCGAATATGGTGCAGTGATAGGTTTGTTAGTCGATGCCCTTGATCATCGCATCCTTAATCTTCATGTTCATTTATATTCCTTGCTACTTGTCATGC
This sequence comes from Pinus albicaulis, assembly GCA_034641835.2. Taxonomy (NCBI): domain Eukaryota; kingdom Viridiplantae; phylum Streptophyta; class Pinopsida; order Pinales; family Pinaceae; genus Pinus; species Pinus albicaulis. Next base: position 1,284,210,761 of record CM076574.1, on the reverse strand, counting down.
AATTGAATTGTGTTTATTGTATGCATAACCATCTCCTATTTAGAAAATATATATGAGTGAAGCTTTTAGCCGATGAATTTGAATCCATTACATATAGTCATGTTCCTAGAGCCCAAAATCACTTTGTAGATATCATTGTAAATAATATTCTAGATTGGCATAAAGTAAAATGGCGAACCACTATCGCTATATAAAAAGATGCATATCCATATTATGTATCATTGTATAAAAATTATTTGGAGTCTCTTCGGCCAATGGCTCTGCTCCACTAACTCATAGATCACGAACAACCTAATCGACCATCGCCATGCATCACACGATCCCTCGCCACTCTGAGGGATGACCCGTACACTCATCATTATATCGATCTTCTAGCTCATGCCACCCGTGCTCTGATACCTTGGTTAGTACCACATCACATCTATGATGGAGATCCTCCAGCAGAGCCTCATAATCTAGTCTCTGGAGTGATGTCGATCCACCCTGTTCCGCAACCCCAGGCATTGTGGCTCATCCTACATATCCTGTCGGTTTTATTGGTGCTATATCTGCATACCAAAAGTTAAGGGTCAATACCACATACATATTCTAAAAAATTTAAATGCACCAAAATATCAGCTTACACTTACCATCTGGTCCCCATTATTGTTTGGGAACAAGTGGCAAGTCAGGATTTTTAGTGTCAGTATTTGCATCCTGCCATCAGTGATCAAAATCCTCTTTTCATATCATATTAGGGTTTCATTCAGAATTTTTTTATCATTCCACTAGGTCATGTAAAAATTTGGTCACTAATTAGGATATTGAGATCATTGATACTCCTTTCACCTCCATGGTCAATTAAAATCATCATGGTCAGGTAATTCATTATTGAAATATTCCCATAGTCATGATGGTCATCATTCAACTCATTCTTCCATGTTGTGCCATCATTAGGTCATATGGTCAAAATCATGAAAATTAGTCATTTCACCATAAAATTCATCTTTTAAAGGAGTAGTAATAGTCAAACGTCTTCAACAATTTCAGGTTCCAAACTATCATTTCCAAGTAATTGGTTTTGTATTTACCATATTTGTCTCTCATCTGTGCTTGGAAAGCTTATTTCCCTCTCCTAGGGTTTTGAGGGCATTTTTCTTGGTTTCATGACTTACATGGTTAAATCATGAACAAGACTTGTATCCTAATGCTCTTACACCTTCCCCTACCCTTAATATACCTTCATAAACACTTCCCATCACTCCTATCCCTCAAAATAATCATTTTTCCACAAGCCCTAACCTATTGCTACAATTTGATACTTTTCTAGACTAGGCCCGTGTTTTTCCCTTTTGGACCACTTCCCCTCACTCAATAATTGAAATTCCACTTTCCCCTACTCTCTAACATCTATCCCTATCCCCAAAAATTTTCCCTATAATTTACACCGCCCCTAACCCCTTCATTCCCCTCCCTCTGCAAGGTAGCCCTAAATCCCCTATTTTTCCTACACCAAACCCTAATTTCCTCTATCACTGAGCTAGGGTTTGCTATGGAATTAGAGAAATATAAGCAGAGGATGAATTAGGGAGGTCATTTCAGAAATTATGAGGCCATTTGAACTCATATACATCATGTCTCCATCATTTTTCAAGAAGTCATTCCAAGGGACAAATAATTTGCCACACATAGGGCCAATTTTTCTTCAAACTGTGTTTCTGACCAAAAAAAGATGAATTTGACAAACATGAGAGAGGTTTTTGTCCATAATATAACAAGGAATAAAAACCTTCATTTTTTACATAGGTGTCATGGTTTTGGAGAAATGTCAAAAATACAGTTGCTACAAGAGAGTTGTTGCACTTCTGGAGCGACCTTGGGAAAATCACTATTTCTCCTAGATGGGGTGACCAAATGACTTTCTTGATGAGTCAAATGATAACTAGACAAAGAGATATTTCTAATGAGCTATCATGAGCTCAATTTTGAGTTAAGGAATGCCTCCAACAGTTGCCTGAAAGATCACACTTCATTTTTGCACCCTCATTCTGCACTTTTTTACCAATCTTGGGAGAATCAATTTTTGACAGGTCAAATCAAGTCCATTCTAAAAAATAAAGAAATATTTAGAAATCATACAGGATAATATTTCCAACAAGCTATCTTTTGCCTAATTTGGACACCGATAAGGCCTCCAAAAGTGGCCTGCAAGATGGAGGGCACGTTTGCTTAAGGGAAGGCGTGTTTCCTTCTAGCGCTGCGCTATTTTTTGAGCCATATTTTGAGAAAAAGGTCACCACCATTGGATGAAAAATGGTTTATACATCTCATGAAATCACTTTTCAAGGATTTTTTTTCAAAACAAGCAAGTGAAAAATGCAAAAAACCACTAAAAAATCATGTTTTTGCCTCATTTTTGGCCTTGGTGCTGCGTGTTTAGCAGTCTTGGGAGAAATGAAGTTTGACAAGGAAAATTACCTTCATTTTGAAAAATGAAGGCAGATATGGAAACTAGACTTGAAGGTATTTATAACTAGCTATCTTGGAGCCAATTTGGACACCTGCAACCCAGTCAAAAACAACCTGCAAGATGGAGGGCGCATTTGACAGTTTGCTGATATTTTTGAAATTTCATTGAAAATTTGACTTTTATATTGAAAATCATGATTTAAATTATGTAATTGAGCATGGCAAATGTAAATATGATGTGTATTAGTTACCTAGGGGTATATTAATTATGTAAATGTAATCACCAAAGTCAAATGAATCAGTTTCAATGTAATTAGGGAGGGGTCACTTAGACCACCCTACACTTTAGGTTTCAGTTCAAACTTTGGTGGATCAGCTCCTCCTCTCATGGATTCGACCCCTGAGGTTGGGAGAGGTTTTTTTAGGTCTATATATTTTACTTTGTGACTCATATTTAAAGATTTGAATCAGTTTGGATGCTAGTGTATTGATCAAGAAACAGTTTGGCCTTAAACTAATGAAGAATTCAAGTTATTTCCTTGGGATTCATGTTGTATGAATGTTTGGCATTGTTTTTTCTTTGTGATCATTTGTATGAATTTTTTGTAAGCTCAAAAAAATTTCATGTCTATTATATGATACATTTCAAGTTTATAGGTAGAATACATGTTTTTTATTCTCTGTTTTGGGAAATTTGTCATAATTTGTCCATTTTCTTCAGTTTAGGAAGAATACATCTCCTATGCTCTTCCTAGCTCCTCATCAGTCTTAAACCATCTCAACAAATCACCTTTAAGTTCTAAGCCTTCTACCTACCTTTCCCCATCGAATTGACTGCAATTCCATCTCATTTTCCCTAACCTAGTCCCCTTGACCTAATCCTCATCCAGCAAGCCCAACCCAATCAAACAAAAACAAACCCTTCTGCATTTCATAGCTAGCCTAAAACCTTTTCATCCAGCCCTCTTAGCTATGATTTTTGTGGATATAGCCCTCTTCGACTTGGTAGGGCTAGATACCAATTTAAAAGGTTGGTCTGTGGTGACCTCTGTTGGGATCTCTTCTTCAACCTTAGAGATCTAGCGGAGTGATAACAAGGATCACCCTGATAGTTCATACTATTGTATGGATAATCATCTATGTATAATGACATCTGATCCCAATGTGTGGAAAAATTTTCTTGGAACACATGCCTAACTTCCCCTCCCCCTCCTCGACGTAGTAGCTACCCCCAGCGACACATCCTTGGCTCTTATGGGCCCCCATCACGGATCTGCATATGAGGATGGATGGTCGGGATCTTCTTAAAGAAGAAAGAGCATAGAACTGTCCCAAATGCACAGTCATGGTTCACCTATCGTATGCATAGCGATAGATGTCGTTTCACTAATGACATCATCATCTAGGCCCACCCATAGTAGGTCCCTCTCAAAACACTCTCCATTGACATCATCTGCCCCCCAATGATGTGGTGGAATGCATAGATGCCTAAGATCCACAACACCGTTATGGCCACATCATGTGTCTCTAGCCTCTCTAGATCATTGATCGTGATGGTCGTGCTCTTTGCAGTCAACAAACTTTGCTATGTTCCTCCCATGAAGTAACAGTGGATGTATATCGCCCAACACCCCTAGTGAGGGGAGTCCAGTAAAAAAATATATATCTTGGATGGTGATTTGATCGATCATGTGCCCCTGCACCATGAAGGCCTCCTGGTCTGGATCCCAATAGCTCAAAATCCTCGATAGCAAGGGCTCACCTTCTCTCATTAATGGGTTCTCTAACAACTTGATAACCCCAAACTGAGAAAGCACTCCTCTCACCACCTAATTCCCCTAAATATCAGAGTGAAGAGTGTCCAAGTCTTGTTCACGCCTTTTTAACTCTGACATGTTTTCAAAACATCACAATGTCATATTCGTTAAAAGCTAAAAAAACCGCACCATATTATCTCTGTTCCCAGTACTCAACATGCCAACAACCGAAACCTTGTCTCAGCCCCAACTCGCACTTTTCTGCCCAAACACTGCGAGCTCACACGTTTTCCACCTTTTCCTACAAGCCAGAACGCAGTTCAGGCCATGAAAAGTGTGATCTGACCTTGAGAGAGGGGACAAGGGTCTCTCACTAAGCTTTGAAGTCCTAATATGAAAAACCAATCCACTGAAAATGAAGAGTAAGGTTATGTCACCTACCTACCATTGACAGATCCTCATTTTGACGGTCGGTTTGTCCACTACAATCTTCGCAAGATTTAGGGCCTTCTCCTCCTCTCCAAATTTACCACAACTCACTTAGAAAATGAATTGAAATTGGAGGGAAACCGACCTTTTATTGAAAAAACCCTCATTTTTCCGTCGACCGTTGTGACCAAATCATAGCTCGGTTTGATGAATCGTCAATATTGTTGGAAAGCTCTCACTGAGTACTATAATGGGTCTTCTTATTTTTTTGGTAATTTGACACTTCACCTGGAATACATTTTTTCCACAGAGTTTCACTTTGCTGCCAATTCAAATCAAATTTCTTCATATAAGTTGCTTGTACTTTAGCACCACTTTTCCTTGGTACTTGTCACCTCGTGTGTCGATTTTCTTCATGAGTAACCATTATTTACTCACGTTTTCATGGTCCTCCTGGGCCTATCCTGTGGGGCAGAATCATTGAGTCACCCTTGTTCAGAGCATCCAAGTTGAGTCATCATCACATTCATGGAGTCTGTCCTGAGTCAATTTATCTCCTATTACAGTATTCCATCCATATTTGCATCACATTAATCACGTGTTTCCCATTTTTGCCTCCAATCATACTATCCCTCATCCCCTTCAGATTCGAGTCAATTACTTCCAGGTTAACCATACTTTTTATGCTCTTGTTAGTGTCATAATATGCATTCTACCATTAGTGATCAAAATCACTCTTTTCATTCTCATTTTAGGTGTCTCACTCTAGAATTTTTATATCATTCCACTAGGTCATGTAAAAAATTGATTCACTGATGGTAGCGCTAGTCTCAAAATCTCACTCTCCCTCATAAATTATCATTTTCTGGCTCACCTTCATGTCTTGATGTGTATAAAAACACCTATGAAAATCCCATTTCACCATGTCTTATCTCAATCAAATTCAACCATGGAAGCCAGGTCATTCAAGGTCCCATTAGGTCATTAGGTTTTATTTTTAAAGGTCCAAAAATGCACCATTTCATCTCAATAAAGTCAGCAAAATGTGTTAGAATGACTCAATAAACATTTTATTTTCACCTGCAGAAGATCATCAGCATGTAAATATCATATTTTTAAATTTGTAATTTTGATTTTTTATGATTTTCATGTCAAAATGTCATTTTGATATGAAAACAGAGATGTAATTTGCTTTTAATTTCCTATGTAATTTTATGTTTTCTATATGTAATATTTTCAATCCCTAACTGCCAACTCAAAACACTCATGCCACACTGAAGGAGAGAAATGAAAAACTCCAACAATATCAACCTGCAAAACAAAAAGTCATAAGTCCAAGAGCATTAGTGTGAAAATTTGAAAGGTGAAATGAAACATTAGAAAAGTGGGTTTTCAAAACATAAATCAAACCCACTCAAGTATAAAAGCCATCAAAGACATCAATTTAAAGTTCATTTTCTTCCTACACCCTCAAGCATACTCAACAAAGGAGAATTTTTCGAGTTTTTAGGTGAAACTGTGCAAAAGAGGGGCAGAGGGCACGTTCTGCACTAGTGTTGCGCGTTTTCCATAGGCGTTGCGTGTTTTCCTGAAAACGCTGGGAATTTTCTAAAGGCATTGTGTGCCTAACAAGGGGAGGGCGCGTTTAACTTGGGTGCTGCGTGTTTGCCTGAAAACCCTCAGGGATTTCCAAAATACCACTATAACTCTCTCAAGCTTCAAAAAGGGTTGCCTACACTCTCCAGCAAGCAAGTAGGTCACAAATTCATCACTCCTCTTCTCCTTTATCAGTTTATGTGATGTTTGATTTGGTTTTGGTGTCATCTTAAGTTAAAAACACTATTATCATTCTACTAGCATCCAACTACCATTCCCACATTTCAATTTACCCTATCCCAACCCCCCATATAATAAAACACTTTCCCATAACCCCTACATAACTATATCCTTCCCTATGCTTTCATCTCTTTCAAAACCCTAAGCCCTAGGTATTCATTTTGTACCCCTTATCACCTCCCTCATATCACAAATCCCTATTCCCATCTCCTCAAATTTCCTCACACCAACCCACACTTCTTACACCCACATTCCATTCCATCATCTCACTATGGTTTTGACACCAAATACATCATGGTAGAAGAAGAGAAAAAACTCATAGCGAGGAGGAAGAAAGAGAGGAGCGAAGGCCATCTAAAAAAGGAGGGAGAATCAATAGACATGAGCCAACAAATACCAGAGAACTCATGGAATCTCCCATCACTGTGACATGCTTTAAGCATGTAGGCTGTTTTGAGCTATGTGAGAAAGTACAAAGGGTCCAATACCATCCTATGTTGACTAGATTATTCATTTCCAACCTCCATGACAACCAGGTAACCCTTGTTGATGTCACTTTCATTGTGTTCCCTGTTGGGAAAAATACTGAGAGGGGGGTGAATCAGTATTTAGAGCTGACTGAAAAATTTACTTTTCCTTTTGTTTAAGACCATATGTTACATTACTAAATTCAACTTGTATGTCCAGAGATCTTATTGCAACATTCATTCATCAGATTTTTAGTAAGCATGAACAGAAATAACAGAACAAACCATCAAACATAAGTAACACATATGAACACCAGTATTTAAGGTGGAAATCCAATTCGGGAGAAAACCACCGCTGCTGTAGTCTCAGTCTTCAATTTTTATTATAAAGAAAACTTCTTACAATTTTATGCTGGTGCAGACTTATACCAGCACGCAGGCACCCACCTGTAGAAAGCTACAACCTTCTCTCGTTTACCAGCCTCTCCTGGAAGGGAGCTACAACCCCCTGCTCTCGTTTACCAGCTACCACTGCAAGGGAGCTACAACCCCCTCACTGAAGGTTTCGACCCTCAACTCTACTGCGGACCACGTTTCATCCACTTCCACACAACATACCTTGCAGGCCACCAGATTTATTTATTTTCTTCAGAGGTGCATCCTTAATTCAGATTTCTCAACAATCTGTTACCCATTCCATACAGATATACTTCAGAGTGAAGTATTCATTCACAACCCTTACTCATGCATACGTTCTTCATGATTTCGTCAGTCGATTAAACCAGGAATTAATCATCATCTGATCTATAGATCTTGATCATCATATTCATAGGTGCACCATAGATTCAGATTTATCAGAGTTTCTTCAGATATCTCCAAAAGAGATTTGTTTATTATCAACCCTTTTTGCCTCCACACCGTTCTTCATGATTCTCATCACCTTATATAGTTTTCTCCTTTATTAAAACCTTGGGTCAAAACCATTTAGTTGCTAATGGTATTCGTGGACGGGGTCAAAATAGATAATCCAGCGGGGTTTCCATAACTGACACTGTTCTATTGATCTTGGTAATTTAATAATTGATTTAATACTTTTGAACTTAACTTTAGGATTAAGGTTAACCTTTCGCATTTTAACTCTTTCAAACAATATGATAAACCTTTGACCCCGGGCCCACAAATATAGTTAATAGCCAATCAAATAAGCGCACGGTACCATAAGCAAATTTCGCGCAAGTCCAACGTCCGATCACTGTTAGATTAGCAAGCTTCCAGATCAACGGCGTATATGCATATTGCACGACCTCCGATGCCGAACGTTAACGTGCGATGGCCCGCCGTACTGTGGTTAGTTTCCGCACAACTTTATCAAATGACCACCGTCCGATGGCTTCCCTTGAGATCAACGGCGCATAGCAATATCGCTGGACATCCTGGGTCGAACGATAACGCGCGATGGCGCACAGTGACAAGCGGTTTTCCATGGGTCCACCTCACCATGCGTCAATGTTTCTATGGAATCGCTCCCCAACCAGGAAATACCGCCCATCACCGAAAGGTGGTGCGATGAAACCCATCAACCGCATTCACTATTCACTCTGTCATGGTTTCGCTTTTCCACGCAGGGTTCCGTCGCGCTTCCTTTAATCCATCTACTCCGACGCATAGCTCCGCCATACATAACCCTTACGGTTATGTTTTACAGTGCTCACAAGCATTGAATAATAGCTTCAATCGATCCAGACAGACATGATCAATCACTGGGATACTTTAACAATACTCCACACAGATCACATGTGATCCAGCTTTTCCACAGGAGTTAAACGCATATTCTCATGAATGGTTCGAATAGCGAATTTTACCAGTAAATGCACAACAACTGAGTTAAATCACAGATGCAAAATGACACTGAGATAATTCCTCAGATGATTCAACCAGAATAATTCTCCTTCGTTGCCAATTCCTTTGCCATCAATGACAAAATTTCCAACAATCTCCCCCTTTGGCATTGATGGCAACACTCTGCCTCTGTTTCCCCCTTTATTTTCTTTTCCTCCCCCTTTGACATCAATAGTAAAGGGTTAAGCAGAGCTAATTGGAATTATGGTACTGCGGGGGCACAGACAGTGCCATACATATTGTGGGGCCAATAATACCAAGATTCTATGTACCTATAATACCATACGCCCCTTGAGATCATGCAACATCTTCTAACATAATTAGAATGCCAACCATGCATCCTTTTCATATGACCAATGCTCCCCCTTAGCCTGTGCATTCAGAGATGCCTAACAGCACCTCACAACCAATTTAATCTTCTGTATTTAAGTAAATCTGATCCTCTGCATGGCAGAGACTACTTCCAATTTCTGTCTGAGATATTCGAACACTTCCCTGGGTAGAGGTTTGGTAAATATATCAGCAACTTTTTCTTTGGAGGGAACATACTCCAATTTCACCTTTTGTTCAAGCACTTTTTACCTTTGCATCACCTTCATAACTCAGAATGATTTTGTCCCATATTGCCTTTGCTGTATTCAGCTGCATGACTTTGACAAATTCTGATTCAGTTAGACTTCCCAATAGAGCATTGACCGCCTTTGCATTTGTTTCATAACTCTTTCTTTCCGTCGGATCTATTGGTACTACAACTGGATATTGATATCCTTGTTCAACAATTGCCCATACATCTGCTCCCAGAGACTGAAGATAGGATCTCATCCTTGTTTTATAGAAGATTAAATTATTTCCGTTAAAGAGCGGAGGCTTGATAGATGTTGTTCCATCTTGATTGCTCATCTTGCTTGATCTTCCTTCTAGCGGCTAAGCTTTTTTAGAAGGACCCGCTCTGACACCAATTGTTGGGAAAAATACTGAGAGGGGGGTGAATCAGCATTTAGAGCTGACTGAAAATTTTACTTTTCCTTTTGTTTAAGACCATATGTTACATTACTAAATTCAACTTGTATGTCCAGAGATCTTATTGCAGCATTCATTCATCAGATGTTTAGTAATCATGAACAGAAATAACAGAACAAACCATCAAACATAAGTAACACATATGAACACCAGTATTTAAGGTGGAAACCCAATTCGGGAGAAAACCACTGCTGCTGTAGTCTCAGTCTTCAATTTTTATTATAAAGAAAACTTCTTACAATTTTATGCTGGCGCAGACTTATACCAGCACGCAGGCACCCACCTACAGAAAGCTACAACCTTCTCTCGTTTACCAGCCTCTCCTGGAAGGGAGCTACAACCCCCTGCTCTCGTTTACCAGCTACCACTGCAAGGGAGCTACAACCCCCTCACTGAAGGTTTCGACCCTCAACTCTACTGTGGACCACGTTTCATCCACTTCCACACAACATACCTTGCAGGCCACCAGATTTATTTATTTTCTTCAGAGGTGCATCCTTAATTCAGATTTCTCAACATTCTGTTACCCATTCCATACAGATATACTTCAGAGTGAAGTATTCATTCACAACCCTTACTCATGCATACGTTCTTCATGATTTCGTCAGTCGATTAAACCAGGAATTAATCATCATCTGATCTACAGATCTTGATCATCATATTCATAGGTGCACCATAGATTCAGATTTATCAGAGTTTCTTCATATATCTCCAAAAGAGATTCGTTTATTATCAACCCTTTTCGCCTCCACACTGTTCTTCATGATTCTCATCACCTTATATAGTTTTCTCCTTTATTAAAACCTTGGGTCAAAACCATTTAGTTGCTAATGGTATTCGTGGACGGGGTCAAAATAGATAATCCAGCGGGGTTTCCATAACTGACACTGTTCTATTGATCTTGGTAATTAAATAATTTATTTAATACTTTTGAACTTAACTTTCGGATTAAGGTTAACCTTTCGCATTTTAACGCTTTCAAACAATATGATAAACCTTTGACCTCGGGCCCACAAATATAGTTAATAGCCAATCAAATACGTGCACGGTACCATAAGTAAATTTCGCGCAAGTCCAGCGTCCGATCACCATTAGATTAGCAAGCTTCCAGATCAACGGCGTATATGCATATTGCACGACCTCCGATGCCGAACGTTAACGTGCAATGGCCCGCCGTACTATGGTTAGTTTCCGCACAAATTTATCAAATGACCACCGTCCGATGGCTTCCCTTGAGATCAACGGCGCATAGCAATATCGCTGGACATCTTGGGTCGAACGATAACGCGCGATGGCGCACAGTGACAAGCGGTTTTCCGTGGGTCCACCTCACCACGCGTCAATGTTTCTATGGAATCACTCCCCAACCAGGAAATACCGCCCATCACCGAAAGGTGGTGCGATGAAACCCAGAAACCGCCTTCACTATTCACTCGGTCATGGTTCCGCTTTTCCACGCAGGGTTCCGTCGCGCTTCCTTTAATCCATCTACTCCGACGCATAGCTCCGCCATACATAACCCTTACGGCTATGTTTTACAGTGCTCACAAGCATTGAATAATAGCTTCAATCGATCCAGATGGACATGATCAATCACCGGGATACTCTAACAATCCTCCACATAGATCACATGTGATCCAGCCTTTCCACAGGAGTTAAACCCATATTCTCATGAATGGTTCGAATAGCGAATATTACCAGTAAATGCACAACAACAGAGTTAAACCACAGATGCACAATGACACTGAGATAATTCCTCAGATGATTCGACTAGAAGAATTCTCCTTCGTTGCCAATTCCTTTGCCATCAATGACAACATTTCCAACATCCCCTACCATCATTTTAGCTTCCACTGGGATCCAAAATGCTGGGGGAAAATGGTTCAAGTAAGGAGAATTGAATCAGTTCTATTATGAGCCATATATTAAACCAAGGTACACGAATGAGAGAAAGAGGATTTTCCCTTTTTCTTACCTCTTGGACAGATATTTCCCCATGATGAAAATCATCTTGAGGTACTTTACTTGTGAGGCTAGGTTTTCTAGATTCTAATCCTATCATGTCCGGCTACTCATGCAATTCACAAGGGTCAGAATGCTCAAAATACCTTACTATCTCTATCGGAGCATTGAAAAGATAGAATTTATTGCCCAAAAGAGAGATTATGATCATCAAATGCAAAGTGTATTTCACCACTCCCTCATCAAGATAATGGTCCTCCATCACCTTGATCAACTAAAAATTGCATGGGATACCTTCATATCCAATGATATTTTCACTGTCCCACCTATTCAGCATGGCCAAGATGAGCCTTCATCATCTCATCCTTCCACATCCATTCCTCCATCTCAGCCTACAATGCATACATCATCACTAGATCAGTCTCCTTCACCCACATCACCACCATCATCTCCATTTTACATTGAGACTGGGTCACCTAGAAGAGGTAAAATTAGCAACCCTAAGAGGGTTGATTTGGGAAAATTGGCACATACCAATCAGATAGGTCATAGGCAGGTGTTTTCCCCACAGATTTTGGGAGGGGCCCTGCCTTATTCACCAATAAAGTAGGTACACAAATTTAAGGAAAAGATGGCAGAGGTGAACATACATGAAGAGAAAGGCCTCCATGAGAAAGAGGTAGATTTTGAACCTGTAGACTTGGACACAATTGATGATGATGATCCTTCCTTGATCATACAAGAGAGGGAAGCCAATATTAGAGAGATCCAAGCTAATATTGACAGGTCCAAGTTTTTCATTACCTTTCTCAAGCAAGAGAACCAGCAGCTGAAGACCAAACACTTCATCGATGAAGTGAAATGCATCAAAGAAAAAAGAGAGGCAGAGAAGGATAAATCCTTGCTTGAAGAGACACTAGAGAAATATGGTGAAATTGATGATGAGGAGGACCAACCTCCAAGACAGAGACCTAGGACTAGAGGGTTGGAAAGAGCTCTAGAACTAGAGAGGAAAAGAGAAGCAGAGCTGGCTAAAGAGCTCACTTTTGATGAAAAAATGGTAAGCATGGTTAATCAAGACCGGAAGAATTTATTTAAGAAGGTAAACCAGCACTTCGAGAAGCTCTTAGCCAAGGCTCAAAAGGTCAATTATTCAAAGAAGGATGGAAAAGCATTATGCCATGAGGAAAAAAATTGCAAGGGCCAAGCTCAAAAGAGCTAATGCAAAAATTGAAGCCTTGAAAAAGCAAGAGGAGAAAAGGAGGCTAAAAATACTTGCCGAGGTAACACTTCATGCCTCAAACACATGATCAACAATCATCCCACGAATTTTGACAATTTTTTGGCAAATTTTTCAAGTTTGTAAATTTCTGTGTTTTTAGGGACATTTTTAGCACAACAAAATTGTCAAACACGCAACACCTAGGGTGTTGCAATATTTTTTGGGGAATCCAATGAGAAAAAGGTCACCACCATTGAATTTAGAATGATGATGACATTAACCCTGTACATTTTCTAAGCATTTGAAGGCAAAATGGTCAGTGAAAAGGGAAAAAAACCTGCAAAAAACCATGTTTCTGCCTCATTTTTGGACTTAGCACTACACGTTTACCAGCCTTGGGAAAATGAGTTTTTGACAGGAAAAATGAGCTTCATTTTGCAAACTGAAGGCATGTCTAGAAATTAGACTTGAAGGGATTTCCAGCAAGCCATCTTGGATCAAATTTAGACACCGGGAAGGCATCCAAAAGCAGCCTTGAACAAAGAGGGCGTGTTTGACAAGGAGATGGCGCATTTGACAGTCTTCTAAAATTTTCTGAGTTTCACTCTTATTTTGATTTTCATCTTGGGAAATGATGATTTTACCTATATAGATGATGAAAATAAATGTAACTATCATTTTTTTACTATTACCTAGGGTAAATACATTAGGTAAATCAAACAAATGAGGTGTAATGAATCAATTCACTTAAGTTAGGAATGAGTCACTTGGACCATCCTATACTTTAGCTATCAGTTCATATTTTTGTGTAATATATTCCTCACCTCATGGATTCGATCCCCGAGGAGGAGTGAATGTTGTTTTCATGTTTATTTAGTCTATTTCTTCACAATAGACAAGGGTTGGAATCAATTTGATGTTTCCTAGTTGATTAAAGAAACTTTGTACTCAGTCTGGCCAAGCTAATAAAGAGGAGTTGTAGCTACTTTTATGGGATACTTGTGGTATTGAATGTCTATGATTATTTCTTCTTTAGTATCATATATTTGAAAGTATTGTATTCATGTTCACTTCATTTCTATGTTATGATCTTTTACAAGTTAGATAATCAGAATACATGTTATCACATGCTCTGTTATGGGTAACTAATCATATTTTGTTCATCTTCTTCTGTCTGAGAAAAATAAATCTCCTATGTTTTTCTTATCCTTCTTACAGATTCAACACCATTCCATAAAAATTCTCTTCAAGTGATAATCATTATACCTACCTTGCCCCATTGATCCATACAACCCTAACTCATTTTCCCTAACCTAGCTTTCCTTGACCTAATTTCTTCATCCAGTGATTTCCCCAACCAAAAAAATTCAAAACAATCCCCTGCACTCTATATCTAGCCTAAAAACCCTAATTTCTCCAGCCCTCTTGGCTGTGACCCTTTTGGAGAGAGCCCTCTCCGGCTTGAAAGGGCTAGCTCTCAAGTCAAAAGCTTTGTTTGTGGTTACCTCTTTTGGGATTCCTTCTTCAGCCTTGGGAATCTGGTGGAGTGATAACATCTTAACCATGGAAGTATTCGTCCACCTCTCACTTTCCCCCATTCCATCATTATCCTTGGTGTCAGTTCATCAGCCGCTCTACTATGATCCCTCACACCTTAGTTGAGGATTCCTCATTGCCTCAGCTATGGTAGGCCATATTATTTCGACTTCAACACATTGATTCCAAAAGAATGGTCTAGAGGGTGGTGTGCCTTGGTTCCAAATTTAATTATTGTTCGGTGCCTTGGATAAAGCAAATGGAATCACTATTTCCCTTTGACTTGGTTGTTCCTAACATGCTTGAACCCAACTCATTATCGCACAATTGAGGATCATACACTTGATGGTTTGATGATCCAATTGATTATACCAGTGATTCCCGGGTGTGTGAGAGATGTTCCATACCCCATGAGGGGGTGGTCCTTCATATAGCTCCCCACATGCCTATATGACCTCAGTTTATGCTACAACCTCAGATGCAGTTCCACAAATTTATGGTTTTGGTTTCAACTGCTTGCAGCTTCCATAGCATGCATATCTCATTCAGATGATCGATTCAAATTTTCATAGCCCTTTCCTGTTCAACAGGGCTTCTTTGGTTGTTATACCCACCCCCCCACCCCATGTCATATGGAGGGGAATTATTTATGTATCATGTACTCATATGTTATTGTTTTCAGTCCTGGCCTTTATTTTTCCAGGTGCATTATGTGTATGGGATCCATTGTATTATTTTCACAACCATTGATGTCAGCATGTCATGTATCATGTATCATATATTCTGTATCTTAGTCCCGCACTGATAGGCTCACCATTATTATTTTTACTTAGTTATCTTGGCGGGTATGGGTATGCCTCCCACACCTCATTGATATCATGTACTCCAACATCAAAGAAGACTTATTTCAGTTTGTAGCTATCGCCCCCACAGTTACTGTCTTCTCTCGCTTCACTTCATTTATGTCTCTCTCTCTCCGACTCCCCTTCGATGTCTAGTGATTGTGTTCTTACAATGTAATTCAGTCATACAATTTACTCCTAACACTCATACGTTTGGGGGAAATCTATTATCACCAAAAATTGATCACTTAACCATTTCTAACTAGGTGGATCGAGGTACACCATGTAAGACCAATTTTACCATAGTAAAATTGTTTTCACTATACAAAATAATTTAATAAACCATATTTTATGAAGTGATTTCTGGTTAAAACAAGAAACCACATGAGGAATAATTAAATAAATCATTATTTATTTAATTTTCCTCTAGCAATAATTAATTAAACCATTCTTTCACTAACATTCCTTGTCACATTTGACCCAATTATGAGAAATAATTAGATAAATCATTATTTTTCCTATTTTTCTCTAATAGTAATTAATTGAATCATTATTTAGTTATTATTCCTTGTTAATTTGACTAAATCACCTAGGAATAATTAAACAAATTGTTATTTGTTTATTATTCTTTAACCACATTCTTGAAATGATAAATAAATCATTTATTTGTTTATTATTTCTAAATAAAGGTATTTTACCAATTTAAATATCTTTTCCCTCCAACAAAATATAATAAAATATTCTAAGCAGCTAGATCTAGATTATGGTTAACAATATTTTATTATTCTTCATTTTGAAGGATAACTCAATATTTTGCTATTAAAGGAGGATTTTTCCATTCATTCTTCACTTTGATCATTCTTATTGTCGCTATCATTTTCTTTTTCCATTTGAGCTCCCACTTGAGTTCATCACATATTTTGGGTTTTATACATCATTGAGAGAGAGAGAGAGAGAGAGAGAGAGAGAGAGAGAGACTCGCGAAGCCGAAGCATTGAGGACAACGAAGAACCCATCCCATTGAGGGGGACTGGTAACATATACTTGTTTCCTTCACCAGGTGTTACATAATAGAAAATATTGTTATTTAAACTTGTCTTGTCCATTGGTTATTTGGAGTTATTTTTTCATTAGTTACTATTTAATTTTGTTGTTTAACTGATTTTACTACATAGATCTGGGTTTTTGCAGGATTTGTTTCGATTATCTATTGCAAATCTAAAGGGTTTTACAACCAGTTTTGTTGTTAGGGATATATGTCATCCAAAACTTAAGTAAGCTATTTTTGGTACACTTGCAGAAATATTTTACACGAACACAACCTAGAGAGCAGATTGGATTAGCCCATGTACACCAAGCAGAATTGGCTTGCAGCAGTGTTAGGTGGCAGCCCTCGTGGAGTTTCGATGTGTTATCCTTTGAAGGAATAAGGGGCAGATTGTGAGCAGTACGGAAGCAAAGGAGTTGTACGGAAGCAAAGGAGTTGTAGGACAAGATACAAAATCGAGTATGTACAACATGTTTCTAATTGTATCTTGTATTCCATAGGCTGTTGTATTATTCAGTTTGGTTTAATATAACAAAGATTGGGTTGTAAATTATTGTACAATTTTGTTAAAAAAATTGTGTATACTTGTGCATATGTAATTTAATTCTTTATATTTTCCATTATTCAAAGTAGTTCTAGTTGATATTATTGGTTTGGTAATGTCAATGATTTTAAGACTCTAGCCTAGACCCAAGATCGTGGAAATTCAACAAATAGCAGTTGTACAGTCTAGTGGGTAGTGTCAGCCCTAGCCGACCCTTGGGATCCTGGAACGCCTAGGGAGAATGAAACGTTATGCATTCACATTGGTCCTCTTAGTCTTCTTGGCATGGTACTAGTGAGAGGGGAAGTGACAGAGCTTACAGGCCTTGGAAAATTTCCAGTGAATTTCCTTCTGTTAGCTTGTGTAGGTTGGGGAATTCAGCAGGGTGATTTGTGGATCTCGACCACCGTGGAATTGTGGTAAGGCCTCTGGGGCTTTGGGTTTTTTAGAGAATTTGTTATTGTGGAGGGAAAATCTAGCCATTAGAAGCACATTGAGGAAATCAATAGTGTGGCGGTTGGACGTTTTGTGGTGGTTCAGTGGCATCAAACCAGATAGTTCTCGCCTCTCTCCTCCTAGGTGTGGGGAGAATATTCTAGTCACGTTGGGTGATGGTTTGACCCTAATTTACCTTTTTGGGTAGTGTTCAAGTGTTTCTTTGCATTATGGTACAATTTTTCAGTGGGAGGTAATTCTCTTTGAAATCGAGACTGGAGGTTGGGGTTTTGTTATTACTCAGGAAAAACCCTGTTTGCAGGGAAAAACCCTAAGGTAACCTCAAAACCTCTTTTAGGTTGAAGATATCCCTTCAACCCAGAAGGGGATCTATCCATAAAACTCAACTACTCTATGGTCACTATAGTAGAAGGGTTTTTGTAATTGAGTTCAGGTGGCCAGATTTGAGTTTGGGTATGATACAATTGGTTGATCTTTGAAATATAACATTGGGCATGGAGTCAAGCTATCAACCAAATGAGATTACAGATCTAATGAGAAAATGGCACAAAGAATGGAAGAAACATGTCCTTTGACTGTTTGGGTATTTAGAATAAAGGGGTACTGGAAGAAAACAAAGCTTATAAATGACTAGAGTAACAAATATTAATGAATGATAATTTACGAGATGAGCATCAGTGAAATCCAATCTCATAAACTAGCATTCTCAAACATGGAAGAAAAAAATTACATAAAAAATAAATACTGATGGGGAAATGAAACACATGAATTTTATACTAACTGCTCATAAAACATTGTAAATACATTTAATATTGCTTAAATATACTTCATACTACAAGTGTTTTTCAAATGATTTCCAACCCTGTTTCATTATTCATAAATTGCATTTAAAGAACATTACATAACAATTTTCAAAATAATAGAATCCTCATAATTAAAATACGGATATATTAAAAATATCATTTAAGTTCATGCATGCAAAATATAGACTTAGAAAATATCTAACAATCCCTAGAAAAACTATAGGCAAATATGCTTAAATCTAGGAAAAACTAAAGTGATCTAGTCAATTGTTTAGCTTGAAAATAGAACAGGTCCCTTTGAGGCTGATCTCTTCTATTTCCACATAAAAAATCCCTCTGTAAATGATCTTCACTGTTTTCAAGAAAACAGGTCCCTGGATGTCTTATGTTGTTCTATTATTTTCTGGAAAAAAAATCGCTGACAGACAGCTTGTCTGTATTATTGATTTTCTGATATGAGATGTAGCTGACAATCGGGAGGTCAATCTTCTCAAATATTTCTGAAAATAGATATTTCAGTGTCTCTATCTCATTTTCTGGAAAAATTGTTGACAGACGGGCTGCCAAGTTTTTCCTGTAGGTGTCCTTCATTGATAGTTTTTCTGTTCCAAAATTGCTGACAGGCACGCTTTCAATATTTTATTGTAGGTTTCATTTTTTTACCGAGTATGCACAGTTTATTCAAATAGCTGACAAACATACTATCAAGCCTTTCAAAAATTGTTGATATGGGAATTTTCAGCTCTCCTGATTCTCATAGTGTATACGAAACTGGTAGGCCGATTGTCAACAAAATGAAAAACTGTGTTTTTGACTTAAAGAAGTGGACAAAAATGGCTTTGATACCCTAACATATTAGTTGAGGGTATTGGGAGCCTTGAATAACACATACAACTTGTTAAGTATATGTTTGTTGTTCTTCCTAGTCTCCATGGGCTTTGCTTTGGCAACCTATTCATCTTTCTTCTTGTGAGGGCTTGCAGACCTGTTTTAGAATTTTTGGATTTCTTATTTATAATTAAGTACTTCATAGGCACATCATCTATGTCAATGACCTTGTTAGCTAACTTTGGGTTTCTTCTGAGCTTGAATTTATATCGTAGCTTATTTGTTGGCCTAGTGTGCCTATTACCCTATTTGAGAATTTCAGGTGCATGTTCATTTTCCCTTTCCTCTGTTATTCACTTCTTGCCCTTTAAATATTCAGGTATGGTTGTGTCTGCAGGGATGTTTTCTTTGGGAAAAATAGAAAAACTAGTGGAGTCAATGTCAGCCTTTGGGTTTTTCAAATATGGAGACTCTGACTTATGGGACCAAGAACACTGGCTGGTTCGAAACGTGTCGAAAAAATATGCTTGAATGTGATTTTCACCGAAAGATTTTATACACAAATTTTCCTTTGATAGACCTTGGGGATTTTGGGGGAAGCTGAGCTGGACGAGGATTTTGAGTTTTCAAACATAATGGGAGTTTGAACATGAACTTGGGCTTGAGTTTTATTTATCTTTCTAATGGTTTGAGGTCTACCTTGTTTCCTTCTGGCAGGATGAGGCTGGAATCCTCCCCAAAAAATAAATTGATCCCAAGTTCTCTCATGCTTTCCCAACTGATTTTCTATTAAAATATTAACTAATTCCTTTTGATATACAAAATGTGAAGAGGGATTAATCCTAGCCCTATATCTAGAAGTCATGTGATTAAGGTTCTCCAGCAAGTAAAAACAGGGGTTAATCCTAAACTTCCCATCCAAATGTGCTACGAAGTAGAAGTGATACAAATTTATTCTATTAAATCGACCCTCCCAAGTAAAATAATGTTGGAAAAGCTGTAAGGGAGCATACCATTTGTCTTTTAGTCAGTCCTTTTGAACCTCGACCTTCGAGTTCCTCGCTTTGTGCTCTTCTTTGAAGAATGATAGAGTGTATATGCTTGCTAGGATATGCATGTGAAAAACCCTGTCTCCATCCATGGGAAAAGTTGTGGCTTCGAAAAACGTGTGATCTGTAAATTCAAAATCTAAACCACCTATATTTACACAACTCCCATAAAAACCTGATGCAAACGCTTTAGATACTAAATCGTGATATTAAGAACATCGGTAGAAAAAATGACTCCATCCTTCCTACTGGAACAAATGTAGGAGCTCAGGGTAAACATGCAATATCTTTGGCTCTTTAGGTTCAGTTCAGTCTAGCATTCCTCCCTTTCCAATTCTGGTTGGCACTCTCTACGGGATTAGCTACTACATTTCCATAGTAAAAATTGTTTCAATCGCCAAGTGGAAATCAAAACCATTTACCAATACAACTGTTTGGATACGGTGAACCCACATATATGTCAGATTAAACTTAAGATCACCATTTACCATGCTTCTGAATCATGATCCATAATTACATGAAATTTATCATATAGTACCTTTAATTATTACATTAAGTAAGCACGATAAAATTCGTACTTTACCCTTTTCAATCATAACAGAGAAACCTGCACTCAAAATACTGACGCTTACATGGTCAGCACATTCAACACTTTAATTTTTTTAAAACATTTAGTCGCTGACAATTGGCCGTTGAAGAAATGAGAAAATAGTTTTATCCACGTTTTCAGCGCTATTTTCTTACCAACCATATCAGATACCAAAACACTGCTAAGAGTATTAACCTATTCATTACAACCTTAAATGATGACAACACAGTTGTCTGCATTTTACAAAAAAATTACAAAAATGAAATTTTTGATGATAACAGTTTCATTGGGATGTCGTGCCATAGAGGGCATCCCCTTCATGGGGGTAGAAATTAGCAACATGCTGAGCAACCAACACAAGATAATGGAGCTTCTTCTAATTCATATGGCAGTTGCAAGACAAAGGAGGTCACTACAGGCTCTCCGAGTCATGTGGTTGCACTAGCTACGCTAGAGTCTATCGCAGCCCAAGCGTGGAACATCCAAGTGAATATGGACATTGTTAGGGAATGTAGGTACAATGATCATAACGAGTTGGTTAATTTCATCAAATACATTCAGTTCAACCATAGTGAAATCATGGAACAACTAGAAAACCTACGACGCCAACACAGGCGCACCAATGAACACAGGCGCGAGGGTGGAGCATGTTGATTTTCATATGCATGAATATGATGTACATTTTTTCGCTCCCCCTTTAATTCCCCCCAACCCCCCTCAAAATGCTGCTCTTTGTTGTATTTCAAATTTTTTTTATTGTATGTATGCCATGGCTTCTAGGTCATATGAGAATAATGCATGGAGCGGTTGCTCATGTTATCCTCCAAGTTCCAATCTCAACAAGTCTATTCGAACTGAGAGAAAGAGGCATGTTGAGAATAATTTTATATTTTGAACGTTGATTATAATATAATGATTTAAATTTGAACGATAAAAAAAGAGAGGATGTGATTTATAAAATAAATGATTTTTTTTGTTCCATTAATTAAGATTTCTATTTCCTCAAAATATCATCTTACAAAACCATAGATAAATGTTTATACTGAGTTCTATCACAATTTTCCATGAGGGAAACCAAAAATATTGATAATTAAAAAAAGTATTGGTATATTAAAAAATCAAATAATAGTTACTACTAAATATGATAACTACTAAAAGAATTCATTCTACTAAAATTAAAAGATATAAGCCAAGAGGTTGGATGAAGCATAAAGTATATACTAAAGTGACTGGGGTTGGATCCTAGGCGCTTGTACCTTCTAGGGCTAGAGGGTTAAGGTCACACTGAAGATGGCCATCTATGTGGGCAAACCAAGCACCCAAGCTGACAAGACAAGTGCCTTGGTGGTATTGGACGTGCTTAATTTCATTTATACAAAAGATAATATCATTGCGGTCCTTGTGGTTTTTCTTCAAGCCCTTGCCCAAGAGTGTTGTAATTTTCTAGTGAAAGGTAATGGAATTAAGATATTGATTCCATTTTTCTCTGGTATGCCCAAGGATAGGAACCCAATTGGCTAGTTTGACTTGGATTTCGAAATCAGAGTATGCTTGGAAATCGTTTGTAGTCAAGGCTCCAAGTTGGTGAATTTCCTCTTGGATATTTGGAGGAGTGGAAGAATAGAATGTGGCCGTAATGTTCTAAGCCTAAGATTAAGCCCACAGTCAATCTTGAGGGCCTCTGCCTCGAGACCCCTTACGACAATGCATCTATTGGTAGGCCATGATATTTAGAGCTACAAAAAGCCATATTAAGGACAATTCCTAGTAGACTGAAAAATTAATGAAATAGGTTGACAGGATCCATAATAGTATGAATAGAAATTTAGCACTTAGCTTCCAGGTAGGTCTAGAGCGTAGTCTATCAAGTTGTGACAAAGGATAAACAAATAAGAAGAACTCTAGGCAAGGTCCAAAAATTCATCACAAAAAATCAAATATGTGTTTTGCTCCTCAATCTCTTGTAGGAGTTTAAACATCTTCTTTTAGAAGAGATTTGTGCTTAGGAATATCTTTATTTTAGAAGTTGTGAAAGTATTAACATTAATCAAATGGAATTCCATGTGTTTTAGAAATTTTAATTATGAAAGTACTAACGCAAGTCACATGGAAGTCTCACATTGAGAGGAAACTACTCCTTTGAGGTAGTCATTATAAGAAATTAATACAATATTTTTCTTTGAGAACTTTAACACATCTTTAACACAATTCATATGAAATTCTGACAATCAGAGGAAACTACTCCTTTGATGTAGTCACTATAAGAAAGTAATACAAAGTTTTTCTCCTTGTTTCTTTAAGAGTTTGAATGCACCCTTACAAAGGATTTCTCTATTCCAAAAATCTTGATTATAAAATGTTTATTATCATTAGATAAATTTTAGATAATAAGAGAATAAATAGTTGTAAAAAAATAAAATACAATCATTTTAAATATTAGAATATTCTAAAGAAAACCAAGAAAAATGTTAACACTAAAAATGTGATAATGTAAATTATTTATATTAAAATATTTTTTAATGGAATATATTAACAATTATTATAAATATAAAATATGTATAGTGAAATAATTCAATATCAATAACTGCAATTTGGGTTAAATGGATGAGACTCAACTAGTTGATTTTAAGTTTTGTGAGGTGTCGAAGGAGTTGATTTTGAAAAATCCAACTAGACTCCTCTAGGAGTAGTTTGGGCCTTAGATGGAATCTGTTGGGGCCACTGGGGGCTGCTCGAATATTTTTGTAGATTAAGAGAATAATATTCATGGGTTCAATGTCATGGGTAATAGGTCAAAGTTGATTTTGTCTTTGGTTGGAACCCAAAGGTTCAGTGTGGTGTGTGGTTTGAAATCGATTGTGGATTTTTGTGAAGTCACGACCTAGGTGGGGTCATGGTAGAAATCACCTCCTGATCTCTCTTAAACTGTAGGCTTTCTGAGTTATTTTAATGTCCAGGTGTTTGGAGACGCTTTAGCATGTGTTTTTAATCCCCCCTCTAAGAGGATGAACCTCAATATAGTCTCTTCTTCTCATCAAGGGTTTTCAGAGGAGGCCTTTCTTCTTTTGCTTCCTCTAATTTTGGTTTGATAGTTTTCTTCGGGCGTCGATGGTGTTAGACTCCTATACCAATAGGTGTCATTTTTCATGATTGTCTTGATTGAACTATGGAATATGTTCAAACCTTTTTCTTGGACAAAGGTGTTCCATATTCTTGAAAAACCAAAAAATCAAAAAATTTAAAAAATGTAAAGAGGGTATACCCTAAAATAAAAATCAAAGGGTAAAAATAATAAAAATGGCCAAAAAAGTAAAAGAAATGAACCCCATCAAAAACAAAGGCCAAGGAAAGTGTGCAAGTCTAAATGCCACTACTTTTTACTCTGATGTAATAAACAAATTGTGTGCAGCTTGTCAAACTTTTGCTACAATTTATGAAGAGTCAAACTGTTTAAACTTGACTCATTCATTTTCAATTTCATGTTGTAGAATAGAGAATAAATATCTGACCAAACAGTTTAATCTTGGCAGATAAGTAGATAGGTAGAGTTAATAAAAGGTGCTCAACAGTTTAATCTGAGCCCTTGGATGTAATAAGGGTAGAAATAGATAGATTTACCATGTAAAAGAAAAAGATTGATAAGGGTTTGCAAGTCAAAATGCACCCTAATAAAGAAGAGAAAATGGTAGTGTTAAGTAGATAGGGTAGGTAGATGGGGCTGCAAAGTGTTATCTGATGAATGGTGTTGCTACATGTTGGTTAATCATTTACTTTCATCAAAAGTACTAAGGCAGGAAATACACTGGAAAATCACAGCAAGCAAAAGTCAAATTCATTAACCTCCCTCATCATTTTCCCCCTCAAGAGTTTTACTAATTTTCCCCCAAAAGTACTAAGGTATTTGGAGATCAAAAGGGTTCAAGGCATTTCCTTGACTTCTGGAGGGACCGGACCCTCGGCCTGATGATCAAAAAGACCTAAGCACTTGAGATAATTCATCATTGTTATCTTCCATCTTTAACTTTTTCCTAAGTAAAATCCTATTTTACTTAGGAAACTGATGCATAATTTCATAAAAATCCCTCAAGATAAACTTGCTATTCTAAGAAGTGTTGGAGATAAAATGTTGCAATTTACTTCACAAGTGATCACTTTCTTAGATATGTAAAAATATTTTGAGTTTCCTTGTCCTCTGCCATATTAACGTTTAACTTTATTTACTAAATCCCTAGTCAAATACCCTTTCCTAAGTATATAACTCCCTTTTATATCTACCCCAAAAAACCCCTTTATTATAATGTTTTAACCAAAGTATTTATCTCCCTAAAATTCATTAAAACCCGCTTTTACAAGCCCTTTGGTTAAAAAATAGCAATATACATTAATCCCGCCCCTATGGTGAATTAGTTCTATTAATTGATTTACCATATAAATAAAAATATATACATAAAAACCTTAAACATGCGATATGTGTGTTTAAACGCAAAAATATCAATAAAGCTTTGCGAAAGTCTTGCGCCACCGTGGTTCGTCCACGTAGCATTCCACCTAGCCAACTCCGCCGCAACCCCTTTCTTTTGCATACGGGATTAATTAAGTCATCTGGACTAATTAACAACCTTCCCCGCCTATTAAAAAGCCCCCGGAGCGATTAAAAACATTTAAAATTGTTTAAAAGTATGACGGGGCCCACATGAAACCTCCGCCCATCTTCCCATCGCCCCAGCCATTGGATCAGCCTCCCGCAGATCAACGTCCAGCGTTGATCCCGCTGCCCATCCCTTGTCAGCAATTTAACCAGCGGGGGATGGGTGGTTTCTGAAAAGTCAACCATCCACGTGGCGATTTTCCTATGGAATCGCTGCCCCTCCGTTAAAAACCGTCCTCGACCAAAAGCGGTGCGGGAGTACTGCTTACCGCTTACCGCTTACTGTCAGCTTACGTCACCCTGTACGTCGATGACGTCATCACCTCGAAAAAATAAAAATACCTTAAACTTGCGAATAAAGCCATTTTTCGTGTTTTTTCAGTTATTTTCAGTTTCTGAAAGCGACAGAACCCCGCTGCAATTTTCAAAATTTCCGCTGTAATTGACCATTTCGCCCCAAGATTCCGCTGCGCCCGTGTTGAAGAACGTCCCCGCCATTGTTCATTACCTGTTAAAGAACCAGTTCCATCTAAAAACAGGTATTTATCATCTCGCGCCCCGACTGCAAGTCAAGCTTAGTTTCCTTTGTTTTTTCTCTGAAAAAATGGTTAAAAATCCTCTCTGAGTCCTCAGTGAAGATTTAAAACCTGTGAATTTGCTTCCCAAACCTGCGAATTGTTCCAATTTCCTCTTTTATCAGACATCCCGCCCGGTCTGCAAGAAAAACTAAAACCTCCCTTTTGAATCCACAAGAACCAAAATGGAGGCCCCAACTGCTCTAAATATCACTCCTTTGAATGCTCCTCACCGAGATTTGGACTATTTACCTCTGATAGATGAAGATTTCCAAATAAAAGACCTACATTTTGATGAAAGTCCCCGTTTGAGCTTCTGTCGCTGCAGAGATGAACACTTAAAGGGGCAAGATCTTATAGGGTTGTGGGAATCCAATCTCCCAAGGTATTTTATTCTTACAGTCCACGTTTTCCCTGAAATCATTCATTACCGTCATGCAAATTATGATCCCGCACAAAGAGCTGTATTAGCTCCTGATCAAAGTGTTTTGTTCCCTATCACACCTCAGGCTATCAATGCTATGTTACAATTTGAGCCAGAACAAGAATTAGCACCTCTATCCATGGAAGGGTTGATTGAGAAAACCAGACTGTTAACTCCAGAGAAATTGAAAGCAATGTGTCAATATTTCATGTTACCTGAGCATCAGCCAAAAGGGACTCCCCCCTATGGTTTTTACTTTTTCAATAAATTGGGAAGGCTTATTGTGAATGTAATATCCTTTGTCTTAGGATTCAATACCAGTGAGTATGTAGATGAGATAACTCTGGCTTTGCTATCTATCTTTACCCCTAGGCAGCCTCCTGAGATTAAGTATGATTATGCTTCCTTCATTGCCAACAAAATCCATGATCAATTTTTAAGGCTAGATGATGAAAAGGTTTTCAAGTACTCCTCAGTTATCTATCATCTCATAATTTTCTATCACTCAGACAGATTCCCTTTCCCTGTTCAGAAACTTGATGCTAAAGGTAATCCCAGGTCCGTTATTTTTTGGTCCCCCATCATTCATTTGTCCTCTGATTCTCCCTACTCTTATTCAGAATTCATTGATCAGTTTGTACATCCTGCTACAACTTTGTTAACAGGAGTTTCTCCCCCCAGGCTTAGTACCGAAATTAGAAAGACCTTGCAATTGTCAAAGAGTTATAAAGTTGGGGATTGGTACTTGTACCAAAACCATACAGTCATCAGGATTTATGGATGTGAATTACATCCATTCAAGTTACCCGGATATGTACCAATGAGAATTTTTGCTTTGGAATACTTTAGACAGATGAATAACTCAGATGTAATCCATTACTGCAATGTAAAGAAGAAAGCACAGTTAAGGATCAAAAGCCAGTTAGGTCCTTTCATTTGCAATTCTAGAGAAGCTGAGAGAGATGCAGAACTTATATTAGAGAAAAAATTCCAGACATCTTTCCGTTGGGTCCCTTATGACCCCTTTGGTTTCATTTTTGAAAGAAGGTTAAAAAATAAGTCATCTCCTTATGTACATCACAGAATTCCTGACATAGAACAGTATGCAAATCAAGATGAATGGGTTAAAGGAACACTTGTTGAAGAGGGAAGTGGAGCTGCCAAATTGAATAAACTTATGAAAGATGTTGAGAAGAATTTTGACCTAGAAACATATGATCAAATGCAGGTACCCTACATTGGCACATCATCAGCAGCCACTCTACAACAAGCTCTACAGGAAGATAGTCCATCAGTAGCAGCAGAACCTAAGGGTAAAGGAAAAGAACCTATAGTTCAGGTCATTGAAACCCTGGTAATGGCAGAAAAATCACAGAGTTCCAAAGCACCAGAACAATCTCAGGCTTCTCAAACACCAGCAAAGCAAATCCAAGTTCCAGAGATGCAAACTCCACTGAATGTGGAAATAGGGAAAAAGAGGCCAGCTCCAGATACCACACCTTCAAAAGGAGCCCACAAGTTTATCAAGCTAAAAAACACAAGTCTGATCCACCTCCAGATGTAGAGATTATAGATGAAGTATTTGATGATGGTAGGGAAGATAGTCAGCAAACAGGTACAGCAAGTGAAACAAACATAAGCCAGAAAGGGATACAAAAGCAATTAAGCACTGAAGTATCTTCTTTCAGACCGCCAAAGACAGATACTGGAGACATTAAGAAAACCTTCATTAATATCAAAACAAAGAATTAACCATTGAAAATGAAGGTATACGATCAGTATATGAAGATGGCTCCTCACAATCAGCAAAGGTTGATGTCAGCATTTGATCTTTCACAAGGTAAAATGCAAATGAGCCACTTCAAAGCAAAGGTGCCAAAGCCAACTTCAGCAACAGATTACATCAGAACAAATTTTGAAGTTTTAGCAAAAGATATCCATCCCTTGTATCAGATAGAGCTTCATAGACAAACAGGGGAAATGGTTTATTCTACTCTCACCAACAAAGCCATGGCAGCTTTAACGCTGCAAGATTCCTTGAATAATACTACTACACAATTGAAGATTGAGAGGGCCTCCTCACAGGCCAAGGACAATAGAATAAAGTCTCTAGAAGAGATCATCATTGGTTTGGGTCACAATCCCAAAGACATTAAAGGTATTGAGGCATTGGTAAAAAAGAAAGATGATGATATAGCTGCACTCAGAAAACAGCTGAAACTACCAGCCTCGAGGCACCCTCAGACACAGGAAGTTATAAAAGGAAATTCACAGGAAGAAATGATGGAGTTGCTCTTGAATATGACAGAGCGACTAAATGAAACAGAGAAGGAGTTGGAAAAAGCATTGCAGGAACAGGAAATTATCAAGCAGACTTCAACAACAGGTACTACGACTACAGGACAGCAGGAACAACCATCTCAGGTAAACATTTCTAATTTGAATTCTGAGGATTTAATTAAACAAATGGAGAGTTTGCAGCTAAAGGTCACAGAACTCCAAGAAACAAAATTACAATTAACAAAATTGGAGGGAAAATATGACACATCCAAAAAGACAGCTGCTGACAACCTCAAGGAAATAAAAAGATTGGAGAAATTGGTTGAGGCTTTGCAAAAAGATCTTTCACTGGAAAAGCCTCTGAACGAAATAAATGATATTCTTTGGAGCAACATCATTGAATTAATAAGAGATATTTGGCCTTCCATTCAAGCTATTTTTGAGCAAAATGAATTAGTCAAGATAGCACAAGAGGAAATAAATAAAACTAGACATGAATTAAGGGGCAAGCCGGAGCATGCCCAGCAGATCATTCAATTTTTGAATTCCAAAACAAAACAACAGCTTGCATTGATAGGAATTGATGACAGAACAGGTGTAGTTTTGGAAGCAAAGAGAATTTTCACCAAGAGGACTTTCATGCAAAATCTAGAAAGAAAGTGTAATGACATTTTGGTTGACATCAACGTTTTCAGAGAGAAGTTTCAAGCTTTGCTGGACAGTGAATTGCCAAGTCCCATGCTCACAGAGGATCAAATAGTAGACTTGGAAACATATGAGAAAAGAATAAAAGCTCATGCTAAAAATACAGCTATAGGTTCTACCAGCTCATCAGAACCTGCATTACCAACCGGAAAAAGTATTTATGAAAAAGTGAGGAATCTATTTCATCTGCAGCATGAACTAAAGTATCTATTTCCGAACGAGCCCACTTTTTATAAACTTACTGAAGCAGATGAAACTTTAAGGAAACTCGGAAGAACAATGATACCAGATGATCAGTGGTGGAAGGAAATGCTGGAAATTTTGTAAAAAATGTTTTCAGGATGAAAGTTTATCTTTACTATTGAGTAAATGGTAAAAAACAGAAAAGCAGATGAAAGAGTATCAGATAAAAGGTTAAAGAGTATCCGTAAGAAGAAAGAGTATTCAACAAGTCAAAGGAATACGCAAAGGACAGCACAGAGCCCTATTTTAAGCACTTATCCTTAGCACGTCCATGAAGAAAGGAACAGCACATCAGCCGTTACTCATTATTCTATTTTACGAGACCATGTGTCTCTTGTTGTTTGTAAATATGCTTTAAGTCAGCCTGGATTATTGGCTAGGATAGAGTAAGATTGTTAGGATTATTTTTTGTATAAATAAACCCTCAAAGAGAGAGTTGAGTGTGGATTCTATTACTCTGCTGTAACACTGAGATTTTCGGAATAAAAGCTTTTGGAGAAATTTACTTGTGGCTTACTGGATGACGATTTGAAGCACTGGACTTGTTGCAGGATTCATGTGTTAGACTACAGTTCAATAAGTGTTTCTACCCTTTGTTTGAAATTTTATATTAGTTTATAATACCATCATATCCATTTCTGAATAATTTACATAAAGGATTGAAACAGAATTTGCTTAATTGTACTCTGTTTTCAAATGTGATTGTTCTTAAATGTTTTCTTCTAAATTAGCTATAAGCATGAATTATTAAATGCTCCTGCTTCGCTAATTTAAGCACTGTTGATTGCTATAATAAAGAATTCTTTATTGCTCTTTGTTTGTAATCAATTCACTTCTTTCCTTTGAACATGGTGAAAGATTCTTAGTTGCCTTTCATCCCTTCAAGATCATTCCACCCACTTTAAATTTTAAGGATTGTTCTCTGTCTAGCTATCTTGCCCTGTAATACCATCTTGTGCGTAGAATAGAAGTCCAGTAAAGCCATCCTTTGAATCCATAGCCCAATGGACTGAAAGCTCTCAGCCTTGCCCTTAGTTTGCGGATTCCACCATTTTCCCAAAACAAACTTTGAATCTATAACTAGCCTAAAACCTTTCAAAAACAAAGATAAATCATAAAGAGAGAGCCCTCTCTGGATGCAGATTGGCTAGATTCTGCATCTAAAAGGTTGGTTTGTGGTTACCTCGGGTATACTTTCCTCTTACACAACTTCTAGGAAAACCTGAGTGATAACAGATGTTACCTCGGGTATATACTTTCTCTTACACAACTTCTAGGCAGGTAAATATGGGGGATGAGTCACGTTTTATTAGTTGGGTGGGAATTTGGTTAGTGCATTACATGCTTCAAATATTCCCTCGTGCATGGTGCCTCTAATGACTCTTCCTGAGGTTAGTCGACATGAAGGGTGTTTAAATTAGAATCTAAGTGTTGGAAAGGTTGTAATTGTATTACATGCTTCAAATATTCCCTTGTGCATGGTGCCTCTAATGAATCTTCCTGAGGTTAGTCGATAGGAAGGGTGTTTAAATTAGAATCTAAGTGTTGGAAAGGTTGTAATTGTACAACATAAGAAATTGACTTAGTGCATCAGGTTGCAAAGGGTTTCCCCCAAAGATGAACCTTGGGGAGGGAATAATGATGGAGGGGGTGTAGGAATTGGAAAATAAAGCATTTTTTCTGGGTTCAAGGGAAGGAAGTTTAATGAAAAAACCCTAAAGGAATGTCTAGAAAGTCCTTGAAGTATGCACTCTTGACCGTGGTTGGATTCAGATTATTTTTCAGCTGCCAGAATAGGCATCCTAGTTTGTCTAGAAGGTTTGGAGTGTGGACTCTACTACATTCTGTTTAAGCATTGGACTCGTCTTTTCGCTACTAGCGAGGAACACTTGGATGTTGTTCCTATTTGGGTTCATTTATCGAGTTTACCCCCTAAATATTTGAGGCTAGTAGTCTTACAAGATATCCGAAATGGTTTAGGATAGTTTGTGGAGGTTTATTTATACTTGAAGGAAACAGGTGATAAATCCATGGCTCGAATTTTGTTGAACATGGACCTACGTGAAGGTTTTCCAGAGGAAATGGATATTGGGGTTGGTTCTAAGAAGATGTAATTGCTAGAATATGAAGGCAATCCCTTTAAATGTAAGTGATGCCATAAATATGGTCATCTTAATCAAGAATATAGACTTCCTTTTAATAAGAGGGGGTACTTCCAGGTGAATAGGAAGAGAAGTTAGAGACCATATGGATGTGTTTTTTCAGGAAAATCTTCAGGTAAGGGTGGAAAATACTTCCCAAGGTCACCGATCTAAGACTCGATAACAAGGAACATTCCAACCTAATCATTTGGGGCACAAACTAACTCAATCATCTCCAATGTTGTTTTTGGATCCTCTTCCTTCCTCTTTGGAAAATGTTGAGGTGGTTGGTCCTGAGGCAACTTCTGCATCTAGTTAGCTTATCATTTTCGCTTCTTCTTGAACTTGTTTCTTTATTTATATTTGTAATTTAATTTTGTAGGAGGATTTGTTTGATTTTAGTGGTCCTGCATGCAACAAAACACAAAACCTTCAAAAGTTCAACTCTAATTTTCCTCTTTCGGTGGTTTGTCACTATTAGCACGAAAGTAGAGGGTATTTCCCCTCCTCTTGTCCTCATTCTTCAAGAGTCCTTTGAATATGTGGTGGTAAAGGCAGTCCTTTACAATATTTGATCCTAATTTATTGTTTCGTTAGCAGAAGGGATTAATGGGGTTTAGGGAACCTCTTTATTTCCTCACAGGATGGTAGGGGGAGGGAAATAAATTCTTTCATTTCAAAGGCTAAAGAGATAAATATTTGAAATTCCCAAGAGGAGACAACAGTCGATTATTATGACACTTAGAGTAGTGAAATCCCCCGTTCAAGTTATTTAATGAAATTACTGTTGGCAAGAAAGAAGGTCTCTGAGAAAGACACATGTTCAGGGAGTGGTGAACAAGGTTTCCACAATAGTCTAGCACAATGCCAAAATTTTCACTGTACTCCAAAAAGATGAGAGTCTCACCCGAGGCATGCCGTGACCTTAGTAAGGTTAGGAATAGATCAGATGCCGACTGATCACACTATAGAGTAAAACAGACAGAACTAGGTACTGCAAATAGATTTAGCTACTTTGCACAAGATACTACTCATTAGCATATTCAGGATGCAAAATCAAAATTTAAAAGCGGCCAATACATTCATCATAACCAAATGATTATCACAGAACTCAAGACCTCAAACCCAGGTAGAAGTGTATTTCATTAACAATAGTAGATAGTTACATTATCCCTCGGAGTCGATTACAGAAGGATTGATTACAACATCACATAATAGAATAGAATAGAACTGAACAAAACAGAACAAAATAGAACCGAACAGAGCTCTCCTACGACTCTCTTCCTCAGCCCTCTACTGCACCAACCTCCTATATATGATGGGTGATTGCCTATTTTTTCCTTGGCCAATGCGACTGTCAGTTTTCCCTCCTTTTATGCTCTACTATTTTTCGCATATTCCTGATCACAAGGAGTTTTGCTGCTTTTCCTTGTCGCTCCTTATTGCCATCTGTGCTAGTTTCCACAACTATCACGCCACCTGCTCTCTAGCTCCCCGCAACTGTGACAACTCCCTGTCTACCATGGTTGCACTCGACCACCTGTTATCCATGACTCAAAACCGTTTCAGTTTCAAAACAAGGGCCCCAACAGCCCCCGACCACATACTATTGACTCGTCCCGAGTCAATCCTTTTTCACTGCCTCGGTCTCCATTGGTTCGCCTGCCTCTGTGCCTGGCCCTGTCTTCTTTGTTTCCTCTCCTTGTCAAAACAAGGGCCCCAACTCGAGAACCTTTGCCAATGCTGAAGATTTGAGTTCGATGAAGTCGGTAATGGCCTGTTGCCATTCCTTCATGAGCTGGTCCATTTCCATGGCGATTTTTTCAGCTTCCTTTTCTCCTACAACAACTGACAGCTTGCTGAATACATCCTTAATTTTGATTTCGGCCTGAGCGGCCATTTGCTGTATTGTTTCTGCAGTAAGCTTTACTAGTTGTCTTAGTTCTCAGAGGAACTATTTGGTGCCAGTTGAATGCTCTTCTATCTTCTGTATTTTGGTCTATAGCTCCTCCGCCTGATTGTACAACTGGTTAATGCAAATGGGGTCCGTGGCTTCCTGTATTTCTTGTGAGACTTGTTGTAGTTGTGCCAAGATTTTTTGAGCCTTCATAGTCAGTGATGTTGAACACTCGTGCAAATGTTTTAGAAGGTTGTAAGCTTCTTTCACAATGGTCCCCAGGGTTTCCTGCATCCTAGTTGCTTTTTTATGCTTCTCCGTGACCCTCTCATCATATACGACAGTAGGATCTGGCAATGTCGGTTTGGTCGTGAGTGTTTCCTTTAGCTCCTGATTCTCCTTGCTGAGATTCACATAAGACGTTTTCATGTGGATAGACCTTTCAACTATAGTGCAAACCGTTATGTCCCCTAGTTTCTTGTCATCCTTAGCTATCACAGTTGGCCAGAGATACCTAAAAACATCTGTCACCTTCTCTAGTTGCTCCTATAGAATTTCCTTTTCTCCCTTCAATTGGTCGCACTCTTCAGTAAGCGCACTAATCTGCAGTTGTTGCTATTCAAACCTCTGCTAGAGGTCATTGTGAAGTCCTTCGGCCTATTGAGCCGCATGCTGGATGAAATTGTACAATTGTTCTGTTCCCCAGGTCTGCATACTCTCAGCCCTCGACATATATTGGTTCGGCGGTCTCTCTCTCAGTGGTTGATCGCTGGCTATTGACCTGGTTGAGTGTTCCTGTGGTGATGTCGGTTAGTTCTGTTGCGACAGCTGATTTCCTGGGGTATTCATGCTTGCGGTTGGATGAACCCGTTAAAGTATCAAATTTTCTTGCTGAAAAGGGTTCAACTCCTTGGGCGAGGGCATTGTATATGCGGTAAAATATTCCCCACGAATTAAAAGGTCCTAGAAAGTGCTCTATCCAACCAGGGTTTGGTTAACCTCGAGTACTAATGTTGTACTCAAGTTAACCTCTCCCTTGTTGTCTCCATTTGTTTTACATCTTATCTTGACTGGGTCTGAAATGGTTGCTGATGTGGATGGCGTTTGGGTGGAATGGTCTTTGGAAGTGAATGATGTGTGAGGCGATGACTGGTGAGTGTGAGGTGAAGATGTATGCGTGTGAGGTGGAGATGAAGTTTGAACATTAAAAAATGAGAATGGGTTGAACATAGGTAGCTCAGAGGTTACCTGGGGGGGCACCTCTGGCTCTTCTTGAATTAGTGCCCCTGTATCCATAGGCTGTGTTTGATCTTCCTCAGTGAGCCTTAGGAGCACCTATAGGTGGTTTAGGTGTCTTACTCTTTTTGACCGAGACTACAGTGACTGCTGGGGGTGAATTAAACATTGTGGGCAGCAAGGAAGTGAGTATGGGTGCAACTATGGAGGGTGATGTAGAATTTGAGGCATGAAAATCTGAAAAAGTAGGAAACAGGGGAGAAGCACTGGTTAGAGTTTTCATTACCTGATTGAAGCCTTTTACTCTCGTGTGCAGCTCCTCCAGTACTGGTGTTAGCCGCACTTGTGACACTCTGTTCAGTGTCTCATCCGATATCTCCCCTGATAATGGTTTTGGGTGCAAACCCTCGAACGAGTAGTGATGGACTCCACTTATAATTTCCATTCCCACCCCTGGCCAAGAGCAAACTTCAGTGTGGAATTCCTTTTCATCCACTTGAAACTTCAACGGTCTCATTTTAAATGTTGTTTTGTCCACATAGGTGGGCCTTATGTAGCTTTGTTTGTGACTGACCCCGAACCATATTTGAGATGAATAAATGTCTAACAAACTCCTTAGAACCTTTTTTTTCCTCGCCACTACGTCCACCATCTGCCTGTACCAGAATGTGAACGCTTCTTCATTCACCTCCTTTGTGCTTGGGTCTCCCGAGATCTTCTAGGGTGTAAAATTCATCGCTAACAACCGACCACTTCTGATTTCCACAATTTTTCTGACTCCCAGGAAAGTCCATTCCCACATTGCGAACGCCATGATTAGGTAGTCGTAGATGAACCCAATGGCTCTTTTGTAGTCGCAGGCTTTGAACAATTCATTCTGTAGAAACGTACACCAATTCAGTTGGGTTCCCTGGAGGCAGCGTTCCGCAACTGAAATGGTGTATAGGGTGCATTCGCCCTTTGTATAGTGTCTCACGGTCTTGCATGCAATCAGGTAATAGGAAAACTTAATTGCTGGGTTGTTTATGAGGTCTATCTTCTACCCCTTCCCTCCTCTTTTGGTGTCATATTTCTTGTAATAGTTAGAATCTCCTGCCTTCTTTGCTCTTTTGGAGACTGTCTGGAATGTTATGGAGACATCCCTCCCTTCTGTTGATAACCCCGTTAGCCTATTAATATCTTCTGCATGCATTGGTATCTCCCTCCCTAGCCATAGTGACCCATTCCGGAGTCTGCTTAGCAGGAATTTCGTACATTGCATCGCGGCTCCTGTGGTTCCGAACACAAGGAGGTTCCTCAAGTTTAGAATTGTGGACTATTGGATGCCTTTGAACTCTATGAGTAACCTTGCTGCTTCTTCTCCTCTTTTGGTAGCGTAATTTTCTATATAAACCTGCCTCTTCATCGCTGGAAACTGGTAAGAATCTGTGAAGTCTATGTCGACCAATGATGCATTGTCATATTTTCCCACTAGTGACTCCATTCTCTGAATTCTCTCGTTGAGCTCGGGCTTGATGATTGTTGGTGCTACCCTGGTCATTTTTTCTCTTCTTTGGTATACTTGCAATGCTACCCCTGCTCTTTCTCTATAAATTCCTACTTCTGGATGCTCTCTCTGGACTTCTCCTGATGAGATTTCTCTTGCTGCTACTATTTCTTGTTTTAACTCGAGAATTCTCCGGCATTCTCGTGCTTTCTTATTTTGATGTAGGTTATGTAAGTAACCGAAACGAATGAGGTTGATAAGACCCCATAACTTATTAATTTTTCTTGCCTCCCTCGCAGCTATAATAGTGTGATTAGTTACTGCAATGAGGTGGGTTCTGACATGGCTGACTGTGACTACGAGATTTGGGCAGACGTGATGGGTAATGATTATGGCCTATAATGGAAAATTTATTATGGTATGGATGATACTAATTATGGCAATTACTTCTCAAATCTAGGTAATCCTACGCACTGACATGGGAATGATGAGTCATGATGATGGATTGATGTTCGACACATTTGGTTGTCTGACATGGATGACACGCTAGAAACTACTCTCCCCCTGACCACAATCGGTTGCGATGCGGTCTCTGCATCGTAACTATGAGTTTTTTCCTATTGATGTAGTTTTTTCTTTATTGGTATTCCTATCTATTCTCTTCTTGGGTACGAGAGAGCTATTGACTCTACCTACTCTATTATACCCTACCGACTCCTCTTGATTGCGAGAGTTATTGGAAAATGAAATAATGGAACTTACTTGTGATAAGGCTTCAGGCGTGCGCCATTCACCCATACTGGTAATACTTGGTCGTCCAGTTGTGCTAACCGAACTGCTCCTGAATCTCGGATTTCAATCACATGTTACAGTCCCAGCCAATGCATTTTGAGTTTAGCTGGGAACTTTTGGAACTTGCTGTCGTACAGTAAAAATTTTCCTCCGACCGTAAATGTTTTATGCTTAATATGTCGGTCATGCCAAGATTTATGTCTGTCTTTTTGGACAGTCTGATGAAACTCCACTAGAAACCTGTCCTCTTCAAGTTTTTGTAGCTCATGTAGTCACTCTTTCAATGAGTCTTCCTCTGATAAATGTAGTGTTGAAATGATTAGCAGGCTCAATATGACAAATTCAGCCGGTAACACTGCTTTCGTCTCATACACTAGCTGGAATGGAGTCTGGTTGTTCAGTCTTTTGACAGTTGTCCTATACACCCACAATGTTGCTGGTACGCACTCATCCCAGTCATCTTGATCAGCGTTGCAAATCTTCGTTAGCCCCTTTTCGAGAATCTTATTAAATTCTTCCACTGTACCATTTTCTTGAGGGTGGTACGGACTGCTCTTATGATGTTGTACCATGAAATTTTCTAACAGAGATTTGATCATTGCATTGATAAAATGTGTACCTTGATCGTTGATTAGACTTCTGGGGCAGCCAAATCTGCTGATGATATTTTCAAATATGAACCTGGCTGTTGTTTCTGCCATGAAATCCTTGATTGGTACCACTTCTGCCCACCTGGTAAGATAGTCTGTTGCGATAATGGTGTACCTGGCCTATGAGTGTCTTGCGACAAGTGTTATCAGTCCTATTAAATCAACAACCCACTTCTCAAATGGTTGCAATTCTTTTACAGGGTGAAATGGTAGCTCGTCTTTGTGCGATGGACGTCTTGTTCTCTAGCAGACATCGCATTTCTTTACAAATGATTTATTGTCCGAGTGTACTGTGGGCCACCATAAGCCTGTTTGCAGTATCTTTCTCGTTGTGGGTTTTGCACCGACATGTCCTCCCGCAACTCCACAATGACACTCCCACAATATATATTCCCTTTCATGGCCTAGGACACATCTTCGAAGACTTAGTATAACCCCATCTTATACAACTGTCCCACTATTAGCTGATACTTTGCTACTCTGACTACCAGATGTATTTTCTGAGCCACTATATATTCAGTCGGGCACTGTCCTATTGTCAGATAGGTTGCTATCTGGTCTAAGTAGTCTGGGATGGCTTCTAATCTAAAAATATCAGCATCTGGTAGGTTATCATCCAGAGACCCTCCATTTTCTCCATTTTCTAGCCTTGACAAATGGTCAGGACCCACATTCAATCTCCCTGGCTTCACTATCACCTCAAAGGTGAACTCATGAAACAGTAGGAGTCATCTACAGATCCTTCCTTCCAGGACCAGTTTGTTAACTAGGTACTTTAAAGCTGAATGGTCCGTGAAAAATTTAAACGTACCTCCTAATAGGTAGTGGCAAAAATTTTGAAGGTAATACACCATTTCTAAAGCTTATCATTTTGTTGTGGTGTAGTTCCTTTCAGTTGTTGATAACTTCCAGCTTGCAAAATAAACTGGGTGATCAATTGAAGTATCTCCTGGTTGAGCCAGAACTGCTCCTAGTGCAATGCTGGAAGCATCAATGTGGATATGGAATTGCTTTTCCCAATTAGGATGAACTAATATGTGCACACTTGCCAAGTTTTCTTCTAGTGTATTGAGGGCAGTAGTACAGTCGTTTGTCCAAATGAATTGCTCCGATTTCCGCAAAAGCTTCTCCAATGGGACTGTTATCTTCGCATAGTTGCGGATGAATCATCTGTAGTAGCCAGTGTGGCCTAGCAGTGACCTTAACTGCTTCACGGTTTTCGGTGCCTCTATGTTGATTATAACTACCACTTTTTCTGGATTGACACAAACCCCTTGTTTGCATACAACATGTCCTAGTAGTGTCCCAAAGGCTACTGCAAAGATGCACTTCTTAAGGTTTAATGAAATCTGGAGTTGTTTGCATATGTCAAACATTACCCTTAACAACGTTGCATGATTCTTTAACATGTTGTAAATTGTCCAGTCATCCATATAAACTTCCAGGAATTTATGGATATATTCCCGAAATGCTGCTATAACAATCCGTGAAAATAATGCTGGTGTGTTTCTCAACCCCAAGGGAATTACATTATATGCAAATGAGCCCCATTTAGTTGTGAAAGTTGTTTTCTTCTTATCGTCTTCATCTATCCTTACTTGATGGTATCCTGAAAATCCATCCGTAAATGAATAAGCTTCACTCCCTGCAACATTTTCAAGCACCTCATCACTGAACGAAGTGGGGAATGGATCATGTATGCATGCATTTTTTAGGCTCCTGTAGTCAACACAGACTCGAATTTCAGAATTTTCCTTTTTACTTTGTATGACTATAGGACTTACCCACTCTTATTCTTCCACCGAGAATATCAACCCTGCCTTTATCATTTTATCAATCTCTGCCTTTACTTTTTCTTTCACTCTTGGATTCATATGGTAGGGTCTATGCTTTACTGGTCTTGCATTGGGCTTCAAAATTATACGCATTTCCCCCATGCTTCCCATGTAAGTTCCTTGGAAAAATGTTGACATCTAACCCTAGGTCGAGCATTGTGTCCTTAATTTGGAATCCCGCGACTTGAGTGTTTACACATAATTCTTTCCCTATTCATCTCTTATTTCTTTTGACTCTCTATATGTATTTCTGTGTTGCATAATTTGCCTCCTCTGGTTCTATGATTTCCTGCACCACCATCTCCAAATTTTGTTTCAGTTGCTCTAACATTGGTGCATCAGTTACAATTTTTAAAAATAGTCAAAACCATTCTTCAATCATTGTGCTTGTATTAGCTTGTTTCTCCTTGTCCACCTTCGGCTGTGGTAACTCAATGCCTTTGCTCAATGCCACTGCTACTTTAAAGTATTGCTTTTGTCTATCTGGCCTGAACACTAGCTTTAGAGATGTTGGCCTTATCAGCTTTATCAGGTCTATAGTCTGCGCAAATTCCCCTGTTCTCTTTCCTCCTCGCGTCACTATGGCTACATTTTTCATAGCCTGAGCCTCTACTACTCTTGGCTTTACATTTACCAGATTCGATCCTCTTTGTCTGGCTCTTTCTTCCCATCTTTTAATTAGCTCTAGGAAATCTTCTGTTGCGTGCGTATTAAATCTACACTGAGAGCACCATGGTCTTCTGGGAAGTGGACATTCCCTGGCTACGTGGTCCTCTTGGTCACAATTATAACATCTTACAAGTCCTCTTCCTCCAGCTTTGCCTCCTCTCATGCCTCCTCCTCGTCCCCTGGGAGCCTCATTCACTCTATATGATGGCTTTTCCAATCGTTCCGCCAGTGAATCTAGGGCTCTACACTGCTCTGTGTTGTGCGTTTTGGAAGCACAAAACTCACAATATATGTTGTTTGGAACGTTGGAGGATTTTTGCAAGATTGGGCATAGGCGGGGTGGATGACCAATGCATTTGCATATCTCACAGTATTCAGTTGCGCCTGATTTTGTTGTGCAGGGAACCCTGGGTAA
This sequence comes from Pinus albicaulis, assembly GCA_034641835.2. Classification (NCBI taxonomy): domain Eukaryota; kingdom Viridiplantae; phylum Streptophyta; class Pinopsida; order Pinales; family Pinaceae; genus Pinus; species Pinus albicaulis. Next base: position 1,284,170,030 of record CM076574.1, on the reverse strand, counting down.
TGGGGTTGCGGCGGATATAGCCCCTAAGTCTTTATTTACGCAACTCCCCCTACTAGTGGGGTTCCTTGTGTCCCTGCTGCTGAAGTCCCCGCATTCTGCCCCCGCAACCTTGGACATTCGGTGACCACGTGTCCCTCCATCAAATAGTGCATACACCATACATTGGGTCTTGCAGGTCGCATTGGCTAGATATCCTTCAACTTTTTCGTCAAACTAGCTATTTGATGTTGTAACCCCAATATGGAAGGGTCTTGAGCTGCTGCCCCTCCTTTTAACTCCTGCAAATACCCCGCCATGGCCTCTATCTTCATGGCTTGCTCCAATGCATCTTGTAATGTATCGATCTTCTGTTGCGTTAGTGGATTTCTTGTCAACGAAAGAAGGGCCTTGATAAACCAATCTCTTTGATGATTCAGATCAATTGGGTAACTCAGTTTTCCAACCGCATCCTTGAAACTTCTCATCAGATCCCATGCAGTTTCACCTTCTCGCTGTTTAATCTCCCACATCTCTGATAACCCTGCGTTAACAAATTCTCTCTTTACATCATCTATCGCTGGGTTTGGATGAGCTTCAGACCATTTAATAAACCAACGTAGATCTCTCTCCTTGAGAGTAGTTTGAAACTCGATCAACTCAACCACCTCTGGTGTCTGTCGAGCCCTCCATATGGCTTCCCAGAGATACCAGTGCTGCTCCACATTGTCATTTCCCCTATGAGAGAACTCTGGGTGTCGGGTAAATGATCCCGCCATGCTTCTTTGTGTGGGTGATACTAGAATAAAACCTCTATTTCTTGGCCGTGAAATTGTATTACTAGCACTACTTCTAGTATGTATTACTGTTGTAGACTGAACACTATTCAACTTACTCAATTCTTGTAACTTAACAAAAATTTCACCTAGTGGCTGATATAGTACCAGGGGAAGGTCGGGACTAGAGCTACTTGAACTTTGGGGAAGAGAGTTACCTTGAGTTATGGGTCTCGGCCCCTCTCGGAATAGTTGCTCCATCGCAACATGAAACTCCACATCGGACATCTCCTCGGGGCACGCGTCTTCCATGTTAGACTTTTATCTCTTTTCTCTTTGGGCTGGGCTCCTATACACTTGCCTGAATTCCTTGACAGTTGCTCTTATTCCTTGGGATTCCGTCTAACCTTCCATCTTCTTTTTCATCTACGACGCCTTCTCCTTATTCTATGGACTACTTTCCTGCTTCTCCAACTTCTTCATCACTCTTTCCCGCCACTTCTCAGCGATCCGCGCCCTTCGATGTGCTCGTCGCTCTGTCAACCTACTGGAGGTCTCAGAATCCATATCCCTATTCCCCCTTCCAACTTACTTGTAGCATCTCTCTCTCAGATCCTTCCCCCAGTACTGGAGGTTTAAGTCTCCATATCATATTTTTGAAATTCCATCAATCCTTTGTTTACCATTAAAGCTTTGATCCACAAAGGAATCTCCTTCAATAGTTCTCCTCGTAATCTGGATCTAAACATGTCTTTTTCTTTTGAAAATGATTGGTAACACTCAGCTGTGAATTCCACTATGTATCTTTCCAAGGTAGATTGCACCCAGAAATCTAAAACTCAGGTCAAATTGGTATCTAACGGATGGAGGGCTACCAGATCCATGTGCAACCACTTGTGACAGATCTTACGCGAGCTTCCTTAGAATGTCTTGACTTGTTGTCTCTGAAACCAATTATAAAGTTCCTATGGAAACTTTCCCCAGAAAATTTCGTACAGATCACTCGCAGATTCAGAGAATAGAACCCGATACTTAACCATTTTCTTCCTTTGCTGTCTCAAATTAGCTTGCTGCGCTATGAACTGATCCAAGTGGTTATCCCACCAGCTTCTTATTTCCCTTCCAAATATTCGTGATACCATGATCTATCTCCTAAATGAAATTTCAGGTGTCGGCAACAAAACCATTTGTTGGTGAGAAAGAAGGTATCTGAGCAAGACCCGGGTTCAGGAGAGTGGCCAACAAGGTTTCTGTAGTGGTCTAGCACAACGCCGACATTTTCACTCTACTACGAATAGCAGAGAGTCTCACCCGAGGCGTGTCGTGACCTTTTTAAGGTTAGGAACAGATCGGATATCGACTAATCACACTATAGAGTAAAAAAGACAAAACTAGGTACTACAAACATATTTAGCTACTTTGCACAACATACTACTCATGAGCATATTCAGGATGCAAAATCAAAATTTAAAAGCGGCCAATACATTCATCATAACCAAATTCTTATCACAGAACTCAGGACCTCAAACCCAGGTAGAATTTTATTTCATTAACAATAGCAGACAGTTACATTATCCCTTGGAGTCGATTATAGAAGGACTGATTACAACATCACAGAATAGAATAGAATATTACTGAACAGAACAGAACCGAACAGAGCTCTCCTACTGCTCTCTTCCTCAGCCCTCTACTGCACCAACCTCCTGTCCACACTGGCTAATTTCCTATTTGTTCCTTTTCCAACGCAACTTTCAGTTTTCCCTCCTTTTCCGCTTTGTTGTTTGCCACATCTCCCTGATCACTAGGAGTTCCGATGCTTTTCCTTGTCGCTCCTTCCTACCATATGTGCTAGTTTCCGCAACTATCACGCCACCTGCTCTCCAGCTCCTCGCAATTGTGAAAACTCCCTGTCTACCATGGTTGCACTCCACCACCTATTATCCGCGACTCAAAACCATTTCATTTTCAAAACAAGGGCCCCAACAATTCCTCTCCTTTAATTGTAGGGGTTTGGCAAGCCTTTTAAATAAATTAATGTTAAAGAGACCGATTCGGGTTAATAATCCATATGTTATTTTTCTTCAAAAAATCCTCAAGGATGGGGATACCATTTCAAAGGTTCTATTTTCTTTTTTTGGTTTATGTAATTTTGTAGATCTATATGCTTAGAAGAGGTCGGGTGATCTGGCAGTGGGATGGAAATCACAGTCTTGTAATCTCTTGAATTCTTGGGGGATTGAGTCGGGGTTGGAATTGGATTTTTTCTCAATAGGTATAGGTTGTAATATTATTTCTTTAAGCATTTATGGGCCCTATTCTGAAAGTAAATTATTTTGGGATGCCTTGTTTGAAAAAGAGGTTTTGAAAATGTGCCATGTCATCGTGGGTGGAGATATAAGCTTCTCCCCTAAGGCATGGGGTATGAGAGCGAGGGAAAAATATTTCTCTCATAAATAGTATATTACAAATCTAGTGGATGTGGAACTTGTTAAGATCAAGCCTACTTGGAGGAAAAAACATGTTGGTGAGAATTGGGTTGTGAAGTGACTTGATCAGTTCCTCCTTTCGGAAGACATGGTGGATAGGTTCTCAAAGATAAAGTAATGGGTTGGAAAGGGGTTGTATCTGACCATTTACCCATCCTTTTATACATTTGTGTTAAGGATAGGGGGAAACATTGTCAGGGTTACGTGGCATAGTAATGAATAGAAAGTAAGGAGTAGGGATAGTCCTTTTAAAATGAGCTCCACCTAGCTTCTCTAAGAGGATTTCATTAAGGTAGTAAAGAACAATTGGAAATATTACTCTCCAGAGGTGGGTTTTTTGGTTGTGGTTTAGTTTGAGTTTGATAGCCCTGGTCACCTTTCACCTTTATAGATGTTGTAAATATTTTGAAAGAAAAACATAGACACATGGGTAGGGAAAAGGGACAATTGATTCTAGGCTTGGGAATATTTTCCTGCATGAACATATTTTGTTTGTTGTAGTACAAGCCTTAGAGGTTGATAGATGGTAGGTTAAGGGAAAAATTCCTAAGTGGAATTAAGTTTATTGGCCTACAAGACTAGGTTGGCAGACACAAAATAAAACCAATGAGGACAGTGCAAATCACCACAAAAATATGGAGATAGATGAAAAATGACACACTTTTGATTGGTCTAGAGCATTTGGGTTGGACTGGGCATTTTTTACCAGTAGAAAGAGTTCATATAGTAGAAATTGGGGGAAATCAAGCTGGGAGGAACACACACAAAGACAAGGAGAAAGAAACGAGGGAGACAAAGAAAGAATGAAATAAATAGAACTAAATAAGGAGGGTCAAAATATTTGGGTTCTAGAGTTTTCAAGGGGGATTTTTAATTGTGATATCATCCCTATACATCTAGAGGAGAAGTTCATATGTGCAAAAAAACAAGAAACAAATCATGGCAAAGAGAAATGAGCAGACGAAGCTAAGGTATAGTTGTAGCATCAACACAGACTTATACCGTGACTAATATTTCCTAGATAAACGGGGATGAGTGCAGGGCAATCGAAGAATGCATTGGGAATCGTACAAATAAATTTTAAGTGTAGTTGTAGCACTAGCGCAACCTTATACAGTGATTGGAGAATTATGTGTAGATAAGCATAGAGTAATTTGTTGACGGTACTGGATACCACCAACATACATGGGGTGTCCCCGATGTGAAGTCCCAATTATACCTCACACCATTTGGAGTAGGATACCCATCGGGAGTATCGGCTCGACCACCATGACACAAAGGTTCACCTTGGTTTCAGCGGATAACATAAGAGATTATATGCATATACCTTGAACAAGCAAGTAAGTTGACATTGTGAAACACCGATTGAAATTTGTAAAAGGATACCTTCACGAGCAGGAGAAGAGAGTGATTCTATGGAAGGAATTAATAATACTAACATAAAAGAGACACACAAGAGCATGAAAAGGTTCATTATCAAAATAGTTCACAAAAAAATTATTAAAGTGAATACAACACAAATTCAAAAATACCATAATAGTTTAATTTCTCCAATACATATGAGCACAACATATATTGTAAACATCCCAAGAATAGTCCTAAAACACTTGCAATACATGCATGAAAATATGTTTCCTGATTGAATTTAAATTAGGTGAAAGATCCAAGTATGCAGTAACAATAATGAAGAACTAGTTCCAGTAGTGGAACATTAAGTCACTTCTTGCTTCTCCAAATAATAATTTTCTCTCCTATGCCAAGTAGAGAATCCAAGACTAGATCTCTGAAGCTTAAGCCTCCAAAAGCCCTTTTCTTAAGTTATTAGGTTGATTTTATAACAAGAGAAATGACCTTTCATCTCCCCTTGACTCTTGGTTTACCCTCGTGACTCTTGTACTTCTAATATGTCCTTTGAACTTATAAACAACTCTTGAACTTCTAAATGACATTTGGACTTCCCTATGTTACTTTTAGACTTCTTCATGTGAATTTTGTCCATATATGGCTATGTGACTCTTCAATATAACTCTCAGACTTCTACACATTACATTTTGTTCTTTTCCCTTTAATAATTACACATTACAGTCCACGTGATGTGACAAGACTCATGGACACACTTGACATTGTGTTGACACTTTTGCAAGTTACAACTTGACAATGATGACATGGACTTCATGATGAGGTGGCAATGCCAAGCTATCTTCTTTGTTGCTTCGCCTTGCATTCTTGATGGTAGATCTGATCTATGCTCCATATTCATTAAATATTTACTTTTTTCTTCATCTTCACCCTCCAAAGGGTCTTGGGTCAATATTGGAATCCTCTGAGTCATCATGCAATTTATTTTTTCTGTCTCGTCCCATGATCTGCTTCATGTATCCATAATAGTTCTCTTTTGTTCTTATTCACTGAAGGTGTTTCTTTATGCTTTATCCTTGTTGTTTGTTTTTAGCATTACCTTGTCATGCTAGGAAGTTATTCCTGCCAATGAAAAAAATCCATGACAAAGTGAAATAAATCTTAAAAACATTTATTCTATCACTACCTAGCTCATGGAGTGATCAGCTCATGATAGGCATGTGAGAGGGTTAAAAGAAGGAGGCTTGATTAGGAGGGCACAGTAAAACTCATTAGTGGCTTAGGAAGGTTCCACTTCTCATTTTTACTATGCCATGCATTATGAAGAGGAGCTCTCCTTGGTTCAATGTAGCGGGGAAGCTTTAAGGAGGAAGGATGAAGGCTTTAGGCATCAAGAATGCACCATGCGCCCTAAGGGAAAGAGAGGAAGACTTGAAAGCACAGTTTGACTAGTCAAGGCTAAGATGAGGCCTAATTTATCCTTCCCTATTGTGTCATTCATTGAGGAAGAAGGCTCAAAAAAGCTTGAGCGCATAGCATATTGGGGAAGATGGAAGGTGGAAGCTTCGGGCTTTAGGATTATGCTATGTGCTGGGAGGAAGAGGAGACTTCTAGGAAAGTGCAGTTTAATCAATTAAAGGCTGAGAGGAATCCTTGTTCAACCTTCTCTACTACACCATGTGCTCTATATTAAGAGGCTAATCAAGTCTTGGGCACAAATAACATTGGGGAAAGGGGAAGGATGAAGGCTTCATGCTTCAAGACTGCACCATGCACTCTAAAGGAAGAGGATGCTTGAAAGACAACGTGATTTTCTTCAACAAGGGGTCATTATTAGTTTGGAATTCACTTTCCCTTCTAGGCTAGCATAGTTTGAGTCAACAGTGGGTGCTTGACCATTTTGAATGTTCTTTAAATTTAGTGAGGGAGGCTATAGGAGGCAACCACTTTTCCTAATGGGGTTTTCACTGCACTGGGATGATAGGAGGGTCTTTTCATTGCATGTTTTGTCTCTGAAAAAGGGTGGAAGAAGTCCATGATATTAGCTAGGAGTTATCTATGTGTCATGCAAGGCAGAGGTGACCAAAAATCAGTGTATTGAGTTAGTATAAGCAAGAAGGATAAGGTGACTTCCCTTGGGAGGATCCTAATGTGCAACAGTTTTGAGATGCTCTTCAGGAGGACTTGGTTCACCAATATTGGTGAGTAGGATTGCACCATTGAATATCATGAATGCCTTCACAACTTGCACTGCATTGAAGGACCAAGAAGGGATCCAAAATGGCTAAGTGTGGGACCAGCATAGTAGGAAAAATAAATGCATCCGAAGACGACTCAAACATGGATCACACACCTAAAACCATCAATAAAATCTATAAGGGCACATAGGGCTCATGAATATCAATCATACCTTGAAACGACAACAAATAAACACCTATTTCTAAATGCGACAGTTGAAATAACACATTACAATACTTAGAACATGAGTTACGACAGAAATGATGATTATGACCAAAAGGTGCGCCAAGTTGTAGGAATGTGTCTAACACATATTCTAATGATATGTAAGTTCATATAATGCATAAGATCATGCCATAAATAACTTTGGTGAAGTGAAAATGTACTACACATGCAGGAGGGAAAACAATAAAAGTGACACCTGCGATGGGAGGAAAACATGAATACGACACTTGAAAAATGCAAATGAACTTGAAAGCGACACATGCTAGAGCAAAGATAACATGAATATTCAACTTATTAAAGTGAAATCAAGTCAAAATGACAACCGTGAATGTAAAAGTGACACTTGTGAAAGTGATGGTGCACAAAAGTGATAGTTGAGAAATCTCACCAAAAAGGAAGTACAACACAACTAAAGTGAGGGTGGTTTTCAACTAAAGTGCACATTGACTATCGATATGAGTTGAATAATGCACAAGAACTGTATTAATGGATGGTGTTATGCATTTTCATGCTTTCATAAGGAAAGTGTGCTCATGAATTCATCAAAGATTAAGCATGCGTGTTAGAAAGTGACATGACAATTTAAAAATAGGAAGAATACTTGACCCTTTACAAAATATCAATTGACCATGAAGTAACCATAGGGTGAAAGACTCCAATATCCTTAGTAGGCTCCAAAATTCAAGTGTAGGAAAAATTTTGGAAGATTTTTATCGCAGTGTCAACATAATCCAAGAGGTTTACATACTAACACAAGAGCTAGACTTTGTCTTCAGAAGCACTCATAAGTGATTGGTGGAGTATCTAGTAGATGCCAAGGAATTTATTGTCCAAATCATGTGTTTACTAGTGGAAACACATGATGGAACATTAAGGCTAGTGAAATCAATTATATATTGTGAACTACTGTGACAACAAATTGGGATGGAGGTTAAATCTCTATATTCCTTGCACTATTTGAGGGTGGAGGCCATTACCTCTGGAGTCCCTCATAGGCTAGTGGGTGGAGGTAGAAAACCATTGGAATCCCTATAATAGCCTTCCTTGCTGGTATATCAAATTTGGAGTAGACTTTGGACTCCCTTCATTGGGTGGAGTTGTTGTGGCAGTGAATTAAGGGTGGAGGAAAAATATTTGGAATCCCTGGTGTGGATTGAGAGTGGAGCTTCATACCTCTGGATTACTTTACTGGTTTGTGGGTGGACAGTAGCATACCTATGGAGCCTTGTACCAGCCTATGCTTAAGAGTTCTTACGCGTGAAGGACGTGTAAGTGTCAGTCTGTTCAACCTGTCACCAGTGATCAAATATGCTCTTACCATGTCTTGTTAGGATCTCAAGTCAATTTTTTGTCATTTAATTAGGTCTTAAAATAAATATTTGGTCACTGGATAGTGTGTCTAGGGTTATTTCCACTCCTTTCAAAAAATTTCACATGTTGGTCCTTGTCATCACTCAGTTGAGTGTACCATCATTGTAATATCATCATCATCAATTGAGTTAACATGATCATGATTTCATTCAGTTCAGTGTCTCCATTAGGTCATTAGGGTTTCAGTCACAAAATCTATCATTCCATTAAAATATGGCAATGGAGGAGTGGTAAGTTTATCATGTTCCTAAAGTTGCAAAGAAAGTGTCAAAGTTACAATTTTTCAAAGCAAAGTGAAAAGGACATGTAGTGGACCATCCCACTACCATGAAGAAACGTGGCCACCACAAGATATAAAATACCAATTCAAGCTCATTTTCTCATTCACATAATTGAATAAGAGCTCGCATTCATCACCAAGTGAAATTTCAGCAATTTAAGTAAAAAACACTCCAAAATTTGGTGCCAAAGCAACCATGCTGCGCTTTCTGGGCTCCACGCTGCGCTTTCTTCCAAACGCTGTGTTTTCTCTCTTGGAGGCATAAAATCAATTTATGAAGGCTTATGAAGTCTTTCAAGGTGTCTAAAATCAGAAAAGAAGTAAGTTACACCTCAGCAAACCCCTCCTTGCAGCTCAATTTCATTGATTTAGTGTGTAAGCCCTCCATTGGCCCCTACGCTACATTTTAGTGGTTGGCTCATATTTTCACATTTTTTAAGGTAAAAACACTCTCCCATAGATTTTTTAATCTTCCCAAAACCCAAGAACATCTCCCACGGCCTTCACATCCCCTCATTTCCATTTCCTAAGCCCCAAACCCTAAACCCTAACCTAATTCTGCAATTTTTGGCAGTTTTCCTAGCTAGGACTGTGTAAAAATTTCCTAGCTCAATTCCCATACTCATTTCACTTCCTATACTTCCCTAAGACCCCTGCCCATCTCCATAAATTTTCTTACTTGCATCTCCCTTCCCTAAACCACTCATCCTATCCCTTTTCTTCCTTCCCCTGTTTTGTCCTATTAGGGTTTTTCCCCTTGTAAACAATCAAATGGAGAAGAAGAAATACTATAATAAGGGAGGCCAGGTGATAAGACATGAGCCCTTAACCACTCTTGAAATTATGTCTTCACCACTATCCAAGCATTGTTTTCAAGGAGTAGGATGTCTTCCTTTTTGTGAAAAAGTTGAGATAGTCAAATACAATGCCATATTGACCAAATTATTTGCCACTCAGCTCAAAAGGACAAGGTCACAATTGCAGGGGTTAAATTTCATTATATCAACTGATGTAGTAGCTGAGGCCATAGGGATACCCAATAATGGTGAAAAATGGTTTAAGAACCAAGAACTAGACCTTCAAAATTACCAGCCCTATCTCAGAAGACATTATCAACAACATATGAAGACTATTTTTCCTGTTGGGCACCTCCTTGAGAATTATAGACCACTAATGAAGATCATCATGAAGTATTTCACCTGTGAGGGAATATTTTCTAGACTATATGGGTATCATGTTAGACTTCTTGTTGTGAAGCTAGCTCCAAAAATAGAAGAAAAGAGATATCAACGCCTTAGAAATAAGCCACTTCAAGGGGGCAACCTCCAATACATTACATGAATGAACAATTCTTGGATGATACAAATTACAAAACCTCCTTTCTATATATAGGAGTCCATGGGGCCACAATGTAATCCTAGTGGGGCCACAATGTAATCCTTGCCGACCTAACAATAATAATTTAAGGGCACAATAATAACAATATGGGGGTTACAAGGGTACAATAATAACAATAAGGGGGTTACACTAACAACAATAAGGGACTATACTAGTAATATAGGGACCTAACATGCCCCTCTCCTTCAAAAAAGTGTTGTCCTCAATGCTTGAGTAGCTCTGGGTGCTTCTGTATAAAATTCTCATCCTCCCATGTAGAATCTTCAGTGGGTAAGTTCTTCCACTTGATGAGATACTCTGAAATTGATCGATTTCGTAGCTTTAGAGTTCTTGCTTCCGTGACTGCTTCAGGTTCCAATATGATTTTTCTTTCCTCATCAAGTTCTAACAATATTGTTTGAACTGGAAGTTTTTCACCTATAACCTTCTTTAAGCATGAAACATGGAAAACTGGATGCACTCGCGAAGAAGCAGGAAGCTCTAATTTGTATGCCATAGTACCAATCTTTTGCAACACCTTGTAAGGACCATAGTACTTTGGCGATAATTTATTATCCTTCTTAGCTTGGTTGAGGGACATTTGTTTGTATGGTTGTAGCCGTAAAAATACCCAGTCTCCTACATCAAAACTTCTCTCGCTGCGATGTTGATCTGCCTGTTGTTTCATTAGATTTTGTGCCAAATTCAGGTTATCCTTTAAGAGTTGGAGAACTTCTTGTTGGTGTTCGATGTGATCTTCCAGTGCTTGAACCTTCGAATTTTATCTTAAATATAATGTGATGGATGGTGGATGATATCCATAAAGTGCCATGAATGGGGTCATTTTTGCTGCAATATGGAAGGAAGTGTTATACCACCATTCAACGAGAGGTAACCACTTGACCCATTGTGTTTGTCTATCAGATACAAAACAACGAAGATATCCTTCCAAACATTTATTTACTATCTCAGTTTGACCATCATATTGAGGATGATAAGATGAGCTATGAACTAATTGAGTACCCAAACAAGAAAATAACTCCGCCAAAAATTTCCAGTAAAAATGGGATCTCTATCGCTCACAATAACCCTTGGGTTTCCATGTAGCTTTTGAATTGTGTCCATAAATGTAGTAGCAACTGTACTTTCTTTAAATGAATGAGATAATGCACAAAAGTGTGCATACTTGGTAATTCTATCAACTACCACCATGATGACACTCTTTCCTTCGGACTTAGGTAAACCTGTGATAAAATCCATTTAAATTTCCTCCCAATGTTGACTTGGAATGGATAAAGGTTGTAGAAGTCTTGGGGTCTTAATTGTCTCAACTTTATTCTACAGGCAAACCAAACATTCCACCACAAACTTTTGAATATTAGATTTAAGGCCATCCCAAAAAAATTCTTTCTTCACCCTTTGGTAAGTTTTTAAAAATCTTGAGTGTCCTCCTAAAGGAGAAGTGTGCAATTCCAAAAGAATCTTTTGTTTTAGTTGGGAATTCTTACAAAGATATAAGCAATCTTTGTACCATAAAGAATCATTTTTCCAACTAAATGTATCAGATGTACTAGGATCTTGCTGCAACTTTTGAATGAGTGTCCATACATCTTTGTCCTTCTTCCATTCATCTCTTTCTTCGGTTATCCAATCTGGTTGGATAATAGAAATGGTACAAAGCAATGCTTCCACCTCTTCATTCTTTCTTGAGAGTGCATCTGCAACAACATTAAGCTTTCCTTTTTTGTAGGTTATTTCAAAGTCATAACCCAACATCTTTGTGACCCATTTTTGCTGCTCTTCTGAAGATAGTCTTTGTTCCAAAAAGTGTTTAAGACTATCATGATCAGTTTTTACCTTGAAGTGTCTTCCCATTAGGTAAGGTCATCATTTCTTTAGTGCATGCAGTATTGCTAACATTTCCTTCTCATAAATAGCTTTATGTAAATAAGTTCCTTTGATTGGACGACTTTCAAAAGCAATGGGTCTTCCTTCTTGCATTAAAACAACACCAATTCCATTTCCTTAGGCATCACATTCCACAATAAAGGTTTTTGTGAAGTCTGGCGTAGCTAAGACCGGTGCTAGGCACATTGCCTCTTTAAGATGTTCAAAGGCTGTAGTTGCTTCAGGAGTCCATGAAAATGCATCTTTCTTCAATAATGTTGTTAGAGGTGCTGCTATTCTCCCATAATTCTTAACAAACTTGCGATAATACCCTGTTAACCCGACAAATCCTCGCAACTTCTTTATGGTTGTGGGGACTTTCCATTCCTTAATGGCTTTAATTTTGTTAGGGTCTACTTTAACACCCTCGTGAGATACAATATGACCCAGATACTCCACCTCTTGTACTCCAAAGAAACATTTGGATTTTTTTTCATATAATTGTTTCTCCTGCAATAGTTTGAGCACCCTGTCAACATGTTCAACATGATCCTTCCAAGACCTGCTGTAGATTAGTATATCATCAAAAAATACTAGCACAAATTTTCTAAGGAAGGGTTTGAAAATGGAATTCATTAACCCTCGAAATGTAGAAGGTGCATTGGTAAGGCCAAAAGGCATGACCAAAAATTCATAATGACCCTCATGAGTTCGAAATGCTGTTTTTGGAATATCTTCAGTCTTCATTCTAATTTGATGATATCCTCAACGAAGATCCAACTTGGTAAAATAAATTGCTCCATGTAATTCATCCAATAATTCATCAATCACAGGAATGGGAAATTTATCTTTAATGGTGAGTTTATTGAGCTCCCTATAATCCGGACACATTCGCCATGATCCATCCTTCTTGTGTACCAATACTACAGGAGCAGAGAAAGAACTTTGACTAGGTTGAATTATACCCGCCTCTAACATTTCTGCAATCATACGTTCAATTTCGCTCTTTGGAAGTAAGGATATCTATAAGGCTTGATGTTTGGAGGAACACTTCCTGGAATCAAATGAATAGCATGATCATGATCATGAATAGGTGGGAGTCCTTTGGGAGTTTCAAACACCTTGGAATGATTGTCCAAGACTTGTTGGAGATCTGCAGAAATAGATGATTTTGATGTTGGAACTTTTAGTGAGCATAATTGTGCAATTACGCCTCGCTGTTCTTTCTTTAGAAGCTTTGTCATGACATTAGAGCTTATTATCCTTCCTGGCTTCCCCGCAATACCCCGTAATCCGACTTCCTTTCCTTCTGAAAAAAATTTCAAGAAAAGTTCTTGAAAATTAAAAGCTACCGTCCCCAAAGATTGTAACCATTGTACTCCTAGTACAACATCAACACCTCTCATAGGAATGGAAAGCATTGGACTAGTCAACACATATTCCCCCATGGTTAGCTTGATATTATGGCATTTTCCAGAGAAATTTATAGTTCCTCCATTTGCAACCATCATTTGACATTCTGGTGCTGGGTATAGGAAACAATTTAATTCCTTGGCTACCTTACAATGAATAAAATTATTGGTGCTACCTGAATCAATCAACACTATTACCTTTTTCTTCTTGATTTGTCTTTCTATCTTGAGAGTTTGAGGAGTGGTAATTCCTGCCAGTGCATTACACGATATGGTCAGATTCATTTCTTCCTCTTCTAGGGCTGGTTCCTGGTGTATATCCTCTTCTTGTTCATTTTCTTCTTCCTCTTCACAATCTATGTAAAATAATTTCTTCTCAGCACACTTATGACCTTTAGTGTATTTTCTATCACAATTGTAGCAAAGCCCTTTTTCTCTTTTTTTTTTACATTCAATTTTTTCTTTCCAACCCATATGCCTTCTCCAATGAATCGTGTCTCCAAACACGAACTTCAATGTTGACAATATCCTTTAAAGTACCTATGAAGAGATCAATCATGTGTTCTTCTGGAATATCAGTTACCCTTATATTCAATTTTTGGAAGTCCTCAATGTGCTCCCCCACTAAACCCTTTTGTTTGAGATTTATCAATTGGCTAAAGAAGGTGTTGCTCTTTGTATCCTCATAATGTGCTATCATTTCCTCCGTAAAAATTGACCAAGTGACATTTTTTTTACGGGAGCAAATCCATCAATACCATACAAACGTATTTTGTTCTAAATGTAAAGTTGAAATGCGTACCTTTTGTGTGTTTTGCACATTATGGAGATCAAAATATTGCTCCATCTTTAGTATCCATGTTACAGGACCCTTTCCATCAAACTTCCCCATATCCATTTTTGGAATATGGTGGTTCTTCCCACCAACATTAGAGTTTATGAAGTCACGATTAACATTTATTTTGTTCTCATCATGAGTTTCCTCTACTATCTTTTCACCATTAGGAAAAATTTCTTGTATCAACTTTGTCAAACCTTCAATTTCTGCTTTTAGATCATTCTTCATGTTTTCTGTGTTGTCTTTCATTTTTTTATCGATCTTAGCTTCCATGTCATCCATCTTAGATTCTATGCCAGCTTCCATGCCATCTATCTTAGATTCCATGCTAGCTTCTATGCCATCTATCTTATATTCCACGCCTTTCTTCAAACCATCCATCTTCACTTCCACGCCTTTCTTCAAAACTTCCATTTCATTTTTTGTTGCTCTTTGCGAGAGCGAAATTTGGTGCACTTGCTCTTGTAATTTTGATAGATCATGTTGCAATTCTTCATCTTCATGAGTCATAGTAGAGCCTTCCGAAGGCTTAATGGGTGTCGAATTATTTTTACGGGTTATTTTTTAGAACCCAATACTGATATTTATTCTACAATATGCCCTTGGAATCAATTCAAATTGATTCTTCAAACAAGACTTATGCAATTCAGAAAAAAACAAAATACACACATTTTTCCTGCTTTTAAGGAGCTCGATATTGAAATTGGATTATCTCTGTGATTATGGCTCTTCAATATATGAAATTTGGCACTGGGGTAGCCTTCTTAATTATCTTTCGAATGCCACAGGTCTGACTTGATTTGGATTCTCCAAGGCAAAGTTATTTCCAATCTCCCATAATGACCTAATTATGGTCTCGTTCAGTAGAGCGAACTTGTATGACTTTCCACGTGTCATTGTTTCGTCTTTTAGCTCTGAAATTGATAGCAAAGACACTAAATTCTGTGTACTTGTGACCACTTTTTACGACACTCCAATCCGATGCTCAAAGAGAGAGTTATGAAGATTTTCCCACGATCACCTCTTTTAGATGAAATTCAAGATCCTGAAAAAGAACTACCTTCCACAAATCATATCTCCGAAAATATTGCGAACCAAGCTTTGACATTTTGCAACAAGTTTCCTCAAGATTTCAGCTTCGCGCCCTAAAAATTTCGAATTCTGAACCTTCGTATAAAAAAAGTTATAGTTAAAATTCCATGACGACCTGTTTAGATTAAATTGAGGAGCCTGCAAAAAGACCTAACTTCCACAGATCATATCTCTGAAAATATTGCGAACCAAGCTCTGAAATTTTTTGAAGATGTTCCTCATAATTTCGGCTTCGCACCCTAAAAATTTCAGCTTCTGAAACTTTGTAGAAAAAAATTTATAGCGAAAATTCCACAATGACATGTTTGGAGCAGCGAAACCCTAGAATCCAAAGCTCTGATACCAAATGTTGTGAAGCCAGCTCCAAAAATAGAAGAAAAGAGATATCAACGCAAATAAGCCACTTCGAGGGGACAACCTCCAATACATTACATGAATGAACAATTCTTGGATGATACAAATTACAAAACCTCCTTTCTATATATAGGAGTCCATGGGGCCACAATGTAATCCTAGTGGGGCCACAATGTAATCCTAGCCGACCTAACAATAATAATTTAAGGGCACAGTAATAACAATATGGGGGTTACAGGGGTACAATAATAACAATAAGGGGTTTACGCTAACAACAATAAGGGACTATACTAGTAATATAGGGACCTAACACTTCTCATGAATTTCACAGGGGTAAAGCCACTCAATTTTCCCAACTACCTCTACAGAAGTTTAGCAAAGATGGCAGAAAAATTTCAGCATAAGAGAATTAGTCTTGAAAGTAGCCTCTTTCACCATGCTTTTATCAAAACCATTGTTTTACACCATCTTGAGAAGAAGAGCATCACTTGGGAAACCTTCATGCAGGCAGATGTCTTGTTGTCTTCTACTAGCCAGCCCACTAGCCCTAGTTCACCATCAGCACCATCTAGACATGTGGATTTTGGCTCACCTAGCACAGTTTCAGTGAGGAGGAAGATCGAGGTCACTCAGACATACCAAAGAGGCAGAAGGCTTGTGTTTTCTCCTCATGTTGAGGAAGGGGCCAAGCCCACATCATCAGAACAGGGATTTGATTTACAACATGAGACATCTTTGCATGATGAGGTGATCATCCATCATGACATTAAAATAGTAGATTTGGAGGCCAGTGAAGAGCATGAAAACCTAGAGAGGATCATTAAGAAAAAAAATTCTCAAATCAAAGATCTCAAGGACAATTTGGCAATGGATAATTTCATAATTTCCTTCCTACAACAAGAAAGCAATCAGTTGAAGGCAAAACAATTGTCTTTAGAGAAAAGTCAGTTTGAAGCTAGTATGCATGATGTGAAACGCAAAGAAGTTGTTGAAACTTAAGATTTAGAAAAGCATGAATATCAAGTGACAAGAAAGAGGTCAAGGACCATGGGTCTCTAAAAAGCACTTTAGAAGGAAAGAGAGAAAAATCCACCATATGAAGAGTTGACATTTGAAGAAAGGATAGCCATGGAAATCAATGAAAACATGGATTTTTGGCTTGAGAAAGTCAATATTCACTTGGAGAAGCTCCTTGAAAAAGCTACAGAGATAACAAGATGAAAAAAAAATATGGTTTACCAATTCTACACAAGAAATAAGATTTGCAATATCAAAGTCAAACAATTGCAAGTAAAATTGAAGGAAACACTAAAAATTCAAAAGGAGAAGGATGAATTGGAGATACTTGTTGATGCTTCCTTAGTAGCATAGTACACCTTGTCAAGCATCTCTAGACCAATTTTGAGGAGTTTTTGAGAAAATTTTGATTTTTTCAGTTTTTGGTCAAAATTAGTAATTTTCAAAAACCAGTCACACTCGCAAAAGTGTAGTGTGGGCCACACTACGCTTTTGTTGTGGGGGTCCATTGGATGAAAACTCAACATTTTTGGATTCCTCTTGATGAGTACATAAATCCTAGTCAGTGATTAAGCCATGTCAGCCACTTTTGGAGGGTTAAAATGCCCGAAAACATGCAAAAAATCACCTTTCTGCCATGTTTTTGGAGGCCTCACTACGCTTTTTGAGTACTCTTGGGAGAATGAATATTTTGAGGGATAGAAGCCACCTTTTGGAGTGTTTGATGAGCCTATCATGTAGCAGACATCTAGATATTTCCATAGCATCTTTCAGCTCAGGATTTGGACACCTGGAAGGCCATCAAATTTCCATTTTCCTCAACTCGCTACGCTTTCTGTATATTTCACTACGCTTTCTCCAAAAGGCTTTTTTCACAGGCATTTTGACCTAGTTTGTATTTCTACCTATGTAATTGACGAATCATGATGATTTTGTGATGTCATAAGGTGTAATTGAGCTGGTAAATAGTGAAATAGGGTAGATACATGCTTGTTAATGTAATTTTGGTCAAATGTATCTAGTTTCCTATGATGAGGTGAATTGGTTGACCTCCACTAGACATTAGGGTTTTGTTGAGAATATCATGTAATCAACTCCACAATTGATGGATTAAACCCCTGAGAGAGGGGAGATTTTGTTTTGGTCTATATCTATCATTTCCAAAGTCATTTAACTCATTGGACATCAGAGGATTGTAACTATTGTAGCTTGTGCTTTCACTTTCATATTCAGAAATCAAAGGATGCAGTTGCAGCGATTATCTAGGAATTCATGTGCAATGAGTTTATGATCATGTATTTTCTTTGTTATGGTATTTATTGAATGATATATAGCTCCTCTTTCATATCTTGTATCTTCAGTGGCTTTCCTTACATTTCATAGGCATAATTCTATTGATTTAGCTTTGTTTATATGGAAATGTCATTTTGTGTTTCATGCTTCCAGTTTAATGAATTCATGATTGAACATGCTCATTAAATTACTCAACTATTTCAGACTCACCACTATACCTACAAAACCATAAAGCCATCATAGATCCACTTCTACCTTTCTCCTTTATATCTTTGCAGCTGTAAACCCTTTGATAACTAGACCTAGTTACTTGGTTTCATCCCCAATCCAGCATCAAACCCTAAAACACTCAAAACCTACATGAGCCTATCGTATCTAGTCTAATATCTTTCATGTCACAGTCAATCCTTGGTTTTGATCTTATTGAGAGATCCCTCTCATCCTGGTAGGGCTAGCTACTAGGTAAAAGTGGTATGTGGTTACCTTTGTCAGTCTCCTTTTTAACCTTCTAAGAACTAGTGGAGTGCTAACAATATGGACATAGATCAGACCTCTGGATTCATTCATTGGCTGGCAGGTGAATGTAGAATACCTTTGGATCCCTAAAATAGCCTACGCTTGAGCATTATTATGCCTAAAAGATGGAGGTAGATTTGATCTTTGTAATCCTTGGTTCGTCTCTCAGCTTGGTCCTTGAAACTTCCCAAGCCTAGAATCAAGCTTGGGGGTGATAGTTGCACAATAAATTGGGTTACAACAAGTCTATGGTTGGGAGGTGAGTATTATCTCAAACTTAATTTTCCACTTGCATTGATGAAAATGTGTACAACAAGTTTCCTTGTGAAATTAAATCACCCTTATCCATTATGAATAATGGGTTTCTCATGTTGTGTGTGTCATGGTCATATGTAACTATGATATATCATGTTTTTTATGCATGTTTGGAACATCATTACTTGGTTAAGTAATGTGATTTTGAAATAAAATGGTGAATAAGTTATAATGTTTTGTATGCATTTTAAGTTATGTCCATGAAATTTTGTATGATATGTGTTATGGATTATGGTGAAAAATATGAGTCAGAAAGTAGCTTCTGGGTTTGGCCCTTCCTTGAGGAAGTAGCATATTCCTGAGTTAAGAATATTAAACTTACAATGTTAGGAAAAATCTCAGAAGATAGTTGTCTCTACCCTCTCTGTTAATGGGAAAATTTTATAAAACAAAGTCCAAAATGGTGGATGTCCCATCCTCTGTACACTTTTAATTCTTTATTTGGTTGATGAAATGACATTCCTCGGGGAACAAGAATAACCTCATAATGTAGTATCACAAAAATCACACTCTCTTCTAGTGAACATATATACCTTGATCCACACTATATACAAAGGTGTGATTTTCTGCAGAAGAATGGACACTATTTGACACTATTAAAATAATGTTTAAATTGACCAATTATCCCAAAAAAATTAGGAAAGTTGCTAACAACAACTCACTCCCAACATGGAATTTTCCTGGAAGTATTTAAATAACACAACTCTTGGCCTGTTGTCTGAAATCCTAAGGGAATTAAATGATGAACTATATTGCAATAACCCTCCAACATAGTCTTTCACACCTTCCAAAATGACGAACCGAATGATAGTTGCAATACATGACCTCAGCAAATATTGGTCCTCTATCAGGCTAAGAAAATTGTTTGTGGAAGTAAATATGTAGATACATGATACAATTCATGAGGGGTTGGAGGACTATATCTTGTGAACATATGTTTGTTATTTTCAATAAGGGTTGGGTGATCCATAAGAGGCTAATCTAGGTGTCATGATTGAGGGATCTTAGCAATGTCCTAGGTGAGTATCACACAACCTAGTTTTTTACTATTTTTGGATCGCGTTTCATCATGATATAAAACATATTCCAGTAAGAGTGAAAATTTTCACTATGAAAAAGATTAGTGTAATTGGTTCCACCTTCACTATAATTTTAGGTTTCCTAAATATATTTGATTTTAGGTCTCTAAGCAAAACAGGCTTCGGGCACAATTTTTTCTTCCATGGTGTTCCATCCTTTAAATATGTTCATTTCTCTACTTGTATCTTCATTATACACGGTTTCACTCACACCCATGTGCATGGTAACCCTACTGATGAGCTAGTTTACATAATCAATAAGAACAAAATTGCACACAAGTTTTTAGTGTTGGATGATAATCCAAGCCGGGGATGCATGACATTGTAGTACATTCAAGCCCACAATAGAACATGTGATGAAAATAAAATTCCTTTGGAGGTTGATATAATCAAAGTGTTTGCTCCTGACTGTGGTGTGTAGTTTCCAACTGTTGGTGCTGGAATCAACACTTGGACTGCAGCAAGTGCCTGACCAGACACATCCTAAACCATAAATTAATTTAATGATTTGTTTTATGACATTGGTAGGTGGTACAAACTCTGATTCACTGAAAAGAGATTTCAGTCAATTCCACAATTCTAATAGTGAGGGTATTGTAACTTGATGTGGTAGCAGGGTGCAAGTTTGTAGCCTATGAGTAGAGGAAAATGTAATATGAGAGAGGAAACAGTAGGTCTGTAAAATAGAAATCTACTGCATTTGGTAGAAATTCACAAAAGTAGCAGTTTGACAATATTCCATTGAGAGAAAGCTATTTCTAGTCTGACAAGATTCTCACTGAAATAACATGAAGAATAACTATCATGAGTGATGCTCTTCCACTGTTATAACATATATTTTACCAGGAATTCTCACTGTGTGAGACTAATAAAAACTGATAAAACACATAACGTTTTTAAGAGGCTAATAAAAACACATAATAGTATGATGGTTTGCAAACTGGAACTGAAAGAAAGGAGATATGGAAACACAAGTAAAGTAGACAATACACACATCAAATTG
Source organism: Pinus albicaulis (assembly GCA_034641835.2). Lineage (NCBI taxonomy): Eukaryota > Viridiplantae > Streptophyta > Pinopsida > Pinales > Pinaceae > Pinus > Pinus albicaulis. The sequence goes on along the minus strand of CM076574.1, from coordinate 1,284,149,136 downwards.
GTAATAAGTCCTCAGTAGTATCATTCCATTTCATTCAAAAAAAGGATTACAAATCATATGAGTCAAAATTCTAAAACCACCAACCAACCCTTTTTACATAGCAATTTATCACATATATACAAAAATAATAAAATGTCATCTCCACAAAAGGAGTAAACCTGTTCCCAAAAGTTATTACGATCTCATGCAAGAGATGAGGCTTATCCTAAAACTTTAATACAAAGTGCTATGACATAATGAAAATAAAATCATCAAGGCTAACAATTCGAAGTGGTTTGTATGATGTGACAATTTATAGGAAGACTCCTCTTCTATTCTAGTGACACCAACTCCACAAAAAGTGTAAACAATAGTGAAAATGGCATGTGGTTGTTCCTTCAATGCTGCCTAGTGCCTGGTAGAAACATGTTGGTGCTGAGAGTAGTGGTAGAAAACTCTTTCAGAAAAATATGTTGTTGTTCTGTTGGTCCTTTCCTTTTTTTGGTGGAAAACCCTTTGTAATGCTAGACAACCCGAAACTTTTTAGATAGAATGGCGGAGGTTCATTTTATGGGAAATTACAAAGAAACCATTTGAAAAGGTTTAATTGATAGGGGATACATGGAGCAGAATGAATGATAAGCGGTGGGGGGGAACCTTTTCGACATATATCGCAATCGCAAATCGATATCGGAGCGTTTAAACATAAGACACAAACGAGAAAAAATGTGATTTTGCGATGGGGTGATGATGTGGAAAAGAAGTGGGACTGATCGTAGATCGCACATCGGAAGTTTTATTATGAAATGAAGGAGTTAAATGTTAAAATTGGCGAAGTGCAATGTATGTTAAGATGGAATGTGGGGTCCAGACAATACCGCAAATCACACATAGCAAGTTTTGTTATGAGACACAAGAGTTAAATTTTAAAACTCGCGAAGTACGATGTGCGATGAGAGCGGAGGTGACATCGCAAAGAAGTGAGGGCTGCCCGCAACATCGCAGCCCGCAGGTTTTATGAAAATGGGAGCGGAAGGTAAGGGTTAAGCCTCACGAAGTGCGATATGCGATGGGGAGAAAAGGGCGATGTGGCGGTGAAGGTGGGGCCGCTCACAGATCGCATGTCGCAAGGTTTAGCTGGGAGCAGTGGGGGTTAAATATTATGTTCTGTGAAGTGCGAAGTGTGGGTGTTAAATGTTATGTTCTGTGAAGTGTGAAGTGCGGGGAGGTAAATGTTAAAATTTGCGGTGAGCGATTTTGTGATGGGCGGGAGTGACGTGGAAGACGGAGGTGGGACTGCCCACATATCGCAAATCGCAATATTTATGTGTGAGCGGCAAAGGGTCAATGGTAATATTTGCGATATGCGATGGAACCTATGGCTGACACGTGGCTCCTATCTAGAATCTCCAATCCATTAACTCTCATGCATCTTTATTTGTGATATCCATTCTTGACCGCTTATCTATAACTTATATCTCGCGATCTAATCTTGTCCGCCCATATGACTTGCGTTCTTGTGCTATTATTTTTGTTGTCCATCTCTCTGCTTCAATTCTGCACTTTGATCCTGACCGTATATTTTCCCCTTTGCGCCTCCTCCAAAACCCTTAAGTTATTTTAAGGAAAATATTTCATTTCTATGCTTTCTCTGATTTGGAAGGAAAGGGCATGGGCTCCAGCTATCACCACGTAATGTCCTTTATTGAAACCTGAAACCACTTGCAGGGGCACTTAGCGGTTTTTTGGAATTTGAAGAGAGCGTTCCCCTAGTTAATGTCAACCGTCGATTTATAGGTGAGCGGATTTAATGATACTACTTGCAGGGGCACTCCTTGGTATAAATATCGTGCAATTTGTGCTCCCAGGTTGTCGTTGGATCTCTTCCCCTTTAGATCTGTAATTGGAGCATGATCATCCGTTCATCCTGAACGCGGTTCTCCTCCGAATTTCCCACTCCACTGGTCAATCTATTTTCTTCAGGCAGCGCTTTGCTTTTAAATAACTCTGGTTGCAATACTGTCCATGAAGCCTTGATTTTCCTGCTTTGAAAACTAAAACTGCTTGCTGGAGGAGCAGTATTTATTTACCTGTAGCCTCTTTATTGAGATAACCAAAATCTTAGTGATTTAGTTGTGCTTTTCACTGTGTGGAATATATGACTTTCATTTCTGATAAATAGCTTCCTTTTACTGCATTATTGTTTTGACAATGAAATTGAAACAAAGGTAGCTATTATTCCAGACTAGATGACTGCAACTTTATTACCCAAAGAACGGCTAACCTTCAACACTAACATAAGTCAAAATAGAGATTTTAACTTATTTTAGGACTCTAAAACACTAGGACACCTATTTACTTAAAAATACCCTGATGTTGGGACTCTTTTTAACCTTTATTGGAAATGACTCAAACTTTTGACATGGACTAGGACACAATAAAAAAAAATGAAAAAAGTGACACAATGGCAATTACACCATTAACATTTTCAGTGCTAACAGTGGCTCCTATTAGGGATTAAGTCCTCCCTGTGAGGCTTCAAGGACTGTAGACTGTGAGGCTTCAAGGACTGTAGACTCAGTGCCTCAAAAATTCTTGAAACTCATAAGGCTTCTTGAAAATAAAGACTAGGATTGACCATTGACATACTGAACTCAAGAATGCCCATATATACAAACATAAGTACCATTGGGCATGGAGTTTATTGACACATCACACTGGATATTTACAATGGAATGACTCAACTGACTTACTAAAAAAAGAACTTCTTTAGAAAATGACCATTGACTGGGCCTTTGGTCAACTGATCATCATCCATATTTTTGAGCAGAAAAGTATTATTCTCCAAAACTTCAGCAATTCTAAATGACCCAAACCACAAATTTTCAAACTTACCATGTTTTCCACGGTGTTCTCTCCTAGCATCCCAATGCAACACCAAATAATTCTCCTGAAACAACTGCTGATTTTCTCTTTTATCAAAAACAGATTTGACTTTAGCCTAATACTTCTGAAATTTTTCCGGCAATGATTCTTTGATTTGGTGTGCCTCTATCAATTGTAGCATTCTCCTTTGGACTGGATTTTCATTATCAACTTCATCTTGCAAAAACTTCATCATAGGAAGAGCTAATTGCAAAGGAATTACAACATCACTACCATATACAAGCTGAAATGGAGACATTCCAATTGATTTTTTACCACTTACTCTATCTTCCCACAGAGCATGTATCAGCTGAGTGTCCCAATTCCTCTTATTTTTAGGTAGCATTTTCTTAATAATCCTTACCAAAATTTTATTGGATGACTCGGACAATCCATTACCTTGAGGGTAATAAGGTGTGGAACGAGTCAATTCAATCCTATATTGGTGACAAAAGTTGTACATCTTGGTGGACTTAAAGGCCATTGCATTATCAACTACTAATTTCTGTGGACAACCAAATATTAACATAATGTTTTCCAACAGAAATTTAATAATTACTGTATCAGTAGCATTCCTGGTTGTTACAGCTTCAATCCATTTAGTGAAATAGTTTGTAGTTGTGAGAATCCATCTATGTTGTCCTCATGAAGGTGGATGAATTTCACCGATGAATTCTAGCCCCCACTGCTAGAAAGGAACACCTGCTAAAATAGGAAAAGAGGTAATGGTAGAAATTTATGTTTACCAATAAATTTTTGACATTCGACACAACTCCTGACTTTGGCAAAGACGTCAAAAAAAATAGTTTTCCAATAATAGCCAGCTCTTAATATTTTGTTTGTTGTGGCTCTCCCATACAAATTCCCTCCACACACTCCTGCATGTATTTCTGTCATAGTCTCCTGGGATTCTGCTTCATCTACACATCTTAACAAGACTCCAACAGGATCCTTCCAGTAAAGATGGTCTTCCAAAATGCAATACTTCACAGCTCTCAATTTAAAATCTATTCTTTTATACTTCTCCATTTCAGGTGGATAATTGAAATTTAACAAAAGTAAACTATATCCTTGTACCAATCTGAATTAAATATTTCAGGATAATTAGCAATACCTTCTCCATCTTCTCCTTCAACTGCCTCTACATTCATATTTAAAGCTTTGCAATTAGATTCAGCCATCAAGCGAGCCAAGCCTTGACCTTTTATCAATTTAGTTGGTTTGATTTCAAAATCAAACTCCAGAATTTTGGTCAGCCATCATCCCCTTCTACCATATGTATCTAGCTGCAACAACACATCTTTAACAGTGATATCTGGCACAAAAGCAATTTTTTTGAATGCAACACATAAAATCGAAAAGACTTCAAAGCCTTAACTAGTGCATATGCTTGTTTTTTAGTCAAGCTATACTTTAATTCAGCATCCCTTAAAGCACGAATGAAAAATGAAATTGGCTACTCCAAACCCTCCTTGTTCTTCTGTAGTAAGACAGTTGCAATTGTTTCTTCTGAAGCATATGAAAAAAATCAAAAAATCTTTTTCAAAATCAGGACTAATCAAAATTGGTGCTTCAGTCAAGGTGAACTTAATTGCTGAAAAATAATTCTTTGCTTCATCTCGCCACTTAAATTATGCATCTTTTTTCAGCAAGACATTTATATGTTTGATCAGCTCTGCAAATTTAGGAACAAAGCGTCTCAGAAAATTGATTTTCCCTAAAAACGAATGCAATTATTGTTTATTCCTTCGCAAACCAATTTTCCGAATAGCCTCTACTCTTCTCTTATCAATACAAATGCCACTTTCTGTTACAATATGTCCCAATAACTTACCTTCTTGGACAGAAAAATATGAATTTTTTGGGTTTAAGGACAAACCAAACTTTCTGCATTTTTCAAAAACTTGTTTCAAATGTTTCAAGTGGTCTTCATTATATTTTGAATACATTGTGATGTCATCCAAATACATAACCACAAACATGTCCTTTTCTCCCGCAAAGGCAATATCCATTGCTCGTTGAAAGGTTGTGCCTGCATTCATCAAACCAAATGGCATTTTGTTGTACATGAATGTGCCCTAGGGTGTGGTAAATGTTGTCTTTTCTCTGTCTTGCTTGTCAACTGAAATTTGATTATAGCCTGAAAAGCCATGAATCATTGACAATATTTTGGATCCTACAACCTTTTGCAAGATATAATCCATCTTGGGTAGTGGATAGTTATCTTTCAAGGAACATCGGTTCAGGTTGCAAAAATCAACACAAATCCTTATTTCTCCATTATTTTTCTGGATCGAAATTATATTAGCTACCCAGTTAGAAAATATCTAAGGCAGAATTATCTTTGCTTCCCATAATTTTTTGATTTCTTTCTCAATGATTGGGAGCAACATGGGATTGATGTGTCTGATTTTTTGTGCTACAAGATTTGCATCTATTTTCAAAGGAATATTGTGCTCCATTATGTTCCTATCATAGGTTTTCAGCTCACTATAAGACCATGCAAAAATATCATAAAATTCTTTCAGCAGTTTGATATATTTAGCTCTAGTTTCAAGAGAGAGGAATTTGGACAGCTTGACTAACTTTGGTTGATATTATGTACCAATGTCACATTCTATTGTACTCTCTCCATCAAAATTTCTTTCAGGATTGAGAAAAACATCATTATTATCAAACAACCTTTCTAAAGGAACTAAACCCTTAGGAATAAAGTTAGTTTTTAGATCTATAATGTTTTTCCCAGCCATAGTTTTCTTAAAAGGGCTGCTATTTTGGTTTTCAACAATCTCCTGCTCATCATCAATTTGTATGTCTACAAACTCTTCTACACACTATAAAATTTTGTGAATCTCCCTGTCATCCTCAAATAATTACTAGTGCTTGATGTTATCAGGAATTGAAGGTCTGTTTTTTATTTGAACATCATAGGTTGCCTTGAAATCCAGGAGAACTTTGAAATTACTAGTAGCAATAGCTAGTGAATCAGCAATTTGATTTTCTTCTCTAGTGACAAAATTTATATTAAATGCGGAAAATTAATGCTCAATCAAATCCTATAATTCATTCCTATAATTCTTCAATTTGGAATTTTTCACTTGGTAATTGTTTCTCACCTTTTGAATCACCAAAGGTAATTAGTTGTTCTTCTCCAAAATCTTTCGCTGCCTTCATACCCAGCACAAGTGCATCATACTCAGCAGTGTTGTTAGTGGTATAAAATTGCCGTTTGTATGATATGGTCACCTTCTACTGAGTAGGAGAAATGAGGACTACACCGGCTCCCGATCCTTCTCTTGAAGAGGCTCCGTCAAAGTACAATTTCTAGATCTGTCCTTCTTCTGAATGCTGCAAATTTTCACCTTGAAAGTGTTGTTTTTCACTTATTTGAGGCTATAAATCATTATCATCAGCAACATGGTGCAGAATAGATGACCCCAATTCATTTTCTTCAGCATATATGGGATGGTTTGATGGATTATGATGATCACTAATGATGTAGGCCATTTGGTTTTCCCTATACAACCTTCTGAATTCCCTTCCAAACATCGGGATGGTAGCATATGAAATTTCCATCTGAAGGGTACCTCCCAATTTCCTAGACCGAGATCTGGAAATTAACATCCCAAATCTGGAAGGAATGTCCATAACCACAATGTCCATCACTAAGCTCTTTATAGGCAGCTCGGTAAGGGAAACAACCAATTCTTTAATCACTCCTAGACACTTGAATTTTTTGGAGTCAAAGGTGTACAGGTCATGATATTGCTTGGTGATCTCTAATCCTAATTCATCCATCACTTTCTTTGGCATGAGATTGTGGGAAGCTCCAGAATCTAACAGAAAATTATGCAGCAATTTTTCATGTATGTTAAGTGACATGTAGAAAGGAGGTGAGTTATCATCATTTTGGTCTTGGACATGACAACCTAGATAAATAGTGGGATGCTCATCCTCAAGGTTGACTGAATCAGGAGAGAGAGGAGGCTATAGCAAACTTTTGAAGGACTCTTTATATGTTGGATTCTTCAATAATTCTAGGAGTGGGACAGGAATTTTGATTTTATTCAAATAAGATTTGAAACTGAAATAAAGTGGAACTAATTCCTTATTTTCTGCAGGTAATTTGACAATTGGAGCAGAATTTTGAGGTGGAGGGACCTCATTTACCTTGGCCTTCTGTTTAGCAGCTTGTTTATCTGAATCTGATTTTTGTTGAGGCTGCTGAGCAGGACCTTTGGACCTCAAAGGGTAATTTATGTTTTGAACTTCCTGTTTTTTTTTATTATTCTGTGCATAAATTTGAGTATTCATATCATCAGAAAAAAATCAAATCCTTTATCTATCTTCATATTCCTACAATGTCAAACATGTTGACTATGAAGTCTCTCCTACAAGGTTTATTTCTTCATTTTCTTCCTCATTTCCTTGTTGTTCTTCTTCAGCAAATTTATTCAAAGGAGGTTGAACATTTTGATTATCAGCATTCCTCCTTGGGCATTGTAGGATTTGTTGAGGCTAAAAAGGCCTCCTGAAGGCAACCTGATTTCTATTAGCTTCATTTTGATTGGCTCTAGCAGTTGGTTTATTTTCTACCTCTAATTTTGACATTTTAGAGGCAATTTCCATGATCAAATTGGACATTTGATCGATCTTTTCTTCTAATGTATGAGACTTAAAAGAAGAAGGTTTTTTCTTTTTTCATCTTCTTTTTGTCCTTTTTTGCCTTTTCTTCCTCCATTTTTAATTTATTAGAAGCCATGAGATTAGACTGCAATCCAATTGCAGCCTCCTGCATACTTGTCAATGTTTGTGCTTTTTCAGCCCTCAACCATAAGGAAAACTTAGAATCTAAAGCATTTGCAAAATTTATCATAGTTGTGGTTTCAGTGGGTTTAATTTCTTCAGGAATTTTTTGATAAATCTTATTAAACCTCTTAGTAAAATTAGCTAATGATTCATCTACCTTCTTCTTCAGAGTTCCAAATTATGTAAGATAATATACATAGTCTTTCCTATCACCCCAATGTTTCCCAAATATCTCTTCTAATTCATCAATTCTTGTTATTGAATTTGGAGCCAAACTTCTAAACCATTTTCGAGCTTCACCATCCAAGCTATGAACAAAGAGTCTTGACCAGACATCTTCATGTTCAATATTCTGATTGTCAACATAACTATAGAAAGCCACTAAATGTTCCTCAGTAGAAACTCCTTCTCCCTCCCCGGTGTATTTTGGAATATATTTCAAGTAATCTCCTTGGGGAAGTGGATGCAAGGGTTGAGGGAGAACAAGTGGCACATATCTAGCAGCCACTATCTGCTACATCCTTGTAAGGGCAAGCTGAGCCATATTTTTCTGATGTGCAGTTGAGGTAGTTGTTTGAGAAATAGGAATTACAATGGGTGAATTATAATTCTGATTTAGGACAGCAGAAAATTGGGGACCTTGAGCTGATTTTTCAGGCTTTGGAACTGAAAAGAGTGGGTTTTCAAAAATATGAACAGAAGATATCTTGCCTTCTCCTTCAAGAGAAGAATTAGAACCTAAAGTTGTCTCTTGAGGGGATGGAGTTCATTCATCCTTATTTCTCTGAGAAAGGAAATCAGATAAGTTAAAAGTAAGGCCTTCAGGTACATACTCTTCAAAGGGATGAGAGGAAGATGACCCAACAACTGGATTTGGAGAAAAAGGAAAATACTCTTGCTGAGGGGTGATAAGAGACTGGTATTCTGGATGAGTTTGAAATAAATTTAAAATAGTCTTGAAGTCTTCTTCAGTTAAAATATCCCTATCAAGAAAATTTGCAATAGCCAATACTTGTTCTAATTCCCCTTCAGTCAGCACAAATTCTTCTGACTTCCTTTCAACACTTAGAAATTCAGTTTCTTCCTCTTTGACTAGAACAATACTTATTTCAGATTTACTAGGTGATGAGCAAGAAAAAATTTCAGCTGAACCTAGGTTAACAACATCCACTTTATTTTCTAGAGGAGTAGCTTCAACTTGAGATTTTTCAGCAGAATTTTTTTAAACTAAAACCTCTTTAGATTATAAAGTAGATGAAGGTACCTTTTTCTTTGGAACGTACCTTTTTTGTACCTTCTTCACTAACTAAGATGTGCCTTCAACTGATCTATGTTTTCCTTTAGCATCTTTTATGATTTTCTCTGGGTCAGCAACTAGAGTCACAGTTTGAGATCTCTAATTCCTCCTTGTAGAAGGAGGTCTTGAAATGCCTCTTCCTCATTGTGGAGTCACAAGGTGAAAAAAATTTCAGTCTTCTTCAGGTCACCAATTCTTGTTCACCATCAAGAACTGATTATCAACAATTCATAACAATAGACTTGCGATAATACTTCATTGCAAGGCCTTCGTCTCCCGATAGACGCACCAAAATATGTTGGAACTAGAATCAACACTTGGAATACAGCAAGTGCCTCACCAGACACATCCTAAAATATAAAGCAATTTAATGATTTTTTTTATGAGATTGGTAGGTGGTACAAACTATGATTCACTGAAAAGAGATTTTAGCCAAATCCACAGCTCTACTAATGAGGGTATTGTAACTTGATGTGGTAGCAGGGTACAAATTTGTAGCCTCTAAGGAGAGGAAACTGTAAGATCAGAGAGGAAACAGTAGGTATGTAAAACAAAAATATACTTCATTTGGTAGAAATTCACAAAAGTAGCAGTTTGACAATATTCCATTGAGAGAAAGCTATTTCTAGTCTGACAAGATTCTCACTGAAATAACATGAAGAATAACTATCATGAGTGATGCTCTTCCACATTTATAACATATATTTTACCAGGAATGCTCACTATGTGAGACTAATAAAAACTGATAAAACACGTAACATGTTTAAGAGGCTAATAAAAACACATAACATTATGATGGTTTGCAAACTGTAATTGAAAGAAAGGAGCTATGGAAACACAAGTAAAGTAGACAATACACACAAAAAATTGGTAATAAGTCCTCAGTAGTATCATTCCATTTCATTCACAAAAAAAATTACAAATCATATGAGTCAAAATTCTAAAACCACCAACCAACCCTTTTTACATAGCAATTTATCACATATATACAAAAATAACAAAATGTCATCTCCACAAAAGGAGTAAATCTATTCCCAAAAGTTATTACGATCTTGTGCAAGAGATGAGGCTTATCCTAAAACTTTAATACAAAGTGCTATGACATAATGAAAATAACAGCATCAAGGCTAACAATTCGAAGTGGTTTGTATGATGTGGCAGTTTATAGGAAGACTCCTTTTCTATTCTGGTGCAACCAACTCCACAAAAATTGTAAACAACAGTGAAAATGGCATGTGGAGGTTCCTTGAATGCTGCCTGGTGCCTGGTAGAAATGTGTTGGTGCTGAGAGTAGTGGTCGAAAACTGTTTCACAGAAACTCTACCATTGTTCTATTGTTCCTTTCCTTTTTTTGGTTGAAAACCCTTTGTAATGGCGGAAAACCCAGAACTTTTTGGATAGAATGGCAGAGGTTCATTTTATGAGAAATTACAAAGAAACCCTTTGAAAAAGGTTTAATTGATAGGGGCGACATGGAGCAGAATGAATGATAAGCGGGAGGAGAAAACCTTTTAGACATATATTGCAATCGCAAATAGGGATCAGAGCATTTAAACTTAAGACACAAACAGGAAAAAATGTGATTTTGCGATGGGGTGATGATGTGGCAAAGAAGTGGGATTGATCGTAGATCGCGCATCGAAATTTTATTATGAAATGCACGAGTTAAATGATAAAACTGGCGAAGTGCAATGTGTGATGAGACAGAAGGTGGGGTCCAAGAAAAATACCGCAAATCGCACATCACAAGTTTTGTTAAGAGACATAAGAGTTAAATGTTAAAACTCGCAAAGTTCGATGTGTGATGAGAGAGGAGGTGACATGGCAAAGAAGTGAGGGAAACCTGCAACATTGCAGCCCGCAGGTTTTACAAAAAGGGGAGCAGAAGGTAAGGGTTAACCCTCGCGAAGCGCGATATGCGATGGGGAGAAAAGGGCGACGTGACGGTGAAGGTAAGGTCGCCCATAGATCACATGTCGCAAGGTTTTGCTGGGATCAGCAGGGGTTAAATGTTATTTTCTACGAAGTGCAAAGTGCGGGGAGGTAAATGTTAAAAGTTGGGGTGAGTGATTTTGCGATGGGCAGGAGTGACGTGGCAGACGAAGGTGAGACCGCTCGCATATCGCAAATCGCAAGATTTATGTGTGAGTGGCGGAGGGTAAACAATAAGATTTGTGATATGCGATGGAACCTATGGCTGACATGTGGCTCTTCTCCAGAATCTCAGAACCATTAACTCTCATGCATATTTATTTGCGATATCCATTGTTGTGAAACCAGCTCCAAAAATAGAAGAAAAGAGATATCAATGCCTTAGAAAAAATCCACTTTGAGGGGGCAACCTCCAATACATTACATTAATGAACAATTCTTGGATGATACAAATGACCAAAACCTCCTTCTATATATAGGAGTCCATGGGGCCACAATATAATCCTAGTGGGGCCACAATGTAATCCTAGCCGACCTAACAATAATAATTTAAGGGCACAATAATAACAATATGGGGGTTACAGGGGTACAAAAATAACAATAAGGGGGGGCTACACTAACATAATAAGGGACTACACTATTAATATAGGGACTTAACATGCCCCTCTCCTTCAAACAAGTGTTGTCCTCAATGCTTGATTATTTCTTGATGCTTCTGTATAAAATTCTCATCCTCCCATGTGGAATCTTCTACAGGAAAGTTCTTCCACTTGCTGAGATACTCTGAAATTTATCGTTCTTGTCGAGTTCCTGTTTCTACGACTGCTTCAGAAATTCTTTCGATGTCATGTTGATCTTCCTGTTATTTCATTAGATTCTGCACCAAAGTTAGGTTATCCTTTGAGAGTTGGAGAACTTGTTGTTGATGCTCGATGTGATCTTCCACTAATTTATCATCCATATTAGCTCTTATTTGATCCTTCAAACCATGCAAATTAGCCTTAATTTCTTCTTTTAAACCATCTATGTCATTTTCAGTTGCTCTTCGTAATATCGAAATTTGTTGCACTTGGTATCGTAATTTTGATATCTCATACTGCAATTCTTCCTCTTCATGCGTCATAGTATATATTTTTGAGGGCTTAATGGGTATGGAATTATTTTTTGGAGGCATTATAGAACCCAATATGTTAAAAATTCTAAAATATTCCCTTAGAATCACTTCAAACTGCTTTTTCAAATGATAGTTATGCAATTTTAAAAACCAAATACACACATTTTTCTTGATTTCTAGGAGCTCAATATTGAAACTGAATTATCTCTATAATTGTGGATCCTAAATATCTTAAATTAAGCCTTGTAGTATCCCTCTGAAGCTTCTTTCAAATGCCACAGGTCTGATCTGATTTGGATTCTTCAAGACAAAGTTGTGTGCAATCTCCTACGACGACCTAATTTTGGACTAGTTCAGTAGAGCAAACTTGTATGACTTGCCACGTGTCATTGTTTCCTCCTTTGGCTCTGAAATTGATAGAAAAAAAACTACAATCTGTGTACTTGCAGCCACTTTTTACAGCATTCCAATACGATGCTCATAGAGAGAGCTATGAAGAATTTCCCATGATCATCTCTTTGAGATGAAATTCAGAAGCCTCAAAAAGCCCTAACTTCCACAGATCATATCTCTGAAAATATTGCGAACCAATATCTGAAATTTTGGGAAGATGTTCCTTAGGATTGTGGCTTCGCACTCTAAAAATTTCAGCTTCTGAACCTTCGCAGAAAAAAATGTATTATGAAAATACCACGATGACCTGTTTAGGTTAAATTCAGGAGCCTGCAAAATGACCTAACTTGCACAGATCATATCTCCAAAACTATTGTGAATCAAGCTCTGAAATTTTGCGAAGATGTTCCTCAGGATTTTGGCTTCGCACTCTAAAAATTTTAGATTCTGACCCTTCGTAGAAAAAAATTTATAGCAAAAAATCCACGATGACCTGTTTGGAGCAGCAAAACCCTAGAATCTCAAAGCTCTGATACCAAATGTTGTGAAACCAGCTCCAAAAATAGAAGAAAGAGATATCAACGCCTTAGGAATAAGCCACTACGATGAGGCAACCTCCAATACATTACATTAATGAACAATTCTTGGATGATACAAATGACCAAAACCTCCTTCTATATATAGGAGTCCATGGGGCCACAATATAATCCTAGTGGGGCCACAATGTAATCCTAGCCGACCTAACAATAATAATGTAAGGGCACAATAATAACAATATGGGGGTTACAGGGGTACAACAATAACAATAAGGGGGGCTACACTAACATAATAAGGGACTACACTATTAATACAGGGACTTAACATACATTCTTGACCTCTTATCTCTAACTTAGATCTCGCGATCTATCTTGTCCATCCATCTGACTTGCATTCCTGTGCTATGATTTCCGTCGTCCATCTCTCCGCTTCAATTCTGTGCTTTGATCCTAGTCGTCTATTTTCCCCTTTGCGCCTCCTCCAAAACCCTTAAGTTCTTTTAGGGAAAATACACCATTTCTCTGTTTTCTCTGATTTGGAAGTAAAGGGCATGGGCTCCAGCTATCACCACGTAATGTCCTTTATTGAAACATGAAACCACTTGCGGGGGGCACTTAACCATTTTTCTCGAATTTGAAGAGAGTGTTCCTGCAGTTAATGTCAACTGTCGATTTGTAGGTGAGTGTATTTAATGAGACTGCTTGCAGGGGCACTCCTTGGTATAAATCTCGTGCAATTTGTGTTCCTGGGTTGTTGTTGGATCTCTTCCCCTTTAGATCTGCGATTGGATCATGACCGTCCGTTCATCCTGCGCGCGGTTCTTCTCCAAATCTCCCACTCTTCTGGTCAATCTATTTTCTTCAGGCGTCACTTTGCTTTTAAATAACTCTAGTTGCAATATTGTCCACGAAGCCTTGATTTTCCTGCTTTGAAAACTGAAATTTCTTGCTCGATGAGTGGTCTCTATTTACCTGTAGCCTCTTTATTGAGATAACCAAAATCTCAGTGAAATAGTTGCGCTTTTCACTGTGTGGAATATATGACTTTCATTTCTGAGAAATAGCATCCCTTTACTGCATTACTGTTTTGATAATGAAATTGCAACAAAGGTAGCTATTATTCCATACCATATGACTGCAACTTTATTACCCAAACAACGAATAACATTCAACACTAACATAAGTCAAAATAGAGATTTTAACTTATTTTAGAACTCTAAAACACTATGACACCTATTCACTTAAAAATACCCTAATGTTGGGGCTCTTTTAACCTTTATTGGAAATGACTCAAACTTTGGACATGGACTAGGACACAATAAAAAAAATTGAAAACATTGACACAATGTCGATTACACCATTAACATTTTCAGTGCTAACACCAAAAATGCAAAAAATATCCAATAGGATCTTGGCATTCCAATCCCATTATGCCAAGCCTCTAGAAGCCTTCTCTCAAGTCCTCATTAATAGAAAAAGAGCCTTTTTTTTGTACGACAATACCCACACTAAGGCTGGAGTGGGTTTAAGTAGGAATAGTATTAATGGGCCCTATTTTTGTTGTGTTATGTTTAGTAGTGGAAAACCCAATTCTACATTTTATCTTGGAGGTCAGAACTTAAAGTAGAGCCAAGGATGTTTCAATGGAAGTGGTGTCCCTTGCAGTGTTTCCTTAATGTCTAAGGTGTTATGCAATTTCATAGGTTTGATGGTTCTTTTTACTTTCACACGGTCTTTCTTATTGTTCTTATGAAGATCTCCATTGTAGACATTAATATAATTTCATTATTTCTTTCTTTCTTTTGTCTTATAGCATCAATTTTTTGTAGAGTTCTCATTAAGTGGTAAGTTGTTGGTTTTCTTATATGAAAAGTAAAGAAAAATTTCACAGGTAGGAATAATTGAATGCAATGAGGCACACAAATAATATTATTGTAGTTTTATTAACAAGGAATATCTTGGAGTATGTGCATGATTAAAGAGTGTTGTGTTATATGTTATTTCATATTGAATATGTTTAAATCCTTCCATTTGTAATACTTATGGAGTTGTATCAAGAGAGATTCATGAGGGAGTTTCCTCAATTTTCTTTACATTATAAAGGTCACAATATTTTCCACAACTACTTACTATAATGGCAAGTACTTCACATTCATATGCATCTTACCGCAAAAACAAAAATAAAAAATACCTGACCCCACTCTTATAACTGCACGATGAGATTTGGGTATCACGGTAACCACCTCTAGCCAAAAAAATGGGTGTGTTACATAGTGGTATCAAATATCTCAGGTTCAACACTTGGACCTAATGGGCTCTATTAAAAAAATGATATATTTCTAGGGTTGATCTATTACAAGATCAATCACTCACAATGATATATTGCTAGGATTTATTTGGTCACACACTTGGAATCTACCTTAATGAAATTTTTTGGAGGAAACCTGAAAAATATTAACCATTAGATTATATGTAATACCTTTGACCTTAATGACACAAAAATTCAAACAGAATACATATGCTACAAGGCAAAAACAATAATGGCGCACTAAGGAAAAATGGGACGGTTCCTTTGTCATTCTTGCTTCTTGAGCAGGCCCGAAAACACCCCTCTCTAATTTGTTGCACATACTTACTTATGTGTATGACCTTTTGGTTCAACAATGATGTTTTCCAGAAGAATTTCCATATAACTCCTTAACTTTTCAAATGACCTCTTCATTCTTAACATATGCATAATATTTTGCACGTCTTGTATACAGGGAAAGTTTTAGTACCTATATTATAATATAATCAGTAATTTAGCCCTATATACACCCGTAAGATCACCAGATTTGGGAATATTTAGTCAAGTTTTATCATTTGAGGAAATTGATGCTTATTTTGACTAATTTATTTTCTATTACTACTCACATTTTCACTATAGTTGATTTTGTGTGGCGATATTTTATTTGTTCTACTAATAACGTTGCAATTCTTGTATGGTCTAGTGTGACATGATTAATTCAGGTTTTCAAGTGAGGTCAATGTGACCTAAATTTTCACCTTATACCAATAATATTAGCCTTTAGTTGATACAGGGGATTCCCCACTAGAATATATATACCTTACTCGGAGTGTCTAATGCTCCTGTCGTTTTTATTAGCATGTTGATGTTTCTCACATGAAAATTCTGCATTTTTCCCTTGCATAAAGTGTGAAAAAAGGAAATGGATTTCACTGTTGGACGTATTTGTAGAATACATACTTCCTTGATTGAATCGTATAAGCTCTCGGTTGATAGGAACATTTTTAAAACTGCATAGTTCTAATTTCTCCATGGCTTCTTCATTTGGTGAAGGCATTATCTCAAATTAGGTTTATAGATGTCACTTTGAGTAACTGATTCTGATTATGCATAATTTTCACCTCCTTGAACATCCTATAACCAAAAGGTCTCATAAGTAGGCTTGCACCCTGGCTTGATCTGAAACCCATGTTTGAGTTTAACTTTATTTATACTGTAGGTCGGTTATAGGGACGCATAATCATTAATGTATAGTGGCACATAATATTCTATTATTTAAAAAAAAATTGTTTTGATCAAGAGAGATTTGATCCACCTCATATCTAGATGATTGTATACTAGTATTATTATTATTATTACTTTGGGAAGTTCAATGAAAATTTTACTTTTTTTGGACTCTAGGGACAATACTCAGTCATCTTTCTTTATATAAAAATCCAATACCAAATCTAGTAAATACCAACCAATAAATCCATATATGTTTATGGTTCTTTATACGATAGTCATATGTTAATATTTTCCACCAACATCTGCTTTTAGGACCACATTTCCTGCATAAAAAATAGTTCAAATCCAATGATCAATGTAGCTTTGCTTCAAATATTAAATCTCTTGCATGTTAATAGTAATAGATCAAATATATGATCAGTGATGTATCTCTTTGTGAGAATTCACCTTTTGATGGCTAGCAAGCTAATCAGCTTGGGTCAAGGAGAAAAACGTAAAACAAAATCAAAATAGAAATAAATAAACAAATGAGGGATCAAATTTAAGTTTTGTTTTTGGTTGGCATTGCACAATGGTTCTGTAGAAGTTATACAACAAGCATGTATATCTTGGATTCAATTCGATCTAAAAATGTACTAAATCTAAATACTGAATCGCTTCTACAAATATTTTGCGGAATTAAAAATGAAATCGCCAATCACATGAAGTAGAGAATAATCAAATCAAACACAATATAGATAATTTCCCGGGGAAATATTGCTTCTCAAAACCCCACTATATTCTATTATATATTTACCATGGATCATGAAGCAATTACATACAAAAATCTTCTCACAAAATCCCTCCAGTACTCATCTAATTTGCTCACACTGTCATACAAAAACTGACCAATACTTAGCCAATTTACTACCTCCAGACAGCCTGCCTGCCTTGTGCAATCCATGATAAATGCAATCCCTAAAGATTAGAAATTTTGGCCTTCCTTGACTGCACAAGTACCATGGGCACTCCAATGGGTGTTTGGTTGCATGGGTGCAACCTAATAATCCTAAAACTGATAGTCAACTTCCCTTTCACCTAGATCTCAACTAGGTCTCCACTGGATCTGACATGAATGCAGCTAATAATAGTAAATCCTCAATTGCATGTGATATCACTGATTGTGAATTAATTAATATTTAATTCACTTGATCTTTCACTAGTGTATCAACCGGTTACAACTATCACAACTGAGTTTAACTCACTTAACTGAGTTAAATTGATTACAACCTACATAAAAAAATGCACCACTACACTTCAAAATTTGTTACAAATAGAATTACTCTGCATGCCTCACCAAATACCTCTAACTCAAAATCCACAAGCTAACTAAGTTTATCACTCTCAGTTAACTATCACAAGTTATTTTTTATACTAGATTACATTTTATTGTCCATCTTAATTAAGGGATAACTAAAATAGACATGCACCAAAAATAGCACTATGGGCCCCACCCTAGTGTAGGTGCTTAATGCACTAGGCGTGGGTGCTGAAATTTTCTTGTTGAATCTCAACACTTCCTCTCAACAAGAAAGGGATTATCCTTCACCCTGATCCTATCTCTATCGTATTCGAATTTGCTCTTGGTGAGAGCCTTCGTCAAAATATTTTCATCTTGATCTTCCGTGGGAATGTACTGAAGCAACAAATTTCTTCTCTGCACACAATCTATGAGATGATGGTACCAGATATATATGTGCTTGGACCTATCATGAAACACATGATTAATCGAGAGTTTAATGCAACTCTGATTATCACAATGTATCACTATCAGATCCATCTAAGAACCAAATAAGCCAACCAAGATATTTCTCATCCAGATAGCCTCACATGCAACTTGACTTTCTTCCATGTATTCTGATTCCGCTGAACTGAGTGCCACAAATCATTGTTTCTTGTTGTACCAGGAAATTGTTATTGATCCTATGCTGAAGATCCCTCCTGATGTGTTATTTTTGTCTCATGGACTGCCCGCCCAATCTGCATCCATGAAGCCTTGAAGCTTCACTCCCTCTGTCTGTATGTACCATAGACCATACTCTGATGTGCCCCTAAGGTATCTCAAGACATGCTTCCCTGCCTTCCAAAAGAGCTTGGTAGGCTTAACCATAACTTGACTTAGCTAGTTAACTGCGTAGCAAATTTCTGGTCTAGTGTTCATTGGATACATCAGTGAACCAACTAACTACCTGTAGGTAGTAGCATCCACTACCTCTCTAGAATTAGCATCCTCTTTCCTCCAATTTCTTGGAAGAGGACTATCCATGGGTTTGCAGCTCTCCATGTGAAACTTACCCAGTATATCCTTTGCATACTTGCCTTGAGACACAAAAATTTCACCATATCATTTCCATATTTCCAATCCAAGGAAATAATGAAGGAGTCCCATGTCCTTCATTTCGAACTCCCTTGCAATATCCTCCTTGCATTAGTGTATCATCTGCTTATCACCAGTCAAAATTAGATCATCAACATAAAGAAAAATAATCAATAGCTTACCCTCAACCACAATTTGGTACAGGTTTGCATCTGCTTCACTTTTGGTGAATCCCAATCCGGTGAAATAGTTGTTTATCCTAGTTCCCTTTTGATTCAGCACACATGCTACTCACTATTAAAATATTTCGAAACCTTCAGGTTGATCTATGTACACCTCTTCCTCAATGATTCCATTGAGAAACACAGCTTTCACATCCATATGATGAATGTGCCAGCCCATCTGCGCTAAGAGTGCAAGGATGGATCTAATAGAATATTACCTTGCAACAGGTGAAAAATTCTCATCATAATTGATCCCATCGATCTACGAGAATCCCCAGGCTACAAATTTGGCCTTGTATTTCTCCACACTCCCATCAGCAGCTTGCTTTACCTTGTAGATCCATCTCGATCCTGTTGAGAATGCAGCAAGATGATGGAGCTTAGTGAAATGAAGTCGCCTTAACTAAGTGGGCCCGCAGGCAAATTCTGGCGCAAAGTCTATTTTTAGACTATGTCTATTTTTAGACATATGGAGCATGGTCCAGGGGTTGCAGTATGTTATTATTGGAGTATTGGTCATGTTGGTAAAAATAGATGGACCTCTATTTTTTGACCTATAGGTCGAAGTCTATATTTAGACTGCCTATCCTAAAAATAGGGAAGTCAAATATTATTTACCCTGAATAATATTTGGACTATAAACTTCAGTTTACTCTCTTGGAGCACTTCAGTTCGAGCCTTGGAAGTGGCTCATGCATCTGACAGAGGAATTACACTATTCCTAAGGGTTTGATGGCATCATGCATGGTTGACTTCAGTTAGGACTTCAGTGGCAGAAGTTTGGTGGAGTTAATGAGACAGTTAGTGGAGTTGTGTTCGGTTTAACTTAGTTGAACTAGTTGAGATTAGTTTAACTAGCTAATCAACTAGTAATGAGTGGAGTGAATTAAATATTATTTAATTCATTAATTAGTAACCCATTATTCAACTCAAGAACACATCAGTTCACTACAGTGCATGGACAGTTCAGTGGAGACCAGTGAAAGAGGTAGATGAAAGGGTTGAGTTAGCTATCAGTGGCGACATCAGTTGTGCATGAGATTTGCACCACACTTGGAGGAATTGCCCATGATGATTGCACCGTCAAGCCAAGGATATTCGAACCTTGGATCTCTATTTAGACAGGCCATGATTGCGAACAGGGAGGCAAGGCACTATGGTGATTTTTGAACTAAAAATCGTTCAAAACCAAGCTAGTTTGTGTGGTAACTTTTAGGGAGACAAGATCGAGTACTTGTGAGGAGTATTGTACCCATTTGTTACATGATTTCTCCATTATAATATACACAATATCTCAGGTTTTATTATAGGCTTTTCTTACACATATTGTGTTACTGTGTATGATGAATTGATGTGTTATCGCTTGTTTTATCGATGTGTGATGATAGGAGGGAAGAGATTATGTGTTGCATATGAATTCGAATTGATATGTGATCAGGATAATCCTGGAGAAATATTATTATTCAAAGAAATTTCTACATGGTAATTTGAGCTAGATTAATCATCGGAGCTATTGAAGCAGAGATTGATCATCACAGTGATTACAAACTTATTTCGGTAGACAGAGTCTGCATGTGGGCCAGGTAGCCTCTGGATCCATCCTTTCTTTGAAAGGTGATATATCCAGTAAACGCCCCTTGCAGTCAATCTCTGTGCTAGAAATAATTTGTTCTCACAGATCTAGAGCGGTTGAGCTTTGAGGTGGAATTCGAAATTTTGCAGCAGTTTTGTTTTCTTGGTGCCGGTGTTGAAAATGTCTTTCAACGGTTTACGACTCGAATATGCTCTTGAAGGAAGTTCGAATTATGTTGCATGGAAGGATCGCATGGAAGTAGTATTAGAAGATAATGGTCTCAAGGAGTTCGTAGATACGGATGTCCAAAAGCCCACTGATCCTGCTGAAGTCGATGCATGGCAAAAGAAGATGGTGAAATGTCGAAGGATCCTGTTGGAGGGCGTCAAGGATCATATTGTATCCAGCCTGCATGGAAAGGCTTCTCCATTTTTAATGTGGAAAGCTTTGACGGATCTATTCCAGAGTAAGAGCGACCAAAGGAAGTTGGCGCTCAAAGATAAGCTCAGGAACATCAAGATGGAGAAAGGCGACAGTATCGCCAAATACCTCACGAAGTTCACTCAATGCAGAGATGAGCTGGGAAGTGTGGGGGTGACTGTCAAAGACGGGGACATGGTCGACCTGGCTCTCCTTGGTCTTCCGAAGGCTTTGCACTCATATCAAGATAGTGTCAATGGTCGGAAGAAGCTGCCGGGATGGGAGCGCCTTTGGGCGGATCTCATGCAGGAGGAGATAAGGAGGATTACTCGAGATGGATCTTCATCAAAGGGAGCTGATGAAGAAAATTGCGCTTTGGTTGCCAAAGCAAAGAAGGGGAAGGGTAAGAAACCTTCTCATTCCGGTGCAAAGGGAAAGAAGCAGGATATGGCGAAAGTGAAGTGTTTTCACTGCCATGATCACGGACATTATGCTACAAATTGTCCAAAGAAGAAGAAAAACAAGCAAGCGGGAAGATCTGTAGATGGAGAGGCTTTGGCTTCACAGTTCGAGCTTGAATTTTCACTGATCGCATGCTTGGTTTCAAGTGTGATGGGATCGGTGTGGTTCTTGGACAGCGGTGCGTTATTTCATATGACGGGAGATCGGGATTTGTTCTCAGATCTGGAGGACAAAGATTTGGGTGTGCACATCGAGATGGGCGATGATGGTAGATACAGTGCGACTGGTATCGGTACCATATCCTTTCAGAGGGAGTCTGGTAAACCCTTTGTATTGAAGGATTTCATGCATGTACCTGGATTGAAGAAGAACTTGATCTCTATGGCGATGTTGGAAGATAAGGGGTATGATGTGGTCTTCAGCGAAGGAAAAGCCTTCCTGCGCAGTAAGACTACTGGAGAGACCCGGAAGATAGGGGTTCGAACCAAGAACCTTTATCAGTTGCAGGTAGAGGGCTGCGCAGCTATGGCATGCAAAGCGGGAGAAGTGGTGAGTCGGGATGATGAGGGAGAACTGTGGCACAGGAGATTGGGCCACCTTCACCATGGAGCTTTGAAGATTCTGCAACAGATTTCTACTGGGCTTCCTAAGGGCACCCTTGCGCAGTCAGATCAGTGCAAGGGGTGTACTTTAGGGAAGTATGTGAAAGCCACCTTTCACGAGAAGGATAGTCGCGCCACAACGATCCTTGAGAGAGTTCACACAGACGTGTGTGGTCCTTTCTCAGTTGCTTCGACAGCAAAGCACAGGTATTATGTGATCTTTGTTGATGATTTCTCTCGAAAGTGCTGGATCTTCTTCATGCAGAAGAAGAGCGACACATTCACGAAGTTCTGTGAGTTTAAAGCACTGGTCGAGAAGGAGTCGGGGAAGAAGGTGATTGCTCTAAGGAGTGATAACGGTGGTGAATTCATCTCGGCTGAATTCAAGGAGTTCTGCAGCGCAGAAGGGATTCTGAGAGAGCTCATCGCACCCCATAACCCACAGCAGAACGGGGTGGCTGAGCGGAAGAACAGAACGATCGTGGGTGCTGCACGGGCGATGTTGCATGATCAGGGCCTACCCCTTCACTTGTGGGCTGAGGCATGCAATACAACAATGTATGTGCATAACCGTTGTCCTCACAAGGTTCTTGGCATGAGTACACCGGAGGAGGCTTATTCTGGCAAGAGGCCTGATATTTCCCATTTGCGGATTTTTGGTTCTCCTGTCTACATGCATGTGACGAAGGATGCGAGAAGGAAGCTGGATCCGACCGTAGAGGTTGGAATATTTGTGGGGTACACTGATACACCTCACAACTATCGAGTGTATTTTTCAGACAGTCGCAAGACTGTTGTGCGACGGGATATAAAATTTCAGGAGGAGAAAGCCATGCAGTGTTCGCTTGAGAGGGAGCTACACTTCCATGCAGATGAGGAGCTGTTAGTTCCTAAGGAGGAGCTTCCGGATGTGGATCAGCCACAAGAGGAGGTTCAGGAGGTGGAAGAAACCACCCAGGCAGCGCCAACCATCAGAGGGCGCATGCGCACTACAGAAGCTGAGCGACTGGCTCGGGATGCAGAGCAGGTTGTAGGACCACCTACAGCACAGCGCAGACAGAGACAGTCACCGGATCGGTACACTGGATACATGGCTCTTGTGAGTCAATGTGTTGTGACGGAGCCATCCTCTTTTGAGGAAGCTGTGGAGGAACCCACATGGGTTGATGCCATGATCGAAGAATATGATTCGATTGTCAGGAACAGTGCATGGGAGATTGTCCCAAGACCGGTGGGGAAATCAGTGGTGGGTTCGCGATGGATCTACAAAGTGAAGCAGGCGGTTGACGGGAGTGTGGAGAAGTACAAGGCGAGATTTGTCGCCCGTGGCTTTTCACAGATCGAGGGGATTGACTATGAGGAGACTTTTGCACCTGTCGCAAGGTACTCTTCCATACGGACGATCCTTGCTCTCTCGGCGCAGATGGGGTGGCACATTCATCAGATGGATGTGAAGACTGCGTTCCTCAATGGAGTTATTGAGGAAGAGGTGTACATAGAGCAGCCTGAAGGTTTTGAGATCTTCAGCAGTGAGTCGCATGTGTGCCCACTCAAGAGAGCACTGTACGGGCTGAAGCAAGCACTGCTTCTGGTACACCCAGACAGATGATTACTTCAACGGCTTGGATTCTCCAAGAGAAGGATCCAAACCTCGTACCGCATTGTGGTGGAGGGGGAGCCGTTGATCATCGGCATTGTATGCAGATGATCCGATTTTGACCCGGCGATGAGCAATGATACCTTCGGCGCAAGGGAGGATCTTGCACGAGAGTCGAGACAGCGACTTGGGCATCCCCTATTATTTCCCCCCCGGGATTGGAGACGGCGCGTTAGCCGAGGACCGTTGTTTTCGTGCGCATGCCCGCGAGACTCGGGAGAGGTTCGGGCGGCACGCAAGCTCGCAACACCCTCTTTTCCTGGTGGTCGGAGGAAGGAGGATGCTACTTCAACGGAGGTAGTGGATGCCACTGTCTATCGACAGTTGGTGGGGTCGCTTATGTATCTGGTCAATACACGACCCGATATATGCTATGCAGTTAACCAGCTTTCGCAAGCTATGGTTAAGCCTACCAAGATCTTTTGGAAGGTAGGCAAGCATGTATTGCGCTATATTAGAGGCACATCGGGATATGGTCTATGGTACAGACAGGAGGATGGAGCGAAGCTTTCTGGCTTCACTGATGCAGATTGGGCAGGGAGTCCAACGGACCGGAAGAGCACTTCTGGATGAGTTTTCAGCATTGGGTCGACAGCAGTTTCCTGGTACAGCAGGAAGCAGAGATCCGTGGCACTCAGTTCAGCAGAGGCCGAGTACATGGCACCAAGCTTGGCTGCATGTGAGGCTATTTGGATGAGGAAGATCCTCGCAGGTTTGTTCAGGTTGCATTTGGAGCCTACAGTGATCTACTGTGATAACCAGAGCTGCATCAAGCTCTCGGCTAATCCAGTTTTTCAGGATAGGTCCAAACATATCGACATCAGGTACCATCATATCAGAGATTGTGTTCAGCGGAGGATCATGATGCTTTCATATGTTCCCACCTGAGACCTGATGCCGACATCCTCGACGAAGGCGCCCTCACTGTGGAGCAAGTCTCCTCCACGTAGGCAGTGATAGTAATATATAATCCACATTCTTTCGAGAGGGAGTGTTGAGAACAAAACAAGATATGAGTTTAGTGAAGATGAAGTCGTCACTATGGGCTCACAGTACCTCCGGCGCAAAGTTTATTTTTAGACTATACCATTTTTATATATGGAGCATGGTCCCGGATTGCAGATGTTATTCTTGGAGTATTGGTCATGTTGGTAAAATATATGGACCTCATTTTTGGACTCAGGTCGTTCGTTCTTAGACCGCTCCTGGGTCAGTGGAAGTCAAATATTATTTACCCTTAATAATATTTGGACTCTAAACAGCAGTTTACTCTCTTGGAGCACTTCAGTTCGAGCCTTGGAAGTGGCTCATGCATCTGACAGAGGAATTACGCTATTCTCAAGGGTTTTATGGCATCATGCATGGTTGACTTCAGTTAGGACTTCAGTGGCAGAAGTTTGGTGGAGTTAATGAGACAGCTAGTGGAGTTGTGTTCTGTTTATTTTAGTTGAACTGGTTGAGATTAGTTTAACTAGCTAATCAATTAGTTACGAGTGGAGTGAATTAAATATTATTTAATTCATTAATTAGTAACTCATTATTCAACCCAAGAACACATCAGTTCACTACAGTGCATGATCAGTTCAGTGGAGACCAGTGAAAGAGGTAGA
The DNA here is from genome assembly GCA_034641835.2 of Pinus albicaulis. Taxonomy (NCBI): domain Eukaryota; kingdom Viridiplantae; phylum Streptophyta; class Pinopsida; order Pinales; family Pinaceae; genus Pinus; species Pinus albicaulis. Next base: position 1,284,123,733 of record CM076574.1, on the reverse strand, counting down.
TGAAAGGGTGGAGTTAGCTATCAGTGGCGACATCAGTTGTGCATGAGATTTGCACCACATTTGGAGGAATTTCCCATGATGATTGCGCTGTCAAGCCAAGGAGATTCGAACCTTGGATCTCTATATAGACAGGCCATGATTGCGCAATAGAGGCAAGGCAATTAGTGGTGAGTTTTGAACCAATAACCTGTTCAAAACCAAGCTAGTTTGTGTGTAACTTTATGAGAAAGTACTGAGTACTTGTGAGGAGTATTGTACTGAGTTTGTTACATGATTTCTCCATTATAATATACACAATAGCTGCGGGGTTTTTAGCTATAGGCTTTCCCCATACATACTGTGTTAATGTGTATGATGAATTGATGTGCTATCGCTTGTTTTATTTCCGCATGTGTGATGATCTGAGTGGAAGAGATTATGTGTTGCATATGAATTCGAATTGATATGTGATCAGGATAATCTCGGTGGATAAAATCTCATTATTCAGCAAATTTCTACAGATCCAACCACTAATTTGTCGACTGGTCTTGGGACAATCTCCCATGCATTGTTCTTGACAATGGAGTCATATTCCTCCACCATTGCATCAACCCAAGTTGGTTTCTACATTTCTTCCTGAAAGGAAGATGGATCAGTCACAATACATTTTCTCATAAGAGCCATGTATCCAGTAAATCGGTCAGGAGACTGTCTCTTTCTGCGCTGTGAGGTAGGGGCTCCTACATTCTCTGCAGCATCAAGTCTCAATCTATCAGCTTTCGTGGTGTGCCTTCTACCATTTCTGATGGATGGCTCTGCATGAGTGTTTTCCTCCACTCCATGATATTTCGCATGTGGCTAATCCACATCTTGAGGCTCATCCTTGGGAGCCAACAGTTCCTCCTCTGCATGCAAGTCCAGCTCCCTCTCAAGGGACAATCGCATTGCTTTCTCCTCATCAAATTTTATATCCCGTCGCACAACATCCATTATGTTGTTTGGAAAATACACACGATAATTATGGGGTGTTTTAGTGTACCCCACAAAAATATCTATCTCAACTGTCGGTTCTAGCTTCTTCTTGGCGTCTTTGGTCACATGCAAATAAACAGGTGAGCCAAAAATCCTAAAGTGTGAAACATCAAGTTTCTTTCCAGTGAAATCCTATTCAAGTGTACTCATGCCAAGTATCCTATGAGGACAACGGTTATGCACAAATACCGCAGTGTTGCATGCTTCCACCCACATATGCATCGGTAGGCCTTGATCATGCAACATCGCTCTTATTGCACCCATGATCGTTCTGTTCTTTCTTTCTGTGACTCCATTATGTTGTGGGTTATGAGGCGCTATCAGTTCTCTTTGAATTCCTTCTTTGCTGCAGAAGTTATTGAATTCGTTAGAGATGTATTCTCCACCATTATCGCTCCTAAGAGCCTTCACTTACTTCCCCGAATCTATCTCCACCAGTGCCTTAAACTCAAGAAACTTAGAGAATGTCTGATCTTTCTTCTGAATGAAGAGGATCCAGCACTTATGAGAAAAATCATCAAAAAATATTACATAGTACTTATGTTTTGTTGTCGAAGCGACAGAGAATGGTCAACACAAATCTGTGTGAACTCTCCCAAGGATTCCCAAAACTCGGTTTTCCTTCTCATGAAAGGTGGCCTTTACATATATTCCCATAGTACATATGTTGCATGTGTTTGAATTCACAAGTGTACCTCTGGGAAGACGAGTAGAAATATTCTGCAATACTTTCAAGGCTCCATGGTGAAGATGGCCCAATCTTCTGCGCCATAATTAGCCCTCATCTCGGCTCACCACTTGATCTGCCTTGCCCATAATTTTTGTGCAGCCATATACCTCCAACTTTTAGAGATTCTTAACTCGATTCCCTATCATCTTGGCTTGTCCTATTTTTTTGTGTCGTGGGAAGGCTTTTCCTTCACTAAAAACAACATCATAGCCTCTATCCTCCAACATTACGACTGAGACTAATTTTTTCTTCAAACATGGTACATGCATTACATATTTTAATTGAAAGGGTTTCCCTAACTGCCTCTGGAAGGTAATGATACCAACCCTGGTAGCACTATACTGTTGAGATTCAATAAGATGATGAGCTTAGTAAAAATTAAGCACCTTCACTAAGTGGGGCCCATAGGCTATTTTTAGGCGTATATCTATTTTTAGATATGGTGAGCATATTCTATAAGTTGCAGGATTCTATTTGTAGATGGTTTATCAAGTTGGAAAAATAGATGAAATTCTATTTTTAGAAGATTGGGCGAATTCTATTTATAGATTGCTAATCTAAAAATAGATGTATGTCGATTATTATTAGCCCTTAATAACAATCCGACAATAAATATCAACTTATTCTCTTGGAGCACTTTATTTCAGTGAATAGATTTGGAAAATTAGTGAGCTGAAGGAATTACGCAATTCCTAGGGTGGTTGGTGACTCATGCATCGAGGACTCAGTTAGAACTAAAGTGGCAGAGTTGTGACAGAGGTTGAAAAGTATTTATGGGAGTTGTTATTTAGTTTAACTCAATTAAGTGAGTTAAACTCATTTGTGCTATTTGTATCTAGTTCTAACTGAAGATACACAAGTGAGAGTTTATTGAATTAATTATTTAATTACTTCATAACTAGAGACTCACTTGCAACTGAAAAAATACAGCAGTTAACTACTTGCATGTCAATTCCAGTGGATACCCAGTGAAGAGATAGGTGAAAGGGTGAGATGGACTATCTATTGTGACTATAGTGATGCATTCAATGCATCTAACACACATTGGAAATGACAATGAAGATTGCGCAGTCAAGGCAAGGCCAATTAGAATTCATTCGGGGGTCTTCTTCAGCATGGATTGCGCAGTGGAGGTAGGTTGTCAGGAGGCAAGAAATTGGTGCATAGATATGCAAATTTCTGCATGACAGTGTGTAATGATTGTTGATTGTACTGAGAGCTTGATGTAATAATCTTTGTATGAGATTATTACATGATCCATTTATATACATAGTATATGATAGTTGGGGTTTTTAGCTTTAAGCTTTCCTGTTAAACAACTGTGTTTATGTGCGATTGATTTTGCTTCATATGTGGTTTGCAATTGGCGATTTAATTTCCGCAAAGAATTAAGTGGAAAGATTATGTATTTAACATAAGTTAATTTTTTATATCAGGGGAGTCTGGTAATATACATACATCTTGTATAATTTCTACATGGTATCAGAGCGGTGTTAATCACTGAATATTGCAATCTTGAAGCGGTGCTAAGTTTTGTGCTGGTGGAAAATTCGAATTTGTTGCAGAAATTTCTTGGTGCGTCAGTTGAGTATTCATTGAAATGGCTTTCAATGGGTTGCGGTTGGAGTATGCTCTTGAGGGTAGCTCAAATTACATATCCTGGAAGGACAGGATGGAGGTGGTGCTTGAAGATAATGGTCTGAAGGAGTTCATCGATAGCGACGTTCCTAAGCCTACTTCTAGTGATGTTGCATTACTTGACGCATGGCAAAATAAGGTAGCAAAGATAAGAATAATTATGTTGGAAGGTGTGAAGGACCATATTGTTTCAAGAATTCACGGGAAATCCACTCCATTTGCAATGTGGAAGGATTTGAAAAATCTTTTCTGAAGCAGTAGCGACCATAAGAAGTTGGCGCTGAAAGATAAGCTCAGAAAAATCAAAATGGATAAGGGCGAAAGTATTCCAAAATATCTCATGAAGTTTGTCCAATGTAGGGATGAGATGGGGAGTGTGGGAATCATAGTTGCAGATGATGATTTGGTGATATTATCTCTCCTTGGGTTACCAAAGAGTTGGCACAATTATCAGGACTCTTTCAATGGACGGGAGAAACTGCCAGAGTGGGAGCGACTTTGGTCATATCTAGTGCAGGAGGAGATAAGGCGAAGTACTAGGGATGGCTCTTCATCGAAGAATGATGATGAATAAAATTTTTCTTTGGCTTCCAAAGCAAGGAAAGGGAAGGGGAATAAATCCCATCCAAAATCCGAGGCTAAAGGCAAGAAGCTGGATTTGTCCAAGGTGAAGTGTTTTCACTGTCACGAACATGGGCATCTCACCACTAACTGCCCATAGAGAAAGAAGAACAAGAAGGCTGCAGCTGGTGAGGCCTTAGCCTCGCAATTTGAACGTGATTTCTCTTTGATCGCATGCTTGGTTTCAAGCGAAATGGGATCAGTGCGGTATCTTGATAGTGGTGCTTCCTTCCACATGACGACAGACAAGGAGTTGTTTAGTGACTTGGAGGAGAAAGATCTCCAAATGCATATAGAGATGGGAGACAATGGTAGATAAAGTGTGACCAGCATTGGAACCATTACCTTTGAGAGGGAGTCAAGTAAACAATTTATGTTGAAAGATGTTATGCATGTTCCAAGTCTAAAGAAAAACTTGGTCTCGGTCACAATGTTGGAGGACAAAGGTTATGACGTTGTTTTCAGTGAGGGAAAAATTTCCTGTGACATAAAACAATGGGTCAAACCAAGAGGATAGGGATTCAAGTTAAGAATCTTTACAAGCTAGAGGTAGATGGTTGCGCTGCAATGATGGGCAAAGCATAAGAAGTGGTGAGCCAGGATGAGGGTGAATTATGGCACAGGAGATTGGGCCATCTTCACCATGGCGCCTTGAAGATTTTGCAGCATATTTCTACTGGACTTCCCAAGGGTACTCTTGCACAGTCAGATCAGTGCAAGGGATGTACTATGGGTAAGTTTGTAAAGACCACCTTTCATGAGAAGGAGAACCGTGCTTCGGTGATCCTGGAGAGAATTCACACAGATGTGTGTGGACCTTTCTCGGTTGCTTCAACAGAAAAACACAGGTATTATGTTATATTTTTTTATGACTATTCTCGTAGATGTTGGATCTTCTTCATGTAGAAGAAGAGCGAAACATTCTCAAAGTTATGTGAGTTTAAAGCATTGGTGGAGAAGGAGTCGGGGAAGCAAGTGAAGGCTCTACAGAGCAATAATGGTGGTGAATATATCTCGAATGAATTCAAAGACTTATGTAGCAAAGAAGGAATTTGAAGAGAAATCATAGCGCCTCATAACCCACAGCAGAATGGGGTCGCGAAGAGGAAGAACATAATGATCGTGGGTTTTGCATGAGCTATGCTACATGACCAGGGCCTACCAATTCACTTGTGGGAAGAAGCATGAAACACTGTGGTTTATGTGCAAACCATTGTCCTCAAAGAGTACTTGGCATGAGTACACCTGAAGAAGCTTTTATTGGTAATAAGCCTTATATTTATCATTTGAATATTTTTGGCTCATATGTTTACATTCATGTGACAAAAGACGCTAGGAAGAATATTGAGCCGACTGCAGAAGTTGGGATATTTTTGGGGTACACAAAAAAACCCCATAATCATCGTGTGTGGTTTCCAAACATTTGGATGACTGTGGTGCCGTGAGATATAAAATTCAATGAGGAGAAATCCATGAAGTTGTCACTTGAGAGGGAGATACACTTGCATGCAGAGGAGGAACTTCTTGTTCTCAAAGATGAGCCTCAAGATGTGGATCAGCCACAGGAGGAGGATCATGGAGTGGAGGAGTCCACTCACGCAGAGCCAAACATCAGAACAGGCAGAAGTCGTACCAGAGAAACTAAGAGACTGAAGCTTGATTTGGCATAGAATGTAGGAGTCCCTACATCACAACGTAGATAGAGACAGTCACCTGACCAATTCACTGGATACATGGCTCTCATGAGCAAGTGTATCGTGATAGATCCATCTTCCTTTGAGGAAGCAGTGCAGGAGCCCACATGGGTAGATGCCATGGTGGAGGAGTATGACTCCATTATCATAAACAATGCTTGGGAGATTGTTCCAAGGCCGGTTGGTAAATAAGTGGTAGGTTCAAGATGGATATACAAGGTAAATCAAGTTTTTGATGGGAGTGTCGAGAAGTATAAGGCAATATTTGTTGCCTGGGGCTTCTCACATATCGAGGGGATTGATTATGAAGAAACCTTTGCACCTGTCGCGCTGTATTCTTCGATAAGGACCATCCTTGCTCTCTCAGCGTAGATGGGTTTGTACATTCATCAGATGGATGTGAAGACTGTGTTCCTTAATGGGATCATTGAGGAAGAAGTGTACATTGAGCAGCCTAAAGTATTTGAGATCTTCAGCAGCGAGTCGCATGTGTGCGGACTCAAAAGAGAGTTGTATGGGCTGAAGCAAGCACCCCGTGCTTGGTACACATGGATCGACAACTATTTCACTAGACTTGGCTTCCCCAAGGGTGAGGTGAATGCAAACCTATACCAAATTGTGGTGGAGGGTAAGCTTTTAATCATTCTTCTTTATTTTGATGATTTAATACTAACAGTGCTGGGTGTGGAACCTGATTATCTTGTTTATTTTGTATCACAGCGTTGGACCCCTGTTCCTTAATGAGGCGGAAATGACGCCCATAATTAAACGCTTCCTAGGGGGTCTAGGGAGGGCGGCTGCGACTTTATGGAGCCCCCTCCCCCCCCTTGGTGGGGTGTTTCAGAGGAAGTGCCCCTGAAGCTAAAAACAGATGTAAAATTTCCCTGTAAAAGTATAGTAATTTCTAGTCAATCTGGGTCGTTCATTAGGTGGATGATCTGACGGTATAAATTGCGTTTAGTTTAGGGTTTTTTTCCCTAGAAAGCAACCCCTCGCTTGTATGAGGGTATTGTATTTTGTTTGTGTATTGTGTGTGTATTCTCAGAGCGAGAAATAGAGAGGGAGACTGTGAGAGAGAACAGAGGATATTACAGTGGATCTGATGTAGGTTGTCTTTTCATTTTTTTGGATAATATAAAGGAAGGACTAGTTGTTTGGGGTGGACGTAACCCAAACTGGGTGAACCACGTATATCTATGTCTCTCTAGTTTTATGTGTTTTGTGTGCTTGTGTTTTCCACATATTTTATGTGTTTCATTACTCTGCAATATATAATTTTCTAACAACTGGTATCAAAGCCGAAGGTCTATTTGGCTGATAAACTTGCAGGAAAGAAGGGTTCCTGCTTCAAGTGGGAGCAATGGGGGAAGATGGGAATTTTAGGGTCGAAAAATTGAATGGCCAAAACTTCCCGCTGTGGAAGATGCAGATGGAAGATTATCTGTATCAGAAAGATCTGTACCTACCATTGAGCAGAAAAACAAAGAATCTGACGGCTATGACAGACGCAGAATGAGAGATTCTCGATAGAAAGGCACTCGGAATAGTATGATTGTGCCTCACGGTGTCGGTAGCCTTCAATATGTCGAAGGAAACAATAATAGAGGGTTTGAGTAAGGCGTTGGAAAAATTATATGAAAAACCCTCGGCCTTAAATAAGGTATTTCTTATGAAACATTTATTTAATATGAAGATGTCAGAAGGTGGATCTGTTACAGACCATTTAAATGATTTTAATACAATTACCAGTCAGTTAAGTTCTTTAGGGGTAAACTTTGATGATGAAGTTAGGGCTCTTTTATTTTTGTGCTCATTTCTAGAAAGCTGGAATGGTTTAGTTATGGCCATTAGTAACTCTGTCTCTAGATCTAGTACTTTAAAGTTTGATGATGTTGTCGGTGCTATCCTTAGTGAGGAAATGCGACGGAAAAACTCTAGTGAGACATTGGGTAATGCTTTGAGTGCAGAGTCTAGGGGAAGAAAATTGGAAAGAGGAAAGAGCTCAGGATATCGCAGTAAATCAAGGAAAGGCAGATCCAAGTCCAGATTGGGGATAGTGTGTTGGAAATGCGGAAAGAAAGGACACCTGAAGAAATACTGTAGATCTCGGAAGGGAAAATAAGGAGACTCACAGCAAGAAAAGAATCATGAAGCAAACGTGAAAGGTGATGTGTTACAAGATGCTTTGATTCTTTCTTTAGAAAATGTTACTAATTCCTGAGTGGTAGATTCATGGGCCTCATTCCATGCCACACCTGATAAGAAATATTTTCATGACTATGTTCAAGGAGATTTTGGACAAGTCTGTTTGGGTGATGATAAACCCTATAAAATTGTTGGAATGGGTAAAGTTCTTGTAAACCAGCAGAATGGAAACCAATGGTTATTAAAAGAGGTAAGGCATGTTCCAGATCTGAAGAAAAATTTGATTTCAACAGGGCAGTTAGGCGGTGAAGGTTGTGTGACAACTTTCACAGATAAAACTTGGAAGGTCACCAAACGAGCCCTGGTAATAGAAAAAGGCGAAAAGGTTGGTACATTCTATTTATGCAATTGTATTTCTAACTCTGTTAATGCTTTAACTTCAAAAGGAGCAGATGTTGCATTATGGCATCATAGGCTCGGACACATAAGTGAGAAGGGAATGAAGATTCTTCACTCAAGAAATTTGTTGTCGGGTTTGAAGAATGTTGATTTGGATTTTTGTGAGAATTGTATTTATGTAAAATAGAAGAGAGTCAGATTTCTCAGAGTTGGGAAAGAAAAGAAGCGCGAAAAATTAGAGCTTGTGCATACGGATGTATGGGGACCTGCTCAGGTATCATCTCTCGGTGGCTCTCGTTATTATGTTACTTTTATTGATGATGCAACTAGAAAAACATGGATTTATTGTATTCAGAATAAATCTGATGTATTTGATACTTTCAAGAAATGGAAAGCTTTGGTTGAGATTGAGACAGAAAAGAAGTTGAAGTGTCTCAGATCAGACAATGGAGGTGAATATTGCAGCAAAGAGTTTGATAGGTACTGTTCAGAGCATGGAATTCGTAGAGAGAAGACAGTTCCAAGAACACCACAAGAAAATGGTGTGTCAAAAAGGATGAACATAACAATCATGGAGCGTGCAAGGTGCATGAGATTGCATGCAGGATTGCCTTTACAATTTTGGGCAGATGCTGTAGATACTGCTGTTTATCTAATAAACAGAGGGCCTTCAAGTTCCTTGGATGGTGGTATTCCAGAGGAAGCATGGACAGATAAAAAGGTAAACTACTCTTTTTTAAAGCCTTTTGGTTGTGAGGCCTTTGTCCATATTAATAAAGAAAACAGAACAAAGCTTGAGGCAAAATAAAAGAAATGTACCTTTATTGGATATGGTGCTAATGATTTTGGTTATCGCTTATATGATTATGAAAATCACAAAATCATTAGGAGCAGAGATGTAATATTCAATGAAAAGGTCTTATATAAGAATCAGTTGCAGGAAAAGAAACAGGAAAAAAAAAACAAAGAATACACAATTCTTGATGAGATCACAGAAAAAGTAAAGGTGCCTAAAAATAATAATAATCAGCAGCCACAACAACAACAACCACCACAACAAAAACAGGCACCTAAAACACTTGAAAGTGGTGTCAGAAAATATATCAGGATAAGTATACCCCCTGAACGATACTCTCCTTCATTATATTATTATTTATTGACTGATTCTGGTGAACCTGAATGTTATGAAGAAGCAATGCAGGTTGAAACCAGGAATAAGTGGGAGCTAGCCATGGAAGAAGAGATTGATTCCTTAATGCATAATCAGACTTGGGACTTATTCAAGTTTCCTGCAGGTAAAACTACATTGCAGAATAAATGGGTTTACAGGCTGAAGGAAAAAGATGGAGGAAAACAAAGGTACAAAGCAGGTTTACAGGCTGAAGGAAAAAGATGGAGGAAAAAAAAGGTACAAAGCTATACTTTTGGTAAAGGGGTTTGCACAGAAGAAAGGTATTGATTTTGATGAAATATTTTCTCCTGTTTTTAAGATGACTTCAATCAGAACTATTTTAAGTCTTGTAGCAGTGGAAGATTTACATCTTGAACAGTTAAGATGTAAAGAAAACATTTCTCCATGGAGATTTGGAGGAAGAGATCTATATGGAGCAACCAGAAGGATATGAGGTCAAAGGGAAAGAAAAATTAGCGTGTAGGTTAAAGAAGATATTTTATGGCTTAAAACAGGCTCCAAGGCAGTGGTAGCTAAAATTTGACAGGTTTATGTCTGAACAAGGTTATACTAGATGTCACTATGATCATTGTTTTTATCTGAAAAAGCAAAATGATGGCAGCTATATTATATTGTTATTGTATGTAGATGACATGCTTGTTTCAGGGTCTAACAGGCAAGAAATAAATGTGCTCAAAAGAAAATTAGCAAATTCCTTTGCAATGAAGGATTTGGGAGCTACAAAACAAATCCTTGGTATGAGAATAACTAGAGACAGGAAAAATCACAAATTAACACTGTCTCAAAATGAGTACATACAAAAGGTGTTGAAAAGATTTAATATGCAGACTGCAGAACCAATTATTACACCTCTTGCTAGCCATTTCAAACTTAGTAAGGAGATGTGCCCCAAGACCCAAGGAGAAATGGACTATATGTCGAAAGGTCCATATGCATCAGCAGTTGGAAGCTTAATGTATGAAATGGTCTACACAGGCGTGATATTGCACATGCAGTGGGAGTTGTAAGCAGGTACATGAACAATCCAGGAAAAGGACATTGGATGGCAGTAAAATGGATTCTCATATATTTGAGAGGTACCACAAATCAAGCATTATGCTTTGGCGGTTCAAACATTGATGATTTAATACTAACGGGTGATGAGAAGTTGATACACTCATGCAAGGAAGATCTTGCAAAGGAGTTTGAGATGAAGGATTTGGGCCTCCTTCGTTATTTCCTTGGGTTGGAAATATGGTAGCGAGAAGGTGAACTATTTGTGTCTCAAGGAAAATATGCTCAGGAGATACTTGGTAAGTTTCACATGCAGGACTGCAAGCCGATGGATACTCTTCTTCTAGGAAATTGGAGGAAAGAGTATACTACATCGGCAGAGGTAGTGGATGCTACTTTCTATTGACAGTTGGTGGGTTTGCTCATGTATTTAGTTAATACAATATCGGAAATATGCAGTGAACCAGCTTAGTCAAGCGATGGTTAAGCCTACCAAGCTCTTTTGGAAGGTGGGCAAGCATGTCCTGAGATATCTCAGGGGCACATCTAAGTATGGCTTATGGTACAGACAGACGGATGAAGTGAAGTTGCATGGCTTCACGGATGCAGATTGGGCAAGCAGCCCAACGGACAGAAAGAACCCAGATTGGGCAAGCAGCCCAGCGGAAGCAAAATACATGGCAGCAAGTCAAGCTGCATGTGAGGATATCTGGATGAGAAAGATCCTGATTGGTTTGTTCGGTTCTCATTTAGATCCTACAGTGTTACAATGTGATAATCAGAGCTGCATTAAACTCTCGATTAATCATGTGTTTCATGATAGATCTAAGCATATAGATATCCTGTATCATCATATCAGAGATTGTGTGCAGTGAAAGATCATGTTACTTCAGTACATTCCTACGGAAGATCAGGATGCAGATATTATGACAAAGGCACTCACCAAGAGAAAATTCAAATACCATAGAGATAGGATCGGGGTGAAGGATAATCCCTATCTTGTTGAGAGGGAGCGTTGAGATTCAACAAGATGATGAGCTTAGTGAAAATTAAGCACCTTCACTAAGTAGGGCCCGTAGGCTATTTTCAGGTGTATGTCTATTTTTAAACATGGTGAGCATATTCTATAAGTTGCAGGATGTTATTTTTAGATGGTTGATCAAGTTGGAGAAATAGATGAAATTCTATTTTTAAAATATTGGGCGAGTCTATTTATAGATCGCTAATCTAAAAATAGATCCATGTCAATTATTATTAGCCCTTAATAACAATCCGACAATAAATATCAACTTATTCTCTTGGAGCACTTTATTTCAGTGAAAATATTTGGAAAATTAGTGGGCTGAAGTAATTACGCAATTCCTAGGGTGGTTGGTGACTCATGCATGGAGGGCTCAGTTAGAACTGAAGTGGCAGAGTTGTGACAGAGTTGGAAGAGTAGTTATGGGAGTTTTTATTTAGTTTAACTCAGTTAAGTGAGTTAAACTCAGTTGTGCTAGTTGTATCTAGTTCTAACTGAAGATACACTAGTGAGAGTTAAGTGAATTAATTATTTAATTAATTCATAACTAGAGACTCACTTGCAACTGAACAAATACAGCAGTTAACTACTTGCATGTCAGTTCCAGTGGAGACCCAGTGGAGAGATAGGTGAAAGGGTGAGATGGACTATATGTTGTGACTATAGTGATGCATTCAATGCATCTGACACACATTAGATGCCAATGAGGATTGCGCAGTCAAGGCAAGGCCAATTCAAATTCATTTAGGGGTCTTCTTCACCAGGGATTGTGTAGTGGAGGCAAGCTGTCAGGAGGCAAGAAATTGGTGCATAGATATGCAAATTTTTGCATGAAAGTGTGTAATGATTGTTGATTGTACTGAGAGATTGATGTACTAAGCTTTGTATGATATTATTACACGATCCATTGATATACATAATATATTATAGTTGGGGTTTTTATCTTTAAGCTTTCCCGTTAAACAACTGTGTTTATGTGCGATTGATTTTGCTTCATATGTGTTTTTCAATTGGCAATTTAATTTCCGCAAAGAATTAAGTGGAAGGATTATGTATTTAACATAATTTAATTTGTTAGATCAGGGGAGTCCGGTAATATACATGCATCTTGTATAATTTCTACATGTATCGCCTGTCATTGCCCATTTCAATATTGTTGGAGTCACGATTGTCGTTAAACCAGAACCCACAGGCTTTAGTCTCAGCTACAATCGCCAGAGTTAGGATCCACGAGAGGCAGTTAGTCCATGTCGTGAAACACACGGGGAGCGTTGAACCCAATTTCCAACAATCTCCCCCCCAACGCAGGCTAGGTGAGTTTCCAACTCGAGACCTGTCGCTCTGATACCACTTGTTGGAGTCATGATTGCCATTAGACCAAAACCCAAAGGCTTTATTCTCCTATACAATCGCCATAGTTAGGATCCACGAGAGGTGGTTATTCCATGTCGTGAAACACATGGGGAGAGTTGAACCCAATGTCCAACAAATATGCATCAGGACATCCTTCTCCTCCAAGTCACTGAAAAGTTCCTTGTCTCCTGTCATGTGAAAGGAAGCACCACTATCCAAATACCACACAAATCCCAATGCACTTGACACCATACATGCGATCAATGAGAAGTCAAGCTCAAATTTCGAGGCCAAAGCCTCACTAGCTGCAGATCCTCTAGCATTCTTGTTCTTCTTCTTTTGTGGACAGTTAGTAGAAAAAATCCCATGCTCATGATAGTGAAAACACTTCACCTTGGACATGTCTTGCTTCTTTCCATTCTTGGAATTGGATTTGGAATGGAATTTATTCCTCTTCCCCTTCTTCGCCTTGGCAGCCAAAGCACAATATTCTTCATCTTCATTCTTAGATGAAGATCCATCTTTGGTGTTGCTTCTGAAATCCTCTTACACCAAATCTGGCCACAATTTTTCCCTTCCATTGATAACTGTGCCAACTATTGGGAAGTCCTAGGAGAGCCAAACTCACCAAATCATCATAAGTGACTGTTATACCAACGCTCCCCAGTTCATCCTGACAGTGGACAAACTTTGTTAGATATTTTGGTATGGAGTTTCCCTTCTCCATCTTGATCTTCCTGAGTTTATCTTTGAGAGCCCATTTCCTATGGTCGTTGTTGCTCTGGAATAGATCTGTCAAAGCCTTCCACATTGCATATGGTGTGGATTTCCCATGGAGGCTTGAGAAAATGTGGTCTCGTAATCCCTCCAACAGGATCCTTCTCGCCTTTCCCACTGTCTTTTTCCATGCATCAAGATTTGCAGCATCTATCATAGCGGGTTTAGGAATATCATTGTCAATGAATTCCTTCAAGCCATTGTCTTCGAGTACTGCCTCCATCCTGTCCTTCCAATCAATATAGTTTGAGTTTACCTCGAGTGCATACTCCAACCTCAAGCCATTGAAATCCATTTTTGATCTTGAATCAGCTATAGCAACAAGAAAGCCTTTTTGCAAATTCGAATTCTATCCAGTCACAAACTCAGTCCTCCTTCACAATTATGATTTCTTGTGCTTTGATACCATGTAGAAATTATACAACAAGCATGTATATATTGGATTCAATCCAATTTAACAATGTACTAAAGTTTAATACTGAATCGCTTCTACAAATATTTTGCGGAATTAAAAACATAATCGCCAATCACATGAAGTAAAGAAGAATCAAATCAAACACAACACAAATAATTTCCCGAGGAAAGCTTGCTTCTAAAAACCCCACTATCTTCTATTGTATATTCAACATGGATCATGAAACAATTACATACAAAACTCTTCTCACAATAGCCCTCCAGTAATCATCTAATTGTCTCACACTGTCATACAAAAACTGACCAATACTTAGCCAATTTACTGCCTCCATACAGCCTTCCTTGCTTGTGCAATCCCTAATGAATGCAATCCCTAAAGATTAGGAATTTTGGCCTTCCTTGACTACACAACTATCATGGGCACTCAAATGGGTGTTTGGTTGCATGGGTACAACCCAATAATCCTACAACTAATAGTCAACTTCCCTTTCACCTAGATCTCAATTGGGTCTCCACTGGATCTGACATGCATACAACTAATAATAGTAAATCCTCAGTTGCATGTGAGATCACTGATTGTGAATTAATTAATATTTAATTCACTTCATCTCTAACTAGTGTATCAAGCAGTTACAACTAGCACAACTGAGTTTAACTCACTTAACTGAGTTAAACTTATTACAACCTACATTAACTAATGCACCATTGCACTTTGAACTCTGTTACAACTAAAATTACTCTACATGCCTCACCAACTACCTCTAACTTGAAATCCACTAGCTAAATGAGATTATCACTCTAGGTTACATATTACAAGTTATTTTTTAGACAAGATTACATTTTATAGTCCATCTTAGCTAAGGGATAACTAAAATAGACATGCACCAAAAATAGCATTGTAAACCCCACCCTAGTGTAGGTGCTTATTGCACTACGCGTGAGTGCTGAAATTTTATTTTGAACCTCAATGGGTTCTCGATTGACACCCAAAGCCTTTGAGCTCATTGACCTTAGTGAGTATGTAAATGGGACTCAAAACTCTCCACCAATGTTGAATGGGTGGATTTTGGGTCATGTATTTGTTCAGTCGAGAACTTGCAGTTTATGCAGCCAATTTTCTATCTATTGGGCCTATACATCTTTTCAGGATTCTAATTTGCAACAATGTGAGTTTTGGAAAATAAGATCCTATGGAAGAATTGAGTCTCGAAAAATTTATTGTAACCTTAAAACTAGTAAAATAATGCCCCTTTGATTGAATGTAGCTTATGGTTGAGAAAGTTATAATAAAAGAACATAGTAGAATTGAGTTTTTTGTCTTGATAAATTTTTTCATGGTTGTGTGTAAACTTGAAATGCTTAAGGATAAATGTTGTTAATAAGGTCCTTCCTTGATCTGATTTATTAAAAAGGTATTATTGACGTCTATGTGAGCAGTTTATGTTACTTAGTGGAATAGATCAATAATATTGTGAATAACATAAACAACATAAGAAAATGAAAACACATTCAAACACATCAACACAGCAAGAATTTAATAATGGAGTTCACCAGACTTCCTAGCTACGTCTTCGAGTCCTTAGCTTCCAGTGATGACCGCTTTATTTTGTCTTCAAAATGATTTTATAGGTATGAGCTCAAAAACAAAAACTCAAATGAGAAAATGGACCTCACCATTACGACAGGCTCGAAATTTCGAGTAAAACGAGTATAAACATGCCTATATTCTGCCACTATGACCTCCAGACCCCCTGCAGAAATTCAAAACCACCTCTGCCTTTTTGAAAAACCACTTTCCCTGTAGAAAACCTCCTCGTACTGCGCGTTGGTGGTTTTGACATTTTCAGCTCTGCGCTAAGTTTAAAATGAAATTAGTGGCTTGGTTTACCAAGCTCCACCACTTGGCAAGTTGGTTGCCAGACTTTGTTTGAAAGAGTTGTATAAATAGTGTTTTGGAAGGTCAGCGGGTCGAAACCTCCGCTCAGCCCTTCCGTCTATCACCAGTGGTTACGTTACATATATGGAATGATATATATGTTAATATATATGCGTGACATAAAATATTAAGGGTCTGGCGGTCGTGGGGTTAACACCGACCGTGCGGCCCTTTTCCGGCAGAAATTCTCGTTTTATAATAAATACAAATCTCTTGCATTTAATACAACTGATGCGTTGGCTCATCTAGTGAGAAGATTTCAACTAGTCTGTTGGCATTCTGCGAGGTCATGGGTTCAATCCTCCCTGATCCCCAAAATTTTTGAAATGAGGCCATATTGGGAAAAATCTGGGCTGCCACGTGTCAGCCTCGGATTGGCCCATTCCAACCAATCACACTCTAACATGTCACTGATCCTACTGACATCATCCTGGACATGTGGTGTATTCCCAAGATGACACGTGTCCTGCTGAAATCGTCCTGATTGTTGACTTCATCGTTGATCGTTGACTATTGACTTTGACTTTTACTTTTTGTCATTTTGCCCTAATATGTCATAAACTTTGACTGGCCACATCTTCTTCATACGAACTCGGTTTTACGCACCGTTTGCACTGTTGGAATCCTTTCGACGGGCACTTCAACTTGATGCCATTTTCATCTACATTTGAAGACTTTTATTTGGAGGCAAAACTGAATCCATTTTGGATCACTCCTCCCCACTAGAAGCTTTTAGACCACCAAAAGTTAGTTTTAGTTGTCGTGTAAGTGAGGATATGTTTCCTTCACTTTTCCAATTTCTATCCATCATGCTTTACTTGGATTTGTACCTTTAATCCCAACTTGAAGATACTCAACTTCTCCTCATTGCGAAGTCCTTATCCTCCTGTCGAGAATTGCGTCCTCCTGCAACTTGTTAAGATACTCTGGTGAAAAATCTTCGATGGAAGGTACCTAACTTTTCTCTTCTGGATCTTCAATCAATGAAGGTTCATACAATCACAAGTTTTCAACATTTACGATGGAATAGATCTGCATATAAGCTAGTAGATCTAGGCGGAAAGCATTCTCACCAATTTTTTCAAGAATTTTGAAAGGATCATATCTAATTGGTTTCAAATTTTTACCTTCCCCTTGAAGTATTTCTTTGTTGATGTACAATCAAACTTGATCACCAACTTGAAAACTATACTGAACGCGATGCTTGTCGTGCCTCAATTTATACTTTGCTTGGCTCTTTTCCAGTTGTTCCTGTACTACCTGGTGAATTTCCTGTATTCGTTCAATGAACTTGGTTACTTTTTCCACATCATTGTGTTCATCAACTACTATGTCTTTACCAAATAAAAAATCCAAGGTATACTTTGGTACAAAACCAAAACAAGTCTCAAATGGAGATATTTGAGTCGAATAATGTTTCGCATGGTTGTAAGCACACTGCACATAACACAAATGTTCATCCTAAAGCTTAGGATGCTTGCTGCAATAACCTTGAAGCAACTGTACCACTGTCCTGTTTACCACTTCAGTCTGGCCATCAGTTTGCGGATGAAATTTTGTGCTCTTATTTAACTTTGTGTCTATGAGTTCCCATAAACTTGACCAAAATTTCCTGACAAATCGAGAATCTCGATCAAATACAATAGAGGTGGGTAACCCAAAATGAACCCATACATTTTGAAAGAACAGCTTTGCAGTTTGTTCAGCTGTGACCTATTTAGTACATGGTGTCAAAATACACATCTTACTAAACCTATCCACAACTACATACAAATAATCATGAACTTTTTCTAGACATTGGCAATCCCCCAACAAAATCCATGGATAAACTTTCCCAAGGACGAGAAGGAATTTGAAGTGGATTATACAAGCCTAATTTTCTATTACTTGGATTTCTTATAGCACACATAGTACATCCTTTAATATATCTTGAAACGGTTTCATTCATTCGTGGCCAATAGCAGAATCTTTGTAATTGTGCAATTGCTTTACTTAACCTGAAATTAGAGAAATATGTGCTTCTCGAATCACATTAACTCTTTCAGTTTGTGGAATGCATAATTTTCCCAAATGATATAAGAGTTTGTCCTTTATGAAATCATCCAATTCTTCTACCTACTTACCATGACTTAAAGTTGCATTTACATCCTTAAAATCTGTGTCTTGAGCATATTGTTCAATATAGCTTTCATGCATTACTAAATTATGCTTAAGAATTATGGATACATTTATGATTGGTCATGATAACATGTCTGCAACCTTATTATGTATGCCTTTCTTATATCTGATTACAAGATGAAATTGTTGTAAGAAACCCATCCAACGATAGTGTCTTGATTGTTGCAATTTAGTTTGTGAGTGTAAATATTGTAGTGGTTGATGATTTGTATGTATGATTGTTTCTTTTCCCATTATGTAATGTTTCCACTTTTTAACACTTTGTAATAATGCATATAATTTCTTATCGTATGTAGGATATTTAACTACTGTTGATGTGAATGTCTCAGAATGAAAGCATATAGGCTTTATGTGTTGCATCAACACTTCCCCCATGGCATATTCACTTGCATCTGTCTCAATCTCAAATGACTATTGAAGATCTGGCAGTGCTAGTACTAGTGTTGTACTGATCCTTTCTTTCAATGTGTCAAATGCTTTCTTTTGCTTTCCTCCCCACTGAAACACCTGTTTCACACTTGTCAAAGCATATAGAGGAGCTGCAATCAAAGAAAAGTTAGCAATAAACTTTCTCCAGTATTGTGTTGCCCCTAAGAAACTTCTAACTTATGTAGTAGTCTTGGGCTTAGGCCAATTTACAATGAATTCGACCTTAGAGGGATATATCTTCAATTCACCACCCCCTACAATATAACCCAAGTGTTACACAGTAATTTGTCACCATCTCTGCAATTCCCGTCCCGCACATTGGAGGGCTCATTTCGTGACCTGTGAGCAATAACATGGCTTGAAAATACTTTCATAACATCCCTCTGAACATGAGCTATCATTGCCTTGAAGACATTTCCTTGTGAAAAACCCTAAAAATGGTCCTTTTTGCATTGGCGCAAGCAGGAAATTCAGTACCTGCGCCAATGGGGAAAATACTTCAAAGAGGCTGTGCCAATTGGCGCTCTGTCCCAGAGTCGCACTCGCGCCAGCCAATTTAAGAGGTGTTTTTTAAAAATAAATGGCGGAAGTTTCGTCCTAACTGATCTAGGAACTGATATCTATCTTGAGTTGGGTATGTTATTGGTATGTTTAAGCACATTTTCCATAGAGAGGAAGTGGTTTTCCACCTCTCATGGAATCTTCCTTGATGATAGGGCCAATCCCATGATTATAGGGATCCCAACTCCTCTTCCTCCATCTATAAAAGCTTGCCCATCTCCATTGCAAGCTAGTCTTCAAGTTCCCACATTCCCAAGAGCGTTATGCTACAAGAGCCTCCATAATTCCCTTAAGGCCAATTTCAAGCAAGGAGACTATCATCAAGAGCTAAAGAGAGAGGTTTGTCCCATCCTTGACAGGCTTTTCAAGACGTGTTCTCCTGGCGACCCTCCGAAGGAGAATTCAGCGTCAGAACTATGGTTGTAATTTTCCTTTGATTGATTATCAATGAACGACTATTGGTTATGGTTCCACTCTTGTTGTTATTTATGATGATGAGTTATGTCCTTTCTGACTGACATATAGTTGCATCTACTGGATTTTACGCTTGCGTTTGTTTTGTTTCTCACACGTGCAGGTGTTCCATCACGGATATCGTGGGGATCGTGATCTGCCAGAGCTGAGGAACGAGAGTGCCACCTCTTCTACAACGACTGCGTTGGATTCCAGGTAAGCCTTCATTGCTAGTTGGTTTATTTGCAATTAGGAACCTGCACTATAGCATGATTGATTGTTGCTAGACCCATTATGGGCTAGTAGGGATCGCCTCTGTCCGCAGAGGGGATTTACCTCCACAACAAATTGGCGACTCCGCTGGGGACCATTGGCTTGTTGTCGTTCGTTTTATAAGCTATAGACGGAGCCTGAAGTTGGCCAGATAGCCTTCGAAACGATGTTGCTCTGCAATTGCGAAGTAGATCAAAGCCGCTTCAGTCAATCTCCGGTTTAGTTTGTAAACTGAACCCTTGGAGCATTGTCTTGCCTTTTTGGTTCATTCTTGATTCTCCTTGCTTGATCACCATTGTTCTCAGAATTTGGGCTCCTTGAGCAGCTTGATCATTCATCGGTTCTGCTTGTCGATCGTTTTCCATTTTTATTTTATTTTTGACTGGGAAAATCGACTGGCGCGCTTTTCAGCTTGACAGTCGTGCCCATTGGCGCATGTTGCTTGTGTATTACCCGCGCCAATTTGTCTCTGGCGCTAGTTTCACCTCACAGTCGCACCAATCCTGTGAGCTACTAGGGTTTGCTCAGTTTTGAGCTTCCTGAGCCTGATCTGTGTGTTTGGTCTTGATTTTTCCACTGTTTGAGTGTTTTGGAGCTTGGATTGACTGGATGTTACCTTCATCCTTTGGTTGTTTTCACATTTCCATCGATTTTGTATTTTAGCCCTAGGTCATCTAGGTGTTGTTGTGTGTCGAGCCTTCCTTAGGAGTTTTTGGTCTCTTTCGATTCAGTCAACCTTCTGATTGCTTCTTTGCATTTATTTGGTGGTTTTCTGTTGTCTCATTGCGTTGTTTGAGTGATATTTTCCTTCTTCATTCGAATTTCGCTTCGTCTCGTCTTGGGCCTAGATTACACGGCTCATTTTGAGTCTTTGGGATTCTTTCGCTTTGAGGGACTTTTGGTCGATTTGAGGTCTGATTGTGATTGCCTTTGAGTGGAATTTTCTTGGTTTTTCTCTCTTGTCATCGTTTCTCGAATTGCCTTTGCATTAGTTTTCATTTTTAGTGCATTTTTCTCTGAAATATTGAAAATAAAAAATAAAATAAAAATAAAATAAAAACTCTTTGCTTTGAACTAGAAGTATCAGAATGATCTTTTCAGTGTTATTAGTGATTGGTAACTTTGAATGAAAAGCTTTTTAGTTTTCATTAGCTGCATTAGAGATATCATTGGTTGTTTTCTGTTCATTTCGTTATTGTGTGAAAAGCTCTCAACTCTCTCATAAGTAGCTTTCATCGAATGAAATGATATATTGTGGCATATAGAGTGCATTTAGGAGATTTTGAGACATTACATTCACTAGGGCCTGAATACTGAAACGTAATTGAAGATAAACTTTAAAATTTACTCAATTTACACTAAGGCAGCATTGAAATCTAACGAAACACATTTAGAGGTCTAGGTTAGAGACGTGTTTCGGCGTCTTAAAACCTAGTAGTTGTCGTTCGCCTCTTGGCTTTAGACAGCGCTAGTACGGATTTGTGCTACCTGTACCGTCACGAAGGAAGACCCCACTAGGTTTCTATCCTTTATCCATAGGAAGCCGAGTTTGCTACCATATACCCGTGATACACCGGACACAACATTCGGGGAGATTACCCGCACATATGTTAAGTCCTTGGTTGATTTCTTCATTTTGAAAACCAAGGTAAGGCTGGTAGCCCACGGTTATTTGGTACACCTTCGCCTCTGTATCTCGAGTAGTCATTTCGATCTTTTCTACTCATTAAATTTGAAAAGGTCATCAAGCGCTTGTCCTTCTCACGCTTGTTTCCAATCCGAAAGTGATAGAATCATCTTTTGCTTGTTTCTCGACTCTTAAAATATGAAACAGCGGAGTTTTGTTTCAATGTTTTAAAAATTAACTACCCACGAAATATTCCCGGTTAAAGTTAGTTTCCTTAGGGTGTTGTTTTAAGTCGTTTCTGATGGCCAATTTTCCAGAGTTCACCAACCAAGGAATCCCCTTCGATGGGAATCCGGGTCCTTTTCCTCCTTTTGGAAATGTTGGTGCTCCTTATATGGCAACGTTGTCCCTTCCTGGGTTAACTGTTGGGTTGCCTGTTTGGTTTTTCTCAACCTCTGTGGTCCTGAATGTCCCGGCTACTGTTCAATCAGTTCCTCCGCCTAAACAACATCATGTTGATTCCAAGGTGGACCTCTCCCCTTCTTCACCTATTTGTGCGTCCTCCTCTTCTACTTCGCCTGGTGAAAGTTTGGATTCTAGTAACCAAGTGGCTAAGAAGAAGAAGAAGAAGACAAAGAAGAAGAATTCCGATAAGAGAGAGGCTAAGGCTACAGCTACTGCTTCCGAAACGTCTCCTCTTGATAAACCTCCCAACCCTCCACGGAAAGTCAAGTTCCCTTGCATGTTGTGCACGGGAGACCATCTTCTTCGAGATTTCCCTGGTATTCCCAAGGTGCTCGAAGTATGGTCCAACGGTCGTCCACCGTTGCCTCTGGCTTTTGGGAGTCAAGTTGGGGGCACGTCTTCAACTGGTGCTGGTAAGGCTCCTAAGAAGCAGGGTAAGCTCACCAATCCCTGTAAGTTGTGTGAAGGGCACCATGCCATTCACCTTTGTCCATATATGGATGAAGCCAAACGAGTTTTGGACAACTCAAATGTTTCTACACCATGCCTCCCGGCTGGTTATAAACGACTTTCTTTGAGTCCTCCGCCAGCTGATCCTACGATTGGTCAAGAGTCATCCTTGGTTGATCCCACTCCCTCGGAAATTAAAATTCAGGAATCCATCCCCGACCGACCATTGGTCGTGGGATCGGTTGAGCTAGCCCCGTCTATGGTACACCAGGTCTTTTCCGTTGAGAGTGGACCTCACACCCCCCATGTCCTTCTGGTTTCTTCAGATTCTTCGGACTTGGAGAAAGATTCTCCTGTCCCTATATCACAAGAAGTTTCTCCTCCACCTCCCATGATGGAGGTCCTGGAGGATACTCTTCCCGACTCCGTAATGGAATTCGTGGAAGATGCTCCTTCTTCCGTAACACCAGGGGAAGACCTTCTCGGTTCGATGGTAGCCCCTCCGAGTAGTTTAGTCGTTTCCTTTGATTGGAATCGATTTGCGGGATACCGCCTTCCGTCTTATGTTCCTTTCAAGATCACAGTACAGGCTTTTGGTCTGGTCGTACCCAGCACCATTATAGACGAAGGCACGTCTGTTAGTATTTTATCCTCAACTACTTGGCAAGTGTTCGGTTCACCACCGCTTGCGCCTGTCACGCAGAATCTGTTGGCATTTAACAGAAGAACGAGTCAACCGTTGGGGATCCTTCCAAGGTTACCTGTTACTTTGGGAAGTAAAATCGTCCATATGGATGTGATGGTTGTTCCAGGCCCCTTGGATTTCAATCTACTCTTGGGGCGCTATTACACGTATGACATGGGAGTGCTTGTCTCCTCCCTTTTTCATGTGGTCTGTTTTCCACGTGAAGGACAGATCGTGACCATTGACCAGCTTTCGTTCTTGGGTCCTGATATGGAAGCTGGCCCGCCATCATCCCTTCCTGGTTTTTATCCACCCGTTGTATCTGTCCCACCGCAGGTCAACTATGTGGCTACCTACCCCGTGCCTACACTCAGTGATAGTGTCGTTGTGCATCAGGTGCTGGGGGCATTGGGTCCTGACTTCCAGGATGTTTTCCTTCCATTGGACGGGAAACTCTTGGGAGCCATGACTTCTTATTCATCATGATGAGTTGTCTTCGGAGCATAGTTCATTTTATTGTGTCAAGCTCCTTAAAAAATGAAACAAGGTGGTTGGAGCAGAGTTCCTTGTCTTGTGTCAAGCTCCTTAAAAAATGAAACAAGGTTTTCGGAGCACAGTTCGTTTCCTTGTGTCAAGCTCGTTAAAAAATGAAACCGGGTCTGGTCAGAGCAGAGTTCGTTTTCTTGTGTCAAGCTCCTTAAAAAATGAAACAAGGTCATCGGAGCAAAGTTCCTTGTCTTTTTTCAAGCTCCTTAAACCATGAAACAAGGTGTCTTGAGGATAGTTCTTTTAATGTGTCAACCTCGTTAAAACAATGAAACACGTTCCTGTTCAATTCGAGTCTTTGTTTAGATCTCATAAAGTCCCAGTCGAGTCTTTCTTAGATCTCGTAGCTTGAGCCTTCACTCCCTCCATCTGTTTACTCAGGTGTATGGATTGAAGCTTGGGGGACATGTACCTCGAATTGAATCACCATGCTGGGGGCATGCTTACTTTTTCAAGCATAGTTTCTTTTCGTTTCAAGCTTGTGTAAAAATGAAACCGGTTTCAAGCATAGTTTATCTTTGTTTCAAGCTTGTGTAAAAATGAAACCAACTTCAAGCAAAGTTTTCTGATTTCAAGCTTGTGTAAAAATGAAACCATTCCCATTTTACCTCTTGTGATTGCCATTTTATCAACCTGTTTTTTCCAGATGAACCTTGGTTTTCTCACTCCATCATCACTATCTGCTTGGCCGATCATATGACTTCACTTGGTTGTTTTACCCGTTCCTGAGGAACCGCTGCAATGAGTGGTCTTGTTAGCCAATCTCTTGACCTTTAATTGTTTAGAGCAGTTCCATCATTATCGAAACCAGTAGCTACCCTTTATACCACTCGTTCCTCCAGGAGGAGTCATCTTTCAGCTCTTTTTTTACTCTCTAAACATGAAAAGATTGCCGAGTCCCTTATCATTTTTTATCTCGTTAAAGTGGACGTGAAACAACATCTACCCAGTATACGTTTACCCCTTTTTCGGGCTGGGATATATTATTTACGAAAAAGGAATACCCTAGCCTATTGCGACTAGGAGGTTTTCTCAGACATAGTTTTCTACCTTTTCGGATCTGAGGAACTATCTACGAAAAGGGACCATTGGATTTTACTTTTCTGTTGTCTTTTCAAACTCTCTAAACATGAAAAGACGTCGAGTTCTTCCTTTGTCAGACTCGTTAAACTTAAATGACATCGGGAATCGTCAATCATGACGTTATTCGAGTTCCTCCTTCCTAGGGCTCATTAAATGTACTAGGATGGACTTATATAGCAAGCATATGGTATCCTCTTCAAGCTTGTGTAAAAATAAAGAGGTACTCGCCAGAAATGGTGGGGAAAAATGGAACCAGAATCATTGTCGTGTCGGCAGTATGTCGCTCTTGAACATGGCACTTGTCTACATTTGTGTCGGGTTAGGGACATCTCATCTCGTTTTTCACTTGCCTCCGTGGGTTTGGGTAATCCCTTTTGACCTCTCATATGCTCTTTACCTCGTCACTATGACATCTGATATTTTGATGTCAAATACTGCCAAGTCCACTGTCGTGCCGTTTATATGTTCAAGAGAAGTTGACCTCTACAAGTACCAACCTTCCTCTGATTCTCATCTGATCTTAATTCACAAAGACATTATGTTCCTATGTCTCGTGTTGATGATGTGGGAAACACTATGGCCCAACTTTGATCAAGGTCACTTCCTGTCGACTTCATCTCATTATCCAGGAAGCTGAACTAGACACCCCCTTCTGGTGCCTTGGAGCCGGCATGCCTCAATGGCAGGTTCTTTGCATTCAACGCGAGGTTTTCATCATTGGCCTCCAATCGAGTGATTCTGCAAGTGTTCGACGTCAGCTCATTGATTCACATACCGTAGATTGTACCTGTAGTACCTTGAGGACCATTGTCATTATTGGTGATTCCTCTCGCGTCTGTTAACAGCTTTCATCATTGGCTGGTAATCAGACGATGTTCTTGCATGTTCGACTTCAGCTCACATATTCGCATGCTTGAACTTGTACTGTGTTCGGGTCGAGATGGAGCGCAAGACCCTGGATTCCTGTTTGTTACGATCCAGACTGCGATTTTGTGGATTATCATGATTAGTTACATGACTCACTGATTGGATGGTTGCGACCATACCTGAGTCTATTTATCGATCCTCACTGGATGGCTGCATCCATGCCTTGGATCCGGATTATTGTATACTCTGTTATGGATGGATGCGCCCATACCGCATATATATCATGTATCTGAGATATCAGTTGTACTTCTCCACGCAGGTTTTTCGACGGTGGAGTTTTCAGTTGGACACGTTCTCGTAAAGCATTTCACCCCTCTCTCTCTCTCTCAGGCCTCATGCTTTAGGGGGCATCTGTTACATAGTAATTTGTCACCGTCCCTACAATTCCCGTCTCGCACATTGGAGGGCTCATTTCGTGACCTGTGAGCAATAACATGGCTTGAAAATACTTTCATAACATCCCTCTGAACATGAGCTATCATTGCCTTGAAGACATTTCCTTGTGAAAAACCCTAAAAATGGTCCTTTTGCATTGGCGTGAGCAGGCAGTTCAGTACCCGCGCCAATGGGGAAAATACTTCAAAGAGGTCGTGCCAATTGGCGCTCCGTCCCAGAGTCGCACTCGCGCTCAAACATTTGGTGCTTTTGGTGCTGCTGGCGGAAGTTTCGTCCTAACCAATTCCTGAACTGATATCTATCTTGAGTTGGGAGGTTTAGCTACGGATTTCCATAGAGAGGAAGTGGTTTGCCACCTCTCATGGAAGCTTCCTTGATGATAGGGCCAATCCCATGATTATAGGGATCCCAACTCCCCTTCCTCCATCTATAAAAGCTTGCCCATCTCCATTGCAAGATAGTCTTCAAATTCCCAAATTCCCAGGAGCCTTATGCTGCAAGAGCCTCCATAATTCCCTTAAGGCTAATTTAAAGCAAGGAGACCATCGTCAAGAGTTGAAGAGAGAGGTTTGTCCCATCCTTGACAGGCTTTTCGAGACGTGTTCTGCTGGCGACCCCCTCCGAAGGAGAATTCAGCGTCATAACTATGGTTGTAATTTTCCTTTGATTGATTATTAATGAACAACTATTGGTTATGGTTCCACTCTTGTTGTTGTTTATAATGACGAGTTATGCTCTTTCTGACTGAAATATAGTTGCATCTACTAGATTTTATGCTTTCGTTTGTTTTGTTTCTCGCATGTGCAGGTGTCCCATCACGAAGATCGTGGGGATCGTGATCTGCCAGAGCTAAGGAACGGGAGCGCCACCTCTTCTACAACGACTGCGTTGGATTCCAGGTAAGCCTCCATCGCTAGTTGTTTTATTTGCAATTAGGAACCTGCACTATAGCGTGTGACGATTGTTGCTAGACCCGGTCTGGGCTAGTAGGGATCGCCTCTGTCTGCATAGGGGATTTACCTCCACAACACCAAGTAATTTAAAGATGTCCTACCAAATTCACATTTTGACAGCTTTACATAGATATTTTATCTTTTTAACACATCTAAAACCTACTTTACATGCTTTATATGTTCATCCCATGTCTTACTAAAAACAAGGATATCATCTAAGTAGACTATTACAAAATCATCAATAAATGGCTTAAAAACATCATTCATGACATGCATGAATGTAGCTGGAGCATTGGTCAAGCCGAAAGGCATAACCATCCATTCATAGAGTCCTTGCTTTGTTTTGAAAACATTCTTCCATACATCTTGTTCTGAAACCCTGATCTGATGGTAGTCGCTTCGCAAGTCTAACTTAGTGAAGCAAATTGCATCTTTCAACTAATCTAATAAATCGTCAATGCGAGGAAGAGGATAACGATTCTTTATTGTTATTTTATTTAATGCTCGTAAATCAATTCACATTCTCCACGAACCATATTTCTTACGTACCAACACAATAGGAGATCCGCATGGTGAATTGCTTGGTCAAGTAAACCCTTGATCGAGCAATTCATGTACCTTCTTCTTTATTTCTGCATTCTATAGAGCTAATAACCTATACATTCCAATGTTAGGAAGAGGAGCATCTGGCTGAAAATAAATATCATGTTCTATATGTCGCTTGGGAGGAAGCCCTTTGGGCTCTTGAAACATAATATCATAATCAGAAACAACTTTAACTAAATCTTCTTTCTGTTTAGGATTACAGCCTTGAAAAACATCGAATTTATCAAGATCCTTTGCTTTTACAATCATAAGTAAAAATTGTTTACTTGAATTTATAATTCTTTTCATTTGTCCTGAATTTATGAGAGAGTAGTTATCTTTGAGTTTATGAGCTCTTAATACTTGATTCCATCTTTAGTGAGTTGATACCTATTTTCCCTTCGATAGAAGACAACATCTCTATCATACAAGTATGGACTCTGTAGTACATTTCCACATATATCCAATGGGACTATATCTAATTCAACCTCATCTACAAACTCCGATCCAATTGCAAAACGAAGTTTGCATTGTTTCGTAACCTGTAGTTTAGTTTTATCACAGTCCCAACCCAATGGGTATGGCTTTTTATGAGGTTTTGTTTCAATACCCAATTTCTTTACAATTGATTCAGCAATCAAATTAACTTGAGAGCCACTATCAAACAAAGTATCAATTTTAGTATTCTTGGAAATGACTCTAATATGAAATAGCTCATTTCTTTTCCTCTCATCATTTTCATTATCAACAGAATGCGAAGAAGTACTTGTAGATGCTTGAGAATTTTTACCTTTTATACCTGTAGCTGTAATTGTTGTTTCATCTCTTGAATCTGATCCCAAGTCCTTTTGCATAGTAGCAGCGTTCTTTCGCTCTTTATTTTTGAACTTCTTAGGCTTCAATTCTGGATGTACTGCCCAACAGTGTGCCTCATCATGTCCTTCTTTCTTACAGTGAGTGCATGCAGGCTTTTCTTTCTTCACAGTGTTCACTTTCCTTTCCTTCCATTTTTTTTCTTCTTTTCTTTATTCTTGATTTCAGTAGATTTAGATGAATTTCCAACATCTTGAGATACATTTTTACCCCTAGCTTCTAGATGAGTTGCTTGAACTGATACATCATCTAAGCTAGTCGGATTAAACATCAGTATGGTATGCCTCAAATAAGTATGTAAGCCACCTATGTATTTCAGTAATGTTTATGGTGAGTCCAATTATATGCCTAGTGTCAAAGCTCTTTTACGAAATTCCTGAGTATAACTTTGCACACTTTGACCCTTTATCTGACGCAATGTTTTCCAACTCATCATAGCTTGTTGCATATAAGCCAAAGGATAAAAAAAAAATTTAATAGCAGAAACAAATTCATTCCACGTCGAAATGATTTTACCATGTTTTTGGAGATCTGCATGTGTCTTTACTTCCCACCAAACAAGTGCGGTGCCTCCAAGACGAAGGCTAGCAAGCTGGATCTTCTTTCTTTCTGCAACAACTTTTTGTACCATACAATAAAATTCAATTTATCTTATCCAATTATCAAGCTTTTCAGCATTAAGCTCACCATCATAAATTGGAAAATCAAATTTTACATCTAATTTGATCAAAGAGGATTTCCTCTTCTTCTTCTTCTTAGAAGAACTAGATTTATGAGAAGAGGACGATGATGACGATGATGGTGATGATAGAGGAGATGGTGGAAATAATGTGGGAGGCTTTTCCCCCAATTCTTTGTCTGGTTTAGGTGATGAATTGCCTTCACATTTTCCCTTTCTAAACTCTTTATACATCTCTTCTACCATCACACGTATTGTCATGAAGTTGTCCATGAATTGAGCTTCTCTTCCCAATATGTTTTCTTCTGTCATATTATTTTGTGAAAATACCCTTCCAATCTCTAGATTTGCTTCAACAAGTTCTCCTTCTCCTTGTTTGAACTTTGACCTAGTAAGCATTCAAATCTTCACATGACATTGCTAAACCTTTAAAAATTAACCTGAACCTCTAATACCACTGATCTGATTTATTAAAAAGGTATTATTGACATCTATGTGAGTAGCTTATGTTACTTAGTGCAATAGATCGATAATATTGTGAATAAAATAACCAACATAATCAAATTAAAACACATCAACATAGCAATAATTTAATAACGGAGTTCACCAGACTTCCTGGCTACGCCTCTGGGTCCTTAGCTTTCAGTGCTTACCGCTTTATTTTGTCTTCAAAATTATTTTACAGGTATGATCTCAAAAACAAAAACTCAAATGAGAAAATGGACCTCACCATTGCGACGTGCTCGAAATTTCGAGTAAAACGAGTATAAACTTGCCTATATTTCGCCACTGTGACCTCCAGACCCCCTGTAGAAATTCAAAACCACCTCTGCCTTTTTGAAAAACCACTTTCCCTGCAGAAAACCTCCTCGAACATCGCGCTAGTGGTTTTTACATTTTCGGCTCTGCGCTGAGTTTAAAATGAAATTGGTGTCTTGGTTTACCAAGCTCCACCGCTTGGCAAGTTGGCTGGCGGACTTTGTTTGAAAGCGTTGTATAAATAGTGTTTTGGAAGGTCGGCGGGTCAAAACCTCTGCCCGACCCTTTCGTCTATCATGTGGTTATGTTACATATATGGAATGATATATATATTAATATATATGCGCGGCATAAAATATTAAGGGTCTGGCGGTCATGGGGTTGACCCCGACTATCCGGCCCTTTTTCGGCAGCAATTCTCGTTTTATAATAAATAAAAAGCTCTTGCATTTAATACAACTGATGTGCTAGCTCATCCAGTGAGCAGATTCTGACTAGTTTTTTGGCATTCTAGGAGGTCAGGGGTTCGATCCTCCCTGATCCCCAAAATTTTGGAATGAGGCCATATTGGGAAAAATCTGGGTTGTCACGTGTCAGCCTCAGATTAGCCCGTTCCAACCAATCACACTCCAACACGTCATTGATCTTGCTGACATCATCCTGGACATGTGGTGTATTCCCGGGATGACATGTGTCATGCTAATATCATCCTAACCATTGACTTGACTGTTGACTGTTGACTTTGACTTTTTTTCATTTTTCCCTAATTTGTCATAAACTTTGACTGGCCACATCTTCATACGAACTCAGTTTTGCGCGTCGTTCGCACCGTTGGAATCTTGTCAATGAGCACTCAACTTGATCCTATTTTAATCTACATTTGAAGGCTTTGATTTGGAGGAAAAACTAAATCCATTTGGGATCATTCACAAGAGGTTAATAACCCTTCTTTGAGATCTAGGAAATCAAATTATCTATTGATAACATATTTTCCTTGTAATGATTTGTTGGACTCAGTAAGGAGGCATGAGATAATGAATGTAACTAGCCTTGCAACTGACTTCCGTTATAGTTGATTTTCTCAAAGAGATCGAAATTTTAAAAATTATAAAGGCTTGATTCTAAATGAATTGATATGTACATGTGTATGTAAAATTATGATTTTTAAATATTATATTGAGATGTAAATATGCATATCTAGGAATTTGAGATATGTGACTAATAAGTAAATTGAGATATGTGTGAAATTGTAGGGGAATGTGCTTGGTACTGTAGGTAAAGTAAATCAGTATAATTGTTTACATTTATTAATGCACTAACAATTATGTATACAGGGAGTGTTTGAACTCTTTCTTTAGTTGACATGTGTCAAATTTTTATATGACCATAGCTACATGGAAAAAATTATGATATCCAAGTGGGTTGGCTAGGCCCATGGGGAAATAGACAGTGAAATGGCATAAAGGGTTGTTAGTGATCATTCAAATGGAAATATGGTTTCCTTTGGGATGGAATGAAAACAGGAATCCATTGACAAAATGGAATTCCACCTGAGCATGACTCTTAAATGGCGAACATGGAAAAAGAAGAAGAAGAAGAAGTTGTATAGGCTCACTAACTTGAATAGAGATGGTGTGGTCTCTAAAATCGATGTGATAATTTGTAACATGTTGAGTCATGTGTATATGTGCATATGCGGTACATGTGTATATTTTCATACATGGTACTATGTCATATGTATGTGGTATTGTGTTGTGTGTACGTGGCATAATGCTATGTGTATGTTGTATCATTCCATGTGTATATTTATATGTGTCTATTACATGTTTGGGAAAGGAATGTATGGGACTATCTAGGTCCGCATGGTATGTATCATTTTTTAATGGAGGCGGGATAGCCTTTGGATTCCCAGTATTCTTTTCAATGGAAGACTACCTATTTTGGTAGTGAATACTTGGTTTGGTAGAGCCCATATTTGTAGGGTAGTGAATGGGATTGCATATATTCATCACTGGATGGAGGCATAAACCTATAGATTCCCTTGATTATTGTGGGTGGCAGTGAGCCTATGGATTCTCTTGATGATTGAGAGTGTAGGTAAGCCTTTAGATTCTCTTTATGATTCAGGGTGGAGGTGAGCCTCTGGATTCCCTTATTTTTTTGGAAACATATCGAACATGTGGAAGTTGAAGAAAAACAAAAAAAACAGAAGAGAAGGAATTAGGTGCTTCCCGAGATTGGAAATTGACTTTGTTTGTGTATGAGAAAAGAGGAGGCCATAAAATCAAGATAAGTACCCATACTTTATTGATTCTCTAAATTCTTAAATTATGAGCATGATGTATGATAACCTAGATTTTTGAGCTAATATTGTGTAATATTTTGGTTTATGAACTAAATTGGTTTGCTTTAGGAATTATGGAAAATTCCAAGTTCAGTAAAATGATAAATTGCTAATAAGGTATAATTTACAATTATTGCATATTCTTTATGACGATCTCATGGAATCTGTGTTCCGTGATGCAAGATTAGATATGAGACTGCTTAGCTCCAATGAACAAAGCTAGCCACAAGGTGGAACAACCATAGTGTGAAAAATCCAAATATCTTAAAGTAGGTCCATTATAGGACACTAGTACCAATGGTGCCAACTAATTTCCGTAAGCATTCTATGACCAGTCTAATAATATTTAAGTAGTGGCCGGTCTGATAATATTTAAGTAGGGACTAGTCTGATAATATTTAGACAGGGATATGCCTTGGTTTTTAGACCCTTCCAATGTGAGGAAGCCTTTCTAAGGAATGTGTTGAAGGTGTTGGAAGTCCTCCAACAAAGGGGGTCTCCCCGGTATGAAGTCCCAACTAGACTTCACACCATTTGGAGTAGCAACCCCATCCAGATAATAATTCTGACCACCATAACTTATATATTTTCCTTGGTTGCAATTAAAAACATAAGAGAGTATGCACTCAACCTTTGAAACAAGCAAGATGACATTGTGAAGCATAAAATTGCAATGTATATAAGGCACCTTCATGGATGGAAGAGAGAAAGTGAGCCTTTATAATAAAAGTGATATTAATATCCTAATAAAGACATGCGATAGCATAGAAAGAATTGTTAATAAACCTGCAAAATAGTTCACCAGGTAACAACAATCATAAAAGCAAGTAACAACGCACATTTAACAAGATATATATTAAAGTCAATAAAATAGTTCATTGTATTTAGTATGTATCAACATAACATATGCCTCAAACATTAAAAGAATAGTCTTGCAACATCCACGATACATGCATGAAAGTGCATTGGCTCTGAGAGATTATGATATTAAGTGAAAGTCCCAAGATACACAATTACAATGATACCACACTAGATCCAAAAGTGGAACATTAAGTCACCACTTTCTCCTCCAAAGAATGATCTTCTCTCCTATGCCAAGCTATAGAAGCCAAGGTGGAAATTCCTTTGCTTGATATATGAGGGTGTATTTATAACAAATGAGGTGACTCTCGACATCCCTTGTGACTCTTGAGCTCCCTCATGACTCTTGAGTTCCCATATGATTTTTGAGCTTCTATGTGACCTTTGAGCTCCTACGTGACTTTAGGACTTCCTAGTGACTTTCCACATTCCATGTGTGACCCTTGGGATTCCACAAATTTTACATTTTCTCATTTTTTTGGAAATACAAAATTACATTCCACAAATTGTGGCATAATACATGGACAACATAACACTTTTGTGTTGAAACCTTGAGAATCAATAATTTGGTGAATATGACATGAGACTTCATTGTAATATATCAATACAAGGCTCTTTTATTTGTTGTTATGTCTTTATCCTTCATTATTGATCTGTGATATGATTCATATTTACCCTCCAAATCCCCTGGATATTAATTGGAACCTTCTAAGTTAATATGATTTTCATCTCTTTGTCGTGGTCCAAGATTCCTTTACTCTTGCATGATTATCTCTTTATGTCTGATCTCCATAAGTGTCCTTTTGAATTCTCTCCTTCATGTCCTCCTTGAGCTCCATCTTTCCATGTTAAGATGAAAAGACCTGCAAGTGAAGCTCACTCATGACAAGAAAACATCAGTCCCAAAATCACCTAGTCTACCTTTTTTTCTTATGCAACATGTTGATTGTGATGGGATAGTGCACAATGATTGAAGGAAGAGACATTATTTGACGCAGTGCACAAAATCAAGAGGCAAGGAGTGAGGTTTTGGACACTATCATTGTGCAATGCGTAGTGGCAAGCGAGAGGCAAGTCATGGATTTCCCATTGGGCAAGTCTAGGAGGAAAGGATGACAGGCTTACTCATTAATAATGAGTAGTGTGCAGTAAAGAGTGTAGGTGTTGCGCAGTTGAGCACTGCAAGGACTTAAGGATGGCCCTACAGCTCACAGAAAGAGAGCAATGCACAGTAAAGGCACAGTTGGTCTAGGAATTACGTAGAGGGAAAGTCTAAGAGACAAGGATGACATGCTTGTGCATTGTGACTACGCAATACATAGTGGCTAAGAAGGAGTCTCAAGGCATTGCACAGTTGGTTTTTGTAAGGGTCTAGAAATCACCCCCACTATTCACTAAAAGTGTGCAATGCAAGGAAGGGTTGATCAGAATTGCGCGTTGGGAAAGTGTAACCAGTAAAGTTGAGGGACTAAGCTCCAAAGTTGTTCAATGCGTAATTGAAGGAGGTTGTCCTCTAGGATTGCGCGTGCACATTTCCAAGAGATAAGGCCTTCATTATTGTGGCTTCAGAATGTACAATGTGCAGTATTTTGTGGTTGAATATTGGCCATTGATTGCACAAGTAGTGAGGACAAAGAGAACTTCAAAATTGGCTAAGTGTGAGATCAGTAAGACAAAAGAGTAAGAGCATACAACAATTCCTAAGCATGATCACAGGCACTTATATAGTCATCCACACAAAAATAAGATACACAATACCCAAAATCAACATGTATTCATTGAAACGACAACAAAGTGACACTTATATCCAAGTGTGACACTTAAGATGTAACCCTTTATGACTCCAGTGTCGACTACAAAGATAAATTGTGCAATGCCATGGGAAAGTGTCTCACACATGTTCTAATGATAAGAATCAACTAGTGCAACAGATTGCATCAGATATACCTCTAGAAATTGTACCAAGGTGCTCTTGGGATATGTGAAAACAAGCAAAAGTGACACGAGAAAGAATGAAAAAAAAAAAGAAAAAAAAAACTTTTAAGGGAAAAAGAAAGCAAAAGTGACACTTGCAAAATCAAAAGTGGCAGTTGAGAAACTCACTCAGAAGATGGGGCATTCACAACCACGAGTGAGAGATTGATCCTTGTACTATGAAAGTGCACAGAGCTCAAAAGTGAGTGACGAATGTGAAAATGAGCTCTGGATTGGACTCTTTATATAGGGAGAGTATGCATGGAATTAGAGTTAGATTTTGTGAATATTCTTCGTGCATGTCAGTGAACTAGGAGCCAAGAGTAAATTGACTACCAAAAAGAGGTGTGACAGTACTGACTTGAAGAAGAACACTCTCACTGTCAACAAAGAGTGCACACTCATTATCTGTAGAGGATTCCCTTACATGGTCAATAAGAACTATGTAATCATTGTCACAGGGATTTGCACAATCAGTTGGTCACAATGAGTGCACAGTGACTGTCTCTGGGAACTATGCAGTCATTGTCTCTAAGACTTGTGCAATCACTGGTACTAAGGACTATGAAATTTTTATAGCTAAGAGTTACATAGTCACTATCACTAGGAACTACATAGACACTGTCACCAAGATTTGTGCAATCCCTGCTAAGAGAGAGTGCGCAACAATGAAATTGTGAAGTATGCTTAGCCTATATTAAGATGTGTGCTTGTGAAGACATGCATGTGCAAACAAATTATTTGAAACTTACGATTCCTACAGGAAGACTTGAAAATTGAGACAACATGATTGATCATGACATAATAGGTTGAAACAAAAGATGAAATATTCATAAGAAGGCTCCAAAAATTGACTGTAGGAAAAAAATGGAGGGTGTTGTACCAACAACAACATAATGGATTTCCTAAGGAACTGGGAAGAAAAGAAGGGGATGTAAGAACTTAAAAGGTGAGTGACTACATAGAAGGGGAATGATCATATTTCCTGAGGGAATGGGAAGCAGAGAAGGGAAGGCCAAAAAATAAATCGATTTTTAGTCATGTGCATATATTATTGGAAGTAAAAGCACATCAGGGGTGTATCAGGTAATAATGAGCTAGGAACTCTTCAATGAAGGAAGATGGAGAGCAAGGATGATGGCATTGAACATTGGAGGATGGCAGGAGATCCGAGTTGGATTGAATACATCAAGAAACAAAATGTAGGTTTTAACCATGTACATAAATTACTTGCAAACAAATTCTTAAAAATGGAAAATAAATAATGGCGAGCACATAAGCATGAAACACATATACACAGATATTTTCCCCTGGATCCCAAAACTGGGACTACCAAATTGATTTTTCATTATATTCCTTTCAATGTCACAATACATATATATATATACATGTTGAAGCATTCATAAACCTCAATCCATTAACCCTGGATTAGAACATAATTGTATTTCCCTTGATCAGATCTATAAAATACCATGGACAGAAAACCATCATACCCAAAACCATGTGCAAAACCCATGCACAAAACCGTAGGTAGGTTTGCCTACCTAATATATGGAAGAATATAACACACACCCAACATTATCCCACTTGTTGTTTACTTTCCACAAGGGGCCACATGAGAGCTTAGTCATTGGTCCATCCCTGCAACCACCATTGTTTCTCTACACCAAGATACCTTCTCAGTGCTCACAGACTTCGTCAATGCATCTGTAACATTCTTCAAAGTGTCCACCTTTACCAGCAAAACCTTTTTTTCCTCAACCATATCTCTCGCAAAGTGATATTGAACATCAATGTGCTTTGTATTTGAATGATAAGCAGGGTTCTTAGCAAAGAAAATTGCACTTTGGCTATCATAGTCTATACTTATAGCTTGTTGCACCAACCCGATACCTAAACACAATATCTACAACCAAATGGCTTCCTTTCTTGCATGAGTGGCTTCCATGTATTATGTATCTGTAGTTGAGAGATCCACTACATACTGTCTTTTGCTCATCCAACTAACCGCACCTCCAAATAGGCTAAACCCACTTGTAGATCTTTGATCTAGATCTCCAACCTATTCTTTATAAACAAAGACATGAATGTCCAAAACTCTGTCCATTTTTGGTCTTCCTTTGTAGCACAGACCATAATCACTAGTGCCACGTAAATACCTGAAAACCCGCTTCACTGTTTTCCAACGCTCCTTCCCTAGTTTTGACATAAAACTGCTCGGTACTCCCACTGCATGTGCAGTTTCTGGTCTAGTATAGACCATTGCATACATTAGGCTGCCCACTGCACTTGCATATGGAACACGGGACATGTCCTCTTCCTCTTCTTATGTCTTGGGACACTGTTCAACAGATAACTTTATACCTATAGGAATAGGAACCTTCACCGGTTTACTATCTTGCATATTAAACCTCTACAATATTGTCTCAACATACTTCCTTTGGTTTAACCAAAGCTTCCTCTTTGCCCTATCTCGTTTAATTTCCATACCCAAAATATAATTTGTAGCACCAAGATTCTTCATGTTGAATTTGGAGGACAATTGGGTCTTCAAATCCTGGATAATTTCTTTGCCATTTCCAATCAGCAACATATCATCCACATGCAAGACCAAATAAATAACACGGTCACCAATTAATTTAAAATACACACAATGATTTGCTTTGCTTCTGGTGAAGCCAAGTCCCCGTATATATGTATCAAATTTCTGATGCCACATCCTCGATGATTGTTTTAACCCATACAAAGCATTAGAGGAAATTTCAGCCTAAAAGTGGCCTCCTAATAAAAAATAATAAAATAATACTTATAAATTTTGGAGGGAAAAAAATAAAACTACTCTTTTTTAACTGTATTTTTCGCTTATCTCCTTATAGGTGTGCTCAAATTTCAAGTGTAGACACTCTTTGGATGCGGAATCAAATTATACATCCAATGAGTACCCATTGTGCATATTTTTAGACGACCCACATTGATAAAAATTTAATATACATTAAAAAAGTGTGTTGAACACATTTTTTAATGTATCTTTAATTTGTATCAATGTGCGTCTTCTCGAAAGTATGTATAATGGGTACTCGTTGGATGTGGAATTTAATTATGCATCCAACGAGTGTCTACACTTGAAATTTGAGAAAACCTATAAGGAGATAAGCCAAAAATACAATTTATTTTTTTATTTTTATTTTTAAAGTACTTTTTTGTCTTTTCCCTCCAAAAAAATTACATGTGCCTCTTTTTAAATTTAAAGGACTTTGACTGGCTTACACGTTATGACATAGAAATTACATGAAAATTTCATGGGCACTTTTAGGCTCAAATTTCCTCTAGTGACTTTTTTAACCTACATACTACTTCTTTCTTACCCTTCACCGCAAAGCCTTCAGGTTGCTTCATGTAGATCTCTTCTTCTAGATCCCCGTGAAGAAATGTTGGCTTCACATCCATTTGTTCTACCTCAAAATAAAATGTAGCAGCAACATATAAAAGTAATATAATAGAAGCTACCTTGGAACATGAGAAAAAATCAATTCCCGTCACCTGGGAATAACCTTTTTCTACCAACCAAGATTTGTATTTCTCCACCTTGCCCTCTTCATTCATCTTCTTCTTAAACACCCATTTGTTGCCAATGGGTTTCCTTCCAGTCGACGACACCACCAGATCCCAAGCCTCATTTTTGTGCAAGGATGTCATTTCATCAACCATGGCATCCTTCCAGAGTTTTACATCCTATGAATCCACTACCTACCTATCATTTTTCGGATCATCATCATTGATATATAAAGAAAATTTTGAACAGAAAGAAGATGGGCTATACCTTTCTGGATGACTTCTTTCTCGAATTGATTTTCTCAAAGATGGAGTTTGTGGCTCTTCCTCTTTTGAATCTTGTTATGTTGTAGAGTCTGATTCTTCCTCCTTTAGCTCAAACTCTATCTTCTTAGGTTCTGTTATCACTAATAAAATTTCATTTTTTTATTAATAGAGTCATTAGCATAGGTTTCACTATCCTAAGTTTAAAGAGTCCATTTGTCATGTCATCATGGTCAAATCTATCAAATTCCACCAAAGGTCTTCATGCATTGGTTTAAAATTAGTTAGTGGCCACATGTCTGTCTTTTCTTGAGTCTTCAATGAATATAACTGAAAACAGGTTGTTTTCGCTACGGACTCACCTAACTAGTCCATAGCGAATCTGCCAGATTTATAACGGAAAATGCTGCAGAATCATGTTTTTCTGCACCAATAAAGGGAATGATGAGGTGTCAAGTCTTTAGAGGTTCAAGTTCGATTTGAGGTCACGTGATCGGTTAGTAGATTCTTTCAACATGCGTAATCATAAGTAGCACTCATCATTACACTTAACTCCTCCCATTTTTCATTATCCCTCCCATATTCGAATATCACCTTTTAAATTCACCTTCAAAGCTTCTCTTTGTCATTCTTATTTCAACCTCTGTGTACATTTGTTGTTGTCATCGTTGAGAAGTCCAGCTTCGTTGCAAGTTGTTTGTTGTTCAATTCCTTTCTTTGTAGGTGTCACAGTATCAAGAGGCCAGCACAGTATTAAGGGAGATGACCATGCAGAAGAAAACTAATAAAGGGGGATCCTGTGTAAGATATGAACCCATGGATCTCAAGTTACTCAATGAGGATCCTAGCTTTGCAGAAGTTTCCAACAGTGTTGGATGCATGAAATTCTGCCAAAAATTACAAGTTTTTCATGCCCAGGTCTCAAAATATTTTGCAGTGAATTTCGTAGGTACTGCATCAAAGGTGGGAGTACTAAGTTTTGCAGTGTCACCTGAAAAAATTTCTCAAGCCACAAAGATATAGAGGATGGGAGAAAAGTGGTTCAAAGCCACTAAGTTAAAATTTCAGAATTGTGGTGAATTTATGAAACCTAAACACATTGGAGTAGACATGACATTTGGAATCCCAAGGAGCTACCTTAAAGAGAACTACTCCAAATTTATGCTTATAATTCAAAAATACTTCACATGTGAGGGGAGGTTCCATATGGTCTATCAGTACCATTTTAGGATCTTATTGCACTTCACTAGTAAGAAATCTCTAGACCTTCCATTTTTCTCGTTTAGGAGCCATAAAGTAGTGAGACTTTAATTTTCCATCATGGGTTGATCAAACTTCTGGTGTTGGAGGAGTTAAAAAAACTGAACAGAGACTAGCCCACATTCCTACTTATTAGTGGTTATGAGGTAGATACATTAACACCAAAGAAGACTCCAAAATCGAACGCCACTCCTTCAAGCAAGAGTGACAAACTTGTAGCTAAGATAGAGAGTATTAATGAGGAAGAAATAGATCCCATTGTAGAACTCATGGATGTTGAGATAGAGCTTGCACAAGAGACATAATTTCCACACCCTACACCTCTAAGTAGCAAACCAAAGATCGGCAAGAAGAGTCATAGAAGGATAACTAGAAGTCAAACAATTGGGAAAGGAAACCTTGAAGATATTCTTCAAGCCATAGACATAGAAGGGACTCTAGTGGTCAAAGCTATAGATATTAAAGGAAGCAAGAAGAAAAAGAAGGGTATAACTGCTAAAAAACTTGATTTCTCAGGGGAAGATGCAGGGTTTATGTTTAAACCAAGAAAACCACTCACCAGGTTGCAGCTTTCCAAAGGTGTCATGGCAAGGAAAAGGATAGAATTTACAGACAAAGGCAAGCCACCTATGACAGAGGATATCTTGATTTGTCTCCAGCAAAAGAAGAGATCATTGTGCAGAGGAAGGGTAAAGAGAAATTTGTTGAGAAAACTGAAGTGCAGATGTTAAAAGAACAGTTAAGAGAATCCAGAGAGGAGGTTACTGAAACCCAATTGGAATTACAGGAAGCCAACCTAGGCAGTAAAATGATAGAAGAATTCAAAGAGAAGGTAAACGAGAAAATCAATAAATATGATGAATCATTGACCAATGCCAAGAAACTATTGAAAATGACACTTCCTCTACAAAGGGTAATGAAGCACACAAGAAAGAGGAATATATGGTTGCAAGATTAGAGAAAGAAACTTAAAATCCAAGTCAAAGAGCTATAAGAGCAGATGGAGATGATACAGTCAGAGTTACAGAAAAAAGGTCTAAAATTACAGTTATAGATGAACTTGAAGAGACGCAAGCTCCTACTACCAAAGGTGACACTTCTAAAGCTTGAAGAGTGGACAAATTACCTTTTTGATAATTTTGCATCATTCAAAATCAACATTTGCAGAGCCATAGGAAAAATTTTGAAGAAGGAAGCAATTTTTTTAATTTTACTGCCAATTAGGCAAGTTCGTAGCGTTTCTCGAGCTTGAAGCCCAAAATTCGCTACGAACTCATTATAGGTGTATTTTTGTTAAAATCATAGGTATGGTCATAATCAAGGTGGATAAAAGTTTTTATTTAGCTCTTTTGACTTAATAAACAATTCCAAATGAGGACAGGGAATAAACAGGTGGCAGAGATGGGTAAAATCAAATTGTTATAGACTTTCGCTATGAACTTGCCTTAACTCCCCTGTTTCTGTAGTGGGCCAGTTTTTGTAGCATTTTCGAGTTTTGATGGGCTGTTGGAGGTAAGCCAGCCACATGGAAATATTAAAGGGAATCAAAGGAATTTTTTTGTGGAGGCATGGTCTTCGAAAAATTTGTTCAGTTCCCCAGCTCACCATGAAGGCACTCATCATTTATCATGACACCACCTCCTTAAAATTAGGAAGACAAGTCCCTTGACTTAGTGGGGATAATTATGTTTTGGTCATGGTCAGTGCCACCAAGGCACATGACTTTTCTTGATGTAAATATGCAGTCTTAAAGTTTTTTGATGTAATAAATAAGTTATAAAGTCATGATAGTTCTCTAATTCCTAAAGTTAGTAGCTGTCAGTTTTATTTCCATGTAATTTTCTTATTGTTAGATTAGGTGTCAGCAAAGCGACTCGATGGTCTAGCCTTGTTGGCAGACCCAATGTAAAGATGATTAAGCCTATTAATAGGCATATTATCAAATAATAGAAGGTTGAATGATGTTGATTGTAGTACTACTATTTTAAACACTTCTTATCAGTAATATACAATGGTTGTTGGCTCTTTCTTCACCTAAGATTCATTGATGTTTTCATGAGCTCTTGTCTTATATATCCTATTATTTTGTCTTCAATACTTTGATATTTGATTACTTAGAATTCATGTACATAATTCTCTAACTTCCTTCGAACATTAGACTGATGTGTATCTATGTATGTTATCTTTTCATAAAAAAATCTATATGCCTTAGTTTCCACAAGAAGAACCATGTCATTGAGTTTCTTAACACTGACTCCATAAGCCCAATGGTAGTGATTTCTACACATCTTTCACCTGCATACAAACATAGTTAAAACGCTTTTATCAAAGTTAGCCATATGTAGAACTTCATTTTAAAAAATCATTTTTATCTTTGAGAGAGCCCTCTCAAGCTGAAAAGGTTAATTTTCAGTTAGAAGTTTGTTTGAAAGAGTTACTCTAGGTTGTCTGGTGGAGCAGCCCATCTGTACCAACTTAGTGATAACAGGTTCCTTTGGTAGGACTTCATGTTTAACAACATCTTTCACGTCTCTAAATACCACATATTAGTTTTACACAACCTTCCTTGTTTCTGGGTTCCAAAGCTTATAACCTTTTAAACCATCCTTGTACCCA
Source organism: Pinus albicaulis (assembly GCA_034641835.2). Taxonomy (NCBI): domain Eukaryota; kingdom Viridiplantae; phylum Streptophyta; class Pinopsida; order Pinales; family Pinaceae; genus Pinus; species Pinus albicaulis. The sequence goes on along the minus strand of CM076574.1, from coordinate 1,284,081,016 downwards.
ATAAATATTCACCTTTCATATTTATTATCCAACTTGGTTATTTTCTCCTTTGGAACATGTACATATGCATCACAACCAAATATCCTCAGATGTGAAATATAGGGTTTCTTACCATTCCATAACTCATGTGGAGTCTTATCCTCCAATTTTGATGAAGGTGATCTATTAACCAGGTGATATGCAGTCTCCACTAGCTCTACCCAGAATTCTTGTCCTAACTCGGTACCATTGAGCATGCTTCTTTCTTTTTCCATCAACATCTTGTTCATTATTTCTGTATCTCTATTTTTTTGAGGTGTGTATGTAGTAGTCTTATGTCGTGTTATACCACACTTCTTACATAACTCTTCAAATTCCTTCTTGAATAACTCTCCACCATTATCTGTCCTCAACACTTTTATCTTCTTCTCTGTCTAGTTTTCCACCAGAGCCTTAAACTCTGTAAATCTGTCAAATACTTTAGATTTATTCCTGAGGAAATATATCCATTTTTTCCTTCAAAATTCATATATAAATGACACATATTACACAGACTTACCCAGTGATGGAACCGACACAGGTTCAAACACATCACTGTGCACAAGCTCTAATATCCCTTTCTCCCTCTTAGCACTAGAGGGGAAACTCACCCGATTTTGCTTCCCATATACACAATGTTCACAAAAATTGAAACCCGGAGAGAAATTAGACATACCTTATACTATGTTAGTGTCATAATTTTCATTCTGTCATCAGTGATCAAAATCACTCTTTTCATGTTCATTTTAGGGTTCCCACTCAGAATTTTTTTATCATTCCACTAGGTCATGCAAAAAATTCACTCATTGATGGTAGCCCCAGTCATAAAACCTCACTCTCTCTCAAAATTTCACATTTTCTAACCCACCTTCATGTCTTGCTTAGCATAAAACAATCTTAAAAGCTAATTTCACTATGTCATTATGTCAGTCAAAATCAACCATGGAGTCAAGTCATTCAAGGTCCCATTAGGTCAACTAGGTTTCATTTTTCAAGGTTCATAACACACCATTTCATCTCAATAAGGTCAGCAAAGGTGTGGTAGTGACTCAAATAATATTTTTTCAATCATCTACAGAGGATTTATCAGCATGTAAATATGATTTTTAAAGGTCGTAATTATGGTTTCAGAGTATGATTTTCATACCAAAGTGTAATTTTTTTTTTTTAAGAGATGTAATTTATTTTTAATTTTTATGTAATTTTATGCTCATTATATGTAATAATTTCTATCCCAAGCTGCCAACTCAAACTGAAGATAAGCAAAGTCAAAGTGAAAAGTGCCAAACTCCAGCAACATCATCCTGCAAAGAAGAAAAATCAAAGAAAAAGGGTAATCAACAATGTTTTCAAAAGGTGAAATGAAACATTAGAAAAGTGGATTTTTAATCTAAATTCAAATTCACTTAAGTATTAAAGGCTTCTTGACAGCATTTAAAAATCATTTTTCTCCTACAAACACCAAGCAAACACTTAAGAGAGAGAAATTTCGAGTTTCTGGGTGAAATTAGCAAAAAATAGGGCAGAGGGTGCATATCCTTCAGAGAGGGCGCAAATCCTTTACGTGTTGCGCACAGCCTTCTGCAAGGGTGCACAGTCTTAAGCAAGGGTCCATAGCCTTAAGGTGCTACGCATATGTCCATAAAGGCCAGAATTGCTTCAAATTTTGCCAAATTTTCCTCCAAAACTTCAGCAAAAGTTTTTTCGACCTTCAGCAAGTGAGTAAAGGTGTCTTCCATCAATTCTCTCCTCCTTCAAGTTCATTTGTTGGTGTTATGAAATTTTTTTAATATTTGGTCTTTAAAATCATTTAAAACCTTATTATTTCCCTCTTACACTCACAATTTCTAATTTTCACTCCCCTACACCTTCATACCCTTCCTACAATGCAAAATACCCATTCCCAAAACCCTGTATTACATAATTCCATTTCCCCTAAACCCTTTATCCTAATACCCTAAGCCCTGGGTGCTACATTTACCTAGGCTTCCAATCCCCAAATCCCCATCTAAATCCCATCATACTACCACTGCTTATCCCCTCCCCCATTTCATACATCCCTAGCACCATCTCCTTCATTTTCTGTTTCCCATTCCTCATTCCTAAAATGATATTCCACATCATCACACTTCCCTAGGGTTTTGATAAAAACACCATGGCAGAAGAGGAAGAAAACAAATCATAGAGTGAGGGAGAGGAAACAGAGGTGAGAAGGCCAAATAAAGGGGGAAAATACTCAGACTTGAATCTACCAGCACTAGGGGACTGTTGGCTTCTCCAATGGCTGTGACATGCTTCAAACATATTGGCTATTATGAGTTCCGTGAGAAAATTCAGAGGGTCCAACACCATGCCATGTTGACCAAACTTTTCATATCTAGACTCCGTGACAGCCAAGTTACTTTAGCTGGTGTCACCTTTACTATATCAATTGTTATCGTTTCAGTTGCCACCAGGATCCCAAATGTTGGGGAGAAGTGGTTCAAAAAGAGTGATTTGGAGGAACAGTAATTTGAGCCTTTCCTAAAACAAAGATACAAGAATGAGAAAAAGAGGTTCTTTCCTTTTTCTTACCTCTGGGATAGATATGCACCAATGATGAAGATAATCATGAAATACTTTTCATGGGAAGGTATATTTTCAAGACTTTATACTTATCATATATGCCTCTTAATGCATTTCACTAGGGTAAGGATGCTTAAAATACCCTACTACCTTTTCCAGAGCATAGATAATATGGCATTTATTGTCTAGAAAAGGTAGTATGAACATCAAATGAGAAGCTTTTTTCATCATTCCCTTATAAAAATCATAATCCTTGTCATCTCAATCAACTAAACATTGCATGGAGTACCTTCATAGACAATGATATATTTAGAGAGCCATCTACTCATCATGCACAAAATGTGCCTTCATCATCTCAGAAATCCACTTCTATCTCTCCATCTCAGCCCATATCACCTTCATCTCCATCAGATCACACTCCTTCACCCATTTCACCCCCTTCATCTTCATTTCATACTGAGATTGGATAACCCAATAGGATTGAGTTCAGTGAGCCTGAGAGGTCTAGTATGGTTGAGGTTGAGACATTTCCAAAAACCTACCAGAGAGGCCACAGGAATGTCTTTGGTCCACACATAGTGGAAGGGGCCATGCCTTCTACATCAACAAAATAGGTGGACAAAGGCAAAAAGAAGGTGACAGAGGCAGAAATTCAAGCAGGGGTTAGACATGAGAAGAACCTCCATGAGACTAAGCATGATTTTGAGCTTGTTAACCTAGATGAGGATGAAGATGATAAAATCACTAGTGCAGTAATCAAGGGAAAGGATGCCAAGATTAAGGAGCTCCAAACTAATCTTGACAGGGCTAAATATGTCATAAACTTCTTTGAGCAGGAGAACCAGCAGTTGAAAACAAAACATACCATTGATGAGGTGAAATTCATCACTGCTCAAAGGGAGGAAGAAAAGGCCAAAGTTATGCTAGATGAGACACTTGAAAATTATGGGTTGCTTGATGAACAAGATGAACAAGCACAAAGAAAGAGACCTAGAACTAGAGGGCTTAAAAGAGCTCTAGCTCTAGAAAAACAAAAAGAGGTTGAGCTTTCTGATCAGCTAACCCTAAATGAGAAACTTGCAATGGTGATTAATGAAAATAGGGAGCCATGGCTTAATAGATCCAAACATCATTTGGAGAAACTTTGGCAAAGGCTAACAAAGACAATGACCTATTGAGAAGGAAGGTCAAGCATCATGCTCAAAAGGAGAAAATTGCAATGGCCAAGCTCAAAAGAGCCAATGCAAAGGTTGAGGCTTTGACCATGTTGGAGGAGAAAAGAAAGTTAGACATACTTGTAGTGGCTTCACTCCAAGCCTAGACACCTCACCAGCACTCTCTTCGGAAATTTTGATGCATTTTGAAACATTTTTACAAAATCTGTGTTTTTCTGAGTTTTTTTGAACAAGCACATATCAGAAATTAGGTCGTATTCACAACACCCTAGGTGCTGCGCAAATGATTGGGGAAATTTTTGAGGAAAAGCTTTCAATGGATTCTTACGGACAAATACATTCCATAAAACCATTTTTCCAGCCTTGATTTGCATATTTGACATGTGAAAAGGGAAAAAAACTAGCTAAAAATCACATTTATGCCCCTATTTTGGCCTAGGCGCTGCGCACAGAGTAGTCTTGGGAGAATGAAATTTTGAGGGATCAAATCAGCTTCATTTTGAAAACTGGAGGCATATTCAAAAATAATACTAAAGGAATTTCCAAAAAACCATCTTGGGCCTGATTTGGACACCTACAAGTCAATCAAAATTAGACTTGAATAGGGAGGGCGCATATGACCATTTGCTGATATTTTTGGTTTTTCACTGTAATTTTTTACTTTATCTCGGAAATTGATATTTTTACCTATGTCATTGAGCATAGTAATTGTAATTATGTTGTGGATAAGTTACCTAGGGGTAGATTCATTAGGTAAAATTTATCCTTAAATCAAATGAATCAATTTGAATATAATTAGGAATAAGTCACTTGGACCATCCTACACTTCAGCATTCAATTCATAATTTTGTCAATCTCTTCCTCACCTCATGGATTCAACCCCTGAGGATGACTGAATTTTGTTTTGATGTCTATTTAGTCCCTTTCTTCACACTAAGCAAGGGTTTGAATCATTTTGGATGCTAATGTATTGATCAAGTAACTATTGTACTCAGTTTGGCCAGTTAATAAAGAAGAGTTGTAACTATTTTTTGGGATACATGTGGTATGATGTTTATCATTATTAGAATGTGTTGTCTTCATGTTCATTATCAATTTAATATGTTAGAATGTGTTGTATTCATGTTCATTACATATACATTGTATGATCTCTTTCAAGTTGATAGGCAGAACACATCCTTACTCATTCTCTATTTAGGGAAAGTTATCATAATTTTTCCATTTTCCTTTGTTTAGGAAGAATACATATCCTATGCTCTTCCTAGCTTCTCATCAGTCTTAAAACCATCTCATCATAATCATCTTAAAGTGTTAAGCCTTATGCCTACCTTTCCCCATTGAATTTCTGCAACCCTATCTCATTTTCCCTTACCTAGATCCCTTGATCATACTTTCATCCAACAGTCCGACCAAAATAAATTATCAAAACCCCTAAACTCACATCTAGCCTAAAATCCTAATCCATTCAACCTCCTAGGCTATGTTTTGTGGAGAGAGCCCTCTCCTACTTGGTAGGGCTAGCTACCAAGTTAAAATCTTAGTTTATGGTTACCTCTGTTGGGATTCCTTCTTCAGCCTTAGGAATCTGGTGGAGTGATAACATACCATACCATTACCGTGAAGTATTTGAAGGCCCTTCTCTCCAATATGTCTAAGCCTTTGATGCGATCTCATGGTCTTTTCTCCAGAGACCATAAGGTTTTCAGCTCCAATTTTATGAACCACAGAACTGTTGCACCCATCAATAACTGTGCTACCGAGAAGCTTGTACAGAGTTCCAATATAAACTCCCCACATCAATACCAGTGCTCCAAAAACCATCTTGTAGGTATCCTTCTCAAACACTGTTTTTACACCTGCATCATCCATCTTGTTTACATAAATCATACTTTTGGCCAATGTAGGAATATGCAGAACATCAGGAAGTGTTATAATCCTTCCACCTTGCAACTTCAACTTGAATTTTCTACGTCCGACGATTTTGGCCTTCCTGTCATCCCCTAGGAAGGCATCACCACCATCATATTTCTCATACTCGCAGAACCACTCCCTATGGGGAGTGAAGTGAAAGGATGCACCTGATTCAATCAACCATGCCTCATGATCTACATGTGTACTTGAAGAAGAAGCCAAGTACGCATCCCTACCTTCATCTAAGGTGGTTTTCACCCCTATAGAAGGAGAATCATTAGATACCTTTCCTTTCTTAGGAGCTTTATATCTACACTTCTTTTTGAAGTGCGCTTCCTTTCCACATTTCCAACACACATTTACAGGTTTTCCTGGAGATTTTTATCTCCCTCTAGATTTAGATCTCCCACTCAAGGACTTATTTTTATTTATATTCTTGGACCGTCCTCATATAGAAAAGGCATCTCCATTCTGGCCCTCCATATTTTTCCGTCTCATTTCCTCTGACAACAAGGATGATACAATTTATTCAAAATTCAAGGTAGTTGTATTATTAGCTATTGCAAAAACCAGACTATCCCACGAATCTGGTAGAGAACACAACAAAATGATGCACTTGTCTTTGTCTAAAATTTTAATATCAATAGATAACAACTAACTTACCATGATATTAAAGGCGTTCAGATGCTCTATCATCGAGTCTCCATCCTTCATCCTCAGGTTATAAATATTTTTCTATAGGAACAGTTTGTTCACTGAAGACTTAGATTGATACAAATTCCATAACTTATCCCACAAATCCTTTGATGTAGCTTCCCTAGATATGTTAAAAAATACCAAATCTGAGATACACAACTATATTGTGTTCTTTGCTTTCTGATCCAACTTTTCCTAGTCTTCATCTGACATTTCCATTAGATTAGTACTCGAATCTACTATGAGCCACTGATATTTATTCACCAATATATCCTCCATCTTGAGCTTCAACAACTCAAAACTCTGACCATTAAATTTATCGATCTCTATATTTCCACTGCTCGCCATCTTCTTTCATTGCATAATCGATCCCGTAGATATCCCACTGAAAAAGGTCTACCACAGGCCCGAGCAAAACTCCTCAGAAGCAAAGGCATCCCCATGAAGCCAAAATAGCTCTGATACCAAATGTAGGCCTTAACCCTATACAGAAATTACCTGAAAATGAATTCTTAAAAACAGAAAATAAACAATACCAAGAACATAAACATGAAACACATATACACAGAGATTTTCCCCTGGATCCAAAAATCGGGAATACCAAATTGATTTTTCATTATATTGATTTCAATGTTACAATACATATATATACATCCCAAGGAATTCATAAACCCCAATCCATTAACCCTGGATTAGAATATAATTGTAGTTCCCTTGACCAGATCTACAAAATACCATGGACAAAAAACCATCATGCCCAAAACCATGTGCAAAACCCATGCACAAAACAGTAGGTAAGTTTTCTCACTAATATAGGGAAGAATATAACACACACCCAACACAAAATACCATGAAAAGTTCCATTGGAAGATATCTGAATTTATAAAGTAACATTTACCAAGTTGTTGGGCAAGTCAGGATGCATACAATATGTGATATAAACGTTGAACAAGTTGTATAGATAAGGCTCCATATCAGTTGCATTGTGTCTTTTAAGCTATTATTTTATATTGTATGTGATCATTGAATACTAAAGACAGTGTTCCCCCAAGGGGCAGGGGTTTTTTATAGCTCAGTCACCTTTCACCTTTATATATGTTGTAAATATTTTGAAAGAAACACATAGATAGATGGGCAAGGAAAAGGGACAATTGATTCGAGGATTGGGAAGATTTTTCTAAAAGAAATTATTTTGTTTTTTGTAGCGCGGGCCTTGGAGGTTGACAGATGGAAGACTAGAGAACAAAAGGATAAGTGGAATCAAGTTGATTGGCCTGCAATACTGGGATGGAAAACACAAAAACCAACTAGTGAAGACAAGGCCCAAAAAAAAAAAAATCCTAGAGACAAAGAACATATGGGACACTTTTAATTTATCTATAGGTTCTGCGAGATACTAGTCACTAACTACCAGCAAACACAATTTGGAAAGGATAAATTGGGGGAAATTGAGCTGGGAAGAACACATGGAGAGACAAGGAGAAAGACACAAGGGAGATGGAGCAAGAATCTAGTAAATAGAACTAAAGAAGGACGGTCAAAATATATTGGCTCTATAGTTTGTAAGAGTTTTTTAATTGAAATATCAGCCCTGTACATTAGGAGGAGTAGTGTAGATGTTCCCAAAAGCAAGACGCAAATCATGGGAAAGAGGATTAGGAAGGAAAAGCTAAGGTATATTTGTAACATCAATGTAGACATATGCAATGACTTATATTTCCTAGTTGAAAGGGGATGAGCCAGGGTAATCCAAGAATGCAACAAGAATCGTATAGGTGGAGTTATAGCTCTAGCACAACCTTATACAGTGATTGGAAACCTCCTTGCTAATAAGTGCATAGTAATCCAAGAGGTTGACATACTAACACAAGAGACGGACTCTGTCATTAGAAGCACTCGTCAGTGATTAGTAGAGTAGCTAGTCAATGTGTCCAACTCGTAATTACTGGTGGAAATGCATGATGTAACATCAAGGCTAGTGAAATAAAATATATTTTGGGGAACTATTGTGACAACAAATTTGGGTGGAGTTTAAATATATGGAGTCCCTGCATTGTTTGAGGGTGGAGGCCATTACCTCTAAAGTCCCTCATAAGCTAGTGGTTGGAGGTAGAAAACCTTTGGATTCACTAGACTAGCCTACCTTTCTATTATATCAAATTTTTAGTAGACTCTATACTCCCTTCATTGGGTCGATCTATTGTGGCAGTGAATTCAAGTTGGAGGAAAAAACTTTGGAATCCCTGGTGTGGATTGAGGTTGGAGGTTCGTACAATTGGATTCGTTCATTGGATGGTGAGTGGAGGTAGCATACCTTTGGAGCCCTGGACTAGACTATGCTTGAGAATTATTCTGCTTGAAGGATGGAGGTAGATTAGTCCTTTGGATTCCTTCATTGGCTGGTGGGTGGAGGTAGCATACCTTTGGAGCCCTAGACTAGCCTTTGCTTGAGCATTCTTATGCCTAAAGGGTGGATATATATTAGACCTCTGAAATCCTTGGTTCATATGGAATCTTGGTCCTTAAAAAATCTTATCAAGCCTAAAATCAAGCTTGGGGATGACAGTTGTGCGAGAAACTGGGTTGTAGAAATTCTATGGTTAGGAGGTGAGTATTGTTCCAAACTTATTTGCCCATTTGAGTTCATGAAAATGGGTACAAGAATTTTTCTTGCTAAATGAAATCACCATGACATATTATGAATAACTGGTTTCTCATCTTGTGTGTGTGTCACAGTCATATTTAACTATAATACATCATGTTTGTTATGTATGCATGAAACGTGATTATTGGATTAAGTAATGTGTTGTTGAAATAACATGTTGTAGAAGTTATAATGTTTTGTATGTAGTTTATGTTATGTCCATCAAACTCTGTATTATACATGTTATGGATTACGGTGAAGAGTATGAGTCGGAAAATAGCTTGTAGGCTTGGCCCTGCATTGAGGGAGTAAAAAATTCATGAGTTTATAATCTATAACTTACAACGTTAGGATAGAGCTCAGAAGATATTTGTTTGTACCCTCTTTGTTACAAGGAAAAATTGGTAAAACAAATTACAACAAGGTGGTTGTACCATCTTCTTCATGCTTCTAGTTCTTCATTTTATTAATGAATTTATATTCCTAAGGGAATAAGAATAACCTCATAATGTTGTTTCTCAAGTATCACACTCTCTTCGAATGGAAATATATCCATGGATCCACACCATATACAATGGTGCAATTTTCTGAAGCAGAATGGACAATATTTGACACTATTGAAGGACTGGTTGAATTGACCAGTTATCCCAGGATAGCTAGGAAAGTTGTTGACAATGACTCACTCCCAACATGGAATATTCCTGGAATTCTTTAAATAATGCAACTCTGAGTCTATTTTATGAAATCATAAGGGAATTAAATTATGGCCAATATTGTTGTGACCCTCTAACATAGTCCTTCACACCTTCCAAAATGAAAAATCAAATTATAGTTTCAATACATGACCTCAGAAAAATATTGGTCCTATACCAGTCTAAGAAAAGTGTCTGTAAAATTAAATATGTAGATACATGATACAATTTGCAAGGGGTTGGAGGATAGTTTCTTGTGAACATATGTTTGTTATTTTCAGCAAGGGTTTGGTGCTCCATAAGATGTTAATATACGTGCCCCACTTGAGGGATATTAGTGATGTCCTAGGTGAGGATCACACTGCCTATCTTAACTAGTTTGTTTTATATTTTCGTACCACTTTTCATCATGATGTAAAACATATTCTAGTAAGAGTGAATTGGTTCACTGTGAAAAAATTTAGTGTAACAAGTTCCACCTTCACTATAATTTTAGGTATCCTGCATATCTTTGATTTTGGATCTCTAAGCAAAATAGGCTTGGGGCATGATGTTTTCTTCAATGATGTTCCATCCTTTGGCTATGTTCATTTTTCTACTTGTATCTTCATTACACATGGTTTCAACTCACACCCATGTTTATGGTAACCCTATTGACGAGCTAGTTGACATAATCAATGTAATAGCCCAACTACCTCTTTTAAGCATTATAATGTTGATGTAAATAAAATTATGCAAGGATGAGATGGGACACTCTTATGAAACCAGCTCCAAAAATACAAGAAAAGAGAGATCAACTCCTTAGAAATCAACCACTTCAAGGGGGGAACCTCCTTTACATTACATAAATGAACAATTCTTGGATGATACAAATCAAAAAACCTCCTGTCTATATATAGGAGCCCATGGGGTCACAATATAATCTAGTCCACCTAACAATACTAATGTAAGGGCACAAAAATAAATATATGGGGGTTACAAGGGTACAACAATAGCAATAAGGGGGATATACTAACAACAATAAGGGACTACAGTAGTAATATAGGGACCTAACATGCCCCTCTCCTTCAAAAAAGTGTTGTCCTCAATTCTTGAGTAGCTCTATATGCTTCTGTATAAAATTCTCATCCTCCCATGTAGAATCTTTGGTGGGTAAGTTCTTCCACATGATGAGATACTCTGAAATTGATCGATTCCATAGCTGTTGAGTTCTTGTTTTCGTGACTTCTTCAGGTTCCAATATGATTTTTCCTTCCTCATCAATTTCTAGAAATATTGTTTTAACTGGAATTTTGTCACCTATAACCTTCTTTAAGCATGAAACATGGAAAACTGGATGCACTCGAGAAGAAGTAGGAAGCTCCAATTTGTATGCCATAGTACCAATATTTTGCAACACCTTGTAAGGACCATAGTACTTTGGCGATAATTTATTATCCTTATTATCTTGCTTGAGGGACATTTGTTTGTATGGTTGTAGCCGTAAAAATACCCAGTCTCCTACATCAAAACTTCTCTCGCTGTGATGTTAATCTGCCTGTTGTTTCATTCGATTTTGTGCCAAAGTTAGGCTATCCTTTAAGAGTTAGAGAACTTGTTGTTGATGCTCGATGTGATCTTCCACTGCTTGAACCTTAAAGATGATGTGACGGATGGTGGATGATATCCATAAAGTGCCATAAATGGGATCATTTTTGCTGCATTATGGAAGGAAGTGTTATACCACCATTCAGCCAGAGGTAACCACTTGACCCATTTTGTTTGTTTATCAGATACAAAACAACGAAGATATCCTTCTAAACATTTGTTCACTATCTCAATTTTCCCATTGAATTGAGGATGATAATATGAGCTATGAGCTATTTGATTACCCAACAAGAAAATAATTCCGTCCAAAAAGTTCCAGTAAAAATGGTATCTTTGTCACTTACAATAATCTATGGGTTTTCATGTAGCTTTTGAATTGTTTCCATAAATTCAGTAGAAATTTTACTTGCTTTAAATGGATGAGATAATGCACAAAAGTGTGCATACTTTGTAAGTCTATCAACTACCACCATGATGACACTCTTTTCTTTGGAATTAGGTAAACCTGTGATAAAATCCATTGAAATATCCTCCCAACGTTGACTTGGAATGGGTAAAGGTTGTAGAAGTGTTAGGTCCCTATATTACTAGTATAGTCCCTTATTGTTGTTAGTGTAACCCCCTTATTGTTATTATTGTACCCTTGTAACCCCCATATTGTTATTATTGTGCCCTTAAATTATTATTATTAGGTCGGCTAGGATTACATTGTGGCCCCACTAGGATTATATTGTGGCCCTATGGACTCCTATATATAAAAAGGAGGTTTTGTAATTTGTATCATCCAAGAATTGTTCATTCATGTAATGTATTGGAGGTTTCCCCCTCGAAGTGGCTTATTTCTAAGGCGTTGATATCTCTTTTCCTCTATTTTTGGAGTTGGTTTCACAACATTTGGTATTAGAGCTTTGGATTCTAGGGTTTCACTGCCCCAAACAGGTCATCGTGGCATTTTCGCTATAACTTTTTTTCTACGAAGGTTCAGAAGCTGAAGTTTTGATAATGCGAAGCTGAAATCCTGAGGAACATCTTCGCAAAATTTCAGAGCTTGGTTCACAATATTTTCAGAGATATGATCTGTGGAAGTTAGGGCTTTATGCAGGCTCCTAAATTTAACCTAAACAGGTCATCGCAGAATTTGCGCTATAACTTTTGTTCTACGAAATTTCAAATGCTGAAATTTTTAGAGAGCGAAGCCCAAATCTTAAGGAACATCATCGCAAAATTTCAGAGCTTGGTTCACAATATTTTTTGAGGTATGATCTATGGAAATTAGGTCTTTTTCAGGCTCCTAAATTTCATCTCAAAGAGGTTATCGTGGGAAAACCTTTATAACTCTCTCTGGGCATCGGATTGGAATGCTGTAAAAAGTGGCCGCAAGTACACAGTTGTAGTTTCTTGTATATCAATTGCAGTGCCAAAGGAGGAAACAAGGACATGTGGCAAATCGTACAAGTTCTCTATACTGAACCAGTACATAATTGGGTCATTGTGGGATATTGAACATAACTTTGTCTTGAAGAATCCAAATCAGGTCAGACCTATGGCATTTGAAAGAAGATTTAGAAGGTTATTTCAGGGCCAAATTTTAGATATTGAAGATCCAAAATTACAAAGATAATTCAATTTCAATATCGAGCTCCTCAAAATCAAGAAAAAGGTGTGTATTTTTTTCAAATTGCATAAGTCTTGTTTGAAAAATCAGTTCTAGTTGATTGCAAAGGCCTATTGAGCATAGCTATCAGTATTGGGTTCTAAAATGCCTCCTAAAAAGAACTCAACACCCATTAAGCCTTCAGAAGGCTCCACTATGACTCATTAAGACGAAGAAACGCAACATGAGATATCAAAAGTCCATGAGCAAGTGCACCAAATTTCGCTATCGCAAAGAGCAACAAAAAATGAAATGGAAGTTGTGAAGAAAGGGATGGAAACTAAGATGCATGGTTTGAATAAAGGTGTGGAAGCTAATATGAATGGTTTGGAAGCTAAGATGGATGGCATGGAAGTTGGCATGGAAGCTAAGATGGATGACATGGAAGCTAAGATCGATGAAAAAATGGAAAACATGTAGAATGATCTAAAAGCAAACATGGAAGGTTTGACAAAGTTGATACAACAAATGTTTCCTAATGGTGAAAAGATAGTAGAGGAAACTCATGATGAGAACAGAATAAATGATAATCGTAATTTCATAAACTCTAATGTTGGCAGGAAGAACCACCATATTCCAAATATGGATATGAGGAAGTTTGATGGCAAGGATCCTGTAACATGGATACTATATATGGAGCAATATTTTGATCTCAATAATGTAAAAAACACACAAAAGGTATGCATTGAAACTTTACATCTAGAACAAAATACATTTGTATGGTATCGATGGCTTTGCTCCCGTAAAAAAATTGTCACTTGGTCAATTTTTACGAAGGAAATGATAGCATATTATGAGGATACAAAGAGAAACACCTTCTTTAGCCAATTGATAAATCTCAAACAAAAGGGTTTAGTGGGGGAGCACATCGAGGACTTCCAAAAATTGAATATAAGGGTAACTAATATTTCAGAGGAACACATGATTGATCTCTTCATAGGTACTTTAAAGGATAACATCCAACATGAAGTTCGCATTTTGGAACCTGATTCATTGGAGAAGGCATTTAGATTGGCAAGAAAAATTGAATGTAAAATTATGGCGACAAGGAAGCCTACCACTCACTTCTATAAAGAGGGAGCGTTGCTACTCCTAGATTTCAGCAACCTACAAGGTTGACACCACAAAAATTGGAAGAAAAAAGAGCAAAAGGGCTTTGCTACAGTTGTGATATAAAATACACTAAAGGTCATAAGTGCGCTGAGAAGAAATTATTTTACATATATTGTGAAGAGGAGGAAGAAAATGAAGAAGAAACATCAAAAGTAGAGGATATACACTAGGAAGAAACCCTAGAAGAAGAAGAAATGAGTACGACCATTTCATGTAATGCATTGGTAGGAATTACCACTCGTCAAACTCTCAAGATAGAAGGACATATCAGGAAGAAAAAGGTAATAGTGTTGATTGATGCGGGTAGTACCCATAATTTTATTTGCTGTAAGGTAGCCAAGGAATTGAATTGTTTCCTATACACGACATTTGAGAATGTCAAGTGATGGTTGCAAATGGAGGAACTATAAATTGCTCTAGAAAATGCCATAATATCAAGCTATCCATGGGGGAATATGTATTGAATAGTCCAATGCTTTCCATCCCAATGGAAGGTGTTGATGTCATACTAGGAGTACAATGGTTATAATCTTTGGGGACGGTAGCTTTTAATTTTCAAGAACTTTTCTTGAAAAAATTTTCAGAAGGAAAGGAAATTGAATTACGGGGTATCGCAAGGAAGCCAAGAAGGATAATAAGCTCTAATTTCATGACAAAACTTCTGAAGAAAGAACAACGAGGCGTAATTGCACAATTATTTCACTAGAAGTTCCAACATCAAAATCATCTATTTCTGCAGATCTCCAACAAGTCCTGGACAATCATTCCAAGGTGTTTGAAACTCCCAAAGGACTCCCACCTAATCATGATCATGATCATGCTATTATTTTTATTCTAGGAAGTTTTCCTCCAAACATCAGGCCTTATAGATATCCTTATGTCCAAGAGAGCGAAACTGAACGTATGACTGCATAAATGTTAGAGGCGGGTATAATTCAACTTAGTCAAAGTTCTTTCTCTGCTCCTGTAGTATTGGTACACAAGAAAGATGGATCATGGCACATTTTTCCGGATTATAGGGAGCTCAATAAGCTCACCATTAAAGATAAATTTCCCATTAATGTGATTGATGAATTCTTGGATGCATTACATGGAGCAATTTATTTTACCAAGTTGGATCTTCGTTCAGGATATCATCAAATTAGAATGAAGACTGAAGATATTCCGAAAAAGACATTTCGAACTCATGAGGGTCATTATGAATTTTTGGTCATGCCTTTTGGCCTTACCAATGCCGCTTCTACATTTCAAGGTTTGATGAATTCCATTTTCAAACCCTTCCTTAGAAAATTTGTGTTAGTATTTTTTGATGATATACTAATCTACAGCAGGTCTAGGAAGGATCATGTTCAACATGTTTATAGGTGCTCAAAATATTGGAGGAGAAGCAATTATATGCAAAAACCTCCAAATGTTTCTTTGGAGTACAAGAGATCTAGGTCATATTGTATCTCACAAGGGTGTTAAGGTAGAACCTAACAAAATTAAGCCATTAAGGAATGGAAAGCCCCCACAACCATAAAGTAGTTGGGTTAACGGTATTATCACAAGTTTTTTAAGAATCATGGGAGAATAACAGCACCTCTAACAACATTATTGAAGAAATATGCATTTTCTTGGATTCCAGAAGCATCTAAGGCCTTTGAACATCTTAAAGATGCAATGTGCCAAGCACCGGTCTTACCTACGCCAAACTTCACAAAAACATTTATTATGGAATGTGATGCCTCGTGAAATGGAATAGGTGTTGTTTTAATGCAATAAGGAAGACCCATTGCTTTTGAAATTAGTCAGTAAGAAAGGAAAGTATTACGAGAAACCTATTTATGAGAAGGAAATGTTAGCAATACTTTGCATGCACTAAAGAAATGGAGAACTTACCTAATGGGAAGACACTTCAAGGTAAAAACTGATCATGATAGTCTTAAACACTTTTTGGAACAAAGACTATCTTCAAAAGAGCAGCAAAAATGGGTCACAAAGATGTTGGGTTATGACTTTGAAATCATCTACAAAAAAGGGAAGCTAAATGTTGTTGCGGATGCACTCTCAAGAAAGGATGAAGAGGTGGAAACATTGCTTTGTGCCATTTCTATTATCAGCAGGATTGGATAACTTAGGAAAGCGAGATGAATGGAAGAAGGACGAAGAAGCTGTGGACACTCATTCTAAAAGTTGCAACAAGATCCTAGTACATCTGATACATTAAGTTGGAAAAATGATTCCTGATGGTACAAATATCGCTTATATCTTTGTAAGAATTCCCAACTAAAACAAAATATTCTTTTGGAATTGCACACTTCTCCTTTAGGAGGACACTCAGGATTTTTAAAAACTTACCACAGGGTGAAGAAAGTTTTATTTAGGATGGCCTTAAATATGATATTCAAAAGTTTTTGGCAGAATGTTTGGTTTTCTAGCAAAATAAAGTTGAGACAATTAAGACCCCGGGTCTTCTACAACCTTTATCCATTCCAAGTCAACGTTGGGAGGTGATTTCGATGGATTTTATCACGGGTTTACCTAAGTCTGAAGGAAAGAGTGTCATCATGGTGGTAATTGATAGACTTACCAAGTATGCACACTTTTGTGCATTATCTCATCCATTTAAAGCAAGTACATTTGCTACTACATTTATGGACACAATTCAAAAGCTACATGGAAACCCAAGGGTTATTGTGAGCGACAGAGATCCCATTTTCTTTGGAAATTTTTGGACGAGAGTTATTTTCTTGTTCTTGGAGTACTCAATTATACGATAGCTCATCTTATCATCCTCGATCCATCATGGTCAAAGGCGAGATAGTGAACAAATGTTTGGAAGGATATCTTCGGTCTTTTGTATCTGATAAACAAACACAATGGGTCAAGTGGTTACCTCTCACTGAATGGTGGTATAACACTTCCTTCCATACTGTAGCAAAAATGACCCCATTTATGGCACTTTATGGATATCATCCACCGTCCATCACATCATCTTTAAGATAAAATTCGAAGGTTCAAGCAGTGGAAGATCACATCGAGCATCAGCGAGAAGTTCTCCAACTCTTAAAGGATAACCTGAATTTGGCACAAAATCGAATGAAACAACAGGCAGATCAACATCGCAGTGAGAGAAGTTTTGGTGTAGGAGATTGGGTATTTTTACAGCTACAACCATACAAACAAATGTCCCTCAAGCAAGCTAAGAAGGATAATAAATTATCGCTAAAGTACTATGGTCCTTACAAGGTGTTACAAAATATTGGTACTATGGCATACAAATTGGAGCTTCCTGCTTATTCGCGAGTACATCCAGTGTTCCATGTTTCATGCTTAAAGAAGGTTATAGGTGAAAATCTTCCGGTTCAAACAATATTGCCAGAACTTGACGAGGAAGGAAAAATGATATTGGAACCTGAAGCAGTCATGGAAATAAGAACTCGACAGTTACGAAATCGATCAATTTCAAAGTATCTCATCAAGTGGAAGAACTTACCCAGTGAAAATTCTACATGGGAGGATGAGAATTTTATACAGAAGCACCTGGAGCTACTCAAGCTTTGAGGACAACACTTTTTTTGAAGGAGAGGGGCATGTTAGGTCCCTATATCACTAGTATAGTGTCTTATTATTGTTAGTGTAAACCCCTTATTGTTATTATTGTACCCTTGTAACCCCCATTTTGTTATTATTGTGCCCTTAAATTATTATTGTTGGTCGGCTAGGATTACATTTTTTTTTGCTCCACTAGGATTACATTGTGGCCCTATGGACTCCTATATATAGAAAGGAGGTTTTGTAATTTGTATCATCCAAGAATTGTTCATTCATGTAATGTATTGGAGGTTTCCCCTTCGAAGTGGTTTATTTCTAAGGCGTTGATATCTCTTTTCTTCTATTTTTGGAGCTGGTTTCACAACAAGAAGACCCGATGTCTTAATTGTCTCAACTTTATTTTGTTGGAAAACCAAACATTCTGCCACAAACTTTTGAATATCAGATTTAAGGCCATCCCAAAAAAATTCTTTCTTCACCCTATGGTAGGTTTTTAAAAATCTTGAGTGTCATCCTAAGGGACAAGTGTGCAATTCCAAAAGAATCTTTTGTTTTAGTTGGAAATTATTACAAAGATATAAGCGATCTTTGTACCATAAGGAATCATTTTTCCAACTAAATGTATCAAATGTAGTAGCATCTTGCCGCAACTTTTGAATGAGTGTCCACACTTCTTCATCCTTTTTGTATTCATCCCTTGCTTCGGTTATCCAATCTGGTTGGATAATAGAAATGGCACAAAGCAATGCTTCCACCCCTTCATCCTTTCTTTAGAGTGCATCGGCAACAACATTTAGCTTCCTTTTTTGTAGATGATTGCAAATTCATAACCCAACATCTTTGTTACCCATTTTTGCTGCTCTTTTGAAGATATTATTTGTTCCAAAAAGTATTTAAGACTATCATGATCATTTTTTACCTTGAAGCGTCTTCCATTAGGTAAGGTCGCCATTTATTTAGTGCATGTAGTATTGCCAACATTTCCTTCTCATAAATCACTTTATGTAAATACTTTCCTTTGATTGGACGACTTTCAAAAGAAATGGGTCTTCCTTCTTGCATTAAAAAAACACCAAATCCATTTCCTGAGACATCACATTCCACAATAAAGGTTTTTGTGAATTTTGGCATAGCTAAGACCGATGCTAGGCACATTGCCTCTTTAAGATGTTCAAAGGCCTTAGCTGCTTCAGGAGTCCATGAAAATTAATCTTTCTTCAATAATGTTGTTAGAGGTGCTCTTATTCTCCCATAATTCTTAACAAACTTGCAATAATACCTTGTTAACCTGACAAATCCTCACAACTTCTTTAACGTTGTGGGGGCTTTCCATTCCTTAATGGCTTTAATTTTGTTAGGGTCTCTCTTAACACCCTCATGAGATATAATATGGTTGAGATATTCCACTTCTTGTACTCCAAAAAAACATTTGGAGGTTTTTGCATACAATTGTTTCTCCTCTAATTTTTTGAGCACCCTGTCAACATGTTGAACATGGTCCTTTCAAGACCTGTTGTAGATAAGTATATCATCAAAAAACACTAACACATTTTCTAAGGAAAGGTTTGAAAATGGAATTCATCAACCCTTGAAACATATAATGTTCATTGGTAAGGCCAAAAGGCATCACCAAAAATTCATAATGACCCTCATGAGTTCAAAATGTTGTTTTCAGAATATCTTTAGTCTTCATTCTAATTTTATGATATCTTGAACGTAGATCCAACTTGGTAAAATAAATTGCTCCATGTAATTCATCCAATAATTCATCAATCACATGAATGGGAAATTAATCTTTAATAGTGAGTTT
Organism: Pinus albicaulis; assembly: GCA_034641835.2. Classification (NCBI taxonomy): domain Eukaryota; kingdom Viridiplantae; phylum Streptophyta; class Pinopsida; order Pinales; family Pinaceae; genus Pinus; species Pinus albicaulis. The sequence continues at coordinate 1,284,061,614 of CM076574.1, read as the reverse complement.
ACTGAGCTCCCTATAATCCGGACACATGCGCCATGATCCATCCTTCTTGTGCACCAATACTAATGGAGCAAAGAAAGAAATTTGGCTCGATTGAATTATACCAGCCTCTAACATTTCAGCAATCATAAGTTCAATTTCGCTCTTTTGGACATAACGATATCTGTAAGGCCTGATGTTTGGAGGAATAATTCCTGGAATCAAATGAATAGCATGATCATGATCATGAATAGGTGGGAGTCCTTTGGGAGTTTAAAACACCTTGGAATGATTGTCCAAGTCTTTTTAGAGATATTGAGAAATATATTATTTTGATGTTGGAACTTCTAGTGAGCATAATTGTGCAATTACGCATCGTTTTTATTTTTTCATAAGCTTTGTCATGATATTAGAGCTTATTATCTTTCCCGAATTCCCTGTAATACCCGTAATTCAACTTCTTTTCCTTCCGATTTTTTTTTAATAAAATTTCTTGAAAATTAAAAGATACCATCCCCAAATATTGTAACCATTGTACTCCTAGTAAAACATCAGCACCTCCCCAATTAATTTTTTCATTTTTTTCTCGCGCTGCTAGCCTGAGCCTGCGTTGCATCTGCACCTGCGCCCTGCCTGTGGTGCCCTAGCTACTGGTTGCTACTCCCTGCTCGAGAATAGCCCCTCCAGAGTCCTCCCCGGAGGTGGACACTTCTCTGAATTAGGCCCAAGCCTTCTCTTCCCTGATCAACTCTTTGGTTCCTCCTCACCCTAGGCCGGCGATCTCCAAATTTGTGAAAAATCTTGATGGAATCCAGGAAGTATCTCTTCCTCCTTCTATCTCGCGCATCGTTTCCCTTTCTCTTGCTAATAAGGGCCTCATTGGGTAATTTATTGGATTATGGCCCTCACCAAAGACTGTGCAGAAATGGGTCGAGCGCAACTAGTCTGATAAGTTCAATGGAAAAATATCCATTCGTTTCTACGGTTGGGCTATTTCACCTTCCACTTCGAGACGAAAGAGGACAAAAACTTGATCTTTAGGAATATACCTTATTTTATGGACACCAAGGGCTTGTACCTTAACAAGTGGACACCGGATTTTGACCCAATATTAGATGTACCAAAATTTTTTCCTGTCTGGGTGCGCCTCCCGCACCTCCCCTTGCACTGTTGGGGGGGTGATTTTGTTCGTGCCATTGGAAACACAATAGGCAAATTCATAGATCGAAGCGAGCCAAAGGATAACATGCAAGCCTGCACCAGGATCTGTGTCGAGGTGGATATGGGCAAAGGTCTCCCCAAGTCTATCAAGCTAAAAGTAGATGAATGGACGCATATCTAGCAACTTGACTATGAGCAGATCCCGTTTAAATACAAGGTATGTTACGAATATGGTCACTTTGCAAATCGTTGTTCAAAAAATATTGATATTGAAAGCCCAGAGACTGATTCGCAGTGGGAAACTGTTAAGAGGAAGAAGACCACCTCTAATCCCAAGAGTAACACTCCCTCAGCGCCCCCTCCTAAATTTGACCCACCCTCCTCATCTTCTCCCAAGATCCTAGATTCATCTCATCAAGCTATTGTTTCCTCCACTCCTCCCTCCAATATTTCACTAGATCCCTCCAATCCCTTCTCATCCATTGCCCCTCCTGATGAGGATCCCCCAATTCTTTCCTCTCCCTCCCAGCCTGCCTCTCCTTGTCCCTCTCCCATCATCCCTGATCCTCCTTCCTCCTCCTCCGGCCCTTCCTCAATCTGAATCACTAGAAACTCTGTGAAGGAGCATGGTGCAACGCTGGAAAACACTAAAAAACATGGCCCTGGAAGGAAATCCTCAAAGCAGCACCATGATGAAAATGCACAAAAGGACGTAGCACTTGGAACTCAGAACCCTATTGAAACTTATATATTGGGGCAGAATAGAAAATATATAGGGCAAAAGGACCAAGGAGGGAAGGCAGTTCTCCAATTTGCTTTTCTTTAATGATGAAAGTCCTCTCATGGAACTACAAGGGTCTAGGGCACCCCTCCAAAATAGTAGCCCTAAGAGACTTAATAAATCAAGAGAAACCAGAAATTATTCTCCTATAGGAAACAAATCAAGGAGACCTTGAAATGAAGACAATAATGGAAAAAATGAAGCACTATGCAAGCACCCGAAATGAATCAAGGGGAGCCTCTGGTGGAATAGCCACCCTTTGGAGCCACAACACTTGGAAACATAAAAACACTACACCAACCCAAAACTAGATCAAAGTGATTCTTGAAAGCACTAAAGATCAAAAATAAATTACTGTTTACAATGTATATGGTCCCAATCATTATAGAGACAAAGAACTGTGTTGGAAATCTCTTAAAGAAGACATAGATAATGGGGACAGCTACAACATTATTATGGGAGGAGATTTCAACTTAATCCTACATGAAAATGAGAAAAGGGGAGGTTTTTTTAATCCAGATCCTTCTCGAGATCAGCTAGAATTCATGATGCAAGACCATAAGCTAGTTGACATCGTTCCAAAAAATCGTAGATATACTTGGAGCAACAGAAGAATTGGGGGAGGAAATATCATGGAGAGGCTTGACAGAATCCTTGTTGTTGTCACGCTCCTCTCATATTACTCCATCGCCTCTGCCAACGTCCTCTCCTTTTCAGCCTCTGATCACTACCCCATCACCCTCACTTTTTGTGATCATCGCTCTCTCAGCCCCATTCCCTTCAAATACAATCCACTCTGGAACGATATCCCGGAAGCAAGGCAGGTGATATGCAATACTTGGATGCAGCACATTGAAGGTTCTCCCTCCTTCATCTGGGAAACCAAGTTAAAAAATACCAAATTGGCCTTGAAGGATTCGACCAAAACTCATTATAAGGAGTTGGAAAAGACCAAGATCGAAATCAAATCCAAGTTGGACGTTGTCCACAGCTGTATCGACCTACATGGCCTTAATAAAGATCTCTCAAATTAGGAAAAAGATCTATATTGGCAGCTCTTGAGAGCCAATAGAAAATAAGAGGAGAAGTGGAGAGTCAAATCCAGAAATATATGGCTTCAAGCAAGTGATAAAAATACTCCTTTTTTTCACAAACAAGCCACTATTCAAAAAACCAGGAACAATATTTCCTCCATCATTGATTCGAAAGGTAAAATCCAGACAGATTAAGAGTTAATTAAAGTTGCTACCACCATGCATTTCAAAGATCTCCTAACAAAGACAAAAATGTCGGAATATTACTCAAATCTATTACAATATCTTCTAGCCATGATTACAGAGGATATGAACAGTGCATTCAACAAAGAGATTGACGAAGAATAAGTCCAAAAAGAAATTTGGACCTTGCACCCGGATAAAGCACCTAGGCCAGACGGGTTCTCTATTAGCTTTCACATAAATTATTGGGATCTCATAAAAAAGGTTATTGTCAAAATGATACAATGGACTCAGCAGAAGAAGAAAATTGGGGGCTACACCAACTCTACCTTCCTTTCCCTTATTCCCAAAGAAAAATTTCCCTCCTCCTTCTCTCAATTTAGACCCATCTCTCTTTGCAACTCCTCCTACAAACTCATCACTAAAATCCTCACCTTGTGCCTCAAGCCCCATCTCCACAACCTCATTTCGGAAAATCAAGGAGGCTTCATCTCCCAAAGGAAAATTATTGACTCCTTCCTCCTTGTTCAAGAAGCGATCCATTCAAGCATTTCTCTCAATGAAAAAGGATTTATCTTCAAGCTCGATCTTTCCAATGCCTTCGACAGGTTCAGGCACTCTTTCCTCTCTATTTTGCTTAAGAAAATGGGTTTTGATCCAAAATTCCTTTCCCTTATTAATTCTTGCATCTCTAGCCCTTGGATCTCTCCCCTTGTTAATGGCAAACCAACACCCTCCTTTCAATCTTCCCAAGGTCTTAGACAGGGATGCCCTCTTTCCCCCTATCTTTTTATCCTCATGGCGGAATCCTTTAGAAGGGCCCTAGATCATATGAGGTGAGATGGCCTCATCAGGAGCATCAACTTTGGAAACGGTGTTAAAAATATGAACCATTCTCAATTTGCAGACGATACTCTTCTGATGGGAGGAGCTTCCAGCATAATTGCCCAGTGATTTAAAACTGTCTTGGACAAGTTCATGCTCTATTCTGGAGGCTTGATTAATTTTCAAAAAAGCTGCATTTATGGTTGGAATGCCACCAACCAAACCATCCACAACATTGCTAATATTTTTGGTGTCCCTTGCAAGCTGAATTGGGACCACTTCACTTACTTGGGCATGTATGTCAATGCTAGCCCTTTAAAGGTTGAAGTATGGAATATTTCAATAGAAAAAATGAAGAGAAAAGTGCAACAATGGGGCTCCTCATGGCTAAACCTTGCAGGGTGCATTGTCCTCCTCAAATCAAGTCTCTCATCTCTACCCTTGTATCATTTCACCCTCCTTCAAGCCCCTGCTATCATCCATCTCAAATTTGAAGCTATCATTAGGCACTTTCTCTAGCAAGGGGGGGAAAATGAGAAGAAAAAATATAATCTTGTCAAGTGGAGACAAGTAATCCAAGATTAGGAACATGGAGGGATTAGAGTTCGCTCTCCCAAGATTCTGAATAGAGCGTTTGGAGGGAATATTGTTCGGATATTAATCAGTGGGAATCAGGCATGGTGGAAAAGAGTCTTGGAGGTCAAATACCTTAATTCTCCCTGGCAGCATTTTCTAGACCATGACATCCCTAATGGACCCTGCTCTAAAATCTGGGCCCTCTGCAAGAAATCCACTCCTTTTCTAGCCCAAAACCTCTCTAAAGTTCCCATGGGGGGGAACTCTATTAATGTTGGGAAAGACCGAATTATGGGGTAAATACCCATCTTGGACAGACCTAGCACCCAGCGCATCATCTCTCATTTCAGTAATATAGGCCTCGGGCTCTTAAGCCATTTTTCTAAATGGGATGACCAATCCCACAACTGGATTGGTTGGCACTTCCCCAAAGTCCCTGCTCATTTAGAAGCTGATCTTTGCAACCTACAAACTCACCTCTATGGTGTTGCTCCCTTAAAAAAAGATAGCATTGATGGCTTTCGTTGGGATCCCTCTGGCTCAACATATTCCATTAAAGCAGCCTACAAGCAACTCTGCAGTGACTATTACCCTACAACTATTTGGCCCAGTTAGAAAGCAGTGTGGAAATCGGAAGCAATCCCCAAGATTAAGATCTTCACATGGACGCTCCTAAAAGGGAAAATTATAACTACATAAAATCTAAAGAAAAGAGGTGTGCTTGGACCATCAATGTGCCCCAACTGTCAAGGTGTTGAAGAAACAGCATTCCACCTATTCATTGGGTGCCCTTTTGCTGCACGTTGTTGGATTGAACTAATCCCATCCTATCATCCCCTTTGGGAGCAGCAAGGCACCATTGCAGAGGTAATTCAAACTTGGAAAAGCAACTACCCATGGTGGAAAAAGAAGAGCAGTCTAGCGAGGAGGATCTGGGACACTCTGCCATACGTGGTCTTATGGAATATTTGGCTCACTAAGAACAAGAAGATATTCAGTGGCAAAGAACCCTCTTTTAGGAAAGTATGCAACAAATCTTGGAGCCTTACCCTTGAAACAATATCCTCCAAATGCAACAGTAAAATTGACTTCAGTGAACTTTTTGTGGAGGAAAGGAGTTTCCTCGGCAACCTTTGGGACAGAACTGATAGCTTCAAGCCCTCTTCAAATCAGCCCTCTAGAAAAGACACAAGCTGTAAGATTCAGCTTAAGGATAAGGACTTCACCGAATGGATAAAAATTTGCGCAAGACCTTCTCTATTTTTCGATGGAGCACAAAAATGAATCTGGGCATTGCAGGTGCAGGAGGCATCATCATAAGTGCAAATGGCAGCATTATAACATCATTTGAATGGGGTCTGGGCACCCTCTCCAACAACAGAGTGGATTCCTTTTCCCTCCTCCAAGGTTTATATCAGCTAAAAAAGCTCAACATTTCTATTGCTATGGTCTTTGGTGATTCTTCCATTATCATCAATATGATGAACCACGCTCGACCAATAAAAAACATAGCTCTCCATCAGATAATCAGCAGATTTCGCAACCTCTTAAAAGGTATGGAAGGAACAGCCTTCTATCACATCCTCCGAAGAAATAATAAGGAAGCTGATCAACTCGCAAATAGAGCTTGTGCTCAAATCTCGGGGAATTTTTTTTTGCAATAATGCCACATATCTCAGCCCTCTGCCATGATCTTAATGCAGACAGACTCAAGATTTATTTGGATCCTCCTCACAGAATTATCTGCGCTCCTCATAACATTTCGTACTCCCTCCATTTGCTTCCCCATGACCTTATCTCTTTGGGTCTCCCCCTAAGCTGCCTCCCCTTTCCTGCGCTATCCTATTTATTCACCTGCTCCCCACATCCTCAGGCATCTCCTCGCTAGCTTTGATCATGGTAATTGCCCCCTCCTTAGAGCTCCTCTGATCGTACTTTTGGATTTCCTCTCCTCTCCCATCCTAGGCCTTCTATCCCGCACTCCTGCTCTCCTCTCTGCTATTCTGGTGCTCTCCCCTCTCATTCCTCAGCTTTCCTTTTTTGTGGCCTCTGCTCCTCTCAGCTCCCTGCTCGTTGTCGAACCTGCGATATCCTTCTACTCCTTCTTTTCCATTAGCATGGCACGCACTGAATATTGTCTTCACTGTGCGAATCTGCAAGCAGAGCTAGAAAAATTTGGGCTCATCAAAAAACCCTCGATGCAAAGCTACAAATAGAAGTTAACATCTTAGACGAAAAGCATGAAGCATATGTAAATTTCTTCCTCCACAGGGTTACTTCACTCCAAAATCACTATAATTCACTCTCCAATCGGTGTGCACACGCTGAAGAATCAGTTCAAATACTCAAATGCATCTTGGAGAAGCACACAGCTCCTAGCTCCAACTCCAACAATGTAAGGAATGCTGGAAATGAGGACAATACGGATGCCTCGACACCATATTAGCATAGATTGATCTACTCTTCCATAATTAAGCATGTCTTTTAAGTTTGTCTTTATTTTATCCTAGTTTGTACGCGTGTATGCATTGTCTTTATTTCAGTTCTTACCGAACAGCATAAGCAAAGAAGATGTAGCATTTTGTTGTAGCTACTTCCTCTGTTGCACCGTAAACAATCTAGCATGTAAACAAGGAGATCCTCCTCCTCTTTTTTGGAATAAAAAATAGCAACCAATTCTGTTAAACAAAAAACATCAGCACCTCGCATTGGAATGGAAAGCATTGGACTATTTAATACATATTCCCCCATGGTTAGCTTGATATTATGTCATTTTCCAAAGCAATTTATAGTTCCTCCATTTTCAACTATCACTTGACATTCTGGTGCTGGGTATAGGAAGCAATTCAATACCTTGGCTACCTTAAAATGAATAAAATTATGGGTACTACCCAAGTCAATCAACACTATTACTTTTTTCTTCTTGATATTTCCTTCTATCTTGAGAGTTTGAGGAGTGGTAATTCTTGCCAATGCATTATAGGATATGGTCGGACTCATTTCTTCTTTCTCTAAGGTTGGTTCCTTTTGTATATCCTCTTCTTTTGAAGTTTCTTGTTCATTTTTTCCTCTTCTTCACAATCTATGAAAAATAATTTATTCTTAGCACACTTATGACCTTTAGTGTATTTTTTATCACAACTATAGCAAAGCCCTTTTTCTCTTTTTTCTTCCAATTTTTATGGTGTCAACCTTGTAGGTTGTGGAAGTCTAGGAGTAGCAACACTTCCAATTTTATAGATGTGAGTGGTAGGCTTCCTTGTCCCCATATTTTTACATTCAATTTTTCTTGCCAACATAAATGCCTTCTCCAATGAATCGGGTTCCCAAAGGCGAACCTCATGTTGGATGCTATCATTTAAATTCCCTATGAAGAAATCAGTCATGTGTTCCTCTGGAATATCAGCTACCCTTATATTCAATTTTTGGTTGTCCTTAATGTGCTCCACCATTGAACCCTTTTTTTTAGATTTATCAATTGGCTAAAGAAGTTGTTGCTCTTTGTATCCTGATAATGTGTTATCATTTCATCCTTAAAAATTGACCAAGTGACAATTTTTTTAAGAGAGAAAAACCATTGATACTGTACAAATGTATTTTGTTCTAAATGTAAAGTTGCAATGCATACCTTTTGTGTGTTTTTCAAATTATGAAGATCAAAATATTCCTCCATCAGTAGTATCCATGTTACAGGATCCTTGCCATCAAAATTCCTCATATACATCTTTGGAATATGGTGGGTCTTCCATCCAACATTAGAGTTTATGAAATCATGAGTAACATTTATTTTGTTCTCGTCATGAGTTTCCTCTAGTATATTTTCTCCATTAGGAATCATTTCTTGTATCAACTTTTTCAAACCTTCCATGTCTTCTTTTAGATCATTCTTCATGTCTTCCATGTTGTCTTTCATTTTTTCATCGATGTCATCCATCCTAGTTTCAATGCCATCCATCTTAGCTTCCATGAAATTCATCTTAGCTTCCATGCCTTTCTTTAAACCATCCATCTTAGCTTCCATGCCTTTCTTCAAAACTTCCATTTCATTTTTTGATGCTCTTTGCGAGAGTGAAATTTGGTGCACTTTCTGTTGTAATTTTGATATATCATGTTGCACTTCTTCCTTTTCATGAGTCATAGTAGAGTATTCTGCGGGCTTAATGGGTGTTGAATTCTTTTTAGGGGGAATTTTAGAACCCAATACTGATATCTATGCTTCAATATGCCCTTGGAATCACTTCAAACTAATTTTTCAAACAAGACTTACGCAATTTCAAAAAAACAAAAATACACACCGTTTTCTTGCTTTTGAGGAGCTTGATATTGAAACTGATGTATCTCCGTGATTTAGGATCTTCAAAACCTAAAATTTGGTCCTGTGGTAGCCCTCTAAAGATTCTTTCAAATGCCATGGGTCTGACTTGATTTGGATGCTTTAAGACAAAGCTATGCCCAATCTCCCAGAATGACCTAATTATGGACTGGTTCGGTAGAGCAAACTTGTACGGTGTGCCACGTGTCACTGTTTCCTCCTTCGGATCTGAAATTGATACAAAGGAAACTAAAGTCTATGTTATTTCGACCACCTTTTACAGAATTCCAATCCAATGCACAGAGAGAGAGTTATGATGATTTTCCCAAGGTCATCTCTTTTAGATGAAATTTGGGAGCCCGCAAAAACCCTAAATTCCATAGATCATATCTCCAAAAATATTGTGAACCAAGATATTAATTTTTTACACAATGTTCCTCACGATTTAGGCTCCTCATGGTAAACATTTCAGCTTCTGAACCTTCGTAGAAAAAAAATTATAGCGAAAATTCCACGATAGCCCATTTGGAGCAGTGAAACCCTAGAATCCAAAGCTCTGATTCCAAATGTTATGAAACCAGCTCCATAATTAGAATAAAAGAGAGATCAACGCCTTAGAAATCAGCCACTTAGAGGGGGAAACCTCCTTTACATTACATAAATGAACAATTCTTCGATGCTACAAATGAAAAAACCTCCTTTCTATATATAGGAGTCCATGGGGTCACAATATAATCCTAGCTGACCTAACAATATTAATGTAAGGGCACAATAATAACAATATGGGGGTTATAGGGGTACAACAATAACAATAAGGGGGATATACTAACAACAATAAGGGACTACACTACTAATATAGGGACCTAACAGACACAGATTTCAGATCTTGGGGAGGGAGATAACTTAGTATTATCAGAAAATGAAAATAAAAAAATTAGGGTGATTAAGTGGCAGCCATGGGAGGCTTCCAAGCATGCTCAAAAAGGGATAGTTCAAGGAAACAAACAATAAAAAACAAGGACAAAAAAATATATCTTGAAAAATAGTTACAAGGAATTAAGGACAGAATTAATGGAGGGCCACATTGTTGAGGAAAAACTCATGGTTGAATGTGCATATATGAACTGACCATCTTTTTTCTTTTTTGTAATAAGAAAACAATGGACAGAAGGGTCGAGGTATTCAAGATTATCTTGAGCTTATATTCATGACCCTATGAGAAGTTTATATTTGAGAGAAGCGAAAGAGAATGAGATATAAAGCATAAGAAGATAAATTTGTCTTGCGATCTATGATGACTAGTGCTTTAAGTGGCCTCTGGGCTCCTAATTAGGAGTGGAGGGAATGGGCATTATAACTTTGAACATTGGGTGGATTTGAATGAAACTCTAGATTCCCAGTAGTGATAGAGACAAAATCATTTGATAACACTCCCTCAAGGTATACAATATCGCTAGGGAGTGACAACTACAAGTGATATTGGTTACAACTCGTTTATGGTTGGGCAGAAAAATAGAGTCCCTATTTCAGTTTCTAGAATCAATAGAAAAATATAAGTATTTCTCTCTTTTTGTATGCCATCGAAATATGGGTTTTTTCCTGTTGATATTGAATAATAAATTTTTCTTATGTCTTTTGAAGTAAAAACAATACCCTAGTGACCCTCGGTGCTCTCGCTTATGCGCCTAGGAGGCTAGCACAGGATAGTTACTCTACTAGTATTCCTCATGCATTAGATAAATTTTGAGGTAAAAAATGTGCCTCGGAACAAAAATGTAAAACCAAAATCAACTTTATATAACCAATAGGATTCAATATGATGATGTCAAACATGGGGGAAGTTTCACCATTTTTGAAAAAAAAAAAAAAACTGCTACTTTTTCAACTAGTATTTTCAACTTTTCTCCCTAAAATTTTACCCAAATTTTGAGAAAGAGCATTTTTTGGCTGAAAAAATTAATTCCGCATCCATGGAATACCCACTTTACATACTTTCGATGGACCCTATAACATGAAAAATGATAAATACATGAAAAAAACATAATTACGATCACGTTTTTAATGTATTATTTTTCATTTTTCATGTAGCGAGGTCCATAGAAAGTATTCAACATGGGTATTCCTTGGATGAAGAATTAAATTATGCATCCAACGAGTGCTCTCTCAAAATTTGAGTAAAATCATAGGGAGATCAGTTTAAAATACAAGTTGAAAAAAAAAAAAAAAAAATCCCTCAAAAAATTGATGATGTAATCTAATCTTATTTTATTATTTCCACTATTAGTTTATAATATTCCTTAGGAGGCCCATTTTATACCTTAAAATTTCTCTAATGGTTGTATCTGAAAAATTGAGTGTTTGTAATGACAAGGTTAAATATGCACGAACAAAGTTTTTCCTAGTCACATGGATCCCTTTCTTAACCTAGGAATTATACAACAATTTCTCTCCTCATACTAGATGGAAGGACTACCTTTGCTCTTTCTAAATTCCCATGGAATTTTGGATATAATTAGCAATAGGAAGTAAGAAAAACATGTCACCTTTATTCTATATGACGTGTTCACTCTGCACCTTACCTTTTTATTCCACTCTTTCCCGTGTTATTTTGAACATTCTAATGAAGCTCAATTTTGGACCACTTACATTCCTCATATGACCCAATACTCGATTAATTCATAGTAAGAAAAATAAGGTCGAAATATGACTATTTGTTTTGATTGGCTCTTAAGATATATATTGCTACTATGCCACTACTCACATGCATATCTCCAGGGCCCGGATTTAACTATATGTCTAATTTGATTTATAGGTGGGGTTAGCTATCGCTCTCTCTCTTATTCTTTAAATGATATCAGAGACACCAATAACACATTTTTGGGCCTAAGCACTCAATATTTCTATCTCTTTCTTTCTTAATCTTCAATCAAAGTCAAGTTTATGGGAGAAACCAACTTATAATCAATATCGAGGACTACCACAGCTCAACTAGGACCTGGGTACCTCACAAGGAGTAAGAGTACATGTGAATAACACATAATAACCTACGCTCCTACACAAAAAAAGTGTTGCTTGCTACACATAGCGGGAGGGAGTCCTAAATTGCTAGCTATCAGTGAGGTTGGCGTAGGCAGCAATTTTTCATTGATCTAAGGGAGTTTAGAACTACGCGCAATGCAATTCAGTCCCCAATAACACTACTGTTGTGGGAAGGAATTCTAACTAAAAAATAAGAAGCAATACTGATATGTTAAAATGAGTAAGCATTTCGAGTAGGAAACATGCATCGAGTGCTCCCAAGTACTTGTGAAGGAGTTTTATTAACTAAGAAGTTGTATATATGTTTATTGATATCAATTTGATCGAAGTCTCTATATATGTTTTATTGATATCAATAAAATTTGAGAAATTTTTATTGATATTGGACTGTGGAGACTCTTATTTCTGTCATTGCTAAGATTGTTGATTTTTTTCTCGCACAACACTCCTTTTGACTTATGTTTTCTCACTTAATAAAAAATCATATTAAGCATAACACTTTAAAGAATCAGTGTAAATATATGTCATATGTGTCGCATTGGGTTATATAGCTTGTTATGTATAAGTTAATAATCATGTCAATTCGTCCTTAGAGAGATTCAAAGTTGTGGTACTTAGAATATGTCTCTACTCTTCCTTGGCTTCAAGAATCTCAAATTTTAGATGGTTCTTGCAATTCTTCATGTCCATAAAATACAATTTTATCTTATTTGTTAAATATGATTCTACACACTTTTGGATCATCATACATGTACCATCTCGGAACCAACTTATCTTTGGGCCTAATACCAGTACACACAATGAACAACCAATAACACTATGGATACACCTTCATCTAACTGCACCTAGGAAAAAAACCTAAATACTAGTCGATTTTCTATCAAATTACTTTGGATAATAAGTTTATGTGTGTAAATTCAACATTGCATTGCACACCTTTCAATAAGCACTAGAAACATTGCAACTTAACCATGTAATAATAACCCAACAAATTTCTCACATGAGTAGTGATTCTTCTTTTTCAGAGCTCAATTACATCCTCAATCAGTAGAAACTCTCTTCAATGCATCAATCGTAGAAACATTTAGTTTTGTACATTAAATACTAGCAGATCTCATAAATATATAACAATATTTCTCAAGCATTCATTGCTACACCATAGTGGTGCCCTATCAAAATTCAAAATACAACAAAATAATAAAAAAGAAGGTCGGACACTTAATTGGATCTATTATGGAAACAAAATGGATATTGAAAAAAAGGTTAGCGTTGCTAGTAAAGTTAGATCTACAAAACTGTCAAGAAAGTTAATTGGATCTAGTATGAACACACTTTATTTACACGCCAAAAGAGTGAACATGTATGATTAAGCTTTCAATTATGTACTCAGTAGCCCTAAGATGATTTCCAGAAACATAAATTTTAATAGAGTTTTGAATTTCTATTTTATCCAAATGGTACTTTAAGGTATATCTACATAGTTTTTGGTATATTTTGAATAACATTCTTTTGGAATAACTAGTAGCATATTATCAACATGTATAAATTGCATTACAATATTATATAACTACTAGAAAATGTGTTATACAAAAGATATTGATAACACAATTCAAATGTGAAGTTATGGAAAATGAATCATTTTTCCCTCTGGTATTTATATTGTGAAACATAACTAGATAAAATAGTATCTATGTCTTGTACCTAAATATGTTTCCTATTGTGGCAGTTAGGTGAAATATACTACAGTGATTGGAGTTGTAGCAAAAATGATCTTCATGACAATGATGCCAAATCTAGTTCATGTACCAGTAGTGCTATAATATTTGAGGGGCAAACCATATATAGTGATTTTGAATGCTCAAATTCTGTCAAGGATTATGGTCACCTAGTGTTGATCTTGAAGGGTTGCAAACAATGCCTTATTTTCTTCTTGGTACCTAGAGAAATAAATGTGTTCCATTCATGCAAAAAAAAAATCTAGAAGTTCCACCAGTGGCTTTCAAAAGCGTATGTAGTTGATACCTAGCCAAAGACACAAATTTCATTATGTTGTGATTCAGGTGCTTTTGCTCCATAACAATCCAGCCATAATCTTGGATCAGTATTGGTTCTATGATCCTTTGCCAAAGTGCTCCCAATTATCATTTCTTATAACATGAAAATTGATGAATTCCCTTAAAGAGAAGTAGGTGCTCCATACTCAAGGTACATTCCCGTAATCATGAATACAACAAGGGAATATCTTGACAAATAGCTTCACCTCCAGGTTGTCCTATGGTGCCAAGAAAATTTCCCAAAATGGACCATTTCCTATTGTAGCAAAAATTCTATACCGACTGTCAGTCACTTCTTAGGGAATATTTTCTAAAAAAATGTTAACAACAAACACAAAGAGTGGATCCCCATGGAATATGAGCAAGAAATTCAAATATTGTACAGAAAAAAATATTACAAAATGGATCTGCAGTGAGTACAAGTAGCTATCATGAGTCATGGAAACCTAGAGTTGGGGATGCTAATGCTCAGTACTTTAATATTTTCCTTACTTGTCCTGAAGATATACAACCCTAATTTTAATTGAGGGTGTATGTTATTATGTAGAGTTGGGTTGTCTGCAGAGGCTTATCCCCGCCTTACATCATTGGCTTCCTTTCCTTCATATAAATAGAGGAAGGGGAGAGCCCTCTTATACATTGATTTGATCATATTATCTTAGAGATGGTTTAGTGTAGTGAACTTACTCCTTATTCCCTTGGTACTTTATTAGAGGCTCAATATTTAGCTAAAAAGTGAAAGTGCTCAGAAATTCTCCAAACTAGAATGACCAGACATAGCTCGTCACCAGGATTCCAACGCAACTCATTTCATCAAAATCTGAGTTCGTATGAGTAAGTTATGGTCTGTTGTTAGTTTTCTCAAACAAGTAAAAATTGTATAGAATAGTGACAGACTGATGACTTGGCAATCCAGTTAGCACCTCAGGAATATTCAAGGAATATTCTCCAGATTTTAGCCAGTAACACTGTGACAAGTGTCATCACCAGATTCGCCAATGTTGCTTGGGGAAGTTGAATTTTTTCCTCCTAATCCTAAGTTAGGAATTTCTTCTAATGGTGGATATTATTTTAATGGTAAAATTTTTGGGCCAATGGAGAAGGGCCACGTGGCACAGCCGAAGGCTGCCACGTGCCCTCCCCCATGGCAAGGTGGATGGCATACATTTTTATGGCAAGGTCGAAATTTGGGCGCATTATTAATTTTATACAAGGTTGAATCAAAGGTTTTAACCATACCACAGGTGCAACATATAACATATCAACAAACATATATATTAACCAAAGTACATAGACTAAGGTTCATTATATACCAAGTTCAACAAAATTTTATGGCGGGGGTCGGGGTCGAACCCACGATCGCCCGCACACAGCACCAACGCCTTACCACCATACCATCCACATGATCCTTGTAATACATAGGATCCCGCCTCTACTTAAGTTTTTATTGCGCCATATATGGGGGTTCTGAGGAGGCCAGCTGTTGAAAAGTGTATCTAGGATCGGTCTTCATATTGACTATGTAATTATGTATTTATGTAAAGAAGAAGACAAAGATAATAAAATGTATTTTGTTGTACTTTCTTCATGGGTTTCATGAGTAAGATTTTATTATAGGTTAAATAGACTTCTTCTTGATGTCTATTAGGGTTTTTTATTCTAATTATAAATATAATTAAGTGTCATACATATGAAGGATCTAGTCTAGAGAAAATGCTCCAAGACCTTGCCAATAAACTGTGAAAGAATGGCTCTAGACAACCCTCATCAACTCTGGAAGTTGTGCCCTAGAAGTCGGCTCCATAACCATATATCAGGTCAGCTAAATTACCCTTTGATAGGTTGGCTGCATTACAGGTGCCAACAACTATATATATCCTACTCGACTGCGCAGAAAAACAGGGAAGAATGTGGATCTCTCTTTGTGATTTCCACAAGAATTTGCGGAGTGTTCTGATGAGAAAAATCGGATCTCTCTTTGTGATCTCCACAGGAATTTGCGGATTTTTATGATGATAAAAATTGCTTATTTTCTCTATGTAATTTTCACAGAAACTGCGGACTATTCTGAGGAGAAAAGTGTAGATTTCAGGAGTCATTAAAGTGTAGATTTCAGTAATTAAGGTGCGGATTTCAGAGGTCATAAATTATGGATTGCTCTGAAATAAAAGCGTGGATTAGAAATTATACATTTTACATAGATACAAATATTAGTGTGGATATCTCTATGGTATGTACAACATATCAAGGTCTGGATTAAGTGAAAATGAAAGGCAGTTAAAGATGAAAATTGTCCCAAAGAAAATCTAAATTGAATACGGACTACAAGTCAGGAATTTGTGTGGGCTTAAGGCAGAGAGAAGTGTGGATATATATTAGATATCATAGCATGATGTAATATGAAGTAAATGTGAAGTTGAGGCAATAATTTACTGTGTTAAAGTGTCTGAAAGAAAGTGCAAGATTGAATTAGAGACTGAGTTCTCTAAGGTTGATGCAAGCTTACTGTAAATTGGTGCAGGATTGAAATATCAGCATTGGAGGAAGACTTAGAAGTAGTGACAAGGTCTTTGAGGCATTCATAGGTCAGGGTCTGAGTCTTGGTCATGGTACTTATCATTTGGAGATCTATAAGAAGAATTTCTTACGGGTTTTCTTCTCTAAGAGGGAGAGGTTTTTTCCCTGGCTTAAGGAACCTAATAGTGTGTCTCTTGTATTTTGGTAATTGGCTTGATGAAAGACTAAGTTAGTTCAGAAGTAAACTCACAAGTAATTCTCAAGTAAGAGAATTTGAATTATTCACCCGCCCTCTAAATTCTCAACATGGGATCAGAGCTAAGGTGATAAATACAAAGGGCTATTTGACAAGGAGACAATCAAGGATCAAAATTCAGTTTTCTAGAAAGCATCAAAGCAAAAGTCAAAGTATACATTGTAAGGTCAAATAAGTTTGCAAGGAAATCCTCAAGCCATCTCAAGAATACTTTCACGCTTATTCAAGGAATCCATACATCGAGGAGGTAATATTTAACATCAAATATTATTGATATTAAAGACACTGTTGGAAGACACATCATTAAGCATCACTCAACACTATTGAGGACATCTTCATTCTGAAGTAATCCTTGATCATCAAGGATCCAAGATCACCTACTTTGAAATCAATCTAAGAGGGAGTTCTTGCCATCATCTTCAACAAGGAAATTGATCGAAGAAGAAAAGCCTCTAGTCAAGTAAGTATCTCTATGACTTCATATGAATCTATAAAAATGTTTTCTTTGCAAATAAAGCATCAAACTAGTTAGGGTTTCAGACTTTCCTGCATGGAAGAAAAGGACAATGAATTCATGCCAAATACATGAATGGAGATATAAGAGACCAAAGGATTCTTATAGAAACCATAAAAGAATCTCTCATCTCTGAGGTATCAAATCTAAAATCATCAAAAAGAAATATATGATAAATTGATGGAGTTATTCTCTGTGAGTACTGCAGGAGAAGCAATCTCTCTGAGATCATTTGCAGGAAGTGGGAAAAGTAATGTCTGAAATTGAGATAACTGAAGTGGTGTTGGAAGCTCTACCAAATGAATGGGGAAACTTCACTCCAGGTTTATATGGGAAGAAGGACGCCACACCATTCCATGATTTAGGATCTCTATGTAAAATTAGAGGAAACAAGATTTAAAGCCAAATGTGTTATAGGATCAAGTGAAGGGAATCAAGACTTGGCAACCACGTCAAGAAAGAAAGGAAGATTCGGTAAGTTTGGTCCTCAGTACAGTATGGAAAAAGAACGATGCTTTGGATGTGATGAACTTGGGAATTATAAATACATTGTCCTAAATCTGAAAAGGACAAGAGAAATAAGGGAAGAATCCCATATCTCAGAAATGAGAGAAGAACCTGATGCAAAGAAATCTAAGAAAGAGGAAGTGTGGGATCTCCACTATAATTGATATCATCTGCTCCTTTAAGTGATTTCTGTTGGTTGTATGATGGGAAACAATTTAGAATCCTGATCAAAGCATGGTAGGAGTTCTTGGTAAAATAGCTCCCGGAAAACCTCTCTGATAACAATTCTGATGGAAGGTAGTCATCAAGATCAAGGGTCATCATGAAAAATAGAATTCTTGAATGTGATGACATATTGATGGAACAAGCCAAGGGAATGAAGCTCTTTGTTCTAGTAAACTGTTGAAGGATGACCTATATGCTGAGGTATGAGGTATGAGGTATGTATATATGTATATGCTGACACTGGATGTTGGGAAGTCATGTCATATGGTTGCAGGTAATATACTTCTATATTTAGAAGTATGATCTATGAAGGAGGATCTCTCGGTGCACTAACAGATGAAATCAACATAATATACATATCCTCATGGAATATGAGGTGGTTGTATATGAACGAGGAACTGGAAAATGTGTAAGTTCCTGGGAATGAAGAATGTGATGAAAGGAAGAGATCATGAAATGCAACCATGTCAAGAGGTAGTTATCATTTGGAAGCCAAGAAGATGTGACTAGGAGATCTCTTGGGAGGATATGTAGACTCTGACTTAAGTCTGGTAAAGAAGAAGACCCTTGATAAAACATATCATTAGTAGATGTGCCAATCTGAATAAAGGATGTTGATTCCTATAGGAAGATTTCATGGCGAAATATCATCACTGAGGTAACTTTTGTTTTAAAAGTTCATATGTATATGTTTATTTGGATCAATTTGTGCAGGGCTGCTAATCATGAGAAAGGATGTATGATCCTTGGAGATGATTTGAAGGAAATCAGCATGGCATAACGGTGAACCAAATGAGAAATACAAATGAATCACTTTCTGGTAGATGACATGACTCATGAAAGAATGTGATAGATGATTTGTGCCCTATGGAGCTAAAGTTGAAGATTCCTCAATATCGAAATCCATGACATCGAGGAGAGGAATTCTTCATGAGCATTTGGGTGTCTCACCATTGCTGCTACAGGTCCCTGATTGAGAGGGAGCCTGGTGATAAGTTTCTTACTTGGAAGAAACTGGGCAATTCCTAAGAATGAGCTTGGGTACATTCCTTATACAGGAATGATTACATTCCCTTCTGGAATAGGTCCTCCCCGGCTAAGAGGGAGAGATAGACACATCATTCTAGTCTTCACTTGGGAAAACAAAATGGAGGATTGGGTAATCATCTGGCATTCGATACT
Source organism: Pinus albicaulis (assembly GCA_034641835.2). Lineage (NCBI taxonomy): Eukaryota > Viridiplantae > Streptophyta > Pinopsida > Pinales > Pinaceae > Pinus > Pinus albicaulis. The sequence goes on along the minus strand of CM076574.1, from coordinate 1,284,042,472 downwards.
CTTTGAGAATGTGCTAGGGCATTCAAGAGAAGAGTAGTCGGGGATTGATATTCTTTGAAGGCTAGATACCTAAGAGAAGAATAGTCCAAGAAGGTCATACTTTGGGAACACTCGTGTGGAGTACGTATCTTGGAGAGACAATGACTATGGTGTCTATAATTCATGTGTCTCGCCAACATTGTAGCCCATTGTTTCATTAAGAGATGGGGTTGATAGTCAAGGCCTTGCACTACGACAATTTTGGTTGATATGATGCTATATAGATGTGATTACCAATCTGATTTTTCTTATGAGATTCTTCAGTTTGAAAGTGACCATGTACCCGTATGAATACCTCCCTAGTTAAGAGGGAGTTTTGAAAAGTGTAACTAGGATAGGTCTTCGTATTGACTATGAAATTATGTATTTATGTAAAGAAGAAGAAATATTTTATTATAGGTTAAACAGACTTCTTCTTGATTTCTATTAGGATTTTGTCTTCTAGGTATAAATATAATTAAGTGTCATAAATATGAAGGATCAAGTCTAGAGAAAATGCTCCAAGACCTTGCCAAGAAACTGTGAAATAATGGCTCTAGACAACCCTCATCAACGCTAGAAGTTGTGCCCTAGAATTCGGCTCCATAACCATATATCAGATCGGCTAATTTACCCTTTAACAGGTCAGCTCAATTACAAGTGCCAACAATTATATATACCCTATTGGACTGCGTAGAAAAACAGGGAAGAATGCAGATCTCTGTCTGTGATTTCCATAGGAATTTGTGGACTGTTTTGATGAGAAAGAGTGTGGATCTCTCTCTGTGATCTCCACGGGAATTTCTGGACTATTTTGATGAGAAAAAGTGTGGATTTTCTCTCTATAATTTCCACAGAAAATGCGAACTGTTATGAGGAGAAAAGTGCAGATTTCAGGAGCCAGTAATTGTGGATTTCAGGTTTCATTAAAGTGTGGATTTCATAAGCAATTAAGGTGAAAATTTCAGAGGTTATAAATTTTGGATTGCTCTGAAATCAAAGCGTGGATCAGCAAGGATATATTTCAAATAGATACAAAGATTAGTGTGGATATCTCTGTGGTATGTACAACATATCAAGGTCTGGTTTAAGTGCAAATGAAAGGCAGTTAAAGATGCGGATTTCCCTGAAGAAAATCCGAATTGAATACGGACTACGAGTCAAGAATTTTTACGGGATTAAGGTAGAGAGAAGTATGGATATATCTGAGATATCATAGGCATGATGCAACCTGAAACAAATGCGAAGTTGACTGTGTTAAAGTGTCTGAAAGAAAATGCAAGATTGAATTAGAGATCGAGTTATCTAAGGTTGATGCAAGCTCAATGTAAATTGGTGCATGATTGAAATATCAGTGTTGCAGGAAGACTTAGAAGTAGTGAAAAGGTCTTGGTGGAAATCATAGGTTAGGGTCTGAGTCTTGGTCATGGTACTTGTCATTTGAATATCTATAAGAAGAATTTCTTACGGGTTTTCCTCTCCAAGAGGGAGATATTTTTGCCCTGGCTCAAGGAGCCTAATTGTGTGTCTCTTGTATTTTGGTAATTGACTTGATGAAAGACTAAGTTAGTTAAGAAGTAAGCTCATAATTAATTATCAAGTAATAGAATTTGAATTATTCACCCACCCTCTAAATTCTCAACACCAACCCCGCGGGCCAGCCCCCTCCTCCCACATGTTAGAGCGCCGAAGACCGTGACCCAAGACAGATCCAGTAGGAGTTTTAAGTTTTTTAAAATGGGATTAATCCATGGTTAATAACCACTAATCTATGGTTTAGTTCTAATCCGCGGTGTTAGCGCTAAATGTGCATTTAATCCCACTTTAACTCATGCTTATCCACTGCCAAGTGCGCGCTTATCTTAGCAGCGGGTTTGGCGGAACCGCAGATGCGGCGTAATCTTCACTTTTAGTGGAGTTAACTGGCAGACTTCCAAAATTAGTGGAGAAAAACTAGGAAATTTTGGTTTTGCCATAACTGAGGAAAGTTTCGACCAATTTTGGCTCAGGAAGAGTTATTCTTGGTATATTTTGATGTTTTTGAGCCATTGGAGTAGGTTGCAGAGGCAACAGAAGAATGTAAACAACACTTTTTCACAATTTAAGCTAATACAAAGGCCCACATTATGAAGTTGGACCAAGGAGATGTAGCCCAAGAGGGGTGAACTCCTTCATCAAAAACTTGTGTATTTGTCTCTGTTATTTGTACTTGTTGTGTTTTATATGTTGATGTTCATCATTGAGTTTCAATGCTTTTAAGTTCATGAAATACACTTAATCTCATCAAGTTTAATGAATTGTCAATCATAAACACATGTATAAACCCTTGCATAAGAATAAAACTAAAGCACTTTCATGTTAATTCTGAAACTAATATTAGCACAAGATTAACTAACATTCAATTTCAGACTAAGCTGGTATCAGAGCACAAGGATGCTAAAGGTTATTTGCTTGCTTTGCTTGATATTGTGCAAGAAGGGTTTTAATAGTTGCAATTTTGTGATGCTTACAAGGCTGAAGTTGAAGCAAGGAGAAGGGAAGCTATTGGTTGTTAGTCCTAAGATTAGGACAATAAGAAAGAGATATGAGAGAGCATCATCTTCACCCAAATTTCCACTCAACGTTGCACTTGAAGCACCTCAAGTTCTATCTCCAGTAGTTGAGATTGAAGAGGTACAAATTGCACAAGACGTTGTAGTGATTGAAGAGGTACAAGCATTAGAGGTTGAGCTTGAATACTTAGCCATTATGTCAGGATTTGGAGAGACTCATGGACATTCAGAAGAGAGGACTTCAAGAGAGACTTCAAAGACATTCATATAATGGTTAAAATCATGTTTCATGCATTCACTGCAGAAAGAGCAGGAGAAGGTTATAAGCCTCCACATGGAGAAGGATCTTAAAATGGTAAGAAGGATGAATAGAAGAGTTCGAAAGGCAGTGGAGGAAATTTGCCTCCATTTCCACCATCCTCATCCTCATCATCTTCATCTTCCACTTCCACCACAAAAACCACCCACACTCATTCAAAAATCCCAAAAGCAAAAACTCCATTACTCAAGTTGGACATTAATTTTAAACTTCCCATGTACAATGGTAACGTAAATGCAGAAAATTTAGACAATTGGATCTGTCAATTGGAAGTATATTGTAGAATTTAGAATCTACAAGAGGACGACATAAAGATCCAATTAGCTTCATTAAGGCTAGAAGGAGCAGCACTAGTTTGGTGGGAGGAAAAGACTCAAGAAGAAATGAGAATTCATGGTAAGATATCCATTTCTTGGGTTGAATTGATTTCTTCCATTAAAAGACATTTTTATCCATTAGCCTATATACAAAAAGCAATAATGAGTTGGCAAAAATTTAGGCAACTCAAAGGCCAAATTGTTCAAGAGTACACCAAGGAGTTTATAAAGAGGGATTTATTATTAGGAGTAAACTTGGATTCACAAGACACGCTCTTGAAACAAATTGGGGGTTTACATTCCTAATTGAAACATATTATCCTTATGTTTAACCCAAACAACTTAGATGAAGTATTTGTGCAAGCCACGCATATTGAAGCAAGGGGAAAGAACATTCAGGAAGAGGGTAGTAAGAAGAAGCCATTCAAGGGTAAGGGAAAAGAGAAGTGAGGAAAATGGAAGGGAAAGAAGAATGAAGGCATCAAGAAAGAAGGGGAGAAAACTACATGCAAACATTGTTCAAAGAGGGGCATGATGAAGCCCACTGTTGGAAACTACATCCCAAACTAAGGCCAAAGAAACCAAATAACAAAGGGAAACAAAAGATGACTACCACCACACAACAAGATCTTGGATCCAATTCAGGAGATGAGACCAAGATTTTAGCCATGGTTAACAAAGGAAAAGAAGCCATAGCAAGTACTATTTCCTAAAATAGTCACAACAACACTCCAAATGAAGACATAAGGATAGAATTGTTCCATGTTAGAGTGATTTAAAATCATACAAATATTTATGCATTGTTTGATAATGGCTCACAAGAAAACCTGATTTCAGAAGACTTGGTCAAAAATATTAACCTTGAAACCATACCACATCATAAACCATACCCTTTGGGTTGGATAGTTAAGAATGCCATTTTACAAGTTACAAGGAAATGTATATTTTGATTTTCTATTACTGCAAACTTTGTTGATGAAATTGAGTTAGATGTGGTTCCACTTGACATTTCCGGGATTATCTTGGGAAGTCCATATTTGTATGACAGGAAAGTGATATTTTATCGCCATGAGAACAAATATAATTTGCTTAAGGATGGGGTAGAGTATATTGTGAGAGCTCATCGCAAGAAATTGGATATTTCTTTAGTAAATGCAAGGCAAATGAAGAGGATGGTTAATGCAAGTAAAAATTTTGTGCTGATCATGATCAAGAAAAAGGATGATGTTGATTATGAATCTTTTGAAGGATGTGATGACAAATTAAAATTTGATTTTTTTGATGTGGTAATTCAGATGGCGAGATTTTTCAAGAACCAAGTGGGTTACCTCCCAAGAGGGGAATTCAGCATGAGAATGAGTTGCAGAAGGATGTTCCACTTCCAAACATTGGTATGTATTGCATGTTGAATATAGAGAGTTTTGAAATCAAGAAGAAATTGTCAAGTATTGTTTAACAAAGGTATCATCGCCCATCTACTTTTCCATGGTTCACCGAATTGTTTTAGTACCAAAGAAGGACGAGACTTGGCGCATGTGCACGGTTACCGTGCAGATAAAATCACAGAGTAGAAGTCGCTACCCACTCCCACGCATTGATGATTTTTTTCTGAGTAGTTCAAATTTGCAGATATTCATAAGCTATACTTGCAGTGGGTTGTATCCCATCAAGTTGGATAGATACAGAGAGACATTTAAATAGCATTTAAAACTAGATGAGGATTGTTTGAGTGGCTAGTTATGCCATTTGTTCTAACAAATTCTCCAACTACTTTCATGAGAGTCATGAATGATGTACTTAGACCATTTCAACATGAATTTTACATTGTTTACTTAGATGACATACTTTTATTCATCAAATCAAGAGAAGAACATGTCATGCATGTGAACAAGGTACTTGATGTCTTGAAAAAAGTGCAATTATTTTTAAAGTTGTCGAAGTGCGAGTTTGGCAAGACTTCTTTAGTGTATTTGGGACACAATGTTGGAGGAGGTGAGTGGAAGATATACCCTTCCAAAGTAGAGTTCATTATGAATTGGCCCAATCCCAATACAGTTACAGAGGTAAGAAGCTTTCTTGGGGCAACACAATATTGGAGGAAATTCATTGCTATTTTTTCTTCCATTGCAGCTCCGTTACATGCATTGAAAGTGTCAAGAAAGTCTTCCATTGGGGAGATTTGCAGCAAAAAGAATTCGATGCTTTAAAACAAAAGATAATTTCAGCACCAGTATTGGCTCTTCCAGATCTTAGACAACCATTTGAGATTCAAATAGATGCAATTGATTATACCATGGGAGTAGTTCTCATGCAGCATGGTAAGCCTATTTCGTTTCATTTTGAAATTTTTAATGGAGATGTGACTAACTATCCCACCTATGAAAAATAATTATATGCATTGGTAAAAATTGTAAAGAAATGGAAGAACTATTTGATGGGGAAAGAGACTATTATCCATATTGACCATCCACCATTGTAGTACTTACAATCAGAATAAAAGTTGCAGCAATCAAGAAATTTTAGATGGATGGGATTTCTACAACAATTTCATTTGGTTATCAAGTACACAAAGGGAATCTAAAACAAGGTAGCTGATATGCTCTCTAGGCCTATTGTAAATTCATCTATCATACCACAACACAATTCAGTTATGCATGAAAGTTACATTGAACAATATGCATATGGTAGTGATTTTCAAGATGTGTATGTAAGCTTCGGTCAAGGAAACCAAAATGAAAAGTTAGATTATCATGTGCATAACATTTTTTTGTGTCACTTGGGAAATTTATGTATACTAAAGGGAGAAAGAAACAATATCACAAGGGAGGCACACACATCATTGATTGTTGGACATTTTGGTGTAGGCAAGATAGAAGCGAATCTCCAAAGGTATTGTTATTGGCCACACATGATTGATAGTGTATCTCATTTTATTAGAGTATGTTCTTTATGTGCAATAAGTAAGCCTAATAATAGGAAACTTGGATTGTACACTCCACTTCCAGTTCCTTCACATCCTTGGGAGAGTATCTCAATAGATTTTGTAGGTGGTCTTCCTATGTCAAGGAAAGGTCATGATTACTTGTATGTTGTGGTAGATAGGTTCAGAAAAATGTGTCTTTTGATGCCATGTAAGAAAACAATTACAGCTGAAAAAATCGCTAATATTTTCTTTCAAAATGTATGGGTTCATTTTGGTCTTCCTACTTCTATTGTAAGTGAACGGGATTCTTGATTTGCTGGGAATTTTTGGTCAAAATTATGGGACATGATGGATAAAAATTTGAAGAATAGTACAACATTTCATCTGTAAACAAATGGGAAAATCGAGGTGGTAAATAGGACAATCATTCATCTTCTTAGAGGTTATTGCAGCAAACATCCCAAGTTGTGGGATGAATAGTTTCATTACATTCAACATGCATACAATAGGGCAAAGCATTCTTCCACAAACACATCACCATTTGAGGCATGTCTTGGGTACTTGCCAAGACCGCTTTTGGACTTCATAGTTGAGAAAGATGTCGCTATATATGGCCATAGTGACATATATAAGTCAAGGAAGTTCATTGAGAAAATTCAGTTGATACATCACACAGTGCAAGAACAACTTGAAAATAGTCAAAGCAGCTACAAGGCAAGGCATGAAAAACACCGTGTTGATCACAAATTCCGGGTTGGAGATGAAGTTTGGTTGTATATCAACAACGAAATATTGCAAGGGGAAGGTAAAAATCTCAAGCCAATCTGTTATGGTCCATTTAAAATTATAGAAAATATTGGTACTAATGCATTTAAGCTAGATTTTCCTCCTTATATGAAAATATATTCTGTCATTAATGTTGAGAATTTGAGATTGTTTGAGCTCCTTTTATTGATGATCAAGGAGAGCATGTTCAGATGCCATCAATAGATTATTTCTCGCCAAAATATATTGATGAAATGCAACAGGATCTCATACTTGACAGAAGAATCAGAACTTCAAGAAGAGGAAATTTCGTATACCTTAGAGTGGGACTTAAGGGACAAAATCCTTCAAAGGCCAAATGGATGGAGAGTGAAACGTGATGGAGTTGTACCCTCACCTGCTAAAAAATTGATAGTATCTTTTGGGTTCCAAAAGGCTTCTAGTGGGGAGGAATGATTAGAGGTTAAGTATTTAGCTAAAAAATGAGCCTTGAGAAATTCTCAAAACCAAATGACCAGATAGATCTCATCACTGGGTTTCAACCCCAACTGCGTTTCATCAAAGTCCGAGTTCTTATGAGTAAGTTATGGTCTGATGTTCGTTTTCTCAAACAAGTAATAATTGTGCAGAATAGTGACAGACTGAAGACTTGGCAGTCCAGTGAGCACCTCAAGAATATTCAGGGAATATTCTCCATATTTCAGCCAGTGACGCTGTGAAAAGTGTCATCATGAGATTCACCAATGTTGCTTGGGGAAGTTGAATTTTTTCTTACTAGTCCTAAGTTTGGAATTTATTCTATGGTGGATATTATTTTAATGGTGGCTTTTTAGGCCAATGGAGAAGGGCCACATGGCACATCTGGAGGCTGCCACGTGCCCTCCCCCATGGCAAGGTGGATGGGATACATTATTATGGCAAGATCGAAATTCGGGCACATTATTAATTTTATACAAGGTTGAATCAAGGTTTGAACCATATCATGGGTGCAACATATAACATATCAACAAACATGTATATTAACCAAATTTCATGAACTAAGGTTCATTATATATCATGTTCAACAAAATTTTATGGCGGGGGTTGGGGTCAAACCCACGGCCAAAAAATCGAACACAACACCAATGCCTTACCGCCATACCATCCATATGATCCTTGTAATACATAGGATCCCACCTCTACTTAAGTTTGTATCGTGCCATATATGGGGGTTTGGAGGGGGCCGCCCCGCGAGACAACCCCCTCACAATAATCGAGTGTCGAAGAGCCGTGACCCAACATAGATCCGTCGGAGGAGTTTAAAGTTTTTCGCGAAGTTAATCCATGGTTAATAACCACTAATCGGTGGTTTAGTTCTAATCCGAAGTGTTAGCGCTAAACGCACTTAACATGTAAACACATGGTTAATCCCACTTTAACTCGTGCTTATCCACTGTTAAGTGTGCGCTTATCTTAGCGGTAAGTTTGGCAGAACTGCCAGATGCGGTAGAATCTCCACATTTCGTGGAGTTAACTGGCGGACTTCCAGAATTAGTGGAGAAAAACTAGGAAATTTGGTTTTGTGATAATTGAGGAAATTTTCAACCAATTTTGGCTCAGGGAGAGTCATTCTTGGTAAATTTTGATGTTTTAGAGCCATTGGAGTAGGTTGCAGGCAACAGGATTGTAAAAATAAATTTTGCACAATTTAAGCTAATAGAAAGGCCAACACTATGAAGCTGGACCAAGGAGATGTAGCCGAGGAGGGGTGAACTCCTTCATCAAAAACTTGTGTATTTGTCTCTATTATTTGTGCTTGCTGTGTTTTTATATTTTGTTGTTCATCATTGAGTTTCTATACTCTTAAGTTCATGAAATACACTTAATCTCGTCAAGTTTAATGAATTTTCAATCATAAACACATGTATAAACCCTTGTATAAGAAGAAAACCAAAGCACTTTCATGTTAATTCTAAAACTGATAATAGCACAACATTAACTAACAATCAATTTCAGATCACTACTCTTCATCACATTATCTCTATGTCCTAGAGTACTAGTATTTGGAGTAGTTCAAGGTTCTACTAGTGTTAGTATTTCATCCTAAAGGAGGCGAGGAATCTAGTGTTTGTGACAAATCCTAAAGGATATGAAATCATTATTATTTTATCTCTTATGAGAGAAGAGAACTAGAGTATTAGTGAGGAGAAGTTTTCGACACGTATGGGAGACAGGTTTTGAATTCCAAGAAAACCTATTGATTTTGATGTTAATAAGAAAACTTTAAGCCAATTATATATATATATATATATATATATAATTTCACCTTACCCCATTCTCGTAATCACACAATGAGAGTTGGCTAACATGGTAACCACCTCAGGTTCTTACCCCATTCTCGTAATCACACAATGAGAGTTGGGTAACATGGTAACCACCTCAAGTTAATTAAGGAGGTGTGTTACAAAGTGGTATCAAAGCTCTCAGGTTTATCACTTGGACCTAATGGGCTCTGTCGTGAAAGATATGAAAGACATTTCACTATACTAGTAGTTTTGAATATAACCATTGGCATTATAAAACTATAGATGCATCAAATAAGCAAAATATTTAATGGAGGGAACATTTCAATTTGTGTGTTAAAAATTTTCATTGAAATGATAATATATAGAGTGTTTATTTTTGGTAGCATCGGAATTGCTCTAAATCTCCAAATTTGTGGAGAGGCTTAGGCACATGTATTCCAAAGAACCCATAAAACGTTTGTGAAAATTCCACTCAGAATATGTTTTATTGTAAACATTAATTATTTTAATGGGGACCCTAACGCTAAACTGAGGGAAATTAAATAATTAAAGGGTATTAATAAAATAGAGTGTGAGTGATCTAGAAAGAGCGAAGATCAAGTCAAGTTATAATCTTATCTGTTAATCATAGATATAATCTCGGTCATTGATGTCTTAGTGAAAATAATATAAAGGAATGCTTAAGGGCCATTTGGAAAGACACATCGAGTGAATCTGGAGATCAAAATTTCTGAAGTGAGTAGTGCTCAAGATGAGAAATCTATCTAAGTGATTCCAGCGTAGAGAGGGGCAGAGATAGCTTCCGGAGAGAGTGATTTTATCACCCGGAGAATCATCAGCACAGAGAGGCAAAAAGAGATCCAGCATAGCCAGCGCAGAGCTAGACAGGCTGACGCAGAGCTAACATAGATCCACGCAGGGCTACGCAGAGGTTGTGCAGTGGCTGAGAGGGTTTTTGAGATTTTATTGTTGGATTAGTTTCAGAAGCCAGGAGCCGGGGTGTGAGACCAAGAGGATGAAATATGAGATTCTGAGAGTTAGATCGATCTATTGCTTGGGTGACACAATGCCAAGAGGAGGTGATGTAGTGCCTACGTATTTACTGCGCAGAGGCAGCGTAGGGACCTCCAAGGGCATCTCATCTAGTGTCCAGATCAGCCAGGAAATTCCAATGATTAAGTGAGGTAAAACTCACAAGTTTTATGCCAGTATTTCTCACTCTTTAACTGAATAACCCTTGTAATATTCATAGATGTATTAAGAAATTTCTACTGCTTAATAATAAAACCTTCATATCTGTTGCACCAGTTTTCCCGCGTTAGGTTTTTCCAGGGACTTTCGTCCAAAATAAAGGTGTCCTATGTGATTGTTTTTCTTTGCTCAGTTTCCTTATTTCGGAAGCATAAGAAATTAAGTGTAGATTGCTTAGTAATTTACTTCAATATTTCATGAATAAATCTGAAATAACTATGTAATGTAATTTACAAGTAGATGATGTAGATTTAGTTGGTTGCGGTAGGATTCCTGAGATTGTTAGATCTAGGAATTTTCACATAGATCTCTCGTTGTTTTGTAGGAGTTGGTATACTTTCATTAGAGGAAATTTCAACCTAAAAGTGGCCTCCTAAGGAAAAATAAGAAAATAATAAAATAAGAGTTATGAATTTTGGAGGGAAAATAAGAAAACTATTTTTTTAAATGTATTTTTGGCTTATCTCCTTATAGTTTTACCCAAATTTGAATTTTAGACACTCATTTGATGCGGAATTAAATTCCACATCCAATGAGTACCCATTATGCATACTTCTCAGAATACCCACGTTGATAAAAATTGCAGATACATTAAAAAAATGTGTTGAACATGTTTTTTTAATGTATCTGCAATTTTTATCAAGGTGGGTATTCTCAAAAATATGCATAATGGGTACTTTTTGGGTGTGGAATTTAATTTTGCATCCAATGAGTGTCTACACTTGAAATTTGGGTAAACCTATAAAGAGATAAACCAAAAATACAATTTATAAAAAAAAAAAAAAAAAAAAAAAAAAAAAAACCTTTTTAAATTTTCCCTCCAAAATATTTTCCCTCCAAAATATTTACATGTGCCTCTTTTTAAATTTAAAGGATTTTGATTGGTTTACATATTATGTACGTGAAATTTCATGGGAACTTTTAGGCTAAATTTTCCTCTAATGAACAATTAGCTACATTTGTGATCATCATCACATGGAGTCGTGTTAATAGTATTTAGATTTACATCTTCTTGACCTTGTGCATTGACTTGCAAAGTCTTCAATAGATTCTATAAGGAAAACAAAGCATTGAAGATATGAACATACTATTTCCTCTTGAAAGAAGTGACCAAGATCAATGATATAACGAAGTTTCATACCCCAAGCTACATTTATTGTTTAAGCCATTATCATGTATGGTTGTAGCTTGTTAAGAGATTGTCAAGTATGGGTGTAGCTTATTCAAGCTTTCTCACTGCCAAACATAATTTGATTTAAAATTGTTTTGATATGCAGAAGAAAAAACCTAGTTTGGTTATAATTTGAATTTTCATCAAGGAAATAAACATGTTGCCTGTAAGTTGGAACACAACCCTATTTGTAAAAAATAAAGAAGGGAATCTTATCGCAAGGGATGATAATTCAATTTGGTGTCACAAACTTCATGTATTATGCTACAAACTCAAAACCATATAAAAGATGGAAAGGATTCCATGGAGGAGGAGCCATATATTTCTTATCTGACCATTTAGGTTATGTCCTTCATAGTACAAACTCCATGTCCAAAAATTAAACACAAATTCAATGTTTTGGGAGAACTCTTGTAGATTGGTTGTTGAGTGATGGTACTTGATCTGAGAAATCCATTTATATCAGTTAGTTCTTGATATTATGAATTGAAAGCAAAACTTTATAGGAAGAATGAGGAATAAAATTTGCAATGTGACAAAATTCACATATGCAACTTGATGGGAATGCTTCATTTATAATGAGGCAATTAATGCTTGTTGTTTGAAAAACAAGTAAATTATATGTAAAATTGGTGGAAGCTTGTTTGGAACATATGAAAATTAGCAATAAATGTTTTGGGATTTATTAAAAACTATGCACTACACAATTACTACATATTGCACTAATATCCAAGGAAGAAAACCTGATTTTGGTGTTATAGTCCTTTCCTAAAATTAGAAAGGTAACATTTTCTATACTTTACAATATTCAGATTTAAACTTACATCAAATTTTGAAAGAAAGAATATAAGAGTTATAATTAACTTTGAATATGATTAATTATAACCTTGATTGTGGAATTGGATGTGAGGATGCTTTCATCATGATAAAATTTGGTTGAAACTTACCACTACATGTGTCAATTTTAGGCGTTGGAAAACTTCCAGCACGATATGTGCATAACATTGGTAGTGCATTGGAATTACTAGACAAAGGGTGTGCCTTGACATGATTAAAATAGGTATGCATATGAACAATTACATGGTATGAGGGATTGTGCAAATTCTTGTGTTGCTTGGAATTCATATTATTTTGTTGGTTGTATAGGTATATTTATGCATATATGTGTGTGTATATGCAATGGATTGGGTAATTCCACAATTTGTATAGCTACACGTATATTGTTTGAGAACTTAACAGTTGACAAATGCTTGGTGGAAGGTACAAGTTATAGCACTATGACCATTGATTGTATGTTGGTTACTTACATATGGCATTAAAATAAAAGGATTGTGCTAACTTGAGATTTCTTATAGGACTTGTGATGCATTCTGTTAGCACTGAAAATGTTAATGGTGTAATCTCCATTGTGTCACTGTTTTCAAATTTTTATTGTGTACTAGTCCATGTCCAAAGTTTGAGTGATTTCCAATAAAAGTTAAAAAAGAGTCCCAACATCACGGTATTTTTAAGTGAATAGGTGTCATAGCGTTTTAGAGTCCTAAAATAAGTTAAAATCTCTATTTTGACTTATGTTAGTGTTGAAGGTTAGTCGATGTTTGGGTAATAAAATTGCAGTCATATGGTCTGGAATAATAGCTACCTTTGTTGCAAATTCATTGTTAAAACAGTGATACAATGAAGGGCAGCTATTTCTTAGAAATGGAAATCATATATTCCACATAGTGAAAAGCGCAGCTATTTCACTGAGATTTTGGTTATCTCAGAAAAGAGGCTACAGGTAAATAGGTAATCATTTTTCAAAGCAGGCAAATTAAGGCTTTGTGGCAACCAGGGCTCTTTAAAATCAAAGCGCAACTGGAAGAAAAAAGCTTAACCAACAGAGTGGGAGATCCAGAGAAGAGAAGCAGACAATATTAAAAGGAATTTGGCCGAGAAATAGACTAAGGAATGAAGAAATGGAGAAGAACCATGTGCAAAAGGAACGGATGGCCATGATCTAATCGCAGATCCAAGAGGGAGGAGACCGACGGATAAGATTAAAGCGCACATGGAGGGACTTTGCACAGCGAAATTTTTAAATTTTACCATTAAAGGCGATCATGTGGTATGTTAAGTGATTTGTGATGCGATGAGGCGAGGGGCACGTGTTGGCGTAGCGCACCAGCGTTATTTCGCAAATCACATATTTTATGGTTTAGCCATTATCAGTGTAAAGTTAAATTTGCAAGCGACCAATCTCCGATTGCTTTTGATTGGTCACCAGGTTGTGGGGCCCAAGAACCACGATTTCATGTGTAATACATGTTAAAGTATAGTTTTTTGCTGCATCAATTTTTATACAAGGAATAAAGCATGGTGCGAAGAAAGCACATGTAATGATAAGGTGGAAGTGTGAAGCTTAGTGGGATGACTTAGTGCTGGCTTTTGAATCATTTCAAAAATGTGTCATTACTCCTTGTCATAATCGCAGACATGAAATTAGAGAAGAGAGCTCAGCGAACACTCAACCTAAAGCCTCTGTGTATGATACAGGTAAACAAACAACAATCCTCCAGCAAGCAATCTCAGGTTTCTAAGTAAGCAATCTCAGGTTTCATGGACAGCATTGCAACTAGAGTTCAATAGTTGTATTTGTGAGCATTCGTGAGCAATTTAGCTATTGGAAAATGGGGAAAGGAGGAAAGGTAAAAAGGTAAGAGCCTGTTAACACAAGATTTGTGGATGCACAGGTAAAATCGTAATTCAAATCTGCGGGTTGGTATAAATTCCTTCAGAAGTTTTCTAGGGAGAACGTGGCACTGGCTCAAGCTTTCGTTGAGTCTTTCTATGGCGAAAAGGTCAAGTTAGGCAGAAAAAAATTCAGCATTTCCAAGGCTATCATAGCCTGTGCAACCCAGTCTTTTGCAACCGGTGAACGTTGGTTTAAAAGAAAAACGCTTCCTGAAGAAGTAAGTTCCTACCTTAAGCCCGAATATGCTCATATGAAATGGAATTCAACTGCTCATATTTCTTGTTTCAAAGCCTAGTGGCAGCATGTTATTACTTCAGTCCAAAAATAAATCACATGCAAAGGGAGTTTTTCATATGTTCATCGTTATCAGTTGAGATTCCTGACCCACATCTCAGGAGAAAAACCTCTGAACCTACCCTATTTTATGTACAAATCTCTGCTTAAAATGTCCCTCAAGCTACAAAAAATTCCAAACTATTCCTTATATAATTCGTATCACATAAGGCTGATTAAAATCTCAGTTGTTTATCATCTCAGAAAGAAGAAAATTACTTGGGATAGATTTTTAAGAGGGGAAGGGTTCGGCAGTATTAATTCTAGAAGAAAGTTAGGGAGGCCAAAGAAGAAAGATATCCATGAGCAAACCAGTACTACCCCTGTTTCACAAAATTCACTATCTTATGCTAAGAAGCCTATGTCAAAGAATAAAGAACAAATTGCCTCCTCTTCACGAAGCCAGCCTAAGAATAAACTTTTCATGGCAGAAGAACCAGTGGAAGTCAACCCTGGTCTTTTTTCACCTAAGCCTGTTTTCTCACTAGTGGAAGTCAACCCTGGTATGAAAATTTCAAGCCAAATTCCCGAGTCATCTCATCAAGTGCAGCCAAATAGTGGCACATCTCTCACTGAGTCCACCCTCTCACAAGTTTTGCTTTCTCTCAAGAAAGGAAAATAGATAATGACAGAGTCTACCATAGAAGCAGACCCTACTTTGGCTAATTTAGTATCCTCCATGTGTTCTTCGATCAAGAAGAGGAAGAAAAATACATTCCTACTCCTCATTTGAAGACAGTAGTGATCCTGATTACACATAGTCAGAAGATGAAGAGGCGGAATCTAGTAAATTTATACATGGAGGAAAGAGGTCCAAATTCATTCCTGATCCCTATGTCAAAAGACCTCATACTATACCAAGAAACAAACTAAGGCTAAACAGAAAGCTGATTGCCAATCCTAAACTGAGAGATGAAATTATCAACATTGAAGAAATCCCAAAAGACAAATTTGAAAGGAAGAAGAAAGCTTTGTCAAATAGCCAAGCACAGAAAAAGAGTTCTGATAAAATGGTGTTGAACCCTTGGTTAAACTGAGAGAGGGGGGGGGGGGGGGAATTAGTTTAATGCAGTCATGGTCTTGTAAAAATTTCTTTTACACTTATTTACATCTTCAATTCATGATCAACTTAATATACAATGGAACAACAATCTTAATAAGTGAGCTGCAGGTATTAAGCAGATTAAATATAGAATATCAACACATAATCATCATGCACATAGACAACAGATATAAGTGGAAACCCATAAGGGAGAAAACCACATCTTATTATTGTTGTGATGCAAAGGCAAGCTCCAACTCCCTCTCACCACTGATTTTCTATAGGCTCCAACCTACAGGAGGATACTACCTCAATCTACAAGCTAAAACTTGCTAGGCTCAAGTCCCTTGTTTACTGCAGGGCTACAACTCTGAGGGCTCTCCTCAGCAACTGTTGGACATATATCAAGCTATCACTTGATATGGAAGCAACAACTTCCTCACTGTACAATAAAATCATATGCTGATTTACCTGGATATCAGCTCTGTTTTTCTCCTTCTTTACTTTTGTCCTTCCAGCCTTCAAATTTGCTTTATATCATCTCTGGATCTTCACAACACCTCTCTTTGCTCCTTCTTCTTCTTACATTCTCTCACTTATTTCTCCATTCTCTCACTCCTTATGCATATGCTGGTAACATTATTTATAGAGATCACCTCATGACTGTTTGCATTCCACAAGGAATTCGAAATGAACAGGTATGACTCTTTGCCTTCCCCCTTCTCATTTTCTTGTCCAGCACATTCAGAATAATATAACAGAATGTATACATTTGTGTATTACAGTGGAGTTTTGCTTTGCCTATGGAGACTTGCCTTTGCATCACATATAATAAAAATAATCAATTCATTTACATTGATAGTTACAGCAAATATGTCTCGCTTAACCCTTTCAGCTCTTGGCTCGCTGTGTATTTGTCTTTTTGCTGCTGTCACTGTCTTTTCAAATTTTTCTATTTATATTCTAGCTCTGCTGCATAATTACCCTGTTTCTTCCGTTATCTATGTCTTTTGTGTTGCGTTCACCCACACTTTGCATATAAATTTAATTCTACGTATCCATATGCTCTATAATCATATAACCTTTAATATATAAAACATTTGTAAAGGTTTATCTTTCCGCCAGTCTTGCACGTATACCGATGCTGCATCCCCAATTAAACGACTGTCGTTGATCCTGTTCGCAATCCAACGGTCTTCATCATATTGCAAATATCAAAGTTTATTACCCTTCCATACTTTGTTTAAATGTACCACAATGCCATCATATAAATACACTGGGTCCCACATGACTGTATCGCTACTTCACATCGCAACTTCTATAACTTACGAGTTCTTATCACATAAGCATTGTCGATTGCGAAAGCATCACATCGCATCTATCCATCGCATCGCAAATTATATAACTTACGAATTCTTATCACATAAGGATCGCCGATTGCGATATGCGATAGCATCGCATTGCATCGCAAGTTCTTAAGGTTTATTAACTGACTTAACATAAGTCATAAATAAAATATAACTTGCCCTTCCATACTTTGGTTTAAACACAAGATATCAACATTACAATATATATATCTGGGCCCACAGATTTCCTGAAGGTCAATCACACTTTTCAAAAAAACTATGGTTATAAACCATGATAAACCCACTCTTCCTTAACCTTATATGTGGAACTTATTCCTCTTCATAAATCCTTATTTGCGTTTACAAACCATATAAAATATCCTCTCTATATAATTTGAATTATACTTTGGTTAAAAATAATTACCAGCGTATATTTTTTGGGTCCCACAACTTTCGTTAACCTCTGCACAACTTCTGATGCGAACACCGTCAGATCTTTGCCTCCTTTGATCGGACAGCTATCGCATAAAATTAAGCCCGGCAACTTATCCTTCCAAACTAACGCGAAATAGATGGTATTGTTGTGCGACGTGTCACTTCTGGAGGTCTATCACGTTCTCTCCAGCAATTACCGCTTACCATTCCTACCCTACGCGAAAACCATCTGTTGTTTTCTGAAACCATCCATTGTTCTCCTTTGCCGTTGACTCCCAATTCCACATCCAATTTCTTTCGTTACAGTTCCTCCATATGCTTGTTTAAAAAAACCATCGATTTCTATTCACTGCACTATGACTTCTCCTTTACTCCATCGTTCTGTTTTAAAGATGTCAACCAGTCTTCAAACCCACTCTGGCATTCATTCCACACATGGTTTAACCTCTATTATTCATTTTCTGTGGTTTTATAATCGTTTATAAATACAATAAAACCCCCAAATGTAACTTCAAACTTTGGATCTCACTTCACTGTGTATACACAACAGAATGTGTAATATCTCCTTGAAATTCTTTATACGAAGTTAGCTCCAATTGCAAAATACATCCAGGCAAATTTTATACCTCAATTTAGAAGTCCAAGTAATTTCTTTAATGGCATCGATCCATTCTATGATCGATGCTAATTTCTCAACATTTACAAATCACACAGAATCAATAAATGAATAATTGACCTTTTAAGAGTACACAGTCTCATACCTTCAATAATCCCATAGCTCAAAAATGACGGAAATTCATTGGTTTCTGCCAATTTTCCCTGCCCACAGTATAATGAAACATGAATTCAGAAATTGAGTTTTATTTTGTATTAATACACAATAATTACATAGGAAATTCCTTCCTCTTGTAGCCTCTTCCACTTTACTTTCTTTCTCTGCAACAATTCCATCTGAATCTAATCTGCTCCCTTGTCTTGGTGCTGCTCCTTTCTGCTCCTTTGCCATCAATGACAATATTTCCAACAAAGGGTGACTAAAGAAGAACCCATAAGAATCTTTGCTTCTATTATGGACATTTGATGAATAACGAACAGCGCTGACTTGAAAGAAACTTTTGGGTAATTGTTCCATGTTTTCTGGTTATTGCTACTTTTTTTGTGAAAGTAGCAATTATTTTGAAATATCAGCATGTGATTGAAATGGGCTACTTTTTGTTTTGAATCATGATGGTAACATTAAACAAATGAAGTGAAGAGGTTATTCAATTTCAATGGATGCTGCCAGGTGTCTTATATCCATCTTTCTCCTAGATATCATGTTTCTATTTTGAAGGAGACAGCCACACACCATTTTCACTGTTGTTTGACTTTTTATGGAGTTCATTGCACTAGAACAGAAGAGGAGTCTTCCCATAAAATTTCCACATCATACAAACAACTTCAAATTGTTAGCCTTAATGTTGTTATTTTCATTATGTCATAACACTTTGTATTAAAATTTTAGATAAGCCTCACCTCTTGCACGATGTTGTAATGACATTCAAAACATATTTACCTTTTTCTGTGGAAGATGACAGTATCATATTTTGTATATATATGCCAAATTGATATGGAGTCAGGGTTGGTTGATGGTTTTAGAATTTGACTCATATGATTTGTAATCTTTTTTGTGAAATAAACAGAATGATACTACTAAGGACTTATTACCAATTTGTTGTGTGTATTATCTACTTTACTTGTGTTTCCATATCTACTATCTTTCAGTTTCAGTGTGCAAACCAATATGTTGTTATGTATACTTATCAGTCTCTTAAACATGCTATGTGTTTTATCAGTTTTTGTTAGTCTCACACAGTTTTTGTTAGTTTTATCAGATTTATCAGACCTCCTTCTACAAGGAGGAATCAAAGATCTCTAGCTGTGACCCCAATTGTTGACCTAGAGAAAATCATCAAAGATGATAAATGAAAACAAAGATCAGTTGAGGCCACATCTCAGTCAGTGAAGAAGTACACAAAAAGCACGTTCCAAAGAAAAAGGTACTTTCATCTACTTGAGAATCTAAAGAGGTTTTGGTTTCAAAAGATTCTACCGAAAAATCTCAAGTTGAAGCTACTCCCCTAGAAAATAAAGTGGATGTTGTTAACCTAGGCTTAGCTGAAAGTTTTTCTTACTCATCACCTAGTAAATATGAAATAATTATTGTTCCAGTTAAAGAAGGAGAACTGAATTTCTAAGTGTTGATAAGAAATCAGAAGAGTTTGTGCTGAATGAAGGGGAATTAGAGCAAGTATTAGCTATTGCACCTTTTCTTGATAGGGATATTTTGACTGAAGAAAACTTCAAGAATATTTTAAATTTCTTTCAGACTCATCGTGAATACCAGTGTCTTGTCACCGCTCAGCAAGAATATTTTCCTTTCTTTCCAAATCCAGTTGTTGGGTCATCTTCCTCTCATCCACTTGAAGAGACTGTACCTGAAGGTCTTACTTTTAACATACCAGTTTTCCTTGCTCAGCAAAATAAATTTGAATTAAATCCATCCCCTCAAGACAACTTTAGATTCTGACTCTTCTGTTGAAGGAGAAGTCAAGACATTGATGCAGGAGCATCAAGCCCAATTTTCATTATTTAATTATGTAATAAGGGGGGTGAGACATTTTAATTATTTTATTAATTAAATTGTTATTTTCAAATAAATTAGGAGAGAAATTATAAATGTGAGGACTTTTGTATATATTCTTTTAATAATTAAAAGGATATGAGTGAAATAGGATTAGGTAGCAAATTTAGGGAGTAGGAATTCTATGTATGGGACTTTGTTGAGTCCACACCTAAAATGAATCTAAATTAGATTTAGTTGAGGATTGGGTGGAGAAATTTGTGGGGTGAAATAAATACATTATTTGTGTATAAATAGGAGTGTTTTTGCGAGGAAGAACAAGAATTGGGTGTGTGAGGAATACAGGAAGAGTGAGGAGTGGTTTGAAGGGCCAAAAGCCAAGAGGCCACCCAATGAAATATTTGGCCAGAGAAATTTTATATTTTATATCTGTAGTTGTTTTGAATAGCTCTTTCTCCTTCATATAAATTTTGAGCTGAATTTTTTCATGGTTTTATTTGAAGAAAATTTGAGCATTTTCATATTAAGTGAAGCAGTGAGTTATTATATGCTAGGATCTGCTTTCTAGCAGAATCCCTGCATCATTTGGTATCAGAGTGGGAAAGATATATGTTTTGGATATATAGACTATGTGTGAACATGTGAGTGTAGGAAATTGACACCAGATCGAAGAAAGGCACGATCCTTATAGCTGGAGCCACCAGCAATGTATATCGGTTACCATCGACGTGGAGTGAGATCGCAGGGTTGACATACGGCATTGAAATGCTATCACAACCCGTGACTGTAAGGAGTGAAGACCAAAACATTTGCGTCGAGTTTAGGCCAGCTTCCAATGTGGAAGCGTTGATATCTCTGCAGCGTTGAATTTCAAACCCCTCAGCGACTGTGCGTGGAGTTTATATGTGGTTTGGTTTGATATGTATATAATTGTGTTGGCATCATATATGGTGTTTACCTCTGGTATGTCTTAACGCACAATTGCAATTGCATTACATATGGTATAGTCGGATATATGTTTGTGTTACATCCCATATGGTATGACTAAGATACATTGTGTGGAGGCGTTGCTGTCACTGCAACGATCAAAGGTCAATTGCCACAGCAGCCATGACGTGGACCTACGCATGGTCTGGATTCATATTTATTGATGTTACACTGCATATGGTATGAGTAGAACCTTTATATACGTGGGGTTTGTATTACATATGGGTAAGTTTGTAATATGTTTACGTGGGCAGAACCATAGCCTTACATATGGTGATTTGTGATACGTTTAAGATATGATTTGAGGTAATGTTAACTATGTTAACGTTGAAGTTTAACAACATTGAACCTTGAGTGCATACGGTCGATCAAATGGTTTATATGGTTACAAGTTATGAAGGTTGGGATAGCCATATAGTTTTAATTTAAATTCATGTCATTCAATCATTTGAATGGACTTCCTTTTCTAATGATATCGTTCAAGTGGGATCTTAAAAAAAAATACCATTTGGAAAGAAATAAATGGTATGTGGTTTCGAGACTTTTACAAAAAGGCAAATTTTGTTGAATTGAAAGTGTAAGTGTAGGAATTGTGTGTTGTTTTCCTACATCATAATGTGCAAGTTTTGACATTTGCGTGAATGGCAATTATGTGGAGTTGGGTGAATGGAAACAACTCTTTTTGAGGATTCAGTTTTTTTTTTTAGAATTCAGAGAATGTATGTTTGATGGAGAATTAAAAGGAGATCGGACTTTGAGTCTGAAAGATGATCGCACATGGAGATATAATGCAGATGAGAGATGGAATAAGATCACATAGAGATCTTGAAGGTGAGATGATATGTTTTACTTTAACTCTGGTTTTTTTGAAGATGATAGTTGCAAAATACAGGTTGCAGACAGTTGAAGGGAATCTCAGCAAACAAAGATAACAGTTTTAACAATACTGATGAAAGATAATAGTAATAGTTTCTGAATGAAAGCAAAGTGTGGAGCAGAACCTTGAAGAATTCCATCGGAGATTGGATAAGAAGGACACTTGTGTGTAGATGATTTGAAACCTAGAGGGAGCAGAGAGGATGCTCAAAGAGGTTCCAGAGAATAGAGAACCGGTGCTTGCCAAAGACCAAGTCCAGAGAGAGGATTGGTGAGTTAAGTAGCAGCAGGAAAGACTTACTGTTGCAGAGGCTTTAATCCAGCTCATGGTGAATGAGTGAGGAACTCATGAAGATAGAGACAAAGATGACTATTGAAGGTCATTATAGAGGTTCTGAAGAAGGTCACATCAGAGGAAAGGAGGAGGAAGATGCTAAGTCAAATGGCATGAGAATGAGTCAAGAGAAGATTGACAGAGAGAGAGCTGAGATAAATTCTCGTCTTGAGTTGTTGATGGAAATCTTACAGAGACGTAAAGTAGACCAGAGATGTGGATGGAGTATGAAGAGGAAATTCACATGGCATAGATTGCAAGTGATGTGGGGACATAGAGTGAATGTTCAACCGAAGGAAGAGTTACTCAATTTAAAGGCAAATTTGATATGTGAGCCTGAGTATGTTCCATTACTTTTTGAAAGTGATGATGTGATAGAAGAGGAATCTACAGAGGAACTGAATCAAGTGGAGGATCCAGAGCAGTAAAGAGAGATGTTGACTGAAGCATCAAGTGAGACCACAAGGTCTATGTTTTTAAAACTAATGATTTGTGTGTGATTGCAAGTACATCACAGCGTGTTGAACAAACTTTGAATTTTGTTAAAGAGGAAGGGTGGAATCTGAAATCTGTTCAGAATGATGCTGAGATAGCAAAATTTCAGAAATAAGTGAAGACAGAAGGGTCTCATGGAAATATTCAGCAGAATATTGCAGCAGAAGAAGAAGGACCATCTGATGATTGTTCAACAGCGAATGAAGGTATGGAAATTTGTGTAAAATTTCCAAGTTATACTCCAATTGAGATTGTTAAGTTATATAGAAAGTTAGATCTTCATAGAAGAGAGTTGGAAAAGCAGAGGATCTATACTGAGGGTGCATTTCTGAAAGAGAAGGACAAAGAAATTGTTCTGAATAATAATCAGGAAACAAAAAGTAAGGAGGTAGGAATGATTCAACAATTCGAAGAAGTTCATTATTGTGAGCCAGAACAGGGAGACATTCTTGAAACAGATGATATGGAGGAGGGACTAACTGATAGTCTCATGGAGGATTTAAATCAGCATACTGATGTGCTGATGGACGAGGAAATTTCAGAGCAGCATATTGAAATGTTGCCAGAGGAGAAAGAGGCACTGAGGCCTTATGTTTTTTATTTCAATAATTGTTTTGTGGGTACAGTTTTTATTGCCGATGCTGGAGGAAATCTATTGGACCGAAAAATTGAATTGATAAGGAGGATAATGATGAAAGTATCCTGAAAGCAGCCAGCAATAGTAAAACAAAGAAGAAACAGCAAGAGGAAGACAACAGAAGACTGTGAAAGCATAGCCAATGGGGCAATGCAACATAAAGTGTGGAGACCTGGAGAAGAACAACAGACAGAAGTAGCAACAAATGCAGAATTGCAGCACAAGATATGGGATCCAGGAAGACAAAGATCCGCAACACATTATCATGCGATCATGATTAATTTCAACCTTGGGATTTTGATGCAGGAGCATCAAGCCCAATTTTCATTATTTAATTATGTAATAAGGGGGGCGAGAGCTTTTAATTATTTTATTAAATAAATTGTTATTTTGAAATGAATTAGGAGAGAAATTATAAATGTGAGGAATTTTGTAAATATTCTTTTAATAATTAAAAGGATATGAGTGAAATAGGATTAGGTAGCAAATTTAGAGAGTAGGAATTCTATGTACGGGACTTTGTTGAGTCCACACATAAAATGAATCTAAATTAGATTTAGTTGAGGATTGGGTGGAGAAATTTGTGGGGTGAAATAAATACATTATTTATGTATAAATAGGAGTGTTTTTGTGAGGAAGAACAAGAATTGAATGTGTGAGGAATACAGGAAGAGTGAGGAGTGGTTTGAAGGGCCAAGAGCGAAGAGGCCGCCCAATGAAATATTTGGCCAGAGAAATTTTATATTTTATATCTGTAGTTGTTTTAAATAGCTCTTTCCCCTTTATAGAAATTTTGAGCTGAATGTTTTCATGGTTTTATTTGAAGAAAATTTGAGCATTTTCATATTAAGTGAAGCAATGAGTTTTTATATGCTAGGATTTTCTTTCTAGTAGAATCCCTGCATCAGACATCCTCTGTTAATAATTTTGAAAACCCACCCTTCTCAGTTCCAAAGCCTGAAAAATTATCTCAAGGCCCTCAATTTTCTGTTGTTCTAAATAAGAATCAGAATTCTCCACTTGTAATTCCTATTTCCCAAATAGCTACATCAACTGTATATCAACAAAATATGGCTCAAATTTCCCTTACAAGGATGCAGCAGATAGTGTTAATCAGCAATTGTCATTGATGTCGACCTAAGCAGCACCAGGGGCTAACCCAATATTGCATGGGAATTTTGACCTACCAAATTAATATATTCTGGGTCAATAATTCTTTTGATGGTTTCTACTTGTCGAGATGTTTCCGTTGATATATGGCACGCCATGTAATTCTTCACGGTTTGAGAGATATTCATGTTTGAAGTTTGTACCCCCAGTTAGTGGGCTAAAACCCCATGGGATTGGGGCATGGGTCATTGAAAAGTCATAATTAATATTTTTTATGCTCCTAAAATCCCTCCCACGTTCACTTGTTGAAGCCCCTCTCAACTTAAGCATTCATATAAATTGTGATCTTCATTTCCTCCTTGTGCATGGGATTTGGCCATACGAAACGGGTGTATTCGGGAATTTTCGCTCTACATTTTTCTCCGAAGGCTCGGAAAACTGGGGTACACTTGTAGGCGAAGCCGAAATCCTAAGGAAGCTGCAGTAAAAATTTCCGATCAAGTTGCACAATATTTTTGGATATATGATTTGTGGAAGTAAGGGTTTTTGCAGGCTCCTGAAATTCATCTCAAAGAAGTGACCTTGGGAAAATCATCATAAGTCTCTCTCTGAGTATCAGATTGGAATTTTGTAAAAAGTGGCAGATAGTGCACAGTCTTTAGTTTTCGCTCTATAAATTTCAGAGGCAAATGAAGAATAAGTGACATGTGGCACGCCATACAAGTGCGCTCTTTTGAAATAGTTCATAATTAGGGCAGTGTGAGAAATTGGGCATAACTCTCTCTTGAAGAATCCAAATTGGGTCAGACTTGTGGCATTGGAAAGATGACTCAGAGGACTACTACAAGACCAAAAATAATATATTGAGGATCTGAAATAACAGAGATACCGGATTCAATATCGAGCTCCTAGAAGGCAAGTAAAAGCTAGATCATGTATTGTCAAGGGTTGCAAAGGACCAGACTTTCTACGAAAGCACAGCAAAGAAAGGTGCAGCAGAGGGTAGCATGACAAGAGCAGCAACCAAGGTGCATAACAGCAGCAAAAATTTCATCATATGAAGTCTTCAAATGGGCAGCATTGCATACAATCATTGTAAAGGTATCATTGTACTAAGTCATTGTAAATACATTGTTGTAAAAATTGTACTAGTGTTTATCTGCCAAGGGTTGAAAAGGCAGTGTTGCGAGGTCTAGGATAATCATTAGGTGGTTGTGTCAAAGTTGGGGTTATGGTCTAGCATATATTCTTCTTCTACATCATTCTACTCAATGTAAAGTGGACCATTTTCCACACAGTACGAGAGTCCATTCTTTTATTCTTACATGGGGTGTGGCAGATAGTGCTAGGGTGAGTTGCCGCTCCATTGGGTGGTAGGGCATGCGTTGAGCGACTAAAATCTCGGGCATTGGAGCGTCATCCGGTGGGAAGTGGAGAAGAATGCTTTCTGGAATTCTAGAGGAAGTAGGAGCTTTATTTTCAATTGGAGTTGAATATTAAAGAATTATTAGAAAAGAATTAGGTGGTTTGTGGGGTGGGTTACACCTTAAATACATAATGCATTTGTGTTCTCTTGTTTGCTACCTGTCATTGTACAACACGATAATAGTATTGTTACGACTAATGCTCTAATTGAAAGGAATATTGGTTCAACCCCCCCCCCCCCCCCTCTTTTCAGTATTTCCAACAATTGGTATCAGAGCTTGGTTCCTTCAATAGCAGTTTAACAGCTGGAAGGAGGTCATGGAGTATACCAAGAATGGTGTACCTCTATTCAATGAAAATAATTATGCACTTTGGAAAGGAAGAATGGAGGTCTATCTCTTGGCGCAAGGTTACGAAGTATTGGACACTGTTCAAAATGGATTTACATCAACTGCGGATGAACAAGGTAAGAAGAATTTGGTAAATGACGCAAAAGAAAAGAATATTATTATCAATGGACTTATTGAATCTACTTATCATAAGGTGTTGGGTTGTAAAACCTCCAAAAATGTATGGGACAAGCTTGAGAATATATATATGCAGGTGACTTAAATGTCAAAGAAGCAAAGCTTGAAATCTATAGAGAAAAATTTGAGCAACTTAGAATGAAAGAAGATTGCAACATTGTTGCATACTTTCAATACGTTGATGAAATAACCAATACTCTGGAAGGATTGGGAGAGCCATTTGACGAGAAGACTATTATACAGAAGATTCTTAGAACATTACCAGGGAGATTCATCCCAAAGGTATCGGTCTTGGAATACAGTGCAAATCTGGACAAACTCAGCAAAGAGGAATTACATGGAGTTCTCATAGCATATGAAATGAGACTTGATGAAGAAGAGGGTACTTCGCATCTAGAAACTGCGTTCGTTGCGTCTAAGAAAACCAATAAGGATGAACAACCTTCAATTGAAAAGACTTGCACCTGCAAGTGTGAAGAAAAGGGAGATGATGAAGAAGGTCTTTCAGATGAAGAATATGCTTACTTCACAAGAAAACTACAAATTGGTAAGGGACAATTCAAAGGTAAACTTTCATTGATATGTTTCAACTGTAATGAGGTTGGGCATTTTGCAACAAAATGTCCAAACAAAAGTAGTGGCAACTCAAAAAGAAAGAAATGCTTTAAGAAATTCAACAAGCAAGGATCCAAAAGGAACTTTCTCTCTAAAGAAGATAGCTCGTCATCCGATGAAGACAATGATAGTGAAGAAGAAGCCAATGAGAGAGTATTGTTTATGGCCAAGCACAATAAACCCGAGCACAATAAGCAAGAGGTATCAAACAACGAAGAAGAAGGATGGACCATAGACGAATTTTATGAGGAATCAATCAAGCTTATAAAAGATCTCAAGGCAGAGAAGATCCATTCCAAAACTCTTGAAGAACAAGTTCAAGGTCTCAAAATTGAAGTTGAAGAACACAAATGCATTGAAGAGTCACTTCAAAAGAAGTTGGAATAAAGCAACCAAGAAAGGGAAGAATTAGAAGCTGAAGTAGTCTCGCTGTGTGAGGAAGTGAAGAAAGGAAAAACTATCCAAAACTATGCCAACAGCTCAAGGGCATTGGAAGAACTCATCAACAATCAATGATATTACAACGAAAAAATTGGCATTGGTTACAAAGAAGAAGAAGTAGGACCTTCTACAAAAAAATACAATGAACCTATGAGATCTGACATGCATGTAGACTTCATTGGACAAGATTTGTAAGAACAACCTTGGAAGACAATTCCTCGACGAAAATTTCCATCCAGGTACCAACATATTTTTTATGGCTACTGTTATTCATGTGGAAAATTTGGTCATAAAGCTGCAGAATGTCGCACGTACCCTAGGAATGAATACAATTCCAGGAGATCTGTCAAATATGAACCTCCCAAGGCTCAGCGAAATATCAATAGATTTGAACATTTAAGAAATAATATTGAATGTTACAAATGTCGAAACTTTGGACACATAGCCAAAGACTGCAGACTTGAAAATCCTCCAAAAGAATCTTCGAAGCCACAGAATGAACAAACATGGAAGAAGAAGAAGAATGATAATTGTGCTCTTGCTCTCAAGGCTCAAAAGAACAAAGATGTGTGGTATGTTGATAGCGGTTGCTTAACGCATATGACTGGAGATAGAAAAAAATTTGTATCTCTGAAAGAGAAGAAGGATGGAACTGTGTCCTTTGGAAATGATGGATCTTCAAATGTTATAGGATCAGGTACTGTCACTCTCGGAAGCAAAGATGTTCTAGCCAAGAATGTTCTATTGGTTGAAAACATGGATCACAATCTACTCAGTGTTGGACAAATGTGTGATCAAGGACACACAATACTATTCAACTCCACGAAATGTGAAATTAGGAAAGGCGTGTATGGTGAAATTGTGGCTACAGCAAGTCGAGCTCAAAACGACATATATGTTCTGGATGAAGCAACTAAAGCATGTCTAATAGCTAAAGAGGATGATACAATAATTGGTAGCAATGATGATTGACTAAGTAAGAATTTTGCTACAAAGGTGCAAAGTGATTTAGAGATGTCTTTACTTGGTTGCAAATTGAGCATTGACGACTCATCTAAGGATGTGGATCAAAGGTTGTACAGATCTATGATTAGTAGTCTTCTATATGTAACAACCTCCCAACCAAATGTTATGCAAGCAGTTGGACAAGTAGCAAGATTCCAAGTAGCACCAAAAGAATCACATATTAAATATTTGCCAACATTGGAATATCTTCACCAAAATCTTGGGATTCTCCCAAGTTCTCATTATATTTTCCTTTTTGAGAATATAAAGGGGGAGTGGAAGTAGATTACAGGTCTGCAGGATGGTTGTGTGTCAGCGTGAGTGGAAGTGTGTACAGGTCCATAGGATGGTTGTGTTTCAGGGGGAGTTACCCTTTTCCATTGATGTCAAAGGGGGAGAGAATGTTGTAGGAAGAGGTTTCATGATCGCAGGGGGAGTACTTGTGTTGCCATCAATGCCAAAGGGGGAGATTGTTGATCAGCGATTGTCATTGATGTCAACCCAAGCAGCACCAGGGGCTAACCCAATATTGCATGGGAATTTTGACCTACCAAATTAATATATTTTGGGTCAATAATGCTTTTGATGGTTTCTACTTTTCGAGATGTTTCCGTTGATATATGGCACGCCATGTAATTCTTCACGATTTGAGAGATATTCATGTTTGAAGTTTGTAACCCCAGTTAGTGGGCTAAAACCCCAAGGGGTTGGGGCATGGGTCATTGAAAAGTCATAATTAATATTTTTTAAGCTCCTAAGATCCCTCCCACGTTCACTTGTTGAAGCCCCTCTCAACTTAAGCATTCATATAAATTGTGGTCTTCATTTCCTCCTTATGCATGGGATTTGGCCATCTGAAATAGGTCATCGTGGCATTTTCGCTCTAAATTTTTTTCTACGAAGGCTTAGAAACTGAAATTTTTATGAGGCGAAGCCGAAATCCTGAGGAAGATGCTGTAAAAATTTCAGATCAAGTTGCACAAAATTTTCGGAGATATGATCTGTGGAAGTAAGGGTTTTTGCAGGCTTTTGAAAATCATCTCAAAGAAGTGACCTTGGTAAAATCGTCATAACTCTCTCTCTGAGTATCGAATTGGAATTCCGTAAAAATTAGCAGATAGTGCACAGTCTATAGTTTTCGCTCTATCAATTTCAAAGGCAAATGAAGAAAGAGTGACATGTGGCACGCCGTACAAGTGCACTCTATTGAAACAATCCATAATTAGGGCAGTGTGAGAAATTGGGTATAACTCTCTCTTGAAGAATCCGAATTGGGTGAGACCTGTGGCATTGGAAAGAAGACTCAGAGGAATACTATAGGACCAAAAATTAGATATTGAGGATCTGAAATAACAGAGATACACCAGATTCAATATTGAGCTCCTAGAAGGCAAGAAAAAGCTAGATCATGTGTTGTCGAGGATTGCAAAGGACCAGACTTTCTACGGCAGAAAAGAAAAACAAGGTGCAGCAGAGGGTAGCATGACAAGAGCAGCAACCAAGGTGCATAACAGCAGTAAGAAGTTCATCATATGAATTCTTCAAGTGGGCAGCACTGCATACAATCATTGTAAAGGTATCATTGTACTTAGTCATTGTAAATACATTATTGTACAAATTGTACTAGTGTCTATCTGCCAAGGGTCGAAGAGGCAGTGTTGGGAGGTCTAGGATCATCATTAGGTGGTTGTGTCAAAGTTGGGTTTATGGTCTAGTATATCTTCTTCTTCTACATCATTCTATATCATTGTAAAGTGGACCATTTTCCCTGGTACGGGAGTCCATTCTTCTTTTATTCTTCTATAGGGTGGTAGGGTGGTGCTAGGGTGAGTTGTAGCTCATTAGGTGTTGGGGCATTCGTTCAGTGACTACTGAAGAATCTCGGGCGTTGCAGCGTCCATCCAGTGGGAGATGGAGAAGAATTCTTTTCTAGATTCTAGGAAGTTGGAGCTTTATTTTCAATTGGAGTTGAATATTAAAGAATTATTAGAAAAGCATTAGGTGGTTTTTGTCCCAGATTGGGTTTCCGCCTTAAAAACTGTGTGCATTTGTGTTCCTCTTGTTTGCTGCTATCATTGTACAGCACTGATAATAATTGAAGATTGACTAATGCTCTAATTGAAATAAATATTGATTCACCCCCCCCCCCCCACTCTCAGTATTTCCAACAGATAGTGGCTGCAAGATATTCACCACTTGTTCTCCCTCAACATTTACATCCACTTCCTTAAGGATATTACTTGAAATATTTTGCAAATTACACTGGGAGGGAGAAGGAGTTTTTGTTGAGGAACATTTAGTGGCTTTCTATAGTTATGCTAACAATCAGAATATTGAACATGAAGATGTTTGGTCAAGACCCTTTGTTCAGAGTTTGAATGGTGAAGGTTGAAAATGGTTTTGAAGTTTGGCTCCAAATTCAATAACAAGAATTAATGAATTAGAAGAGATATTTGTGAAGCATTGGGGTGATAGGAAATACTATGTTTATTATCTTACAGAATTTTGAACTCTGAAGAAAAAGGCAGATGAGTCATTAGCTGATTTTACTAAGAGCTTTAATAAGATTTATCAGAAAATTCTTGAAGAAATTAAACCTACTGAAACCACAGCTATGATAAATTTTCCAATGATTTAGATTCTGAGTTTGCTTTACGGTTGAGGGCTGAAAAAGCACAGACACTAACAAGTATGCAAGAGCTTGGAATTGGAGTACAGTCTAATCTCATGGTTTCTACTAAATTAAAAACGGAGGAAGAAAAGGCAAAAGACAAAAATAAGATGAAAGAAGAAAAGTTTTCTTCTTCTAAGTCTCTTACATGTAATAAAATATCGATCAAATGTCGAATTTGATCAAGGAACTTGCCTCTAAGATGTCAAAATTAGAGGTAGAAAATAAACTAGTTGCAAGAGCCAATCAAAACAAAGCTAATAGAAATCAAGCTCCCTTCAGGAGGCCTTTTCAGCCTCAAAAAATCTTATAACGCTTAAGGAGGAATACTGACGATAAAAATGTTCAGGTTCCTTTGAATAATTTTGTTGAAGAAGAACAACAAGGAAATGAGGAAGAAAGTGAATAAATAAACCATGTGGGAGAAACTTCACAGTCAACATTTTTGACATTGCACGAATATGAAGATAGATAAAGGATTTGATTTTTTTTTTGATGATATGAATGCTCAAATTTATGTACAGAATAATAAAAAACAGCAAGAAGTTCAAAACAAAAATTACCCTTTGAGGTCCAAAGGTCCTGCTCAGCAACCTCAACAAAAATTAGATTCAGATAAAGAAGCTGCTAAACAAAAGGCCAAGGTAAACGAGGTTCCTCCACCTCAAAATTATGCTCCAATTGTCAAAATTATAGAATAAAATAAGGAATTAGTTCCAATTTATTTTAGTTTCAAATCTAAATTGAATAAAATCAAAATTCTAGTTCCACTCCTGGAATATTAAAAAAATTCAGCTTATAAAGAGTCTCTCAAGAATCTGCTTCAGCCTCCTCTCGCTCCTGATTCATTCAACCTTGAAGATGAGAATCCCACTATTTATCCAAGCTATCATGTCCAAGACCAAAATGATGATAACTCACCGCCTTTCTACCTGTCACTCAATATACATGACAAATTTCTGCATAATTTTCTATTAGATTCTGGAGCTTCCCACAATCTCATGCCAAAGAAAGCAATGGATGAATTAGGATTAGATATCACCAAGAAATACCATGACCTTTACACCTTTGACTCCAAAAAATTCAAGTGTTTAGGAGTGATTAAGGATTTGGTTGTTTCCCTTACCCGGCTGCCTATGAAGAGCTTAGTGATGGACATTGTGGTTGTCGACATTCCTTCTAGATTTAGGATGTTACTTTCCAGATCTTCGTCTAAGAAATTGGGAGGTACCCTCTAGATGGACATGTCGTATGCTACCATCCCAGTATTTTGAGGGGAATTCAGAAGGCTCTATAGGGAAAGTCAAATTCCCTACATCATTAGTGATCAGCACAATCCATCAAACCAACCCATATATGTTGAAGACAAATAATTGGGGTCATCAATTTTGCACTTTGCTATTGATGATAATGATTTCTAGCCTTAATTAAGTGAAAAACAACATTTTCAAGGTGCAAATGCACAGCATTCAGAAGGAGGACAGATCTAGAAATTGTACTTTGATGGAGCTTCTTCAAGAGAAGGATCGGGAGCCGGTGTAGTCCTCATTTCTCCTACTCAGCAGAAGGTAACCATATCATACAAACTGCAATTTGCTACCACTAACAACATTGCTAAGTATGAAGCACATGTGCTGGATATGAAGGCAGCAAAATATTTAAGAGCAGAACAACTAATTTCTTTTGGTGATTCAGAGTTGGTGATTAAGCAGGTGAGAAATAATTACCAAGTGAAAATTTCCAAATTGAAGAATTATAGGAATGAAGTCTGGGATTTGATTGAACATCACTTTTCAGCATTTAATATAAATGTTGTCACCATAGAAGAAAATCAAATTGTTGATTCACTAGCTATTGCTGCTAGTAATTTCAAATTTCCTCTAGATGTCAAGGCAGTCTATGATGTTCAAATAAAAACAGACCTTCCATTCCTGATAATATCAAGCACTGGCAAGTATTTGAAGATGACAGGGAGGTTCAGAAATTTTTGGAGTCTATAGAAGACTTTGCAGACATACAAATTGATGATGAGCAAGAAATTGTTGAAAACCAAAAGAGTAGCCCTTTTAAGAAAACTATGGCTGAGAAAAACATTATAGATCTGAAAACCAAATTTATTCCTAAGGGTTTGGTTCCTTTAGAAATATTTTTTGATACTAGTGATGTTTTTCTCAAGCTTGAAAGCAAGGTTGATGGAGATACTACAATAGAGTGTAACATTGGTACAGAAGATCGGCCAAGATTAGTCAAAGTGTCCAAATTCCTTCTTCTGGAAACTAGAACAAAATATATCAAACTGCTGAAGGAATTTGCTGATATTTTTGCATGGTCTTATAGTGAGTTGAAAACTTATGATAAGAGCATAATGGAGCACAAGATCCCTTTGAAAATAGATGCAAATCCTGTAGCACAAAAAATCAGACACGTCAATCCCATGTTGCTTCCAATCATTGAGAAACAAATCAAAAAATTATGGGAAGGAAAGATAATTCTGCCTTTGATATTTTCTAACTGAGTAGCTAATATAGTCTCGGCCAAGAAAAATAATGAAGAGATAAGGATTTGTGTCGATTTTCGCAACTTGAACCATTTTTCATTGAAGGATAACTATCCACTGCCCAAGATGGATTATATCTTGCAGAAGGTTGTAGGATCCAAAAGATTTTCAATGATTGATGCCTTTTCAGGCTATAATCAGATTTCAGTTGACAGGAAAGACAGAGAAAAGATAACATTTACCACACCCTGGGGCATATTCATGTACAACAAAATTCCATTTGGTTTCATGAACGCGGGTTCAACCTTTCAAAGGGAAATGGATATTGCCTTTGCGGGAGAAAAGGACAAATTTGTGGTCATCTATTTGGATGACATCACAGTATATTCAAAATCTGATGAACATCACTTGAAACATCTGAAGCAAGTTTTAGACAAATGCAAAAATTTTGGTTTGTCCTTAAACCCCAAAAAGTCGTCTTTTGTTGTCCAAGAAGGTAAGTTATTGGGACATATTGTAATAGAAAGTGGCATCTGTATTGATCTGGGAAGAGTAGAAGCTATTCAGAAGATTGGCTTACCAAGGAATAAAAAAGAATTGCAGTCATTTTTAGGGAAAATCAATTTTCTAATGTGTTTTGTTCCTAACTTTGCCGAGCTGATCAAACATATAAATGTCTTGCTGAAAAAAGATGTAGAATTTAAGTGGGGTGATGAAGCGAATAATTATTTTTCAGTAATTAAGTCTACTTGGACTGAAGCACCAATTTTAATTAGTCCTGATTTTGAAAAAGATTTTCTGATTTTTTCATATGCTTCAGAAGAAACAATTGCAACTATCTTACTACAGAAGAACAAGGAGGGTTTGGAGTAGCCAATTTCATTTTTTAGTCGTGCTTTAAGGGATGCTGAATTAAAATACAACTTGACTGAAAAACAAGCATATGCACTAGTTAAGGCTTTGAATTATTTTCAAGTTTATGTGTTGCATTCAAAAAATAATTACTTTTGTGCCCGATATCACTGTTAAAGATCTGTTGTTGCAGCTAGATACAGATGGAAGGAGAGGACCATGGCTAAGCAAGATTCTGGAACTTGATGTTGAAATCAAACCAACTAAATTGATAAAGGGTCAGGGATTGGCTCGCTTAAAGGCTAAATCTAACTGCAAAGCTTTAAATCTGAATGTAGAGGAAGTTGAAGGAGAATATGGAGAAGGTATTGCTAATTATCCTAAAATATTCAATTTAGATTGGTACAAGGATATAGTTTACTTCTTTTTAAATTTCAATTGTCCACCTGAAATGGAGAAGTCTAAAATGAGAGCTTTTAAATTGAGAGTTGTGAAGTATTGCATTTTGGAAGACCATATTTACTAGAAAGATCCCGTTGGAGTCTTGTTAAGATGTGTAGATGAAGCAGAATCCCAGGAGATTATGACAGAGATACGTGCATGAGTATGCTGAGGACATTTATATTGGAGAGCCACTGCAAATAAAATCTTAAGAGCTCGCTATTATTGGCCAACTCTTTTCTCTGATGACTTTGCCAAAGTCAGGAGCTATGTCAAATGTCAGAAATTTGTTGGTAATAGAAATTGCTACCATTACCTCTTATTACTATTTCAGCAGATGTTCCTTTCCAGCAGTGGGGGCTAGACTTCATCGGTGAAATTCATCCACCTTAACTAGGACAGCATAGATGTATTCTTACAGCTACAGACTATTTCACTAAATGCATTGAATCTGTACCAACCAGAAATGCTACTGATATGGTAATTATTAAATTTCTATTGCAAAATATTCTGTCAAGATTTGGTTGTCCACAGAAATTAGTAATTGATAATGCAATGGCCTTTAAGTCCACCAAGATGTACAACTTTTGTCAGCAATATGGAATTGAATTGACTCATTCCACACCTTATTACCATCAAGGTAATGGTTTGGCTGAGACATCCAATAAAATTTTCGTAAGGATTATTAAGAATATGTTGCCTGAAAATAAGAGGAATTGGGACACTCAGTTGATACATGCTCTGTGGGCAGATAGAGTAAGTGGTAAAAAATCAATTGGAATGTCTCAATTTCAGCTTGTATATGGTATAGAAGTTGTAATTCCTTTGCAATTAGCTCTTCCTGTGATGAAGTTCCTACAAGATGAAATTGATCATGAAAACCCAGTCCAAAGGAGAATGCTACAGTTGATAGAGGCACACCAAAACAAAGAATCATTGCTGGAAAAAGTTAAGAAGTATCAGGTTAAAGTCAAATCTGTTTTTGATAAAAGAGAAAATCAACAGTTGTTTCAGGAGAATGATTTGGTGCTCCGTTGGGATGCTAGGAGAGAAGACCATGGAAATCATGGTAAGTTCGACAATCTGTGTTTTGGGCCATTTAAAATTGCTGAAGTTTTGGAGAATAATACTTTTCTGCTCAAACATCTGGATGATGATCAGTTGACTGGAGGCCTAGTCAATGGTCATTTTCTTAAAAGGTTCTTTATTTAGTAAAGTCAGTTGAGTCACTCCATTGTAAATATCCGGTGTGATGTGTCAATAAACTCCATGCCCAATGGTACTTATGTTTGTATATTGAGTCCAATATGTCAATGGTCAATCTTAGTCTTTATTTTCAAGAAGTCTCCTAAGTTTTAAGAGCTTTTGAGGCACTGAGTCTACAGTCCTTGAAGCCTCTTAGAGAGAAATTCATCCCCAATAGGAGCCACTGTTAGCACTGAAAATGTTAATGGTGTAATCACCATTGTGTCACTATTTTCAAATTTTTATTGTGTACTAGTTCATGTCCAAAGTTTGAGTCATTTCCAATAAAAGTTAAAAAAGAGTCCCAACATTAAGGTATTTTTAAGTGAATAGGTGTCATACTGTTTTAGAGTCATAAAATACATTAAAATCTCTATTTTGACTTATGTTACTGTTGAAGGTTAGTCGATGTTTGGGTAATAAAATTGTAGTCATCTAGTCTCGAATAATAGCTACCTTTGTTGCAAATTCATTGTCAAAACAGTAATACAGTGAAGGGAAACTATTTCTCAGAAATGGAAGTCATATATTCCACACAGTGAAAAGCACATCTATTTCACTGAGATTTTGGTTATCTCAAAAAAGAGGCTATGGGTAAACAGGTAATCAGTTTTTGAAGCAAGCAAATTAAGGCTTCGTGGCAACCAGAGTTCTTTAAAATCAAAGCGCACCCGGAAGAAAACAGCTTAACCAATAGAGTGGGAGATCCGAAGAAGAGCAGCAGACAATATTTAAAGGAAGTTGGCCAGGAAATAAACTAAGGAATGAAGCAACAGAGAAGAACTGCGTGCAAAAGGAACAGATCGCCATGGTCTAATCGCAGATCCAAAGGGGAGCAGACCGACGGCTGAGATTAAAGTGCACATGGAGCGACTTCGCATAGCACAGTTTTTAAATTTTACCATTAAAGGTGATCGCATGGTATGTTAAGTGATTTTCGATGCGATCAAGCGAAGGGCAAGCAAGGAATACAGTCAGATCTGGGTGCCAATCAACGGTGGAGATTAAAGCGCAGATGAAGAATTTTACAAATCACAATTTTTAAATTTTATCGTTAAAGAGATCGCGTGGTATGTTAAGCGATTTACGATGCGATGAAGCAAGGGCACACATCGGCGTAGCTCACCAGCACAATTTCACAAATCGCATAGTTTATGGTTTAGCCATTATCAATGTAAAGTTAAATTTGCGAGCGACCGATCTGCGATTGCTTATGATTGGTCACCAGGTTGTAGGGCCCAAGAACCATATTTTCGTGTGTAATGCATGCTAAATTATATTTTTTTGTTGCATCAAGCTTTATACAAGAAGAAAGCATGGTACGAAGAAAGCACATGTAATGATAAGGTGGAAGTATGAAGCTTAGTGGGATGAGTTGGCACTGGATTTTGAATCATTTAAAAAACGTGTCATTACTCCTTGTCATAATCGCATACACAAAATTAGAGAAGAGAGCTCAGTGAACACTCAACCTAAGGCCTATATGTATGATACAGGTAAACAAAGAATAATCCTCCAGCAAGCAGTCTCAGGTTTCAAAGTAAGCATTCTCAGGTTTCGTGGACAACATTGCAACTAGAGTTCAACATTTGTATTAGTGAGCATTCGTGAGCAGTTTAATTGTTGGAAAATGGGGAAAGGAGGAAAGGTAAAAAGGTCAGAGCTTGTTAACACAAGATTTGTGGATGCACAGGAAAAATCACAATTCAAATCTGCAGGTTGGTATAAATTCCTTCATAAGTTTTCAAGGGAGAATATGGCACTGGCTCAAGCTTTCGTTGAGTCTTTCGATGGCAAAAAGGTCAGGTTAGGCAACAAAACATTTAGAATTTCTGAGGCTATCATAGCCCGTGCAACCCAGTCTTCTGCAATCGGTGAACGTTGGTTTAAAAGAAAAACGCTACCCAAAGAAGTGAGTTCCTAACTTAAGCCCGAATATGCTCATATGAAATTGAATTCAACTGCTCATATTTCTTGTTTCAAAGCCGAGTGGCAGCATGTTATTACCTCAGTCCAGAAATAAATCACATGTGAAGGGAGGTTTTCTTTTGTTCATCGTTATCAGCTAAGATTCCTGACCCACATCTCAAGAGAAAAACCTCTGAACCTACCCTTTTTTTGTACAAATATCTGCTTAAAATGTCCCTTAAGCTACAGAAAAGTCCAAACTATTGCTTACATAATTTGTATCACAAAGGGATAATTAAAATCTTAGTTGTCTATCATCTAAGAAAGAATAAAATTACTTGGGATAGATTTTTAAGAGAGGAAGGATTTGGCAGTATTAATTCCAGAAGAAAGGTAGGTAGTTTTATCAGTTTTTGTTAGTCTCACACAGTGAGAATTCCTGATAAAATATATATTGTAACAGTGCAAGAGCATCATTCATGATAGTTATTCTTCATGATATTTCAATGGGAATCTTGCTAGACTAGAAATAGATTTCTCTCAATGGAATATTGTCAAACTGCTACTTTTGTGAATTTCTACTAAATGCAATAGATTTATGTTTCACAGACCTACTATTTCCTCATATCTCACAATTTCCCCTCCTCATATGCTACAAACTTGCACTCTGCTACCACATCAGATTCCAATACCCTCATTAGTAGAACTGTGGATTTGACTGAAATCTCTTTGCAGTGAATCAGAGTTTATACCATCTACCAACCCCATAAAACAAATCATTAAAATTGCCTTAGATTTTAGGATGTGTCTGGTCAGGCGCTTGCTGCAGTCCAAGTGTTGATTCTAGCGCCAACATCTTTTGATGTGTCTGCCGAGAGACGAAGGCCTTGTAACGAAGTATTCTCCTGAGTCTATCGTTATGAATTGTTGATAATCAGTTCTTGATGGTGAACAAGAATTGGTGACTTGAAGAAGACTACAAATTAGTTCACCCACCGACTCCACAAAGAGGAAGAGGGGTTTCAACACCTCCTTCTACAAGGAGGAATCAGAGATCTCCAACTGTGACCCCAGTTGCTGACCCAGAGAAAATCATCAAAGATGTTAAAGGAAAACAAAGATCAGTTGAAGCTACATCTCAGTTAGTGAAGAAGGTACACAAAAAGTACATTCCAAAGAAAAAGGTACTTTCATCTACTTTAGAATCTAAAGAGGTTTTAGTTTCAAAATATTTTGCTGAAAAATCTCAAGTTGAAGTTACTCCCCTAGAAAATAAAGTGGATATTGTTAACCTAGGCTCAGCTGAATTTTTTTCTTACTCATCACCTAGTAAATCTGAAATAAGTATTGTTCTAGTCAAAGAAGGAGAAGCTAAATTTCTAAGTGTTGATAAGAAATCAGAAGAGTTTGTGTTGACTGAAGGGGAATTAGAACAAGTATTGGCTATTGCACCTTTTCTTGATAGGGATATTTTGATTGAAGAATACTTCAAGACTATTTTAAATTTCCTTCAGACTCATCATGAATACCAGTCTCTTATCACCCCTCGGCAATAATATTTTCCTTTGTCTCCAAATCTAGCTATTGGGCCATCTTCCTCTCATCCAATTGAAGAAACTGTACCTAAAGGTCTTAATTTTAGCTTACCTTTTTTCCTTTCTCAGTAAAATAAAGTTGAATTAACTCCATCCCCTCAAGAGACAACTTTAGATTCTGAATCTTCTGCTGAAGGATAAGTCAAGACATCCTCTGTTCATCTTTTTGAAAACCCACTCTTCTCAGTTCCAAAGCCTGAAAATCATCTCGAGGCCCTCAATTTTCTGCTGTCCTAAAACAGAATCAGAAGTCACTACTTGTAATTCCTATTTCCCAAATAGATACATCAGCAAAATATGGCTCAACCTTCCCTTACAAGGATGCAATAGATAGTGGTTGCAAGATATGCACCACTTGTTCTCCCTCAACACTTACATCCACTTCCTCAAGGAGATTACTTGAAATATCTTCCAAAATACACTGGGAGGGAGAAGGAGTTTCTCTTGGGGAACATTTAGTGGCTTTCTATTGTTATGTTGACAATCAGAATATTGAACATGAAGATGTCTGGTCAAGATTCTTTGTTCAGAGTTTGAATGGTGAAGCTCGAAAATGGTTTAGAAATTTGGCTCCAAATTCAATAACAGGAATTGATGAATTAGAAGAGATATTTGTGAAGCATTGGGGTGATAGGAAAGACTATGTTTATTATCTTATAGAATTTGGAACTTTGAAGAAAAAGGCAGATGAGTCATTAGCTAACTTTACTATGAGGTTTAATAAGATTTATCAAAAAATTCCTGAAGAAATTAAACCTACTCAAACCACAACTATGATAAATTTTTCAAATGCTTTAGATTATGAGTTCGCTTTATGGTTGAGGGCTAAAAAAGCACAGGCACTGATAAGTATGCAAAAGGTTTCAATGGGAGTATAGTCTAATCTCACAGCTTCTAATAAAATAAAAATGGAGGAAGAAAAGGCAAAAGACAAAAAGTAGATGAAAGAAGAAAATCCTTCTTCTTCTAAGTCTCTTACAATGGAAGAAAAGATCGATAAAATGTCCAATTTTATCAAGGAAATTGCCTCTAAGATGTAAAAATTAGAGGTTGAAAATAAACCAGCTGCAAGAGCCAATCAAAACGAAGCTAATAGAAATCAGGCTCCCTTCAGGAGGCCTTTTCACCCTCAAAAAATCTTACAATGCCCAAGGAGGAATACTGATGACCAAAATTTTCAGCCTCCTTTGAATATTTTTGTTGAAGAAGAACAACAAGGAAATGAGGAAGAAAATGAAGAAATAAACCATGTGGGAGAAAACTCACAGTCAACATGTTTTACATTGCAGGAATATGAAGATAGATCAAGAATTTGTTTGTTTTCTGATGATATGAATGCTCAAATTTATGCGCAGAATGATAAAAAACAGCAAGAAGTTCAAAACAAAAATTACCCTTTGAGGTCCAAAGGTCCTGTTTAGCAGCCTCGTCAAAAATCAGATTCAAATTACAACTAGAGTTCAACAGTTGTATTCATGATCAGTTTAGCTGTCGGAAAATGGGGAAAGGAGGAAAGGTAAATAGGTCAGAGCCTACTAACACAAGATTTTTGGATGCATGGGCAAAATCACAATTCAAATCTACAGGTTGGTATAAATTCCTTCAGAAGTTTTCTGGGGAGAACGTGGCACTGGCTCAAGCTTTCATTGAGTATTTCGATGGTGAAAAGGTCAGGTTAGGAAGCAAAAAAATCAGCATTTCCGAGGCTATCATAGCTTGTGCAACTCAGTCTTCTACAACCGATGAACATTGGTTAAAAAGCAAAACGCTGCCTAAAGAAGTAAGTTCCTACCTTAAGACCGAATATGCTCATATGAAATGGAATTCAACTGCTCATATGAAATGGAATTCAACTGCTCATATTTCTTGTTTCAAAGCCGAGTGGAAGCATGTTATTACCTCAGTCCATAAAGACATCACATGCAAAGGGAGGTTTTCTTCTGTTCATCGTTATCAGTTGAGATTCCTGACCCACATCTCAAGAGAAAAACCTCTGAACCTACCCTATTTTCTGTACAAATATATGCTTAAAATGTCCCTCAAGCTACAAAAAAAGTCCAAACTATTCCTTACATAATTTGTATCACAGAGGGTTTATTAAATTGTTAGTTGTTTATCATGTCAGAAAGAAGAAAATTACTTGGGATAGATTTTTAAGAGAGGAAGGGTTTGGCAGTATTAATTCCAGAAGAAAGGTAGGGAGGCCAAAGAAGAAATATATCCATGAGCAAACCAGTGTTGCCCCTGTTTCAAAAAGTTCACTATCCTCTCCTAAGAAGCCTATGCCAAAGAATAAAGAATAAATTGCCTCCTCTACACAAAGCCAGCCTAAGAAGAAAATTTTCATGTCAGAAGAACCAGTGGAAGTCAACCCTTGTATTTTTTCACCTAAGCCTGTTTTCTCACCAGTGGAAGTCAATCCTGGTCTTTTTTCACCTAAGCCTATTTTTTCACCAGTGGAAGTCAACCCTCCTGGTATGAAAATTTCAAGCCAGATTCCTGAGTCATCTCATCAAGTGCAGCCAAATAGTGGCACATCTCTCACTGAGTCCGGCTTCTCACAAGTTTTTCTTTCTCTCGAGAAAGGAAAACAGAAAATGACAGAGTCTACCATAGAAGCAGAGCCTACTTTGGCTAAATTAGTATCCTCCATGTGTTCTTCGGTTAAGAAGAGGAAGAAAAATGAGATACATTCCTATTCCTCATTTGAAGACAGAAGTGATCTTGATTACACAGAGTCAAAAGATGAAGAGGCAGAATCTAGTAAAATTATAAATGGAGGAAAGAGGTCCAAATT
Organism: Pinus albicaulis; assembly: GCA_034641835.2. NCBI lineage: Eukaryota > Viridiplantae > Streptophyta > Pinopsida > Pinales > Pinaceae > Pinus > Pinus albicaulis. The sequence goes on along the minus strand of CM076574.1, from coordinate 1,283,999,900 downwards.
CATTTCTGATCCCTATGTCAAAAGACCTCATACTAGACCAAGAACCAAACTCAGGCTAAACGGCAAGGTGCTTTCCAATCCTAAATTGAGAGATGAAATTATCAACATTGAAGAAAGAACAGAAGACAAATTTGAAAGGAAGAAGAAAGTTCAGTCAAGGAGCCAAGCACAGAAAAAGAGGTCTGATAAAAGGGTGACTAAAGCAGAAGCCATAAAAATCTTTGCTTCTATTCAAGACCTTTGATGAATAAATAAAATGGCTGACTTGAAAGAAACTTTTGGGTAAATGTTCCATGTTTTCCGGTTATTGCTAACTTTTCTACGAAAGTAGCAATTATTTTGAAATATGAGCATCTCATGGAAATGGGCTACTTTTTGTTTTGAACCATGATGGTAACATTAAAAATATGAATTGAATAGGTTATTCAATTGCAATGGATGCTGCTAGGTGTCTTATATCCAGCTTTCTCTGAAATATCATGTTTCTGTTTTGAAGGAGACAGCCACACACCATTTTCACTGTTGTTTGCACTTTTTATGGAGTTCGTTGCCCCAGAACAGAAGAGGAGTCTTCCCATAAAACTGCCACATCATACAAACCACTTCAAATTGTTAACCTTAATGTTGTTATTTTCATTATATCATAACACTCCGTATTAAATTTTTAGATAAGCCTCACCTCTTGCACGAGGTTGTAATGACTTTTGAAACAAATTTACCTTTTTCTGTGGAAGATGACAATATCATATTTTGTATATATATGCAAAACTGATATGAAGTCAGGGTTGGTTAATGGTTTTATAATTTGACTAATATGATCTGCAATATTTTTTAGTGAATGAAATGGAATGATACTACTGAGGACTTATTACCAATTTGTTGTGTGTATTGTCTACTTTACTTGTGTTTCCATATCTCTCTTTCAGTTTCAGTTTGCAAACCAATATGTTGTTATGTATACTTATCAGTCTCTTAAACATGTTATGTGTTTTATTAGTTTTTTTTAGTCTCACACAGTGATCATTCATGGTAAAATATATATTGTAATAGTGGAAGAGTGTAATATTCCCAAATGGGAAAAGCAGGAATATAGTGCATGAATATTAAAATAGCAGCAAATGTCAACACATTACATGTGAGCCAAATGATAGATCCATGGTATTATGTATAACAGCAATAAATAAGTACAAGATCTTGGGGATCAAGCCCCTCAAGATAGGAAAAATAAGCCTCCAATGCCAAAATGCACCCAAAACATGTAATACACTGCTACACAAAGTACTGAAGCAAGAAAAACACAGTTTTAGTGACTAATACTGCAGTTGGGACATGTAAATAAATGGATCTGAAAAGATCATGCTCATACAAGGCCAAAACTGGAGATCTATGCTCCCATACACTTTTCCTAGACAACCCAGGAAGGGTTTACGGAAATACACATAATATGAATGGTGGATCTCTTGCCCTAGGGCTGAAGATGCACTACAACTGAAGCACATAGAAGGAGGTGGTTGAATCTGATGTAGATATGAAAGAACTCCTCCAAAAGAACTCTCTCAATGAAGGGCTGACCCCTTCAATGGAAAGCAAACACTCCAAATGGAGAAATGTACTTACCCCTGCAACAACGCATCAAAATAACGCAGATCTGGACTGGAACTGCGTTGTAGGGGATAAAATCAATTTGGCCTGATGCCACAGATGTCAAATAAGCCTAAGGGGCTCCTTCACTAGCCTCCCAATGGAAGGAAACCTTCCTCCACTGCAAAAATAGCTCAGAAAGCACCCAACAAGATCTTCCACTACTGCACTCTGCAACTCGGCACATTTCTCAACAGAAACTGCATTGTACCACAAGACTGAAGCTTGGTTTGAAACCTGAATCTGGAAATGTAGTGCAAAATCCTCCAATAGCTTCTCAATGAAAGATTTTGGATTCCTGATCAAGAACACCCGGTGCTAAACAACACTCAATCTTAGCTAAACAGCTAGAGAAAGATATATGTCTAAACGGACCATATAATCTAAAACATAACATAGCATAATATGCATAATATGGCTGCCATCCTCTTCCTTTTATAAGAAATGAGCTACAAAACCCTAAGCCCCATCCATTAATGACACTACTTCCATGCAATGTGTCTCCATATAAAACTGTGTTGTCCCTCATTGAATGCCACTCCTCCATGACACAGTTGTTGATTTGGTCAAGGTTGACCCAGTCCACATGCTTTAGCCCCTTTTCACACCTAAGGGTGCTTTATTAAGCTGAAAAGATGATCCACTTTCACATGGGAAGTGGTTTTATTCCTAATAAAGAGATTTATGGGTCTCCCTACCCACTTATTCATCAAACAAGGAAGCAAAATTAGATTTTAATATTCTAATTAGCTGCATGCTAATTTAGGAATATTACAATCCTCCCCTCCCAAATGTTGCTTGTTTTCAAGCAACTGCAAGGATAGATCTATAAAATATAGGAAACCTTCATCCCCATGTCAAGCTCCATCCTCCAAGCTATCATCCATATAAAATTAATCACCCTCCAGAATGGTAATTCATAGAAAAAATACTCCCATGTGAGAGTCTCCTCCCAAAGGCATAAGTCAATCATATGGCTCCCTCCATAAGGAAACAAGTGATATAATTTAGCAACCATATAATTTCCATGCTCCCCTTGAAGCATGAATAAATGTGGGAAGTTTCATTCCCAATGGACACATCCAACCAATGTGGCATCCCTCCAATCATGTCCCCAACAATAATAAGAACATCATTAACATATGGGATCAAAACCAGTGATACATAAACAAGCAAATGCAATAATGGAGGTGGATAATAGTCCCACATGTGGAACCAGTGTATTTTATCTCCTGATTGCACCATATAGTGATATGGTAAGTGGTTTCCCCACCACTTACTTGTTTCCCAAGTCTTCTCACAATGGCTAAAAAGGTGAGAAATGTTTGGTGCTTTTGGAGTGCACCCACAGTGATACAACATCTCCCTATATCCTCCAAGGGAGTGGCCATGTTCAGAAATCTTTATGGCCCAAAGTTGGCCATGAAGTTTATTTGGAAGAATGCTCCTCCTTGGAGCAATTTCGTGCATATACATGGTAAAGGAATTAAAATAATCATCAAATGAAACATCATGTACATAATCATGTTCCTTACCAAAATTTATGCGCATACAAATGGAGTGGTCCATAGATAGATCCCCTCTCATTCCAAAAGAGGAAAAAGGTGGTTGTGATAACTCCTTCATTGAGTTATGTGTCTCTCCCATTTCCACATGGTCCATGCATCTTTTCAAATGTTGATATAGTTCCTCTTCAAAGCCTTCCCAAGTGTAGCTCTTCATAATAGTGTTGTAGGCTCTCATGGAATATGAATGGCTGAAAAGAAAATCTTCATGTGCTCTTTGTAACAACTTATCCTTGAGCTTGGAGGTTCTAGATAAGAATATCCTTCCATGATATTAGATGACTTCATCTTGGACTAAATAGCCCTCTTCATGTAACTGGTCACCAAGTATCATGCATGTGAAAAGATCCTTGGAATAATCCACCAATAGTTGGGATTTCCAATATGGATCTATCTTCCATAGTGACAATGTTGATGATCTGTCACAAAGAACATATGTCATATGGTTGTCCTCCTCTTTGACATCTCCCATGCCAAAGGTACATATTGGAAGGTTGTTATCCTTCCCATGTTGCTCCTCCCACAACGCATAATCTGAAATGAGAGTGGGTAATGATGATGTTGGGAGAATGTCTCCCTCCTTCTTGAGTCTACCCAAGACTTTTAGTGTTGTACAATGACCTCCCATTGTTCCCACTCCTCCTATATATATGAGTGGTGAAACATGTTGAGATAACTCTTTGAACCTCTTCCAATCAAGGGGTCTCCCTGGTGGAATGCCTCCATGTAATGAAACATCAAGGCCTAGAGTAGGATGTAAATGTGAGTGGACTGATTTGTCCCTGCTCTCACTGCGCAAATCATCCTCTTGCTTCTGTACATAAACCTCCTGAAAAGGATGGGTGTATATGTTCCCAATCATTTGGTGTTGGCCCTCCTTCTCATTTCCTCCTACCTTTTGCAAGATCTCACAGTCTAAGGTGTATTTTTCAATTGGAATCAATCTATGTACACCCAACATCTCATTGGTGTCAAAATTCTTGATTAGAAAGGAATGATCTATCATAGTGTGTGTCCACAAGATTGCATTCAATGTTGGAACACACTTCCTCCATTGTTTTGTCTCATTGCCTATCAACATAGACACTTGCTGCTCATGATCTTCATATGTAATATCCTTTGGAACTTCTTGCAAAGATGCAAGAGCTCCTCTAGTTGAAGCAATTGCTTCATCTCCATCTCCAAATAGAAGTAGATCTCTTCCTGCTGTCACAGTGCTAGAGGATATTTCCATCTCTTCCTCTTCCTTCTCCTCATCAATGATGAATACCTCAGAGATCCTTTGACTTTATCTCCTTTTGAAAATGGAATCCTCATGTCTTCTTCTTGAGAATAAATTTCTTGTTGAAGTGGGGCCTTTGCCCTTGGCAAAGCATGTTGCAGATCTTTAACCCCCTCAACAATGTTCTGAAATGGAGTTGGCTTCATGGATCCTTCCAACTCATGCAAAGGTTCTGGTTTCTTGGGCTTGGTTTGCTTTCCCAAGTAAGTTCCCAATTGTTTTAAATCAAATATTTTAGCTAACCTCCTAGTGAACTTTGCATAAGTAGATATATTTGAATTATTCAATGAAGATGATTCAAATAATCACCAAGCATAATCCTTACCTTCAAGATGCAGCGCTGCTACTCTAATGGCTTCCTCTTCTGAAACTTGATGCAGCTGGAAATATGTGTCTAGTTTTTTTACCAAAGCCTTAGCTGTGCTCTTGGGTGACCCATCAAAAGTAGGTAGAAAGAATCTACCCAAAGTGTGTTGCATGCACCCTCTTATTCTATTGTAGTTATTGGATCTTCTATCTTCTCTAAGTTTACAAAATCCTTGGAAGTTTAGATGCTCCTTGAATCTTCTAGACTGAGATTCATATTCTTGGAGATAATCACCAAGAGTCTCCTCCTCTAGTGTTTCTCCTTCTTCTTCTTCTCTTCCCAAGAATGTAGGCATGGTACCACGTTGTAGATCTGATTGTGTGGCTGAATTCTCACACACATAATATTAATAACTGGGGCTTTCTTCATGTGCAAATCTTCTCAAGGGATCTTCATGTCTTTCCCTCCTCATTCCCTTGATTTCTCTTTTAAGCTCATGCATAGTTTGAAGAAGAAGTTCTGAAAACTTCTTTCACTCCATTCTCCAAACAATGGAGACTTGCCTTTGTCTCTTCTGTAATTCTCCTCTTTTCTGTGAGAAGCTTCTTCTTCTTCTAATAACACAGATGCAATGTTTGCATAGGCTGAGCCAAGATTATGCTCTGATACCATTGTAATATTCCCAAATGGGAAAAGCAGGAACATAGTGCATGAATATTAAAATAGCAGCAAATGTCAACACATTACATGTGATCCAAATGATAGATCCATGGTATTATTTATAACATCATTCAATAAGTACAATATCTTGAGGATCAAGCCCCTCAAGATAGGCAAAAGAAGCCTCCAATGCCAAAATACACCCAAACACATGTAATACATTGCTACACAAAGTACTGAAGCAAGCACAACACAATTTTAGTGACTAATACTGTAGCTGGGACATATAAATAAATGGATCTAAAAAGATCATGCTCATACAAGGCCAAAAATGGAGATCTATGCTCCCATACACTTTTCCTAGATAAACCAGGAAGGGTTTCCGGAAATACACATAAAATATGAATGGTGGATCTAAAGCCCTAGGGATGAAGATGCACTGCAGCTGAAGCACATAGAAGGAGGTGGCTGAATCTGATGTAGATCTGAAAGAACTCCTCCAAAAGAACCCTCTCAATGAAGGGTCGATCCCTTCAATGGAAATCAAACACTCCAAATGGAGCAATGAACTTACCCTTGCAACAGCTCATCAAAATAACAAAGATCTGGATTGGAACTGTGTTGTAGGGGATAAAATCAACTTGGCATGATGCCATAGATGTAAAATAAGCCCAAGGGGCTCCTTTACTGACCTCCCAATGGAAGGAAACCTTCCTCCACTGCAAAACTAGCTCAGAAAACACCCAACAAGATCTTCCACTGCTGCACCTTGCAACTCGGCACATTTCTCAATAGAAACTATGTTGTACGACAAGACTAAAGCTTGGTCTGAAACCTGAATGTGGAAATGTAGTGCAAACTCCTCCAAGAGATTCTCAATGGAAGAGGTGGGATTCTCGATCAGGAACACCCGCTGCTAAACAACACTCAATCTCAGCTAAACAGCGAGAGAAAGATATATGTCTAAACATACAATATAATCTAAAACATAACATATCATAACATGCATAATATGGCTGCCATCCTCGTCCTTTTATAAGAAATTAGCTTCCAAACCCTAAGCCCCATCCATTAATGACACTACTTCCATGCAATGTGTCTCCATCTAAAACAGTGTTGTCCCTCATTGAATGCCACTCCTCCATGACAATGATGTTGATTTTGTCAAGGTTAACCCAGTCCACATACGTAGATGTTGTTTTTGGTTTGCGATATATATATATATATATATATATATATATCCACTAACAATCCTATGAATGCATGAACAACTACAGGGAAACAAATTGAGCTTACTTGCACATGGGAAGTCCCAGTGACAAAGACAAGGAAAGGAAGTTGATTTGTTAGACATATGTATGCATGACATGATTGAGGAGAGTGTCATGAATGCTAGACTCACAACACTAAGCCTAATTTTGGGATTCATTTACATGATGATTGATGTGTTATGATTTTGAACTTTATTTTTGTGATTTAATTTATGGACATGCATGGTCATGTTGTTTTTTTATGTGGTTTTCCTATATGATTGTGATTGCAGATTTTAGTTTTCTTTTACAATGTTGCCTTTTATTTTGCATTTTGCATTTCTTGGAGATTTTATAATTATCCCCTTATTTATATAATTTGGGGGCTTGGGAAAATATGGTTGGGTAGGAGGGAAGCCATGGATTTCTAAGGAAGATGTAACATATGTTTGCATGGATAAGAAAATGTTAAGGGGAAAATGGTAACCTGGAACACCACGAGGCAAGATAGCAGAAACATGGCAACAAACATATGCAAAAGAAACAGGTAAATGGCATGTGATATGACATCCAAATATGTTAGTTAAGTCCATAAAATTGATGGACAACAAAATGGTAAAAGGGAGCTCTCTTGACCCTAATTTTAGGTGCACATGTGCTTAGATATTGTATACATGATTATGCTAACGCATATGTATATATGAGGATGCCATTTTGACTGACAGGTTTTGTCAGGAGTTGTACTTTGGGAAGAATGATGGACTATTATTAGTTATGTAATGCAAAAATGGATTCACGTGGTACGAGGAAAACACACGTAGGTGGAGCAAGTGCTCTAGACTCTTGTTGTGTATCAGGTGGAGCTCAAATAGAGTTTTGGATTCCTATATTGATTTAAGGGTTGAGGTATAAGCCTATTAATGCCCTTATTCTTTGTGTATATGTGTATGTGTTGTACATGTGTAACTGTTTATACTTTGTACTGTATCATATGCATGTTTGTGCTATGTGTATGTGCCATCATGTTATATGTACGTGGTATGGTGCCATGCATTTATGTATATGTGTTTGCAACTTGTCAAATAGAATCAATATGTCATGTATTATTTACTTCATAATGCCAATCATATCCAAAATTCCATGGGAATTTAGAAAGAGCAAGGGTAGTCCTTCCATCTAGTACGAGTAGAGAAATCATTTTCTAATTCCTAGGTTGAGGAATGGATCCATGTGACAAAGAAACACTATGTTTTTGCATACTTAACCTTAGCATTACAAACACTCATTTCATTCAGATACAACCATGATTAATACTAGTAAAGTAACTATAATGTGCTCGCCTCCTGGCCACATAAGCAATAGCATCGAGGGTCTTGAGGGTACTAATTTTACATCATAAAACAAAATAATAACTTACTATTCAATATCAGTAAGCAAAAACCCATATCACTAATAGATTATGCATTTGATTTATCAGCATACATCCAAACAACACAGTGACATATAGAGAGAGAGAAAAATACTTATTTTTTCTACTAGTTTTGGAAAATGAGATAGGAACTCTATTTTTCCACCCAACCATAGATGAGTTGCAGCTAATATCACTTATGTTTGTCACCCCCTAGCCAGATTTAAGAGCTTAAGGGATATCTCTCAAAGGATTTCTCCTCTATCACTTTTGGGTATCTAAAGTTTCCTTGAACTCCACCCTGTTATCACTCTAGTAATTCTCTAAGTTGTGAGATTTTGATTTATAGTTAAAAGAAAACTAGAGGTAACCACAAACCAACTTTTAAACTCTAAGATCTAGCCTTCCTAGGGTTCAGAGAGGGCTCTCTCTGTAAGATTTAACTTTGTTTTGATTTATAAAATATTAGGTTAGTTATGATTGTGCAATTTGGTTTTGGTTTGATTGATTTGGTGGGAAAATTCACCTAATGAGATGGGTAGCGGGAAATCTGTTTGTCCATTGGGCTGAGGAGTCAAAAATCAAGTAGACAAAGCTAGGATCAAGGTCAAAAAGTCAAATTTTTTCAGGGAAAGATAGATAACCCTTGAATGTCTTGGAAGGCTGTTTGGTGAGGTGATATGATTGGGATAAAGAGCAATGAAGGGTTCTTTGATTCAGAAAAGAGAAGCAGCAGGCAGAGGTCAAATGAAAGAGGGAGTAATTAAGGGTTCCCTACTCTGGAAATCAGCAGAAAACATAGAAATGATAAACAATAAAGACAGGGTGCTTTTAACAAATCCTGAAGTAATACTCCTGTTTATTCATTCAAATTTAGAAAACATAATGGATGCATGTAACAAAGAAATATAAACAATGACAAGAAGGAAATACTTCACTTCAATAGCTCATCACATGAATCCTGAAATATGATGCTAATTGGTCTGATCCAGTCTGCTACTCGAGATTTGAAGCACAAAAGCCTTCAAGTCTAATAAAAAATGACTATAGAAATCTTCAGGAATTTATTCCACAACAATACTTCAAAGTGTGAAGTATTTATACATAATTGTTTACAAATTATCCTAGAATGCTTCTAGGAATTATCTAAGGAAAATAAAAATATCTTTACAACAAAATAGAGACAGTTGCTTAAGAAATCAACAAGTTGTCCTATCTATTCAAATAAAATAGAAACTAATTGTGGATTAGGTGCAACTGGCTTCCTTGGTGTTCTCTTTGTTGGCTCAGATATTTTCAAGTTGGTTTTGAAATCTAATATGCTTTATCTTTTATTCTTCTACTCTGATTCTCTTTAATCTCTGATACTATTTAAACTCGGACACTCTTTGACCACTGTAAAATTGTTTACTGCTGCAATAAAATCTCTTTTGACTTAAAATTAGCAAACTGTTTTTCTGCCTTTTACCTTTATGTCTTTTACCTTTCACAGTAAATCTATAAGTGATTGCCAAGCTTCCTCATTTGGAATTTGTATCTTCTTTAACTTCCTAAAATTCTCATTTGCCTCTGTATATCTGGATAAAGTTGGTTTTATGACAAACAAGTGTCTTATCTCATGCTGCAAATAAAATAAATCCTCAAAACTTCTGAGTAAGACTTTTCTTGTTGGAGTGCCTTGTCCACCTGTCTTTTCAACTTGCTCTTTTGCAAATTCTCTGATCTTTTTATTATAATCTTCCTCAGGCATAAGCTTATCATTGATAACCAAAATGTTAGGCAGACTTCTTTGCCTAAGATTTTCAAATTTAACCATGAATTTGGTTATGGTGATGCTCATATTCTCACAATTCTCCTCAAGTTGTTTCATTAGGTTCTTCTTGGTGATGACTTTCCTTATTTCAAGGATTGTTTCCGTCCTGTGAGTAATCTCAATTTCTTCTAGCTCTTGCTTGTTTTTGCTGTTAAGAAACTTGATAATTTCTATTGCTTGCTCAGGTTTGTTATCAAGCTCCTCTTTTGTCTTTTGAATCTCTGCTATTGCTGCTTTTAGTAAATCTCTCTGTTCAAAGATCACTTGAATTGAGGGCCACACATTATTGATTGCTTCAATTATTTTGTTCCATAAATATTTTTTCACATATGACATTGGCTCCTTTAAGGTTAATTCCTTTTGTAACTTCTTCAATTCTTCATTTAACCTATTAGGCCTTTTCTCATGTGTTTTGGCATTTATTTGAGCTAACTTGTTTGTATTTTCAAGGTTATCAACCATCTTTTTCAATTTGTTAATCTTACTTGTCTCAAGTGACATTTCTTCCATGGGTTTTACTAGCTTACTAGCCTCATCTGTGGGTTGAGTTGTTGTAGTGGATGACTCTATAGCTGATGTTGTAGATGATGTCATTGGCACTGTAGTAGCCAGTGGTACTTTAGGTGCCAACTCTTCTGGAAGAGTTGAAGGCACAACTGTAGTAACCATAGGAATAACTAAAGGAATTTATGGTGTTTTTGTTGTTTCTTTTTTCATGGACAAGCTTATCCATTTGAATCTCCATTTCTTTGATCTGTGTTGTCAGGTGAAAGATTAAATTCATCATGTCATCCTTCTCATTCTGTCCTTGTATTATTTCTTTGGCTTGAGGATGTTCACTTGATGAAAATTTAAGTTGTTTCCTCAATGCTGCAATGTCCTCACTTTTCTTCTTTACTAATTGCTCTGCTGCTTTGACATTTGTAGAGTCGTATCCAACCTGCAAGACCAATTCTTCTAAAGATTTAATTCTGAGATCTTTAGCATATGAGGATGCTTTGTCAATTTTAATTTGATCTTTCATGTTTGTAATAGTGTTCTGAAGTTTTTGAACACTCATAACTTGGTTGTAACAGTAGAACACAACATCTCTAAACATTGTCTATGAAATTCTATTTGATCAAGTGCATGAATGCCTTTTGTTGGCACTTCTAAATCAATATTCTTGTAATCTGCAACTGTCTTTGGAGTTTTCACTATAGGTTTTAATCTTGACATGATCAACTTTTTATTTGAGTAATCAAAGGCAGATAAAAGTCTATTTTGAATGCTTGGTGTTTGTTTCAGATATTGAGAGTAAATATCATTTTTAATCTCTTCATTCTTTAACTTAATCTGTTTGTACTTTTCCTTAATATCTAGATCCTTTTCCTCAGCTGACTGTGAGGATGATGTTTCTATGTTCTATTGTTTTTCTATCAACTGTGCATTTCCATTATCAACCTGTTCTTCATTTATATTCTCTGTAACTTGCTCATTTCTGATAACAGTGGCAGCATCTGTGTTGGTATCTGGGATATCTATATCTTCAACCTCAATAGTTACTTTATCTTTACCCACTGGATTTGTTTTGGGATTTTTATTATAACTTATCTTGAACCTAGTCTCAGTAGTGGTTTCAGCAACATAAGAATCTTCTTCTCTGACTCTCTTGGTGGCTTTCTCTGTTTGATCTACAGTTTGTAAAGTGTGACTAGTATCACCTTGCTTTACTGCATCTATTAAAGTATTTTATGTCCACTCAGTTTGATTAGCATACTTTTCAATCTCTAGTTTTGTCTCATGAATGTAGGGTGTCAGTTTACACTTAACCCTCCTTTTACTTAGTATCCCTTGTGGATCATAATTCCAGGAAAAGCTCTCTTCAAATTTTTACTCTAATAACTGTTTAGATGCTTCTACCTCTGCATCTCTATGATTGCAAATGAATGGTCCCACTTGATTCTTTAACTTAAATTGTGTTTTCTTCTTTGCTACTAGAAAGTTAATTGAATCAAAATTTAAAATTTTCCTTGTGTATTTCAAGGCAAAAACCCTCATTGGTACATATTTGGGTAATTTCTATGGCAACAAACTGGATCCAAAAACTCTAATTTGTGTGTATTTTTCATACAAATACCAATCTCTAGTCTTGGTCTGCTCTGATAACTGTAAAAGCTTCTTCATCTCATCATTTATCCTTGGTTGTTCAGTATTTGTTAACATTTTTATCAATGGATGGATGAAGAAGTCTGAAAACTCTTCATAGGTAAACTCTGTGGACTCTTTTCTGATTAAAGAGGTCCAAAAAATGACAGAAAGAGGATTTCCTTCTATGTCAAGCTTCTGTAAGAATACTGGAAAATTATCTGCTTGAAAATGTAAGAACATGTGGAAAAGGAAGTATGTGTATCTAAACACTCCTTCAGTTGGCAACTTAACCAATTGGTCATGAATATTGTCAGCAATATACTCAGCATAATTAAAGATAACAAATGGAGGTTGTCCTGGTGAGAAAGTATCTAGGAAACCTAAAATGGATTCATCTGTATGTTCACCAGTGAAATACCTTAGGATGAAGGACAACATGGAGATGACATGTCTAGAACCCTCTGGAAATCTTGAAGTGGAATATGGAGCATTGATTTGAGGAATTTCCACATGTGAGGGCATGAATATTTGGAAGATTTGGAATCTTTTAGGAAAATCAAGGCCAATATACAGCTTGGTAAGTGCTTCAATGGACAAAGGAACTGATTGTGGATCAGGTTTGAGCTATAACATTTGGTTAATGGACTCAACAGTTATGGTAAAAGCACTTCTTTGTTGGCATTGACTATTGCTCTTTGCTCAGGAAAATAATAATGATGGCATAACCTAATGATCTCTGGGCATGAATGGGTAACTAGAACAACATATTTGGGCAAGTGTGATTCCCAAATTTGAACTTCTTCAACATTATCTAAATATTTTTCATAGCTCCAGTTATGAAGTTCTAACAAATTGAATTATACAATAAGGTCTGCTATCTTATATTCAACATCTGCTAATGGGGTGTGCTCAATATCTACAATAGGAGGTTGCAGAGGATTTATAATGATGGCAGTCTTGGAAGATGCAGCTGAAGTAGGTTTGGGATTTTTGAGGCTTTTTGGACAATAAAAACTCTTCTTTTAGGCTTTCTGGCTACTTTTGTAAGATTAAACAGTTTACAGAAGTATTCTTTTGACTTTGGCAGGGGTTCTTGGATAAAATAGGCAGAATATGTTCTTTTCTTGGATTTAAACTTTTAATTTCAATCTTCAATTGATTTACAGATCTTCACTGGTTAGGAAACAAGAAACAGAGGTTTCTTGAGTTTTTTTCAATGGATAATTGGGTTAAAAAACTTTTGAACTCAAGCACAAAGGTTAGGCTACCTTCAGAGGATTTCTGGTTTTAATTTAGAGTTTTAAACAATTTATAAAAACTATATAAACTCAATATTTCATTCAAAATTGTGCACACTATAAACAAGGATTCTCTAAAAAAAATTGCGAGGGTTTGGCCTATTTTTAAGATCTTTTAATAGGCTTATTTGAATGAATTTGAACTCTAATTAGAATTTTTCTTTATTAAAGTCCTTTCAAATCGATAACAGGCTTAATTTATGGAGGAATACCTGTTATATGCAGGTATAGGTCTTTGAATATGGTTCTGAGGCTTTTGATAGGCTCTGTGGTATTTTTCTGTTTTCTGGAGCAATTCAAAGCTTTTCGAAAATCTTCAATGGCTACAGGCGGAATTTGCACTGATTCTAGGCACGAAAATCATATACAGGCTTGTTCTCTGAGTCCGAATGACAGATAAAATTAATATGCGCAGAAGGAGGGATTAACAATGCATTTCATGGTTTATTAAGCATTTTAGGGTTAATTTAACCTGCAATAAATGGTGGTCAAATCGGGCGAGGAGTCGGTTTTCGGGCTTCAAAGACGAAAAACCAGTGGTGGTTATCGCACGGGTCTGAGGTGGTAAGCACTTTTAAACTGATTGAATGTGATCAAATGAGAAATTTCCACGTTGAGGAGAGAGAAATAGGCGAAACTACCTATTTCGCGTAGAAATGAAATGGTTAAAGGCTGCCAACTTTATTTGCGATATCAATTTTCTATCATTGGATCATGGGGTTCGATTACGAATGGTCAAGATCTATTTTATAAGATGCATCGAGATTGGAGTGGGGCGGGGGTTTTCATATATGCGAGATGGGTTTTAAACTTTATAAATATGTATTTATTAAAGCTTTAAAACTTTGGCGGAGGGATAATGTTTATCTACGTTAATTAAAATATTTAACCAATGTTTTAATGAATAATGTTGACGCGGATTTATTATATAGTTTTTAAACGTTTTGACAATTATTTAAAAACCATAGGGGCGGGGATTAGTTTTTAATGATATGTTTAAACCAATGGGGATAAAGGGCAGGTTTTTATTTATTCACGTGGGATATTTTAACATTGGTTAAAACTTAAATATTCGGGTTTTTGTGGGTTATTTAAATACAAAGGATTTAATACTATACGGGAGGGGGTAGTTTTAGGGATTTAATAAATATAGTTATAAATTAATATGAAATAAAGGGGTAAAAGTACATGTTTTAATACTAAGTAAAGTGTAAAAGATAGACAAATAAGCCTATTTTGTTCCTTTTGTGTTTTTCATACTTAAACTTAGGATAAAATGCATTTTATGGGTTTTTGAATGGAAATTAAATTAATTATTTAGGGTTTTTACTGTTACCAAGTAAAAATGGGTTTTTACATAAGAAAAGGGGTCATGATTATGGATGAAGGGTAAATGTTGATGAATATGGGTTTTGTGTAGGAATTCAATATTTTTAACTAATCAATTATCAAGCCTTGGGTCTGGTCCCAACAGAAGTCAGAGAAATGCTCTGAGCCTTTTTAACTGAAGGTTTAGAATACTGAATGATTGTGGGGAAAGGGAAATTAGTACTTTTTCCCCGATGATGCTTTATTACATGCTTGCACAACTGCTTTCTACCTACCCATCATTATTTCTAACATTTTTACTTCATTTTCATGGGTGCGTTTAGGCTTGCAACCCTAAATCAATTTTCTTTCAAAGCATAAAAACTATCTAAGTCTAACCTTATTTCATCCGAGGGCTCAAATTAAACTGTTGAACTCCTCATTTATTTTCTATCTTATCTACTAATTTGTCAAGTTTATACTATTTGACATACCTTTATTCTCTATCTAAAGCAAGAAATGTTAAGATTAAACTGTTTGACTGATCATGGATTATGGAATTTATTGACAATCTGCACATAATCATTATTCTTACACTAAAAGTAAATAGTAGTGGCATTTTGACTTGCTCACTTTCAGGTCTTATTTTATCTCTTTTTTCTTTTGGGGCCTATCTTTTTTCTAAGTCCTTTGATATTTCTTTTATGAATTTTACCCTATTTTCATTTTTATTATTTTTCATTTTCAAAATATGGGAAAACAACTTGCAGAAAGCAAGGTATGTACATATTTACAAGACTATCAAAGTCAATTCAAAAATTATGAACCCTATTATTATAGGACCCTAACACACCCAGCGTTAAAAAATTTGTTGCCCATTGCCTCCACTCCTAATTAGGAGCCCAGAGGATGTTGCAAGCATTGCTCACCCCAGTATGCAAGAAAATTTTCTCTTCCTATAATTTATCTCTCATTCTCTTTAGTTTCTCTCCAACATAACCTTCTCACAAGGTCTTGAATATAAGCTCAATATAATCTTGAATACCTCAATACTTTTCTCTATTGTTTTCTTGTTACCATAAAAAAATGGTCACTCCATTTGTGCATATTCAACCATGAGTTGTCCCTCAACAATGTGGCCCTCCATTAATTTTTTCCTTATTTCCTTGAAACTAGTTGTCAAGAGATATTTTGTTGTCCTTGTTTTTGGTTGGTTATTTTCCTTGACCTGTCCCTTTCTAAGCATGCTTGGCAGCCTCTCATGGCTGCCACTTAATTTCCCTATTTATTTTATTTCTACTTTTGATAATCCTAAGCCATGTCCCTCTCCAAGCGTTGAAATATCAATCCTTTCTCATTATTACATAATTTTATTTACATAAACATTACTATTCTTAAAAGAGGTAGTTGGGTTATCACAAACCCCTCCTCGTTAGGGGAACACTATCCTTGATGTTCAATGACACACATATAATCAAGAAAAAAAAATCTTAAAATACGTAACTGAGATGGAGATTTGGACTAACATTACCAGGGCTCTAGTCAGAGATTTGAGCATGAGGAGGAAAATTTATCATCTATCGAGTATCAGGCATCGAGGATAAAATACCCAACCATCGCCAATGCATCCCCAATAGTAGAAAATCCCGCAGTGTATGTCAATTGACGGAGACAAGGGGTCCAGGTATTATTAGTTGACAATTGAGGACCGAATTGTATTAGGTGTTAGGTCGAGTTTACTACGTGAACTACTAAATTTAAGGCTTGATGCAAGTTAATCAATAGCATCCATTAGTTAATGACGAGTTCCCATTCATTCATGATAGGATATTGGGAGACTGAATGTCAGAGTGTTGGCTATTAGGCGTCAAGATGTCGAAGGTTGATATGAAGGGTGAGAAAAGTTTTAGGATGCTATGGAAATCCTTGATACAAAAAAGACCCGAAACAAATGGAAAGACATTGGTTTATAACAACAGGAATCATAAACAAACTATTGCACTATTGAAAAGTGCCATTATTGAGAAATGGTATATATGGCTTTGAGATATTGGGGTGTTGGCTATTGAGTACATCAAACTACAAAAACATATGTTGATTACTGGTACTAATAGAACTTGACACATATGTCCATTAACAAATATGGATGGTTGATGGTTTCAAGTGACAGATATCGACTAACGGGTGTCAGGTGTCGGGATATTGGAGGTCGAGTATTGCGAGGACGAAACCTAATTATTGGGATTTTATCTCAATAAGTTGAAGCTCAATAAGGTGCACACATGGATTGGATGATATCACATCCTAACATGACAAGTCTGGTGACATGGCATGCAGGCAGAATCTAACATGGTGAGATGATGTAGAACATATTTCCATGTGTTATCCGCATCACAGTTGATGCAATGAGGATGTCATTAGGATATGGAACCAAGTGGTATATACTGATGTGGCATGTTGATGTGGTAGTATGAAATGGTGATATGGCATGAATCAGAGTCCACAATGATGTTATAATGGCATTTAGGTGGCAGTCAGCGGTAGAGGTGATGTGGACTATTAGATGTTAGGGTATCAATGGATTTATATTGGTGATACCTTTAACTTATTCTCGAGGACTTGATGGCTTGATATATTATTAATTGGGATGTTAGACTCTAATATATCAATAATCGAGATATTAGCACGTCAAACATTGAGATGAATTGAAAGGAGGTGCATTAAGTGTCCCTGGGATTGAGGGATTGGTGACTTGATAAATAAACATGATAAAAGGCAGAGAGGTCAATTATGCTAGTTAATAGAACATTTTTTAGGTCAGAAAAGATTGAGTAAGTGAAGTATTAGTTTAACCGATGAGACATTGCTCGAGGCCCAATAGTTTATATAACTATTAATAGCCTAGGAAGACCATGATGACATTCGATATGGCACTGATGGAGACACATGCACCAAGTGAAGGCACATGTTTGCCACATGGAAAAGGTATCAATATTTATGTGGGATGGGATGATAATCTTCAAATGGACATAGCTTTGTGTCCAAACCTCAAATTTGGACTAAATTTATATCATTGGAAAGCTTTCAGTGAGCAAGAGATGTCAATAGTCTTAGAATTAAGTTACAAGGTGACTAAAGAAAATGGGAAATTTAACAACCCCACTTCCTTAAGGTGCCCTAGGAGATTGGTTTTGGATACCTTGCAGCCTTAATATGGAATATAAGGGGTTAGGTATGTTATAAGTGGTATTAGAGATAATGTTTAGTACTCGAAATGAATAGTATTAGGAAGGATAAAATTATCAAAGTTATGTTTCAAACACCATGCCTAGATGACAAAAGATACACCACAGAGATAAATCTATCTATTTGAGTCCAAACACTAGACTTGGATGAGTCAAGAAATAGAACAAGAAGGTAGACTAAAGTGTTAAATATGGACTACAAAAATAAAATTGTGATAGTAATAAATCAGAGGTAAATCACACTGCAAATGTTTGAAATCAAGGAGGATAGTAGTAAGATTGTACAACATGGGAACCAATATTATTGGGAACAATATAAAGGTTCTATGGACCCAATGTTGTTGGCAAATAAATGTCATAGGTATCATGAAATGTGTAACAAATCTCTCTTAAGAGATAAAGGTAGGACTATAGAAGATGCAATGGATGAATAAATTTAGTGGAATGTTGCCAAATTTGTGAAGGAATATAATCAAGATGTTGAGTATACCTTCTTTAGACAACTTAATAAAATGATAACTTCAAAATCCTAACGGTCAAGTGCAACATCCATAATTATGAGGAGGAATCTCTCAACGTATCTCTTAATAATTTGAATTATTTTCCTTGAAGTTTTGAAAGGGTTGTTGTAGGTTGATAAATAAGAGCACGGGGATGATGAGATTGCAAGATATTTAATAAATAAGAGTTCTTATGCACCAATATACATTAGTAAAATGATATACTAGTTGCAATAATAAATCTCTAGTGCATAACTAATGAATGAAGACTCAGAGTAGTATGTTATCATAATATAATTATGACTGATAGCCATGGATTAATAATAAAGATGTAACCAATAATAGGTTGATCGCATGTGTGGAGAATCTAATGATCATGCTACATAGAGCCTTGTGGGGACAGGACTATGAATAATAGATTCTTGGTCAAGAAGTTGGTAAAGAAGACTACAAAAACCATCCCCGAGACACCAGTCGATTAGGTAGCATCCAATAATTGCTAACAACCATGCAGGTATGGTTTTGATATTCTCATAGTGTTAAGAGGGAATTAGGCTATAGTTACCTTAGAAAAGTTTGTATATTAGCAGCGATATAAATGCATGAATGGCAAGTAGACTAAGAGATGGTACTTGCATGTTGTTTTATGCTTGCATATAAAGGAGTGCAACATATTATGTTATGTTTATCCCTATGGGGCATGTCATTTGAATGGATATAAGCCCTCATAAGGTAGGTTGTTTTTGCATTTAATAGATGGAAACGAATGATGAGAAAAGTATAGGTAGTGCACATGCATGTTAGTGTGCATTGTTGAGGTATTTTTTAAATGCATGATTGAATGTAGAATGTGAATGCACACTTATGAATATTCACATGAAATGAATAGCTAAGAAACCAAAATGATATAGTTGTTACTAACTCTTAAAATTGAGATCATCTCAAGGGCTATTGGATATTACAACCAAGGAGAGTTACATCTCAAGGTGTTCACATGTAGATGGACTACTAGAAATCTTTGACTAAGGAAACATAGTTACAAAATGATGAACATGAAAACTGAGTATTATAACACTATTAGATTAGAATTGAACTA
Source organism: Pinus albicaulis (assembly GCA_034641835.2). Lineage (NCBI taxonomy): Eukaryota > Viridiplantae > Streptophyta > Pinopsida > Pinales > Pinaceae > Pinus > Pinus albicaulis. The sequence goes on along the minus strand of CM076574.1, from coordinate 1,283,980,397 downwards.
CTAGATTAAATGTGATTGCATAGGACATATATGTTGGATATTGATATGGTCTCATAAAGTGTCTATGTTATGTAGCAGGATGGGATGAAGCCAAGAGGAAATGGCAAGCCTAGTTGATAATGACCACTCATAGGAAATGTGTTGAACTCTATAAGCCCCATGTTAACCCTAAAACCCCTTATTAATCCCTAAATATTGAGTGATTAAATTTCCATTGTTATATTATTATATATGCTAGAACCATTCATGGCTTTATTTTATATAATTGCACGCTTTGTTTCCTATGTGTGTTATAATGAGACCTAGTATTAGGATCATAAAATATGTTCTTGTTGTATCCATTGTAAAAGGAGGTTTCCCCTCGAAGAGGACTGCATTATTTCTTTCTTATCATTTTGAAGGCACGAGATTCATAACATTTGATATTAGAGCATATGAACCTAGGGTCTCGCTGTGTCAAATAAGTCATCTTGGAATTTTCATTGTAACATTTTTTACTGGAGATTTTAAATGGTGAAACTTGGATAATACTGAGGAGAAATATCAAGGAATATATTATTCAACTTTCATACCTTGGATTATTATACTTTTGGAGATATTATCTAAGGAAGTTCGGGTTCTCGAATTCTCATGAAATCAGTTTCAAACAGGTCAATTTTTCATTTTTTCTAAAACTCTTTTCCCAAGAGGTTTCAAATGGTGAAACTTGGAGAATATTTAGAATAAATATCAGGGAATATCTTCTTTAAATATAACATCTTGTCTCACTATACATTTGAAGATATTTTCTAAGGAAATTAGTTCTTTTTAATGCTCCATAAATCGATTTAAAATAGGTTAGTTTGGATTTTTTGATATAACCTTTTTTTCTAGGAAGTTTCATATGGTTAAACTTGGATCGTGTTGAGGATAGATATTTGGGAGAATTTGCTTCAAATTTTAGAGTTTGCCTTGCTATATTTTTGAAGATATACTCTGTGGAATTTAAGGTTTGTGAAGGATCTTAAAATAAGTTTCATGTGGGTCTACTTGATACATTTGATATAACTTCTTTATGTGACTTTCATATGTGAAATCTTAGAGGATCTTAGGAGACATACAAAAGTAACTCAATAAATAATTTTAGAATTACATTTTAATAATTGAACACATGGCATGCTATACAATTTTTCTTTAAGGAAGAGGCCAAAAGGAAACAAGTTTTGGGAAACTTACCATAAGTTTCACTTGGCACGTCAAATTATGGTCAAACCTATGGATTTGTAGAGAAGACATATCATAATATTATAAACTAAAGTTTTAAATTTAGAAGGGCTCAAATCTCAAACATATATCAAAAAAAAATTCAGTCATTCAATTGTTCTCTAAATAATGGTTTTAAAGTTATCTAATTTACAAGTAACATAAATTTTGATTAGAAGATCAATTTTTGTCACAAAGATTGGAAGTTGTGATAAAGAGAAGCATTATTACTATTTTTTGACATGGCTCCAAAGAAAGATCCAAAATATACCACAACAATTAAACCTCTTGAAGCCTCATCTAGAATTGATTTGAATTTTGAAGGGAGTAAAATGATATACATATGTATAACCATAACATAGAGATACATTGAAACTTGAATTTTATTAATAAATGGAAGATATTGAAACTAAATACATGCATAATGAAAACAAACTAACTCGAATGGGGGTAGCTTATCTTTGAGAAGAGATGCGACAATTGTTTATTTTTTTAATTGCAATATATACAAGCACTAATTTCTAAAATATCGATAATTACTTCTAATGATGTAGATCTTCTTTTAGCAATTCCAGTTTATCAATAATAAATTACACTTCAGAAATTCAACCACAAAAGTAGTAAATATCACAATGCACAAAGAGAACACGAGACTTACACTGGGAAAACCCACGGGTGAAAAACCCAACAACTTTATCCTTAGAGAAATTCTTTAGTTCAAAAATAGACACATCTGATATAGCTATTCAACTATGAGGTCAAACTGTCCAACAAATCTATGGTCAAACATCCCTCTTTTCAAGTCAAGTCAATTAAATCTTCTTCCCTTCAACTTCATCCCTCTCCAATCTTCCTAGATTGAATTTCGGCCTCCCATAATATGCTTAGAAATGCGACCCTGCTTCCTAGAGCTATCTTCCCATAAATTTGGTTTGTTGCCAAAAATTATCCAAAAAGTCGCACATGCAAAGTAAGAGAGAGAGAGAGAGAAACAAATATTCTTGAGATGAATTATTCCTTCTTGTTCTTCTTCATCCTTATTCTTCTTTGCTTAGTTTCCCATAATATTACTTGTCTTGTATGAGGTCAAATGATTCCTTGTGGAGGAGGTTGAATGCTCTATATATAGTACTCCACCTATCTGAATTGGTGTGTCTCTTCATTGGGGCCGACTTGACTTGAGGGAAGGTTGACTTGACAAGTTTGGAGCCAAAAATTCAAAATTAAAATTTTGAAATTTTCTCTTTTGATACCAACATGAAGAGTGTGTCTTATATTAATTATTTCAAGGGATAAGCAATGAAAATGACATAAACAACGTGTCTTACAATATCATTATATATCTCAAGGGCTAAAATATAAATTATGAATATCGACCATAGCTACAAAAATTCAACCATCCCTCTTAGCTAGGGAGGTATTCATAATGACTAGACAAATGTTCTTTTGTTGACAATTTTTTCTAAGGAAAGGTTATAACAAATCATCATCATTATTCAATTACCATTATCGGGTCAACAATTGTGACACGTGGTAAACCAATAACATCAATCAATTACCATAATTTGGTCAAACAATTTTGACACATGATAAGGCAACAACATCAACAAGTTACCATAATTATGGTTGATACCTCAAACCTATGGTATATCCTCGCCATAATCTTGGTCAATACTCATCGCACATAGTATATCATTCAGCATCAACTAGTCACCATAATTTGGGTCTATCTATTAGCGCGTCATACCCAAGTTTTTAAATGGTGGTGGTTGTATGTATGGAATTTTAAATGTCCTCTGAAGTCCAAAATCTTAATATGGTATATTATGAGTGGCAAGGTCCCTACTTGGGATATGTTACAAAAATTATTTTCTATAGGCCCTGGTTGGTGTTTCGTTTTTCAAGTTGAGGGGGAGTATATCGATCACATTTTCATGAACTACTCCTTTATCCTAAACATATGGGAACATTTCAGGTCGATTGAACCAAAAATTGGGATCTAGAGGGGTCCTTCGATAGAATCTACTTCGCAACACTAGTTCACTCTTCTATCTTCCCGCATTTTCATGGCCCTCCCATTAATTATTTGTTGGGTTATATAGATTACTCGAAACAAGACTATTTTCACATATCACACTTCCTTTCTTAGGCTTATTGCAGCAGAAGTAATGGTGATTTTCAATCATTATCCATAGGAAAAATATGCTTACAGAACTCATGAGTTAGTGATACAAAATCCAAATAGATATTATCCATGGGCATACTTTTATGGGGCCTCCTTGGACTATGGTGGGAATAGTGGGGGCGGTATTATCCTTCACCTATCCTTTGATATTTACTTTCATATTTTTGTCATTCTGGGAGCAGGAACAAATAACTCTACTCAACTTCTAGGTCATCAAATCCTCCTTGCATTTTCCATTGAACAGGGTGTAACTCACATTTTTTTGGGATTCTAAACTTGTGATAAATTGACTGAATGGAACCCAATCTTGAAGGAACTTTATTTTACATCCTATTCTAATTAATACTTTGGTATTAGAATATATGTTCTTACAGTTCACATGTCTACATATATATAGGGAACTGAACAAATTTACAAATGGTCTTTCGAAAGTGGCACTATTTTTGGAAAAATACAATTGGAAGGTCACTGAGTATCATGATGGAACAGAACCTCAATGACCTCAACTTTCCACTGATCTCCTGCTCAGATAAACCATCCATCAAGGGGAACATGAACGCTCAGATGCAGTCTTTATCTTACACAACCTTTGTCTTTCTTTTTTCTATATGAACACAAACCACAATTTATTTTTGAACAATGGTTTCCAGAGCTATTCATGATTTAAATTTTGTATATGGACCTCTATATCCGCTCTTAATAGTTTGATATTTTTATTTGATTTAATGGGAATCTGTAATAAATATGACCCCAGACTGATATAGATATGTTTTTCTATATTTTATGGATCGAATATCATGCATACACATAGTGTTGTGTCTACAAAATGTAAATTTTATTAGCATTAATAAAAATTATGTTTTTTTTTTCTTGTGGAAAAAAAATAATTTGGGTATATCTAACACATGGTATACAAACTAGTCTTGTTTCACCATCATTTGGGTCAATATCTTTGACACATGGTGAATATCTAAAGGACACACTTTATCTTAGTAATTTGGGGCCTGATGTTAAACAAGCCTAATGCTCCAAGACTAATATTCCTAAACTGGGTCAGAAAATTTGACTCAGTAAGAATAATTTTCCCGTGTCAAACCATTATCCGTAATCTAGGTCAATTTAATTGACACAGGGAGAATGTCAGTCCATTATTTTATCTCATCAACACTCTGTCTCACTGAAAGAGGCATTCTAAAAATCCTAAGCTTGTCCCTGAATTATACAAACTTCAGTCTAGATAGATTCTTTGTAAGAACAATAGTTATCTGCTCATCAGTAGAGACATACTAAATCTTCATTGTTCCCTTCTACACCATGTCATGGATGAAGTGGTATTTGATCTTGATGTGCTTCGACTTGTCATGGAAAACTAGATCCTTTATCAACTTCATAGATATTTGATTGTCACAAAACATCATGGTTGGTTCTAGCACCTGATCAAATGGTCTTGTGAGTAAATTTTGAAGCCAGACTACTTCACAACTTTCTAAACTTGTTGTAATATACTATGCCTTGGAGATGCTTAGTGCAATAAATATTTGCTTCATTCTCATCGACAAAACCATAGTGGAGCCCAATATGCATCTATATATCCATGTAGTTGTATATCACCATTTAATACATGTCTCAAACCATAATCAATTGTACCACACAAATATCTTGATACATGATTTTTTGCAATCCAATGATCGTGTCTTGGTTCCACCTGGAACTGGCGTAGAGTATTCACTGTAAAGAAAATGTGTAGCTTATTATTAACCAAATATAGCAGTGAGCCAATAAACATTCTATTCATGGATGGATCTACCAAATCTACTCAGAGTCTCTCAAATTTCTTAGATTTTTCACCATGGGAGTTGTCATATGTTACAGGTCATTTTGTCGCATCCAATGAAGTGGCATGAAAAAAGGATCAATAAACATCCTTTACACCTTGAAAATATCCCTCTACAAATCCTTAAGCATTACCTCTCCAAAAATTTCAAGTTTTTTTGGGTTAATCACCTCAAAACCTAGTTTTTACCCCAACACATCGTACCTTTCATCTAGACTATGCTAGTCGCATGTTGAAAAATTGAGCACCTACACTGATTATCGCAGGTTTCCTTCACTACAAGTGCGATGGTTCTATAATTTCAGAAAATTAATAATAATAATAATAAATAAATAAATAAATTGAATTTTCTCTTACAGAAGCTTCTAAGGTGGTTTTAAGAATTTACCATTGATAGAGATCTCGAGTTTCTACTCTAGAGATCTTATCTCTTATCCCTATATATTATCCTCCTTCGTATGTGGATCTAAGTCCTAGATTGGTAAATCCTAAACTACCCCTTTGACCCTATAAATTCACTCCCTCCCATGGAGTATAGGTTGGCTTTTGGAGATTACTAATTGTGCCCTCCTGTTGCTACTTTGAGCTTAAGGATCCATATTCCATTCATGCATTAGGGTTGAGATTGAAGGTTTGATTTTTGGCTAAGGAAGGACAAGAAAATTGCTGAGAAAGCTACAAATTAAAGATCTGTAAAGGGTTGTAATCCTCTCCTTTATTTATTAATACGAAAAACACTTTGTTTTCCTATATATATATATATATCCTATTAATTAGAGATATTAGTCTATTCTATTTGTATCTTACAGTTCTCTTGCTTGTTATAGTTGTTTTGCAGGTTCTACTTATAGTTTTTGGAGTTGGAGTTGTAGCTTACAAGCAAAGAGAAGACTCAGATCTTACAACAGATCCCGGGTAAGTCTTTTATCTGTATTCTGATTTCTCTAAGGAAAACATAAGAATTTTTTCCCCCATTATTTCTAGATTAGGCCACTACATCTAGGGAATTCACTTCTATCCACATAAGGGAATTATCTGTGTAAAAAATTGGCGACGCCACTGGGGAACGAGATTTCCCTTTAGTGGTTTCATTTGCCTAGTCATTTCAGACCTTTCAAAGTGACCTGATTTGACTTTTTTCAGACAGTAATTGGTCTTAAGAAAACATAATTTTGAGCTTGGTAGGGTTTTTGTGTCATATTTTGAGAAAAATTAGCCCCAACACACTTTCTAGTCTCAGATCGAGCAACCCAGTGCAGTTGTCTCTCTTTGTCAGTGTAACGGTTCGCACTAGTGCCTATACTACACATGCAATGGTCCTGTAGGATGCAACAATTTTGCATTTTCATGCCTTGCTCTGAGTTCTTATTTGATCCAGTATATTTTCTTGAGTCTTTGAACTAGTCCTTGTCTTAGTAAAGCTATCAATGTGTTTACATTTGCTTTTGATTGCCTTTTGATGAGAATTTGTTTAATTTTTTTCTTTCTTCTTATCAACTAGGGTTTGTGAACAATTGGATTAATTGTAGATTGGCTAAAAATATTTTTCATATTACAGTTCTAGTCTGTGTGAATTCTTTTATCAATGATCTAGTTGCATTTCATTTTTCTTTACATTTGAAATTTGAAAAAGAAAATAAAAAATTTCAATACTTGCATTACATACAAGGCTTTGAATTGAATTGGAGCAGTTACATTGAAAGATCTAATTAGGAATCTCTTATTTGTTGTATTTTTTACAGTTTCATTATTGATTGGTTATTCCTTCCTCTAGATATATATTAATTGAAAAATAAAGAGTTATTTTTATCATGCTAGTTGCATCATAGGGAATTCAGATGAATTCGTAATGAGAGCCTTGAAATTGAAACTTTAAAATTTATTCAATTAACGTAAGGATAATTTGGAACATTAATAACACACATAGTGGTCTAGGCTAGATACGTGTTCCGACATTGTTAAATGTAGGAGTTGTCATTGTTTTTTGTGTTACATTTTAGGGGTAGTCGATATTCCATGTACATAAGTATATCATATTCGTCTCCACGTACGTTCGGGTATAGCAGATGGTGCTCCACATATGAAAAGTATGTCAGGATACTTCCTATCATATAGGATGCATTTGACAACACTACCACGAACTTCACTTCCATGTACCTTTGAGTATATTTAGGAAGTCCCCACTAGGATGCAAATTAGGCCTACATAACTAAGTTGGCCTCCTTGTTATATGTGACACATCGAACACATCATTCAGGGAGATTGCCTACATGTATTGGAAACAGTATTCCGCAATTCACAGTAACTTGGTAATCCTTATATGCGTAGTTACCTCTTTATTTTATTTTGTGTCTTTAATTTCTAAAATCAATCAATAAATCATGGAACAACACCTTCACTACTCGCATAGAATGAAAATATTGCCTCCTTTACCTCTTAAGGCAACACCTGTGTTAGAAAATTATATATTACAGTGCAATGGAACACATAAAAATATGCAGAAATACAAACATAAAAAACATAGAAAACAAGAGAGACACATATATATGTGGTTCACCCAACTTGGGCTATGTCCATGAAGAAACATCCAGTCCTTCCTTTATATTATCCAGCAAATTGAAGAGACACGGCCTACAACAGATATGTTGTAATATCCTCTACTCTCTCACACAATCTCCCTTTCTCTTTATTTCTCATAATACACATACCACACATAGTCGTAATACCATTCCCTCGTGTGAACCGAGGGGTTGCCTTCTAGGGCAAAAAACCCTACCTTAAGCATAAATTCTACCATCAGATCATCCACCTAATGAACGACCTAGATTGACTACAAAATTACAAAATTTTACATCTATTTTTAGGTTTGGGGGCATTTCCCCCAAACCCGTGCCAAACGAGGTGGCAACGCCACCCGTCATTTAATCGTTGTCGCCCCCCCCTTGGACCCCCCTAATGGTGATCAAACGATGGGCGGTGTTGCCGCCCCGTTAATAACGGAGAGTGATATGTACTTGTGTTATTTCATCATTTATACTATTATTGTATGTTTTGTTTTCTTTATGTCGCTAATTATATTGTTTTTATTTATCTTCTTGGCATTTTATATAATTTATTAGATTCACAAACGTTTTTACACTTCTTCTTTTTTTTTGCTAGTGGAAACGATTTTACACTTAAAACTTATAAGTATTTCCAATTGTGTGATTTATAATTTAAAAATTAAAATTTTAACATTTTTGTTTAATTCTAAGTTTGTGATAAGTTTAATTAGGATTTTGTGATAATTTGTTTTTCAACTTAGTTGTTTGTTAGTTTACATAGTTTTATCATTGATTTTGGAAATATTTAAATTATGCCCTCAATGTTGACAAAAACCACAATTAATGAATTAATTTAAAATTTGATAGCAAACAACTTTTGAAATAATGACAAAAACAACAAATATAGGAATATTTGCATCCATGAAATTTTAGGGCCAATAGAATGCTTATAAGTGGAGATCATAACTTTTTTATAATAACATTTTTAAGGTAGAAGAGTCTATTCAAAAAGAGTAAATAGTACAATGGAAAATAACATTTATTCATATTTAATTGGTTTTTGAAAAGATAATTTAGTTTTTTTTCACAAAGAAAAAATTCGTAATTTTATTTATGAGTAAACAAAATTACATGTTGTATGTGCTGATATATGTCCAAAGACATTCAGAAAGCCGCAGAAAAAATAAGCAAAAGAGATACAATTAGGATTTTCTCCCCTTCTTCTTTTCAACCTTATGCCAAGCACCAAGTGTTGGCCCGGTCTCGATAAGGACGAGCTGATTTTCTTCCATTGGTGCTCCATTATCCTTATCAGAGTCTGATGTGTCTGTTGTATGTGTTCGTTTATATCCCCCACTGTCTAGTGTTCCAGGTACCATTTCCTGCTGAGTCTTTGTGGTGGTGTCGAGAGGATCTTGCATTTCCTGTTCTTGTGTGCCCAAGGAAGTATTTGTTTGTTGATTCTCTTGTGGTGTTGGTTCCACCTCTTCTTCCTGTAGTTCTGGCTCTTCAGAGGGAAATTGCCAACCTTTTGACGCTTTGCCTGTTTTCTTCTTTTTCCTGTTATCCCTTTTGGCTGTTGGGCATGAGTTTTGTAGGTGTCCTGTACACCTACATATCCGGCATCTAAAGGCTGTATTCTCATAATCTAAATGTTGTGTCCATCTCTGTTGTTTGTTGTTCAGCATAATGGACTCTGGGAGTCCCTTACTCAAGTCAACCTCCACACAGATTCGTGCAAAGGTGAATATGCGCTCCTCCTGGCGTTGAGTGTCTGTTTTAATGTATCTACCAAGGGTGTTTCCAATGCAGCCAAGTACATTTTCATTCCAACAATGTAGCGGGAGATTATAGAGCCTTACCCAGACCGGCATTTTGGTCACTTCCATGGTGTTGGCGTCAAAATCTGGGAACCATGGTGTAATGAATAGTCCCGTAGAGCCCCAGAACCATGGTCCCTGGCTGATAATGTCATCTCTGGCCTCAGTAGATGAAAATTTGACAATGAAGAATCCTTTAGAACATAGGTGTATTTCACATTCCATGGTCCAGTTTGTAAAAATCCAATGGAACATCTCCATTGGTTTGGGCCAGAAACAGTTAAATCTGCCTATAATGGCTTGGGATTCGTAGGCAATTCTATGCACATCAATGTCTAGACTGTCTATATTTATTTCAGGCACGCTGTCCTGCAGTTCTACAATGTATGGCTTGGGGGAACTTTCAGCAGGGGCAACAGGTACTGTGGGACAGTTTTTGTCCCCTTGTAATACATTCCGGTATGAGCCTTTTGTGGGAACTGTTCTGGATGTTCCTGCTCCCATGGAGGATCCTTGTGCCCTATTTTGACCCATCATTCCACCCCTCAGTCTAAGGTTGAGGCAGATGGAAGAGCCAGGGCCAATGACATAGTCGTTAAGAGTGCAATGGTCAGCTAAGGCCTTTCCCCCAAATATCAGTAACTGAGAATGAACTGGGTAACTCGCCACAGACCATATTTCTTCCTTTAGATGTGGTATAGAATCTGTTGGTCGAATCCATAAAATAATGTTGTTGCCTACAGGAGGCTTAATGAAAACTTGGTAAGATTTCGAGCCTACCTGATGGTCGATGTTACAGATATGCGGGCTGCATTTGTTGACTATCGGCACATCGTTCAGGTCGTAGGCCAATGCTTGGCATGGATGGTCCGAGGGCTGCCATAGAGTCCGCATAGAGCCTTCCCGGCAACCAAAATCAATGACGCAGCCGCACCCATTATTCTTTGGCCCATCCGGCGCAAAAGGGAAGTGTACAGGGGTGAACAGCCGAGACCCCCAGCAAAAAGCATGATAAAAACTGCAGTTGAGAGAGGTAAGATACCCATTGCCTGCAGGTGCGGATATCTGTTGCCGTTGGAAGAATACCACCAGAACCGATCCAGAGCTATGAAAACATAAAACAGAGATTCCGCCACGAAGTGGATGCCGCTTTGTGCCCCGTAATCCTCTAGAAAGTTTGTAATCTGCGTCAAATCGTGGCCTGAGATCAGTGCAGACGAGGGGGTATGAGCGAGTCGCATCTGAACAAAGGTAAACAGGCACAAAAGATCGGTGCGGCGCCTCAAAATCATGGTCCGCCGCCACAGTAGACAGAGCAGCCGAGCCCTGTGCCCTAGGGTTTCCACGAACAAAAGCTCCGCTTCGCTCCATCTTTTCCCTAAGTATCACTACATATTGTTAAAAGATAATTTAGTTAGAATGAATATGTATGAACTATCTATACAATAGAAAAATATTGATGTTAATTTTACAATTTTAGTTTCAACCACATTAAACTTTGTAATTTATAAAAATATCTTTGCATTCTTTATTTAAATTTTTTTTTTTTGCATGTAACTTCATATATAAAATTTTGATATAAATTCACCAATATATAATCTATAATAAACATATATCATTTCATAAAAATAAACATCATGACGATAATCATCTAACAAATATTAACATCATCTAAAGTACACATTCAAATTCACTAATATTATCTAATTATATACACCTCTAGCACATATAAAACGTCATTAGCTAGCACAATTTAACACGACATCATCATGGTGATCACATCTAACAATATCCCATGCTAATAAATCTCATATTAATTATATTGGTTTTTATTTATCTTATTGGAATTTTATATAATTGGTAAGATAATAATTTAAATTAAATTGTTTATAACTTTAATGATATATATATATATATATATATATATTATTTATAAAAAAATATGACTCAAGTTTTTTAAATTTAACAATAGATTGATTTTAAAAATTTGTTAAAAACAAATTATTTATATATTTTTTAAATAAATATAGTTGATAATAGTTTATTGATTACATTTTCTTATTTATTAATTTAAACATTATAAATTAAAAAAAAAATATATATATATATATATATATAATGAAAATTTTAAAATACATATTAATTCAAAAACTATATTTTAATTAGTAATTTTAATTAATAAATATATATTTTTAATGATGTTTCATTCATAATTATTATTATCCTTGCTCCTAGGCATGTATTATGCTTTGGGTATTTGTTAAATGTCTATTAATTCACTAAACATGAGCAATATTTTTCAATTTTCAATTTTCTATTTATTTTCAATTTATTTTATTGGCATTTATCTCTCATGGGATTGGTTGTCAACTTATATATGTTATTGTTTAATGCCTCAAATAATGAGCCAAGTGTACATGGGTCACATCAGATTTTATTTTTGTTTTTATTGCATTCCATAATTATTTGAGCCAAAATTACATGGATCTCATCAAATTTTGTTTTTGTTTTTATTGCATTCCATAATTATTGATTGAGTGAGATATCACATAATTAGGTAATTGATACATTTGTTTATTAAAAGGTGGCAAAATAAATTTTATATTAATTAAAAAGTTAATATTATAATTAACATAAAGATATTTCATACGATTTTTAATGGGAAGAGCGATGGCCAGGGTTTTTGTGAGTGTTTCGCACAAGTCTTCTATCGTAGGGTTTTTGTTTACCCCCGCCATGCATGATGGTTCAGATGAATGCATATGGAATTACGTTCATGTGTCGGGTCTGGATCTGTTTAGACACGTGGTGATCCTTGATTAGACCCCAACCCCTTGCCCTCTATTCGCCACAGCAGAAGTGTTTGTCAGATCGAAAGATAAGACTTTGGTTACAGTAGAGTATTATTCGTTTGGAATTGTTCTTGTCGTGGATCTGTCGTTTAAGCAGTTGGATCTAGACGTCTTTAATTCTCTAAGTGAATTGATGTGTCGAAATGGAGGAATAGATGTAGATCTACAACGCCTATTTTGTTTTTCACCGGATCGGCATTTTCCTTCTGTAGATCGGGTGGTATCGGTGTTATGACATTCATTTATGAAGTCATTTTTCCCGCTTCAACCTCTTCCAATCCCCTCATATCCTTACTTTTGCATAGATTGAACCGCTGATTTGCGTGAATGTCAAGTATGGATTCCCAATCTGGGATCAAAGACATCTTTCCAAGTTTTGGGTAAAACCTTAGATGGAAAATAAATCTTATTTTGGGTTCGAGCTTTTGATCGCGTTAAAAAATTGAAGCAGAATATCCTACATATTATGGGTATTTTGATGCTCTTACAAAGCTTGATCTCGAGGAAAATCAATGTGTTATGAAACCAGCACCAAAAATAGAAGAAAAGAGAGAGATCAATGCCTTAGAAATAAGCCACTTCGAGGGGGCAACCTCTAATACATTACATAAATGAACAATTCTTCAATGATACAAATGAAAAAGCCTCCCTTCTATATATAGGAGTCCATGGGGCCACAATGTAATCCTAGCCAACCTAACAATAATAATGTAAGGTCACAATAATAACAATATGGGGGTTACAGGGGTACAACAATAACAATAAAGGGTTACACTAACAACAATAAGGGACTATACTAGTAATATAGGGACCTAACATGCTCCTCTCCTTCAAAAGAGTGTTGTCCTCAATGCTTAAGTAGCTCTGGGTGCTTCTATATAAAATTCTCATCCTCCCATGTAGAATCTTCAATGGGTAAGTTCTTCCATTTGATGAGATACTCTGAAATTGATTGATTTCGTAGCTGTCGAGTTATTGTTTCCGTGACTGCTTCAGGTTCCAATATGGTTTTTCCTTCCTCATCAAGTTCTAACAATATTGTTTGAACTGGAAATTTGTCCCCTATAACCTTATTTAAGCATGAAACATGGAAAATTGGATGCACTCGCGAAGAAGCAGGAAGCTCAGTTCGTATGCCATAGTACCAATCTTTTGCAACACAATGTAAGGACCATAGTACTTTGGTGATAATTTATTATCCTTCTTAGCTTGCTTGAGGGACATTTGTTTGTATGGTTGTGGCTGTAAAAATACCTAGTCTCCTACATAAAAAATTCTCTCACTGCGATGTTCATCTGCCCGTTGTTTCATTCAATTTTGTGCCAAATTAAGGTTATCCTTTAAGAGTTGGAGAACTTCTTGTTGATGCTCGATGTGATCTTCCACTGCTTGAACCCTAGAATTTACCCTTAAATAAGATGTGATGGATGGTGGATGATATCCATAAATTTCCATAAATGGGGTCATTTTTGCTGCACTATGGAAGGGAGTGTTATACCACCATTCAGCGAGAGGTAACCACTTGACCCATTGTGCTTGCTTTTCAGATACAAAACAACGAAGATATCCTTCCAAACATTTATTCATTATCTCAGTTTGACCATCGGATTGAGGATGATAAGATGAGCTATGAACTAGTTGAGTACCCAAACAAGAAAATAATTTCGTCCAAAAAAATTCTGTAAAAATGGGATCTCTATCACTTACAATAATCTTCAGGTTTCCATGTAGCTTTTAAATTATTTCCATAAATGCAGTAGCAAAAGTACTTGCTTTAAATGGATGAGATAATGCACAAAAGTGTGCATACTTGGTAATTCTATCTACTACCACCATGATGACACTCTTTCCTTCAGACTTCGGTAAACCTGTGATAAAATCCATTGAAATCTCCCCCCAACGTTGACTTGGAATGGATAAAAGGTTGTAGAAGACCCGGGGTCTTAATTGTCTCAAATTTATTTTGCTGGCAAACTAAACATTCCACCACAAAATTTTGAATATCATATTTAAGGCCATCCCAAAAAAAATCTCTCTTCATCCAGTGGTAAGTTTTTAAAAATCCCGAGTGTCCTCCTAAAGGAGAAGTGTGCAATTCCAAAAGAATCTTTTGTTTTAGTTGGGAATTCTTGCAAATACATAATCGATCTTTTTACCATAAGGAATCATTTTTCCAACTAAATGTATCAAATGTACTAGGATATTGCTGCAACTTTTGAATGAATGTCCACACTTCTTCATCCTTCTTCTATTCATTCCTTGCTTTGGTTATCCAATCTGGTTGGATAATAGAAATGGCACAAAGCAATGCTTCCACCTCTTCATCCTTTCTTGAGAGTGCATCTGCAACAACATTTAGCTTCACTTTTTTGTATATGATTTCAAAGCCATAACCCAACATCTTTGTGACCATTTTTGCTGCTCTTCTGAAGATAATCTTTGTTCCAAAAAGTGTTTAAGACTATCATGATCGATGTTTACTTTAAAGTGTCTTCCCATTAGGTAAGGTCGCCATTTATTTAGTGCATGTAGTATTGCCAACATTTCCTTCTCATAAATAGCCTTTTGTAAATACTTTCCTTTGATTGGACGACTTTCAAAAGAAATAGGTCTTCCTTATTGCATTAAAACATCACCAATTCCATTTCATGAGGCATCACATTCCACAATAAAGGTTTTTGTGAAGTATGGCGTAGCTAAGACTGGTGCTTGGCACATTGCCTCTTTAAGACGTTCAAAGGCCTTAGTTTCTTCAAGAGTCCATGAAAATGCATCTTTCTTCAATAATGTTGTTAGAGATGTTGCTATTCTCCCATAATTCTTAACAAACTTGCGATGATACCTTGTTAACTCGAGAAATCCATGCAACTGCTTTATGGTTGTGGAGACTTTCCATTCCTTAATGGCTTTAATTTTGTTAGGGTCTACCTTAACACCCTCGTGAAATACAATATGACCCAGATATTCCACCTCTTTTACTCCAAAGAAACATTTGGATGTTTTTGCATATAATTGTTTCTCCTCCAATAGTTTGAGCACCTTGTCAACATGTTGAACATGATCCTTCAAATACATGTTGTAGATTAGTATATCATCAAAAAATACTAGCACAAATTTTCTAAGGAAGGGTTTGAAAATGGAATTCATCAACCCTTGAAATGTATAAGGTGCATTGGTAAGGCCAAAAGGCATGACCAAAAATTCATAATGACCCTCATGAGTTCGAAATGCTGTTTTTTGAATATCTTCAGTCTTCATTCTAATTTGATGATATCCTGAACGAAGATCCAACTTGGTAAAATAAATTGCTCCATGTAATTCATACAATAATTCATCAATCACAGGAATGGGAAATTTGTCTTTAATGGTGAGCTTATTGAGCTCCCTATAATCCGGACACATTCACCATGATCCATCCTTCTTGTGTACCAATACTACAGGAGCAGAAAAAGAACTTTGACTAGGTTGAATTATACCCGCCTCTAACATTTCTGCAATCATACGTTCAATTTCGCTCTTTTGGAAGTAAGGATATCTATAAGGCCTGGTGTTTGGAGGAACACTTCCTGGAATCAAATGAATAGCATGATCATGATCATGAATAGGTGGGAGTCCTTTGGGAGTTTCAAACACCTTGGAATGATTGTCCAAGACTTTTTGGAGATATGGAGAAATAGATGATTTTGATGTTGGAACTTATAGTGATCATAATTGTGCAATTACGCCTCGTTGGTCGTTCTTCAGAAGCTTTGTCATGACATTAGAGCTTATTATCTTTCCTCGATTCCCTTCGATACCCTGTAATTTGATTTCCTTTTCTTTCGAAAAGAATTTCACGAAAAGTTCTTGAAATTTAAAAGCTACCATCCCCAAATATTGCAACCATTGTACTCCTAGTACAACATCAACACCTCCCATTGGGATGGAAAGCATTGGACTATTCAATACATATTCCCCCATGGCTAGATTGATATTATGGAATTTTCCAGAGCAATTTAGAGTTCTTCCATTTGCAACCATCACTTAACATTCTAGTGCTGGGTATAGGAAACAATTCAATTCCTTGGCTACCTTACAATGAATAAAATTATGGGTACTACCCGACTCAATCAACACTATTAACTTTTTCTTCTTGATATGTCCTTCTATCTTGAGATTTTGAGGAGTGGTAATTCCTGCCAATGCATTACACGATATGGTCGGACTCATTTCTTCTTCTTCTAGGGTTGGTTCCTGGTGTATATCCTCTTCTTTTGAAGTTTCTTGTTCATTTTCTTCCTCCTCTTCACAATCTATGCAAAATAATTTCTTCTTAGCACACTTATGACGTTTAGTGTATTTGCTATCACAACTGTAGCAAAGCCCTTTTTCTCTTTTTTCTTCCAATTGTTGTGTTGTCAACCTTGTAGGTTGTGGAAGTCTATGAGTAGCAACACTTCCATCTTTATAGATGTGAGTGGTAGGCTTCCTTGTCGCCATAATTTTACATTCAATTTTCTTGCCAACCTGAATGCCTTCTCCAATGAGTCAGGTTCCAAAATGTGAATTTCATGTTGGATGTTATCCTTTAAAGTCCCTATGAAGACATCAATCATGTGTTCCTCTGGAATATCAGTCACCCTTTATATTCAATTTTTGGAAGTCCTCAATGTGCTCCACCACTGAACCCTTTTGTTTAAGATTTATCAATTGGATAAAGAAGGTGTTGCTCTTTTTATCCTCATAATGTGATATCATTTCCTCCGTAAAAATTGACCAAGTGACAATTTTTTTACGAGAGCAAATCCATTGATACCATAGAAATGTATTTTGTTCTAAATTTAAAGTTGCAATGCGTAACTTTTGTGTGTTTTGCACATTATTGAGATCAAAATATTGCTCCATCTGTAATATCCATGTTACGGGATCCTTTCCATCAAACTTCCTCATATCCATATTTGGAATATGGTGGTTCTTCAATCCAACATTAGAGTTTATGAAATCACGATTAACCTTTATTTTGTTCTCATCGTGAGTTTTCTCTACTATCTTTTCGCCATTAGGAATCATTTCTTGTATCAACTTTGACAAAACTTCCATTTTTTCTTCCATTGTATCTTCCACACTTTTTCTTCAAAACATCCTTTTCATTTTTTGTTGCTCTTTGCGAGAGCAAAATTTGGTGTGCTTGCTCTTGTAATTTTGATATATCATGTTGCATTTTTTCATCTTCATGCGCCATAATAGAGCCTTTTGAAGGCTTAATGGGTGTTGAATTCTTTTTAGGGGGCATTTTAGTACCTAATACTGATATCTATTCTACAATATTCCCTTGGAATCAATTCAAATTGATTCTTCAAACAAGACTTATGCAATTCGGAAAAACAATACACACCTTTTTCTTGCTTTTGAGGAGATCGATATTGAAATTGAATTATCTTTGTGATTTCGGATCTTCAATATTTGAAATTCGGCCCTGTAGTAGCACTATGAATCTTATTTCGAATTCCACAGGTCTGACCTGATTTGGATTCTTCAAGGAAAATTTATGTCAAATCTCCCACAATGACCTAATTATGGATTGGTTCAGTAGAGCGAACTTGTACGACATGCCACGTGTCACTGTTTCCTCCTTTGACTCTAAGATTGATACAAAGGAAACTACAGTCCGTGTACTTGCGACCAATTTTTATAGAATTCCAATGTGACGCTCAGAGAGAGAGAGTTATGATGATTTTCCCACGGTCACCTCTTTGAGATGAAATTCAGGAGCCTGAAAAAACCCTAAGTTCCACAGATCATATCTCCGAAAATATTGTGAACCAAGATCTAAAATTTGTACAGAAAGTTCCACAGGGTTTCGGCTTCGCTCTATAAAAATTTCAGCTTCTGAACCTTCGCAGAAAAAAAAGTTATAGCGCAGATTCCATGATGACCCGTTTTTGGTGAAATTCGGGAGCCTAAAAGAACCCTAACTTCCACAGATCATATCTCCGACAATATTACGTACCAAGATCTGAAGTTTTTACATGACGTTCCTCAAGATTTCAGTTTCGATCTATAAATTTTTTACCATGATGACCTATTTGGAGCAGCGAAACCCTAGAATCCAAAGCTCTGATACCAAATGTTATGAAACCAACTCCAACAATAGAAGTGTCAAACCAGGAGGTAAATCCTCAAAATCAGAAATGTGTATTAGCTGAAGAATGTACATGCTTTTATAGATGGGAGGTGAGGCTATTGGGATTCATCTCCCAATGACTCTTGGCCTTCCTTATTTCCTAATATTAAATAATATACAAAAATACAAATGCACACCCATCCATAGGATTAGGTGTCAACATTCCCCTCTTTAATCCGAAAGGATGTTGGTGAGTCCAAGCATCGATCTGAACTTTTCAAACTTTTCTCTTCCAAGTGCTTTGGTGAAGATGTCAGCAGTTTGCTCATTTGTGGAACAATGATGTAGATGGATGGTTTTGGCCTGAACATGATGTCGAATTAGATGGTACTTTGTATTGATGTGCTTTGCTCGATCATGGAACTTTGGGTTCTTGGCCAACTTTATTGCAGAAGTGTTGTCGATCATGAGTGGAGTGGAATACATTTGTTTCATCTACAAATCTTCCAGGATCTTTCCGGAGCCACACAATTTCCTTTGTTGCTTCAGCTGCTGCCACATATTTTGCCTCGGTCGTGGAATCTGCTGGAACTGACTGTTTGCGTGATCTCCATGAGACAGCTCCTGATCCAAGACTCATGGTGTAACCTGTAGTAGACACCCCTGTTTCTTTGTCGCCATCAAAGTCTGAATCAGAGTATCCAATCAAGCTGAAGTCGCCTACCTGTCTATATTTGAGTCCAAAGTCTTGAGTCCCCTTCAAGTACCTTAGCACTCTTTTTGCAGCAGACCAATGTCCTTCACAAGGTTTTTGCATGAACCTTGAGAGGATTCCAACAGCAAATGAAATGTCAGGTCTGGTGGTGGTCGGATAGATAAGACTTCCTACAAGCTGTCTATACTTAGTTGCATCCTCAAATTCCTTCCCTTCAATAGATGTGAGCTTCAAGTTTTGTTCCATTGGAGTGCTTAAGGGTTCACAGTCATCCATGCCAAATTTGTTCAAGAGATCTCCAATGTACTTCTTTTGAGAAAGAAATATGAATTTAGGATGTTGAATTACTTCAATACCCAAATAGTAATGAACATGACCCAAATCAGTCATTTCAAAGCCTTTCTTCAACTCTTTCTTCATGGATGCAATATAGCTCTCATTGTTTCCTGTTATCAAAAGATCATCTACATATACCACAAGATATACAACTGTTTTCCAACTTTCTTAACAAACAAAGTTGCATCATCAAGATCAAAATGTTTGAAATCAAGTTTCAGAAGATGCTCGGTCAATTTCTCATACCAGGCTCGTGGTGCTTGCTTGAGGCCATACAAGGATTTTACAAGTTTGTAAACTTTGTGTTCTTGACCCTTTATCACAAATCCTTCTGGCTGGGACATATAAACTTTCTCCTTTAGATCTCCATTCAAGAAGGCTGTTTTTACATCCATCTGATGGACTTTCCATCCATTCTGAGCTGCTAAGGCAAAGAGAGTCCGGATGGTGGTCCATTTTGCTGTGGGAGCAAAGTTTCTTCATAATCGACTCCTTCTTTTTGTGCGAATCCTTTTGCCACAAGCCTGGCCTTGTGCTTGTCAAGTGAGCTGTCTGCTTTGTACTTGTTCTTGTAGACCCACTTACAGCCAATTGGTTTCGTTCCCAAAGGCGGATCAACCAGCTTCCAAGTGCCATTCTTTATCAAGGCATCATACTCCTTCTACATCGCTTCTTTCCATTCATCATGAGAAGCGGCTTCTTTGAAGGAAGTTGGTTCATGATATGTAGACAAACTCAATTCACAGTTATAAGCAATATCCATATCAACAGGGGAATCAGAATTATCTACATCACCTTCGATTTCTTGAGTGGAACTTCTTGTTCTTGTTTTTCCAACCTCATCAGGATGAACATCCTCCAGTGTCTTTGTCAGCCATTTGGGGGGACCTTTCTGAGATGGCCCAGGCTGGTCACTTGATTGAGTTGGGATTGATTCAAGATTCAATCTCCCAATTCTGTCAATCACATCATCCAATGTGTCATCCGTGGTTGTTTCTTCATGCGGGGGAGAGAGTGCTTCAAGACATGATTCCACAGTTTGATTCAATATCGAAATCCCCCCTTCAAGATGTGGAATCACATTATCAAATTCTTGGAAAGACTTTGCATGTGTGAATCTATCCAGGCGATCAAGTTGCCGCTCAACAACCTTATCACTCTTGGAAGATTCAAGAAATATGACATCTCTTGCTATCACAAACTTCTTATTTGCTTCATCATAGAGACGATATCCTTTGGAGGTATTGGAGTACCCCAAGAAGATACATTTTCTGCTTCTAGCACCAAGTTTGTTCCTTTGACCCTTAGGTATCAAGGCATAACAGGTGGACCCAAAGACCCTGAAATGCTTTACCGAAGGAATGTGGCCATGCCACATTTCAAAAGGAGTTTTGTTTCTAATTGAACTTGAAGGACACCTATTCTTTATGTCAACAACACATAGAACTGCATCAGCCCAAAACATCAATTTTACATTCTTGAAAAATAACATGGAGCGGACCATATTTAAAATAGTTCTGTTCATTCTTTCAGCTACACCGTTCTGTTGTGGATTATATGGCACAGTTGTTTGATGTTTGATTCCATGTTAACGAAGATAATTTTCAAATTCGTTTGAAGTGTATTCTTTTCCATTATCAGTACGTAGAGAGCCAATATGTGTTTGTGCATCATTTTCAATCCATGCATGAAAATTATTGAAAGTTTGAAAAGCATCAAACTTATTCTTCAGTAAGTAAATCCAACACATTCTGGTGTAGTCATCAATAAATGTCATCATGTATTTGTTTCCATTTGCAGAAGCAATAGGCATAGGGCCACATAAATCTGAATGAACAAGTTCAAGTTTCCTATGTGCTCTTAAGTGTGAATCATGAAATGGCTGTTTGCTATGCTTTCCTAGAATACATGCATCACATTCCTTAGGTTTTCTAGGAATTGTAGGCAGTCCATCAACACCATTTTTATTCAACAAACGAAGGCTGTCATAATTTAAGTGTCCAAATCTAGCATGCCATAAAAGACTTGATGGAAATGTACCTTCATCATGATATGAACTGAAAGCAAAGTTTTGAGCATGAGCAGATGAACCTTTCAGCTTCAAGAGTCTCCCTTCTTCTATTCCCTCCATGACAAGTGAGTGATCTGATGCTGATCTGACCTCTGCCTTGCCATCAAACAAGTGAACTGAGTGTCCTTGCTGCCGGATTTCGATCAGGGACAGCAAGTTTCTCTTCAACTCCGGAAGGTATAGAACCTCATGTAGGATATGATCAGGAAGACCAGGCAGTTTAAGCCTGACTGTGCCAAGCCCTGATGGCTTGAGTTTGGATTTATCTGCGAAATATACTGCTCCATCAACTTTTTCAGTGAATTCTTCAAAAAAATATTTTCTAAATGTCATGTGACATGTTGCTCTTTTCTAAATGGTATCGTATTGAATGGTATCGCTGCCCTTTAACAAGAAGAAAAGAGAGATCAATGCCTTACAAATAAGCCACTACGAGGGGGAAATGTCATGATGACCTATTTGGAGCAGCGAAACCCTAGAATCCAAAGCTCCGATACCAAATGTTATGATACCAGCTCCAAGAATAGAAGAAAAGAGAGATCAATGCCTTATAAATAAGCCACTACGAGGGGGAAATGTCCAATACATTACATAAATTAATAATTCTTCAATGATACAAATGACAAAACCTCCTTTCTATATATAGGAGTCCATGGGGCCACAATGTAATCCTAGCCGACCTAACAATAATAATGTAAGGGCACAATAATAACAATATGGGGGTTATAGGGGTACAACAATAACAATAAGGGGGTTGCACTAACAACAATAAGGGACTATACTAGTGATATAGAGACCTAACACAATGCAGGATGACTTGAGGTTACAAGATTGTAGCATTACTCCTTCATCCACCATCATCTTAAATTTGAGGCTTCGGGGAGGATCTTCTGGATCAAGAAATCCAAAGGGTGTGGGGGTAGTTTATGGATCTAGTTTCCCCAAAGGAGCAGAGTCGAATCAAGGGCAAGTAAATGGAGGTACTTCTTTCAAATATGTCCTTAAAGGGAATTTTGTTGCCTCAACCAAACCAAATCATACACTCAATATACCCAACCCCTATATAATGGAACAACTAAATCAAATCCCAACAATGACTGTAGATCTATCAGAAACAAATGATCTACGTACAAAATTTGAATCCTAGTTAATAATATGCAAATTTAACGGTTTCTGGCTAAAACCAATGGATCTATTTCACTGGATTTTCACAACTTGTACAATAATTTGTGAGATTCACCTATGCTCCATTAGTTTCTTCATAGTAAAATTTGCATCATTGGAAGCATGGGAGTATATATTACGAGAGGGCCCATGGTTTTGAGGTACTGCAAGAATGTTTGTCACCCCATGGTTCAAAAAATTTGATGCCAATATAATGGTGGTATCAAGAATGTCGGTTTGGGTTAGATTGCATAATCTCTCTCTACATTTTAGCACCATAAAGTGCTAGAAGGAATTAGGAACCTCTTAGGGCGATACATAAAGACATATACACAAAGAGTTGAAGAACGAATCTACACTTTCGCCAGAATTTGTGTGGAGGTGGACATTAGCAAAGCATTGTCGGATCGTATCCTTTTGACACATAACAAGCAATGTTGGACATTGTTTCTATACTTTGAAAACATAGTTTTTAGGTGTCGAATGTGTCGACAAACATGGAATCTACAAAATACATGTCTTGCGGCCAAGAAAGAGCCAAGAAGAAAAAGGAAAGCAAGAAAGAAACCCAAGGTATGGAAATTTCCAAAGCAACAACTTGAAGACGAAGAGGATGATGAAGAAATAGGTCCCCCCTACAAATGAAGAAACCCATAATCCACCAGAAAGAGTAGGAAAGGGGGGAGAAAATCATGAAGCATTAGGAACCCCAGTCCCAACAATGCAGTCGGAGAAGATTCCTAAAGAAAAGGAGACGAGAGGTTTCAAATGTCATCATGTTTCTGAAAGTTTGGATTCAAATAAGGAAAATCCAAGAATGAATGAAGAGAACCAGCTAGCACATGTAATGAACACTCCATCCCAATGAGGATGGCGGAAGGTAGAAAAGAAGAAAGGGAGAAAAGGGTGACCTATTTACTTCCTTTTTGGAGTAGTTTATTTTATATGTATTGTCTCTGTGAACATTAGTTCTGACTAACCTGATTGAATACTTAGTGAGCATCTACAACATGTAATTTTTTTTCATTAATAAAATTATGATTTTCCTTGGGGGGGAATTAACATGCAAAATGTCTAATAATGTTGTAAACTAATTTCGTAATCTCTATAATAAATAAAATTTTATAATTAATTTCTTTATATTTTTAAATTTATATGTTTATCGTCACTAAATATGTTTACCATTCTATATTTACTTAATCTCGTTATAACATTTAATATTTCAAAGAGCATCCAAAACAAACTATATACTACAAGCAACTATTCATAAATGATACATTGTATTATTTTTTAAGTTAAGATGTATATTAAATGATAATTTTCAAGATTTTGAAATAGATTGAAACCAATCATGCCCCAAAGATACATTTTACAACTACATTGACATAGCTTAGTTGCTTATCGTAATGTCTAGTAATGTTGTAAACTAATTTCACAATCTCCATAATAAATAAAACTTTTATAATTAACTTCTTTATATTTTTAAATTTATATGTTTATCGTCACTAAATATGTTTACCATTCTATATTTACTTAATATAGTTATAACATTTAATATTTCAAAGAGCGTCCAAAACAAACTATATACTACAAGCAACTATTTATAAATGATACATTGTATTATTTTTTTAAGTTAAGATGTATATTAAATGATAATTTTCAAGATTTTGAAATAGATTGAAACCAATCATGCCCCAAAGATACATTTCACAACTACATTTACATAGCTTAGTTGCTAATTCTTTTAATATATCGCAATAATTAGATAGTTTTAGTAATTTTTTACAAAGTGGCGGGGACAAACTACTATGTAGCACCTTTTAATAAATAAACTTTAATTTATTAAATTTATAAAATCAAATTAATTGTAATGTTATATTTATAATTCAATATTTTATGAACATTTTTTTTAATTATAATTGATTTTATAGACCAATGAGCGATATATTTTAATTTTATTATAAATGTTTTGAAATTTTTATTTAATGATTAGATTCATTAGATGTTGTCTAATTCTTGTATTTCAAGTATAGATCGCAACTTTTTGATTTCCACACTTGACTATGACTAGGAAGGTAGTTTTGTTTAGAAGTTTGTACAATTTAATTGTGTGTAAAATTGATTTTATTTTGAAGTGACTACTTTTTAGGCATGTTTTATAAACATTCTTTTTTCTATGTTTTCTATAGGTAGGGACTATGTTGCTCGCAACCCTTGTTTGAAAAGGAATTTAGTTAGGATGAATATGCATGAACTATCTATACAATAGAAAAATACTCATGGTAATTTTACAATTATAGTTTCAACCATATTAAACTTTGTAATTTATAAAAATATCTTTGCATTCTTTATTTAGAGTAAGTTGTTTTGCATGTAATTTCATATGTAAAATTTGTATATAAGTTCACCAATACATAAGCTATAATAAATATCATTTCATAAAAGTAAACATCACAATGATAACCATCTAACAAACATAAACATCATCTAAAATACACATTCAAATTCGCTAACATCATCTAATTATATACACCTAGCACATATAAACGTCATTAGCTAGCACACAAATCTAATAATCTAACAGGGCATCATCATCGTGATCACATCTAATAAAACACAAACATTGTTTAACATCATCATCACACACATCCTCAAATATACATCTCATGTTAAATAACTGTTATAACATACACATATATCTGTAAGCACATTAAATGAACATACCTAATATGAACTCACAATATACACATCAACACCAACATATAAATTAATTACATCAACATGAACAAAACACACACACACACACACACATGTCATATATATATATATATATATATATAGTCAAATAATTGCTCTAAAATTTTTGATACAACAGTACAATTGCGACCTGGTCTGTAGCAGAAGATGTTGGATGGTCAATTGCCTCAAGAGTAGAAGTATGAGGTGGAGGAGCAGGTGGTTGGTCTGCTATTTGATGAGAAACAACCAGTGGGCCATGAGGTGAATGAGGAGGAGGTGGAGTACTACCAGAAGGATCATTACCCTAATCATCATTCGATGGGGTAGTACATCTGGGTGAAGTTGCATGGCCATCCAGAGGAGGTGGAGTACTATCAGAAGGATCACCACCCTGATCATCATCTGATGGGGTAGTACTTGGTGAAGACAGTGTATTTTCTACATGGCCATCCCTCCTCATTGTTAGTAGACTGGTAGCTCCGACGATATGATACATAAGACTCATCATATCATGCAGTAAGTCTCGAGTCATCGCAAGACAAACCTCTAAATTAAATTGTACACATGCTTAGGATTTGCTCTAATGTCTCGAGTCGTCGCAAGACTAACTCCCACCTGAACCAAAATTCTAGAGATTTTGTTTCCCAACTCCATCCTGAATCTAATATCAAGCCTACACAGTTGCATGGCCACAAGTATCTACATTTGAAGACATCCCTCACCCTTTGCATCCTCGACTATCTATGCATTTGCATCTGGTGGGGGAGGAGGGATTTCCCCAACGAATGTGTCAATATCTACAAAATATATAGTACACAACAATAATTAGACAATTTCATTAAACAATTTAATAAAACAAGTTAAAAAATGCGCTAAAATAATTTTTATTCTAATTAATTAAGATAATAAACTGAAACTAGTTTAATTTAAAGAAAACACTAATATCACCTCTATCATATGTTGGTTCATCCTATGTGAAGAGTATGTGGGACATTGTTGCAAATCCATCCTCACGTAAGGAAACGACACCATGACGAACATGCGGTCAGCCTCACTGGCTAGTAGCCCAGTGCGTAAGTGGAAATCTTGGTTGGATACTCTAGCTGACCCCTCTTGGGCATCATCTTGCCCCACATGTGCATTTGTACCTGAATGATCGATCTCGGAGGGTGATGGGCAAAGTAGGCCTCGTCTTTGGAAACCTCTCAAAAAGTAACAAAACAACTCTGAAGAAAAAGGGAAGTTTGACCTCCCATGTATCATAACATGACATCTATCTAAAGTAATACAAAATTGGCACAAAAAAATGGCATACCATATGATACATCGTGGCCTTTGCACCAAAAAATCAACATAAAACAAAAGAGGGTAACTAATACCTTTCCCATCACTGGTAGTGTGTTCGATGGTGCTCACTAATAGTGAGAGGCACATGACCTCCTTTGCACCAAAAAAAATGATCCATTTATGTCCATAGATGTTTCCATGGGGGGCACCATGGAATTAGGGAAAATACTCCCCTCTCCTGGATAGGCCAGTGATAAAATAAATGTCCTCCTAAGGGGGCTCGTACCACATGTCAGGATCGACATAGAAAGTCTGTCAATGGACATCCCACCGACGAATTAGTTGTGCCAACAACCTGGAGTGTCCCTTTATGGATGTAGCTTCATCCTAGTGCTTAATGAAAGAGAGATCATGTCCATTGTTCAAAAATGCTTAAAAATGAAAGTTCTCAAATTTGTTTTCAACCTGAGCGACTGGAAAGGTCTCGTCATTTTGATTCTGGCGCCGTGAACGGTTCGCAAAACAGAGGTTGTATGCAGAAGCTATGAAGGTTTGAAATGCCCAGTAAACTCCAAAAACTGGACCTTTGACCCATTTTGACTTTATATGAAAAATTTGAAAAAAAAAATATTTAAAAAAATTATTATTTTTATACTATGGTTTTGTGGGCCTATCAGAGGGCGCCACGTGGCCCCAGGGCAGAGGTTAAGTGGTATGGTAAAAACGTTTTGGAGTCGGTGGGTATTGAACGTGTGACCTCCCATCCATGTGCAAAGCGCCCAACCAGTCGGGCTGCTAACAGTTCTTAACATGCCAAGGTGGTAGTGAATATTTAATAGTTAGTTTGTTTTCAACCGGCGATAAAGGGGGCCAGCCCCCACGATATGACCCACGCTCATGGAACCGACGCTAAGACCACGAACAACAGTTAAAGAAACAAGTTTATCCGCGCAGTTTAGAGGGGCCATGTGGCCAAAGCCTTCCGGTAGTTAAGGCAACATTTCATCATAGTTTATCCACTAGGGTGTTCTCGGCTATCTATCTGCATTTTCGGCGGGAGGGTTAATGTGACCACTCCTTGCCATTAATTTTAATGCCAGAGCTAACCATCGACTGATCTGGAGCGCACCACCAAAATTGGCGGAAACCACCTATTTAACTTTAGTTAACTGACAGTCTCCACATTTAGTGGAGTTTTCTTAGGTGTCATTGGAAAAAATGCATGGAGAAGTCAATTTTCGATCAATTTTGGTGAAACAAGAGTCTACCTAGACTAATTTCGACATTCTAAACACATTGGCATAGGTTTTAGAGCCATTAGAGGTCATATTGTGTAGGTTTAGCTTCAGGAGAGGTCAAGGAACCACTAGGGCCACTAGGGTGTTTTCAGTGTATTGGGCATCCATTCTCTATTTTCTGTAAATGAATAGTCATTCCTGACTAATTCAAGCATTCTGAAGCTGTTTTTACAGATATCACAGCCATTTGAGGCTTCTATTCACATGTTCTTACCATCTTTTAGCAATAAGATATGAGGGACATGCCATTGGGAGATGGACCAGTAGGTGTAGCCCAGGAGGGGTGAATTGCTTCATCAAATTTGTTGAATATTGTTACATTGATGCTTAATTCTTTGTTATTTACTGATGTACATTGTTATACACGCAATTTACATGCTTTAACCTCACACAAAAATATGTTTAACTAAGTTAAAACCATTTGTTTCACCTGCAAACTTCAGAGAACCTTATGCACACATTTTAATCATTGTTTGGATACTTAGCACAACAAAACTAATACATTCCATTTAGATCACTTAAGGAAGCCTATATTTCTCAAGAGGCCTTGGGTTGCTGTGATAATAGGGCGAGGGTACAAATCTCTCTCCATCTCTCATGCCTCACATTCTCGTACCATTTTCTATTGTTGTTGTTGCTCCCGTCTCCATTGACGTATTTGCATGATTGACATATAAAATACATTGGCCTCAAACATAAAAACATATATTTTTTTTATTAAATGAAAAATGTGTTTATAAGTATGTGCATATAACTTTCAATGAAAAAAACGCAACCTCGGTGTGCCAAAAAAATAGGAACACATCGTACACTATGCGCTAAAAAGACAAGAATGCACCAAAAATGGTGCGTACATCGACTTGACGCATCGCTTTCTATTCACATACATACATAACATTAGTTTTTTTTTTTTTTAATGTGGTGCATCGACATAAAATTTCGCACCGGTTCATTAATTTTACGTCGACACACGACACCAGAATGTTCTGACTAACGAATGCACCAAGCTATGATTTTTTAATATTATGTAGTGCATTTGGTAAAAACAAATGGATCTAAAAGTTACTTTTACCAGATGCACCACCATACAAATTATAGTTTTTAAAGTGGTGCCTCATGGAACTTCACAACCCAATGTGTTTCCATTTACCAAACACACAGAATAATATTAAAACATTATGGCGCATTAACATTACACATTGATTTGTGGTGCACCTTGTAAATTTACAGGGTGCACCGTGAATGGTGTGAGTTGAACCTCTCAAACGCACTACGTAGAAACCCAAAAAAAACACACAATGCTTTGTTTACTTAATTTTCGATTGTACTACACTAAAATTTTTAAGTTAGCGAGAAACATAGACATTACCTAGACATTTGCTCGCTGGCGAGGCATGGTTGTCACGTAAACAAATAAACAAATTTGACCATCATTTAACAAGATTCGAAAGGCACACAATGAGAAACAAATACAAGGATTACAATCAAGGGAAGCACTGATGGCAGGGCGCTTCGCAAAGGCAAAAATAACACCAATGCTTAAGATCTCTACGACACTGCAAATAGTAAAATTGAATTTTACGACCGATAAGGTTTTTTTTTTTTATTTATCCATGTTCCAATGTGGATTATTTACGAAGCACATCGCGATTTTTTTTAAATTAAAACCCTATCGCGGTGCACCATGTTATATACGCACTAGAGCGTTTCAAAATAGTAATAACATCAATGAGTATAACACCAAAATGGTGAAAATGAATCTTATGACCAACATTTTTTTAAATTTAACCTTTATCCAGTGCTATGAAGTAGTATATGCACTGGTGCTCCTATTTCACCTAGTGCACCACTATTTTTAAATTAAAAACCCTATAATGGTGCATCATGTTGAATACGCACTGGGGCATTCAGAAAAGGTCATAGCACCATGGCTTTGGGGGAGTATAGCACCAGAATGGTGAAAATGAATGTTACGACCGACATTTTTTTAAAATTTAACACTAGTTCAATGCTATTGAGTAATATACGCGTTGGTGCTCCAAAGTTACTTAGCACATAGTTATTTTTTATTTTTATTTTTTAAGAAATAACCCTCGAACTATACACCATTCTCTATTAAGCATCGAGACATACAGTTCTATTAATGGCACCAGTGCTCGTTATATGAGTGGCACACCAATGTTTTTTAAATTAGAAACCTTGCCGTGAAGCACCATGTTTTTGCGCGCCAGGGTTTTCGTAAAAATGGAAATCACTAGTGTTTTTTGTGAGTATAGCACCAAAATGGTAAGAATGAATTTTACGACCAACATATTTTATTTTATTTTATTTTTTATTTTTTTAACCCTTGTCTGGTGCTATCGAATAGTATACGCACTGGTGCGCCTCATATGCGTAGTGGATAGTTTTTTTATTTATTTGTATAAGAAATAACCCTGCAACAGTGCACCATTTTTTATTAACCATTGAGTCCTTCCGTTCAATTAATGACACCTGTGCATATAATATAAGCAACACACCATTATTTTTAAATTCAAAACCCCACAACAGTGCACCATATTGTTTATGCATCAGGGCGTTCATATATTGGTTTAGCACCAAGCCGTCGTGATAGTATAGCACCGGACTAGGAAAAATGAATTTTACGACCGACATTTTTTTAAATTTAACCCTTTACTAGTGCTATTGAGTAGTATACACATCAGTGCACATTACGTACTTAGTGCACCAATATATATATATATATATATATATATATATATATATATATATATATATATATATGTTTATTTTTTTTTTTTTTTTTTTATTTTTTTATTTTTTTTTTTTTAAATAACTTTTTTGCAATGCATTATATGCTATTAAGCATCAGTGTGTATAATTAGGCAACACACTGACGCGTTCGTATATTTTAGATGCACCATTAAAAAAAATTCACCCACCCAACTCCACTAGTGATCTCCATTACAAACGGATTTTTGGGATATTTTTATAGGGGCTTCTGAAAAAACCTTCGGTAGAGGGTCTTTTCCTTGTAGTGATATCATCTATGTCAGGGGATCTCCATAAATTTGTTAAAAATCATTTCAAGGCATTTAGATTAATGCTTGAGGCTCTTCCACTTGCTCAAATTCATGATTATACTATTAATTTGTATCCAAGAAGTGCAGTAGAGATAAATGAAGAAGGGAAAATCACATTAGAAGCATAAACAATCCTTCAAACAAGGATTAAGTAGCCAAGTAATCTAGCAATTATGGATTACCTCGTCAAACATAAGAACCTAATAATGGAAGAGATGTCATGGGAAGATGACTTATTCATGTAGAATCACTAAAAATCAATCAAGTGTTGAGGACACCACTTGTTTGAAGTGGAGTGACGTGTTACGGCCCTATATAAGCCCCTCATTAATCCTTAGATATTGAGTTATTACATTTCTATCATTATATTGTTATGTAGCCTAAAATCTTTCATAGTTTCATTTTATTACAATTGTATCCTTTGTATCCTATATTTGTGTTAAGGAGACTTAGTCTCAGGATCATAAAATCTTCTCTTGTTGTGTTCATTGTTAAGAAATGTTCCCCCCTTGAAGAGGACTGTAATTATTTGTTGCTTATCATTTATAAGGTGCAAGGTTCATAAGAAAGCTGAGTAGAGTTGTTGGGAATTCCAAGCTATGCAAAGGAATTAAAAAGGGAAAACCCTTGACTTTCTTCCCTACCCATATTTTGTTAAGAATAAAAAGTGTTGGAATGTAAAATTATAAGTCCCAAGAATGCTTGATTTATTGATACTTAAAAGATAATGCTTGATTAATTGATAAAAGATAATGGTATTGGTATAGCTTATGATTAAAACAAAATGCATGCATATGAGTGTTAGGGGGGAGAGATCCCTGGGTTGTTATAATAAGTAACTTGGGTTATTATGCTTATTCAAACTTATTAGAAATTTTAATAAACTTTGTTACATACATTTGATATGCCTTCATCAATTAAGGTTATCTTGGGTGTTTGGGAAGAATGGTTGTTATCTCTCCCATCCAAGTTTAATTCTATGCTAGTGACATGATGATGAGAAAAATGGTTGTACTCGCTATGTGCCTATGATTATTGTTGTATTCACCCCCACTCTCATCCTCAAGCTGAGAGAGAGAATGATTTCCCTTAAAAAAATATGTTTAGTATGTTGAATTTCTTGATAAACTTGTAAATTTGTCCTTGTTGAGTTGAATGCAAATTTGCATGAAGTGGGTATATTTGAATAGTTAAAAATCATCCAAGGTTTGATTGGGTTGATGTGAACAACTAGATGTGGAGTCGTTAACTTGTGTAAAAGATTTGGAAAATGGAATTGCCCTTTGAAATTATTATTTTTTTTCTTTGTTTTCTATGCCTTACTTTTGAAAAAGAACGTGAATTGTGAAGTTCCTTAAGCTTGAGCATGCTTAATTTATTGCTAATATATGAACATACAATTGGAATATTAAAAGTGAAATTTTAGTGCATTTAAATAAATTAATCCAGTTGTTGATTAGAAGTGCTCAAGCACGTGACTATGTAGAAATTACGATGTAGATTTGCAACTTCTCGTGAAGCTTTAATCAAAATCACAAGACACAAACCTACTCTATTGTTTTGTGGAAAAGAATTCACAATGTAGAACAAGAATTTTATACATGCAATAGAAATCACACACATGGAACAAGTATTTTCCCAAGGGAAGCAAATTGCTAAAAACCCCAATGCATGCTTGCATTAAATAAGAAGAATAGAGGTGTATTACAATTTCTTTGCTCAACTGAGCACAACTTGCAAGTGCATAACCTATCTCTGTACTCACTCAAAGGCTCTGACTAAGACTTAATCAATTTTTTTCTCTGCTGGAGCTCCTATTTCCTTTCGTTGTTCTTTGAGGAATTAGGCCCCTATTATTTAGGAAATTCCTCAAATTGATTACGTAATTCCTTTAGGTTGATCCTCTAACCGCATACAACATCTGTACACTCACGACTAGTCTACAACTGATGTTACGCTGCCTTGGAATCTCCACCAAGACTAGGGAACTCAAATTCTTTGCATGCACTAGATATTTTGGGTTGATTGATCAGCTAATTGGATGATCACCAAGTTTGATTGAAGTCCCACTGCACAACTTGACCTTCCACTTGTTCCTCCAAAAGTTGGAACTAGTTTAATTAAAAACAACCTTAGATAACTGACCTTGATTGCTAAAAATTAGCAATCACACATGCTTAACTGGGCTGTAATTCTACCAACTCAAATTTACAGAGTAAAGTGGGTGCCACAAGCCATGTTACACAGGTTAACATCATCCAAGGTTTTTTTTTTTTTAAATGATTTATACTATTATTATTATTAGCTTTCATTTGATTTAAATTTTTGTATTTAATAACATTTTATTTTCTTAATGTTCAAATGCATTAATTATTTGCTATGACCGTTGCATTTTTGCAGTATATATATTGATTGATTTCGATCAACACATTCAACATTTTCCTGATGATGAACTACATTGGGTAGTTCGAAACACGTCAACCCCTTTAAATGATAATGTGATTTTCCAGAAGGTTTTTTGTAAACAGATATGGATCACACAAGTTTACACTCCCAAATATCATCCAAGTTGTCTGCTGACATGGAGATTTGAATTTTCTCAATTAATCAAGGCAAAATCAAATTGAGAATTTTTTGCTACATTTTTCAACACTCCCTCTCATCAACAAAGGGATTATCAACCACCCCTATCCTGCACCTACGGAACTTGAACTTCCCTCTTGTGAAGGCCTTTGTAAAAATGTGAGCGTCTTGTTCCTCTTTCAAAATGTACTGCAACAACATTATCCGCCTCTGCATAGTCTCACAAATGGTGATACCAGATATCTATATGCTTGGATTGATTGTGAAAAATAGATTCTCAGAGAGCTTGATGCAAATCTGATTATCACAGTAGATCAAAATTGGATCCATCATCTCACTAAACAATCCAAAAAGTATATTTCTCATCCAGATCGCCTCACATGTTGCTTGACTTGCAACCATGTATTCTACTTTTGCCGAGCTTAGTGCCACATATCTTTGCTTCTTGCTGTACCAAGAAACTACTGCAGACCCAACATTGAAAATTCCACCAAATGTACTCTTTGGGTTTGATGGACTCCCCGCCCAATTTGCATCTGTGAAACCACACAACTTCACTCCCTTTGTCTTTCTATACCATAGTCCAAACTGGGTAGTGTCCCTAAGGTACCATATAACATACTTAGTTTCCCTCCAAAATAATTTGGTTGGCCTAACCATAGTTTGGTTCAACAGATTGATTTCATAATATATATATATCGTCGTGTGTTCATAAGATACATCAATGAACCTACTATATGTCAATAAATGGCAACATCCACTTCCTCACCTAAAGTGGCATCCTCCTTCCTCCAGTTGGTTGCTAGAGGTCTCTCCATGGGTTTGCAACTCTCCACGTGGAACCTCTGTAGTATCTCATTTGCATACTTGTCTTGAGAGCCAAACAATTCCCCATCCCCTTGCCATACTTCCAATATGAGGAAGCAGTGTATGAGACCCATGTCATTCGTTTCAAATTCTCTTGCAAGGTCCTCCTTGCAATATCTGATCATTTGTTCATCACCAGTTAAAATCAAGTCATCGACATATAAAACAATAATCAACAATTTACCTTCTACCAAAATATGATAAAGGTTTGCATCTGCTTCACTTTTAGTGAATCCCAAATCGGTGAGATAGCTATCGATCATGGTGTACCAAGTATAGGGTGCTTGCTTGAGACCGTACAACACTCACTTGAGTTTGCACACACGAGACTCCTGATCAAAAGTCTTAAAACCTTCTGGCTGCTTGATGTACACCTCCTCCTCAATAAATCCATTGAGGAATGTTGTTTTTACGTCCATCTGGTGGATCTTCCACCCCATTTGCACATCGAGAGCAAGAATTGATTTGATGGATGAGTACTTTGCTACAGGAGAAAAGGTCTCCTCATAGTCAATCCCTTCAACTTGAGAGTACCCCTTGGCCACAAATTTGGCCTTGTACTTCTCTATGCTTCGATCTGCTTCCTGCTTAACCTTGAAGATCCATCTCGAACCCACAACTGATTTATTTGTCGGTCTTGCAAACATTTTTCTTTACAATGGATTCATATTCCCCCACCATTGCATCAAACCATACATGTTGCTTTACTGCTTCCTTGAAAGAGGATGGCTCAGTCTTTACAAGCTCAGTCATTAGAGCCATGTAGGAAGTGTACTGATTTGGTGACCTTCTCTGCCCAAGTACTCTTACCTGTATCCTGCCACGCCATGACCAAAGGTGACAATTGTAATACCGACACATGTTTTAAGGCACTGCCATTCCCTCCATCGTTTGCACCCCCATCGAGGACCAAATTATCATTCTCCTGTAACGTCTAGAGAAGTTCATTTCCTTCTACTAATACAAAAGGAGGTTAGCGTTCATCCAAGGTTAAGGCTCGAGATTTATAGCCCCAATTCGCCAAAAAATCAACAACTGTATTGGCTAAACATCTAGAGTGCATAACTGTTACATAATCCAACTATTGAGACAAACCACTAATACAACCAACTATGCTTTCCAACCTCCAACCTTTAACAATTTTGTGAAGAAATTGCCCTGCTAGAAGATACTGCAAAAATTGAATAACTAATTAAGGATCTCCATCAACTTTAATAATTTTTTTTTGTTATTACCAAAAAAACATTAAATACAATGAGTTTAATTATGAAAATTGTGTAAGCGTGATTTAACACTAAATTGGATTGTTTACCATTGTTATTACCAAGAGTTTAAGTATGAAAATGGGGTAAAAGTGATTTAACACTAAAATGGATTGTTTACCATTTTAATTTATGACCATTTATGACAGCCAGGGTAATGACGAATTACGTGCAATCTATGTTTTAGTATGAAAATTTTGTAAAGAGACTTAACACTAGAAATGGAAAAAATAAAATGAATCATGTAACCTTCAAAAAAACAATCTATTAAGTACCCACACTCAAACCGTCACGACTCAATTATAATATTGGTAACTAAAAGGACCCGCGAATCCGTGCAAACCAAAGTTTATAAAAAATGGAGAAGTAAATAAAAAATGAAAAATGTGCACGAAACGTGCCAAAAAACTATCGGAAAAATAAGGCGCCGGGCTATTTATTTACGAAAGCCCCTATGGCCAGCTTACTAAAGAAGCCATCCCCTGCACCCTTTCCCTCGCTACTATCTGAAATTTGAAGAATCCAAATTGGACTAAAATCAGGCCGCAGAAATAAAATGTTAATGAAGACCTCCTGCAATCTGAAATGGCAGAAGTTGCAAGGTACGCAAAGCCCTCTTTCTCGAAAGTTAAAATAATGCTTCAAAAATGGCTTCAAAAATTGTAATTTCAACATGAATGGATTGACATTTTTTCATATATTTTTTTAGAGCCAGCCATATCTTTTTATTCAGACTGCTAAATAAGTCCCTGGAAGGAGGGTCGGTTTAACCTTTATGTGTTGTTTTTTATCTGTCACCCTTCAACTTCAAGAGGGATAGCAAAAATATCTGAATTTTCCATTTTTAATAGAATACTTCCACTGATCAAGAAGCATGCCCTTCCCCAAAATGGGAATATTACAACGTGGTGTAGCCAGCTTACAATGCTCGAAGAAGTCCCTTCAGCTAAACAGCTGCATGTGGGGTATCTTTAGGATGCTCGAGGAGATCCTTGGGTCAACAATCTTGGGGTGGGTATCAACTCCATCAAAATTTTTCCCAGGCTCCTATACCGTCTTTTAAGAATACCTTTTATTATTGCGATTTTTCAAAAACACACATTTATGGTCTACTTTTAAACAACAGAAATAAACTTCTTCAAGTTAGTTTTCCCTGCATTCGCAAGAAGCTTTGATGGGTACTGTCTAATCTCTGGAATTATTTTTTTACAAAATAAATTTCCTGGCAAAGGTTGACAATGTCCATAGTGGAGCTGATCAGGTGCTTCAACAAACTAACAGAAACCGAGATGAGATGAGAGGGAGGTTTTCCTGTCTTTATGTAGCGTACCTAAATGCCTCTCTTGGTCATCAGGGTACTCCATAACCAAATTATTCTCTCAAAGAGCCCTTTGTTAGGCCAAATTAAAATTCTAACATCATTTTTTTTGGTAAGTTAGTTTAATCTATATTAATTCAAAGAAAAACATTACATAGACGACAAGCTGAATTGGTAAGCTGCGCTTAGCCAATACCGGCCTTCATTGCTTTCAGAGTAGCGCAGATATGGGGCTGCTCCTGGGAGGAAACCGGCCCTGTAGTAGCTTCAGACAGTAAAAAATTACAAGGTGTGCCTTGACACATAAAAAAACAAAAGTTTTATAATATGCGCTAAAATAATAGAAAACAGAAAAGAGCCATGCGGCCTCGCAGTCATGGTGTTCCAGCATCATCATTGGTAACAGGGTCCTCCTCCTCGATGCGACCTCCGTACTCCTGCGCTATGGCATCCTCCTCAGCAGTTGGCAAGCGCGGGGGCTTTGAGACAGGTGTGCAGAGAATGGGAGCAACTGGGTACTCAACATCCGGTACACGTGTCCAAACACCCTTCGAGTCCATGATCCAAACATCGATGTCTTCCCCCACAGTCTCTTGTACCGAAAGAGGCTCAGATTTGCGAGGAGTGGGATGCTCCTGTTGCGCTAAGGTGGATTTCCTAGGTCCCCTTTTGCCTCTCTGAGTCTCCTGAGTTGGGGCAACCTCCTCCTGGGTGCATGCAGGGCACTGTGATGCATCCCTGTCGTGGCTACCAGAAGAGGAGCCCTCGAAGGATTCCAAGCAGTTGTCTTCACCTCACTGATAACCTCTCGGGAAGGCGCTTCTTTGGCCTCCCCTGATGGTCCTTTGGCGCAGATGCAGAGCCATGGGGGGGGGGGGGGGGGAGCAGCTAAGAGTTGGGGATTGGAGTACGCACGGATACTTGCACTTCAATGGAACTCTCAACAAAGGATCGGGGAAAGGATGTGTGCGAATGAGTACAGTGCAGCAGGGGGGTGCGCAGATTGGGGGGGGGGTAGCGAGGGGGTTTTCCACTGAAAGCACACAACCGGAGGGATCTATGAAGGCAAGGAAAATCAGGGGGGAGTGCGTAGCAGGGAAGGAGCTTGGTGCTAGAATGGAGATGCGCAAGGGGAAGGGTGCACCTCTGGTGAAAAACTCGAAGAGACTGACGCAACAACAAAATAGCTAATGGGGCATAGAGAGCTCTGGAAACCAACAAGAGCAACTTGAGGATAGCACGATGAGGAGGGACCTCGACTTTTGAAGAATTGTGGCACAAGCGCAGATGCTGTGCATTATTGTGACACGCTCGCAGGTGCAAGCTACAACAATTCTCATGGTGTGGCATGTGATTCAGGGTTTGGCAGTGGATCAGATGCATCATGGAATTCATGTAAATGATTGCAGAGGGGAGGTTCCGCACCAGCTAAAAGCTGGCGATGCAGGTCTTCATCAACCAGTGCGTGGGAAGAAGCCGTTTCATACGTGCGTGTCCTGTCACTCGCATCCGGGGAAAATTCTAACATCATTATAACTCAAAACTTATATGCAATAATATAGCAGCTGAAATTACATTTCATATTTTGAATACGTTCATTATAGATTGATTTCAAGGAATTAGCAAAAGATAAAGCATTCTACAAAGAGAGAATATAAATACTCCTCTATAATTAAAGCCAAATCTACCAAACCAACTGCTGAGGAGAGTTATTCACTGCCTAGCTATAGGATTCAACTATAGATTCTTCCCCCCAAGGTAGACCATGATACCACTGGCGTGATGGAAGCTCCTACGGGGCTCTAATCTCATTCAACCAACCCACCTCTCATAAAAAAGTTGATCTGCTCTCTATTGAGCACTCCAAACAGCCATTTGGAAATTAATAAGCCATGGCATTTTTGTTTTCTACACTACACAACCCAAGGAAGATCTTTCCTTTCTTAGCTAAACGGTTTCATAGGGATTTCCTCCCCTTTCAGTGATCTTCAATGCAGGCAGAAAGAGTCCAATTGCTGATTTATTTTGATTTTTATTTATTTTTTATTCTTTTCTCTGGTACAAGAGAAGACCCTTGGCTCCAAATCAGTCCCCTTGTTGCTTCTTCAAGCAACCCAACCACAGGGATTGTTGAACAGTAATCACAAGGATCAACCCTTTTGAAATGTTGCATTTTCTGTTTTCTTAACATGGAGGCTTTGCTTGCTATAATGTTGTTGCATGCAAGGACCATGACCTGTGTCCAAAAACCATTTTCATGAAAAGATCCCAACATCTCTAGTCTAGATGATGAAAGAATGCGAATAGGGAGCCTCATAAGTCCCGACGAAGTGTAATACCTTGATTTTGACCATTGGATTATAATATGATAAACCGAGTATTGTTCACATGATGAGTTATGCGACAAGAGTCCAGTCATGTGGGTTGAATTATGATGACCTTGTGTTGTATATAATATGAAATGTATTGTAAATTCTCTTAGTGCAGAGCTTGAGGCCAAGGCCCAACTAGTGAATACTTATGACCAGTAACCACAAGGATCAACCCTTTGAAATGTTGCATTTCCTGTTTTCATGACATGGAGGCTTTGCTTGTTGTAATGTTGTTGCTGAAAATACAATATTTAAATTACTAGAAACCTAAATCAAAACCCATCATACAAAATAAATGTGTTGAGTTGCAATTTGTACAATAGATTTAGATTTAGTGCAATACAATAATAATTGATGGGAAAAATGTTTATATTTTCCAATCATCAATTTCTATGATTGCCAAAATTGAAGATATATGCCCAGGATATCCTCGACATCTGCCTATAAAATCCCTAAAATTTGCATAGAACATCCTTGACATGTGTTGGAACATCCCTGAAATTTGTCCAGAATGCCTTGGGAATGACCAGCAAGTTGTCAAGTCGCTGATGGAGTTCTCAACAGTTTTGGGATTTTTCCTAAGGGTCCCTAAGTCCTAGAAACATGGGAATGGCAGGTACACAATTTTTTAGGGGGGACAAGCCCCTATGCATCATAGGCATCTATGTTTTCAATGTTGCTAAAAGAGAAAAACTTCCCTTTCCAATAGCATGATTGATCAAGTATTTCAGCGGTATAAAGTATAAGTTCAAAAGAAAAAGTAGGAGTCTAATGCAATTGTTCTGGATTGAGCGGATATGCCTTATCAATGTTCGTTGTGTTGCACAAAGACTCTTAGGGAAGTGTTTGACTCAAAATGTTGATAAATGTATGTTATTATTTATTAATAACGATGATCCTTTTGAAATTGTCAATGGTGGTTCCTAGCACCTTAGTGAGCCTGACTAAACACTCTAGATTAAGGGCAACAATAGGATCGATTGCCACAATCAAATTAGTAACTGTTCTCCTGTAGCTCAGTGGTAAAATTCTATCCCATCGGCGAAGGTTTTTGTAGTGGATCTTGGAGATTAGATAATCCAAGTACTCCTAGGCCAAATACCCCCGAAGGGTTTAAGTAAATAAAACACCCAAGGATAATGTTTAATAAAGTAGGTTTTCGGATGAGATGAAATGTAATTCCAAAGTAATAAGTTCAAAGGACCCTATGGCCAAATCTAGAGTTCTTAATTAGTCTTGGAGAGGTACAAATAGGTTCCCAAACACATGTTGTCTTTACATCATGCAAAATATATGACAACAATAACAAAGTGGCTTAAAATTGATGATAAACAAGAATTAAACAAAGGTTGTTTAATGAGTAATCTAGGAAATGGGTTGCAACAATATTTCAATTGCTGAAAACACATAAAAACTATAAAGCCGTAGATGTCAGTGCTAAAAAGCCATTGAAAAACATATTAAAAAATGATATTTTTTTCTTTTCCAATTTAGTATATTCAATGCCTAACCCTAGGACTATGAAGTCCACAGTACTTTATGCTATGGAATACAGGTTTTGTAGTAACCTAACCCTAATTTAACCTAGAAACTTCAATAAGATTGAGACACTAATAGACGAATGCCTTTCTTAATCCTAGGCTACTTGAGTCAAAGGTGAGGTCTATGGCAGAGGATAGATGGAACAATGGTTATGAGAGAGAAAATGCTACAATGAGGTTTCTTTCCATCAAAATCCTAGCAACTTTCAATTAATTAGAGATAAAGGGCAAGGAAGCTATACTATGGTGTGATATCCCCAACTAAATAAATTTTGCTAAGTATACTTCCGTTTTTGCAATTTTGACATTAGAAGAGGATTTTGATGATTTAGAGACTTAGGAAAAGTGGGTTGAGTAGACCCCACTTTGATTTTGGAGGCAAGGAAGGCCATGCGTACTAGGAAGAAGGAAAATACGGTTTGCTGGTGGAATGTGGGGACCATAAGGAGGCAATTCAAACCACACGAGGCAATTCACACTAGAGGAGGAGGAGAGATAAAGGGGAGGTGCAAGTTGGTGGAAGATAGGGTCCACCAAGGGAGAGAGGATTAACACTTATAAATATCACAAGGAGGCCATCATTTGGTATCTTTTGTCCATCTTATCTCAAAAATTGAACTCTCTTGGCGCTGTTGAGCACAAGAAGAGAAGTGCT
This sequence comes from Pinus albicaulis, assembly GCA_034641835.2. Lineage (NCBI taxonomy): Eukaryota > Viridiplantae > Streptophyta > Pinopsida > Pinales > Pinaceae > Pinus > Pinus albicaulis. The sequence goes on along the minus strand of CM076574.1, from coordinate 1,283,938,527 downwards.
ATTTAGCATAGGATTTCCAAGCAGAAATTCCACCCTCATTTCAGAGAACTTAGAGTGTCTCCCTAGTGAGGTAATTTGGGAGTCCAATTTAGGGCTTCCCTTGAGCTTGATTGTAGGAGTTTGCCCAACTTTGTGCTTTTCCTGGGCGCAGAAGGAGTTCATGGAGCATCAATTGTAGGAGCAACAGTGGGTTGGAGGATTCGGGCTTTTGTAGAGAGGTTTTCCTTGGTTGTATCTGGAGTTTGGTGGCATTTTGTAGGGTTGAGATTAAGGTGATCTTCTGGGCCGAAATTTTCCATTCTAACAGTGCACAGAGGCCATTAGACTCTGACTGCACAAGGGTTGAAGGAAGAGGAGATTGGAGGAGTAGGGAGTTCGAAGAATAAGGCATTTCTGAAGGGAATTCTTGCAAATATTTGTGAGGCATTTTAGTGGGAATTTTGGGCATAATCAGCAGAGCAATTCTTGAAGTGAATACAACCAACTAGTGAATGCAAATTCACACCTTTTGGGGGCTTCCGGGTCAGCTGGAAATAGCCCAAACCCTTGCTAGTTTTTTGTGGGTTTGGTGAGAGGAGGTCAAATTTATTTTTGCAAAATTTTCTGACTAGTCTTGAGGTCATAAACTCCAGTTTTATTCCAACAACAGTTGCAGAATTTTTTGGGCAGTGCGCAGATTTTGTGGGAGCCATTTCCAACACTTGGGTCATCATATCTCCACTCGGGTTTTGCATAGCTTGCAGTAGCAAGCCCAGGTTCTATCTTTCCTGTCATTTGATGTACTCAACTCCCAATATTGATAAAATGGCTCAACTCTTTTGCCCTATTTCTTTGCTGTACTAATTTTTTACATGTGGTTAAATCTCAATTACTGTAGCTTAGTTCATGTTTTTGATATTCATTGTTATTTTGTATTTCCTAGTTGGAATATTACATATGGTTCTTTGATGGAAACTTGGTGATAATTTTGCAAAAAGAGATGTTAGAGCCATAAAAGATTCAATACATATGATGAAAATTCTAGTGAAGCCCTAATTCTACAACAATTACATATAATTGACTAGTGTAGCGACCAATAGTCGTATATGCAACGGAAATATTAAAATACTTCGTAGACAAAGACATCCATTGTAGGATAGAAATTGTAAATTGTATATTGTATAAAGAATTGTTGATAGGATGATTACAAATGAGAATGAGGGCCTGCTTTATACCCTAGGCAAGTGCTCTTTCACGAATGGTTGAAATGTGACCATCTTTCCCTTATAAGGAAAAGTCAAAACTTGTTTCTCCATGTTTAACATGAATGTACCCAAATCCTTAAACCAAGATTGATCGAGAATGATGTCAATCTTTCTATCATACATAGTTACAACATGAAATTGAGATATGTATTCATAATGATCTATTGTTACTTGTAAATCACAAATTTCGTATTCTTTTCTGTCATAAATATTTTTCCTTTCACCAATGCTTGACTCTAGAATTAATAGCTGATTTGCCAAATTAATGTTGATGTAGTTTTCCTCGTCGCGTGTGCTGATAGCGATAATAATTTCTTTTCCTTGGATACTTCCTTTTAATGTAATTAATCTATGATCTATAATTGAAAGATCTTCGTAGGAAAATTGTTCTTCCTTCGTCATTTTAGACTCAGCTCCATTATTTCCATTTTTTTTTTCCATGATTGATCCCATTTTTGTTTTATCGAGTTGACTTTAAGTATTATGTAATCGTTTTTTGTTTTTTTTTTTAAACCTTACTTTTCCTTAATATTAATTACCTTGGTAATTCCTTTATATAACCTTAAATATAGCCTTCCTTTAGTGATGAGTTCTTTGACTAAGTAGATTCTAGTTTTATTTATTTATTTTTATTTTTAATTTTTTATAATTTTTTTTGAAAAGTTACAACCCTAGTGAAACATAGCTATTCACCTCTCTGGGTATAATATAAAATATATGTCCACTTATGTGTATTTGACTCGGTTAATTTTCTCCATGTAAAAAGTAAACTTACCATTCACACAAAGAGGTTTTTTATTCCTTTTGTTCTTATTTTACCTTGAAAATACCATGGGCAATTACCATGGGTTTCTAAAACCATGAGCTTGTAAACCACTTAAAGAAGAATCAAAATAATCTTATCTACTCTTCCTTCTCTTACGTATATTTTTTTATCATTCACTTTTTATCAAAAATGTAGAACCATTTTTTATTTTTTATCTTTTGGAACTATTTTCTTTTAATTTTTTTCCCCTTTTTTTTTTTTAACTTTCCTTCTCTTTATATATATATATATATATATATATTTCTTCCATTTTTTTTCTTCAAATTTTTATTATGGCCAAAACTGCCGACGAATCCGGTGGAATGGAGAATCTCCAACACTATTGTAGCGAAACGCTTCGATTATGACAACAAGGTTGATGATGGGTTGACAGCCAAAGGCCGGATCAGACGTAGCTCTGATACCAATGTAGCGACCAATAGTCGTATACGCAACGGAAATATTAAAATACTTCGTAGACAAAGACATCCATTGTAGGATAGAAATTGTAAATTGTATATTTTATAAAGAATTGTTGATAGGATGATTACAAATGAGAGTGAGGGCCTACTTTTATATCCTAGGCAGGTGTCCTTTCACGAATCGCTATGTCTCGAAGACATGCCTCTTCATCACTAACTAACTAATCATTATTTAATGACTTTATTATTTATTATTACATTTACATTTATATTTATTATATTTTTATTATGAATTATATTCATAACAACTAGATGCCCTAAAAGTAATAAAATATGTGATTATAGGTTGAGTAGGTCACAAACTAACCTCAAAGATACCTATCCCAATGATAAAACCTAAAAATATGCCTCCTTTTAATCCACATGTGTGAGCAAAAAGGCCTCCATGGGTGACATCGTCTTCTAAAAGTGCATATCTCCTTCAAAATATGCCATATATGGGTAAAAAAAGTGCTTCTCTCTCATAGCCCATCTCCTCATCAACAAGGTCTCCAATTAACAAACAAAACCCTTCTCATCAATACGTCATCATCAACCAAGCTCATATCATCATTCCAAGCCACATGAAGGGGACTTCACAAGGCTAGGCAAATATGTCATCACCTAGAGAAGTGTACCATCCCCTTTAGAGGGGTCTCAAGTCATCACCATCCTCAAATCAACTCAGAAAACAGGGCAACAACCTTCAAGAAGGCATTCATTCATTCTTATGGGCATGCAAACCTTTGACTTGACAAACTACCAAGTCTGAATCTCCTTTAACTTTTAAACACAAAATCTCCACATCTCTAGTGGCAAATAATCCTAATAATAATGCTTCATCTTTGCTATATTGTTTGTGGCCTCAAATTCCAGTCTATAAGAAAAGTGAATTAGCTCCTAAGAGGTAAAATATATTCTAGCCCCATTCCCATATTTCAACAAAACACCATTGAAGTTCATCCTCCACAATCCATGAGCTTCCTTTCTTTGAGGAGCATCAACAATCATGATCATGTAAGGTCCCATATTCTCTTCAACTATCTTAACTTTGTTATTTGGGTTTCTAGGATCTTCTACATGATTCATCGTATATGCCTCCCTATACAATTTAATGGGTTCACCCTTGGGGGTAGGTAATGTGATGTATGATAAATCTATTTGGATAGCACCACCTACGTTTGCCATCCATTTCTACGATAATAGCATTCCCGAAGTCGAAGGCACATCCAGTACTACTATATCCATGCACAAGGAAACGTTAGGATGCGTTGTGAGGTGGACTTGCAAATCTTTAATTAAACTTATGGATGGGATCTCGCGAGAATCAAAAGCACATATGTTTTCATACGGATGCAAAGTTCTACGTCTCATTCGATTTACTACCTATAGGCTGATGACATTAACTGCAGCCAGGGGGTCCTCACTTTGTTTTACATTAAGAGGTTTATCTCTTATCACCTCCTGGAATTTTGGTTGCTCAAAACCTAAAAGTTAAAAGCTTTCCAATTTGACTTCTAAAGGTGGGGAACTTGACAACCTCTGTCAGGGTAATATGCACTTTAACATTGTTGGCCCAACTAGAAATGTCCACATTTGATTCCTCCGAGTCCGAAGACATTGGTTGATCAATTGCCCTCTTGGATGAAGAGGATGTTTGACCAGATGTTCTAGTTGGAGAGGATGCTTCCTTAGCTTTTTGTTGATAGGCCTTTCCTTTAAAATGCTCAAGGTACATTTGCCTAATCTTGGAAAGGCATCCTTCTAAACAACCTAGTAGCTTTATCGACTTTAGGCTCACTGTTCTTAGGTTCGGGTTCTCCAAACAACCCACCAATCCTAGAAAAGGAAGATAAAGTGCAAGTGTCTGAAAAACTAGGAGCATTGGGCTTGTTTGCATTGTATGCCTTTGCAAAGGCTGTACAAGTGAGCTTGGAATGGAAGGCTTCACACACCCTACAAAAATAATGACTAAATTGTTCCAAAGCATTGTTTGACTCTAAATGGTTTGGAGGCTTATGATGTTGATAAGGAGGTATTAGAATTGATTTAGGAGGGAAATTGTTGAGAAATCCGAGGAGTGGTAGTTAACTGATTTCTCTTATTATGACATTATCTTGTGATGTTTTCGTTATTATTATTCGTTCTTTCGATTTATCTTTTCTTATCATCAAGACTAATGCCATGCAACAAATAAAAACCCCACTCTAGGGGAAAACTTGGTCAAAATTCTTCCTTCAGTAGATTCAAGATGAGACGACCAAGACCCTTACAACCTAGACTAGGGACTCCCTCCATCAAGTCATCCTTGTTTGTTGTTCCTTTCACTGTGTTTGCATACCAAGATCCATGTCACTGTGTTAGCACCAAATTCTTGTTACTGTGTTTGCAATACTACAACCGAGACCTGATCACTGTCATGGCATCGAGATCTCCTCACAGTACTACCACTGAGACCTCATCACTGTCATGGCACCGAGATCTCCTCACTGTAATACCAAAGAACTGAAGTCACTGTTGTTATTCCCAACACATCGACTCTCCATATTACAAATACACTGAATGAATTACGTTGGACACTTGCCAGCGTCCCCACCACAAGTCGGTTTATTATACAACTGGTCATCATTTAAATAAAACAAGATGACACAATTCAGGTCGGCTCCATATGTCGGCCCTGTCCATGCTAATCGACATGTCTCTATACCGCAGGTTCTAGCAACTATAAATTAAGACTTGAACTCGTCCATTTTGACTATCGCAGAAATTGCAGAGAAATTGGAAAAGCATAGAGATAGTTCACATCTTGTGAACTAGCAAGGAGGGCAAGAATGTATATATTTGCAGCTGCTCAGACCTGTAAAAAATTATTTATTTGGAATTGTGAAGGGCTCTAACTCAGACTTGCTGGAGAGACTTTTGGAGCTCAGAGGAATAGTCCTGTAGAAGACTTTTATACTTCGGACCTGTGATCTGAAGCTTGGAGAGGCTCAAGCTTACACCTGTGGCAACATTCTGTAGTCACATATTTTAGGAGCTCGGACAACAGTCAAAGCTTGGAGACTCAGAACAGTGATAGTCTACAAGAGACTCGAAACAGTGAACACATAATATTGCAGACTTGTGGAGGAAGCTCAAAACTAAACTTGGATTGCAGTGAACATTTCAGGGTTTGGTTTTATTGGGCAGTCAGCACTGTGAGATCAAACTTGTGATCACGTGCCTCGAACCTTGACATAAGTGCAGGAACATCAGTAGTTCAGATAGCCGCCTCGTGGAGAAATAAGGTGTGTTGAACCTGCAAACTTACCTCGGATCAACATTCAATTTTGTGTTAACACTTGTTGGAGAATATGTCAGACAACTGCCCTAACATCTCGGTGTATTAACTTAGTTTGAGAATCCTCGGACTTGCTTGCAGTTGTGTCTTGGACAACTACCTTTTGAGGCTGGGACAGTCACATAAAAATCTCAGACCTATACGCAAAAACTCTTGCCCTGTATCCTCGGATTTGTGAAAGAATTTCAGAAAGCTCAAACCTGTGGCTAACACACAATGCAGACTTGTGGCTAGTAAATCTTGTATTGTGGCCAACAAAAATCTGGACTTGAAGACTACCAGAAGTTAGAAATTTAGGAACTATAGTTCATCATCACTGTGGCCTCATTACAGAAGTAAAATAGTAGACCTTGACCACAAACAGATCTTGAATCCTTGTCCAATCTACTACAAAACTTGTGTTATTACATAACACAGGTCCTGAAGGCAGTCCTAGAGACTTGTGTAGACATTTCCGGAGCAGAATACTTGAAGATTCTACTGAAGCATACATCATTGGAGATACTCTTGGAAGCATCTTGGTCAGTTGTCTTGTGAAGCAAATCTATAGACACCTCCAAGCAAGCATCCTTGAAGAAAATCCTTGGAGCCTTGCCAGCCTATTTGGAGTCAAACCTTGAAGTTGTTATTGAAGAATAATTAAAGAAGCCTTTGAAGATTTGATTGAAGACACCCTTGGAGAGTTTTTGGTGCAGAACTTGGACAACTTATTGAAGGTCTTGGAGCTGTTTGGGAAACCATGATGCATTGCTGATGTCATCATGAGGTGATCTTGAAGAATTTTGTTTGGGTAACATGAAGAGCTGTGGAGACACCTTCATGAGAAGACAAAGTTGTCATTGATGAGCTAAGTGCTTTGGAGATCGTTGGAGGGCAGTACTGAAGGTGAAAAGATTGGCAGGGCTCATTGAAGAAGATATTGGGAGCCGTGAAGAATCACTAAACTTATCTTGACGAATTGAAGCTGTGGGTTGGATCCCTAGAGGATAGCAGTCCTCAAGAAGACCAGGTTGGTGCTTGTATCAGAGATAGGGTTGGAGCCCTAGAGGTTGGAGCCTCAAAGTGACAAGGTTGGGGCCTTGGAAGATATGGTTGGAGCTTTATAGGTTGGAGCCTCAAAGTGACAAGGTTGGTGCCTTGGGAAGATAAGGTTGGAGCCCTAGAGGTCGGAGCCTCGTGAATTCCAAGTTGGTGCTCGGCAAAGTACAGGTTGGTGCCTCGTAGAATTGAAGATTGGTGTCTTCATCTAGGGTTGGAGCACTACACATTATTGTATTGGATTTATTGTAAAGAAGAGGATTGAAGTCCTCGTTGTATCTGACTAATAAAAGTATTTATTCTTAATGTTCATTTTGTGTTCTAATTATAAGTGATCTAACTGGTAAAAATAACAATTGAAAAGAAATACTGATTCACCCCCCTTTCAGTATTTCCAACATCAACAAATTGACTTTGACCACAATCCTAAAGCCTACAATGGAGGCTTGACCTATGACAATCTACCCAAGCATGAAACCCATGCTTTAACAAGTCAATTCAATAATAATAAAAATTATTTTTTGCTTTTATTTTGACAAATATATTACATTTTGACTCAAGTACAATTTATGAATATCGAATCTAGTTACATTCTTCAACACTCCCTCTTAACTAGGGAGGCATTCATATTTACATATAATCAAAGAGGTACAAGGAAGATCTCAAAACACATCATCTACGAAGAATTTTAGGCACCACAATGCCATGGACTAGATTCTTGACCAGGGCAATCTATCCAAGGTCTCTCAACAATTTTGGCACCCCAATGCCACGGATTAGATTCCTGACCAGGGCAATCTATCTGAGTGGGACTAAGATGGACTCAAGCTTTCAGCTTCTCTAGGTACGATCAGGCTTACTTACTAACCATCAACCCAGGGATCTAGGTGCGCGTCCACCCGATGCCACCCTCCCTATCAGACATCAACACAAAGTGCTGGCCAGATGTCCTTCCAGGTAATACTTCACTCACAAAGCCTCAACAACAAATCTCTCCCAATCAAACTAATCAGCAACGAGCATTCTTATCAAACCTTCGAGAGATTTCCCTGTACAAACACAACCCCAATCAGTAGTATACATTCGAAAGTACATAACCAAATACAAACCTTCAGGGTCTTCCAGACAACTGGATGTTGCTTCTTAACTTATCTTAGTAGTACTATCAACCGAATTTTTAGAAGATTCCTCAATCATGTACTTTCCTTGCCTACTTCACATGTAACAACATTTCCTGCATTCTCCAATCAAAACTATGTTATGCCCTCTCTCTTAACTAGGGAGTTTTTCTTCTATCCAGGCTCCCTCTTAACCTAGGGAAATCAACTTCTTTTGGTATTGGAAAATCTTTCATGGCTTTCAACCTTCTCGTCATGCTTATCATATCAACTTCTCTTACGAACATCTTCACCATCTTGAAGATGATGTACCTGCACAACTTAGATAGCGAGTACAACCAAATCTATAGAAGCATAAAGTTAGTCATAACATAATGTTATAATAACGGAAGCATTAGACTTTACAAACATAATTAGCAAGAGACTGTGCTTTAATACTTCAACTTCTTGCCCAGTTTTGTTACAAACCTGGAATCACATCAACAACTCAATCAATATATCGGACTCATTATATCTAGGATCTTAACATTACTTTCAACGATATGACAAGTTCTTTTATATAGCAAACCCTAGAAACAATCCAAATAAGTAATGCATCTAACAACTTTTAGAATTCATATGTTAGACTACCTACTAGGATTTCATGTAAACCTTAGATTTCATACATTAGCTTTAACAATCAATCACAACTTAATTAACAACATGAATAGCTTCTACTAGGGTTTGATGTAGACCCTAGATTTTCCATCTACAAATTCTCGATAATCTCTATATAGATTCATAAATTCCATATGGTTATACATACTAGAGAATTTTAACTACTACTAGGGTTTAGCTGCAAAAACCTTAGATTTTCCAACCAACATCATCTTAGAACTTCAAACTTTGACTAGGGCTTATTTCCAAACCCTAGGACTTATGACCGTCAATAATTAGGTTAGGATATATATCTAGAAATGCACCATCAAACAAAAGCATAACATATGTCAGATAATATTAACATATTAGACATATACTGACCTAGACCAAGCTAGGTTTTCAACCAAATGTCATACCTAGGGTTTCATTCCTAGGACTTTACTTTAAAGACATGACAAGAGTATTACTTATAGACCCAGCCAAACCCTAAGGATCTAGGGTTTCAATTCATAACAAAGCAAGCCTTACTATACCAAAACTTCAGAGGTTTGGGATTTCAGACAACACCATTTCAACCCTAACAAGTTAGGGTTTTCATGATCAATTTCTTTAGACTTCATCAATAACTCTAAGTAGGTCAAGGTTACACACATTATTAGTATACCCTTAGGTTAGGGTTTTCCAAAGAACCTTTCTAGGTTTCTTATACAGACAATCAAAGATATGAGGAGGGTAGATTTATCAGATGATGAATCATCCCAAACAAGAATCTTATGATTCAAGATAGTTAGACATAACGATGTTACTAACGCAAATTTCAAAATAAGATGAGCATACTTTTTATATTAAGATGTATAGTCTAAGACATGCCTGGAGATGTTTCTTGACAAACCTTGTAGGAATTTCTTGAAGTGTAGGCCATGGTCTTCTATACCTGTAATGCATACTTTCAAGCAAAACACGTGATACCAAGAACATGATTTGATTTCTCATGTTAGATCTCCTACATAACCATGGAGGATGGAATCCTATGATATCGAAGATCAAGTTATTCTTTCAATTGACAACATGACATTCACTTGACATCCTAGATTGCTTGTAAATCTTGGAGGACACGGATTAAGGTTCTAACATGTATGTTATCTAACGATCATAGTTTTACCTTGGACTAGCTATAATCAAGGATTTGTATGAAGTTATGAACCATTTGATACATTGAAATTCTAAAAGAAACTTATGAATATGCGTACCTTGTGTTTACGTACCTTTGATTTTATAGCTTATTAGACTTGTTGCATGTGCATCTTATTAACAATACTTACTTGATTTCCTTTTGGTTTGAATCAGAACAAACTTCAGATTCTTTATGTGATGACACAATTCAGTCATATGCTTCACACTTTGGTTCTTTTTGATAACTTATGACACAATTATATCTATATACTTTTAGTGTCATTTATGTCTTCTTCATCATAGAGATAGTGACCCAGTCCTTTAGTAATGGCATACATTGTTCTGTAGTATGGTGTTGTGGATATAGCCCAAGCAATGATTATCCATACACAAACCTTCAGACCTGTGATGACTCAGTTCATGGTTCAAGTTTTTTTCACTGTAATAAACTGAAATTCCGTCTCTTGTTTTCACTATCAATCCATACTTATATGCCGAGAATCTTTCTGCAAGTTGAATGTACCTCTTTATTGAACTTGTATTACTTCAGCCCAAAGACATGTCCTTATCCTTATAAACATCATTGCTTCTTACCAATGCTTTTAGCCTATGTACAAACCATTGTTATGACCATACACTTATCACAGAGCCCGAATTCTCCTTTATGAATGAGACTGTGATTTACACCAAAACTCCTTCTCTGATCATTGAACTACTTGCTGAGATTAATATATAACTCGTTCCTAAACTCATCAATGCCTTTCTACGAACTAAAATGATTCGAACTTCTGACTTGATCTAAGCAAAACCTCTTACTGAAAATACTTCAAAGATGCATAAGTAAACTGCCTTTTGATCATGACCTTAGCTCTGATACCATGTTGAGAAATCCAAGGAGTGGCAGTTAAATTATTTCTCTTATTATAACATTATCTTGTGATGTTTTTGTTATTATTATTCGTTCTTTCGATTTATCTTTCCTTATCATCAAGACTAATGCCAAGCAACAAATAGAAGAGGACACAAGATGTAGACACGCAGCCAGGGCAAAACCCCACTCTAGGGGTAAACTTGGTCAAAATTCTTCCTTCAGTGGATTCAAGATGAGATGACCAAGACCCTTACAACCCAGACTAGAGACTCCCTCCATCAAGTCATCCTTGTTTGTTCTTCCTTTCACTGTGTTTGCATACCAAGATCCATGTTACTGTGTTAGCATCAAATTCTTGTCACTATGTTTGCAGTGTGCACCGAGACATCATCACTGTAATACCGCCGAGACCTCATCACTGTAATGGCACTGAGATCTCCTTACTGTACTACCACCGAGACCTCATCACTATCATGGCACCGAGATCTCCTCATTGTACTACCACCAAGACCTCATCACTGTCATGGCACCGAGATCTCCTCACTGTAATACTACCGAACTAAAGTCACTGTAATAGCTCCGAATTGAGGTTACTATGATATCACCGAACTGAAGTCACTGTAATAGCTCCGAATTGAGGTAGCACTGAAACTGTCCAATGTGATTTCCGAACCTGTTTAGTGAGATTACCTCTGTAATATATATTCGAGCTCCTTCACTAAAATACTTATCTGTGAAATTGCTATCAGAACTTATCTTTGTAATCGACTCGAAATTCTGTGGTGTAGTAATGCAAAGACCTTAGACTGGCATATATAGTTGTTTCCCACAATAAATAAGCCGACATGACTTCATTGAAGGGTTGTGTCTCCATATATGTTAGGCCGACATGAGTTCACTTGAATGTAGCCGACTTGATGATGATCTATTTGAAGCTGACAGAAGGAGACTTGATGGAGGAGTCTTTGACCAATCAACAAATTGACTTTGACCACAATCCTAAATCCTACAATGGAGGCTTCACCGATGACAATTGACCCAAGCATGAAACCCATGCTTTACAAGTCAATTCAATAATAATAAAAATTCTTTTTTGCTTTTCTTTTGACAAATATATTACATTTTGACTCAAGTACAATTTATGAAGACCGAACCTAGTTACATTCTTCAACACTTTTGGCAAGGAACGATTTGACCCCTTTTCAATTGAATAACTTCGTTTTGCAACGATTGTTGGCCTTGTGCCATTTCTTTCATGGTTAAATGAAATTCTTTAATTTGATTAACTAGTTGGGAGATTAGGTCGTCTGAACTAGAAGTTGAAGCTTTATCCTTTGTTTTAGATGTTTTAGTTTGAGATCTGTTTCTTGACTCATGTGGAGTTACCAAGTCTAGTTTGCTAGATGATGTCATACTATTGTCTATACTCTTAGCATTAGTTTTGGGCCTTTCCTTATTTAGTAGTATTTAGTTGTGAATAATGAAGGAAGAAAGCATAATTTCCTTGAAAAGCCTTAAGAAAATAAGTTAAGGTAGCTTTCTAAGGTGGCCTGTGCTCTTGAAGGACCTCCAGGATCACTTTATCAAATGTAGCTTTAAATTCATCTACAATTTCATTATCCTTATTTTGAATTTTAGTCGAAGCATTTAAAAGAAACCAAACATCTTTATATTCAGACCATATTTTAAGAAATTTGTCTTTTAATGTCTTAAAATCACTAATGCTATTATCAGGAAGACGAGAAAACCACCCAAATGCATCACCACTTAATGCAAGAACAATATACTTCATTGCAACATCTATATGTTTTACTTTCATGCCAGACATGGTTCTAGCAAACACTTTTAAAAGGTCATGCACAGTTTGTGAATGATCTCCTTCAAAAGTAGACACTTTATCTAAATTATTAGGGAGATCATGATGTTGACCAACTATTTGAGAAAAATCAAGAGGTTTGTAAAGATCAGTCAAACATGGCAAAATCCGTTGTGTTATTTCAGATGTGTTTTGAGTTAATACACTTGGAACTAAAGATTCGTGATGTTCAAAGAATTGTCTAATTGCAAGTAATGCAAATTGAGATGTAAGTAAATTTTATTCCCTACTCTTAGCTTCAGCGTTTCGACATTGATAAAATAATTCATGTTCGGGAACAAAGATTAACTCACCTTGGTTAGAAGACCTTGTTGTGTACCTTTTTTTTTGATTGGGTCTTGTTGGAGTCCCCTTAGTTGGAGTCACCAGATGAGATCTTGCAAGTTAGTCGTCCAAAGAAATAATCTCATCAAAGTACAAAACATGAATAAAAAACTTACCAAAGTGGAGTGATGTTGTATATGAGCAAGTTGAATGATTTTATTCTCGACAATGATGCCAAAAAATGTTACTGATCAAATTAACAATGTTGCTAAAGTCCAAGCAACCTTACTAGATGGGCACACGCATGGCTGGGATCCATTGTCATTTCGGCCCAAGCCCTGCTATTCAGGGCCAACACCTCCTAAACAACCAAGGGAGGAGTCCCTAAATAATCTCCAACAACTCCGATACAAGACCAATGCTTTTTGTGGAGTCAAATAGGGTGGAGGGATTCACTTGTTGTAAAATCGTCATTGTAGTAGCAGAATTCTAAACAACATGTATTAGCAGCCAATACATCCACTGACTCCAGTCATCCTGCTACTGTCTTAAGGCTCCCGTAGCTCGTTTGTGATCCAAGAGTTTGGGCACCTCAAGGATCTCGCCACCATCTGCAGTTCGAGAGAACTACAGATCTATGTTGACACACCTCTTCTCTCGAGGTACATGAGCATTCATGGCGTACTCATCTGCATTTGTCACGAAGAGTTTGAGATCATTCAAAACTGCCAGGATCCTAGCCTTTCAGAGGAAAAAGTTGGATGCTCCATCCAACTTGTCCCGATTCCTCAGTCCTTGTGTAGCCATCTCTGCTCAACAAAAAAGTCGAAACAGATACTCTTTTCCCTTCTTCTGTTGCTGCTCTCAGCAAGAGACTCGGATCTGGGTTTCACTCCCTAGAGAGAATACAGTCCCTCTGACCAGTGATTTCCCTCCCAGAAATCCTTCACCAGTTCTTTCGAATCAACCCTCTCCAATCACTACGATGATCGGATCTCAGACTTTTTGGCTAGAAAGTCTGCTGAGGGATTGTTTCCCCTACTTTTTCACACCCTGCTAGACATTGTTCTGCACAAACAGAAATAATGCCCCACCAACGGCTACTGAAGAAAATGATCTGCACTTCCAGCCACGACAACTGGAAAATTGGCGACTCGAAACCCCTATGCCGGCCAACAAACACTGCACTGCCACTGCAGTAGCTACAACGTCACCTCTCTTGGATGACGCAGGCTCTGCGTGAGCCCCACAGGTGACTGCGTCACCCTTCCTTGTCTGTCTTCCGGATCAGTGCTGTCTCTTGGGACAACTGCTTCTTGCAGCAAAATTTCTTCGGTCTTTGCTGATGGCTTAAGCTCCTCTTGATCTGTAAATGCTTTGATACCATGTGAAAATTTCTGAACACAGAGTTACAAAAACCCTACTGCAGTAAATCTGATTTACTTCTAGTTGTTTGATTTGCTTAACAAGTTATTTTCTGAATTATTCAGTAAAACATCAAAGTAAATACACTGCAGCCTACACAACTATACGGATCAGAAATTGAAGAATAAGCACATTCAGACAAAGGACACATAAGATTTTTCGGACAAATGTCCCCGGAAAAACCCAATGCGGGAAAACCAGTGCAACAGTTCTGAGGATTTTTATTAATAAGCAATAGTTCTGAGTACATCTAGGGTGCCATGATTTGGATCACCCAACAGAGAAAACCTCGACAATCAGAGATAAACGTGAGTTTTACCTCACTCTGCAAGTCCCCACTGATCCAGATCAGTCACTTGTGAAACCCCAACTAGTTCTATGCAGTCTCTACACTTCCACTGTGAAAACCTGCGTGGCCCTGGCTGAAGAACTGCGTCACCCTTCCTTTGCGCTGATCAGCCTCTCAGAAATCGAGTTTCAGCCTTGTCGGCTTAGAAACTCTCTCTAATTTGGACTGTCTCTCAGAGGCTAATTTTGGACTGCCTCTTGGAGGCTCTGCGCTGCCCCTGTGTGGGCCTGTGTCACCCTCTCTAGGGTCTGCGTCACACTCTTTGGTGGTTGCGCTGCTTCCTCTGCGTCTTTGCTGCCTTTGCTCTGCTTTGTACTCTCGGTCCTCCGACCAATCATTGCATCTGCCCCTCACTGCTTCTCTAAATCACTCAGATCTGATCTTCATCCGAGGACTGCTCTGTTAGAAGAATTCGATCTCTTAGATTCTATGTGTTCTCCAACTGAATCCAAGCCTTCCTTTAATACTTTTCTCGTTGAGAAATTAACGGCCGTGATCTAATCTCTAATCAATAGTTAAGATTAGAAAAGACTTGATCCACGTAATTTAGAACATTGTCACCCACATGTTTTCAATTAATTCCCTTTAATTATTTAATTTCCCTAAGTTAGACTTAGGGTCTCCATTAAAATAATTAATTATTGGAATAACTTTCACACCGGGTGGAATTTTTCCAAACGATTTCTGGGTCTTGGAGATCTCATGTGTCCTAGCCCCTCCACAAAGTTTTGGAGCTAGAGCACATCCGATGCTACCCAAAATCTCAACAGTGGAAAATTTAGAGGGTTAATGTAGAGGCCTTTGGGGCATCCCCTCTACCTAAAGTTGGCTGGAAATTGTATTTCAGATTTTTGTTAGTATAAATATATTTAAATACCCAAAAATTTCCAGATTTATGTTAGACAATTTATATTGGTTGGAAATTAAATAAAACTACTCTAAAAAGTGAAAATATTGCTTTTAAAATAATTCAGTGTACTATGCAAAGTTCTAGGGTGGGATAACTTGTGTGGCTGTAGAACTTGTTGTAGATGGTTGTAAATTGCAGATCCAGTGAGGTACAACCTTGTAAATTTGCAGATATGCAACATAGATGGCTAGATACTGGTGTAAAATGGTGTTTGACAAAAAATTGTATCAAATTTAGGCTAGATTTATCAGTTATGACACTTATTCTCAAGATTTTAGCTTGCTAGAATTATATGATAGTAGAAACCAGCAAGCAAACTAACTAATCTAATTGCAAAAATAAAAATTAATTTTGGTTTTATGAAATTAAAGTGATTGTTGCGATATACCTATGCCCCTTGGAGTCTCCCCTCTTGTTGGAGTGTGAAGCAACTATCTTCTCAAATTGATATGGTGGCTTTGATAAGGGAATGAGTTTGGTCCTTTCGGAAATTGCCCTTACTTTTGCTTAATTCCTTTTGAAAACTTTCGGCTCTCCCTATGAGCGACCCCTCCTTTGAATGGTAATTCCTGCCTTTGTCCCTTGTGTGAGGTAAAATACAAAATCTGGGAGACTAATGAAGCTTTCTCATGAAATAGTTCAATAGTGCAAAACAAAAACACCAAGTGGGGTTTTCCCGTAATCGTTCTTATCAATGTAACAATGTAGTTTCTCAATAGCAATGAGCACTAGTGTTCGGATAATTCTTATCTATCATTTAAAGAAAGTAACTAAAATGCTTAAATCACATAAAAGGAGAAAAATAAAAACAAGATCCACTCCACTAATGCACAAAATTACACAAGATTTTGCAATAATATGAGCTCTTTATTGTGATAGCACTTGTCTCAAATGAAGAACAATGATTTACAAGTGAGGAGAGCCTAGCCTTTATAGAAAAAATTCTAATGGCTAGTAAGACTCTTGATAATAAAAAATTGCTCGTCTTTCTCAAGTCGAGACTTGGCAATTTTTTAATTCTTGAAAATATTACAAAATAATTTTAATAATTCTCCAAAGGGGTTGACTTGACTTAAACTCCCCAAAAAATCCAACGAGTTCACTTTGAAAATGATTTTTGGTGGTCAGTAGTCAATAAAGTAGCATTATCTCTTCAACATCTACCTTGCTTGGTCCACATTCCACTTTGACTTCCCTAGAACATAAAAGAAGTGGTGCGAATTGCTAGAGTGGCTTGATTTTGGCCCCTTGAAGAATAAATTTGTTATAACGGTCATTTCCTTTGTCCATTACTTAACTTCCCCGTCCATGATGAGTATGACGGCTAGTTGAGTCAATCCCAATGACTACTTTGACCTCCAATGACTAGTTCGACTTGACTTCATGTTGATTTTCATCTTGCAAGTTCCAATTGGTCACCTTTCCACTAGATCTCCAATGTCTTAGCTGATTTGGCAATTCCAGATCCTGGGTTTTGTTCTACAGGACTTGGTCTATACTGAGTCTGTCTTTGTTTTGCGGCTTGCCAAATCACTGAGTGCATTGCTACATCACTACCCTATATGCCACGTCATCATGCCACCGTGTGGTTTTGTAATGCTGCAATTTCTCTACAAAATTTGACACCTGGGTTTTTCTTTTAATCTCTCTGTGCTGATCGTTTTTGACGTATTGCATGCTTGATTCTGGCCAACACTTTGCCTGAAACGTCCCCTGGAATTTTTCTTGTAATGTTGACCAAGTTTGACGAAGCTGTAACTAGCCACTAGATGACCAAATCAGGAAAATTTCACATAGAATGGAATCCTCTCATCATGCTCTACAATATGAGATTGGGTTGACTTTTAACCACTTGGACCAAATATTTGCATTGGGAATTGTGAACTTCCTTGGGAAACATGAAAGTTGTCATATTGCTATGCTGTGAAAGCTGTCATGAGGAATACTGCACCAAGGCCAAGGTCACCTACAGACTTGATAAGACTCTAACCATGTATAATGGCATATGTGCACCTTGAGGTGGGCTACACTGGCCCATACTCCAATGATTATCCCTACAAATGCATGATTCCATAAAACCAGGAGTCCTCAAGAGAGTCCACCGAAAGCTCTTTTTTGGTTAGGGACAAAAGTGACTTAGGTGAAACTTTCATGGGACAGGGCATGGTCCGACCAAACAACTGGATACAAACTTAAAGACATGAGACAGGTATAGGATACCTAATACAAGGCCTCACATGGTTTTTGCATGGATTTTGACTCGTGACCTTGGGCCTACAATGGTGATGAATGCTGCACTGGAAAAATGTATGTACTCTTGCTGACAAGAGGGGCAACATGCCCTCAATATGAGCTCCACTTGTCCAAGAAATAAGATTGAATCCCCCATGAAAACTTAAGATAAATTTGCCTTGTTTGCTACAGACAAAATTTGGCCACCAAAAGAAAAATTGATTTTTTCTGATCCTGTCCTGATTATTCACTCTCACTCCCAGCTCGGAGGAATTTTTGCTAGTCTTGCAGTTGAAAACCCTCGAATCTCATTCTTGAGTTTTTCACGGATTAAAAATTTGTTCCTTTTCTCTACGATGATTTGCAGGAGCTTGTTTCACTCCCTTGAATGGGAGACAGTTGTCTTCATCTACCCAATGCATATTTGTGATAGAGGTCGCACCCAAAATATGCCCCTGAGGTTTTTAAATTTTTTTCCTGCTCCTACGGTCGTGTGCTTACCAAGAGATTCCCCTTTCTCACAACTGTTCCTAAGTTCCATGCTCCAAGAACGAGCAATCCTTGCTGTGTTCGCCTTTGCTCGTGCCCATTGCTGTAACCAATAGGATTACTATTATTGCTCTCCAGTCTTTCGTTTCCTTGGCTTGCCAAATCAACTTCAACAACCAAGGATCTTTTGGGCTCATACTTACTTTTAGAAATGATTGTACTCATCATATTTTGTAAATAGTGATGTGTTTAGGTGTTATTTCTTCTTGTAGTAAAATTTAATGTCTACATCTTATATTGACATGTCTTTAGTACATTTTATCTTTTTGTGTATCCATCTGAATTTGTAACCCCCATCCAGGAATGTGATTGTTGCTCCAATATTCCACATGGGAAATTACAGGTGGTGTCAACTATATTGAAGACTTCCTTCGCATCTAACAATGCCCTCAGTGTTCTAGTGATCAAACTGAATTTTTGAATCTAATGGAAATTGAAATAATTCATTTTTCTGAGCAAGTCCTGTTTCTACATGGTTGAGTTCCCCACTTTTGATTGTTCCCACCTCAGCTCAGATCACCTGGTCAGGAGTTTTAGTGTTTCTTTTGGTTTAACATTAGGATAAACCACTTTTTCATCACTTGTCCATTCTGCAGTGCAAGTCTCACTCTTTAGTGAAAATATTCCACCTTAGAAATGTGTTATAGGTGTAAATGTGTTGTAGGAGGAAATGGGACTTAGTTAACCTACCATAATGAATAATGTGTGTTGTCTTGGATGCAGAGAAATTAAATTGTGATCTTACAATGCACAAAATGAATACGCATTTGAAATTTGTTTTGATTTTTGATGGTGGACTATGTACTGGATATGAATGTGCTATATGTTGAAATTTTGTAGCTATTGTCAATCTTCATAATTGATATTTTAACCCTCCAAATATGTAAGATATGTTCTTCATGTTGGCTTAAAAAAGAGGGAATTTTAAATTTTAAATATTGAATTAATGCCTCCAAAATGTAAGGTCGGCCGCAATCTGCTCATGTCGGCTCAGCCCATCAGTCACACTGTTTGGGGCACTTTTGTTCACTATAAATAGGCCACTCGTCTTCTCCATTTGGGCAGATTTCCGGATCATAACATGACATCTTCTGAGGCAGAATTTCAGGCCAATCTGAGGTAGAGTAGGAGAATGAATCTGAGGAAATTTGTGAGGCATGAGAGGACGAATTCTTTGAGGTAGGAGGCCGAAATTTCAGCAGGGTGAATTTTATCTGTGTGTGATTACTGGTCAGTTTGATTTGGTTTGACCGGAAATTTAAGATTGTATCTCTCGTTGAATGGGCAAATTTCGCTAAGAAAAAGTTGTTGGATTTTTCCCCTGGTTTGGGGTTTTCCCAGGGTAAATTTTGTGTTTCTAACTTTCTTGTGTTTGGCTATCTCTTCATGTTTTCTCTGTCGTTAATGTTTTACAATTGATAATTTTTCTTGTATAATTACTTAATGATGAATGTGGTATAAGATGATTTGGTTAAGAATCATTGGAAGTAATTATCAGTTAAGGAAATCACTAAAAATCGACATGGTATCAGATCATGGTTTCAAAGGAGCAGCCTTGAAGAAGCCCTCCAAATCTCTGTTTGCAAATGTGTATGTTCTGGCCAGGGCTAATTGTGAGGAACAAAGCCCTAGGTGCAGGATTGAACTATGCCAAAGCCTGACTAAGGAAGACCGGAGGAGAAGACCTCAGTCCAAACCTCAGTCTGAGTTTCAGAAGGCCGAGGATGCCTCAGTTTTGTTGCAAGAGGGCTGAAAGGCCTCAGCACTAGTGGTAGGAGGCCGAGAAGCCTCAGACATGGCCTCAGAGAATCCGAAATGTCTTAGTTAATAGAAAAGGCCAGCTTACAATTTGTTTTGGTTTCCTTTTGTGGTATAATCAGGTCATGGATTTGACTAATGTTTCATAAGAACTTTTCATCTGTTCAGGAGACAGGTTACAACCCTATCTTGGAACATACCCTGATATCACCTCATCATCAAGTAGAAGCCATGTTAATAGGAGCATAAACTTGTGATGGAAGATGCTGATGTAATCATGTGTATTGGAAATCTAGGCCTATATGACTAAGGCCGAGAAATCTCAGGAAGCAGCCAAAAGAAGTTTGAAATATTCTCTATCTAAGATTTGTTCTAAGACTGACAAAAGATACAAAGCACATTGTTTGAAGTACTCTGTTGCATGAGGGTTCCATGCAAAGCACGTCACAATGATGGGATGACAAGTATGAGCTCGCGTGGCACAAAATAACTATTCATTTGAGATTGGTCTATGTACTGGATAAGTATGAATTATACTGCTTCAAAAATGAGAAATATTCCTTCCCTGGGGGAAATGTAATCTAAAATGTTGTGCATTAGGATGCTTACCTTCTATTTCCTGGCTATTGAAATATTCTTGAAATTTCTGATAGAGGTCTGGGACATTTCAGCCATGAGCGGAGTTATAGTGTTTGGGGACGTATTTCCTATTTTCAGGTCCTTTCTGGATCCTTGCATTTACGGTGTGCTGGGTGGATTTGGCTCATTCTTGTGTTCATTACTATGACTGTAACCATGTGTGGATGTTTGTATTTTCTCATGATGAAGTTATTTTATGTCATTAGTTTTATGCATACTACATAGTGGAATTGTAGAATGTGATCTTTTTCTGTGTTGCTGTTAAAACTTAAGATATTCCACACTTTGTTGTTCCAGTGGTACTGTCTTTGAAATTTAAACAATACACCTTTCCTTTTGTTATTTTTTAGGTCATCCTGCTCTCAAGGGTCGAGCTGGACATACAACCACACTTGTTGGAAATAAATTATTTATCTTTGGGGGTCGCAATGGCAATTTATTTTTTGATGATCTTTGGGTTTTTGACTTGGACCTAGAACAGTGGAACCAACTTCAACAGAAAGTGCCATTTTCTCCGCGGGCATACCACACTGCAACTCTTATAGGTGATCAAGACTTATGGGTTATAGGTGGAAGTGATCAGAGTACAATGTTCGATGACGTTCATGTGCTTAACACAACCACTTTACAGGTAACATTTTTATATATTTGTGTATTCACCCTTTCGGAAAAAAGATGGAGATGTTTTATATTTTCTGTCTGAAGGTACTTTTTACTGTTTACATATACTGTTTTTTAATGTTGTAATTTGGGTTAGTAAACTTGCATGTTAGGCAGCCTGTAGCTAAGTTGGTTTCTTGTATATTTGATACCGATTGCCGTATTTGTTATTTAGGAAACTTTTGCAATGAGTTCATGAATGGTTATGTAAGTGGCACAAAATATGGAAATAATTTACAGTGGAATAAAATTTATTATGAACCTGTGATTTATCTGCGTGGCTTTTTAATACATCTGTATTTTGGTCCCTTTACAGGCTATCATTTTGAATACATGCTGTTTCATACTTTAAAAATTTGTTCTAACTTTTGTCCTATAAGTTTATTAAAATTATTTATATTTATAGTTGTAGTACTAGTACTAGCATGAGATGATGAGCAAATGAGCATCAAGTCTCTCCAATTTATATCCATCAATGAGGGTGTGTGCCACATCTGTTGGGCTTGTGAGCCTACATTACAATTCAGGCCGACCTTGACAAATTGCACATGTGTGGAAAATAAAATCAAAATATAAGTTCTGTTCATCCAAACAAGATGATATTTAGATCAATCTTGCACCTCTCTGAAAGAGGAATCCAACAAAAATATCATCATCATCATATGAGCAATGCAACATGGAGTTTGGACCTAGTTGCCCAAAATTAACTGAGAATCATTTATCATTTATGACATATGTATTTGAATTTTGAACTTGCTGACATTTTTGATTTTAATTATGGAATCATGATTGCTTTTCTTATTCAATATCTAAATGTTTTGCTTACAAAAATCGAATTTGTTATGTTGTACTTTTATAGATATGAGATGATGTTATGAATTATTGCATATGTTGTGGTTTTTATAACTTATAAGGATTGGAATTATCATTAGTTTATTTTTTCTGCTTAAAATTTACCATATTTTAAGGTTTTTTTTTTTTGCATTTTGACGAGTCTTATACGAGTTTTACACTGGTCGTTCCTGAGTTTTATACGAGTCAATGGTCGGATGAGTCTTATACGAGTATGAGTCATGCAACATTGTATACAAGTTGAAGAAGCTGCAATGTACGAAATTGCACAGGGAGAAGAAGGATTGCAAGATCGAAATTTTCTGGGTCATCTCTCTCACTCGTGTGAATTTATTGGGCTATTGCTGGAAGATCGAACTTTCTGTTGCTAAGTCGAAGTTGCTGTTGCATCAAGGTCGAAGTTACTGCTGCTAAGGTCAAAGTTGTTGCTGAGATCGAAGTTGCTACTGCATCAAGGTTGAAGTTGTTTCTGCTGCTTCTAGATCGAAGTGTTGCTACTACTGTTGCTGCTGTTCTAGGTCTAAGATATTGCTGGAAGGTTATCATTTGCAAAAGAAGGGAAGGGCTAACTTGGTGATTGGAGGAAGTCTATGTCTAGGTCAAGGAGTCTTAGATTATCTCGTGAAACTATTGAAGGAAGAGTTGTTGACTGGGTTTTCTCATAGATAGGGTTTTTCCCTGGCTGTCCGCCTACATCTGGTGTCTTTGATCTTCGTGTTATGGTTTTGGTAATTGCTTGATGAACTAAGATAAAAGAAGAACACAAGAAAGTTAATAAGAACATAAGAAAATCACAAGTAATTATCATCGTAAAGAAAATCTTTTTGCCTTTCTGATTTTCCAACAAGGTATCAGAGCTAAGGTGAAGAAGAAGAAAAAAAGGCAGCCTGAAGATCTATTGAAAGGAGAATAAGGATATTTCAAGAAGTTGAATAAGGGTCATCAAAGAGGATCATAAAAGGAGAGAAACTTACTATCTTCAAGAACTATGTCTAACTCAATAAAGTTAGAGAACAAATTAGAAGGAGCATCAAATTACAAGCATGGAAGAAGAGGATAGATCTCATCCTCGAAAAGAATAAAGTCCTGGATCTAGTCAAAGGAAAAGTGAAGAAACCTACAAAAGAATCATGTGATGGTGAAAAATCTAAGTATAGAGAGTTAGAAATATTGGCTATGAGCCTAATGGTAGATGGTATAAAGGATAACCTTATCCCATACATTTCCAACATAGATTCCGCTCTAGAGATGTATGAAGCCTTATCCAAATTGTTCACCATCAAGAATCTTGGTGAAGTTGCAAGTCCTAAGAATGAACTAAGGACCATGAAGACGACAAAGGATGATACTGTGGCTTTTTTCTTTGTAAGGATAGCTAGAATTAGAGATGATATTCAAGCTATAGATGAGATAGTACCATAAAAAGAGCTTGTGATTGCTGCACTATTGGGATTGCCACCCTCTTGGAGTGCCTTTGCTTTTGGGATCAACATTTGGAAGGAAACCCCTACTTTCGAGCAATTATGGAATGCATGTAGTCAAGAAGAAGTGAGGATTTCATTAGTAGCCAACAAAGAGAATGAAGAAGAGAAAATTTCAAATGTCTACTCCGCTCATCACAAGAACAAAGGAACCTTCAAGAAGTCTAAAGGGCCAAGAAGGAAGGTAGACATATCCAAGATATAATGTTACCAGTGTCATAAAATTGGTCACTATAAAAGTGTCTGTCCTGACAATCCTAGGAATAAAAAGAGAAACAAGGATTAAGCAAATGTTGCCGAAGAAGGATCTCCAAAGAAGAACAAGACTGAAGAATCAGAAACAAAGGACTTACACTACTAAGTCCTCTACTCTAAGTATTGATTGTTTTCATTTATGCTTTGTTTTCTAGTATTTATAGGTTTAAGATGCTTTGGAAAAACATTTTTGAATTGTTTTGATGAAGTTATAAGTATCCCTCGAGATTGGATTGAGAGGGAGTCCTCACCATTTTCCAAAGATAAGTATCTTATTCCTTGTATTATATTTTATATTTGTTTTCCCTCTCTTATCTAAATATGTTTGTAACTTTGTATTAGATGCTAATAACATGTCTTTTATATTTTCCTTGTTTAGGAAAGGCTTGCTGAATGCTCAAGGGTTATGAAGAAGACCTCATAAGACAAAAGCATTGGAATTGATGTCCTACAAGGTTTGTCTAGAAAACAACTCAAAGGTATGTCTTAATAAGCCTTATTCTCTTCATACTGATATATTCATTTCTTTTAATAATCTGATCTACATTGCTATCAAGTGTTATGTCTTGGACATATGAATCAGAAAGATTCTTGATAGGGTGATTAATCATTAGATTAAATCTACCCTCTTTATACACTTGATCATTTTTGTGGAACCCTAAAAGGTTCTTTGTAAAACCCTAACCTAAGGGTATGTCAATACCTATGTGAAAACCCTAATCTACGTAGGGTTATTGATGAAAGCTATTCTTTTGATGTATGGGGTTTTGATGGTAATGTCATGTTTGGAGTTTTGGAGTTTTAGTATTGCTATGGAAACCCTAGTCCTTTAGGGATGGATGGTAATGTCTATATATTAAATTTCTAGACCTTCAGGTTTTTGATAAACTAGGGTTTATGAGCAAAAGCCTTATAAAGTAAGTTCCTAGGAATGAAACCCTGGGTGTATGTTTGTTCGTCTGATCAAAACTCTAGCCTGATCAAAATTGTTATATGTCTAACTTTAATGTATTGATATTTGTGTTTGTTAATCAAGGTTGTCATTGATGTCAATATCACATTGTTCGTGATGGCAAATTCTTATGATGTGTGATGTTGCCTATATGTCCATTGATCATAATACTCTAATGATGATGTCCTTGAACTAACCATGAAGATGCCCTAGATCCCGGATGATGTCCTTATCCTTAATAAGGATGTCTAAAGATGCCATGTCAATCATGTGCCTATGATTGATGCTCATAGTGATCTAGCCTTTAAGTGCCAATGATGTATCTAATATACAAGCCCTTGATGACATATGGAGGACTATACATGAATGACCTTACATTGATGAAATATAAATCTCATGATGGGCTCTCTGGATGGAAATTAATGGATGCTGCACTATGACATGGTTGGTAACATGATTGATGCTACACTATCACACATAAGGACATACTTAATGATGATATGGACAATGATGGGAGATATGACATGAATGACCTCACCATAGTTGATGACATATAATGACATTGTTGGATACATGACAATGGAGAAGCCATTAATGACCTCTTGCCGTCCTAATCACCTTCTGCACTAAAAATTCCAAACAATAATCAAGAAAATTAATCGCCTTCTGCACTAAAAATTCCAAACAATAATCAAGAAAATTATTTTTTGACATCTTGAAGACATCATTTCAAAATGGCTCGTTCACCATCTTAAAGAGGACTCCTTCCTCTTTACAACGAGCCCTCATATGCCCCAAAAATCCCCGTGGTTAGGAAGATATTGATTTTTGAAGTTGTGCAATTTTTTTTTTGAGCCGACCTGTCCTAGCTCCCAATGTCGGCCTCCCACCAAGAGACGTGTCTCTTCATTAAAGTTCGAAACCTAGTATACATTGACATCTAAACTTGTCATTTCAAGCAAAAAAATTCGGTGAGAAATACAGATAAGAAACACAGAAAAAGAAGAGGCCTAGGAGAATAAAAGAAGATCATTGTGTGTGATTTTTTGGGCAAATTCTATTGAAGCTCTGATCTTTGTGCAGATTGTTTCTCCGTCCCATGAAAACAATATGAAGGTACATTATTATGAATACAACAGACTTGTGATGGCACATATTTCCAACCTATAATAGCATATATCTTTGAACCTGTGATGGCACTTCTCATTGGATCTAAGGAGGTTAATTACTAAGGATTAAAAACAGATCTGTGCTAGCCACCTTTTGGAGCTGTGGTGATACTCTTTTCAGACCCGTGGAAATACAATTTTTGGTTTGATCTTAGCCTGAAATAGGCCTGTAAAGACTAGCAATTGTCGGCTTCCTGAGAACAGGTGTAGACCTGCAATTCGGCTCCTCCTCTGTAACATAATCAGGCCTGCAACTTGGCCTTATTTTCAGACTTCATACCTGTGTATCTATTGCAAAAATTGTGGAGCTATGGCTTCAGATCTGGTTTGATAATAGCTTGCACTTATGGCACAAACTCTCGTTATCCTATTGCAGTTCGAACCTGTGGACAAATACTTAACCTTAATTGAAGTTTGGTTGAAGGATAATTGAAGCACTGTTGACCTCTTGTTTGCTAAATGGGTATTCCTCAAGGCAAACCTTGAAGCAGCAGAATTGAAACACCATTGGAGGCATACTTACAACAACAGAAGACTGTTTGGAGAGGACCCATTGGGCATTCTTGAAGCAACTGTGTTGAAGCATATTTTGGAGACACCCTTAAAGACCTAGAGGTGTGGCATTGTTGAAAATCTTAGAGCAATCATTGAAGACTTGTCCTTGTGTAGTTATTGAAGCAAACCGTTCTTGAAGACATATTTTTGGAACAACACTAGAGGAGCACTGTTTGGGGCATCTTGAAGATTGATTATTTAAGATCCCTTGAAAGATCTATTGAATTCGTTTTTGTGAAAGCAACCTTGAAGAACATCTAGTGTATTTGGAGACTAATTGTATTAGTCCATTGGAGCAACTTTTGAAGAGCATTTTAACTTCTTGGTGGAAATTTTGATATATATCTTGAAGAGGATTTGGAGTAGTCTTGGTATGTTCTTGAGCACACCTTGAGGCATTATTGAAGATATCTAAAGACACTTATAGAGGCTGATCTTGGAAGGGTTATTGAAGACCATGACGCGTTGAAGCCATCATGAGGTGACTTTGGAAATCTTTGTTTGGGTGTCATGAAGAGTAGTGGTGACTCCTTCATGATAAGACAAGGTTGTCATTGATGAAGTGACGTGAATACTAAGTGAAGGCATTGCTAAAGATTGAAAGGCCTCGTTGAAGAAGAGATAGGGAGCCGTGAAGAATCTTCAAACACATCCTGACGAATTGAAGCTGAGGGTTGGAGCCTCATAAGAGACAAGGTTGGTGCCTTGGAAGATAGGGTTGGAGCCCTAGAGGATAGGAGTCCTCAAAAGACCTGGTTGGAGCTTGTACCAGAGGTAGGGTTGGAGCCCTAGAGGTTGGTGCCTCAAAGTGACAAGGTTGGAGACTTGGAAGATAGGGTTGGAGCCTTGTGAAGTCCAAGTTGGTGCTTGGCATAATACAGGTTGGTGCCTGGAACGATTGAAGATTGGTGTCTTCATCTAGGGTTGGAGCTCTATACTATTGTATTGGATTTGTTGTAAAGAAGAGATTAATAAAAGTGTTTATTCTTATTGTTCATTTTGTGTTCTAATTATAAGAGATCTAAAATGGTAAAAGTAACAATTGAAAAGAAATACTGATTCACCCCCCTCTCAGTATTTCCAACAGTGTCTTGGGTTTACCTGATATATGTTGTTGTGATATGCTTATGCATGATTATGAAATCTTAGATATGTATATGTGCTAACCTAATTGTTGATGATCATAGTGTGTAAATTCTAGGGTTTGTGACTAAGCCTTAATAGAAGTTTGATAGTCTAGGATATGATGATATTGTTTCAAATGTGATGATGTGTAAGTCCGGGGTTTACAAAAAGTTGGTCATATTGTTGAGACCTTAGATTGTGCTGTGATTGGTGTTGATTGTTGAGGCTTAGTGTCTCATAGATGGAATCTAGGGTTTGCATTGAATCCTAGTAGAAGTCTAACATATGAATTTCTAAAGTTGTTAGATACATTAATTGTTTGAATTGCTTCTAGGGTTTGCAATATGTCACAAAAGAGTCTGTCATATCTCTGAAGAAAATATTGAAACTCTGGATATAATGAGACTGATAACTTGATTGAGTTACTTTAATGTGATCTAGGGTTTGTAACAAAAGCCCTTGCAAGAAGTTGAAGTATAAAATTATGTGTCTCTTGTTGATTTGATGTCTAAAATCTAATGCTTTCATTATTGTATGATTTTGATATAGTTAACTTCATGCTTCTGTATATATATTTGGTTGTACTTGCTATCTAAGTTGTGCAGGTACATAATCTTCAAGATGTTGAAGATATTCGTAAGGTTGATGATGATCAAGATGTTGAAGATATTAGTAAGGTTGATAATATTCGTAAGGAAGCTATGTGAATGATGATGATCAAGATGACTTTGATAAAAGGAATGAAGCCATGAAAGATTCTCCGATGTTATGAAAAAGAAGTTTATCTCCCTAAGTTAAGAGGGAGCCTGGATAAAAGAAATCTCCCCAAGATTGAGAGGGAGGGCATATTATAGTCATGATACCTTAAAGAAGAAATTGGAGAATGCATTTTGAGGTGTTGTTGAAAAAAGGAAAGTCATAGAATGCATTGCTGCATGTGAAGTAGGAAAGAAGATGTTTGATTAAGGAGACTTTTGATTGGAAAGCTTTTAAGTCCTATTGTGATAAATTGTGAAGCAACATCAAGATGTTTGAAGACCTCGAAGGTTTGTGTTTATTGATGTGTATTTGAAAATTTGTTACTGATTAGGGTTGTGTTTGTACAGGTAAATCTCTCGGAGTTTTGGAAGCATGTTTTACATGCTTGATGTTATCGATCTATCTGATTGGGAGAGATTTATTGTTACTGATTTGTTTGACCGGGAAGGATTTGTTACCGATTTGAATAATCGGGTGTGTTGAGGCTTTGTGTACTACACATTAACTGGGAGGACATCTGGCCGACACTATGTGTTGATGTCTAGTTCTCGAAGTAGGGATGGTGGCGTTGGTCATAGAGCTCTAACCTTGCATTACGCACTTGAATCCTTGGGTTGATGGTTAGCAAGTAAGCCTGATGGTGCCTAAAGTGGATGAAAACTTTAGTCCATCTTAGTCCCACCTGGATAGATTGCCTTGGTCAAGAATCTAGTCCGTGGCACCATGAGTGTCTAAACTGTTCAAGGACCCAGATAGATTGCCCTGGTCAGAAATCTAGTCCGTGGCACCAGGAGTGCCTAAACTGTTCAAGGACTCAGATAGATTGCCTTGCTCAGGAATCTAGTCTGTGGCACTGCGGTGCCTAAACTCTTCATCTAAGTCACCTGACACGGGGACACGAGACACGAAGGACACGAGGATTCGAGTGTCGAACACGGACAGGCGCAGAGCCATAATTTCTTTTCACTAACTTATCGGAATAAGATGCAGCTGACCTAGTCCTTCTTATAACTTAGATAGGGGGAAGATAGGGAAAACTGTGAAGGCATGGCTGTCTATATATAGATTTAGAGGTGGAGGCGGGAACTCGACCCCGGAGGATTTTGAAGTTAGTAATATCTGGCGGGAGATCGTTTCTCCTTTGCCGGGCCTACCCGTATGTGGATGGCTGGGGCGGCTAGAGGCCCCTACTCTCCATATTGGAATATGGGGTGGGGAGGAAAGCTATTCTCGGCAGGAAGGCAGGTTGGATTGACGGCAGGCTTTATTGCTTTATTGCAGGCCGGATTGCCACGTTGACCCCTCAGAACAAGACACGTTAGGACACGGTACTTCAGCATCTACAGGCACAGGTTCAGGCAGGAGGTCAGTTGGCAGACATTCAGGAGTTCAGGCTTTTGATGAGGATGAGGATTCTTTCACTCCGGTGGGAGAGGTGTGCTAAGGGAAGAGGAATCCCAAGTGGCTTCAGGACACCTTGAGAGAGGCCACATCTGTTGCTGGGCCGAAGAGACAGGTTAGAGAGAGCAAACCACTTGAGCGGTTCTATAGCTATATGGCATTGGTTGCTAGCATCGTTGACTCCGAGCCTTCTAGCTTGAGGAGGCAGCTAACCAGCAGGTCTGGTGAGAGGCCATGCAGGAGGAGTATTCTTCTATCATGAACAACGATGTTTGGGAGGTGGTGTCGAGGCCTGAAGGGAAGTCAATGGTTACTTATAGATGGCTTTACAAGATAAAGCATGCTGCAGATGGTAGCATCGAGAAGTTCAAGGCTCGATTTGTGGCTAGAGGGTTCTCCCAGGTAGAGGGAGTTGACTATGAGGAGACCACCGCTCTCGTGGCTCGATATACTTCCATTCGCTCTATTATATCGATAACAGCATAGATGGGTTGGAAGATCCACCAGATGGATGTGAAGACCGCATTTCTCAAAGGCTTCATAGAGGAGGAGGTTTACATTGAGCAATTGCAGGGCTTTGAGGTGCATGGGAAGGAGTCCCATGTATACAGACTGAAGAAGGCACTCTATGGCCTGAAGCAAGCTCCTAGAGCTTGGTACTCGAGGATTGATACGTACTTGCAGGAGTTGGGTTTCACAAAGAGTGATGCAGATCCGAACATATACTTTATTGTGGTAGGTGAGGAGCCTCTCATTTTGGTGCTGTATGTGAATGTCTTGGTCATTACAGGTGCAGAGAGACTCATAGATGTTGAACCCTTAGTTAAACTGAGAGGGGGGGTGAATCAGTTTAAGACATCTATGTGCTTTTAAACTTTCTTTTAAACTTATTTACACCTTCATTTCATGATCAACTTAATGTCTAATGAAACAACAATCTTAATATGTGAGCAGCAAGTGTTAAGCAGATTAAATACATAACATCAACACAGAATCATCAGGCATATAGACAACAGATATAAGTGGAAACCCATAAGGGAGAAAACCACATCTTATTATTGTTGTGATGCAAAGGCAAGCTCCAACTTCCTCTCACCACTGTTTTTCTGTAGGCTCCAACCTACAGGAGGCTACTACTTCAAATTTTGCAAGCTACAACTTACAAGGAAGCTCCAACTCCCATCTATTTTCTGTAGGCTACAACCCACTGGAGGCTCCTACCTCAACCAACTACAACTAGACATCTATCAAGCTACAACTTGATATGGAAGCACCAACTTCTTCGCACTACACTAAAATCATATGCCGATTTACCTGGATATCAGCTCTGTTTTACTCCTTAACTGTTGCCCTTCCAGCCTTCAATTCTGCTTCATATTGGTTCTAGATCTTCACAACTTCTCTATCTGCTCCTTCTTATTCTTCCACTCTCTAACCTCTTTATGCACATTATAATAACATCATTTATAGAGATTACTTCATGGCTGTTTGTATTCTATGTGGGAATATGAAGTGAATAGGCATGATTCTTGCCTTCCACCCATTCATTTCCTCACTCAGCATATTCAGGATGTTACAATACTAAATTCACTCATTTCAGTATTAAATTGGAGTTTTGCTTTGCCTACGGAGACTTGCCTTTGCATCACAAACAATATAAAATAATTAATACATTTACAGTTACAATAATATTCCAATTTAGCCCTTTGAGCTTCTTAGCTTTGCTGTGTGTTTGTCCTCTTCTGCTTGTTGTTCCTTTGTCTTTTCTGTTTCTGCAGTTATATTACAACTGTGCTGCATAACTGCGCTTTTTGGCCGACTTGACCCATGCTGTTGCACTGTTTTGCACGAGGTCGGGTCCTTTTACTTGCTCGAGCCTTTACTTGCTGTGTTCAGACTTTTCCCTTTATTACACAGCCGCAAGTACATAACACTGTTACCTGTGGGTTATGGCTCACATAAATCCCTTTTAATGCAGTGGAGTCCAATATCGGCGTTTATTCCACATACATACGTTAGCAATCAAACAACGCATATTAACATACACGAAACAGGGGTTATTGGGTCCCACACTACTTGACCAATCACAATACGTCGCACATTGCTTGCCCACGTTTTGCACAAATATCAGAATACGCAGCGGAATCACAAACTGTTACTTTAAGCCCGATTAAACATAAAACCCAAAGTAATTACATACCGGCGGGACTTCTTTACTGGAGGGTCCCACAACACTTTCCACCAATCACAGTGCATTGCACTTCACTCGCCTGCAAGTTTAACTCTCATGGATATCGTTAACTCATATAATCTGCAATGTGTGCTAGTGCGCAGAGTTGACACGTGGCTCTTCCCTCATCGCATCGCATACAATTTACCATACTGTGCGAATTCTTAACGGTATCCTCTAAGATTTGCGATGTGCGCTCGTGCATAGTGTTGACACGTGGCTCTTCCTTCATCGCATCGCATACAATTTACCATACCGTGCGAACTCTTAATGATATCCTCTAAGATTTGTGGTGTGTGCTCGTGCACAGTGCTGACACGCGGCTCCTTCACTTCGCATTGCAACCAACTTAACTTACCATGCCACGCCTTAACACTAAGCTCTTAAAAGTTGCGATTTGCGAAATCTCTCCTGGTGCGATTCGATCTCCGCCATTCATCTCTCGCCTTCATTTCTGCGATCTAACCCGACCTTCCGCTCATCCTTCACGCGACTCTTCTTCATCTCTTCTGCCCGCTCTGATCTCTACCGTTAATTCTTAATACTTTGATTCTGCGATTTGATCTTTGTCTTCTGATCGCCTCCCTTGGAATTCTTCTAAGAGTTCTCTGCCTTAATCGATTTTCCTTCTTTTAGCTGTTGCCGCTCCTCTGCATTTCCGCTATCCTTCCTGGGCTTTATTCAGTTTTTAAATGCGCTGATCTTTCCCGAGCTTGTTCTTCTATTCGTTATTCACTTCGACTTGGGATTCTTACGCTTGTTGCACGCCTTTTTTGCTTCTCTGCTGCCTTTGCTGCCTTTGGTGCCTTTGCTGCTTCTCTGATGCATTCGCTGCCTCTGTTGCTTTGTTGCTTCTACGAAACTCTCCTGAGCTTGTTCTTCTAGTTATTCATATAACCATTACACCATCTCGAGCCTTCATTTACTGCCTTTGCTGCCTCTGCTATCTCTGCTTCTTTGTCTTATTGCTGGTTCTGGTGCTGCTCCTTTGTGCTGCTTTGTCATCAATGACAATATTTCCAACAATCTTCCCCTTTGGCATTGATGGAAACACATCCACCAATACTCCAATACTTCCTCCCCCTTTCATTCTGAGAAGTGTCTTTTTTTCTCTCCTTGCTTTTCCTCCCCCTTTGACATCAATGGCAAATGGTTGCACATTTTCCAGTGTAGTTTCTTCTTTGCATTTCCTTTCTCTGAGTTGTGTTTAGGCCTTCTTCTTCTGACTTTATACCTTGCTCCTCCAGACTAGTGTACAAGGGTTGTTGGGAGAACACTTCGAACATTATTGAGATTGCATGGAAGGCTTGTCACCATAGAATGTTCTATACTTATGTCATAATACTCTGATCTTGAGGACTTATACCATAGCACTGCTCCATAGTTCTAGCTCTTCTGTGACACCTTTTATGGGCTGCTCTCCCCCTGGAATGATGGTTCTTGTCTGATACTGACTTATCTACTGCACTATTTCTGTTCCTTCTATGGCAGTCTTTGCTGGTGTATCATCTTTTTTTGTTTTGTTGTTGTTTTCTGATCGTATCAGAGAGCATCATCTGCAGACACTACCCCTAGTTTGTCTCTTAGATATTCGAATGGTTTTCTAGCAAGAGGTTTTGTGAATATGTCTGCTGTTTGTTCCTTTGTTGGTACATACTCCATCTTTACTATTTTCTCTGCTACTTTTTCTCTGAGTAAGTGATACTTTATTGGGATGTGCTTGGTTTTCGAATGAAATACTGGATTTTTTGATATACTTCTTGCACTTGTATTGTCACATTTGATAGAAATGGGTTCATTGATGCTTACCTTCATGTCTTGGAGAGTTTGTTTCATCCACATTACTTATGTGCAACAAGTTGCTGCTGCTATGTATTCCTCTTCTATTGTAGGTAGAGAGACAGATGTTTGCTTCTTGCTTAACCATGCCACCAAACTTTCTCCCAAATAAAATGCACCTCCACTTGTGCTTTTCCTATCATCCACACAGTTGGCCCAATTTTCATCTGTATATGTTGTCAATGTGAAGTCTTTGCCTTTCAGATACCATAGGCCATAATGTGCAGTTCTTTGGAGATATCTAAATATCCTCTTGATTGCTAGCAAGTGATTTTGTTTTGGTGCTACTAAATATCTTGCCACAAGTTCTACTGCCAACATAATGTCTGGTCTAGAGGGATTTAGGTATAGCAGACTTCCTATCATAGATCTGTAAAGTCTTTGATCTACATCTGCGGATTCATCGTCAGCGCATAGCTTGCATCCAGTGATCATGGGTGTTGACAGAGGTTTGCAGTCTTCCATTTGGAACCTTTTCTACATGTCTCTTAAGTATTTTTCTTGTGAAATGAATATTCCTGTGTTCTTTTGTAGAATTTGGAGTCCTAAGTAGAAGGTAAGCTCTCCAATCATAGACATCTCAAATTCTGACTTCATCTTTTCTGCAAATCCTTTTGCTAACTCATCTTTGTTGGTACCAAACATGATGTCATCTACATATACTACTACAATTAAGAGTTCATTTTCATTAACCTTTATGTACAGATCACTGTCTACTCCTTTCTTGAAACCTTGTTTTTGTAAGTATTTGTCCAACTTAGAATACCATGCACATGGAGCTTGTTTGAGATCATATAAGGCTTTCTTTAATCTTCACACATTGTAACGACCCAACTCGAATTATATGGAACATAGAAATTGTAGCATGCATATGAGCCCTGCATATGATAGCTACATATGCATGTATCACATGTACGACACTAGTACATGCACTAATCAATGATGAAAAGAAACTCGGTGTAGAGTAATGAGTGAATTATTGAAGTATTGAGTAAACCCATAATTCACCATAATATAATGAATGTATTAGTTATATCTACCATTATCATAATATAAACTAATACTTCGTTCAAAGAAAATTTAAAGCATTGATTTATGCAAATAAATGATGATATTTTAATAAATCCAAGATATTTATTAAATGATAATATTTTAATAAATTGAAGATATTTATTAAATAATAATAGTTTAATAAAACCAAGATATTCATTAAATAATAATATTTTAATAAATCCAAGATATTTATTAAATAATAATATTTTAATAAATCCAAGATATTTTAGAAAACAAAGATATTTATTAAAAGTTGATATTTTAAATAAATATTTGGAATGGAGTTTGGGTATAAAAGGAGAAGAGGGGTAAACTTGATGGGCATGGGTAGTGAATGGGTAAATTGACTTGGATGCTGTCAAAGGAGTTCTAACTGTGTGATTCATGAGCAGTGAGTTCTAATAGAGTCCTGGAGTGATCTCGATTGTTATTGGAGTTTTGGGCACAGGGGCCAGAAGACTTGTCTTCTGGATCTGGCGACCGGAGAGGTTGACCTCAGATAGGCTGGGAGGAAAATGGCGGTTTGGTAACGGGAGTTGGAGCCATGGCATATCAAGAACATCTTCAAACACGGTTCCAAGTAAGTATTATTTAGTCAATTGATATATATTTTGTTTCAAAAATCCCACTCTGACTTTGGTAGTGTGAACTTTGTGAATGATTGTTAATTTAGAAAATTAAGGGCTTTACACTTGTGAATTTTGTTAATGATGGTTAATTCAAAAGTTAAGGTTCTTACACATGGTATCAGAGCACTGTTCAAACCCTTGGGATCTTACAAGCCCTCACAATTTATAGTAGTCGGTCAATTTAGAGCAGTGGGTCAATTTATAATGGCAGTAGTAAGAAAAGTTAGACTAATATTCATAATACTTGGAATTTGATTACTGGAATAAATCCTCATGCATTCGTGAACATAAGTTTTTTTTTTTTGTATCATAATTGTTCAAGAACGTCTGCCTTAGATTATATACCCTGTCATTTACATAACCTGTAAGAAGCCCATGGATTTTAGTACGTGGCACCACCAATTTCTTCAACTGGTTGGAACATTACAGCTGCGACCCTCTTGTTACATATTGAAATTTCTGTGTTTTATTTTGGTAAATATGGACGAATACATTCCCGTTCTTGTATCCTTTGTCTCTAACTGCTGTGGAAACCCATATTCCTTTGCCCTCTGCCGATACCTTCCCGCTCTTGCATCCTCTGTCTCTAAATTATAGCCAGGGATACGTACAGGGAAAGGCATCATGCCCAGATTCCTTCATTTTGATGATCTGGAAGGCTCTATTGCTGCCTTGTCTTTGCTCCCGGGTGGGCAAGACAGGGGGAAGTTTAGGAGAGTTGCGGAGCTGAAGAACGAATTAATGAAACTCATGAATTTTATCATCAATAGGGACGAATGCAAGATGGAGCACTTCCATCAGATGTTCAACATACACTAATGTCAAAAACATCAAGTTAAAGAAACGGGTCCGCAGTGGAAACTAGGGCAATTTTTTTTCAACATCCGCGTGACAGAGGCCCAATAGGATCGTCCTGTCCGAGCATTTTCTTTTTAAACTTCTCCTCGCCGTTAAAAAGTTCGACCAACATGGCTCCCTTGCATCCGAAATTCTCTCTTACAGAGAGCCACCTCATTTATTCCACCAGAAATGCTAAGATATGGCAAGTAGGTAGAATTTCTCAGCCACATATCGTTTTCCATTCATGGAAAGGCTTTCAAATTCAATTGAAAAACGATGATGTTTAGGCAGGTGATGTGAAAACAGAACACACATTATGTTGAGCAAGGGAGCTATGGTGGCTGCGACGGCAACATCGATTTTTTTTTGCATTTGGTGCTATAATCGGCCATCACTACATGATATCATGCTCTTTCCCTCCTCATTCAATTGCCTTAAGACCTCGTAGGTCGTGTCCTCGAAACCCAGAGCCCTCCGGCTCTCTTCATCTAGGCCAATATCTGCAATGGCAAATGCCGCTGGCAACGGTTCAGGCAAAGCAGTGGCTCCTCTCCTTAGCGACGCGGACGAATTGATAAACTCAGTGGAGACTTTCATCTTCGACGGTGATGGAGTGATACGGAAGAGCGAGGAAGGGAAGGCTAGAGTGACAGCCGCGGGGATGACATAAGGATTGATTAGAATTGCCACATCAAATTATGCATTCATGCCTACATATACAATAGATATACTTTTCGGGGGTTAGGGGCAAATTATGGCGTCATCATCATTATCATCCATGATTGTTATTGTTCCCTGTGATTTTTTTTAGAGGCATGACACTATCATCCACTCCCACTACAGAATTGGGTCGTCATATAAGCCATGACCATGCCGCTTTGAAGTTTTCTATATCTATGGCAAGAATTATTCACCAGAGAAGAAACCCTAGTAAAGAAATAATAAATGGTAGAGTTGGGCGGATAAGGGCTGTGGCGGTGGATCCATTTGACAACACGCAAGAAAATTCATGGCAGTTTATGAAGCGAATGGAGCAAGCCTGGTTGATTTCAAAGAATTGGAAATTGTCTCCGAGGGTCTGGGCATTTGGGAAGTCTGTACTTCGGCATTTTGTGAAGAGCACCAGATTTGGGAATGACTCGAATGACGTGTGGGGAAAGGAAGTAAAAGGGTCAAATTCGGAGTGGGGCTCGTTTGGCAAGTGTTTGGTGCAAGGCCCGATTTCTCCACGAGATGAAGATGTATCTAAGAAGAATCCAGAACATCCGAGGTTGAGGGAAAGGCGCAGATGCGTGAAATTTAATTTAAAAAAAAAAAAACTTGAGGTATTGTTGTGAAGGTGGATATGTTCATTAATACTGTTTGTATTAGGAAGGTGGGTATCTCTATTAATAATTTTAATAGATTTGTGTTTATTTTAAAATTGTATTTAGTTTAAAAAAAAAAATTAAAAATAAAAAAATTCCTTTTTAAATAATAATAATAATAATAATTAATTCTAACATATATATATTAAATATTTCAAAACTTTAGATAAATTTTATTTTATAAAAGAAAAGGGTGAGTAAAGTATAGGTCACAGCCTTGAGGACTGATGATCTTGTCATAGGGATGGACTAATTAGGAATTCATCAACCTTGGTGGACTACATCTTCATCATGTCCAATATATTATCCAGATCAAGGTGGAAAATTGAACCAATGACTTCACATCATGGAGTGCCTTCAATAGAGCATCTCATCGCAGTCTATTCAAGACCCTTGGACTATGAATATATGTTTTGAATAGATTGAAAATTTAAATTATAATAAATATTAAATAGAATTTTGATTTGTCTTGTCTTGAGTTGATGATCTAGGGAAACATCGCATATTACCAAGGTGCTAGGTCTTGAACCCTAGAATTATAATCAATCCGAAGAATTCTCTTCCTCATCTGTTGCTTTGTTATCCACAACTTTGAGTTTTCTATAATTGAATCTTTCAGAACCTTATGTAGCAGAGGGAGTGATCAGTTCATTGCAATTAGGAAATTGCTTTGGGGGAGTTTGTAAACTAACAGAAAAGGGGAAGATCAAGTTATTAGGGACTTTAATGTATTTATTAATAAATAAGGTGAAGGGAATCCTATGGTATATTCTAGTTAGTGAATATACGCTCAATGGCTCTCCATTATATAAAATAAATGTTATTTCGGTAAAAGATATGCGTAAATAGATTTGATGGATTCTTTTGAAAGGGTCCTCTTAAAATAAAGAGCTAGAAACCTTATTTTAGAATGTTATTAATACAAATTAAGTTTTCCAGTGGTCATCCATGATGTTAATGTCTACATAGTTGGTACATTTTGACAGCAATGGAGTTAGCTCTGGGTTTGATGTTATCATATGGATCATTTAGAGGGATTATGCCTTGTAAAAAAGAAGAAATTACCATAAACCTACATAAGGTGCAGATAAGATAATATAATTGCACCAAGAGAAGTTCGGTGCTCTTTCATCCTAGTTATATATATATAAGTAATGGGGATATAGTTAGAGGGATTCTATAGGAAATGGGAGTTGATGGTTATTATAAAGGTATTATATAGAATACGACTTGTTAAGGGAAAAGCTATTAAATATATGAATACCGAGCTATAAATCGGAAATTAAGAGTATAAAGATAATAAAAATATAACTCCTTCAATAACTACATTTAGGACAAAAATTTAAAAACTAGAAAAGGCTAAATAAATATTACAAAATGATATTATGGTTTAAAAGACCCATGCATTATGATCGGTATTATTACGCATCAGGATAGAATACCCTGCATTAGGACAAGGAGATCACATTTAAATCCAGGGTAATAAAACAGTGGAAGAATATGAGATAAGGTTTATGGAGCTGGTAAAATATGTTCCTTATGTAGAAACTGACGAACGTGAAGCCGAGTGTTTTGTAGAGGGATTAAATCCCCGAATCAGGACTATGGTTAGAATGTGGTAACCATTATCAAATACTCAAGGCAATCATAGAATCCATAATGTAGTCAACAATCATTAGGCAGTGCATCAGCCCATTGTTGTGGAATCTTCAGGTACTATCAATGGAATAAAACTTAAAATTCTATTTTGGAGCTACTGATAGTTTTATTTTATCATATGCATTAGTATGATGTGGGTTGGCAGCTTACAA
The DNA here is from genome assembly GCA_034641835.2 of Pinus albicaulis. Lineage (NCBI taxonomy): Eukaryota > Viridiplantae > Streptophyta > Pinopsida > Pinales > Pinaceae > Pinus > Pinus albicaulis. Next base: position 1,283,898,858 of record CM076574.1, on the reverse strand, counting down.
ATAAAACGATTTCAGACAAGTAGAATTGTCTTTAGGAGAACTTCAATCTATAGGTCTAAGTGTTGAGGAATGCAAAGTTAATCTAGGAGTATGTTCGACTAGGTTGAAGGTGCTAGGACGAATGATCACCATGGGAAATGTCTTAGTTTCTTAACCATTTCCCAAGATCTTATGTTGATTCTTGGATATCACCACCTTATTTTCATAATTATAGCAACAATCTTAATAGAACCCGAGATGTATTACTCCGAGTCATTCTTGATAATTTACCCAACGTATTCAGTGTTACGTAGTATTCAATGAAGTTTAAGATTTTGTATATCATGCAAGAAGAGTTTGAAGTATATTCATATTATTATAAATTAGGCACATTAACATCACTTTAGACATCAAATTTTTCCTGTAAACTTTTGAATGTTAGAATGGAAACTATTCTGATTGTCTTTATGCAATTGAAGCATTCCATTCTTCTAGTGACGTTGAAATTTCCATGTATATATCTTACTAGCTGATATATATAACCATTGATGATATGAATTTATGAAAATATATTTTACACCGTTTTCTTATGTTAATACTTTGATTTCTATCCAAGTATATATTTAAGTGGTCTAAGGAGTAGAGTGAAGGCTTAAATTAGTATAGCTGAATATTCACTAAATTGAACATTTTGAGAGACAACCATTATGTCATTGTTAAGATAGATGATTATCCATTTACAACTGTAAGGATATATCGATGTCTAAAACAAATAAAATGGCAACATAGTATTTTTCGTGGAAAGGAAAACAATGTGGTTTAGGAAAGATAAATTAGAGACATTATGACACTATATCAGATGATTCATGGTAATTATTTAGGCATATATAAAGATTTGTTGGCGGAGTTGCTCCAAAGAAGTTAACTCTTGAAGAAAGGAAGAATGGTAATGAAAGCATGACTATAGACATTAGGGCAAGACCATTAGATGTGGAGCTACAACCACATAAAAGGGTAAGTTAGTTTGAGGTAAATTGATCGATGAAAGAAGACACTAACTATTCAAGAAATGTTGGGAGAAATCGTGAGTAATCAAATTGAGAGTACAAGTATAGCTCACTAAAGGTACACATCAATCGAAGACAAAATGGAGGAAACATATGTTGAGATGGTACGAAATCACCCTGTAAGGTAGTAAACACACTATTAGAACAAGATGGTATAGTTACCAAGAGAGTGCAACTTAAAATTTCAAAGTTTGATCTCTATTGTTACCATAATATAATCAATATAGTACCTAGGGAGGACAAGAAAGAAAGAAATTACAAACTTCTAATGATGATAATAAATGTTAGTTATCATAATCAACTTAGAATATTGGACAAAAATAGCACCAAAGGTGAGTGAGTGGAAGTTTCACAAAGCAATATAAGAGGTCAATAACATTAGATTAAAAAGTGAATCTATAATAAAATTGATCAATTATAGGATAATTTATGTGCATGGCAACATCTATAATAGTTTCTCTCTCTAATGGGAGAGTCACATTATAAAATTTTCTTTAAGTGACTAACTATATCCATGGATTATGGACATCATGGAGTATGATTAGGAAATCTTATCTCGTGATGCCTTAAAACCCAAATTGATAAGTAGAGTACTTTTGATATCCACATTATTGAACTTATTTATATGGCCTTAGCCAAGTTGGGGAATAGTAACGACATTCCCAAGTGTAACAATTTTATGCATTAAGAGAAGAAAAGAAAACTATGATGACTAGAGGTGAGAAAACAAAGTCAATTTGATAATATGTTCTTTTTCAAATTGAAGTAGACATGAAATATTAGGAATATTTGGTATAAAGGAAGTGAAGGGATATTTTCTGTCAAGAAGAATTTTCTTAAGGTTATGAGCAACATGATTGATAAGGGTCAAAGCAATGACCTGTAAAGTTGTAAACATTCCTAATTTGTTAAAGATAACAAGTGATAAACTAGGAAAATGGTTGAAGATAAATATTAAGGATAATAAGTATACACCGTTAGAAAAGAAGATACATTTGGTGATAAGATGAGACCTAAGGACGAACGAGAAAACGATTAATGTAAAGAATAAGGAGAGGGTAAATCAGTGATGTGTTATGTGGTTGGATTAAATGAGTCAATATAATAGAAATGAAACAATAGTTTAAGGAATGATGGTAAAGCTAGTAATGTCCTAGCTAGAGTTAAGACTCTAAAGGGTGAAACTTGAAAGTAAAAAGACTATATCAAAACTGTAACGTACTAAAACTGTGTCTATGCATATCTTGTAAATCGTGAATTTCTTATTGAAAGAGGAAGAAATTATTATTTATTAACAATTGACGTCTTGTTGAAAACATGACACTCTTAGTAGACCAAGTATAATGCAAAGTGAATAATGCATTTTCAAGCAGTGACAAATTCCTTCTATAAGAATAAACCTCTCTCTAAGAGATCTTTAGAGAAGTCAATTAACTCTTCCTCCATCTCTAGCATAACCCTAATGATTAGCTCTGCAAAACCCTACTCCTTGGCTTCTAGATTTTAAGCTGAAGATGAATTGAAATAACATGATAAAGAAGTTAGTGTTATTATTATCTCTTGGGATCCAGATTACAGATCAAAGATAATTAGACTTAAAAGACAAATAAATAACAATAATTAAAAGATTGGTTGGATCCATTTGTAGTTTTGTGTTTCAGAGTTCTTAATCAACCTGTATCATGAAATTAAATCATGCTTTGACTAAACAGTAAAGGTTTTGTGCTCTTGTTTCAATTCATTTCGTTTCTATATATGCAAAGGCCGGAACATCCCTCCATTTAGATTTAGAGTCTCAACCTGTGACTTTTTATAAGGTTAATCGGTTAAAATAATATAGAAAATAGTGGCTACACCCTTATTTGTATATCCATGTTCGATTATTCTATATAACATTTATAACTGTGGGTTATATTTATAAGCATTTAAAACTTATTTTTGTATAATCTTACCTTGTTTTGGATGGATACTTAAGACTGTCATTTTGTACTATGACATGGGAGAATATGTTAAATTGCTTAAACATTGCTGGTACATGGATACCAATATGAAGAAAGTTTTGCTAAAACATGTTGGTATTGGGATACTAAAATAAATTATGAATTATGTTATGGATATGGTATCTATAATTTTACATATAGACCTAAAATGATGAGATTGAAATAAAAGAGTGATTGCACTTGACTATTCAGGGTGAAAATGAATTTACAGACCTATTGGATAAACACAACCAAGTATGCTATATGAACTTAAGGATCAAATATCATAGATAGCAACATATTTGGAATGTGTAGAAATTGTTATATGGGTAACAATTTGTTTTGAACATATTGATACATATGTGGACAAGTGTTTTAACCAAGTATGTTATATGAACTCAAGGATTAATATCGTAGATAGCAACATATTTGGAATGTGTAGAAATTGTTATAGGGGTAACAATTTGTTTTGAATATATTAACACATATGTTATAATTTGTGGACAAGTGTTTTAAATTGTAGATAATATCGTTACCAAACCGACCGTGTGATGACAAAACGCCAAGAACAATTGAGATGCACTGAGATTCTATGATAGAGGGTAACCCTGGTCCTACTAGGAGGGGTGGAGGTGTTGCCCACTGTTTATCCTCCAAAACTTGGAGTCATGGGAGGACTGTGCGAGTCACGCTCCCCTAGACGTGTGATGGTGACTGTCGGATGCTTACTGGTCATTCAGGTCGACGTAATCGACGTTGACACCCCTAGGTTTATGGATGGTTGGATCAGTAAAACTGATGCCATGGCATATTCCTGTAGAGGTCGGATAAGATGGGAACGAAAGGGATTAGGGAGGATAGGATGATTCTAGAATAGTTTGGGAACACTGTCGGGGCAAGACATAACTATTAAATTGGTAAACCAATAAATGATCAAAACATAAATGTTAAAAGTGTTCTCACGCATTAAACGAAAATTCAACTATGATACACCAACCTTATATGATTATACTAATTATTGATATAATTAATGATATGCGACATAAAACTAAACTTCAGGACGAAGTTTTCTGAAGGGGGGGGGGGTGTATGTAACGACTCAACTCGAATTATATGGAACATAGAAATATTAACATGCATATGAGACTTGCATATGATAGCTACATATGCATGTATCACGTGTATGACACTAGTACATGCACTAATCAATTATGAAAAGAAACTCCGGGTAGAGTAATGAGTGAATTATTGAAGTATTGAGTAAACTCTTAACTCACCATAATATAATGAATGTATTAGTTATATCTACCATTATCATAATATAAACTAATACTTTGTTCAAAGAAAATTAAAAGTATTGACTTATGCAAATAAATGATGATATTTTGATAAATCCAAGATATTTATTAAATGATAATATTTTAATAAATCTAAGATATTAATTAAATAATAATAGTTTAATAAAACCAAGATATTTATTAAATAATAATACTTCAATAAATCCAAGATATTTATTAAATAATAATATTTTAATAAAACTAAGATATTTTAGAAAACAAAGATATTTATTAAATGTTGATATTTTAAATAAATATCTGGAATGGAGTTTGGGTATAAAAGGAGAAGAGGGGTAAACTTGATGGGCATGGGTAAACTGACCCGGATGCTGTCAGAGGAGTTCTAACTGCGTGATTCATGAGCAGTGAGTTCTAATAGAGTCCTGGAGTGATCTCAATTGTTATTAGAGTTTTGGACATGGGGGCCAGAAGACTTGTCTTCTGGATCTGGGGACCGGAGAGGTTGACTTCAGATAGGTTAAGAGGAAAACGACGGTTTGGTAACGGGAGCTGGAGCCATGGCATATCAGGAACATCTTCAAACACGGTTCCAGGTAAGTATTATTTAGTCAATTGATATATATTTTGTTTCAAAAATCCCACTTTGACTTTGGTAGAATGAACTTCGTGAATGATTGTTAATTTAGAAAATTAAGGGCTTTACACTTATGAATTTTGTTAATGATGGTTAATTCGAAAGTTAAGGTTCTTACACACATAGTCGTGTTTATCTGTTAAGGAAAATCCTTCAGGTTATTCCATGTAGACTTCTTCCTCTAGATCTCCATTCAAGAAGGCAGACTTCACATCCATTTGATATACCTTGAAATCATGATAGCATGCAAAAGCCAAAAACATTCTGATTGCTTCCATTCGTGCTACAGGGGCAAAAGTTTCATCATAATCAAGTCCTTCGATTTGAGAGTATCCCTTGCATACAAGTCTGGCTTTATTTCTGATTACTTGACCTTGTTCATTCATCTTATTCTTGAATATCCACTTTGTGCCAATGACATTTTTCCTAGTGAGTCTTGGCATTAACTCCTAGGTCTTGTTATTCTCAATTTGGTCTAGTTCTTCATTCATAGCATTTACCCAATTTTTGTCTTTGCTGGCTTCATCGAAATTCTTTGGTTTTGTCTGTGACAGCAAGGCTAGGTACACTTCCTCGGTCTGTGCAGCTAGTTGTCTTCTAGTTTGGACTCTTGCACTCTTGTCTCCAATGATTTGATCTTCTGGATGGTTCTTTTGAGTGTGTCTTGAGAGTCCTTTTGAGTTTAGTTCAGTATCTTCTGTTGTCTTACTCTGTTCTTCATTTTATTGATTCTCATCTTCGTGATCATCTGGAGGATTGGCGTAGTTTGTGCTTTTGGTTCTATTTGGCAGATCTTCGTCAAATCTCACATCAATGATTTCCACAATTTTATGCAGTCTTTTGTTGTAGCACCTATATCCCTTACTCTTGGATGCATATCCCAAAAATATTCCTTCATCTGCTCTTGCATGATACTTCCCCAATTTTTCATCATTATTCTTTATGAAACATTTGCTGCCAAAGACTCTAAAGTGCTTGATTGATGCCGGTTTCCCATGCCACAATTCATATGGAGTCTTGTCACAATTTGGTCTAAGACGAGCTTTGTTAAGAATATGAACAGCGATGTGTACTGCTGCTGCCTTGTAGGTTTGGGGAATGTTACTTTCTTGCATCATGGCTCTGGCAATCTGTTGTACTGACCTGTTTTGCCTCTCTGCCACTCCATTTTGTTGAGGTGTACCTGCAATTGTAAACTGTTGCTTTATCCCACATTCATTGCATAGGTCTGCAAAATCATCGTCAGTGAATTCACCTCCTATGTCTGATCTGATGCATTTTAGCTTACATTCAGTTTGATTTTTTGCCAGTGCCTTGAATATCTTGAATTTCTCAAACGCTTCGGATTTATATTTGAGAAATGCCACCCACGTCAATCTAGAAAAATCATCTATTATCAGCATGAAATACGATTCTCCACCTGGTGCATTACTTCTTGAAGGTCCGCACAGGTCCATGTGTAGAAGCTGAAGAGGCTTACTTGTAGATAGTTGGTCTTTAGCTTTGAATGATGTGCGAGTTTGTTTGCCTAGTTGGTAGGACTTGCATATGGTATTTGGAGGCTTCTTTATTGCAAACAAATATTTGACAACTTTCTTCTTGCTTAGTTTGCTGATGTGGTCAAAGTTTAGATGTCCCAATCTTCTATGCCATAGCCAAGATTTGTCAAGTTTGCTGATGTGGCATGCTTCATTCTCTTCTTCTACTATATAGACATTACTCTCTGTTCGAACACCTTTGATCAGGGTTTTTCCTATGGTGATAGACCTTACTTCACAATCTTGGGCTCTGAAAAGGACCTCACAGCCTTTATCACACATTTGACTGACACTTAGCAGATTTACTTTCGGACCATCCACAAATAGTACATCCTGAGCCTCTCCTCTTCCATTATTCAGGCTGACTGAGCCTTTTCCCTTGATTTTCCCTGCTCTATCATTGCCCAATGTTACATTTCCAGATTTTTTTTCATCAAAAGTTGTAAACTTGCTTTGGTCTCCAGTGATATGTTTTGAGCACCCACTGTCTACATACCATTGGCTTTTCCGATCTTGAGCTATTAGAACCAAATCACACTTATTTAGCTTCTTTTTCCATTGCATGCAGCTGTTTGTTTGGTAAATTTCTTGAGGAGAAGGACCACAGTCTTTGAGAGGACATTCGTGAGACTTGTGCCCAATTTTATGGCAGCAAAAACATTTGATTGTATTTCTGAATGGATTATGTATATGAGTGAATCCACCATTGTTCTTAATTCCCCTTGAGTTTCTGTATATAGGACTGTACTCTAGTGTAGTTTGAGACAATACACTAGTCTCTGTATATACGTTCTGCACTCAATGGCTTTATGACCGAACCCTTTACAATAAAAACAATACCCATGGAAGTAGTATCTATCTCTGGCAGAGAGATTTGTTTGAGGTAATCTTTTCATTTGTTGCATCTTTTGTTGGTTGGATTGGATTTGCTTTATCTTACAGTATGCCACAATATGTCCAGGTTTGTGGCAGGCAAAGCAAGTGATACTTTTCACAGGAGGAAAGAACCTCCTTTGACATCTTCCGAAATTGTTCAATTCATACTTAGGAGCACATGAGTCTTTTGTAATTGAATGTTTATTCGTTTCTTTCTTTGTCACTTGAAGTTGCTGCTTGTTTCGTTATATATCATGGTCTTGCTGGATTCTAATTCTGTGGATTCCCTTTTTGCTGCTTCATTATCCTTTACAACTTTTACAAAAATGATATTCTTGTTATCTTCTACCTTGGATTTGCTGGTTTCTCCTTCATATCCTATCAGCCTTTATATGAGGAGATCTTTGATCATTAAGAATTTTGTTCAAATGACCAGAGCTTTTATTTTGAGAAATATTCATAGTTAATTCAATTTGGACCTTTTGTAATTTCTTCCTTAGGCTTACCACTTCCTCTTCCAGCGTTTCTCGCTCCTGATTTTTCTCCTTTATTTCTCTTTTCAAAATATCCTCTATTTTCCTTGATTCTTCTAGTTCAATCTTCAATTTAATAAGATCTTCTGAATTTGGTTCTGTCTTTGCATATTTTAGCAGAATCTCTTTTTGTTTCTTACTCTTAAGTTTAAGTCTGCTTATTTCCTCTAGGGCGCTAATTAGCTCCCCCTCAAGATCTACCTCACCTTTGTCTTCAAATTCCAGGATATCTTCCTCAAGCTCTTCCTTGGCCATCAAAATGAATTGTGATGTTCCTTCTTCATTGGGGGATTCATTTGAGCTCTCAGATGCACTGCTGTCTTGTTGAACATAGAATGATCTTCGATTAAATCTGTTCCCTTTCGGCCTGTTAGAAAATTATATATTATAGAGCAATGGAACAAATAAAATATGCGCGGAAACACAAACACACAAAACACATAAAACCAAAGAGACACAGATATACGTGGTTCACCCAGTTTGGGCTACGTCCACCCCGAACAACCAGTCATTCCTTTCTATTATCCAGCAAAATGAAAAGACACAACCTACGACAGATCCGTTGTAATATCCTCTGTTTTCTCTCACAGTCTCCCTCTCTGATTCTCGCTCTGAGAATGCACATCCAATGCACAGCCGCAATACAATACCCTCATACGAAACGAGGGGTTGCCTTCTAGGGCAAAAAACCCTAAACTAAACATAACTTCTACTGTCAGATCATATGCCTAATGAACGGCTCAAATTGACTAGAAATTACTATACTTTTACAAGGCAATTTTACCTCTGTTTTTAGCTTCTGGGGCATTGCCCTCCGAAACCCCTTACCAGGGGGGGGCTCCATAAAGTCTTAGCCGCCTCCCCCTGGACCCCCTAGGCAGCGTTGCCGCCCGATTAAGGTACAGGGGTCCAACGCTATGATACAAAATAAACAAGATAATCAGGCTTCACACCCAACACGGCCTGTTGCTGAAATTGGTTTTCTCTTTCCCTCTTAACTGATTCTCCATTTTCTTAGGAAGACATTAGATGCATAGTGCCCCACTCTTCCATAGTTAAAATACTTAAATGGAAGCTTACCTGTGCCTTTCTCCAATCTTCTGACAAATTTGGCCTCTTCTTCATCAGAGCAGGAGCATGTATCTTCCTTCTCTTCTTTGCACTTATCAGCCTTAAAGGCTGCCTCCCTCACATTTGACTTCCCTTTTGGAAGTCTCATCTCATAGGCTGTCAAGTTTCCAAGCAATTGGTTCATGGTCAATGTTTCCTAGTTTGCTGTTTCTTCTATGGCAGAAACCTTAGGGTTAAACTTGAATGGTAAAGATCTCATTATCTTTTGTACAATTACACATTCCTTAATGGTTTTTCCTAAAGCTTTCATGTTTTTCACAACTTCCGCAACCTTTAAGAAGAAACTGACTACATCTTCATCTTCATTCATTTTTACATTTTCAAACTGAGCTCTATAGGCTTGCAGTTTGGCCATCTTCACCATTTATCTCCTTCATGGATACTTTCTAATGTATCCCAAATTTCTTTGGGCGTCACATTGTGCATTACTTTGATAAATTCTGACTCACACAGACCGGTCAAAAGTGCATTCATGGCTTTTGCATTGGCTATGAAATTTTGTTTGGCATCTTTTTTAGTGTTAGTATCCTTTGGAGCATATCCTTCTTCCACAGCAGCCGAAACTTCTATTCCTAGAGACATTATGTATGTCCCCATTCTTATTTAACTGAAAGCATAGTTTGTGCCAGTAAACAATGGGGCTTTATTTGTTGAGCATCTTTCTAGGCTAGCCATCTTGGGGACCTAGTATTTTCTTCCAGTTGTTAAACTGATACAGAAGGAACTAGCTCTGACACCAATTGTTGAACCCTTAGTTACACTAAGAGGGGGGGTGAATCAGTTTAGTACATTTATGTGCTTTTAAACTTTCTTTTAAACTTATTTACACCTTCATCTCATGATCAACTTAATGTATAATGAAACAACAATCTTAATATGTGAGCAACAAGTATTAAGCAGATTAAATATAGAACATCAACATAGAATCATTAGGCATATAGATAACACATATAAGTGGAAACCCATAAGGGAGAAAATCATATCTTATTATTGTTGTGATGCAAAGGCAAGCTCCAACTCCCTCTCACCACTAATTTTCTATAGGCTCCAGCCTACAAGGGGCTACTACCTCAAATTTTGCAAGCTACAACTTACAAGGAAGCTCCAACTCCCATCTATTTTCTGCAGGCTACAACCCACAAGAGGCTCCTACCTCAACCAGCTACAAATGGACATCTATCAAGCTACAACTTGATATGGAAGCACCAACTTCCTCACTACAATAAAATCATATGCTGATTTACTTGGATATCAGCTCTGTTTTACTCCTTCTTCACTGCTGCTCTTCCAACCTTCAATTCTGCTTCATAATAGCTCTGGATCTTCACAACTTCTCTATCTGCTTCTTCTTATTCTTCCACTCTCTAACCTCTTTATGCACATTACAATAACATCATTTAGAGAGATTACTTCATGGCTGTTTGTATTCTATATGGGAATATGAAGTGAACAGGCATGATTCTTGCCTTCCACCCATTCATTTCCTCACTCAGCATATTCAGGATGTTACAACACTAAATTCACTCATTTCAGTATTAAATTGGAGTTTTTCTTTGCCTACGGAGACTTGCCTTTGCATCACAAACAATATAAAATAATTAATACATTTACAGTTACAGTAATATTCCAATTCAACCCTTTCAGCTTCTTAGCTTTGTTGTGTGTTTGTCCTCTTCTGCTTGCTGTTCCTTTGTCTTTTCTGTTTCTGCAGTTATATTTCAACTGCGCTGCATAACTGCCCTTTTTGCCCGATGTGACCCATGCTGTGGCTCTGTTCTACGCGAGGTCGGATCCTTTTACTTGCTGTGTTCAAACTTTTCCTTTTATTACACAGTCGCAACTGCATAACACTGTTACCTGTGGGTTATGGCCCCACATAAATCCCTTTTAACACAGCGGAGTCCAATATCGGCGTTTATTCCTCATACATACGTTAGCGATCAAACAACGCATATTAACATACACGGAACAGGGGTTATCGGGTCCCACACTACTTGACCAATCACAATACGTCGCACATTGCTTACCCGCACCTTTTAACGTTTTGCACAAATATCAGAATACGTAGTGGAATCACAAGCTGTTATTTTAAGCTCGATTAAACATAAAACCCAAAGTAATTACATACCAGCGGAACTTCTTTACTAGAGGGTCCCACAACAGTTTCCACTAATCACAGTACATCGCACTTCGCTTGCCCACAAGTTTAACTCTCATGGATATCGCTAACTCATATAATCTACGATGTGCGCTAGTGCGCAGAGCTGACACGTGACTCTTCCCTCATCGCATCGCATACAATTTACCATACCGTGTGAACCCTTAACGATATCCTGTAAGATTTGCGATGTGCACTCATACGCAGTGCTGACACGTGGCTCTTCCCTCATCCCATCGCATACAATTTACCATACCGTGCGAACTCTTAATGGTATCCTCTAAGATCTGCGATGTGCACTCGTGTGTAGTGATGCCACGTGGCTCCTTCACTTCGCATCACAACCAACTTAACTTACCATGCGACGCCTTAACACTAAACTCTTAAAAGTTGCGATTTGCGAAATCTCCCCTGGTGTGATTCAATCTCCATCGTTCATCTCTCGCCTTCACTTCTGTGATCTAATCCTGACCGTCTGCTCATCCTTCACACGACTCTTCTTCATCTCTTCCGCCCGCTCTGATCTCTGCCGTTTCTTAATACTTTGATTCTGCGATTCGATCTTTGCCGTCCGATCGCCTCCCTTGGAATTCGTCTAAGAGTTTTGGGCCTTAGTCGATTTTCCTTCTTTCAGCTGTCGCCGCTCCTCTGCATTTCCTCTATCCTTCTTGAGCTTTATTCAGTTTCTAAATGCACTAATCTCTCCTGAGCTTGTTCTTCTATTCATTATTCATTCCGACTTGGGATTCTTATGCTTGTTGCACGCCTTTGCTACTTCTCTGCTGCCTTTGCTGCTTCTCTTTTGCATTCGCTGCCTCTGCTGCTTTGCTGCTTTTGCGAATCTCTCCTTAGCTTGTTCTTTTGGTTATTCATATAACCATTACACCGTCTCGAGCCTTCATTTGCTGCCTTTGCTGCCTCTGGTACCTCTGCTTCTTTGTCTTATTGCTGGTTCTGGTGCTGTTCCTTTGTTCTCCTTTGCCTTCAATGACATTATTTCAAACAATAGAGAGTTGCAAGAGAGATCTTGCTTCAGAGTTCGAGATGAAGGACATTGGCTTGATGCATTACTTTTTGGGATTGGAGGTGTGGCAGGAGGAGGGTCATTTCTTCCTAGGACAAGGGAAGTATATTGTGGACATTCTTACCAGATTTCACATGGAGTATTGGAAACCCATGTCGACACCTATGATCACTAACTGGAAGAAGCTTCATGCTTTAGATTCTGAGTTGGTGGATCCTACCTTGTATAGACAGCTGATTGGTTCCTTGATGTATTTGGTCAACACTCGACCAGATATATGTTTTGCAGTCAACACGATGAGCCAGTTCATGTGTGAGCCCAGGAGAGTGCACTGAGTTGCTGCAAAACACATACTTCGTTACTTGCAGGGGATAATGGATTATGGTCTGGATTATAGATAGGGAGATGGATTGAGATTGGCAGGGTACACTGATTTTGATTGGGTAGGTTGAACTTCTGATAGGAAGAGCACTTCACGGTGTTGTTTTGGGTTGGGTTCGATGTTTGTATCGTGGTTTAGCTGTAAGCAACAGTTAGTTGCATTAAGTTCAACGGAAGCAGAGTACATGGCAGCCAGTCTGGCTAGTTGTGAGGCCATATGGCTTCGCAAGATGTTGTTTGGATTATTTGGTCAAGCGTTGAGACCTTCAATGATTTACTGTGATAATCAGAGTTGCATTAAACTCACGGAGAATCTAGCATTTCATGACAGGTCAAAGCATATCAGGATCAAATATCATTTCATTAGAGACTATGTTCAGAAGGGAGTTGTGAAGCTTGAGTATATTCCCACATATGAGCAGGTAGCAGACATATTCACCAAAGCCTTACCACGAGCCAAGCATGTCTACTTCAAAGACAAGATGTGGGTGGTGAGGAACACTTTCCCCGGTAAGAGGGAGGATTAAAATTTGGGTACCAGAGGACAAGTGGTTCCCTAAGGCTTTGATCTTTGGCCTAGGGAAAAGTGTCCAAATGTATTTATCTTTTTCTCTTAAAGTGACTTTATAAGTGGTAAAGTCAAATCTAATTTACAAGTGACTTTATAAGTGATAAAGTGACAAAGTCTAATTTTAAAGTGACTTTATTAAAGTCAATGTGAAATTAGAAAGTGAAAAAGTGACTATGGAAATAAAAGGCTAAGTGGGTCTTTATTTAAGTGAGGTGAATTAAAAATTAGAAAGTGAGAATTAAATGCACATTTAATCTCAGCCCTTGATCTAAAGCTATCTCAGCCATTGGATTTAGGGATTCCCCAAAAGTCACTTAGGGTTAGGTTAAAGGAGGAAAAAAAGAGAAAAGGTCATTCATTCTTTTCATGAGCAGATTGAGAGGAGGAGCAAGAGAGAGCAAAGGGATTTTTCTGAGCAGAGAGAGAGAAGGAGAAGCAGCACCTTGGCACACTTATCGAGGCAACATTTATTTCAACAAATCTATACAGTAGAGTAGAGGCATGGTTTTCAAGGCAAGTGGCACGCAAATCGAGGAAGGGAGGATTGCATTTATTGCTGCATTTCAGACATAGTTTTCGAGGTCCATACATTAGCATTCAGGCACAGTTTTCAAGGTTTGTACAAAAACATATCATCACTGAAATCGAGGTCCGTACAACAAGGTTCAGGCACATTTTTTGAGGCAACCGTACTGCTGTTTTTGGCACGCATTCCCAAAATCCATACAGCTGTCCTTTGGCACAGTTTATGAGGAGGGCCATACAACTGTTTCGTCATAAGTTTCTATGATGTCCGTACAACATTTAATGTTGTACTTTTCATTGGAAATTTATGTTTTGTATTGGCACGAATTTCGAGGTAGAGAACAAGCACGAAATTCGAGATAAGTAAGAATTTATGGTTGCTGGAATTTTTATTGTGTATTTCATTTCCCTGTAAAAGAAAATATTCAGAAATAAAGAAGAGCTCTCAAACTGGTTTTCCCCAAGAGCTGTAGGGGGTTTTTCCAGGGTCATAATGACAAAAAATCAGCGTGTTAGTTTTCTATGTGTGGCTGAAATATTTTACTGTGTTATTTCTGCAATTTCCAGCACTGTGAAATTCCTGAATTTGCGTTTTCAGAAAATTTATTTCATTTCTAGAATTTGAATGTATGATTATGGGAAAGGGCATTTAACTTTATGGGAGTGATAAGGTGAAACTGAAAATCGGAGTGGGGTCTAAAATTTCTACAGCACTAAAGGTCCCTAATAGCTCTAATAATAAAATAATGTGAAAATAACACCGTTGTTGGTGACAAGCCCACCAATTTAGCTCATAGGTGTAAAAATAAGCCACACAAGGGCCAAATAATGACGTATACATGTCGTAGGGCCCTCCAAGAGGCTTAGTAACATCCTGAAGTGCCATAATGAGGAATAAATCCCTCAAAATATGATGGACAAGGGGATGGCCCCTTGTTCTCCAAGTAGTAGACCTGTGGTGCTCCCAGTGGGTGTGGGGGCACATAAATGATCCGATGAGTCTCCAAATGGATCAGAGATGCCTGTAAATGCTCTGTTAAGGCTCAGATGCTGGAATAAATATCATCGGGTCCTCATACAAGCCCTAGGGCACCCTCTAAATGTGTGGTGCACTTGTGGGGCTAGTTGGGCATGATGCATCTTCCTCGTCCAAGAGTGGCTCTCTAGTAATCCCTGAATATCTGAAGGGGTCCATGAAGCGTTGTTTGCTGCTGTGGAGGCCCATACCTCTCGATACACACCCTATGTGTGCCAATATAACCCTCGGGGGTCAGGACCCCATATAGGGAGACCAAACCCAAATGGAAATCACCTGTGATCCTGCATAAGGTCCAATGTTCCCCCTAGGTTTCCTGTACAACCAGTCATTAGAATAATAGTGTAATAGGTTTTACAAACCATGGATGAGAAAATGGGTACTTCATGATGGCATGCCCTTCTGTAGTGGGCTTTGGCATGTGATAGTGTCTCCAGGTTCCAAAGGGGGTTAACCAAACACCTTATTAGATGGTTGCAACTCTTAAAGGGGGATAGTATGTCCAAAGTACATCTCTCTAATTGGGGTGGCAAGTGCTAAATAAGTGTAATGGAGTGAGAGGGGCAATCCTCGGTCACAAATTGGGGCATAAGGATAGCCGAATTAGGGGAAGTACATACTTGGGTATATAATGTGTAGGAGGGAGCAATCATGGTACATGAGTTACCTTGAGTTTGATTTTTCCACCCTTCTCTATATGCCTTTTGCCTTTTATGAGTTTTCTTTAATTAACTGCTCGGGGCTAAAAGGACATGAACATGATGTGGAAGATGTAACGGTGACTACCCCCTTTAAGTAGGGCGGTTCATTGCCCTCTAGGGGTTGGGACAATCATGGGTTCCTGAATGATAAAGGAGGCTCATCTAGGGCCTATGGAACCAGGGTGATGGCCATGGATTGGGGTAGAGCTCATGTATTGGCTTTTTCCCACGTGATAATTATTTTTTGTCCTGACCATCTTTTGCATTTTGTGGTACAATTTCCTGTTAAATGTGGCCAATTATACTTTTTCTTTTTCTTTTAGTTACATCAACCTTCGGGGCATCGTTCTAGGCTTGACCCAATGTGGGGGCAAGGGGATAGGGAAGCTGACATTATGTGGACCCAAAATGGAAATATGGACCCAGGTGGGATAAATGATGAATGGGGATATAGTGAGTGGAAAGGGAGTAATATATGCTGATAGGGAACGAGACCACGCACCCAAAGTCGGGTTTTCCCAAGTAGTACCACCCTAAATCCAAATGGTCAATAAAGGAGATCCCACGGGGCTAAGGTCCAAAGGTAACACCCAACAGAGATCAAGGGGACAAGATCACAAACTAAGCCCATTCTTTACTCCAAATACCCCCACAATCCATATCCATAAGTATCCATGATAAGTAAACCCAATACTCAATTACCAAATGACAAGACATACCTTTAGATTCGGGAGGCCAACCTTTAAACATACGATCAACACAGGTGGGTGAGGGACCAAATGGTCAAATCAAGTGGCAGAGAAATGGCACAATGAGCTAGTAGGAAGCTGCAAGGGGTTGCTGGTTACTGGCTGAGGTTTGTTATGGAGCAAAATTTCTCCTGGGGATATCACGCATGAAGTGGTGGGTAACACTCTCGACGCTGATTTTTCTCTAGCAAACTGCTGCAAAACTATTGCGTCCAGCTAGAGATCTGCTCTACATAAAAAAAACGGGGATGCTCCCTTTGCCTATGGAGTTATTCGATCTGGAGAAATCGAATTTTTCTGTCGCTCTCTCAGAAACAATGATTCTCCTCAAGTAACTTAGTTTTCCTGCAAGGTGACTACGTTGCCCTCTGGGGTTTCGATCTGCTGCTCACATTGAACAACGAAACTCCTTCTATCTTTGTTACTGAGCTCTCCGACTGATCATATTTGCTCTGATATAATGTGAAAATTTAATCTATTGCAGTAACTGGAAAATATTCTTCTAACTGTAAATTTAATTATGCAGTTTATTTGCTACGACAAACAATAAAATCACAACTACAATTTTCACAATAAAATTATTGCGGAAAATAAAATACTGGAAACTGAGAAATTCTAGCACACAGACAAGAATATTAACACAGTTATTTTTGGACAATTGTCCCAGGAAAAGCCCAACTTGGGAAAACTAGTGCAATAGATGAGGGTTTTCTTATTAATCTTCAGGAACAAATCCGAGTACAAGAATTTTAGATGCCCTACTGACATTCTAAACTGAGGAAAATACTGAGAGAAATTTTGTGAGAATTTTCTCACACTCCACAACAACTTTCTGCCCCTTGAGATGGACCCTTTGCCTTCACGCTGGAGTCTCTGCGTCACTATTTGGTTAATAATCTAATTGAGACGCTTCTAGGTGGAATTTCCAGAAACGATTTATGGGTTTTGAAGAATCCATGTACTCTAGCCTCCACAAAATTTCGTGGATAGAACACATTCGATGTTACAAAAACTAACAAGTTCCCCTTCCAAAATCGGGACCAAGTTCTCACAAAGGTGTTTTCTCCCTTGGCAGGGGTGGCAATTGGTCAACCCTATTAGGTGCTTCTAGCCCCTAAGGGGAAGTAACAATTACTTGGTCCACCCTTCAATTGATAAGTGTTGGTGTATGGAGGGGAGAAGAGTTCATGGTCAAGTGCCATGACAAAGGGACCAACTGATAGATGTGAGGAGGGAGCATTCGTGGATGCATAAGTTATTAGCTTGACCTAATTTTTGCACCCTTCTTGTGCTCCTTTTACTTCTTCTTGATTATTCCTTGTATTAGTGCTTGTAGCTGAAGGGTTAGAGCTTGCTTTTAATGATGTGGCAATTTTATTACTTCATTAAGATGACTCATTTTATCGCTCATCAGGGTTCGGGACATGCAAGGGTTCCTTTTTGATGTAATGGAGCATCATGTGCTTAAGTACCGGGTGATGGCCATATGAGGAAGGTAGAGCTCATGCTAGGTCTTTACCCACGTGCTAATCTTTATGTCTCGGCCAAATTTTACATTTTGATCTTCTTTCTTTGTTTCATTGTGGCCAAGATATGTTTTTTCTTTTCTTTTAGCTACGTCAACCTCCCAGGGCAAATTTTCTGGGCCCTACTCAAGGTATGTAAGCATATCAATGCCAAATACCCAAGAACCAATGACAAGTTGTTCTTGAAGAATGGAGGTGAGATATAGGGGTTGTAATGTGGCATGGAAAGTGTTAAGTATGATATAGGGAGAATGAAATACGCTATCTCAATCATGGCTTTTCGAGTAGTGCCCCTCCTATAACCCAAAGGGCCTTAAGGGAGGTCCCACCAAACTAGGGTCAAAGATTAACCCCCTTGGTAAGGTGAAATAACAAAATTATGGTCAAGGTCTGTCAATCTTCCAGATCACCCTGTTATCCATACTAAATGCCCAAAACAAACAAGTATAAACATACGATTGCAAAATGATCAAAGTACCTTTTGAATAGCAACCCATCTTCACCCAAGTGTAAATGCCAGATGGTGAGAGGCACATGGTTGATGCAAATGGCAGGGGCACATGGCATATCATTGTCTAATGGTGGCTGGCAGGCCCTGCTGGCTGTTTGGTTGTCCAGCTTGCTGTATAATGTAGGAGAAAATTTTATTCATATGGGGTTACCCTATTTGGTGTTTATCAAGGTGTAAAGCTATGATTAGAACAGATCTAATTCACTAATATTCTAGAATATTCATTTAGATTTCTAAGATTAGGATAACATGAGAAATTTGACTTTTACATTTATTGAAAGTACAAGATGACATTATTTCCCACTTTTACTAAGTGGTTATTAAAAGTTGTCTCAAACCACTTCTCTCATGTTCACACCTAACCTGTGCAAGAAGCTCCTGCTTGAGTTATATTCTCAGCACATGGTGGTTGTCCTAAGTTTTAACTACTTTTGGCTGACCTAATCATTACTGATATTTCTTTATTACAAAAATTTATACATTGCAATAATGTCATTACATTATGTCACCCCCGTGTCCTTAGAATACCAAATAGCCAACACTTAAATTGCTGTTAATCTTCTTACATAGAACACTTTTTTTGAATGTTAAAAAACAGTAAAAAAAAATGTTACAAAGAACATGAAAGGGACAAATCATTTGTTGAAAGAAGGATGTCCAGGCATGCAGATTTTTTTTTTGGTAGGCTAATACCCATGGGGGATTTGAACCTGTAACCTTTTTGCAAGTAGTGCCTTAACAGTGCACCCATTCACTGTCAATTCAAAGCCCCATAGGCTCATGTATGCGGAATTATAAAAGGTGGAAAATACAAGATATTGCAGACTTACTAGCTTTATTATACAATGCATGTTTCATCTCATAGGTATGTTCTTTTGGACTAATTTGACTTTGATTGTGACACTAATTGTCTTGTGGTTGTTGATCTGTTATGTAGTGGAATGGTCCAGTTATAAAGGGTTCTGTTGAAGCTAGATGCAGGGGCACTCATGCGGCAGTTTTGCACCCTTTAGAGAGCAGAACCATTATGATTCATGGAGGTTATGGAGGTTATGGAAACAATGATCCTCACTGGTTGGGGGATCTTTCTCTTCTTCATACAGGTCAAACCTACTTGAGTGAAGTTGATAATGCAGTGTCTTTCTCTGTATTACTTTTCATGTGTACTGATTTAGACTTGAGTGGAATCAGACATGGGTTTTAATGCCACATTTTTCGTCCTTGAAAAATACATCTTTTTCCATTTCATCTCTTCCTTAAACCAAGCGGTTTTCTATAGAATTGCATGTAAATTAATTTCATAATATGGTGAACAAGTATATTTATAGCATAAACGTTATGATGCAAAAAGTGTTTGTTTTGCTGATTTCTTTTTGGTTTGTAATAAAAGTATGTTCTGGAAGCTAAGGTGTATTTATGTCAGTGGGTAATTGTTATTCTGCCAATTGTGGGCCACTGGAATGATGTCCCAAGGGGCTTGTTTTAACTGGTCCCTTTCCATTCATTTTTTCTGTAGGATTGGTTTGATATCCATCTGAATTGATTGATTGCTCAAGTTTCAACTTTTTGCATTCCCAAGATATGCCATGCAACTAATTGTGTCTGAGCTAAATTATAATGGGGCCAGGTAAGCAGATTCACTGGAGTGGAATGCATTGAATCCTGGTGGAAGAGTCCCATGTGGAAGGGGTTACCATTCCTTGACCACTGTTGGAGCATATGCTGTTCTATTCGGGGGGAAAGGTGATGCTGGAATCGTCAAAGAAGATTGCTTGAGGTATTTCTTTTCACTGCATCATTGTTTTATCTGTTTAAAAGGAAATTCTCAGAAAACACTTTTCCAGTTCTAGAATGTTTATTTCTAGCAAATAAGTGGAATTATTTGATACATGATTAACTGCAGCATATATGATGTAATGAAAAATAAATGGATCATTCCTGAAGTTCAAGGGGATGCCCCGTTACCACGTTCAAATCATGCAGCCACTTTGATGGATCCTGATTTAATTATTATTCACGGTGGTCGCCATGGCACACTGCGCTTAAGTGATACATGTATTTTACAGGTATGTTATAAATTAGTTTTGATGGATTTTCTTTTTCCTTTACATTCTTTTTACCCAGCCAAATGTATCATTTGGATTTGTGGAACTCTCACATATCAATTTTCAGGGGGGAAATATTCTTTTATTGTTAGGTTAAAAGAGTTGTAACAACTGATAGAAAACATACCGAAATGGGGGGTTGGTAAGGACCAGAGCTGGAGCAGGTGAGGAAATTTAAACAGAGATCATAGCATGTTGGAGGAAGATATAAGGGACCTGCTTATAAAGACAACATAATATTTCATGAGCTCCACCCTGTAGGTACACTTGCAAGAATGAGGATCCTTTTATAGTTGAAGGCTTCTGTTGGACAAAAGATACCTTGTGTAACTATTAAAATAATCTTTAAAGGGGTTACAAAGTACAAGTGGCACCTAGATGGTTGTTACATTCCAAGTAGGTATCTAGGGTGCAAAAATAATTTGGGTTTATGCTTGATTTTTAGTTTATATTTTTATAAATTATATTGCAAGATGTTTTTGGTAAACCAGCATAGATCCATCTTAACTTTGGATCTACCAAGCACTGAGAGATGAATTCTCTCAAGATTCAAGCCTCATTTTGAGTGCAAAACTTGAGGAAAGGTTTGCACCTCAAGAAATTTGATTCCTCTTGGCACTTGGTAGATCCAGAGTTACGATGGATCTATGCTGGTTCTTAATAATATTATTTATATTTATATAAATTTCACATTTCTAGATATAAAGATATTCTAATAACTAATTTATTGAAAGCATGATGATATATATAGTTAGATGTTTTGTAATTTCTTTATTTTATTTTTCTAATGTGATATGCATATCATTGATGGTATTAATAGTTTTTTTTTTTTTGAATTATATGTTGTGAAATATGAATGATTATTATTAGTCCCTGCCAAGGCAGGTCTCTGACAATTGATTTTTCTGTTGACCACTATTGGTTTAGCATTGCCCAATGCAACTTATACTGTTTAACTTTGAAAAATTAATATATATTTTTCAATATTATTAAAAATACTATTTTTTAAACATTTGATTGGACCATAACTAGAAGGTCTTATTGCAGCCTTTGCACAATATAATGTCATGTTGAGAACTGTCTCACATATTTTATGCCATAATTTATCGATATGGTTGCAATTTATGGATGTGGTTGCAATATTCATACATGATTTTTAGATATTTGTGCAGTGATTCTTTATTTTTAAACTTTGTAGGGAAATCATCCAAAAATAAAATCCTTAAAAAAAGCTCATAGTTGGGTGAATAACATGTTTTCCAAGTATTGCTTTCCACTATAATTTAAGCAATTCTTTCCATAAAAAATGGATAGGAATAAGATGTAAATAAATATACTTACCAAGAGTTACTTCCCACCTTTATTTATGTTTTACTCGTCACTTATGTAGTAGTAAAATTGTAAATGTGCAGACTTATTAGTGGTCATCGTTACCATAAAATCTAGCAGATTCTAAGGAGGGAAAGCCTATAGGACAAAGAGCTAGACTAGGTGATAACAATGGGACAATGGCCCACTACCACCACAACCAATGTCCCTTGCTCTTTATGGACTTTTATCAATGGGAGGAGTCCCGGTAGGATGGATAATCACTTTTGATAGATATTCTAGGGTTTATGGTGCTAGTTGATGAGGTAGGAGTCAGGACCTCTCAAGGGAAGCTCTATGTGATTATATGACACTTCGAAATGATCTTCGCTCCCTCAAAGAGACCTAAGAAAGACTTGCGCAAGATCTTGGGTTTCATGAATTATCGTGGACAAAAGTACTCTCGAGATCAAAGCAAGGAGGAGAAAGGGCTTCTTATGATTTACATCACCAAGTAATAACCTCATACAACTCTCAAAGAAGTGCCCAAGTTAAGGAAATACAAGCTAGGGTTTCCCTCTTAGGGCACACATAGGGCAAGAGATTTTATGGGTGAAAACCAATGGATGCTTGCCAAACTTAGGGTCTTATCTACGAGACCTCAAACTTTGAGGTCTCGTAGATAAGAGCCTAAGTTTGATTCCTATGCTCCTGGAATCCACCAATTCACTCTCTAATGTAATTCAGTCTATGCCCTAGCCTAGTTGTCTTAGTTTAGAGGACCAAAATTTAGAAGAGGAAATTTATGCAGAACATTTGAGTTTGATCACCAGAGGCTTGGACCAATGCCTTGCCCTTTGGGCATATGGAGTCCTAGATGCGTTAGATTAGCCAAAATTGTCTTTAAGGAGGTCAAGAATTGATGCCCTAGGTACCAACCCTCAACAATTACCCACTCAATAATTATAGATTTTCATGGATAAAAACAATATTTTACCTCTAGGAACATTCATCACATGACATATCATGAGTAACATAGGCAATTGCCAACCAAATAACTTTTCAAAATTTATCTTCACAAACTAGGGCACAATATAGTATTAATCTAGCTACAACAATTCCATACATTATACATTATTTCGAAAGCAAAATTTCAACAAAAGGCACTGACAAGATGACATGCAATATATCCATCCATAATGCAAGAGATAGCTCCAAAGAAGATAAAAAAATCAGATCCAAATATCAAAATGCATCCAAGATACTCCAATAGCCAATCTAAGAACAAGTGAGAATTTTCCAAAGAGGCTGAAATTCCCTAGTGAATATGATCAATACAAATGAAGTAATGTTCTATTTATATGAGTCCTCTTAAGTCGAATTATGCCTATGAGCCCCCAAATATTATAAAAATGGGCACGATACATCCATTAGTCACAAGCCGACCAAGTAGCTTTTATAAAATACGAATTAGCCATCCAAATTCAAGTTGAAATGATGACATCATTTTGATGTAGGGCCGTTCGAAGGCAACGTTGAGTCCTCTTTGTGCTAGAATGTGTGAAAGGCCTCCATAATCTTAAACTAGGGGATAGCCCCTAACTCTCCAAGTAAGTCATCATGTGGGGCCCCAATTTGTGTTTGGGGCACAAAAATTGGTCTCATGGGTCTCTTGATGATGGAATAGCTTGTAATCCTCCAATACTGAGGGTCCTGACGATGGTACTTGCCCTTCCAGGTCTCAAGGGATGAGACAGACCTCCTCTAGGCCTTGGATTAGCTGCCACACCATGTGGTAAATGCTAAGCCGACTGGGGCACACTAGTCCAAGTGCATCATCTCATGAATAATGTGGGGCAATGAGTAGACTGCTAAGGGTACTGAGGGTGCCCATGGCACGAAATGATGCTCTGCACATGATGGGAGTCCCATGGCTCTAAATGCTTCACCCGAGGGTGTCAATATGATCCTCTGGTGGACATGGGCCCCAATTAAGTTGCGCAACCCAAGATGAAACCATCTGCCAATTACATATAATTTCTAGTGTTGCATCCTCATCATCAGGTACAATAATTCATTAGCGCATCTAAGTGAACTAAACTTGTTAATCAAGGGCACACTTAGACTTCATATTGGGCTTCCCTTCCATATTTTGGGTTTTAATCTCGTAATAGTGTTACTTCCTAGGTAGGAGTGGCTAATAAACAACCCTATTAAGTGTTCCCAACTCCTAAGGGGAAAGATAGGTCTTTAGTATACCCTTCAATTGATAAGTGGCATATGAATGATGATGAAATGTATGGGGTAACTGTTGGGAAATGTAACTAGTTTCGGTTTTCATAATTATCAGTGTACTCAAGTCATTATGTATATCTTATGTTACAAGAAAAAGAAGAAAGGAAAATATTATTTTAAGCATAGGTTTCATGCTCCATTTTTATGGTCATCTAGGTCAAGCATGTTCTTCATGCTTCTAGGGTTTGTCATGTCAAAAGAATGTTTTTCTTGAGTCAAGAAAGTCCTTGTCAATTGTATAAGACCCTATTGGGCAAGTTGTAACATGTAAAAGATATTAAATATGAGTCTAGAAAGTCCTGTGAGCCTCCAAGCACAAGTCGGCCCTGCCAGTGACAAGTTGGCCTAGAAGAGGCTAATCGACCTCATGGAAAGGCTATAAATACAAGCAACAACTTCAATCTCATTTGACACCAATTTGACCATCTCAAGAAAGAAGTTTGATCTAAAGCAAGAAACATAAAAGAAGTTAGACCAAAGGTCAAGGAAGCAAGAAGAAGTCAAGAAGATCTGTTTTTGGGCATTATTCTCTCACACGTGTGAAGGTTAGGGTTTATGCTACTACTACAGAGGTTGAGATTTCAGATCTAGTTGCAGGTTTGAAACCTTGTGCAGGAAGATCAAGATTTGAAGCCATAAAACTAGAAGCAAAGGAGGAAACCATAGCAAAGGAAAGAGACTAAAATTGGGCCTTATTCTACTCATGTGTGTGAAATAAATTAGGGCTTTTGTGCAGCTGCAAGGCTGAAGAGTTGTAGGTCGAATTGCAGAACCAAATTGCAGGGCTGAAAGCTGGATTAGTGATGGTTTGAAGGACATTGACTCTTGTTGACTTTGGAAGAATTTGACTAATTGCAAGGGATTTGTTGAAGGGCTAACTTGGTGCTTGGAGGAGGACTTGGTCTAGGGTTTTGGCTCTTGGTTTTCTCATTTGAAGCAGATTCTATAAAAAGAGAAGAGATTCTTTCTGGGTTTTCCCCTTGCAAGTGTTTTGCCCTGGCTTGGAGCCTAATACTTGTGTCCATTGCCTTTATTGTTTTTTCTCTTGATAATTGTTTGATGAAAAGATTTAATAAAGAAACACAAGAAGATAAATACGTTTACAAGCAATTATTAAGGTTAAGAAGAAATTGAATTAATAACTACCCTACTGCATTCTCCAACAGTCACAAGGGTCTCGAAGCCAAATGCCATGGACTTCTGTTTCCTGCTGCACCAGGAAGTCATTCCCGATCCTAGACTGAAACAATACTCCCTGGTACTCTTCCGATCTACTGAATTCCCAACCCAATCTGCGTCATTGAAACCACTCAACCTGACATCATTGCTACGGGTGTACTTCAATCCAAGCTCGATTGTTCCTTGAAGGTACCTAAGAATATGCTTGGCTGCTGCCCAATGGGCCCTCTTAGGTTCTACCATGAACTGACTGAGGGTATTTACAACATAACAAATGTCTGGCCTTGTGTTTACCAGATACATCAACGATCCTATGAGCTACCTATAAAACGTAGGATCAACCTCATCGTCTTCGGACGTGTCGATTTTCTTTCAGTTGGTGATCATTGGAGTTGTCATGGGTCTACAATCCTCCATCTGAAATCTCCTTAGAATCTCAATAATGAGGGGTGTCCACATATTGGGTATATAAATGTAGGAGGGAGCAATCATGGATACATGAGTTACCTCGACCCTTGTTTATCAACCCCTCTGTTGGAAATACCAAGAGGGGGGTGAATCAATATTTCACTCTTTGTACACAATTGGTCAGCTTCTTATAGTTATTCAAAGCATTAGAACAAAACATAAAACATCATCACGTCAATCAGTACACAGAAAATGTCGTCTCAATCAAGCTTTGCATTATGTATGGTTTACATACAACTTTACTAGCTAAGCTGGAAGGAAGCATAACACTCCCCACATTTGAAGATGTTTGCAGATTAACTATGCAGGATTCTTCAATTGCCCTTGCAATCAATCAACTGCTCCAATGGACTTCACTGTTGTTACTCCAACTGCTACTTCTAAGTTCTACTGCTGCCACTGTCACTCCTACTTCCACTGCTGCTGCCATTCACAACTACCTTTGGCACTTCTGCTGCCATTTCTTGCTCCCACTTCGACTGTCACGATTGCTACTGCATTCACTGCTCCCACTTCAACTGACAATGCCGCTATCTCTACTGCTACATTCACTGCTCCTTCTTCAACTGCCATTGCTGTTATCATTGCTGCTACACTCACTGCTCCCACTTCAACTGTCACTGTTGCTGTCACTATTGCTACACTCACTGCTCCCACTTCAATTGCCACTGCTACTATCACTACTGCACTCACTGTCACAACTATCAAAGTTACTGTTCACTAGGTCACTGTCAAGTACTAAAGGCACAAGCACTGTCACATATCACCGTTAAGACATACTGTTATTACTGTCATCAAAAGTATGTTACCATTGCCATATAAGGTCACTGTCATGCAACAAGGTTACTGTGCTGTCACGTATATCAGAATCATGTTTCCATTTGTCAAACATCTCAATGTCATTGTCACACTCAAGTAGATCACTGTCCAAGTCACTATCATTGTCAAGTAGAGTGTCTACATCAAGTTCACTGCCATATACTGGTTAAGGTTTTATGAACACAGTTGTGCCTCCAAGTTACTGTTATACTGATCTTACATCAAGGCCGCAGACATATCAGTCTCAGTCATGTAGGCTTACTGTTTCACTGTCTATCATAGCACAATCACAAGTTCACAACATAACTGTCAAAGAGATATAACATCACTGTCAAGAGTGTGAAAATTCCTATATCTGACAATCTCAGGAATCCTAATGCAACTAACTGAATTTACTTCTCCAATTATGTAAATTACATTACAAAACTAATTCTGATTTCTTCATGAATTAACTGAAGCAGCCTACACTTGATACTTTATGATTTTGAAACAAGGAAACTGAGCAAGAATTAAATCACATAGGACACCTTTATTTTGGACTAAGTCCCCGGAAAAACCCAATGCGGGAAAACCAGTGCAGAAGATCTGAGGGTTTGTTATTATTAAGCAACAGTTTTTGAATACAAGTCTGGGATGCCCTTTTGGCAATCCTTGCAGAGAATATGACTGACAAAAAGTTCGTGAGAGAAATTTCAGACCGATCTGGAAGCCCGACTGACCAAAAACCCCCTAACTGCAAGCCCACCACTCGCTGCACAGTCTCTGCATCACTCTGCGTGAGGACTCTGTGGCTTCTGCGTCACTGGTCTTCTGTTGGCTGGATGTGCTCTTCTGGCCTCTTCCGGTCTCACACCCCTGCTCTCTGGCACTGGATCTGGCTGACCCTCAACTGAATCTCGAATTCCATTGAGGCTGCAACGCTAGCTTTGTGTGGGACTGCTCTGGCTCTGCGTAGCTGCTATGTTGCCTCTGCTGATCTGCTCTCTCCCTTCTTTGCTTTGTATTCTTGGTCCCAGAGAAGATCCTCCGACCAATAACTGTCTCTGCCCCTCACTGCAACTGGAATCACTTAGATTTGATCTTTGTCCGAGCACTGCTCCGTTAGAAGAATTCAATCTCTAGATTCACTCAATGTGTCTTTCCAAATGACCCTCAAGCCTTCCTTTATAGTCTTCTCATTGAGAAATCAGCAACTGAGATTAGATCTCTAATGATTAATCAACGACTAAGATTATAACATGACTTGATCTTCGCTTTCTAGATCATTCTCACTCTGTTTTATTAATACCCTTTAATTATTTAATTTCCCTAAGTTTAGACTTAGGGTCTCCATTATAATAATTAAATTTTATAATAAATCATAATACGAGTGAAATTTTCACAAACGGTTTTTGGGTTCTTTGGAATATTAGTGCTTAAGCCTCTCCACAAAATTTGAGTCTTAGAGCACTTCCGATGCTACCAAAAATCAACACTCTTTCTTAGCGAGGAAAGTGCTTTAACAATATGCTTGCTGCATACTTCTCTGACCCCTAAGCATACTCTGTGCCGTTGATGTCTCACAAACTGTCCACCAACCCTTGTGCTGCTGCTGCAATTGTACTGTTGCCCTTGACATTGCCACTGCCACTGCAACTGCTGCATCTATACTACAACTCCCTCTCAAGCACTACATCTGTTATGCTGCTAGCGCTGCCACTACTAACATTGCATTTGCACTGCAACTCAACTGCTGAGAGAAGCAACTGAAATCACCCAAAAACTGGACAAGCATTCAGTGGACGCACCTTGCTGCTGAAGACTCTGATTGCTGATAACTACTGCATTGTCCCTCTGATGCATTGTGCTGCTGCTGCTGTGCACTGTGCTGCTACTGCTACACTGCTGCTTCTCTACTCCAGAAGTAGGTGCTACTACCTATTGCATTGTCGTCTCCATCGCTCCTTGGCTCTCGCTGAAAATTCCTCCATCCTGCTACTGCTGATTATGGGCACCTGTAGCAAGGTTGTGATCCAAGAGGGGGGCTCCTCAAGCATCCTGCCCAACTAAAGTTCAAGATGAACTGCAGTTCTATGTCGCCCCATTTCTCTCCTGGAGAAGCGTGGGCACTCATGGAAAACTCATCCTGCTCGATCTTTGCCGCTGCAACTTTAGGATCGTGTTTTTCATCCTTGTCCTTTTTCTTTAAAGGACACTGTGATGGTCCCTTCGATGCAAGGGTTGCATTCTCCTCCTCCTCCGGATTCTTAGATCCGCTTCTGCTACTGCCGTCAAGCTTGCACCTGACTAGATCTCTCCTCAGCTCTTCTTGAAGTGCTTCCCACATCTGCTCCCAACTAGGAAGCGTAGCCTTGCCCAAAATACTTTGGACAAAAACTTGCCACTCCTCCATGACTGCGTTAAGGGCTAGCCTCACCATAGTTTCCGTAGTTGGGGTGGATCCCACGGCTGCCAACTGGTCTTAAATCTCCTGAAGTCTCGTAAGGAATGGAGCAATGCGCTCCCCCTTCTGCATTTGGATCATCCAGAGCTTCTGCTCCAAGTACATCTTCCGTTGCTCAGAAGTTCCTTCATACAACAGAGCCAAGGCCTCCCATATCTCTCTGATGGTGTTCTTGCTATCTATATGTGAGACTATGTGATCCTTAACACCATCAAGGATTAGTCTCTTGGCCTTTGCCATATCGGACTTGTACTTCTTGTTCTAATCCGGATCTGTAGGTACAACAACCACATTGTCCACTGTGAAAATTTGTAAAACGAATTCTACTACAGTATTTGATGTTACTTCTCCTACTTACAATTTAGTAACAAGTTATTTATAGAAATTACTTCATTAAATATTGAAATAAATAAAACTGAAGTTATCACAAACAAGATGCTGAGCAAAACATAAGGTTATACAAGCACAACAATGACACAATTATTTTTGGACAATTGTCCTTGGAAAAACCCAATGCGGGAAAACTGGTGCAGCAGATGAGGGTTTTATTTATTCTTCAGCAAAAATATCTTGTACAAAAAATGAACTGAAGAACAGAAAGAAAATCCTATGAGGAATTTACAACTGAGTTCCTCACTTGCTTCATAGTGATTTTCCAACCCCGGAGAGCCTTTGCGTCCCTCTGCATCTCACTGCATTAGCCCCTGCATAGTGGTTACGCAGCTCCAGCGTCACAACCCTTGCGCTGTCACTGCTATTGCGTTATTACCTTTGCGCAATCCTTCCTTTGTGCTGCCTCTCTCTGTCAAGCTCTGTATCCTCGACCCTTGCCAATCCCTCTCTCTCTCCATCCAACAACTCTCCCTCTGAATCGATTTCTCGTGTCGAACTTCAACCAGTGAGAAAATCGATCTTCTTGGGCAACTGAGTATCTGCCTTGGTGTATGCTCCAAATGGCCCTCAAGCCTTCCTTTATAGTCTTCCCATTGACAAATCAACGACCCAGATTAGAAGTCTAATCGATGGCTAAGATTAAAACATGACTTGATCTTCGTTCTCTAGAAGATTCACACTCTGTTTTATTAATACCCATTCATTATTTAATTTCCCTAAGTTTAGACTTAGGGTCCCCATTAAAATAATTATTTATTTTAGTAAAACATGAACCGAGTGGAATTTCCACAAACGGTTTCTGGGTTCTTTGGAATACAAGTGTTTAAGCCTCTCCACCAAATTTGAGGCTTAGAGTACTTTCCGATGCTACAAAAATCAACATTCCCTCTTAGCAAGGAAAGTGTTCTAGCAATTATGCTTGCTGCATACTACTCTGACCCTGAAGCATCCTCTGCGCTGTTGATGCTGTCCACCAACACTGCGCTGCTGTTGCCACTGTACCACTGCCCATGACCACTGCTATTGCCACCGCTCATCTGTACTACAACTCCCTCTCAAGTGCTGCATTTGCTATGCTGCTAACACTGCCATTGCCAACACTGCATCTGCACTACAACTTCATCTCAAATGCTGCATCTGTGGCTGAGATATCACATGTTTCTACTACTGAAACATATTGTCCATCATTCCCATCTGCTCTCTGAATTGAACAAACTTGGCGCTTTCTAGAGCTTTGGTGAGAGTGTCTGCCACTTGATTCCCTGTGGGAACGTACTGTAACTGTGCTGCTCCTCTGTGAAACATAGTTTCTGATAAAATGGCACCCGATGTCAATATGTTTTGACCGATTATGAAACATTGGATTCTTAGAGAGTTTGATGCAGCTTTGATTATCGTCGTAGATACTGGCCACTTCCATTTTCTTCTCGAACAAATTCACTAACAGTTTTCTGAACCATATGGCCTCGTAAGTAACTGTGCTTGTTGCCATGTATTCTACCTCAACTGAGCTCAGTGCTACAGATTTTTGCTTCCTACTGCACCAGGAGGTCATCCCTAATCTGATGCTGAAGCAGTACCCAGAGGTACTCTTCTGATCTACTGAACCGCCCAATCTGCGTCTTTTAACCCATTGAACCTGACATCATTTCTGTGAGTATATTTCAACCCGTATCCGACTATTTCTCGCACATATCTGAGAATGTGTCTTGCTGTTGCCCAGTGCATCCTCTTTGGTTCCACCATGAATTGATTGAGGGTATTGACAGCAAAGCATATGTCTGGTCTGGTGTTGACCAGATACATAAGTGACCCAATGAGTTGCTTGTACAAGGTGGGGTCTACTTCCTTGTCTCTTAATGCATCAATCTTCTTCCAGTTGGTAATCATGGGTGTTGCCATGGGCCTGCAGTCCTGCATCTTGAATCTCTTCAAGATTTCTGAGGCACATCTTCCTTGTCCTGTAACTGGGACACTTAAAGTAGATTCATTCCCAATCCTGGCACATGCAACACATTTGTGGCTCGAAGATTATCTCCTGCTTATGTTTGAAATACTATGGTCCCTCTTCCTACCGTGGTACACTTAGTTTTCTTTCCCATAGAAATCTGGAAGTTCATCCTTTCTTCTTGATATCTCGAGAAATATTCTCGAACCCCAGTCATATGTGCTGAGGCCCCGCTATCAATGTACCAATCATCAGCTGATGATGAAGTAGATAAGCAAGCAAATTCCTCTTCCAACCTGGAAGATAATTATGAGATGTCATGATCTTCCATCGTGCTTCTTCCATCTCTGGCAGCCCTGCATAAAACTGTGTCACCCTTCTCAAATTCGATTTGCTTTTTATGATATAGCACCACGGCTTCCCTTCAACGCAAATTGTTTTGTGCCTTTGCCCGATCTAGCTCTTATACCATGTGAAAATTTCTAAAACAAAATTCTACAACAGTATCTAATATTACTTCTCCTACTTATTATTCAGTAACAAGTTATTTATAGAAATTACTTCAGTAAATATTGAAATAAATGCAACTACAGTTATCACAAACAAGATGCTGAGCAAAACACAAGGTAATACAAGCACATCAATGACACAATTATTTTTGGACAATTGTCCCGGGAAAAACCCAATGCGGGAAAACCAGTGCAACAAATGAGGATTTTATTTATTCTTCAGCAAAAATCTCTTGTACAGAAAATGACTAGCAAAACAGAAAGAAAATACTATGAGGAATTTACAACTGAGTTCCTCGCTTCCTAGTGATTTTCCGACCCCGGAAAGCCTCTGCGTCCCTCTGTCTCATTGCGTCAGCCTCTGCGTAGTGGTTACGCAGTTCCAACGTCACAACCCCTGCGTTGTCACTGCTACTGCATCACTACCTCTGCGCAGTCCTTCCTCTGTGTTGCTTCTCTATGTCAAGCTCTGTATCCTTAGCCCTTGTTGATCCCTCTCTCTCTCTCCACTCTGCAACTCTCCCTCTGAATCGATTTCTCGTGGTGAACTTGAGCCAGTGAGAAAATCGATCTTCTTGGGCAACTGAGTATCTGCCTTGGTGTATGTTTCAAATGGCCCTCAAGCCTTCCTTTATAGTCTTCTAGTTGACAAATCAACGACCTAGATTAGAAGTCTAATCGATGGATAAGATTAAAACATGACTTGATCTTTGTTCTCTAGAAGATTCACACTGTTTTATTAATACACATTAATTATTTAATTTCCCCAAGTTTAGACTGAGGGTCTCCATTAAAATAATTAATTATTTTAATAAAACATGAACTGAGTGGAATTTCCACAAACGGTTTTTGTATTCTTTGAAATACACGTGTCTAAGCCTCTCCACCAATTTTGAGGCTTAGAGCACTTTCCGATGCTACAAAATTCAACATCCATGAATGCTTTGAGATCATATTCATGTAGAAGGAATTTGATTCTTTCCTTCCAAATTACGTTGTTGGAGGATCCCTCCAACTGGTCTTGATCTCTCAATCCATAAGATGCTATTTCAACTGAAAACTGTCGAACTTCTCCCTCTTCTCCCCCCTCTGCGCAACATTAGGCAGGCTTATGCACTCCTTGTGGAGTTCGTAGATTTGCTGCCTAGATCTGGTGCTCAGATCTTGGAAAAATGCTAAATCCCTCTGCAAGGAACTCACTAAGGAATAATTCCCCGCTATGTGCTCTTCTTCTTCTTTCGACGCTTCTTTGCCCAACAACTGCTTGTAGAAACACTGCGTCCCTCTAGTTTTGCGTGAAGGTTTTGTGCTGCTCCCTCTTCCTTGGCAAGATATTGAACTGGAAGTTCTCCTCTCTGTCGACTCGCTCAGAGAGAGACAACCTCGAAAATTAGCCCTCCTGGCTAAAATTTCACAATCCCTTTGGAGATTCGATATGCTGTTGCTGAAACAATTTGGCCTTCATTTCAATGCTAGATATGCTCTTCCTGTGTCACATCAAATGCTCTGATACCATGTGAAAATTCCTAGATCTGACAAGCTCAGAAATCCTACTGCAACTAACTGAATTTACTTCTCCTATTATGTAAATTACATTACAAAATTAATTCAGATTTCTTCATTAATTACTGAAGGAACCTACACTTAATACTTTATGATTCTGAAACAAGGAAACTGAGCAAGAATTAATCACACATAGGACACCTTTATTTTGGACTAAGTCCTCGGAAAATTCCAATGCGAGAAAACTGATGCAACAGATCTGAGGGTTTGTTATTATTAAGCAACAGTTTTTGAATACAAGTTTGGGATGCCTTTTTGGCAATCCTTGCAGAGGATATGACTAACAAAAAGTTTGTGAGAGAAATCTCACATTGATCTTGAAGCTTGATTGACCGACAACCCCAGAACGACAAGCCCATCACTGCGTTGCGTAGTCTCTACGCAGTCTCTGCGTCACTCTGCGTGAGGATTGTGTGGCTTCTGCGACACTGGTCTTCTGCTGGCTAGATTTGCCCTTCTGGCCTCTTCCGGTCTCACACCCTAGCTCTCCGGCATTGGATATGGCTGACCCTCAACTGAATCTCGAATTGCCTTAAGGCTGCAACGCTACTTCTATGTGGGACTGCACTGGCTCTGCGTAGCTACTACGCTGCCACTGTTGATCTGCTCTCTGCCTTCTCTGCTTTGTATTCTTGGTCCTGGAGAAGATCCTTTGACTAATCACTGTCTCTGCCCCTCACTGCAATTGGAATCACTTAGATATGATCTTCGTCCGAGCACTGCTCCGTCATAAGAATTCGATCTCTAGATTCACTCGGTGTGTCTTTCCGAATGACCCTCAAGCCTTCCTTTATAGTCTTCTCATTGAGAAATCAACTGCCGAGATTAGATCTCTAATCAACGGCTAAGATTACAACATGCCTTAATCTTCACTTTCTAGATCATTCTCACTTTGTTTTATTAATACTCTTTAATTATTTAATTTCCCTGAGTTTAGACTTAGTGTCCCTATTAAAATAATTAATTTTTACAATAAAACATAATCCGAGTGGAATATTCACAAACGGTTTCTGAGTTCTTTGTAATACCAGTGCCTAAGCCTCTCCACAAAATTTAAGACTTAGATCACTTTCTATGCTACCAAAAATCAATAAAGGGGAGAGTGTCAAAAACATCAGTACAAAGGTCACTGTCAAGTTCACTGTATATCAACAAGTTTATTTTCATAGTCATTTCACAACAACAACCTTCAGGGAATTAAACCCTAGCTCCACCACCTATTGTCTCTATGTCAAAATCTCAGAATTTTGAGCAAAGGGCACTCTGCACATTCACTAGTCCCGTAGGTTACTGTTATGCCAAGTAATGTCCCCTAATAATAATAAAAAAAAATAATAATAAATAATAAACAATAAAGAAAATGTAATAATGGTAAATAAATAGTAAAAAATAAAGAAAAGATAGTAATAGCAAATAAATAATAAATAATAAAGAAAATATAATAATAGCAAATAAATAATAAATAATAAATAATGAAAAGAATATAATAATAATAAATATAACATTATAGCAAATAATAAACTGGAGTTCTAAATAAATAAATATATATAAAATTAAACTATAAAAATAGTAAAAATAAGTAAAGTTAACAAAAGTAAAAAGGAATAAAATAAGAAAGTTAAATTAAGAGAAATATTAAATTAAGTAAAACTTAAAATAAAGAAATAAAAATTGCATGTTGACACATGGAATGTGTGCATGCAAACCCCTTTTCATTTTTTTGTCTATTTAATGGATGATGAGGAGGATGAGAATCATCCATTCCTTCATTCATTTTCTTGGGAGAGAAGAGTTGTGAGACAAAGGATTCCCTGGCAGTAGTACGTTGATTGAGGGCTCAGGAGTGGCCAGTTGAAAATTATGTGCAGTTGAGCCTATGGTTGGGTGGAAAGTTGTCCCCAAAATCTTTGTTGCGGTTAGTTGAATTCAAAGAGCATACAACTCCAAAAACACAAGTAAGGAATATCGTCGATACAGGAAAGTCGTCTCTACTCACGTTTTTCAAAATTCTATGTTAAATAGTTGAATAATTGAGTGTTGATTATTAATCATATAAATTGATGTAATTATTTGTATATTTTAAATCAGGATTGTTACATATGGTATCAGAGCTTAGGTTCAAACTCTTAGGGCCTATGGACATTTTAAGTTAAAAAAAAAATAAAAAAATAAAACATATTGATCATCATTAGAGGTATATATATTGAGTTATATATAAACCTCCGCAATGACTTCATATGTTGAATAATTAGAGTTACATATAAAGACTATTCGTATTGTACTTTTATACATAAGACTTCACGTGGAGATTCTAAAGAGTGCATGATAACATAATTTGATAATTTATAATAATAATTTACCCTCGGTTTTACAAAGAAACATGCAAGTCAAGAATGATATTGTAGGAACCAGTTGAGGATTTCCTGTTGGGGATTTTTAATATATGCTTTTTAATTAGTTAGATGAAAGTGTAAATATTCTAAATTATATTGGTATAACTTTCAAGTATAAGTTGAATGGTTAATTAGTGAAGAAGAAAGACAAACTGTTAGAGTTTGGATGGTTGAAATACAAATTAATTTTTATTTTCTTTCTAGTTGAAATTAGAAAGTGCTATATTTTGTTTAAAAAAAAAACTATTATTTATCAAATTTCCATAAACTACTTCTATGATAGAATACTTCCAATAAATTTAACTGAGAACGCTTGTATTATCATCAATAGCTAGGTCTGAGTTTTTTTGTTTACTAATAAATATAATGATTATAAATAGTATTTAAAAAAATTGAAGAAATTATTTTTCAATAACATAATTAGTTTATACATACTTTGTGTTGAACATGCTATACAAATTCATTAGTTGAAAATCCCATCAAGCATGAGGTCAAATACAAAGATATTTAATTTCAAGATTACACTCTGTATATGTTTATATTTCTTGTAGTATGCCCCGGGCTACTCATATATCCACCAAAATTTAGTAATTCCATATTATTACTGAAAAGCATTACATAGGCAATTAATATTTACCAAAAAAAAAAGTCTAGGAATAAGGCAATTAATATTAAACCAATATATTTATGGGAAAACCGAGATTTGAAATTCACTGTGACCAACCCAAGCTGTAATTAAAATATTGTTTCATCGCAAGAAGAAAATATTAATATAACTAAACTTCCTTCCGTTATCAAAATGGGAAAACGACTTTTTAAATGTTGATATATTGTATTTTAAAAAACAGGGTTTTATTTCAGATTCCAATTTCAGCCTTAAATTAGGGATTTTATTTCATGTTTTTACCGTTTTAGGGATTTTATACCCAATAACTCCATTTGTGGGCTATATTTCCCTTTCCGTTTTATATAAAGACAAAGTTGGAGAAGTTTTGCATAAATTATACTTGGCACGACTCTTAGCTCGTTAATTACATAAATTGCATATTCTTTACCAGCCTCACATCCTATTTCGGCGGGGGGTTTTGTGTTGAGAAACTCCAACCGGAGCTGAGCAACATCTGATGCCTACATTCTTCCTATAACGAGGAGTGGGGACAAGAACCGTAGATAAAGAAGGGCTTCCAAATAATTTGTCTATTTGTAGCATCCTGAACATCTTCAAGAAAGAAAGTAATAAACATGAAACATGAGTCGAATAAATATTCAAATAATCAATTAGGAAAAATATTTTATAGCTCACAGTGCAAGATGAGTCAACATCCATTTGACTTTAATAAACTCGACATATCGTCAATTTGACTTTAGTAAACTAAAAGATGCTATGGATGTGTTTTAATTTGAGGGTATTTAACTCTCTGTAATTTGGATTAAGTGCACGTAATCTCCTCTCTAGTTGGAGTCCCCAGAACATTGATGAATTCCACCAATTAATCAACACCACTTCCTCCAGGATACATGGGTAGTTGAAGGTGCAATTCTGTTGAGAGTCGAGACACAACCCCATAACCATATCTATACTCTGTAGCTTCCCCCAAAAATAGGGTTTTGGAGCTCCATAATAACATGTTACAATTTGCTCCAATTATGAGTGTTTTGTTGCATTAGTCACTGGCAGTATCCTCTTGATATTAATTTTAAGTTCTTATGTATACTGACCATATCCAATATTCTTTAGGCATAAAATTTATCAATTTCCTTGCTTAGATAATTTTCTCAAATTAATAGAATTATTAAGGTTTAACCTGCAAAGCATTTGCCATATTAAGTTGTGGAATTTTATTAGCATAATATATTCAAGGCTTGTGGTGTTGTATTTATTTTATTATAAGAATTAAAAGAATATATGAAAATATGCAAGGATAAACTTGTATTGTATGTCAAAATTAAAGTTCATTTTATTTAATATAATATTGTGAAAAGAATAAAATATAATATTGTGAAATTGGGTAACCATGTATTTTGATATCTCACAAAATACAACAACACAAGTCTTGAATATATTATGCTAATAAAATTCCACAACTTAATATATCAAGTGCTATCAAGTGCTTTGCAGGTTAAACCTTAATATTTCTCTTAATTTAACTCGTTCTTATTTTATTCCTTTTTACTTTTTGTTAACTTTGCTTATTTTATAGTTCTCTTCATTTATCTATTTCTTATTTTATTCTTTTTTACTTTTTGTTAACTTTACTTATTTTTACTATGTTTCATAGTTTAATAACTTTTTGTTAAATTATGGCCCTGAATTGCTTCAGATCATTGCTCAGAGATCCACCCTTTTCCACCACAAAATACCTAGAATAATAGTCTAGTGATGCAACGTTTCTCTTCCTTGATGAGATAAAAATAAGTAATTGAATCCCTCATGCACAAAATGTAAATACGCAAAGGTCAATTAGGTCACTGGCCTAACTTTCACTGACCCTAGAACATTCTTAAATGGCAAAAATTAACCATTTATACACAGATCTGAAATTCAGGAACAAGTGTAGCCTTCTTTGCCGGTATAGAGGCTATGAAGGTGGAGACTTTAGTGACATAGAGCAACTTCAAGATAGGTCGCAACAAACCTTAGTTTTAAACTTTTAAGCGATGGCAACACAGATCAAACTTAGACTTGATGCGCAATGAAACCCTTCTCCCTGCAAAAAATAACGAATCCCAAAGTAGGAGAAAAGTATACTAGAAAACCCTTGCAAAAGATCCTTCTCGTCACTCCTTCAGATAACAGGTCAATTGTAGAGAGACTTCACTTATCTTACACACACTTGGAGAGGAAAATTGATATGTTTATATAGTTAGTGGAGGAAGACTTTTTGAGCTCAGCCGACCTTTAGTTTTGGAGGGAAGAAGCTTCCTTTTGAAAAAAATAATTTTCAAATGAATTAAAACTCTCACAAATTTGGACTTATGAATATTTAAAATGAATTGACCTTCACATATGACCTTTTGGACTATGATAATTCACATGACCTAGTTTTCAAGGATTTAACCATAATAAATGAAACCTTTAAACCCCTTCCTTCTTAATGTGCCATAGCTAACTAAACTGCCAGAATCCTTCTATGCCACATCATCACACCTTTGGGGATTTGGACCATTCGCTGGGAGCACAATCTTTGATTGAGCATATCTCTCAAATGGTGAAGGCCCACGAAACACTCCACATATCAAAAAATTAGCATGACGAGGAGAGTCCATTGGCGAGTATCTCCAAGGCAAATTTAGTGACCTACTTCTTCAAAATCCTCCAATAAATGCAGGGTATGAACATAGTCCAGAAAATCCAAGCCCTAGAGCTAGGGTTTCATCACTGGATCATCTCATCCATGACAACCAACATATGGAGAACATCAATGACGACATCTTGTACCTACTGCACCTGCACTCACTCTACAGTTGCTGCACTTGCACCCGCTCTACACCTGTTGCACTTGCACCCGCTTTGACATCCATCTCAACACACTCAACTCCCGCTTTATTTGCCTTTTTCCTTTAAATGGTTTTTCTTTATATTACTGCTCGGGGCTCCGAGAAATTAGAGCATGTTGCGTATGATGTAAAGTAGTTATTACACCCTTAAGGCGGGACAATTCATTGCCCACCAAGGGTTGGGACATGCATGGGTTCCTTAATGATGTGGGGGCACTCATGGGGCCCTAGGAACCAGGGTGATGGCCATGATAAGGTGTATAGCTCATGTTTGGAATTTCCCCACATGCTATATTAAATGTCTCGACCATCTTTCGCATTTTATAATATTCTCTTCTTTTGTTTCTTGCTTGTGGCCATGTTATGCTTTAAACTTTCTTTTAGTTGCATCAACCTCTGAGGAAACATTTCCAGGCCCGACCTCGATACGTGGAGAGGGGGAGGGGGTGTGCGAGTGCCTTGTGGACCCAGTGGTCATGCGGACCCAAAGAAGGAAAATGATGAAATAGGGCTTGTAATGTGGGGAGGGGGGTGAAAAATGTGAAATGGAAAAATAGGACCACACTACCAAAATCAGGTTTTCCCAAGTAGTGCCCTTTTGAAAACCAAAGGTCAATAGGGGATATCCCATGTGACTAGGATTGAGGATTAATCCCCCATTTAAGGCGAGGGAACAAAACCACGGTCAAATCTACATGGTCCATCTCCATTCGAATCTTCCTTCATGCATCAGAGTTCCGAAGGATCAAACTTGATTACCAAGTGAGCACTCTTTTTTGGAGATTATACTGGATGTGAATCATTATTCTACATGGTCTAGAGAGTCTTAATTCTTTATTTATCTTTGAGTAAGTCAAATTCTTCCCTTTTAAACATCACATAATTATACAAAGCATGTTACAAGATTTTGCACATATGAATCTTATCCAAGAGTTACTTTCAATATGCATTTCTATGGTCTTACTTCATCATCCAGCTATATATCCCATAATGAGCCTGCAACCTGACCCTTTGCATTCCTTCATCCCTTGAGAAGTATTGTTTCTGTACTATATGGAATGTATACTAACCTTGTCATAATGCTTCTCCTAAGAGCCTACAAAATGATGGTTCTTACACGATCATAATGATCCATCTTAGCAAGATGACTACCTCTAATGTTATATAATGCCTAGGTGAACAATATGCAAGAGGGTCTATCTATCTATTATTAAAGACTAGATGATTTCTACAAAGCAACTCTAAGTATGCCACAATCACATGCTTCTATCTATGATGGCATAGAAAATCAAGATTTTTCTATAGTAAACAATAATGAATACTATCTAAAGGAAAGAACAACTTTACAAAGAACCTGACAAACAAGATGCCTTCTTTAATATTCAAGATCTTTCACATATTATTTCTTCAACTTCTTCTCAGGTTCTCCCATTTCCTCAGCCACGTGAGCCTCACTTCTTTGCTTTGTTTTGTTGTTTTGCTAGTTTGGACAATCCCTCTTAAAGTGTTCATACTCGTTGCATTTAAAGCATTGAACCTTGGACATATCTTTCTTCTTGGACTTCCCAAACTTTACCTTCTTCAACTTCTTGACTCTGGCTATAAAGGCTTGAGATTGTTCATCCGATCCAATGTCATCCTTTACCTTGATCCTAGTTTCTTCTAAGATGCATTGAGCCCACAACTCATCAAAAAGAGTTGAGTCTTTCTTAGAGTAGATGCTTGTTGCAAAGTGCTCCATTCTGGTGGCAATGCATTTAGTACATGGATGGTCATTTCCGAATAAAAAATTGCCTCTCCAAGGCCCTGCAAGTGATCTCTTAATTGAGAGATCTTCATTAGAAAGGATGCCAATTCCTCATCCTTTGATTTCTTCATTCTATATAGCTTGTTCCTCAAAGACATCTTTTGTCTTGATGTACTTACAGAGTACAAATTTACTAGAGTGTCATACATAGCCTTAGAAGTTTTCAAATTTGCAACAAATGGAACGAGAGGATCCTTAATGAATTCAACGATGATCCTTTGTGCCCTAACTTCTCCTTTCTTGTACTTCGTTAGTTCTTGAGCCTTGTCTTTGCTTGGTTCAGTAATTTTACCAGTAACATATTCCATTACTTCATGTTCTGTAAGTGCTAGGTCAATTCTTTTCTTCCATGTTAGGAAATTTGATGAACCAATGAGCTTATTGCTTTTCTTGCAGAAAGAACCCATATGATCTGTAGATTCAGACATAGAGTAACAATATGATACTTACTTGATGATCAAGAGTCTTCCCATTCTGATTATGTCTCAACTATCTTGAGGCTTTCAAGATCTTCAAAGAGACTTCAATAATGGCTTCCAAAAATCCTTTTATGCTTCCTTCAGGGAGGTCTTCCAATGAGTCTTCAACTAGATCCTTTGTTCAAGGGAGAACAACAATCTTTTTGTAGTCTACTTCTTCAATATTTCTTTTGATGAGACCCTTCTTCTAGATTTTTTTTTTTTCATGAGGGGAAAGCTCACGGGAAACCCGGGCGTACTTCCCCAGAAATTCTGGATGGTACGCACGGTAAACCGTTCGGCGGACTTTCGGCGCCTAACCCCAAAGGACTCAAGGATCGAACCCGTGACCTCCCTCAACGGAGAGGACCACGTATTGGCTCACTACCACTTGAGCTAACCCTTGGGGCTTCCCTTTTTCTAGATTAATAGGTCTCCTTTTCCCTTTAACAAACTCTTCTTGTGTGCACAAGTTGATCCTTCCAGCTGCCTTCTTGTTCACCTTAGCTCTGATACCATGTTAGAAAATGTAATGTGGCAACTATTAATTCCAATTTTCCTTAACCTTAATACTTGCTTGTGAACTTTATTATTCTTCTTGTGTTTCTTTATTAGATCTTCATCAAACAAATATCAAGAGCAAAAATAATAAAGACAGTGGACACTGAAGTTAGGCTCCAACCTAGGGAAAAAC
Organism: Pinus albicaulis; assembly: GCA_034641835.2. Taxonomy (NCBI): domain Eukaryota; kingdom Viridiplantae; phylum Streptophyta; class Pinopsida; order Pinales; family Pinaceae; genus Pinus; species Pinus albicaulis. The sequence continues at coordinate 1,283,856,761 of CM076574.1, read as the reverse complement.
CCCTCCAAGGGGAAAATTCCATAAACTCCTCTCTTATAAAATCTGCTTCAAATGAGACAACAAAGACCCAAACCCTAGAGCAAGTCCTCTTCGAAGTACCAAGTCAACCCTTCCAAGAGAACCAATTTATAGCTGCAACTTCGACCACAACTTTTGCCTTGCAATTTCGGCCTTGTAGCTTCTGCAAAAACCCTAATTTAACTTCTTCAAGAGTCTGTCCTTGTTAAATTTGGACAACTAGGTCCAAACTCTGGGTTGTACTGCTCAGATGACGATCCCAATATTTTTATTGGATTCCTCTTTCGGAGAGGTGTAAGATTGATCTAAAGATCATCTTGATCGGATGAACAGAACATGTACTTTGAATTTATTCGACTTATGTGCTAGGTCGGCTTGGAATATAATATATACTTAAATGTCTTAAAGGACGTGTCACACACCCCCAAAGATGCCTATATATTGGAGACTTGGAGTTCATTATACACACAATGTGTGGAGGATTTTTTTCTCTCTTGATGGCGATGAAGCTGCGTTCTTGGTGCCGCGTCTTTGTGGAGTATTCTTTGTCTGGGTTGTCTTGGGGTTGTGTGTGACACGCTTGGTTGGATGACCTATTGGAAACTTTGCTGGTAGAAGCATGCTGCTGATCGCTATAACGCCACCATTCATCATCATTTTTTTGGCTGGTCTTCTATCGATCTAATGGTATTTTCTATCTGCTTCAGTATTTTGTGCCCTAATCTGAAATGGCATAGAACATGTTCAGAAATTCACATGGTATCAGAGCCAAGGTGAAGACAAAGGCCAATTTGTAAGGTGAAGACAGAGCTGGAAGGTTGAGACTGCTGTAGATGTTTGCGGCCTTGTTTGAAGGTCAAATAGAGGTATGAGGAGGCTATTAGGGAGCCGCAACAAACTAAGGTAGGCCGCAAGCCTACCCTCTCCAAAACAAACCAGCGAAAAGGGTTTCAAGGCTACGACAACTTAATATTTGTTTCTGTTTGGATATGCGGAACTAAGGAGGACTACTATTCCTGTCCATAATCGTGGAGTAGCACTTGACCAAGTCACAAATCTGCGTTTCTCTGCAGTTTCGGATCCTCTTACAAAGAGAAGTTTGGCAAAAAGTAGAGGCTTGGGTCTGGCACAGTAATCTCCTGAGACTGTTACTGTCTCTATTAAATTATAGGATCCCTTGTTACTAGCTCAGAACAACAGCCCACAAAGAGCATGCACGCCTATCATCACTATTTGGTCAGTCTATGGCAAAATACATGATATCGACTGCTAGTCAGGTCGGATGTCCAACTCAGCTCAGCAATCGACAACTTTGAGGGAGCCACTCCACTGTCGTATCTGGCAATCATCGATATGCAGAAAATCTTCTGGAAACCATAGCAACGTTGGCGCAAGATAAAGAGACACTAGGGGCGACATCGTCATGGAAGGGTCAAGAACACCGAATCGAATTGGAATTCTGAAGTCACGCTGCTGGTCGAGGGCAATCAGATTGATGTCGATTTCCTATGCCTGCAGAATGCGATTTGGCAAAATGCCATATCTAGTGCAGATTGAACGCTATAGCACCGACTACCCGCATATGGAAGAAACATGGTTGAATTGAAGATGGTTTACTTCCTCTCGAGATTTTCTACGTAGATTGTCGTGGTGTCTGAAGAAAAAAAATAGGAACGAATTTTGCCTTGACAGGGAAAATTGCAAACACTTCTTCTAACCGACAAATTGAAAAGCCCCGTCGATGAGAGCGTTGAATTGATTTTGGCAGCACCTGACGATGAAATTTATTACAACTTCTCTGATGTGAACAACTGTATAGGGGGCATATTTCTGTTTAAAGAACACTCGGCTTGATAGACTCTGGTGGCTGAGGTGTCGAAATCAATTGTTGGGCATGTGTATTGACGTCGTGTATTGCGGATATGTGGAGGAAAAATCTCAGGATCAGATAAGCACCTCCGTGGAGGCTCAGATCACTAGAGCTTCATCATGGACAACTCTGCAGATCAACTTTGGTTGATTGAGTGGCAGATCCATTGCTGGAGCGGGTAGAGAAATTAAGACAGGATCTTGGTATGAGGATCATCATTTCCTATGACAGTGAGTCCATTTTTCCGAGGCAACAAGTTCATCTTTGTTGCAGCAAGTCTTCTGTGCAGGGTATGTTGAGATAACCAACCATTTTGTGAAATTCTCATGTCAATTTTTTTTTTTTTGGGTACGATTTCCTGAACAAGAAAAATCGTTTTGTGCATTAATTCTTGCATCAACGAATCCTTCTGGGCATGAATATTAAGACAGTGAGGTCTGTATACAGTTGCATTTTTGAAGAAATAATTTATCCATTAGAGCTACGAGTTGAGTGGCATTTGCATCAAACTTGAAATTTCCGGCCTTGTGAAGAAGAATTCAGGCCTGCAATTACGTCACAACCTTGGCTCTGTGGAGACCTATAATATTGGAGTTGTGCAACTTGAGCTTGTGATTAAATCTTCGACCTGAGGCTCATTTAATTGGACCTGTGCCTTAATAATCTATGCAGATTTAAGGATCAATAATGACCTCACTGTTTAGTGAATAATAGCTTGGAACACATCATATAAACAATGATTTGTTGTAGAAGCTCCGTGGACAGAGTTGGTTTTAAATGCGTGGATAAAAGGGTGAATTCGAGACCTATGATCAGTGATGTTGGAGCAGCATAATCATTATGTGAAGGCTGTCTTGTTGGGTTGATATTTGAGCCTTAAGTACAGTACTTTGGAAATCTACTGTAAGAAGGCAGATGTATTGAAATGAAAGTATGCAGGATTTTGTGAGTGGCTGAGTGTGCAACAACACTAATCTCTGAATGAAATCTTGGCCGCAACCCTATATTTTTCAAAGCAGAAACCTGTACCATCTTGTGGAGGAGAAGTCACAGTCTTCTAGGTAGCTGTTGGAGTATTTAGGGTTGTAACAAAAACTGTGGGTGCCCTAACCTGAATAGTGACATATGGCAGAACATGTATGACCATGAAGTTTGAAATCTTCAGTACTGTATGGCAGTATGACAATGATGAAGAAGATAGTGATGGGTATGACAAATTTATGGCAACATCGTAATCAGTGATATGACAGGGATGAAAGTTCTGTAGTCGCAAATTTGAGGTGCTAAGAAAGTAATCTGTGATTCTATGTCACTGTCATTATGACAGTGACATAGACAGACACCCATGTTTACGAAATTCATAATAGCAGTAAGCCTGTGTTAGTATTAGTCTTACATTGGAGCGTAATGATAAACTTGGAAGTGTGATCTGAGAAGTTTTTGCAGCCTTTAGTCACATTGTTGGAGTCTTGAACCGTGGTCAGCAAAGCCTGTGAAGTTTTGAACAAATGATGTATATGATAATATCACAACAACACTAAAATCCATTATTTGACAAGCATATGATACGTGTCAAGATGCATGAGAGCAATATGACAGTATATGGCTATGAGTCTTGAATGGCTTTGACTGTGGAAGAATAAGACTCCTTTCCAAGTTGGTGTCTGGGATGCCCTCATTTGAAATAGATGCCTTCTCTCACAAGAAACGCTGGCATGAAGAGGGAGAATACAACTGTATATCCTCCTGAGCTAATATCATTTCTGAAAGAAAGAAGACCCTCATGGCTCAAGGGTATATGGCTTCAGGGGGGGAATTCTAGTAGAAAAACAAGAAGCCATATAAGTACCAGGGGTATCTAGCTGCCATGAGTACAATTGAGCCTGGATCATTTGAAGAAGCTGTAAAGCATCAAGTCTGCAAGGATGGGAGGGTGATGTCTGGGATATGGTCCCTAGACCACAGAACAAAGCTGTTGTCACCTTGATATAAGATCAAGAATGGATCTGATGGGAAAATGTGTTGCCCGAGACCTCTCTAGGAAGGCACTGATTATTATTGCACCTATAATCTGTTATTACCCTTGCTGCTATGCAAGGACAAAATCTTCATCAGATGGATGTGAAGACCGCATTTATGCATGGTGCAATAAAGGAAGAGGTGTATGTAGAGCAACCTCTGGGGTTCGAAGTCCAGGATCGGGACACCCATGTCTGCAGGTTGAAGAAAGCCCTCTATGGGCTGAAGCAAGCACCCAGAGCTTGGTACGAGAGGGTAGATAGCTACCTGATGAAGCTGGGCTTCACTCGTAGTAATGTTGATTCAAACCTTTACTTCAAGGTTGATAAAGAGAAGCCTCTCATTCTGGTGCTGAATGTGGATGACCTCTTCCTGACAGATGCTGACCCTCTCATTCATCAATGCAAGAGGGAGCTCGCTGCTGAATTCAAGATGAAGGACCTAGGACTGATGCACTACTTCCTAGGCCTGGAGCTCTGGCAGAGACATGGCGAGACTTTTCCTTTCTCAAGGAAAATTCATTGTGAAACTTCTGGAAAGATTTTATATGGTGGACTGTAAGTTCGTGTCAACACCGATGAAGCTCAACTTTAAGAAGTTAAGTGGCGGCGCTGCTGGGCCCATGTTAGCAAATCCTGTTGAGTATCGTCAACTCGTAGGGGCTCTGATGTTCTTAGTGAACACCCGTCCGGACGTATGTTGTGCAATGAACACTCTAAGTCAACACATGGTTGATCATAACATTCACTGGGCTGGTGCCATGAAACTCTTGAGATATATCTGTGGCACGATAGACCATGGGCTGAGATACACTGCCGGGAGCATGATACTCCTTGGATATACTGATGCCGTTTGGGTTGGCAGTGTGGTGGATCATAAGAGCACATCTGGATGCTACTTCACAAGTAGATCTGCTTCGGGCAGGAAACGGAAGTCGGTAGCCTTGAACACCGCTGAGGCTGATTACATTGTAGCATGTATGGCCCGTTATGAAGTCACTTGGTTGCGAAAACTCTTCAGTGAGCTGTTCGAGCATGTGCTAGATGCCACAGTTATCCTTTGCGATAACCAAAGGGGGATTCGTTTGTCAGAGAATTCCGTGTTCCACGATTGATCCAAGCATGTTGATGGCTGGTATCACTTTATCCGGGATATGGTACATCGAGGCATTGTAAGGCTCGATCATATAGGAACTGATGAGCAGGTCGCGGATATTCTCACAATGCCCTTGGGGAAGGTCATGTTCCTAACCTCCCGTGAGAATCTTGGAATCATGGAACGACCCTATTTGGAGGGTCCTGTTGGACGATGAGCTCTGGGAGCTCTGGGGGGCCTTAGGGATAGTTTCTCGGAGCTATAAGCAACCACAGGGCTAGGCTTGCCAAACCTTGTTGGTGTGCTTCTGCCCCACCGTTATGACGATTGAGTTGGTTCGCCTCTCATGATCTATGCCTCGTATGCATCCTACCCATTTGAGTTCTGAACTCATGGGAAGTACCTCTCATTTGGCCAATGAGGTGGGAAATGAGAATAGAGACCATAGCAAGACCGATGGACGCATCGAAGATTGCCGCACTCTCTATGTCTAGGATGGCATGTGTCCAACCACTTGATCTGAGATCAAGTTTGGTGAGGTTTCGGACCTCCAACTGACTTCGGGTCAGGTAAACCAACTTCGGGTTGGTATGAGACTCTTTGTGAGTCCTATAGAGGTTTTGGACCTCTGGGCTGAATCTGTCAGCCGGAAATGATGTCTTTGTGACTGACCCACTTCTGTTCTGAAATAAAGAGGCCAGCAAAGCAAGTTACGGCGGGATGACGCATGATGTTTGGATTGCACTAGTGGACGGAGTTCTCCCTAGTTGAGAGTGAGTGTTAAATTTGGACAACTAGGTCCAAACTCTGGGTTGTACTGCTCAGATGACGATCCCAATATTTTTATTGGATTCCTCTTTCGGAGAGGTGTAAGATTGATCTAAATATCATTTCGATCGGATGAGCAGAACATGTTCTTTGAATTTATTCCACTTATGTGCTAGGTCGGCCTGGAATATAATATAGACTTAAATGTCTTAAGGATGTGTCACACACCCCCAAAGATGCCTATATATTAGAGAGACTTGGAGTTCATTATACACACAATGTGTGGAGGATTTTCTTCTCTCTTGATGGCAATGAAGTCGCGTTCTTGGTGCTGCGTCTTTGTGGGGTATTCTTTGTTTGGGTTGTCTTGGGGTTGTGTGTGACACGCTTGGTTGGATGACCTATTGGAGACTTTGCTGGTAGAAGCATCCTATTGATCGCTGTAACGCCACCATTCATCATCATTGTTTTGGCTTGTCTTCTATCGATCTAATGGTATGTTCTATCTGCTTCAGTATTTTGTGCCCTAATCTGAAATGGCATAGAACATGTTCAGAAATTCACATTCCTTGAGCAAGACAGACCCTCCCAAGGTCAACGAGGTCAAGATAGAGTACTCCCTCTTCCAACACCTTGATACTGCAACTCGCTCTACTGCAATTCAGACCTGCAATTTCAGCGTTCTTTGTAGTTGCAAAAACACTAGAATTTCGCATGTGTGAGACAGATAGAGCCCAAAAACAAGTTTTTCCTTGACTTATTGGATTCCTCTCGCCTTCTAGACCTTCGCTCCTTCTTTGCTTCTTCTTGCCTTAGATCAAACTTTTTCTTGGAAGATCGAACTTGTTGATGAGTGAGTGCCAAATGAGGGCGAACTGCTCCTTTATATAGCCTACCCAAGGGGTCGAATTCCCGACTTGTACTTTGGAGGTTTCTAGGACTTTCTCAACTCAAAATAAATTCTTTTACAAGATATATTTTGCCCGGAAGGGCCTTATAAACATGATGTAGATTCTCTTGACTCATGACAATAAATCCTATGACCTAGCGAACCCTAGAAGCATGAAGAACTTGCTTTTACCTAGAAGACCATCAATAAAGAGCATGAAACCCATGTTTAAAATAATAACTATTTCTTTTCTTCTTTTATTTGTTACATAAGATACATATTGAAATAAGTATAACAACAATTATGAAGACTGAAACTAGTTACATTTGCAACACCCTAGTCAACTCAAAGTTTAACTAATTTCTCAAAAGTTGTGCCAATGGATAAGGATGAAGCTTAATTATGAACAAGGCTAAATTGAGACTAGGGTTAATCGGAATTTAGTTGTGGTTTGCATCAACATATGTGCTAAAGGAAAAGTGAATATTCTCGTGTGTACCACATGGACTTTAAATTTTAAGTGATTGGAGCAACAAAGCTGTAGGCTTGTTGACTTAATCGTAAAATACACGAGGTATTGTGTAATAATATATTATATATAAAATGTATAAAAGATGATGATAAAATGTTACAATGAGGCCCTGCTTATATACTTACGCAGGTGGCCTTTCATGAATGGGCATGTCTTTTAGACATGCCCTTTCACTAACTTAATGACTACTTACATAATTCTTAATTGACTATTTAATAATTATATTTATTATATTCGTTATGAATTATATTCATAACATTGCCCTTCTCTTCAAAAACTTTGTCCTCAAAGTTTTATGGATACTAATTTTCTTTGCCTTAATTGCTTCCCAACTTTCATCACTTTGTGTTGTCATCTTGAATGTATAATTCGTCCTCATAATTCCTTCTTCTTGTGCTTATCCAAATATATATATATATATATATTTAATAATAATAATTCAATTAATTAAATAGTTTTAATTTATTAAATAATATAATTAATTAAATAGTTTTAATTAATTTAATTAGGTTAATTTAGGATATATTAACCTCATAATATATAACAATCACTATTATAAAATAAACGGTCGCATGAAAAGATGGGTCATGACATATGGAAACGCCTAGCCGGAAGGAATTTATAGGTCAGTCGGAACATACAACACAGTTCACTTTTCGATGTAGACAGGAATGCCAGTAGATGGCAGAATGGTTGAATGACGGCAACGTTGAATGCATCAGACGAGGACGTGTTGAGACAATGGAGATGGGGTTGCCAACGATTGATGCGACAGCGGCAATCGACGGAGTTGTCGAACAATTGTTGATAGGATTCAAGCTTATCGAGATTATCGAGGCCCTTTTTTTTATGAAAAGGCCGCGTAATGGCAATGGCGAGCCCATATCATGAGGAGGATGAACAATGGGAAAATAATTGATGCTGGGATCTTGCTTGTTGCGAAGATTACAAGGGTGCAAGCGATCTGGATAGAGGTGTACTGTACCACTGCCTTTATCGAACTGAACTGCCTTGATGGGACTGAAAGGAGTGATGGGTCTGTCAATATTAGTCTTGTGTTGTCTAAGAACTGCAATGGTGCCAAGGTTTGGAAGGCTATCTCTATGAATAAGCCAACAACCACAGCAATAGGAATCTTTGTAGTGACCCAACTTAATCCCGGAGCAAGTGGAAGGCCTAACAACAGGGAAGCAATGAGGCCTGAAATTCGATGGACTCTAATATCATTCTGGAACTCATGGCTCTCCAGATTCGAATGTTTCTCATGTGTAAGAGCATGAACATGCTTCAGGCTTTGAAAGAAAAGACTGTAGCAGAAAGGCAACCCAAATATGCCACACACAAATACAAGGATGGCTATAATTGATATATCCCAGTTTCTTGACATGGTCCTTCTTGCGTTGAGGCCTACTTTATTTTGTATCAAAATGGAAGCAGCATTGTGGTCTACAAAAATCATGGATGTAAGCAGTGATCCAGGAGTGACTGCCAGGAAAATTTCCCATAAGGGAACGTTCTTCAGCTCCACTAAACTCCCAAGGTCAGTCAATCCATTGGTTCGAAATCCAGTTCTGGGAAAATCCAGTCTTTGAAGGTGTGGACGGTCCAGTTTTGGCAAATATGTCACACCAATTTGATTAAAAAGATCTTGATCACGGGACACCTTTATGATTGTATAAGAGTCTGGCTCTTCCTTTTCTTTTTGCTTCAATTCTTTTTCCTCTTGTTCTTTCTTTAGTCTCACCCTTAGATGCTCAGCAATATCTTCCTCATCGACATTGCATATGATCTTGTCCTTATCACCTTCTCTAATGTAGGCAAGCATGTAATCATTTGAATATTTTGTAAACTTAAATGGAGAATTATTCAACACAGGATTTATTTGTGGGAGCTCCTCTTTACCACCATATTGTTCTTTCAGGGATCTCTTAACATCTTCCTTTGTAACGTGTTCATCATCAAACTTGTACCACTGATCTAAGAGAGTTGGCCTAATAAATGCATAATAATGCCCACCATGAACACCCCTGCTATGGACCCAAACACTGTGTAGAGTGTACAAATTACACACACTTTTGTTTGCATCTAGAGAAAGATATTTTCCATTTTCTTTTGTTTCTATAGGTTCGGATTTCTTGGATTCTTGTAAGTTGTTGTCTGAATCACAAACTGTAAAAATTTCAAATTGCTTTTGTTTATTCACATCCTTTAAGGAGACAGGGATGTCATTAATTTTACAGTCATCATCTTCAAAATTTTCCATATTCATATCAGTTTCTTCATCACAAACATTTTCTTCTTTTTCTTCATAATCCCAATTGGATTCGGAATTTGAGTGGTTTTCTTCTTGTTTCTCAAAATATTCTTCCTTCACATCATTTTCATCTGAATCTGAAATTTTCATAACTTGATCTTCTACAGAATGTAGTGATTTTTCATGATTATCTTCTGAATCGGCTAAATTGTTCTGTTGACTATGTTCAATATTCGGGAATATTGGTTTTTGCGTCAGATTAATCTTGTCCAAAATGGCGTTTATCTTCTGCATTGCTTTGTTATGATTGTCTATGGCCTTTCTATGATTTAGCCAAATTTGTCTTTCTATCCGATTTGTTGTGTCTTGAAGTTTTTTAATGTTGTCAGAATTTCTTGTAACCTTATCCTCAAGATTGGTTAATCTTTTAGTGAATTTATCGGAATTATTATTGATCTTACTCTCAAGATAGATCAACTTTTTGTTGAAATCGTCCATCGTCATTGATGAAGACATCGAGCGGTAGTGATTTTGAGGCACCGCATGTAATAGTTGAAAACAGTGGCGTAGGTGCTTCCTTCTAGGCGAGAAGATCGCTTCTCTGATACCAAATGGAGCAACAAAGCTGTAGGGTTGTTGACTTAATCGTAAAATACACAAGAGGTATTGTAATAATAATATATTATATATAAAATGTATAAAAGATGATGATAAAATGTTACAATGAGGCCCTGCTTATATACCTACGCAGATGGCCTTTCATGAATGGGCATGTCTTTTAGACATGCCCTTTCACTAACTTAATGACTACTTACATAATCCTTAATTGACTATTTAATAATTATATTTATTATATTCGTTATGAATTATATTCATAACAGTGATAACCCCTTGTGACCAATTAGCAAGTAAAACTCAAGGTAAAGGCCTCAAGGAAGGATAAGATCAATAACGTATTCATAGGCCAATACTTAGGCACTCAACCTAAGCTTTAGAATTTAAATCAAAATATCATGAATCAGTTAGTTGTGTTCATATTGGAAAAAGTGGAAATATGAGATTTTAGAGGTTAATAAGGTTTAGAACTTAGGGAATTGTAGTGAAGAAGTACCATGCACCTTCTAGGAGAAAAGGTGATGTGGATTGTGGGCATGAAAGTGAATATTCCTTTAGTGAAAAGTTAAGATATGTTGTCGTGGATGTTAAAATTTCATTTCATTGATATACATGGATGGTTGTCCAATAATTTGGGTGTTTGGGGCAGTGGAATTTGGGAACTGTGAAATTCGACTTGGGAGCTACACCTCTACAATGGTTATGAGGTAGCTTGATGGAGCTCTACTAGGACCAAGAACTCTTTTTCTGAAAAGAAGCTTTTGAGGATTGTTTGGGTTCTAATTACTTTTGATTTCTTGTTTTGCAATCAGTATATATTTGATTTTAGTAAGTTTTGTTTTCAACAATATAAGCGTTAAGAGGGTTTTTAGAATATAAGGCCTACATGTGTAATAAAGTCACCTTAGTCACTTAGTGCTATAAAACTAGGGTTTTGGCTATTTTTAGCTTTAAGGTTTTTGGACTAATAAGACCTCTTGAACTCTTTATTTATAAGAGAGGCGAATATCATTGTAATGGTGTCAAGTATTTTCAAAATATAAGATTATGTTATTCTGTACATCTCTGTCTCAACCCTATCTAGTTTTCGAGCATTTGATGATCTAGCTCATTTCTGTGATAAGCTCTATCAGGGCTAGCTTGGTATGGACACACCCATTTTTTGCTTGTGTGTGTGAGGGTGGGGTGAGATTATTAACTTGGAAAGAATGTAAATATGAACACACACACACACACAAATAGCCCTATGTGTTTGGTAGTTGATCCATGCTCCATCTGGAAATTCTAGGGAAGAAGGGAGAGAGCTTTATGGCGGCCATCCTGGTATCAAAAACCCAATTTTTTAGTTATGCTTGTGAGGGTTGGGTGAGGTACTACCACTAATAATAATATACAAGTCACTTATGTACAAACGATATGACCATGTACATGATGATTCAATTTATTATTCATACAAATATCTCGTACTATTGTTAGATATCCACCTATCAATTAGCAATCATTTATTCAAATCTCTCTGTACATCATGTGCAAGTAAATTTGATCTTGCAGGTCTGTAATATCTAATGGTGAATGTTGTAGGAAACTTGAGAAAAGTGGATAAATAAGATAGGAAAGTGCATATTAAATGCCAATGGAGATAGGGGATCTCAATGATGGATAAAAATATAGATGGCGTGAGGAAGCATGAATGATAGACTAATTCGTACTAATTGTGAGCAAATAGAATCAAACAATAAATTTCCAAATATCTGTGTTTGTCTAAGAGGGTTTACACATTAATGTTTGCCTTTTTCTTTTCTAGGAGTCACATCTTTTTATGTTTTCATAACATACAAGCTAGGAGGACATTTTCTGACCTTTTTCTCTGGTTTATAGTAACTTTGCTTTTGACACAATCAAATAATGGATCTACTTATACAATTTACAAGGTTACTTATATACTTATTGGTGATTAATGTATCTGTAGGTTCCTTTGTCCTCAGCTTCTAGCATATCAAATTTGTATTTGAAATGGAATATTTTTGAGAAGACAAAGACATCAGTCAATACTAGGAAATCAGTTGGGGAGAGCACTCTTAGTCCTGAATCTGATTCTCCACAAGGCCGATCTGCTCATGGGTTGGTAGCACGAGATCACGCACTGTATTTGTTTGGAGGTTATGGTGGTCGAGGTATGCCAATTATGAATGGATTCATTTCATGGTTGTCTTTGATGGTTTGTTCTTGTTCAATTTTATGGTATATCAGAATACCTTGTTTTGTTTGTCATGACTCCAAACCTAAATTTAATTTTACCCCATGTGATGGCATGGTGGAGTTTTCTCATAGAAGAGATATCTTGGCAGAATACACTTGTGGGATATAATCTGAGGTTGTGATGGGTTAATTCTTGCATGGTCACAACTTTTTCTATTGACAGGTCTGACTTTTAATGATATATTCGTCTTGCGCAACTTTCCCAGCTTAACAGGTATTTCTGTCAGCAATTTTATTTTGTTTACTATACTCATTATTCTGTGTTTGCAGCTTCCATTTACCTGAGTTTTAATGTTGAGTTTAGTTACAATGGATGATTTCATTCTCAAGGCAGTAATGCCTGATTCACTATTATGGCTTTATTTCTCATCTGCAAGTATTAATGGTTATGTATTGTACTTTAGGCACTTTTTGTTACTCAAGAACTTTTGTGCCCCCGTTGTCTAAGCTTACAGTTTGAAAACATTCACAATATGTATATACTATAATCTTTATACTTTCAGCACGTGCTGATTAAGATAACATATTTTTAGAGCTTATGACTCTCATAGCACGTTGGTTATCTGGTAAAGAACATAAGTTTTGATCATAGGCACACTAGTTTCCATATAACGTAGTAATGCATTATAGGAGATCATGGCATTGTATTGCATGATTTTTGCTTGGCAAGAATGTTATGGACATGCTAATGATATCTTTTAAAACATTTACTTAGCAATACCTGGAAGATAAGACAGGTACAGAGCCTTGTAACTTGAAGGATATTTTGATGAAATTCTGTGGAATGATGATGAGAACACACTGTTGTAAACTAAACTATAGAAAGACCACTCAGATGGGTACTGTTGAACTAAGTGACACAGCCTTTTTTCAAGGAAATGTGGTCTGATGCAAGACATCCATCTCTTCGTTATAAAAACTATCAACTTACAAGAACTATCCTTGGTTTGAGAGGTCACAAGTAAATAATGGATGAACTGACAAACAAGTATGATGTGGATCATGTTAACTCTTTTAAAGTAATAGAAGATTCAGCAGCATAAGGAGTAATATCCTCCCTTTTACCTAAGTCATATATCTGAAACATTTATTCAATACATTGCCTAGCGATTATATTGACCTAGACAAAAATATGTTGCAGCATAAGTATGATCTGAAACCTTGCAAATTTTGATAGTGACTGGAGATTTAGCAGCAAATCAATTAATAAACTGCTTGCCTGACACTGGCAAAGCTCTGGCAATATTTTTCCTTCACTTCTACTGGCAAAGTCGAACTGGCAATTGACGATTTCCTTCTGCAAACCAACTCGACCCTCTCTGTGCAACTCACACCTTATCCAACAATTCGCACTGGCTGTCTGGAAATGCACATGATCTCCTTAAGGAACTCTCTCAGCCTCTGGAAAATTGTTCTGGCAAATATACTGCCTCCAGCAGTGCACTGAAGGTACTCACACTTACTTTGACAACTGTCTCTGGCAAATGGAAATTGATCTATAGCTCCAGCAGCTCGCACTGGATAAACTGGCAATTCACACGAGCTGAATCGGCCTCACTCTTGCAGAATAATTTGGTCTCCTTCCTTCTCTTGGAACACTGGAATCTCTGTGAATACTTTCTCTGGAAATTCTCTCCTCAATTTCACCTGCTGAAACCCTGCTGCTGGTGTCCTCCCGGCTACTATTGCAAATTTTTGTCACACGAATGTGTTCTCCAAATGCCCATCGATTAATCTCTTTTTGAGCTATCAACGACCACGATCTAATCTCAATTGATGGCTAAGATCATCTTGACCCCATCAAATGACTTTTCTAGAAGTCAATAGAGGAAAATCAACTTGTCTGAATTAATCCCTATTAATTAACCACTTTTCCTTAGTTAGAGTTAGGAAAATAATTTAATTGGCTAATTAATTTTAATTATGACAAATTTCCTTAGAAACTTTTGTGGGTAGTGGAGAAAATTAATCCATTTGTGTTTCTAGCCTCATAGACACCACCTAAGACTAGAACACTTGTCTGAGTTACACAATTTAACACTCCCTCTTAGCGAGGAAGGTGTTTTGCATAACACCCAACTTGTCTCTAAAGAAGATGAATCTCGCCTTTCCCAAGGCCTTCATCAAAATCTATGCTACCTCCTCATCTGTAGGTATATACTGTAGCTGAACTATCCTGCGCTGTGCACAATCTCGGATGAAATGATATCTGATGTCTATATGCTTGGACCTGTTGTGAAACAACGGATTCTCAGATAACTTGATGCAACTATGATTGTCGCTGTGTATCGTTATGTCTCACCTCTCTGACCAAACAAGGCTAGAAGCAGCTTCTGAAGCCATATGGCCTCACATGTTGCCATGCTACGAGTTATGTATTCTGTCTTTGTAGAACTCAATGCCACAGAATGCTGCTTCCTACTGTACCAAGAGACAACTCCCTATCCCATGTCGAAGCATTACCTTGAAGTGCTTTTCTTGTTCACTGTATTGCCCACCCAGTGTGTGTCAGAATAGCCCACCAACCTGATACCATCACCTCGAGTATATTTGATCTCATACTTGATTGTACCCTATGTCACAGGGTTCACCGAACTTGAAGCTTGAAGTTCGAAATTCAGCGAACCTAATAAAAAATTTCGAATTTGATTAGGTTCGGAGAACCTAATGCCGAACCTGAAATCGAACATGAAGCCGAACCTGACCGAACCTAATCCGAACCTAAAGGTGAATTTTATGATTTTTCCCATTAAGTTCGATTTTAATAAATTTTATGATTTTTTTTCGTTTGAGTGGTTTTGTTAGCTATGATAAAAACAACGGGCTATTCTCGCCAAGTATTTTCCCCGTTTCCATTATTTAAGAATTGGTGCTATGATTAATTTTTACAAGTGAAATCAAGTTCACTAAGTGTTGCTGCCACTGAGTTTGCTAAGTGCATTCATGAATGGTGTTGCTGCATTCCTGAATCATCATGTTGCTGCGTTGGTGAACCATTGTGTCGTTGCGTTCGAACTTCGAGTTGCTGTCATCATCGTGTTGCTGCGTTTGAGTTGTTGTCGCTGACATCTGCAAATTTCAGCGCATCCGCAAACTTGCCGCAACTCGCTTCAAGTTCAAAGTTCAGATTCCAGAACCCGTGGGCCGTTACATAGGTTAGTGACCTTTCTCAAATCTTTCTGAGTGTATTTTTATTTTCCCCCGTCTGGGAATGGTTCCGAGTGTATTTTTATTTTCTGAGTGTATTTTCATTTTCCGCCTAAACCGGATTGGAATGCTGAGCCTGTCCTCATCACATCCGCAATGCTATTATGCTTGTTGTCGATTTCCGTGGACACTCTGTCGATTTCAGTGGTCTTCGAAGTTGCTTCTCCCTATGATCTATCTACCAGTTCTTTGTCTCGTGCACCCCTCATTAGTAATAACATAATAATTTCAGATGAAGTTTGCATCTTTCTAGGGAACGATGTATCCAAGTTTCTCTCTTCTTGGGTATGAAAATCAGAATTTTCTACTTCATGTTTTGAAGTTCTATTCCAAATTTCCGTAGACTATCTAGGTTCTACATTTTTGTTTTTGGTTTTGGACTTTGTCAGATCTGTATCATGTTTCTTTGTTTTGTAAGAGTATCTATTACAGTTGATTGCACTTCTGCAAATTTTTTAATGAATCTTCCTTGAACCCTTGTGGCCTGTGGAAAATAAGTGTGCCCCCGACAGACTACATCCTCTGGGGAGAACCTGGGTAGCCCTTGAGAGCACGAATTGGATTGTTGTTAGAACCTGAAGGGGATTCCTAACAGTGTCTAGGCATGTAATCATGAAAAAATGAAATCTCAAAATTTGGTTATGTAAATATCCCATTTTCTTTTCCTTTACTCCGTGGTTAGCTAGTTAATGATAACAACAATCCGTTATCAAACAAATGTTCATTTTGGCCATTCCTCTATAGAATATTATGACAACTTTTATAATTTACTTTCCTATTTTCATTCTTGCCATTCCTCTATAGAATATTATGCCAGCTTTTGGCATTCATTTGCATTCATAATTAATTCAGTTTATTTATTTTTTATCCTTTTGTTTCTTGTAAAGACCTCAATTTCAAAATTAACAATCATTCACAAAATTCATAATACACAATTCAGAGTGGGATTTTTGAAACAAAATATATATCAATTGACTAATTAACACTTACTTGGAACTGTGTTTGAAGATGTTCCTGATCCGCCATGGCTCCAGCTCCCGTCACCAAACCGCCGTTTTCCTCCTAGCCTATCTGAGGTCAACCTCTCCGGTCCCCAGATCCAGAAGACAAGTCCTCTGACCCCCGTGCCCAAAACTCCAATAATGATCGAGATCACTCCATGACTCTGTTAGAAACCACTGCTCATGTCTCGCACTGTTAGAACTCCTTTGACAACATCCGGGTCAGTTTACCCACTCACTACCCATGCTCATCAAGTTTACCCCTCTTCTCCTTTTATACATAAACTCCATTCAAGATATTTATTAAAATATCCTCTTTTAATAAATATCTTGGATTTCTAAAATATCTTGGATTTATTAAAATATTATTATTTAATAAATATCTTGGATTTATTAAAATATCATCATTTATTTGCATAAATCAATGCTTTTAATTTTCTTTGAACAAAGTATTAGTTTATATTATGATCGTGGTAGGTATAACTAATACATTCATTATATTTTGGTGAGTTAGGTATTTTCTCAATACTTCAATAAGTCACTCATTACTCTATACTGAGATTTTTTATAATTGATTAGTGCATGTACTAGTGCAGTACATGTGATACATGCATATGTAGCTATTATATGCAGGTCTCATATGCATGCTAATATTTCTATGTTCCTTATAACTTGAGTTGGGTCATTACATACACCCCTCCTTCAGAAAAATTTGTCCCAAAGTTAAGTTTTATGTCGTATACCATTAATTATTTAAGTGATTAGTATAATCATATAAGGGTGGTGTATCATAGTTGAATTTTCGTTTAATGTGTGAGAACACTTAGCTATTCTAGAATCATCCTATCCTCCCTAATCTCTTCTGCTCCCATCCTATCCTTCCTCTACAGGAATATGCCATGGCATCAATTTTACTGATTCAACCATCCATAGACCTTAGGGTGTCAGTGTCGATTACGTCGACTTGATGGACTAGTAGGCATCCGGCAGTCATCATCACACGTCTAGGGGAGCGTGACTCGCACAATCCTCCCATGATTCCAGGGTTTGGAGAATAACGGTGGGCAACACCTCCACCCCTCCTAGTAGGACCAGGGTTAACACTTTATCATGGAATCTTAGTGCATTTCAATTGTTCTTAGAGTTTTGTTATCACGCGGTCGGTTTGGTAACGATATCATCTGCGATGTAAAACACTTGTCCACAAATTATAACATATGTATCATATGTTCAAAACAAATTGTTACCCATATAACAATTTCTAGACATTCCAAATATGTTGCTATCTACGATATTGATCCTTGAGTTCATATAACATACTTGGTTAAAACACTTGTCCACATATGTATCAATATGTTCAAAACAAATTGTCACCCATATAACAATTTCTACACATTCTAAATATGTTGATATCTATGATATTGATTCTTGAGTTTATATAACATACTTGGTTATGTTTATCCAATAGGTATGTAAATTCATTTTCACCCTGAATAGTCAAGTGCAATCACTTTTTTATTTCAATCTCATCATTTTAGGTTGATATGTAAAATCATAGATACCATATCCATAACATAATTCATAATTTATATTATTATCCCAGTACTAACAATGTTTAAGCAAAACTTTCTTCATATTGGTATCCGCCATGGCTCTGTAACCATTACAACAAAGAATATTTAACATGAAATGAAATGTTATAAAATGAAATGAAATGAAACAACTTTCAACTTTCATGAAGCATCATATTCATAATTCATAATGACTTATAAACTTATAACTGCCAAGTTCAAACTTAAATTGTCATCTATTGTTTACAAAAAATATCATAATAAATATGAAAGAGTCAAGTTTCAACAGTTATAAAAAGTTAAAAACTACTAGCAAATAGAAAAGACTAGTAAATTGTAAATCTATTTTATCTATTGCTTGGCCTCTTGCCACGAGAAATGTGTAATTTCTGAGCAGCTCGTGGTAATAGTGGTCTTCCAGCGGTCTCCTCCCGCATAGTACCATGACCATAACTAGAAGGCACATGCCCTCCACGTGAGGATGTAGGTGGAGGTTGCGTCAGCAAAGGAACAATAGTTGGAACTCGAACACTAGCACTAGCACTGGCACTGCTACTAGATGGTGGGTGTGGTGATGGCATGGTTGCTGTTGCTTCATCCTCATCTCTCAAAAGTTATGCTTCCAATTCTTCTAGATGTATAGTGCCATCCTCCAAATTATTGTTCTCTGGGTTGTCCCAAACTTTATATGATAGATCCTCATAAGCCCGATCACAATAATGACTCAACAACCTCAAGTTGTAGTGCACATAAACCAAGCTTTCTGCTCGGTCTTCATTGAGTTTGTTTCTTCTCACATTATGGATGAAGCTGTAGGTGCTCCAACACCTCTCTGTAGAAGAAGTATTTACCAGTGTTGATAATATCGGTATCAACAAAATATCGGCGAGGGTCCCAAAAAGATCTTATCGGCATTATCGACGAAAATATCGGCAAATATTAGCAAGCATAAAAAATGCATAATATATTCATTTTTTTTTGTTCAGATTTTTAAACATATAAAGCAACAACAACATGAAATAAACACATTGGCACATAAATATGAAGAAACACTGATATATATGATGTAGTGGATGTAAAATAAAAATGATACATCAAAGGCATTACCAAATCCTGCTGATCCCTGATAATTGTGCAATCAAGGACTCAAATGTGGAGAACCAATACAAAATAACATCGCACATATAAAAGTATCTCATCATCATGAGTTATATGCAGCAAAACACATAAAACTTGTAGCTATGTATTTGAAATCAGTGCCCTCTCCCCCTTTTACGAGAAAACGTGAGGGGATGTTTGTCAAGCCTACCCCTAGCAGTAGAAGGCCCTGACCCTGCACCTAATGTCAAATACTGATTGCTAGGTATGGAGCTCTGCTCTCCAATATCTATAGAAAATGGTGTTGACGCTGATGCTCTCAGAGTGTCCTCCTCCTCCTCCTCCTCTTTCTCCTCCTGCTGTCGCTCCTCCTCTGAGTCCTTCTCCTCTTGCTGCCCCTGTTCTAATGGTTCCTCTGGCTCTAACCATGCAGATGACTCCTCCAAGACAGGATCCTCAGTCTCCATCCTCCATTGAGACAATACATCAATATTGTCTAAGGAAATGGCATCTGGGTCCATTGGTGCTTGTATTTGCTTCACTCGAAGTCGGATATTGTAATGCATATACACTAAATCATTGAGACGTACGAACTCCAACCTGTAAGAGTGTAAAAAAAACTAATGAGTCCTCCCTCTTGACACTCGAGGGTTATAAATTAAAATTACAATAAATGTAATTGCTCAACTGAAGGATGAAGGTCAAAGTTATACTTGTTGCGCTTTTTTGAGTGCATTTTCTTAAATACGCTCCAATTGCGCTCACACCCGGAAGAAGTACATGTTTGACTCATGATTCTTATGGCCAATTTCTGCAAATTTGGTGCCCTTGCACCATAGGTTCACCACCAAATATCCCTTACACCATAGGTTCACCACTAAATGTCTACAACAAAATAAAGAAATAAAAAATTCAAAAGCATAAAACATAATTAAACTTTCAAATGCAGGTTACATAATTTAATTTTTAAAATCTAGAATTATAAATAAGTAAATTCTAAATTGAAAATTCTAATGAGTGATGGCTTGTCACTTACGTGGCACGAAGAGGGTTCTTTGCCTAATAGCATCATCAAAGCCAAATAGGCCAACACAATCCTGATAAAATTGTATCTTGCGGTTGCTTTTGCAACAAAGCTTAGGATCATGTACCATCCTCTGAATACAAGAATGGAGCTCTTCCATCACCTCGCCATCAAAATCAAAGGCACATTTGTATGAAAATGCAGGGTTGAGGAAGAGTGCTGCTGCATGAATGGGTCGATGAAGCATCCCTGTCCACCGACTATCAATCACTTCCCATAACATCTTATGTCTATCAAGCCCAATAGAACCCTTGTCTGCATAATAAGAACGAATGGCCTCCTTGGCCCTATCCATGGTCTTATACACATAAGCCATCGCAAACTTCTCCCCATCTATCAATCTCAGAACCTTTACTATAGGTTCACTAACTGAGCACACTTCTTCTACTCCCTGCCAAAATGTCTCAGTGTACACCATTTTTGCAATGGCTCTCCCGTCCTGTCTCCTACTGTATCTACAATCACTCCACTCATCAAAAACAAACATTTGCTTCAACTCAAACTGGCATCGAAGCAAAGACTAAAGTTGGTGGCAAAACGTGTGATTGCAGGACACCACAACTCCTTGTTTATGGTGAATCTCCTCATGAGGCTAAGGACAAAAGTATGGTTATATATAAACTTGGGGACACTCCTAGCCATATCAATCACCTCTTTGATGAAGGAGAGTTTTCTCATATCCTCAAGCAACAAATCGGTACAATGTGCTGCACATGGAGTCCAGAACAATGTGTGGTTCCTCTTCATAAGCATTTTGCCAACAACCACATAATTGGTTGTATTACATGTTATGACTTGCACCACATTCTGCACACCAATCTCCCGGATGAACCCATCTAACAACTCACATATCGATGCTGCATCATTTATGTGTGCTGATGCATCCACTGATTTAATAAACATCGTACCTTTAGGACAATGTACCAAGAAATTTAGAAGGGTTCTACCCTTCCTTTTTGTCCAACGATCATACATCACTGTGCATCTAGACACTTCCCATATCTTTTTCAACTTTGTCAATCTAGAGTTGATGTCCTGCGTTTCTGCTTACGAACTGGCCCACACAACTCCTCATATGTAGCACATTTGTAACCTGGGTCCACAACAACAATAACATCACACATTGGCTACCAAAATGGATTGGTTTTGGTGATGTTGAGAGGCAAGTCACTCCAAAAGAGACACCTCCCCATAACTCTATCTTCTTCTAGCTACTCCTTTTTTTTAACAACTGATTTTATGGAAGGTTGCGATCCATGTCCTGTTCAAGGAACAAAAAATGATGACCTCCCAATCCCAACAACATTAGCACTAGTTGTTGCAGGTGACGTTGTTGAGCCCCTCCCACTACCCTTAGTCTCAAAATCAGAAGAAGATATTTCGAAAGATCTACCTGCACGTTCAACCTTGTTTCTTTCTGCCTCTTCCTTATTTCTGTCTTTTTCATCAATACCTTCAAGAGCTTTTTGTATAAGCTCCAGAATAGAAACTGTACAAAGCCCAACATCATGTCTAGATAGTCTTGCCAAATGGTATTTCAATCTCGTAACACCTCCTGTTATTTTGGTCCCACACAGTTTGCATGATAAATATGCCAGATTTGTCCCAGCATCAGGCTCCCCATACTCCTAAAATGGGTCCAAGGCTTTTGGCATATTTGACTTTTGTAGTGAACTAATTCAAACCTAGGGCACAAAAAAATAAAAAATTGGCATTAAACACCCATGCATAAAAATTTAAAAATAATAAGCAATAAGCATGTCATTTAAAAAAAAAATTACTACAAGAATACAAATACATTATTTGCAATGTGAATGAAAAATTGGCAATAAGAGGGTGCATAAGAATGTTTAAAAAAAATGAAGCTTCTTGTCCAAATATGGACAAAACCCTTGCATTGGCTCATGGTCATGAAAATCATAGTAAATGGAAAAAAAAAAAAACAAAGTAGCACAATGTTGGTAGGCAAAGAGGCAAGCATGCATAGCCCTAAATCTATGAAAAAATTCATTAAAATATGGGTTTGGAAGAACATATCTGTTGATGGAAGAGATGAAGTTTGTCTCACTGTTCTTCAATCTTTGATGATGAAAAAATTATTAGTTGTTGGTGATAATGGTTGTTTGATCACAAATCCCTCTTTGACAACCTCAACAATGCTTTCTCCCTTCCTTCTCAGCCACTCACAAACAAAAATGAGAAAAAAATTTGAGTTTTCCCTTTTCTAGCTGCGGCCAAGAGAAGCCCGATGATATCTTAGATCGTTGCGCGATATTTTGCCGAAATATTGCTGATATTTCAGAAATATCGTGATATTTTCGAGAGAGAAAATATGGACAAAAGCCCTTGCATTGGCTCATGGGCATGAAAATCATAGTAAATGGAAAAGAAACAAAGTAGCACAATGTTGGTAGGCAAAGAGGCAAACATGCATGGCCCTAAATCTATGAAAAAATTCATCAAAATATGGGTTTGGAAGAACATATCTGTTAATGGAAGAGGTGAAGTTTGTCTCACTTTTCTTCAATCTTTGATGATGAAAAAATTGTTAGTTGCTGGTGATAATGGTTGTTTGATCACCAATCCCTCTTTGACAACCTCCACAATGATTTCCCCTTCTTTCTTAGCCACTTACAAATGGAAATGAGAAAAAAAAATTGAGTTTTTCCTTTTCTAGCCATGGCTAAGAGAACCCTGGCAATATTTTAGATCGTTGCACGATATTTTGTCGATATTTCGAAATATATCGCGATATTTTCGGGAGAGAAAATATCGCGATATATTTCGTTTCCTCGAAAATATCACGATATTTCTGAATATCCGCGATATTTCGATGAATATTCGCGATATTTCGGTGATATTGTCATCATTGGTATTTACAACTTGTGAGAGCTTTTTTTGCCAATTTTGGCAAAAGTCCCGTGCCGCCATATGCTTCCCACCATGTGAGAGCATCAAATCTGTCACTATCTCTCATTGTATGCAAAGAACCAAACAAACCAGTGCAATTGAAGTATCTGCCTAATTCAAGGCGCAAATTAGCACAGTCCTCCCTGTCAGGGACCAACTTGTCTAATACTTTCATATAATCCTCTTGTACCTTCGGATCTGTATAAGGTTTGATCCGAACCACACCCCCAGGTGCAGGTTGGCCCAACCAAGATGGAGAGTAGTATTTTGGCATAAAGATATATGCCAAGGCATGTAGTGGAACATTAAGTTTATTCCACCATGCACACACAGAGTTGTGAATCATTCAATACAAGTTGGGATCATTTTCCTTAACAACATCTAATATTTGCCCCAACATGCTATCCATCTGCTCATACACCTCCCCAATCACTTGTTTATATGTATTTGTAAAGTGAATCATGCTATAAATGGCTTGGTGAAATTCAAAATTTCCTTCACACGTGCCCAAAACAAAGGATCAAGAGTGGTTTCCTCCACCTGTTCAAACCTTGCCTGTCAACTGATGTTGTTTCCCTGTCCTTTAATACCAGCCAGTATGGACTTGATACCATGGCTGCAAATGACTCTCTTACCTTCAAAAGGCGCCTGAAGGTGAGGTAATAGCTAGCAAATCTAGTCTTTGCAATCTTCAACAACTCCAATCTTGAGTGACCGCGGAAAAGCCCATGGGTATTGCTATGATTTGTAATAAATCTTATCATTTTTTTGCCTCTCTTGTACAAATCACCAAGCCATCTGTATTGAGGTTGTTTTTTTTTAATTATATCATGCATCAAAAGGTTCATTGTGTGAACCAAACATCCAGACCAAAATATGTTGGGGTATGGCCTTACAATTAGCAGCATTATCAGTGATGACTTGGACGACATTGTATGGCCCAATACGTTCAATTGTGTCAAGTAATGGTTCTGCAGTGTTGATGCTGGTCTTGAACTTATCTGAATAATCATATGATGAAAGGAATATTGCACCACTAACAGACACAACAAGAACACTTATCAATGGCTTGCCTTTTACATTTGTCCATCCATCAGATACAATGGGAACCCCATGCTCATTCCAAGAACTTGTCATTCTACTCAAAGAATGAGTTATTTTTGTTTTTTCATGATCAAGTCCCACGATTCTAGCCTTGTCATACCCAGGGCTCTTGTATCCTTTGGGGGTATCATCAATGGTAGAAACCATTTCATGCCAATAAGGTGAGCGAAAAACATTGAATGGTACCCCACATGCATAGAGAAACCGGAATTTTTTTGAATCCACATCACTCCTAGACCCTTCGTCAATGAAATCTGATATGGTTCTACGCCTTAAGAGATGTTTGCTCCTGTGCCAGGTGTGCCTCCATATCCACTGCGATGGGTGGAAGTTGATGGAATTCTTTGTGCATGATGTGATGGTGCATAAGATTCAATGAAACCCTTAGATCTTTTAGGGATGTATTGGGCTTCCTCCTCTTCCCTGATGTATTTGGCTTTATCTGTTGTTGACACATTTACACATGTTTTGATTCCTATATTTTTATTTCCATCCCATGGCCTTTTCCCACAAAGGTGCTTTCTGGCATGGGTGTATGAATCTGTGTATTGTGTATTGCAATGGGAGCAAAAAAATTTAGTGGTTCCACTCCCTTTCCCTGCTTTAGGCCTAGTAACATATTTCCACAATGGTGTTTGGTCAATTTTAGTTGGTGTCACTGTGGTCTCATTATCTCCACTCTCCCCTTCCTCCTCACCATGGTACTCCTCTTCAGGATTTTCATCAAATCCACTATAACCCACTTCTTCATCCTCCTCTTTTGGAATAGGCCTCTTTCTTCTACTCTCTAATATCATAATAACAAAAAACGGAACCAACAAGAAGAAAATGCCAAGCCATATTGCCATGATGTTTTAAACTCTTAAGTTTTTAACCTGCAAAAAAAATGGAGGAATGCCAAATGGGAATAGGAAATGCAACATAGAAAAAAAAAATTCATTTTTTCATTTTTGAACAAATTAAAATGCAACATAGAAAAAAAAATTCAATTTTTCATTTTTGAACAAATAAAAATATAACATAGAAAAAAAATCTAGATTAGACCCTCCTACCTCTTTGTCCTTCGATCCCAAACTCTAATATCCTCTCCAATCTCCAAGCTCCTTGCTCTCTCCAACCTCTCTTTTCCCTTGCTCTCTCTTACTCTCTCCTCTCCTCTCTTGCTCTTTCTCTTGTCATCTCTTGCTCACTCTTGCTCTCTTGCTCTCTCTTGAAATGAGAATGACAATAATGGGGAGAGGGAGGGCTTTTTATTTCCAACCCCCCCTCTTTCCCTCCAAAAATTCCGCAGCATTCCCCTTCTTTGCCGACTGTCGGCGGCAAATGCTCCCCTTGACGGGAGCATTTTTTTGTTGAGAGGAGCGCTCAAGAGCAAACGCTCCCTGAGCACTCCCTCCTTAAAATATTCGCTTGCGGAGCATTTTTCGAGGTAGATTTTGGGGCACAAATTTCGAGGACTGCTGTACCATTTTCGTGTACGCTGTTTTGGGCACGAAAATCAAGGCATCCGTACAACATTAAATGCTGTAATTTATTGTTGTTATTTTTGTTTTTCTGTTGGCACATTTTTTGAGGTGGAGTTCAAGCATGAAAATCGAGATAAGTTGTAATTTTTGAATGTTGGAATTTTTACTATGTATTTCAGTTTCTCTGTAAAAGATTTTTAGAAATAAAGAATAGCTCTCAAGCTTGTTTTCCCCAAGAGTTGTTGGGGGTTTTTCGAGGGTCACATTGACCAAAAATCACTGTGTCATTTTCTGTGTGTGGCTGTTTTATTTTTACTTTGTTTTATTTCTGCATATTCCAGCAGTGGTGAAATCTCCAAATTTGTGTTTTCAGAAATAATTGTCATTTCCAGATTTTAGTGTTTTTATCATGCTTGGATTTAAAACTAAATGCATGGAGTGATGAGGGAAAACTGATAACTGGAGTGGGCACTGAAATTTTAAAGGTATCAGAGCTTAGTTGGCTAGGAATTGCATTTTGGGACAGCAATTTGAAAATTACTGCACGCTGATTTTTACACAGAAAACATAAAACCTTTACCCAGATCTGAAACTTTGTTTATAGGACAGTGAATCATGTCTTTGGGATTGAGGGTTGAAGACAGGTTAGATGGGCAGAGTAACTACAATGCATGGAGGGAGAGAATCCAAAGTATCTTTGAGCAAGCAGAGGTCTGGGGCATTATGGTACATACCACACAACACCCAGTAGCAGTACCTGCTGACCCTGTACAGTTAACGGAGTCTAATAAAAAGAATGCTAAGGCCAAAAGACTGATTTTGGATGGAGTCAAAGATCATGTCATTCCTCATGTGAGATGAAAGACTTATGCACATGAAATGTGGATAGCCTTGACCGGTCTTTACCAGAGCTGAAATGAAAACAGAAAGATGGTCCTAAAGGAGAATCTGTAGGCCATAAAAATGGCTAAGATTGACAATGCTACAACATACCTCACCAAGATCACTTCGGTGAGAGATGAGTTGGCAGCTATAGGAGAGACCATTGCACCCATTGAATTGGTGAGGATTGCTTTGAATGGTCTTCCCAAGACTTGGGAGAGTTTTGTAGATGGTATTGTTACACGAGCTAACCTTCTCGAATGGGAAAGGTTATGGGATGATTGCATTTAGAATGAGATTAGGAAGAACCATCTAGGGGCAGCCAAATAGGGGGAGGAGGATGACAATGTGGTATTGTTGGCAAGAGGCAAGAAAGGCAAAGCAGAGAAGCAAACCTCCACCAGTGGAGGCAAAGGCAAAGGTAAAGGCAAGCAATAGAACAAAGAGAAGGACTATTCCAAAGTCAAATGTTGGAATTGTCAATAGTTGGGACACTATGCTGTTGTGTGTCCAGAGAAGAAGAATAAGAAGGGGAAAGAGAAAACCATGGCAACTTCTGTAGAGATAGAGGGCTTCTCGGAGAGCTTTGATCGAGAGTTTGGGTTCATAGCTTGTGGGTCCTCCAGTGCAGTATCACTTGCCATATAGGTTCAGAGGGAGTGTGCACTCTCTTTTACTAGTAGAGCATCTTCTAGCATTTGGTATGTTGACAGTGGCGCTTCACGCCATATGACAAGAGTCAGAGAGTACTTCTCAGAGTTTCAGAGAATGATACTGATATGGAGGTAGTACTTGGTGATGACAACATTGTTAGAGCAATTGGTGTGGGAACATTGGCATTTGATAGGGAACCCAAACCTCCCTTGAAAGTGTCAGATGTTCTATATGTGCCTAGAATGAAGAAGAACTTGATATCCATTTCAACACTTGAGGACAGAGGGTATGAGGTGTTGTTCATGAGTGAACATGTCCTCATATATCCTAGGGGAACTCCAACTGCTTTAGCTAGAGTGATTGGTGTGCGCCATGCTAAGGTGTACAAGTTCTCATTCCAGCCCTTGATGGCATTGAGTAGCAGCATCGAAGACAGGACCAACATCAGATCTAACAATTCAAAGTTGTGTGAGATTTGGCATCGCAGGATGGGTCACATGTATCATGGGGCCTTGAGGACATTGTGGGAGATCACCATTGGTGTGCCAAATTTCAGTTCTGATCACCTTGATGTATGCAGAGGATGTGCTATGGGGAAGTTTGCAAAATCTCCTTTTCCTAGCAGGGACAGCAGAGCGACAGGGATCCTTGACTTGATTCATTCCGATGTGAGTGGTCGGATGTCTCATGTATCCTTGAGTGGCTATGAGTATTATGTTTTATTCATTGATGACCACTCCAGGAAGACTTGGATTTATTTCTTGAAGACCAAGAGCGAGGTCTTCAAGCGGTTTCAAGAGTTCAAAGCTCTTGTGGAGGCCCAGACAGGTAGGAAGATCAAGCTACTCAGGTCAGACAATGGAGGTGAGTATACTCTTGGTGAGTTTGTGGATTTTTGTGCTGAGGCAGGCATTAAGAGGGAGTTCACGGTTCCTTACAACCCCCAACAGAACGGGGTGGCAGAGAGGAAGAACATATCCATTGTAGGGGCTGCCAAAGCCATGCTTCATGATCAGGGGTTACCTTTATTTTTGTGGGTAGAGGCTTGCAACACTGTTGTTTACTTGCAGAACAGGAGTCCACATTGTGCCTTGGGGAATGTGACTCCTAAGGAGGCTTTTTCTGGGAAGAAGCCTGATGTTAGGCACTTTCATATATTTGGGTGCCTTACATATTCCTATGTCCCCAAGGAGAAGATGGCCAAGCTAGAACCTACTGCAGACAAGGGCATCTTTGTGGGTTATAGCGAGACCTCGAAAGCTTACCGGATTTATATTCCTGTGAAGAGGAAAGTGGTTGCTAGGCGGGATGTAAAGTTCGAGGAGGAGAGGGCTTTCAGGAGGTCACAAGAGTTGCATTATCTAGAGTCACCAGACCCTCAAGAGCAACTGAGTTAGTCATAGGGATCCAGTGTATAAGGTGCAGGAGGTCTGGGATCAGGAGGTACATTGATTACAATGTTAGGTCCATCAGTGAGTAGTGGCTCTCAAAGTCAAGTGGGTGGTTCTTTGGGTAGCATGCAGGCAGTCCACAGAGTAGTCCACAGGGTAGTCCACTAATGGACATCTCGCATGGTACTTCAACTTCTACAGGCACAGGCACATGTATGAGGTTAGTTGGCAGGCTCTCAGGAGTTCAGGCTTTTGATGATGATGAGGATTCTTGCACTCCGGTGGAAGAAGTAGGCTTAGGGAAGAGGAAGCCCAAGTGGCTTCAAGACATCTTGCGTGAGGCCACATCAGTTGCTGGGCCAAAGAGACAGATCAAAGAGAGTAAACCACCAGAGTGATTTTGTAGTTACATGGCATTGGTAACAAGCATTGTTGACTTCGAGCCTTCTAGTTATGAGGAGGCAACCAGCGAGTAGGTCTGGAGAGAGGCCATGATGGAGGAGTATTCTTCTATTATTAAGAACGATGTTTGGGAGGTAGTTCCGAGGCCTGAAGGTAAATCAGTTGTTACTTCTAGATGGCTCTACATTTTGGTGTTGTATGTTGATGACTTGTTCATCACTGGAGAAAAGAGACTCATTGAGGGCTGTAAGAGAGATATTGCTTCAGAGTTTGTGATGAAGGATATCGACTTGATGCATTATTTTCTGAGATTGGAGGTGTGGCAGGAGCAGGGGCATTTGTTCCTAGGACAAGGGATGTACATTATGGATATTCTTAGCAGATTTCACATGGAGGACTGCAAACCCATGTCTACACCTATGATCACAAACTGGAAGAAGCTTCACGCTTCTGATTCCGAGTTGGTGGATCCTACTCTATACAGGCAGCTGATTGGTTCACTGATGTATTTCGTCAACACTTGACCAGATATATGTTTTGCAGTTAACACTATGAGTCAGTTCATGTGTGAGCCCAGGAGAGTGCACTGGGTGGTTGCAAAACACATTCTTCGTTACTTGCAGGGTACTGTGGATTATGGTTTGGATTATAGACAGGGTGATGGAGTGAGACTGGCAGGTTACACTGATTCGGATTGGGCAGGTTGTGCTTCAGATAGGAAGAGTATTTCAGGGCGCTGTTTTGGGTTGGGTTTGGCAGTTGTGTCATGGTTCAGTCGGAAACAATGGTCAGTTGCATTGAGCTCAGCTGAGGCAGAGTATATTCCTGCTAGTTTGTCTAGTTGTGAGGCCATATGGCTTCGCAAGATGTTGTTTGGTCTATTTGGTCAGGCATTGAGACCTTCTGTGATTTACTGCGATAATCAGAGTTGCATAAAACTCACGGAGAATCTAGATTTTCATGACAGGTCAAAGCATATTGGGATCAAGTATCACTTCATTCGAGACTATGTCCAAAAGGGAGCAGTTAAGTTTGAGTACATTTCCACAGATGAGCAGGTAGTAGATATCTTCACCAAAGGCTTACCACGGGGCAAACATGTCTACTTTAGAGACAAAATGGGAGTGGTGAGGAACACTTTCCTCGGTAAGAGGGAGTGTTAAAATTTGGGTACCAGAGGACAAGTGGTTCCCTAAGGCTTTGATCTTTGGCCTAGGGAAAAGTGTTCACTTTATTTGTACTTCTTCTCCTAAAGTGACTTTATAAGTTGTAAAGTCAGTGTAATTTAAAAGTGACTTTATAAGTGATAAAGTTACATTCTAATTTTAAAGTGACTTTATTAAAGTCAATGAAGAATTAGAAAATGAAAAAGTGACTATGGAAATAAAAGGCTAAGTGGGTCTTTATTCAAGTGGGTGAGTTAAAAAAATAGAAAGTGAGAATTAAATGCACATTTATTCTCATCCCTAGATCTAAATGAATATCAGCCATTAGATCTTAGTGTTACCCAAAAGGTCATTTAGGGTAAAAGGAGAGAAGAAGAAGAAAAGATAAATTGAGTCTTTCGTGAGCATTTGAGAGAAAGAGAAGAGAGAGCAAGGAGAAATTTCTGAGCAAGGAGGAGTTGAAGGAGAGCAACAAATCTGTATAGCAGCTTGGCGCACATCCCAAGGCATTCAACAAATCCGTACAACATTTATTGGCACGCATAGCAAGGTAGAATCCGTACATCATTTGGCACACATAGCAAGGTAGAATCCATACATCATTTGGCACGCATTCTGAGGAAGGTACAACATAGAAATCGAGGAAGAGAAACAACAGTCAAAGCCACGATTTTCGAGGCAAATTTTGGGGCATGAATTTCGAGGACTACTATACCCTTTTCGTACTGTCCATACAGTTACATACAAGCTGTTATGGGCACGAAAATCGAGGCAGCCATACAACATTAAATGCTGTAATTTATTGATGTTATTTCTATTTTGCTATTGGTACGTTTTTTGAGGCGGAGTTCAAGCACAGAAATTGAGATAATTTGTAATTTGTGAATGCTGAAATTTTTACTATGTATTTTAGTTTCTCTGTAAAAGATTTTCAGAAATAAAGAGCTCTCAAACTGGTTTTCCACAAGAGTTGTAGGGGGTTTTTCCAAGGTCACATTGACCAAAAATCACTCTCATTTTCTGTGTGTGGCTGTTATATTTTTACTGTGTTTTATTTCTGCATATTCTAGTAGTGGTGAAATCTCCAGATTTGTGTTTTCAGAAATAATTGTCATTTCCAGATTTTAGTGTTTTTATCATGCTTGGATTTAAAACTAAATGCATGGAGTGATAAGGGAACATTGATAACCAGAGTAGGGACTGAAATTTTACATCATCATGGAGAGATCCTGTAAGGGTAGCCAAAAGTCCTTGATCTTTGACTTTCATGAATAGATAATGGAAGAGCTTCTTGATCCATCTCCTAGTAGAGTTGAAACTTCATACCCATCCTTATGTAATCCATCAATGAGGGAGAATCCATGCCAACAATGTGATCTTCAATTCTTCCTCACCTTATCTCTGAATCCATGTGGAAGAACCAAAGTAATTATATTAGTGTTTGATTCTTCGATCTTGATAATTACTTGTGAATGTGTTGGTTTCTTTTACTTCTTTATTATCTTATCTGTCATCAAGCAATTACCATATTATGTGTGTGAAGATAAAAAATAGGAGACACCAGGTATATGCTCTATGCCAGGGCAAAACCCTCCTCCAGGAGAAAACCCATTCAAGATAATCCTTCCTTTCAATAGTATCCTTTGAGACTCTTTACCCTAGACTTGAGTCAGACTTTCCTTCCACACCAAGTCAACCTTCCAGATCTTCGACCTAGCAGCAACAACATCCAGTCTTCTAGTAGCTTTGCAGATTTT
This sequence comes from Pinus albicaulis, assembly GCA_034641835.2. Taxonomy (NCBI): domain Eukaryota; kingdom Viridiplantae; phylum Streptophyta; class Pinopsida; order Pinales; family Pinaceae; genus Pinus; species Pinus albicaulis. Next base: position 1,283,824,749 of record CM076574.1, on the reverse strand, counting down.
GCAGCAGCAACAACATCCAAACTTTGGAGACTTCGATCTCCCTCTAAATAGCTCGAAACAAAGAGATTCCCTCAGCAAAGCTTTGACTTTCTCTTCCTCTTGCTTCTAGACCCAACTCACATTCCTTTCTGCCTCTTCCTTCAATTTCACACTTTTTCCCTTGATGTAGTGAATATCGAACTGGCTTGAGAAATGAGTCAGCTAATGAATTCGATCTCCTTGCTTTTATAGCCTTCAAATGGGTTCTAATTCCTCCCTTTGAGGCTGACTTGATCTCTTTAAGGCCGACTTGGTGTGGAGGGCTAGTAAACCACTTTTGACTAAAAAACAAACCAATTTACATGATTCAAAAGCCCAAGGAGGGTCAATATAAATCTGTAATGTCTAACCTAGAAGTCCACAATTGGGACCTTATACTAAATATGACCCAAGCATGAAACCCATGCTTTAATAAGTCATTTAATAATAAAAATAAATGTCAAATAATAATACAATTTTTTTTTCTTTTAATTCTTTTGATAAGTACAATAAATATAAATTATGAGGACCAAACTTAGTTACAATCTTCAACAATCCATGGCCATCACCCTGGTTCTTATGGGCCCTAGATGAGCCCCTTCCATCATTAAGGAACCCATGATTGTTCCAACCCTTGGTGGGCGATGAACTGCCCGAACTTAAGGGGGTATCCACTGCTATATGTTACACATCATGCTCTCATCCCCTGGAGCCCCGAGCAATTATGAAGAAAAATCAATCAAAGGAAAAAGGCATATGAAGAAGGGTAGAAAAACAAATGCCATGGTAACTCATGTACCAATATTTGCTCCCTTCTACACTCATATACCCAGGTGTGGGGTTCCCTTGTTATAGCTACCCTTGTACCATGATATATAGTTTAGATGATTCCCTTGATCCCCACTCCGTTCCATTACTATATCATTCGCCACCTACCACTTGAGGGATGTACCATGGACATGTCGTCCCCTTAGAGGTTGAAACCACCTAATAGGGTCCTTGATTAACCCCATATTGAGCTTGAAGACATTTGTACATGCCAAAACCCACTATGGAATGGCATGCCACCATGAAGTGCTACATTGGTTCCATGACTTATAAGCTCTTTTACTTGATTATTTTGATGATTTGTTGTATTGGAGGTGTTATCACTCCACCAGATTCCAAAGGCTGAGGAAGGAATCCCAACGGAGGTAGCCACAAACCAAGCTTTTGACTTGGTATCTAGCCCTACCAAGTCGGAGAGGGCTCTCTCCACAAAAATCACAGCCAAGAGGGTTGGATGAAAAAGGTTTTAGGTTAGCTAGGAAGTGCATGAGAGTTTGATTTGTTTTGATTGGGGTTGGGCTCACTGGATGAGGATTAGGTCAAGGGGACTAGGTCAGGGCAAATGAGATGGAATTGTAGTCCATTTGATGGGGCAAGGTAAGTAGAAGGCTCAACACTTAAAGGTGATTTGGTGAGATGGTTTAAGACTGATGAGGAGCTAGGAAGAGCATAGGAGATGTATTCTTCCTAAACTAAAGAAAATTGACAAATTATGAAAAATTTCCCAAAACAGAGCATGAAAAACATGTATTCTGCCTATCAACTTCAAATTTATCATATAATAGACATGAAAAGTTTATGAGCTTACAAAACATTCATACAAATAATCACTGAGAAAAAACTATGCCAAACATTCATACCACATGAATCCCAAGGAAATAGCTGCAATTCTTCATTAATTTCTAGGCCAAACTTGTTCTTAATCAATACACTAGCATCCAAAATGATTCCAACCCTTGACTCCTATGAAGATCTGAGCTAATTAGACCTCAAAACCACCTCCACTCATCCATAGGGGTCAAATTCATGAGATGAGAGAGATATTACATAAAAAGCTGAACTGATAGCTAGATTGTAGGATGAGAAAATTGACTCATTCCTATCTCTAATGAACTGATTCATTACACCTCAACTGATTGACTTACCTAATGTATTTACCGTAGGTAAAAGTAAAAACATGATATTTACATTCACCTTGACCATTTACATAAGTAAATTCCTCATTTCCTAAAGTAAAAGTCAAACTGGAGTGAAACTTCAAAAATTTCTGAAGACTGTGTAAAATACATTTTTCTTGTGAAATGCGTAGTGTTCAAGTAGAAAAATTGACCTCTGTTCAAGGCTGATTTTGAGTGCCTTTCCGATGTCCAAATCAGCTCCATGATAGCTCATTGGAAAGCCCTTTGAGTCTATTTTCCAAAACTACCTCCAATTTTCAAAATGGTGCTCATCTGCCTTGTCAAAAACCTCTTCTCCCAAAACTGGGAAACGTGCAGCGACCAAGCAGATTTTGAGGCAGAAACATGAAATTTTGATGGTTTTTTGACTTTTTGATGGACTAGTTCTCCTCCAAAAACTTTGAAAATTCATACGGTTGATGTCCTCATCAATACAAACCTGCTGGTGGTGGCCATTTGTCATTTAAATGCTCCAAAAAAGAGTGTAGCGTCTAAGGCGCTACGCGTTTAGCAAATTTTCTGTGTGCAAAATATTCTCAAAAACACAGAAATGATCAAAATGCTAAGTATGCCAAAATTTTCTCAAAATTGTGAGGGTATTTTCTCATCAAGTGTTTGAGGCATGGATTGACACCTCAGCAAGTATGTCTAACTTCTCTTTCTCTTCTTGCTTGGTCAAAACTTCAATCTTGGCATTGGCTTTTTTGAGCTTGGTCAATGCAATTATCTCCTTCAGGAATGAAGTTGGATTCTTGTCCTCAACAAGTCATTGTCCTTGATGGCCCATGGGAATGTTTTCATTGGATATGAAGGTGTCCCATGGAATGTTTAATTGATCAAGTTGATGCATGACTATCATTTTGATGAGGGAGTGGTGGAAGAGACTTTGCATTTGATGATCATAATCTCTCTTTTGGGCAATAAATGCCATTTTATCAATGCTCTGGGAGAGTTAATAGGGTATGTGAAGCATTCTAACCCTAGTGAAGTGCACGAGGAGCCATATATGATAGGAATAGAGTCTAGAAAACCTTCCCTCACAGGTGAAGTATTTCATGATGATTTTCATCATGGGGACATATCTGTCAAGGAGGTGGGAGAAAAGGAAAAATTGTCTGTTTATCATTCTTGTACCATAGTTTTAGATATGGGTCATAATAATAATGACTGAGGTTTCCTTGTTTAAACCATATTTCTCCTACATTTGGGATCCCTGTAGCAGCTGCAATGATATCAGTAGACATAGTGAAATTGACCCCGACAAGAGTGACCTGTTTGTCATGAAGGTTAGATATGAACAATCTTGTCAACATAGGATGGTACTGGATTCTTTACACTTTCTCACAAAATTCGAAACAACTTACATGCTTAAAGCATGACACAGTGAGGGGAGATGCCATGAGCTCTCTAGTAGTTGCTGGTTCATGTCTGATGACTTTCCCTCCCTTCTTATATGGCTTTTTCTTCTGTCTCTCTTCCTCACTAGAACTTCTGCTCTCCTCTTCAGCCATAGTTGATGCAAAAAACCCTAGGGTGATGGAATGAAATGGAGGAAATGTGAAGTGAAAGGAAGTGTTGGGAAATGAAGGGAATGGGAATGTGAAGGGAGCCTAGGTTAGTGAAAACCCTAGGACTTAGAGCTATTAGGGATGATATTGTTTTAGGGAATGGGGATATAGGGAAATGGAAAAATGTTTATAGGAATGTGAAGGGTAGTGTATAAGGGTTTTAGGAACTAGCTTTAGGATGTGAACTAGGTTTTATTAAACACTAGGGTTTCTTTCTTTAGAAGTAGGTTCAAATTGACTTGAAGCAAAGATGATACATCAAAGAGATGGTAGGTATGTTACTTACTGGCAATGAAAGCTTTGAAGACTTGTTTTGCAAAGATGTAGCATGAAATGATGGAGTGGTAGGTTGACAAAGGCTTTTTCGCACTTTTCTGGGTGAATGCGTAGTGACCCAACTAAACGTGTAGCAACCCTCCTGAGCGCACAACACCATTGAAAATTTCACTAAGAATTTGCCCAAACACGTAGCGACCCTGCTAAATGCACAACGTGTCTGCTGAACGCACAACGACCTTGCAACACCTTTTTGCAAACCACATTTGGAGGCCTTTCTGGTGTCCAAATTGGGCCCAGGATAGCTCGTTGGAAAGCTTATCCTGTCTACTTTCCAAATCTACCTTTGGTTTTATGATTGGAGTTGATTTTCCTGGTCAAAAATGGATTCTCCCAAGGTCACTCCAAAAGTATAGGGAAAACAGGGGATCTTGTAAAGGGAGGGGAATCTAGGGGTTGTCTAAATTCTTGGGGAAAATTTGGGGGATAGGGATAGATGTTAGAGAGTATGGAGTTGTGGAATTTCTAGAAATGAGTGAGGGGAAGGGGTCCAAAAGGGCAAAACACAACCCTTACCTAGGAAGGTGTCAAAAGTGTAGCAATAGGCTAGGGTTTGTAGGAAAGTGAGGGAAATGAGAGGAATGGGCATGGGAAAATTTTAGGGAAGGTAGATGGAGTGTAGGTGAGGGTGAGCCTTATAGAGCAAATGAGTGCCTCTTTGGTGTTGTAATGGCCTTTATACTTGATAGATTGAATAAATTAGCTCTTGGGACCCATTTGACTTTCTTCACATTCATCTTTGAACTTTAACACTGTACCTTTGCATATAACTTTTTCCTTTGACATGTGATCATCTGATGAGCTTAGAGAACACTAGGATTTGACATTTTGATGCTTTGACATGTGGAACCTTGGGTTGGCAGCGTGGGAACCTTGTCCTTATTACATTTGAAAGACATAAAATTACATAATGAAAATAAAAAATTATCACATTGTGAAATCCAAATTACATGCTGAAATGAGAATTTTTCTTTACAAGTCATCTTCGCATGGCGAAGAGAAGTTTATTGAATCACCCTCTACTTGCTGGTCTTATGCAATGGAATGGAGTTTTATTGAATCATGGAAACCCTAATGACCTAGTGAAACCTTGAAAAACCCTAAAAAACCTAATGAGACCTTGAAGTACTGAATTTCAAGATGACATGACTGACATTATGGCATGATGACATTAACTTTGCGAATGATGTACAATCAGCAAGGTATGAAACTATGCCAACAAGTAATCAAATTTGAGGAAGAGTGATGTTTTTATGACTAGGGCTACCATCAGTGAAACAATTTTTAGCATGACCTAATGGAATGATATAAAAATTTCAGAGTGAGACACCTAAAATGATAATGAAATAAGTGATTTTGATCACTGATGGAAGAATGCATATTCTGACACTAATAGGAGGGTAAGGGGACACATTGGATCTTATGCAAGATTGCAGGTGGGTTTCCATTTAGGGCCTGGTCTCCCTATACGGGGTCCTAGCCTTCCAGCGGGCCACATTGGCACTTGTAGGGTGAGCATTGAGAGCCATGAGCTTCCACCGTAGCAAAGAGTACTTCATGGATCCCCAACACCACTCATTGTTTGCTCGTGTTCCACCTTTTGGATGAGGATGATGCATCTGGTTCACCATGCCCAATCGGCTCCACACATGCACCATTCACTTGGCAGACGTTCTAGGGTCTAGAGGATGTCTCTCACTGCAAAGGGGGGCTTATATCATCATCGTAGCCCTTACATATGCTCTATAGGAATTTTCTATCCACTTGGAGACCCATGAGGATGTCTTTGCGTCCCCACACCCACTTGGGAGCACCAAAGGTTCTCGCTTGGAAAACAAGGGGCCAACCCCTTCTCCACTACGTTTGGAGTCCATTCCTACATCATGGTACCCCTTGGACTTCATTGGGTCTCCTCAAAGGCTCAACGACTCACTTTATTGATCATTCGACCCTCTTGAGAGGCCTATTCTAATGTTATTGAGCTATTTGGCGGGCTTGTCACCAAAAGTATTGTTATTATGCACATTATTTTATTCTAGGGGCATTATTAGTCCAAATTAGGCCATTTGAATCCCTTAGAGTATTGTATAAATAAAAGAAAGGCATTCTCTCTCATTCATCATCACTTGGATTGTGTTATTTGCTCTTGTGATATTTTCGCTATCCCTTTTGGAGGATGAGTTTGGATGATATGGATGAATTTTGATGTTTGGACAAGTCATCAATTATTGCAAATCGAAGCATAAAGACCTTGAAGTAGCTGTTCTCATGCCCTAATGCCATGCGAAGTTGTTTGAAGGCCTCCTTGATTGGGTGAACTCTTTCCAAACTATAAATTCTCCTCGACTCCATCTCTCCCAAAGGACAAGGCGCTAATCGTCCATAGGTGATCATTTTTAAAGCTAATTTCTCTCACCTTCTCCTTTTTCTAGGCCTAGCCTCCATAGGTCATCTAGGGCATCAATTATCTCACATTCTAGCCATCAAAAGAGTTCTTTCTCTTGTCCTTTATTGTGCCAGAGTTTTCTCTAGAGGCTCGCCAAATTTCACGAAATTTTGATGATGGGATCGCAAAATATTGCAAGCCCTAGGCCAGGGATCGTCTCTTTCCCTAGTTTTCCCTTGGCTAGTGACCTCATTTGGATCATTGCACTTTATTTCAAGAATATTTGTCAATTGATCCTCTTCTCTTACACAATTAGGTCAAGTCCCTCCTTGGTTGATCAATTCCATACCCTTGACCTAGTTTTGGGTATGCTTGGCCTCATGTGTTCCCACGACCTATTAACGCCAATTTCACAAAGATCACATAAAAGCCAAGGCTCGATACACATCTCTAGTTCTAGGAACCATCTTGACAAAGCATACTCTCAAAACCTATCCCGAAGGATCTTCTTGGCTCTTCTTAGAGAGCCTATCACCTTGCTTTTAAAGCAAGCAACCCATCTAATTGAGTCTCTCTTGCGAATAGGCCTAGGAATCACCTCCTTATCTTATCATTGACCATATATTCTCGTGGTTCCATCATACTGGGTCTCCTCCCATCGGTGAAAGTCTGTAAAGAGTAGGGAGCCTTAGCTGAGGTGACAGTGGGTTATCGCTCCACTGTTGCCCTTGACCTAGTAGTTGCCTTATAGGATGCCCTCCTAGGACTCCTGCTAGTTTGATCAGCAACAATACCAAGGAGTCGTTTTCTAGAGGGCCCGAGGTAGGGGAAGAGGTAGAGGATGAGGTAAAGGAGGGCAAGATCCATTTTCAGATACTGAGCTGGATGATGTCACGAAGCACATGGAGCACCAAGAGGGTCTCGAGCAACCTAGATAAGGGACCCAAAGTAAGGCTTTGGAGGCACTGTTGAGGACAAACAAACAGATGTTGAGGTAGGGCCAACTTATGATGGATATGATGCAGCAAGTGATGGGCTTACATGTGAACAACAGACAAGAGCCAAAACATCAGGGTGATGGGGGTTCCAGGGCAGGGGGAGGAAGGCACACGCATGAGCGCACATTTCAACAGCAACATACACCTCTAAGTGGCCAAGTCGACCATCCCACGATGCCACATTTCGTGGATGAGCCAAAGTGTGAGAGGGAGCTAGACCTAACTGTAGATTTGGTGAACTCAGTTGCATGGGGTATTGATGAGTATGTGAGGGGCTAGACCCAAGGATCCAAATAGTAATGTCCTTTGGGGAGTACATCCACCTCAAAGAAAATCATATGACTGGAGTTGGAGTTTATCGTAGAGGAGGTCAGACGTGTTAGGAGGTTCATAAGATAGTCGGTAAGGTCACGCTTCCTAATATTGATGGGGCAACCAAGAGTTCAACCAGGGCTTGGGTTCAGAAGTAAGACACTTACCTCCACCTGAACACCATGCATGAGGCAGATGCTATTCGGTTTGCTACTCTGCATTTGTAGGGGGATGCACAGGAGTGGTGGTACCGTGGCTTGATTATGCTAGGGCACGTTCATATCATCTCGTACATAGAGTTTACTAGATGATTGATCGAGAGGTTTGACAGGAAGGACCTCGAACTGCATTTTAGGGAGTTGGCACACTTGAGACAAATAGGTAGCGTAGAGGCTTACATATCAGAGTTCCAAAGGTTGGTAATGATGGTATCAGATATCTCCGAGGCCCAGTTGATTATGTTGTTTTTTGAGGGGTTAGTTGATCCCCTGCATGGATGGGTGAGGGCTTACAAGCGCACGACGCTGATGGACACCATTTTGAGGACCTGAGACTTGATTGATGCAGTGCCCAAGACTAGGGCTCCTATACCTGCCCGGTCCATGGCTCCTCAAAGGAGAAAAGATACTCAATAGCCTCAGCGAAAGATTGGGCGTGGTCATTTGGATGATGAGACTAGGTGGGACCTTCAGAGGAGGAAGTTGTGTTTCAGGTGCGAGGAGCTTTGGGCACCAGCGCACAAGTGCACCAAGGGCATGGCCAATTACATTGAGGTGTACTCAGATAGTGAGACAAAGGATGAGGTTGAGCAGGAGATAGATAGTGGAGATCGTGGACCACAATTCATGGGAGGAGGACCATCGTCACCACCACCACCTTATGGAGGAGGCCCATTCGTCTCCTCTGGGGGTGTTCTAGCTTCACTTCGGGGAGTTACGAAATACTTAACACTACGGATTAGGGACACAATGGAAGGGCAATGAGTGTCAGTATTAGTAGACAGTGGGGCTACCCACAACTTTATTGATGCCTAGATGGTGGAGTGGAGGGGCATATACACGAAGACATTTGAGGGGTTCTCGGTGTTGGTACCAGGAGACCGGACTATGTAATGCACGAGATATGGCCCCAGTTTGACTTTGACTATGGGGAACTATTCCGTGATTTATCATTTCTTTGTGGTTGATGTTTTGGATACGAATGTGGTGATGGGTGTCTAGTGGTTGTATTAATTGGGGCGGGTCACCACTGATTGGAGGAAACTAGAGATGGAGTTCATGGGCTCAGATGGGAAGTTGGTAGTGTTGAGGGGTATGCACTCCTATCCACCCCAGACGGTATCCACCCACTGGATGGAGGCAGACTTGCGGCATGGGGATATAGAGTGGGCAGTGGAGCTCAGGATTTCAGAGATAGGGACTCAGGCATGATAGGTTCATCGAGACATCCTAACGCCGTTGGAAAGACATCGAGCGGTTTTTGCGGAGATCCCTCCAGGCAAGCCACTTGATCGTGGGTTTGAGCACACCATTGAGTTGGAGGAGGGCATATATGCGATTATCACTACCCCCATCGACAGCTCAAGGCCTACAAGGAAGAGATTGAGAGGGCCACCCAGGAGCTATTGGAGTTGGGGCATATCAGGCCTAGTAGCCTTTTTGCTTCATCAGTTGTGTTGGTGAAGAAAATGTTAGTTTTGTAGCATCGTATGTGTTCTAGCCACGAGATTTGGTGGAGAGGCTAGAATGCATGTATTCTCCAATACCTAGAAATCGTTTCTGGAAACTCCAGCTAGAGACGACTTAATTAGATTTATTAATCAAATTTTTAATATTTCCCGAGTCTAAACTTAGGAAATATGATTAATTAATGAAAATTAATTAAGTCATGGTGTGAATGTTCTAGAAACTCACATGGATCGACAGGGAAATAATTTGGGCCATCGATTATGTTTTAATCTTGGCCGTTGGTGCTCCAACAAAAGATTATAAGAAGAAGTCAATGGGTAGATGAAGAACATACCAGTGCAGTTACTCAGTTACTCAGGCAGATCGATTTTCTTAGTGGCTGAGATTCAGTAGAGGAAATAGAGCCAAAGGGTGAGTAGCGGGTGAGAGGGAGAGGGTACCAGTAGAAGTCTGAGAGGTGCAGATTGAATTCATGAGGTGGTAGCGTGAGGAAAAACGCAGTCCATTAGAGCTCTGTGCAATCACTGCGCAGAGAGTGATGAAGAGGCACCAACATATGGGCAGAGGGTACATCTTGGGGTCAGGGAGTCGTTGTGGAGAGTGAGAAATTTATCACAAAATTTCTCTCAGTATTTTTCCTTTGTTTTAGTTGTCAGAATTCTTGTACTCAAATTGTTGTCAAAGATTAATAAGAAAACCCTCATCTACTGTATCGGTTTTCCCACATTGGGTTTTTCTGGGGACAATTGTCCAAAAATAACTGTGTTAATGATTTCTATGTGTGTGCTAGATTTTCTCTATTTTCAACATTTTATTTTCCACAGTAATTTATTGTGAAAATTACAGTAGTAAATTTATTCGATATTTGCTGTAGCAAATAAACTGCATAATCAATCTGTCAGTTAGAAGAATATTTTAGTTATTGCAATAGATGAAATTTTCACAGAGAAAGGATGGGACCCTAAATATGTGCATTAACTACTGGGCCCTGAACAAGAAGAATTTGAAGAATTGGTACCCCATACCTTGTATAGATGAGCTAATGGATGAGATTAGAGGAGCCAAGTACTTATCTGAGACTTGCGCTTGGGTACCACCAAATTCGGATGCGTGACAAGGACATTCCGAAGATGATATTCAGGTACCATTATGGGCACTTTGAGTTTTTCATGATGCCCTTTGGACTCACCAATTCCCCGACCGCATTTTAGTCTAGCATGAACCACGTGTTCCGCAAGCACTTGTGCAAATTTGTTCTGGTGTTATTCGATGATATACTTATCTACAACTGGACATGGGAGGAGCACCTGTAACACTTCAAACAAGTCTTCAGCATCTTGGAGGAGCAACAATTTTATGCCAAGATTGCCAAGTGAGAATTTGGGTTGACCAAGATGTTGTACTTGTGGCATGTCATAGGGGAGGATGGACTCAGAGACATCTAGGAGAAGATTAGCGCCATCCTTGATTGGTCCACACCCAGGAACATGACGGAGTTGAGGGGGTTTTTTGGCATATGTGTGAAAATTCTACTGCAGTATCATGGTTTACTTTTGCTACTTGATTTAAATTATACAAGTTATCTTTAGAAATTAGATTCAGAAAATTCCGAAGTAAACACAACTGATAGTCTACACATGCAAATCATTTACTGAATACTACGTTCATTCAAACAAAGTGACACATAGATTTTTGGACATAAGTCCCTGGAAAAACCCAAAGCGGGAGAATCGATGCAATAGATATGAGGGTTTATTTTATTAAGTAGAATCTTAGTACAACAAATCTGGGTTCTAGATATGGAAAACCCAACAGAGAATAAAAGAAATATGCAGCTAACCTGCTCTTCCAAGACCAAATATTTGATTGATCCACACTCTCAAATGGGATTTACAAGACTCAGCCCGGATTTGGCCCCAGACACACCAACGCTGCCCTTGAAGCCCCAATGTCAGCCTTGCTAGGCTCTGTGTACCACTGCGATGCCCAGAGAGGGACTGCGTAACCCCATAGAGGGTGACACAGGCCTTACGCTAGCCCTGGAGACCCTCTGCGTAAATCTAAAACCCTCTGGAGTTGTAGTGTTGCCCTTTCCTTGCCATGTGTAGCACCTGCATAGTGGATGCGCAGCTGCTGTTGCTGCTCTCTGCTCCTCTACGCTGTCCTTGTTTGTTGCTCCTCTGCTGCTTGCTGACTCTTGGCTCTGGGATCATATCATCCCCTCAGCCAATACTACCCCTCACTGCAGAAAACTCCTCCGGAAATTCTTAGCAAACCCTACCCTAGAATTCCAGATCAGTCTCTCAGTTCTGCAACTTTGTGTGCCTCCAACTGACCCTCAAGCCTTTCTCTTATACTTTTTCGATGATCTCATCAATGACCGAGATTAAAACACTCATCAATGGCTGAGATTAAAAGACTGCCTGATCTGTGTCTTTTAGAACATTTCAACACGTGTTAATTAATTCACTTGAATTGTATTTGAATAACTTGAATACCAGCTGAAATTTCACAAAACACTTTCTGGGTTTTGGAGTTCAAGTGTGTCTTAGCCCCTCCACAAAATTTCAGGGCTAGAGCACACCTGATGCTACGCCAACTACACAAAATCTCAACACTCCCTCTTGGCACAGAGTGTGCTCTAGCAATACATCCACACCATGCACTGCAAGATCTTGATGTTGGTTTTTGTGCTGCTGATGCTTGGCTTGCTGCCCTCCATCCATTGCACCGCTGCTTTCTATACTACTGCCCATGTCACTGCTACATCTATATTGCAGCTCCTTTTCAACTTGCTGCATCATGCTACCCATAGCACTGCCACTGCTAACTATTGCATTGCAACTCAGTTGCCAAGAAGTAAGCAATTGAAGGATTCCTGCCCAACTGTTTGATAGATAAGTCAAGCTACATCTATCACTGAAGCTCCCTGGTTGCTGATTTACGCTGTCCTCCTGAAGCCATTGCGCTGTTGCAACTCTGCACTGCGTGAGCACAACCTCTCTGCGCTGCCGAAGTCCCATCAGCCCTTCCACGCTGCTGCCTCCACGCTGCTGCTGCTTCCTCTCCAGCTCTCCATCACTGCCCTTTGCTTCACTGTGACCTTCTACAACCATCTCCCGACTCATCTCGCTATCGTCTTAAGGCTCTTGTGTCTTGTATGTGATCCAAGAGTAGGGTTGTCTCAAGGATCCTGCCACTATCTGTAGATGCTCTACAGATCCATGTCACCCCACCTCTTATCTCGAGGCACATGAGCACTCATGGCTGCATCATCATCAAAACCATCATGCTTTGCAGTTGCAACCTTGGAATCAGAAGTTCCTTTGTCCTTCTTCTTAGGTTAGGCGAGTTGGGGAGGTGGCCTATGAGTTGGAGCTCCCACCTGAGAGCAAGGTGCACAACGTCTTCCATGTATCATGCTTGAAGAAGGCATTGGGACAACATGTCACAGCCACTGCAGAACTACCACCATTAGATGATGAGGGTCACTTGGAGTTGGTGCCGGAGGTCATTTTGGAGAGGAGGGAAAGGAAGCTCAAAAATAGAATTGTTAGGGAGTTTCTGGTAAAGTGGAATGACCTTCCAACAGAGGATGCAACATGGGAGGGGGAGCTGGTACTTCAACATCTCACACTGTAATTGCCTAAGGACAATAAATTTTTGGCAGGGGGGACTGTGATATTCCCAATTTCCTGGACTGCATAGGAGAAATTCCAATTTTGATAAATTTTGAGCTTGGCAACAAATTTTGGCACTTAGGAGCATGGGTAAAAATCAAAATTTTGGTGGTTTGTGGGGGCCACTCACCAAAGAATATGCACCCCTTGGAGGTAACTTGCACTTGTAGAGAGAGAATAACCAGAGGGAGCTCGAATTAGTGGAATGAGGGGCGCACAAGAGGGAAAGAGGAGGCAACAAGTATAAGTAGAAGGTGAAGGGCAACATTTGGGGCATTTTGAAAATTTACTTCTAAACCTAGCTGTTTGCTTGAGCTACTCAGCCAAGCCAACACAGTGTTGCATAGAACAAGGAGATTTTTGGGCTGAGATCTCAGCTCTTACTTCGGTGGACTTCGAGTGCCACCTTAGGGGAGATTTCAGGCATTTGGTGAACCATTTCGGAGCAGGGAAAAGGAGCTTTCGCCCAGTTCTGCGTGTGGCCAGGACGCTGGGGAGAATTTGCACCAGTTGAGGGAGGCAGTTGTGGAGCGAGATAATTTCCGGGAAATTTGGTGCTGACTTGGAGTGATATTTGTTGGATATTTTGGTTGGTTTGCAGTAGAGGAAGTGAGGGAGTATTTCAGGCCAAGCATTTGTCTTCCTGGGCATGCACAGCCTTCTCTGGCAGTTGGCATGCAGGGCTGAGATACAAGGAGAAATCGGGGTGTAAGGGGCTGGAACTTCAAGGAGAAATTGGAGGAGAATTTTGCAGGAATTTCCAGAGGAGTTTCCGGGAGATTTGAGGAATACCCAGCAGCTCGTTCTAACATTGCGCGTAGAGCCAGGGTGACTGGGTAACTCACACTTTTTGTCGGTTTCCAGGAGGTGCACTTGGGGCCCAATTCCTTTTTGGGTTTGGTGGAGCTGAATGAGAAGGAGCCCCAGCTGCAATTTAATCCTTTTTTGAGCACATCTGAGTCTGGTACAACGATTTTCCTTCAGCAGCAGCGTCCAGAATTCCAAGGGTAGCGCAGGGATTTTCTGGGTTAAGTCTTTGCAGCTTGTGGGGTGATCATTGCTACCTGGGTTTGTGATTGCTTGCTATAGCAAGCTCAGGTGCGACTGTTCCACTCATTTTGTATCCAATTTTTACTCAGATTTAATAAAATGACTCAGTTGCCAGTTTATTTTCCTTGTGCAGAATTGTAAATTGTGGGTGTGTGAAAATTTGTTTGCTATTCCTAGTTCATGTTTCTGTTTACAGTTAATATTTCCATTTAGGGATATTACAGATTGACAATTTTCATTCTTCACATTCTAAGATAATATGGACATCATCATTCCTAGGGAAGATGACAACCTAAATTGCTAAACTAATTATTTGTCATGAAATCCTTGACGGAGGAAGTCCTCTCAAGTGAGTGATCCGTTGCATTCTGTAGACTTAACTTGAGGGTTAGTACTCTTTTCAGCCTCTAATGCTTGTCTAGCGAACGAGGCGAAGAAACTCTTGTCTATACAGCCATTTTCCTTCAGCAACAGCATCCAAAATTCTAAGGGCTGTGGATGGAATTTCTGGGTTGAGTCTTTGTAGCGTGTGGGGTGATCATTGCTACCTGGGTTTGTCTTTGCTTGCTATAGCAAGCCCAGGTGCGACTGTTCCACTCATTTTGTATCCAATTTTCACTCAGATTTAATAAAATGACTCAGTTGCTAGTTTGTTTTCCTTGTGCAGAATTGTAAATTGTGGGTGGTGAAAATTTGTTTGTTGTTCCTAGTTCATGTTTCCGTTTACAGTTAATATTTCCATTTAGGGATATTACAGATTGACAATTGTCATCCTTCACATTCTAAGATAATATGGACATCATCATTCCTAGGGAAGATGGCAACCTAAATTGCTAAACTAATTATTTGGCATGAAATCCTTGACGGAGGGAGTGCTCTTAAGTGAGTGATCCATTGCATTCTATAGACTTAACTTGAGGGTTAGGACACTTGTCTGCCCCTAGTGCTTGTCTAGTGAACTAGGCGAAGAAACTTCCTTTGTTTGTTGGACTTATCTGTCAACCTGCATCTACCTTCATGTTATGTGTCTTTGAACAAAATGGGATCCCATGAGGCAAGGGCTTCAAACTTAGTCTCTGAAGAGGAATGCTAGGCATAGAAGAACTTGTTGAAATTTGGTTACCAGAGGACAGGTGGTTCCCTAAGGCTTTGATCTTTGGCCTAGGGAAAAGTGTCCAAAAGAATTTAATTTTTCTCCTAAAGTGACTTTATAAAGTTATAAAGTCAAATCTAATTTAAAAGTGACTTTTAAGTGATAAAGTTACTAAAGTCTAATTTTAAAGTGACTTTAATAAAGTCAATGTAAAATTAGAAAGGAAAAGTGACTTTGGAAATAAATAACTAAGTGGGTCTTTATTAAAGTGGGGTGAATTAAAAAATAGAAAGTGAGATTTAAATGAGCATTTAATCTCAGCCCTAGATCTAAATCTATTTCAGCCATTGGATTTAGGGATTCCCCAAAAGTCACTTAGGGTTAGGTTAAAGGAGGAAAAGGAGGAAAAGGTCATTCATTCTTTCATGAGCAGATTGGGAGAAGGAGAGAAAGAGAGCAAGGGAGATTTCTGGGCAGTGAGGAGATGGAGGCAGCAGCTTGGCACACATTCCAAGACAGTATTTCAGCAAGTCTGTACAACAGAGTTTGCACTCAGTTCAAGGAAGATTTGACACGGTTTCCAAGGCAGAATCCGTACAGCAGCTTTGGGCACGATTTCCAAGGAGGCCGTACTATTTTTTGGGCACAGATTTTGAGGGAGAGGTTGCTGTTATTGCTGCATGCATTTCAGGCAGGCCGTACAGCCTGTAGTTGATTGCTGGCACAAAAATCGAGGCAGATTTCCATACATAGCATTTAAGACAGCCTGCACGCATTCAAGGAGGCTGTACAGCAGCATTTAACGCTGTTCTGCATGCAAAAGGAGGAGGCCATACAGCAGAAATTAATGTTGTAATTTCTGGGCACGTTTTTCAAGGAAATCCGTACAACATTTATTGCTGGTTCTGTTTTGCTGTTTGTACATTTTCCGAGGCGGTGGTTAAGCACGGAAAACGAGATAAGTTGTAAAAGTTTACTCGCTGATTTTTGCGGAATATTTCTCTCACTGTAAAAAGCATTTTTCCCAGAAATAAGAAGGAGCTTTCGAACTGGTTTTCCCCAAGAGTTGTAGGGGGTTTTTCCAGGGTCATGTTGACCAAAAATCTCAGTGTTCAAATGTGTTGAATCACTGTTTCAGCTTGCTGTGTTTTGTTTTATTTCTGCAGTTTCAGCATTCTGTAAAGTTTTCTAGAATTTGTGTTTCAGCAAATAAAAATTATTTTTCTAATTGTTGAATGTAAGGATATGGGAAAGGGCATTTAACTAAAAGGGAAAATAAGTGATACTAAAACCGGGGTGGGAAAACAAGAAATTTCTACAGAACTATTATCTAGAGAAAGTCTCTGCACCACTGGAAGACTGATGCTGACAGAGTAGCCCTAAACAAAGCCCATTGAGAGATTGCCTGCTGCCCCTTGACTTGAGTTTGCTGAGTGGCTGCCACCCTCAACACCTTTCACATGAAGCAATAGAATTCCCACTTACTCTAGTCTTCTAAGCTCTAGAAATGGTTGAAGCTTCTCCACTTTCACCCATTGATGTCCCTGCTTTAGGCTTAGGTTGGGGGCAATCATGAATGAGATGATCCTAAGCCTGGCATGCAAAGCATGTGTTAGGTGAATTTAAATTTCTAACCCTCTGCTGATGGACTACATATGTAGTGCACACATAAATGAACGGGGGGAGTTTCCTTTTAGTTTCGCCTCCACACGAACTTGCAGATCGGCCCTGAAGGAGTTATACTGGGTATCATTGACAAGAACCTTAACATACCTCCTGGCAAACAGATCTACATCATTTCTTCCTCCGATCCTCAATAGACCCGACTTATCTAGCTGCTTTACAATTGGACATTTTGGCTTAACATTTTCATACAATTCTTTATATGTATATGTATATATAAGGATATTATAAGCTATACTTTCTTTTATCATATGACTTATATTTACCATTTTAGTACTAGGGAACTGGTTTTAGATATAGGTACAATCTTCTTTTTCTATTTTCCTGTTGAATGATTGGATCCTTCTAGCATTCATCTCGATATAAAATTTCATTGAGATCAAATGTTCTTCCAGGTCTGGAGCAGCAAAAGTCCAATGCTCCTGTATCAAGTGATGCTCAGGCTCCCATCTGTATAATGGATAATTCTGATGAAGAGAATGCACAGTGTTGGCGAAGCACAAAAAGACAAAAGCAACAAAGTTACCAAGGTCGCAAATCTCTGTCAGGGCTGCAAGGTATCATGCATGCTGATTTCTTTTGAAAAGCAGGACAGGAATAGCTTGTATAAATTTATAAATCATTTATGTTAAAAGGATATTCTGAGCCCTTATATGTTGATACTAATTCGAAAAGTTTTCTTCTTCTCTGTGTCTACTGTCTAGTTTTTGAATCAGATTATTAGTCAAATATCAAGAGGTCTTGTGTATCCAAACTTTCAATACAGCTGGCGAAGAGTCCACCAAGAACTTACCATCTTTTGAAATTCTTTTTGCATCAACAAGAGTCCATGCCCTTTTTAATAGGTTCAAGAGCATAATAGCTAGAATATTATCATAGTGAGTGTAGCTTGTAATTCCCCAATTAGCTTTTCATCATTGCTTTACATGTTTTGTGCTAAACATAAAGAAACCATTGGTTCATTATTACATATGAATTAACCATTGCAGTGTAGTTTGTGCCCTGGGCTTGGCTGCATGTGGTAAACGCCAAACATGTTTGACTGTGTTTTTATGTGTCTTCATATTATCTGGTTGAACTCAGTTTACATGATCATTTAATTTATCAACCTGGAGTCTAATTGAACTTGTGAGGCTTTCGGTGCAGTATACACAGGAGGAGTTCCTCCAAACTACTGCATGATTTAACCTATCCTTCATACAATATAAACAGAAAGCGATTTAGAATCTAAATCTAAATTAAATAATAAATCCATGATAATAAAAGGAACTGATGATATTCTCAGTCCCAACCTAGTGGACGCCACTTCACATGTTAAGAGTCATTGGGAACAATGCCTATAACTTAACATTTAGCTTAAGTATGGGCTGAGAACTGGGTGATCCTGTGGCACACATACAACCTGCAGGAAACTAATTAAACCACACAGAAAACTAATTAAACCATACACAGGAAACTAGAAATTCTTAGTCTCAGTTAGGTTGATGGCACCTCGTATGTGAAAGTTACTGGAGACTGTTATGAATAAATTATATATAAATATAAATAATAATGATAATTGTAATAATGATTAATTAATTAGTAATTTGTACTGAAGAGGCACGTCTAAATGGGACATGACCCTCCATGAAGAGGCACCTGCCTGGTATATAAGCAGGCCCTCATTTCTCAATTGTATCATCATTCTTATTCATACATTTTAATATATATTATTGGATCTCATTGGAGATCTACATATCACAAGTCTTCTGGAGTATTTGACTTAAGTGCAAACTTTGTTCGTACCATTTGGTATTAGAGAAGTTTGATCCTCTGGCCACTCCACCCCTGCACAAAGCCACGTTCCCCGATCTAGGTCTTTGACCGTTAAATTCGTCAACATCGTTGCGGTTGAAGCATTTCGCTACTAGAATTTGGAGTTTATCCATATCACCATTTAGGACTCTGAGCATTTATGATTAAAAAAAAGAAAAAAAGAAGAAGTCGAAGATACAAAAAAATAAATAAAAAGAAAATAAAATGAAACAGTTGAAAAAAATTTATTTTATTAATTAAAAAAAATGAAGTTATAAAAAAAATATAGAAAAAAAAATTATTGAAATTATATATATATATATTCATAAGTAAAAACAAAAAAATCAGATTTAATATATATATACAAAATTAAATAAATAAATAAATAAATACATAGACATAGTTTTGTATAATATATATATACAAAATTAAATAAATAAATAAATACATAGACATAGTTTACCTGACCTGCGTCCTAAACCGTCGACCGGGAAAAAGTGAAACTCACAACAGCCGTTGAAACCTACCGTAGCCATGGTTCTGCCGCCGTTGTTCGCAGTCTGCAGCCACCCATCGAGCTCGTTGTCTGACCCTACAGAGGAATTGGCCACTACTTCGTTACACTGCCTCGGAGAATCGCCCACGCTGCCACTGTCGAATCCACTGCTTCCTCTCTACTAGCCGCACACATTTCGATCACTTTCCCACTGCTGTCCAAGCAGCCACAACAAGCCGCAATACTGTTGATAATTTAAAAAACTGTAGGTTAATACAAATTCTCTTCTTGATAATTACTTGTGAACTTACTTGTGGTACTTATTTATTCTCTTCTTTTAGTTTAATTAATCTTTCATCAAGTCAATTATCAAAAGACGCAAGACACAAAATTAGGTATATATATATATATATCCGCATACCCTTTCCAAAAACATCCGCAAAATTACTTCAGAATTATCTGCATTTATTTCGGAGGTCCGCACTGATGTTTACTTAGACAGATCCGCAATTTGTGTTACTGAGATTTGTCCGCAGTGCGACCTGGACATGTCTGCACTTAGTTTTGTATTATTCACATTTATTGCTTCCACAAAACAACCAACAAACTACCTCAGGTTTTTGTCCGCAGTATTACAGAGGAATACACATTTTGTTGAGTGCTGTCCAAGAGTCTTGTCCATCCAAATGATCCATAGACAAAGCTTATTTATTGTGAGCTGTTCTCACCTTTTTAGGCCGACCATCAAATATAGTTTAGGTCGACTTCACCATAACATGTAGGCCGACATGACTTGTAGTTTCTTTCACTTTCCAAGAGGTGTTACTTCAGCAACGTAGCAAATTGTCTTCACTTGATTATATGAGGGTTGTCAAGGTCTTTGGAGCACAAACTAATTCCTTCATGAATATGACACCTAAACTAAACCTAATAGACATCAAGAAGAAGTCTATCTACATAATAAAATCTTGCTCATGAAACCCATGAGGCAAGTATACCAAAAATACATTTTATTATCATTGACATATTCTATACATAATACATAATTACATAGTCAACATGAAGACCGACATAGTTACACTTTTCAACACTCCCTCTTAACTAGGGAGGTATTCATACAGGTACATGGTCACATTCAAACTGAAGAATCTCATAAGAAGAATCGGATTGGTAATCGCATCTGTATAGCATCATATCAACCAGCATTGTCCTAGCGCAAGGCCTTGACTAACAACCCCATCTCTCAACGAGACAATGGGCTACAATGCTAGCGAGACACATGACTAATAGACACCATAGTCATTGTCTCTCCAAGGTACATACCCCACCTAGGTGTTCTCAGAGTATGACCTTCTTGGACTATTCTTCTCTTGGGTAGCCAGCCCTCAAAGAATATCGGTCCACGACTACTCTTATCTTGAATGCCCTATCCCATTCTGAAAGAGTATCAAATGCCAGATGATTACCTAATCCTCCATTCTATCTTCCAGGTGAAGACCAGAATGATCTGTTTATCCTTTCTCTTCACATGACCTTCACTAAGAGTTACGACTGTTAGTCCTGGTCTAGTGCATGACACATGTAATAGAGAATCGCATACGTCACTCCCTCTTAACACAGGAAGGACATATTTCAAGTTTCTTCCAAGCAAGAAACTTACCACCAGGCTTCTCATCAACCAGGGTCCTGCAGCAACAATCCAGCTACTCATGAAGAGTTCCTCTCCTCGATGTCATGGATTTTGATATGGAGGAATCTTCAACTTTTGGCTTCATAGGGCACAGATCATCCATCACTTTCAGTCACGAGTCATGTCCACTATTAGAAAGTGATTCATCAGTCTTCCTCATCTGGACCACCGTTATGCCATGCTGCTTTCCTTCGATTCACCCCCAAGGATTATAAATCCTTTCTTATGATTAGCAGCCCTGCATAAATTCATCCAGATAAACATATACATATGGACCTTTTAGAACAAAAGTTACCTTAGTGATGATCTTTCACCATGACATCTTCCTGTAGGCATCGAAATCCTTCATACATATTGACACATCTCCTAATGATATGTTTTGTCAAGGATCTTCTTATTTACCATACTTCTGTCAGAGTCTACATATCTTCCTAGGAGATCTCCAAGTCACATCTTTTGGGCTTCCAGATGATAATTGCCTCTTGACATGATTGCATTTCATGATCTCTTCCTTTCTGCATATTCTCCATTCCTAGGAACTTACAACCTTTCTAGTTTCTCGTTCATATACAACCACTTCATATTCCATGAGGACATATTATGTTGATTTCATCTGTCCATGCACTGAGAGATACTCCTCCATAGATCATACTTCTAAATACAGAAGTTCATTACCTGCAACCATATGACATGACTTCACAACATCCAATGTTAGCATATAAATATATCCACATCTCATATTTTTAACCCTTGAGTCATCCTGTAGCAATTTCTCAAGAATGAAGAGATTCATTTTCTTGGCCTGCTCCATCAATATGTCATCACATCTCAAAAATTTGTTTCCATGATGACCCTTGCTCTTGATGACTGCTTTCCACTAGTATTGTTATTAGAGAGGTTTTCCCGGAGCTAATTCACCAGGAGCTCCTACCATGCTTTCATCAGGATGCTACATTGCTTCCTATCATATACCCAACAGAAATCACTTAAAGGAGAAGATGATCTCAATCGTAGTGGAAAGCCCTTGCTTCTTCTTTCTTATCAGGCTCTTTCCTCATTTGAGAGACATGGGCTTCTTTTCTATTTCTCTTGTCCTTTTTTAGATTAAGGACAATTTCTATTTTAATGCCCAAGTTCATCAAATCCAAGGCATCGTGCTTTGTCCACATTTCTTCTTTTATTTTGAGGATCAAAACCAGTGTGGAAAAAGTCGGCAAAAAGTCCCGACTTTTTGAAAAAATCCCGAATTTTTCCCTAAGCTGACTTTATCGGCCGATGTTTTGCCGACTTTTTCATCCCTGAAAAAGTCGCGATTTTATCCTCGAAGTCCCGACTTTTTGCCGACTTTTTCCAAAAAATCGTGAGTGAGGTAGTTTTTTTAATAAATTTTTAATCTTTTTTTTTTTTTTAAAATCGGGATTTTTCGAAAAAGTTGGGAGTTTTTCCAAAATGAATATTTTTGTATTTTTTTAGTTTTGCCGACTTTTTCAAAAAACTCCCGACTTTATCGAGTTTTTCAACTTTTATTTCCTTGTCGATTTAATCTCGACTTCGACTTTTTCCACATTGATAAAAATTACCTAATCTTCCTTTCTTCCTGGACATGGCTGCAAAGGCTTGATTCCTTCATTTGATCATGTAATAGCTTTGGATTTCAATCTTGTTTCCTCTATTTACATAGAGACCCTAAATCGTGGAATGGTATGACTTCTATCTTCCTGTATAATTGTGAAGTGAAATTTTTCCCATTCTTCTCATAGAGCTTTTAGCACCATTGTAGTCTTCTCCTAGTTGCTGCAATTGATCATAGAGATTGCTTCTCCTGCAGTATTCACAGAGAATAGCTCCACTAATTGATTATAGACTCCTTTTGATGATATTAGATTTTGTACATCGGAGATGATAAAGTCTTTTATGGATTTTATAAGAATCCTTTGGACTCTAATATCTCCCTCCATGAAACCCAAACAGTTTGTTTCTTTCTTTTCAAAGGAGACATTTTAACAGTGTTACACGGGGTCTCGCCCCCCCACCTAGGGGTCTAGATTCCTCGCTCCCTCGCGCTCCGGGGTCTTGGGGACTTCTAGGGGACGTTTCCCTCACGCCCCCTCACGCCCCCTCACGCCCCCGCACACCCCCCTTCACGCCCCCTCACGCTCCCCTCTCGCCCCTTTTAGTTTATGGTTTCGTGTTAAAAGTTGGTGTGCCACTTAACATGTTTGAGAATCCAAGTGATTCTGATTCAAATGGTGACATGGTTGATCCTGATAAATTCGTGCAGAAGCTGGATACAGAGACTAGTGGGGCATTACCATGAGCGTTTATGCTCATTTATCATTATGATGATATCATTTGATATTCATATGTTATGTTTTATGTTTTATGTTTCAGAGATGACTTATTTGGTTTTAAGTTTTACGTTTCAGACTTGAGTTGTAAACTTCAGTTTAAACTTTATTTTGAATCTTGATATAATATGTCATATGATATCTTAAACTTTATTTTCATAGTACATTGTTAGTAGTTACATTAATGATTATATAGTTACAAACTTACAAACTTACATGTATGAGTGTATGATGTATGTTTTAACTTTTAACTTTTAAATTTGTTTCACTTATATGATTCATCATTCATCGATATAATTTTATCATTTATGATTTATCTTTCATGATGTAAGTGTATGATGACTGTATATACATTCCTTGCAAAAATACAGTTACATTATAAATATTAAATTTTACAATTTTTATGACCCCGACGTCCCCCCACGTTCCCTGAAGATTGGTAGGGAGCTTTTGCATAGGCCGCCCCCGCGCTCCCTCGCCCCCTCGCTCCCACCTCCAGGGGACTTGGTGGAACATTGCATTTTAATAGATTCATATAAAGTCATAGATATACTTACTTTAGTACATTCTTTTCTTCTTCTACCAGCTTGTTTACTTTGAAGACGGTTGAAGCTTCCTTTGAATGGTGATTGATGATGATATTCTGCTGCTTTGAAAGATCAAGGATGATAGGTAGCTTGCCTTGATGCTTTTGATGGCAATACTTCAATGATCTGCTGGCACATTTAAGATGGTTCTATAATACTGTCTTATTTCTTTCACTGTGGAAGTCTGACCTTTCTTCTAAGCAAATCCTTGCTTTGATGTCATCCATGAAATCTGATCCTTGAGTGTCTCTATGCCCTTGTTGGAAATGTTGTCATTGATGGCAAAGGAGTTGGCAAAGGAGGAGCATCTGAAACAGTAACTAGGAAAAGAGAAAAGCAAAGTAGCAGAGAACAGAGGCAGCAGAGAGGAGGCAGAGGCAGCATAGAAGGAACAAAGGCAGCAGGAGATAGATGACAGTAGAAGAGGGCCATTAATAGGAGATTTGGAGAGACAGAGTAATGAATATGCCTGATGTTCGGATATAGTCCTGATTGAATTAGAGTGTTAATCTCTGTGTAAAGAATAAATTTATTCCTTCTCTATTTGGCTTATGTAATTTCGAGCAAACCCTATACGTAGAGAACTCTGGAAATCAGTTTAAGAGTCTATCTGCAGGAATAGGTTTTGAATTCCAGTAAATAAATGTATGAGAAATGCAAGGCTGAATTGCCCTCTTTGTGTCGGAGAAATCGACTTCATGTTGATATTGTGCTTGAATGCGCTAAGAACTGTAAGCAAATTCTGTGTATTATGTATGAAAGAAGACTCTGTGTCGGGCTTTAGATGGAGTTCAATTTTGGATAAATCCTGTGATAATGGCTCGTATTTGAGGTTCTGGATTGTAACGAAAGCATCAATCTCTGTGAAGAAAGTTCTCTTGCTAATGCATAACCATAGAAACCCCTTTGAAACTGAATCCCTCATAAGTTGCCATTGCCATTGTCATTCTCGTTAGAATCGACTTGTTTAAGGAAGAAATGAGTCCGTTGTGAGCCACGCTCTGAAACAGGAAGTTGTGGATCGATCACAATTGCAGTGAGTATCGTGGTCATCGCAGAACTCAATGCGGTCGAATAATCCATGGGGGTTACTATAAGTCATGTTCTTCTGCAACAAATGCAGACTTTTGAACTATAACCAATAGTTGGATGATTGATATGGAATGGAGCATAAACACGGCGAAGTTAAACAAAATAGAGGCGGAACCAGAGTTAAATGTGCAGTGTGAATGGAGCTATGCATCGTAACAAATGAAAGCACCATGGTAAAATACCGATAAACCAAAGAGTCAACGTATAAAATAACAGAATTGTGAGCAGAAGCGGAACCTTGAGTGAAGGAGAGGATCCACGAGCGGAATGAACAGTGAAGGGGGTTTCCGGTTTTCATCTCACCGCTTTCGTCGGGCAAGCGGTATTTATGAAATCGGAGCGATTCCATAGAACGAGCGACACGCGTCCCTGAACGAATCTGCAAAACCACTCTCATTGCGCGCCATCGCGCGTTATCGTCCATGCATCTTCGCCGAGCGATATCCGTCAGATCAGTGTTGGCTGTGCGATATGTTATTAACCGTCGATTGAAGAAATGCATTAACAAGTGGGCTCCACGGAATATGTATGTATTATAATATGCATTGGGATTGATACGAAGGTTTAAAATGGTGGATTAACGCATATACTTATGTGTGAAGGGGTTTCCTTTATTCAATTTATTATAAAGTGGCCTATCACATTCTACGCAGTGGCCACTATATAATACATTTATTATAAAGGTTGAAGGTTGACCCGAATTCTTATTGCATATAATTGAAATACAGTCTGATGTTATAAAGGTTATAAAACTTTTGATTGGGGAGCAGATGTTTGTTTTATTAATAAGTCAAAGCGTTTCTTGTAAATACGGAACCAAAGATTATATTGTTGATGGTTCATGATAAAGGTGGTGAGTACTGATATATTCGGGTTGTTAAAAAGGTTTTTATAAAAACGCCGAGAGCTATTTTTGTTTGATTAAAAGGCAATTGTACATACAACAGTTATATAACTGCAATGAACAGGGAACTGAATAAAAGAGAAAACGAAAAAGAGAGTGAGGTTGGATGAATGAGAAAGGAAAAGAGAAAGAGAGGAGTGCTATTCGAAATATACACTGTAATTGAATGAAAGTTTTAACTGTATATATTGTTTGTGATGTAATTGGCAAGTCTCCGGAGAAAGATAAAATCCCACTATAAAGTTGAAATGGTACATTTATCTGAGTAGATTGATAAAAGAGGAGAATGCAGAATTGAAGAAAAAGAAATAATCAAGCAGATATGAAGATTGGAGTACAGTAAAATAAATCAAAGGTATAGAACAGAGCTGATATCCAAGGTAAATCAACAAATATTTCTTTATGAAAAGAGGGAGTTGAAGCTTCCTTGCAAGTTGTAGCTTGCAAAATTTGAGGTTGGAGCCTCCTGTAGGTTGGTGCCTACAGAGAACTAGTTGCTGAGAGGGAGTTGGAGCTTGCCTTTACATCACAGCAATAATAAGATGTGGTTTTCTCCCTTTATGGGTTTCCACGTATATCTGGTGTCTCTGTGCATGATGTTTATGTGTTGATATGGTTTATCTAATCTGCTTAATACTTGCTGCTGTCATATTAAGTCTGTTGTTACATTATATTAATACTTGCTGCTCACTTTCTAAGACTACTCACATATTAAGTTGAATATGAAATGAAGGTGTAAATAAGTTTTATGAAAAAGTTTTAAAGTCCATGAATGTATTAAACTGATTCACCCCCCCCGCCCCGCCCCCTCTCAGTTTAACTAAGGGTTCAACAATTGGTATCAGAGCCGGTTTCTTTTTGTAGCAGTTTAACAACTGAAAGGAGATCCTAGGTTCTTGAGATGGCTAGTCAAGAAGGATCCTCAATGAACAAAGCCCCTTTTTTCACTGGTGCAAATTATGCCTTCTGGAAAATCAGAATGAGAACATACATAATGTCCTTAAGAGTAGAAGTTTGGGCTGCTGTGGAATTTGGATATGACTCTAAGGCAAATGTCTCAGAGAAAGAAGCCAAACAAGATTTTGTGGCTAATGCAAAGGCAATGAATGCAATCTTGAATGGACTGTGTGAGGCAAAATTCATCAAAGTAATGCACAGCGAGACTGCCAAAGAAATGTGGGAACTCTAGAAAATATTCACGAGGGAGACAAAAAGGTGAAGACAGCTAAACTTCAAGTCTATAGAGCCCAGTTTGAAAATTTAAAGATAAATGATGATGAAGATATTGCGAGTTTCTTTTTAAGGGTTGCAGAAATTGTCAATAATATGAAAGCACTAGGTGAAACCATGCAAGAATGTGTAATTGTTCAAAAGATCCTAAGATCTTTGCCATCTAGTTTTAATCCCAAGGTCTCTGCCATAGAAGAAACAACAGATTGGGAAACCTTGAACATGAATCAGCTTCTTGGAAAACTAACAGCGTATGAGATGAGACTGCCACAGAAGAAATCAAATGTAAGGGAGGCAGCTTTTAAGGTAGAGAAGAAGAAAGAAGAAAAAGATGAGATAGGCTCCTGTTCTGATGAAGAAGAGGCCAAATTTATCAGGAAGTTGGATAAAGGCTCAGGTAAGTATAAAGGTAAACTTCCATTTACATGTTTCAATTGTGGAAGAGTTGGACATTATGCTTCTAAATGTCCTTATAAGAAAACAAAGAATCAGGCTCAGGAATCAGAGAAGACCATATCTAAGAACTGGCAGAAAGGGAAGAGATTCAATAGAAAATCTTTCTATGCTTAGCAAGACAGCAGTGCATCAGAAGACTCAGCTGAATTCTCAAGTGAAGAAGGAACATCAGAATTTGTTTTGATGGCTATAGAAGAGCTGGAAGAATGTTTTTTTGAAGATGAGGAAGAAGGTGAAGTAGACCTTGAGGAGGAGCTAAGAAGTGCCTTGGAGGAAATTGACAGACTAAAACTGAAGTGCAGAAAACAGAAAGACATTCTTCTCAAATACGTGAGAGAGGAACAAAATTCAGAAGCCCTCATTCAGTTGAAAGTAGAGCTTGAAGAAGCCAAGAAGGTAGAGGATATTTTACTTAAGCAGATCAAGGATAAAACTCAGGAACAAGAAAAGTTGGAAGAAGAAGTAGTGAGCCTAAGAAAGAACTTAGAAAAGGGCCAAAGAGAACTATAAATGAATACACCTCTAATGAAAGGCTCTCGACAGTTGGACCAGATTCTAAATGCACAAAGGTCACCTCTGATAAAAACTGGGATAGGCTATGAAGGAGAATCGAGCAAAGGCAAAGAAAAAGAAAACAAAAATATTATTTTTGTAAAAGCAGATGAGAATATCCAAGCAGCTCAGAAGATTTCAAAGGAAGAAGAATCCTGCAATAAAGTAGATAAAAATTAGGAGGAAGCTCAAATGACAAAGGATGAAGTAAATAAACTGTCAACTGAAAAAACCTTGCCTACTCCTGAATATGTCAAATTTGGAAGTCATCAAAGGAGATTTTTTCCTTCTATGAAAAATGCTACTTGTTATTCCTGTCACAAATTAGGACACATTGCTGCATATTGTTATACAAGAAGAATAAATACAAACCAGCAAAGGATGCAAACAGTAAAAAGTTTTACTCAAGCAGGAAGATGGAGAAGACAACCTTTTATCAGGTATGCAAATTGTTTTTATGGATATTGTTTTTATTGTAATGATTTTGGCCATAAAATCATAGAATGCAGGAAATATGAACAAAGTCTGTTGTTCAAAACCTCAAGAAGGTTTATGAATCATGGAGAGTTTATTCCTACTTATAATCCTGCTAAGGATATATCCAAATGCTATGTATGCAATAAAAGTGGACATATGTCTTCCAAATGTTCTCTAAGAGAGTGTAGTTCATCATCTTAGAAAAGATACCAAACAAGAGGATGCTTGCAGTGGAAAAAGAAAGTGAATAAATGTGACTTGGCTCTAATAGCTTAAGATCTAAAAAGCCAGTGGTATTTGGACAGTGGTTGCTCAAAGCATATGTCAGGAGATAGAAGCAAGTTTATAACCTTTGACGAAAAGAAATCTGGAAATGTTACTTTTGGAAATGATAAAGCAGGAAAGATCAAAGGAAGAGGCTCAGTCAGTCTGGACAATGGTAGAGGAAAAGCCCAGGATATACTATTTGTGGATGGGCTGAAAGCAAATCTGTTGAGTGTTAGTCAAATGTGTGATAAAGGCTGTGAAGTTCTTTTTAGAGCTCAAGACTGTGAAGTAAGATCAAGCACCACTGGAAAAATCCTGATCAAAGGTGTTCGAACGGAAAGCAATGTCTATGTAGTAAAAGAAGAAAATGAAGCATGTCATCTTAGCAAATTTGAGGAGTCTTGGTTATGGCATAGGAGATTGGGACACCTAAACTTTGATCATATCATAAGTCTAAGCAAAAAGAATGCAGTCAGAAATATGCCAGTCATCAAGAAGCCTTCAAATACAATATGTAAATCCTGTCAGCTAGGTAAGCAGACCCGTACATCCTTTAAAACCAAAGAGAAGTTATCTACAAGCAGACCTCCTCAACTTGTTCACATGGATTTGTGTGGGCCTTCGAGAACTAAAACACCAAGTGGAGAATCCTATTTCATGCTAATAATAGATGATTTTTCTAGAATGACATGGGTTGCATTTCTCAAACACAAATCGGAAGCATTTGAGAAATTCAAAATATTCAAGGCTTTGGCAGAAAATCAAACAGGATGCAAGCTAAAGTGCATCAGATCAGACAGAGGAGGTGAATTTACAGATTATGATTTTGCAGACATGTGCAATGAGCATGGGATAAAGCAACAGTTCACAATTGCAGGAACACCTCAGCAAAACGGAGTAGCAGAGAGACAGAACAGGTTGGTACAACAGATTGCCAGAGCCATGATGCAAGAAAGTAACATTCCTCAAACCTTTTGGGCAGAAGCAGTACACACAGCTGTGCATATCCTAAACAAAGCACATTTAAGACCAAACAGTGACAGGACTCCTTATGAATTAATGGCATGGTAAACCTGCATCAATCAAGCATTTTAGAGTTTTTGGAAGTAAGTGTTTTATAAAAAATAATGATGAAAATTTGGGAAAGTTTGATGCAAGAGCAGATGAAGGAATATTCTTAGGATATGCATCTAAGAGTAAAGGTTACAGATGCTACTCTCTGATATGAAGAGAAAGCACAGTTTCAAGGGGAGAACAGAAACAACAATATCATTCCAGGGGAAGATCAGCCAATAAGGAAAGCATAAAACAGGTCCTCAAGATCAAAAGCTTATGGAACGAATACATCCAGCATAAAAGAGTCAATGAAAAGGCTAAAGAGTCGGTGTTTTAAGATTCAATCCAAAGTTTGGAGCAGTAAGGTACAAAGTCAGCAGAAAAGGGCCTAAACATAACTCAGAGAGAGGAAATGCGGAAAGCAAACTAGGAAATGGGCAACCCTTTGCCATTGATGTCAAAGGGGGAGGAAAATCAAAGGGCTTCTAAAAGGCAAGCAGAGGAAGTGTATTGCCATCAATGCCAAAGGGGGAGACTGTTGGAAATGTTGTCATTGATGGCAAAGGAGTTGGCAAAGGAGGAGCATCTGAAACAGTAAC
Organism: Pinus albicaulis; assembly: GCA_034641835.2. Lineage (NCBI taxonomy): Eukaryota > Viridiplantae > Streptophyta > Pinopsida > Pinales > Pinaceae > Pinus > Pinus albicaulis. The sequence continues at coordinate 1,283,794,383 of CM076574.1, read as the reverse complement.
TAGGAAAAGAGAAAAGCAAAGTAGCAGAGAACAGAGGCAGCAGAGAGGAGGCAGAGGCTGCATAGAAGGAACAAAGGTAGCAGGAGACAGATGACAGTAGAAGAGGGCCATTTAATAGCAGATTTGGAGAGACAGAGTAATGAATATGCCTGATGTTCGGATATAGTCCTGATTGAATTAGAGTGTTAATCTCTGTGTAAAGAATAAATTTATTCCTTCTCTATTTGGCTTATGCAATTTCGAGCAAACCCTATACGTAGAGGACTCTGGAAATCGGTTTAAGAGTCTATCTGCAGGAATAGGTTTTGAATTCCAGTAAATAAATGTATGAGCAATGCAAGGCTGAATTGCCCTCTGTGTGTCGGAGAAATCGACTTCATGTTGATATTGTGCTTGAATGCGCTAAGAACTGTAAGAAAATTCTGTGTATTATGTATGAAAGAAGACTCTGTGTCGGGCTTTAGATGGAGTTCAATTTTGGATAAATCCTGTGATAATGGCTCGTATTTGAGGTTCTGGATTGTAATCGAAAGCATCAGTCTCTGTGAAGAAAGTTCTCTTGCTAATGCAGAACCATAGAAACCCCTTTGAAACTGAATCCCTCATAAGTTGCCATTGCCATTGTCATTCTCGTTAGAATCGACTCTGAGTAGATTGATAAAAGAGAAGAGAATGTAGAATTGAAGAAAAAGAAATAATCAAGCAGATATGAAGATTGGAGTACAAGAAAGAAATCAAAGGTACGTAACGTAGCTGATATCCACAATGTAAATCAACAAATATTTCTTTATGAAAAAGGAGTTGACGCTTCCTCGCAAGCCAGCTATGCACTTGAGGTAGGAGCCTCCTGTAGGTCGGTGCCTACAGAAAATCAGTGGTGAGAGGGAGTTGGAGCTTGCCTTTGCATCACAACAATAATAAGATGTGGTTTTCTCCCTTTATGGGTTTCCACTTATATCTGGTGTCTCTGTGCATGATGTTTATGTGTTGATATGATTTATCTAATCTGCTTAATACTTTCTGCTCTCATATTAAGTCTGCTTTTAGATTATCTTAATACTTGCTGCTCACATTCTAAGATTACTCACATATTAAGCTGAACATGAAATGAAGGTGTAAATAAGTTTTAATGGAAAATTTTTAAAGTCCATGAATGTGTTAAATTGATTCCCTCTCCCCCTCCCCCCTCTCAGTTTAACTAAGGGTTCAACAGCCCTTTCTAGCACCTTAGCTCTGAAACCATGTTGAGAATTTGAAGGGCTGTAGGTTAATACAAATTCTCTTCTGGATAATTACTTGTGAACTTACTTGTGGTACTTATTTCTTCTCTTCTTTTAGTTTAATTAATCTTTCATCAAGTCAATTATCAAAAGAAGCAAGACACAAAATTAGGCTCCTAGAGCCAGGGCAAAACCTCTCCCTCTTGGAGAGGAAAACCCACAAAGAATTCTTCTTATAGACCTTCAAATGACAAGTACGATGACCCATACTTTGACCCTTAATTTAGATGTGCTTCCAAGACCTTGATCTTCACAATTTCTGCCTCTCCTTCTTATGGTCACTGTCTTTAATTATTTGCTGACTGCACTTGACATAATTCAAATGTTGCCCTAGTTCACAACACTTGACCGCATATATTGACTTGCACTTATTCCAGGGTTCCGCAATAATTCATGAGGCTGATTAGCACCTAGTTTCTTGTTCGCACTGATTCTTCCTGTATGTTCTCACCATAATCTTGATATCTGTCCGTATTGATTTCTGGGAGATGTCTACTGTAGGTATATATATATATATATATATATATATATATATATATATATATATATATATATATCCGCATACCCTTTCCAAAAACATCCGCAAACTTACTTCAGAATTATCTGCATTTATTTCGGAGGTCCGCACTGATGTTTACTCAGACAGATCCGCAATTTCTGTTACTGAGATTTGTTCGCAGCGTGACTTGGATATGTCCGCACTTAGTTATGTATTATTCGCATTTATTGCTTCTACAAAAAACCAACAAACTACCTCAGGTTTTTGTCCATAGTATTACAGAGGAATACACATTTTGTTGAGTGCTGTCCAAGAGGCTTGTCTATCGAAATGATCCGTAGACAAGGCTTATTTATAGTGAGCTGTTCTCACCTTTTTAGGCCGACCATCAAATGTAGTTTAGGTCGACTTCACCATAACATATAGGCCGACATGACTTGTAGTTTCTTTCACTTTCCAAGAGGTGTTACTTCAGTAGCGTAGAAAATTATCTTCACTTGATTATATGAGGGTTGTCAAGGTCTTTGGAGCACAAACTAAATCCTTCATGAATATGACACCCAAACTAAACCTAATAGACATCAAGAAGAAGTCTGTCTACATAATAAAATCTTGCTCATGAAACCCATGAGGAAAATATACCAAAAATACATTTTATTGTCATTGACATCTTCTATACATAAATACATAATTACATAGTCAACATGAAGACCGACGTAGTTACACTTTTCAACACTCCCTCTTAACTAGGGAGGTATTCATACAAGTTCTGCACACTGTAACCGTCACTCGATTTTTAGCAATAGACGCAAAGATATCTGCAGATGCAAGGTGAATAGAACCGTCGTTCCACTGTGCCTGATCAATTCTCTGTTTATTCTAATTCGACCACCATCTTCCATCTCGTTTTCTACCATTCATTACCATTCCACCTTTGCATCATGCCACCGCCATCCTAGATATTTCATTGTTTAGACACCGTACAAATTGATAAAAGAAAAACAAAAAATAATAATAATAAACAAAAATCCTACGCTGCCATTGTGCTGTCACTTCCACCTAATTCCTATTGCAAATCCTCATTATTCCCTCGCAATCAACCGTCTAACACATCCGTAGAACAACAGATCGCTATGCAATTTTGATTGGTAATTAAATGTTGTCTTCATACATTACATACCTGTGCCAAGCAGTTTTGAGATTTGAATTAGTAGGCATTGCTACAAGCATCTTCTATAAGCTACTGTTTCAAAGGATCGTGGCCATTCCGGAGTTACAGTGCCCACAAAATTTTTATATACCAAAAGTTATATTAGATTAAGTGAAGGAATTAAAGGCGTCATCCTAAGGAAAATAGGGTCCAAGGAAAATAGGGTATTAAAACAAGGGAATTATATTTTAATTAAAGTAGCAAGCACTTTAATTAAAGTCAGTAAATTAAAGGGGAGTTCAAATTAAAGTCAAAGAATTTTAAAGTTTTATTAAAGATTATTTGATTAAAAAGGAAAAGAAGAAGGTACTGTAAAAGGAATTAAAAAAGAAGAAGAAGAGCACCATACAAAAGATATTAAAAGAAAAATGGGTATTACAAAAGGAATAATTAACTCCTAAAGTTCAAAAGTTTGAAGGATTAAAAGGGTTACTTTTAAGACCCTAAGTTCACCTCGATAAACGAAAATGGAGTCTAGTTCGAAAAGAAAGGAAGGAAGAAACGAGAAAGAAATTGAGTCCAAGTCAGAAATGAAAGAGGGGAGATTTTTAGAAACCTTACCCGACTATGATAAAGTCCTATTTAAAATTGAAGGAACTCTTGCAGGAAAATATGTTACTATTTCTATCTCTCTCGCTGAAGATAAAAATCATATTAACCCTAAAATTGCAAACCAATTGGTGATTCCCGAGTTAAATATAATCGAAAAATTAGACTTTTTTTAACAAAAAACAATATGACATAAGTAATCTACAACTAAGTATTGGGGATTGTACTTTTATCTCTCAATTTACCGTGAAATCCTTATTTTTTGACGATAGTGACATTGTGTTGGGCTCACCTTGGATGGAAACTCTAGGGTCCTTTATTTTAAATACGAAAAATAAGTTTATGACATTTTGCCACAAAAAGAATAAATAACGCTACAGGACGTTAACTTGAAGCTAAATTCAGTGACGCCTGAAGACATACAAGAAATCTCAAAACTAATTCTTCAAGAAAGTAAAAAGGTAATACAAAATATGCAAAGAGAAGTTGACAAGATCACCACTGACAAAAATGAAGACGTTTCTCGACTTAAAGACCACAGTGAAAAACTAGTGACGCAAATTAAGAAGCTTAAGAAGGACAAGAAGTCATAAGAAAACAAGGTACAACAACTTATCGAGAAGGAAGCATTAATTGTAGAAATTCAAGTTGACAAAAAAAACAACAAATACCGATCCAATATATACCAAAAGTTATATTAGATTAAGTGAAGGAATTAAAGGCATCATCCTAAGGAAAATAGTGTCTAAGGAAAATAGGGTATTAAAACAAGGGAATTATATTTTAATTAGAGTAGCAAGCACTTTAATTAAAGTCAGTAAATTAAAGGGGAGTTCAAATTAAAGTCAAAAAGAATTTTAAAGTTTTATTAAAGATTATTTGATTAAAAAGGAAAAGAAGAAGGTATTATAAAAGGAATTAAAAAAGAAGAATAAGAGCACCATACAAAAGATATTAAAAGAAAAATGGGTATTACAAAAGGAATAATTAACTCCTAAAGTTCAAAAGTTTGAAGGATTAAAAGGGTTACTTTTAAGACCCTAAGTTCACCTCGATAAACGAAAATGGAGTCTAGTTCGGAAAGAAAGGAAGGAAGAAACGAGAAAGAAATTGAGTCCAAGTCAGAAATGAAAGAGGGGAGATTTTTAGAAACCTTACCCGACTATGCTAAAGTGCTATTTAAAATTAAAGGAACTCTCGCAGGAAAATATATTACTATTTCTATCTCTCTCGCTGAAGATAAAAATCATATTAACCCTAAAATTGCAAACCAATTGGTGATTCCCGAGTTAAATATAATCGAAAAATTAGACTTTTTTTAACAAAAAACAATATGACATAAGTAATCTACAACTAAGTATTGGGGATTGTACTTTTATCTCTCAATTTACCGTGAAATCCTTATTTTTTGACAATAGTGACATTGTGTTGGGCTCACCTTGGATGGAAACTCTAGGGTCCTTTATCCTAAATACGAAAAATAAGTTTTTGACATTTTGCCACAAAAAGAATAAATAACGCTACAGGACGTTAACTTGAAGCTAAATTCAGTGACGCTTGAAGACATACAAGAAATCTCGAAACTAATTCTTCAAGAAAGTAAAAAGGTAATACAAAATATGCAAAGAGAAGTTGACAAGATCACTACTGACAAAAATGAAGACGTTTCTCGACTTAAAGACCATAGTGAAAAACTAGTGACGCATATTAAGAAGCTTAAGGAGGACAAGAAGTCATAAGAAAACAAGGTACAACAACTTATTGAGAAGGAAGCATCAATTGTGGAAATTCAAATTGACAAAAAAAGCAACAAATACTGATCCAATATATACCAAAAGTTATATTAGATTAAGTGAAGGAATTAAAGGCGTCATCCTAAGGAAAATAGGGTCCAAGGAAAATAGGGTATTAAAACAAGGGAATTATATTTTAATTAAAGTAGCAAGCACTTTAATTAAAGTCAGTAAATTAAAGGGCAGTTCAAATTAAAGTTAAAGAATTTTAAAGTTTTATTAAAGATTATTTGATTAAAAAGGAAAAGAAGAAGGTATTATAAAAGGAACTAAAAAAGAAGAAGAAAAGTACCATACAAAAGATATTAAAAGAAAAATGGGTATTACAAAAGGAATAATTAACTCCTAAAGTTCAAAAGTTTGAAGGATTAAAAGGGTTACTTTTAAGACCCTAGGTTCACCTCGATAAACGAAAATGGAGTCTAGTTCAGAAAGAAAGGAAGGATGAAACGAGAAAGAAATTGAGTCCAAGTCAGAAATGAAAGAGGGGAGATTTTTAGAAACCTTACCCAACTATGCTAAAGTGCTATTTAAAATTAAAGGAACTCTCGCAGGAAAATATGTTACTATTTCTATCTCTCCCGCTGAAGAAAAAATCATATTAACCTTAAAATTGCAAACCAATTGGTGATTCCCGAGTTAAATATAATCGAAAAATTAGACTTTTTTAACAAAAAACAATATGACATAAGTAATCTACAACTAAGTATTGGGGATTGTACTTTTATCTCTCAATTTACCATGAAATCCTTATTTTTTGACGATAGCGACATTGTGTTGGGCTCACCTTGGATGAAAACTCTAGGGTCCTTTATCCTAAATACGAAAAAGAAGTTTTTGACATTTTCCCACAAAAAGAAAAAATAATGCTATAGGACGTTAACTTGAAGCTAAATTCAGTGACGCCTGAAGACATACAAGAAATCTCAAAACTAATTCTTCAAGAAAGTAAAAAGGTAATACAAAATATGTAAAGAGAAGTTGACAAGATCACCATTGACAAAAATGAAGACGTTTCTCGACTTAAAGACCACAGTGAAAAACTAGTGACGCAAATTAAGAAGCTTAAGAAGGAAAAGAAGTCATAAGAAAACAAGGTACAACAACTTATTGAGAAGGAAGCATCAATTGTAGAAATTCAAGTTGATAAAAAAAACAACAAATACTGATCCAATCAATGTCACAACTCAAGAAGATGACAAACTAGTTGAAGTAAAGATGTACTTAGAAGTTGCAGTTCCAACAACAAAAGATTTAAGTGAAGATCCAAAAATTAACCATTCAACTTCCATAACTAAATGAAATCAAGGACTTCAAATAAATCAAGAAGATGACACAAACAAGATAAGGGAAAATCAAATCACCAGAATTCCTTATCGACATCTGAATCACGAGAGTAGACAACTCAATCAAGCTACGTATTTAGAACATAAACAACAAATTGATGTTCCGAAGAACACTGATGTCAGTGCAATCCACTCATGTGATAACAATTCATCACAAGTTTCCAGTCACTGCAAGATTCCACAGAAGATTGATTTAGGATGATATTTTTCCATTCTCAATGCGACATGTTTGTTCATCACTTAGAGGATCATATCAACTGGTATCAACAGAGATGAGAATTCTGAGATAAGAAGACATTCATAACAGAAAAAGAGATCAAATCATCAAGCCCTTCATAAGTAAACTTTAAGGACAAAGATTTTCGAAGAGGAAGGCAATGTTATGAATAAAATATATATAAATATAAATAATAATGATAAATTAATTGTTAATGAGTCTTGAAGAGGCATGTCTAAATGGGACATGACCCTCCATGAAGAGGCACCTGCCTGGTATATAAGGAGACCCTCATTTTTCCATTCTATCATCATTCTTATTCATACATTTTAATATATATTCTTATATCTCAATGGAGATCTATATATTCCAAGTCTTCTAAAGTAGTGTTGATAATATTGGTATCGGCAAAATATTGGCAAGGGTCCAAAAAACATCTTATCGGCAATATGGGTAAAATATCGGCAAGCATAAAAAATGCATAATATATTCATTTTTTTTTTCAGATTTTTAAACATATAAAGCAATAACAACATGAAATAAATACATTGAAACATTAATATAAAGAAAGCACTAATATATATGATGTAGTGGATGTAAAATAAAAATGATATATCAAAGTCCATACCAAATCCTGCTGATCCTTGATAATTGTCCAATCAAGGACTCAAATGTGGAGAACCAATACAAAATAACATCACATATATAAAACTTAAAAGTATCTCATCATCATGAGTTATATATAGCAAAGCTACAAAACAAATAAAACTAGCAACTATCTATTTGAGATCAGGTTTCAGTTCCCTCTCCCTAGCAGCTATCTTTCTGTTTTTTTAGCAATTGCTTCAAGAGATTTTTCTACAATTTCCGCACTAGAAACTGTACAAGGTATAACATCATGTTTAGGGAGTCTAGCCAGATGGTATTTCAATTGTGTAACCCCTCTTGCCATCTTTGTCCCACACAATCTGCATGATAGACGTGTCTGATTTGTCCCACCATCAAGCTCCCCATACTCCCAAAATGAGTCCAAGGATTTTGGCATATTTGCAGTGAACTAATTCAAATTTCAAACCTAGGGCACCAAAAAAACAAATAATTGGCATTAAATATGCATACACAAAAAATGGCAATAAGAGGGTGCATAAGAAAGTAAAAAACAAGAAGAAGCTTGTTGTCCAAATATGGAGAAAACCCTTGCATTGGCTCATGGGGATGAAAATCATAGCAAAGGGAAAAAAACAAAAAACAAAATCTTGGTAGGCAAAGAGGCAAGCAAGCATAACTCTAAATCTATGGAAAAAATCATCAACATAGGAGTTTTTAAGAACATACCTATTAATGGAAGAAATGAAGTTTCTCTCAATGTTCTTCAATCTTTGATCAACAAAAAATTCTGAGTTGATAGTGATAATAGCTCTTTGATACTCAATCCCTTCTTGACAACCACCACGAAGCTCTTTCCCTTCCTTCTCCAAGCCTCACAGACGAAAATGACAAAAAAAAGACAAATTTCCCTTTCTAGCTGCGGCCCAGGGGTGCCCGATGATATTTACCGTTGTCTCGTGATGTTTTCCCGAAATATCGCGATATTTTCGCGAGAGAAAATATCACGATATTTTCTCGGCAATATTTCGTCTCGCTGAAAATATCGCGATATTTCCAAATATCGTCGATATTTCGGTGATATTATCAACATTGTTCTGAAGTATTTGACTTAAGTACGAACTTTGTTCATACCAGAGACCATGCCCATAACTTAACATATGACTTTGTATATCGGGATTTGGTTGAGAATAGAGTAATTTTGCAACATTTTGATTCCGTAGCAAAATCTATTCTATAGGAAAGACAAACAATACAAAAAAATAGAAATAAATAGGAGCAAACAACAACTAACTAATCAACAAAGAAAACAATAAAGCATTATATACATGCAGAAATTAGCACAACACCCTACCTCAAGTGGGCCCGCTCAAGGTAGAAAATGGCTATACGGCTTGTGGGAAGCATGCAAAACCTAGGTAAGGCAAGAAATCTATCAGATATGTGAGGGATGGACTAGGTGGATTAAGAATTGGCTCGACAAAGTTTTGTTGACCGAGGAAGGAATTGAATTGACTAGGGAGGGATTAAATCCAATGTTCCACCAAGTTTTGGGATGGGGGAGCACATGAGTAAGGAAATGCACATGGGAGAAGTGTGGAAGCACCCTCGGATTTTGGGGAAATTCAGGGGGGATAGGGGGACATTGTTGTTGAGAAATCTGGGGCAGAATTATTAGGTTTTCTTTTATCTTGATTTCTCTTTCTTTGACAAGTTCTTATGATGTTATATTACTTCTTATTGTTATTGTTTTGTTCCTTCATCATCAAGATAAATGCCTAACAAATAAAAAGATCATGAACACAACATGTAGGCACTCAACCAGGGAAAAACCCTTAAGGAGGGGAAAATCTAGTCAAACTCTTCCTTAGTAGATTCATATCAGAGTGAGATAACCAAGACCTTTGACACTGACTTTACCCCTCCATCTATCAAGCTAACCAAATAGGGATATAGTCCAATCAAACTTTGTTCTGCAATAGTAATTTCGTCCTGCAATAGTAGCATTGTCTTGTAATAGTATCTTTGTCCTGCAATAGTGACCTTCGACCTGTAATAGTAACCTTCGACCAACAATAGAGTCTTTTATGTCCTTCGCACTTCATCCTTATTTTCAAATCGCAGATCCAAGTGTGCTCAAATAGGTCGAGTTCACTTTCTGTTTATAATGGTTTGTCACTATACTTTTGGGCCGACATGAGTAGTAGACATGCCGACTTATAGAAGATGAAATTGGATCCAATCTAGAAGAGCACTCAAATGGGTGCTTTAACCTATTAACCATTGACCCACGCATGAAACCCATGCTTTAATAAGTCAATTTCTTTAACAATAAAATTTTCTTTTGACAACTACAATTATGAAGACCAACACAAGTTACATTCTTCAACACTCCCTTTTAACTAGGGAGGTATTCATAATTACATACATATACATTTTAAAATTGGACACTAGGTCCAAACTCTGAGTTGTGCTGCTCAGATGACAATCCCAATATTTTTATTGGATTCCTCTTTCGGAGAGGTGTAAGATTGATCTAAAGATCATCTCGATCGGATGAGCAGAACATGTACTTTGAATTTATTCCACTTATGTGCTAGGTCGGCCTGGAATAAAATATAGACTTAAATGTCTTAAAGGACGTGTCACACACCCCCAAAGATTCCTATATATTGGAGAGACTTAGAGTTCATTTGACACACATTGGTGTGGAGGAATTCTCTCTCTTGATGGCGTTGGAGCTGCATATTCTTTGTTTGGGTTGTTCTGGGGTTATGTGTGACACGCTTGGCTGAATGACCTATTGGAGACTTTGCTGGTAGAAGCATCCTGCTGATCACCGTAACGCCACCATTTCTTATCTCTGTCTTGGCTTGTCTTCTATCGATCTATTAGTATGTTCTATCTTCTTCAGTATTGTGCCCTAATCTGAAATGGCATAGAACATAAGCAGAAATTAACATGGTATCAGAGGTTGGGAGAAGACAACGCCCAAAAGCAAATAAAGGTGCCGTAAGGCTGTGTGGTAGGCCGCAGATAATACCACCACAACAGGTGATAGCGTGGGCAGATTTAGCGCTGTTTTATGCCCTAACCTTCAGCGTGAAGAAGTCTTCTCAAAACAAAGTCGGAGAGGAGGCCGAGGAGCTGTAAGTGACAGCGGATTTGTTGAGGCCAAGGAGAAAGTTCCGGAAGATCTCGTCTTTTGACTTGATTTGAGGTAAGAGGGGGAACACAACACAGTTTTCTGATTCCGATATTCATTCTGGCAATAATGGTCTTATCGCTGAGGAGTGCGGCGTAGAAGAAGGCCACAAGCATTTGCCATTGTTTCGTCTGCTTTCACGTTGGAAAATGCTGCACATCCGTGGCTAAGTAGATCTCGAAAATTTGATATTCTTTTTGCTGTGGTCGATAATTTTTTTTTTTTTTTTCACTCTCTCGTCAAAGCATATTACTCGCGAGGGTAAATTAGAGTTATCTGAATTGAAAAAAAATAAAAATTGTAGTTCGATCGGTCTGTCTTAGAATACCTGGAATCGAAGTCATCGGAGCCCGATGAGATTTCTTCTTTCCGGAGAATCGGTGCCATGAATCACGCTACATCATATTTACTTCTTTGAATGATGGCGTTGTAGTCACTTCTAAATGTCAGCGTGAAGATCGAAGTTCTGAATTCTTGGATCAGGGTTTCGATTGAATATTCTTGCAGGTGTTTCTGAGGCATGTATGTCACTTATCTAACACAAAGGTTGAAGTACGAAGTATCTTTGAAAGAGAGTAGTCTCACGTAATTACAGTGGTTAAGATGCTATTGGAAGGGCCGATATCGTCTTTCAATAGTCAAATTGCACTGCAGAAGTCGAATTGCACTTGTGAAAGCCGAGGACTATTTTGAAGCGTAGAAGTCAGTTCGAAGCTCAGAATCTGCTGGCACCGCATTATTTGCGTAAACTACAATTTCGGGCGGAGCAGTGGTGGACCGAAATTCCTTGAAAGGGGAAAGTGTGACTAGGCAACGACAGGTTGAATTCCTTGGCGTCGACAGCAGGGTTCGAACCTGTGCGGGAAAATTTGTGGTCTTTGCAATAACAGACAAATTCGATTCTTTGGCGCCATTTCCAAAGGGATCAAAGCTTGTTTCTCATTGCCCTGGATATAGGCACGTTTTATATCACGTATTCTAACGCTGTAACAGCCCAGAACCTCAGAAGGGGCCGAGGAATAGATAGTGGTGGCAGGAAATCCAGAAGAAAGTGCGGAGGATCAAATGGCGTTGGACGAAATCCAAGTTGCCTCGCATCGAAGCATGCTCTCCCATTCTCTTCCCGAGCATCTGAGGCTCGATCCCGTGAAAATGCAACAGATGAGAATGCTGTTTTTTTTATAGACGAAGAAGAAGGAGCCGAAGACATGACAATGCCGGGAATCAGAGATAGGGCGTCTCGTTTTTTTTTTTTTTGGAAATGCTATGCAAAAATAACGGGTTTCAGTCTTGATGTGAAGATGGAAAGTCCTATATATGCGCATTCTGGTAATATTGTTGATACAACACTATTTATGGTAAGGTCCTTAAGGGGACCTAATGGGCTGCTCGTGCACAGAGGTATGTCTGTTGGGCAGACTGCCGATGTCAATGGTTTGTCATCCTTAATCCACATTGTGAAAGTTGCCCTTGAAAAAACGGTGAGAAATGAGCAGGATGAATTGAATGATCACCGTATTGATTTGCAATTTGTTTCACCACTCAAGCATCACATATTGATGAGTAGAGTTCTTGCTGAATCGGAACATATTCATTCGAATACATATCAGAAAGCCGAGTTATTATGTTATTGAGGGTCATTAGCTTGTTCGAATGATATATGAATATTATTGAAGATTTGGGCATGTAGTCTACCGCGCCATTATTAAAAGCGTTGTAGAGTCTCGAGATGATATTGCTGGTTGATGAAGCAGAGTTGATTGCTTGCATTCTGCCAAACCGCTCTTCAGAAGAGAGGACGAATGCTGTACGTGCAGGATCTTATTCATAATTTCTTAAATTGCAAGGTTTGTACCGCTGAAAACTTATTTGCCTAATTGTGACATTAATCTGACAACATTTAATATGCATAAGAATCTGAAGGATACATGGGCAAAAGCAGTATGCAATGTTCTTGAGAGAAAAGTGAATATGCAGAGTTTCATGTCAAGGAAGTACACTATATTCAGGCTGAATTGCAACACTGCCTTGACAGTTTCCCCATGACAGTTGTGTTAGTATCTCTATGATGACGATATCAACTCATGGTGGAGAGGCTGGGTGCATTATTTCTACCACTGCAAATTTGAGGAGCTAATAAAGTAATTTGTGATTCTATGTCATTGTCATTATGACAGTGACATAGACAGAGTCTTATGTTTATGAAATTCAGAGTAGCAGTAAGCTTGTGACTGTATTAGTCTCACATTGGAGTGTAATGATATTCTTGAAAGTGTGAACTGAGAAGTTTTTGCAGCCTTCAGTCACGTTGTTGGAGTCTTGAACCATGGTTAGCAAAGATACCTGTGAAGTTTTGAACAAATATTGTATATGATACGTGCCTAGATGCATGACAGCTATATGACAATATATGGCTATGAGTCTTGGATGGCTTTAACTGAGGGAGAATAAGATTCAGGCACCTGAGTACAAAACTTCTTTTCGAGTTGGTGTCTGGGATGCCCTCAATTAAAATAGATGTCTTCTCTCTCAAGAGAAGCTGGCATTAGGTTACTTGAAGCGGAGCGGAGGAGCGAAGCGCAGTAGGCCGCCATTTTTAAAAGTTTCCGGGTCCGAGCGTCGGAGCGTTTTTATATATATATTATATATATATATATATTTTTTAATATTTTTAATATTTTTTATATTTTGATGCATATATGTCAACAAAAACATGTAGAATGATGAATTAGACATAAAAAACATAAAAACATAGATTGAATCATATAACATCAATCATCTAGAAGTTATAATCTTCATCAACCACGCCTACAAGTTGGAAGCATACAACATATTGACTCTTGAGTCTCGCGAATCATCAATCTGAAGGTTTCAAGCTTTCAAAATTCAATATATAACATTTATCATCATTGATTTCAAATTTCAGTATCTAACATTTATCATCATTGATTCATTGATTTCAAAATTCAATATACATTTATCATCATTGATATATATATTATAACATTTATCATCATTGATTCATTGATTTCAAAATTCAATATACATTTATCATCATTGATATATAACATTTATCATCATTGATTCATTGATTTCAAAATTAAATATATAACATTTATCATCATTGATATTATATAACATTTATCATCATTGATTCATTGATCACCATATAACTTTCATGAAGCATCATATTCATAATTCATAATGACTTGTAAACAATAAACTTATAAATGCCAACTTCATTAAAAATTTAAATATATGAAATCAGTAGCAAGTCAAGTTTCAACTGTTCAACTGTCAACAACAAATAGAAAATAGTAAACAACAAATATATTTTATCTGGCTGGCCCCTTGCCACGCCCACGAGAAATGTCTAATTTCTGTGAGCCACGAGGAATTGTTGGTCTTCTAGTACTCTCAGGAGTACCATGACCATGACCAGAAGGTGGAGGCTGGATCTGCAAAGGAACAATAGTGTGATATCGAGGAGTGGCACTGGCACTGGCACTGGCACTGCTACTAGTAGATGGTGGGACTGGCCCTGTGTGTGGCGGTGCTGCTGATGCTTCATCATCATCCCTATAAAGTTCTGCTTCCAATTCTTCTAGATGTAACGTGCCGTCCTCCAAATTATCATCCTCTGGGTTGTTGTCCCAGACTCTGTATGATTGATCCTCATTTGCCCGATCACAATAATGGCTCAACAACCTCAAGTTATAATGCACATAAACCAAGCTTTTAGCTCGGTTTTCATTCAGCCTGTTTCTTCTCACATTGTGTATAAAGCTGTAGGTGCTCCAACACCTCTCTGCAGAAGAAGTGTTCACAACTTGTGAGAGAACTTTTTTAGCCAACTTTGGCAAAAGTCCCATGCTGCCATATGCTTCCCACCATGTGAGAGCATCGAATCTGTCCCTGTCTTCCATTGCATGGAATGAACCAAAGTTAGCAGTGCAACTGAAGTATTTGCCTAAATCAAGGCGCAATCTAGCACACTCTTCCCTGTCAGGTACCAATTTGTCCAATGCCTTCATGTACCCTTTTTGTACCTCTGGATCTGTGTGAGGTTTCACCCTAACCCCACCTCCAGGTGCAAGTTGGCCCAACCAAGATGGAGAGTAATATTTTGGCGTAAGGATATATGCCAAAGCATGCAGTGGAACATTGAGTTTATTCCACCGTGCACACACACAGTCATGAATCATAGCATACAAAATGGGATCATTATCTTTAACAATATCTTTTATTTGCCCCAACATGCTATCCATCTGCTCATAAACCTCTCCAATCACTGGTTTATCAGTATCTGCAAAGCGAATCATGTTATAAATGGGCTTGGTAAAACTCACAATTTCCCTCATACGTGCCCAAAACTGAGGGTCAAGGGCGGTCTCCTCCACATGTTCAAAACTTTGCCTGTCAACCACTGTTGCCGCCCTGTCCTTTAATAGCTGCCAGTGTGGGCTTGATACCATTGCAGCCAATGACTCTCTTAACTTCAAAAGGCGCCTGAAGGTGAGGTAATAACTAGCAAATCTAGTTTTTCCTATTTTCAACAACTCCAATTTGGAGTGAGTACGGAAAAGCCCATGGGTATTGCTATGATTTGTAATAAATTTGATCATTTTCTTACGTCTCTTGTGCAAATCACCAAGCCATTTGAACTGAGGTTGTTTGTTTTTTATGATATCATGCATCAAAAGGTTCATTGTGTGAACCAAACACCCAGACCAAAAAATGTTGGGGTATTTATCCTCAACAATTGCTCCTGCTGCCTTACAGTTAGCAGCATTATCAGTGATGACCCGTATCACATTGTATGGCCCAGTCTTTTCAATTATTTCAAGTAATGGTTCTGCAATGTTAATGCCGGTTTTGAATTTATCTGAATAATCATAAGCTGCCAGGAACACTGCACCACTAACCGACACAGCCAAAACATTTATCAATAGTTTTCCTTTTACATTGGTCCATCCATCAGAGACAATGGACAACCCATGCTCATTCCACGAACCTGTCATTCTAGCCAAAGAATGATTTATTTTAGCTCTTTCATGATCAAGACCCACGGTTCTGGCCTTGTCATACCCAGGGCTTTTGTATCCTTTGGGGGCATCATTAATGGCAGAAACCATTTCATGCCAATAAGGTGAGCGAAGAACATTGAATGGCACCCCACATGCATATAGAAACCTGTAAACTTTTGAATCCACATCATTCCTACACCCTTCGTCTAGGAAATCGGATATGGTTCTACGCCTTAATCCAGTGCCACTGCTTCCGAAACCACTGGCATGGGTGGAAGTTGAATGTGTTGGGCCTGAATCAGGGATACCCTTAGATCTTTTAGATTATCTCTGTATGGCAACCCCCTCTTCCTTCCTATATATCTCTCTCTGTGGTGCTGCCATAGAAGTACAAACTTTGATTCCAAAATTTTTAGTTCCATCTCCTGGCATTATCCCACAAAGGTGCCTTCTCAGACGGGTGTCTGAACCATGGTATTGTTTATTGCAATGGGGGCAAATAAATTTAGTGGTTCCACCACCTTTCCCTCCTTCTTGTTTTTGAACATATTTCCACAAAGGATATTGGTCTTGTTTAGTTGGGGATTCTATGTTCTCAGGGTCTCCACTCCCCACTTCCTCCTCAGCATAATCCTCCTCCTCTTCGGGATTTTCTTCAGATCCACCATAACCCTCCTCTTCATCCTCCTCTTCTCTGATTTGCCTCTTTCTTCTAGCACTCTCCAACACCATTATCACAAAGAAAGGAACCAACATGAGGAAAATTCCTAGCCATATAGCCATGATGGAAACAAGTTTCAAGTTTCTAGAATCTAGCCCGCAAAACAAATGGAAAAATGCCAAATGGGAATAGGAAATGCAACATAGGAAAAAAACAACTCATTTTAAAAGTTTTAAATCCAATAAAATGCAACATTCAAGCAAAATTCAAGTTTTCATTTTCAAACCATTTAACAATCTACAAATTCATCTTAGAAAATACAAAATTGGATTAGAAGGCCTACCTCTTTCTTGCAATCCTCCTGTCAGCCTTGCTCCTTGCTCTCCTGTCAGCTTTGCTCCTTGCTCTCCTGATTGCCGTCAACCAAACCTTGCGCTCTCGGCTCTCCTTCTCGCTCAATCTCAATTCTCAACTAACAAACAATAACTAACAATGAAACCCCTTTTTATAAAATCGGAAATTTTTCATAAAAATTCCCGCGCTGGCGGGGAGCGTTTTCCGCCTCGAGCGTTTCGAAGCGAACGCTCCCGAAGCGTTTTTTTAACGTCGGAAGCGTTCCGGGAGCGTTCGCTCCCGAACGCTCCCGAAAAAACAGGGAGCGTTTTTTCAGGTCGGAAATGCGCTCCCGAAAAACGCTCCCGACAGGAAGCGTTTTCGGAAGCGCGTTTCCTAGCGTTTCCGAAACGCTCCCGCACGGAGCGAGTTTCCGGAGCGGGAGCGAAGGGGCAATGCTTCCCCGTAACCCCGAGCTGGCATTATAGGGAGAATACATCTGTATATGTTCAAGATCCTCATATCATTACTGAACGAAAGAAGATCCTCATGGCTCAAAGGCATATGGCTTCAGAGGGAGAAATTCTGGAAGAAATCCGAGAAGCCATATAATTACCAGGGGTATCTAGCTGCCATGGATACAACATGAGCCTGGATCATTTGAAGAAATTGTAAAGCATCAAAGTCTGCAAGGATGCGAGGGTGATGTCTAGGATATGGTTCCTAAACCACAGATCAAAGTGGTTGTCACCTCGATATAAGATCAAGCATGGATTTGATGGGAAAATGTGTCGCCTGAAGGCATTGATTACTATTGCACCTATAATCTACTATTTCCCTCGCTGCTACGCAAGGACAGAATCTTCATCAGATGGATGTAAAGACCGCATGATGCGATAAAGGAAGAGATGTATGTTGAGCAACCTCTGAGGATCAAAGTCCAGGATAGGGACACCCATGTCTGCAGGTTGAAGAAAGCCCTCTATGGGCTGAATCAAGCACCCAGAGATTGGTACGAGAGGATAGATAGCTACTTGATGAAGTTGGGCTTCATTCGAAGTAATGCTGATCCGAACCTTACTTCAAGGTTGTCAAGGGAAAACCTTTCATCCTAGTGCTGTATGTGGATGACCTCTTCCTGACAGGTGCTGACCCTCTCATTCATCAGTGCAAGAGGGAGCTTGCTGCTGAGAGCGAGATGAAGGACTTAGGACTGGTACACTACTTCCTAGGCCTGGAGGTCTGGCAGAGACCTGGCGAGATTTTCCTTTCTCAAGGAAAATACATTGTGAAGCTTCTGGAAAGATTTAGCATGGTGGATTACAAGTCTGTGTCGACACCCATGGAGCTCAACTTCAAGAAGTTGAGTGGCAGTGCTGCTGGGCTCGTATTGACAAATCCTATTGAGTATCGTCAACTCGTAGGGGCCCCGATGTTCTTAATGAACACCCGTCCGGACGTATGTTTTGCAGTGAACACTTTGAGTCAACACATGGTTGATCATAACATTCACTGGGTTGGTGCCAAGAAACTCTTGAGATATCTTTGAGGCATGATAGACCATGGGCTGAGATACACTACCGGGAGTATGACACTCCATGATTATACTGATGCTGATTGGGCTGGTAGTGTGGTGGATCGCAAGAGCACATATGGATGCTACTTCACATGTAGATCTGCTTCGTGCAGGAAACTGAAGTCGGTAGCCTTGAGCACCGCTGAGGCCAAATACATTGTAACATGTATGGCTTGTTGTGAAGTCACTTGGATGCGAAAGCTCTTTAGTGAGTTGTTCGAGCATGTGCTAGATGCCACCGTTATCCTTTGTGATAACCAGAGGGGGATTCATTTGTCATAGAATCCTGGGTTCCACGATTGATCCAAGCATGTTGATCGCTGGTACCACTTTATCTGGGATATGGTACAGCGAGGCACCGTAAGGCTCAATCATATAGGAACTGATGAGCAGGTCGCGGATATTCTCACAATGCCCTTGGGGAAGGTCATGTTCCTAACCTTCCGTGAGAATCTTGGAATCATGGAATGGCCCTATGATGTGGGTCTTGTTGGACGATGAGCTCTGGGAGCTTTGGGGGGCTTTGGGGATAGCTTCTCGGAGCTATAAGCAACCACAGGGCTAGGCTTGCCGAACCTTGTTGGTGTGCTTGGGCCCCACCGTGATGATTGAGTTGGTGCGCCTCTCATGATTTGTGCCCCGTATGCATCCTACCCATTTGAGTTCTGGACTCAAGGGAAGTACCTCTCATTTGGCCAATGAGTTGGGAAAACCTAGAGACTAGTAGCAAAGACTGATGGACGCATCAGAGATTGCCGTACTCTCTATCTAGGATGACACGTGTCCAACCACTTGATCTGGGATCAAGTCTAGTGAGGTTTCGGACCTCCAACTGACTTCAGGTCAGTGAGACTAACTTCGGGTTAGTATATATGACTCTCTTGAGTCCAAGCGAGGTTTCGAACCTCCTACTGACTTCGACCTCCTACCGACTTTGGGTCATGGAAACCAATCCTCAAGCGAGATGAGACTTCAGGGATAGAGGTTTCAAGACTTTGGGCCGAATCACGCTTGGGAAATGATGTCTTTGTGACTGACCCACTTCTGTTCTGAAATAAAGAGGCCAGCAAAGCAAGTTACGGCGGGATGACGCACGATGTTTGATTGCACTAGTGGACGGAGTTCTCCCTAGTTGAGAGGGAGTGTTAAAATTGGACAACTAGGTCCAAACTCCGAGTTGTACTGCTCAGATGAAGATCCCAATATTTTTATTGGATTCCTCTTTCGGAGAGGTGTAAGATTGATCTAAAGATCATCTCGATCGAATGAGCAGAACATGTACTTTGAATTTATTCCACTTATGTGCTAGGTCGGCCTGGAATAAAATATTGACTTAAATGTCTTAAAGGACGTGTCACACAACCCCAAAGATTCCTATATATTGGAGAGACTTAGAGTTCATTTGACACACATTGGTGTGGAGGAATTCTCTCTCTCTTGATGGCGTTGGAGCTGCGTATTCTTTGTTTGGGTTGTTCTTGTTGAAATTTGATTACCGGAGGACAGGTGGTTCCCTAAGGCTTTGATCTTTGGCCTAGGGAAAAGTGTCCAAAAGAATTTAATTTTTCTCCTAAAGTGACTTTATAATTTTTATAAAGTCAAATCTAATTTAAAAGTGACTTTTAGTGATAAAGTTACTAAAGTCTAATTTTAAAGTGACTTTAATAAAGTCAATGTAAAATTAGAAAGGAAAAGTGACTTTGGAAATAAATGACTAAGTGGGTCTTTATTAAAGTGGGGTGAATTAAAAAATAGAAAGTGAGATTTAGATGAGCATTTAATCTCAGCCCTAGATCTCAATCTATTTCAGCCATTGGATTTAGGGATTCCCCAAAAGTCACTTAGGGTTAGGTTAAAGGAGGGAAAAGGTCATTCATTCTTTCATGAGCAGATTGGGAGAAGGAGAGAAGGAGAGCTGGAGATTTTTCTGAGCAGTGAGAAGAAGGAGGGCAGCAGTGAAGAGATTTCAACAAAGGTACAACAACATTTATTGGCACACATACCGAGAAAGAAAATCCATACAGCAAAGGAGAGGCAGTGTTTCCAAGTGAGGAGGCACATAAATCGAGGAAGAGGGTACAACAGCAAGCACGCACTCCAAGGCACAAAAATTAGGCATGTTTTTCAAGGAAGAGGGTGGCTGTCATTTCCGGCACAAAAATCGAGGAAGAGGACAGCAGCTATAGCTCTGTTTTTTTGGCACGGATTTCGAGAGAGGTTGCTGTACAAAATCTGTACAGTCCGTACAGCAAAGTACGGCTGTTTCGACACGCTTCCCGAGGTGGTCGTACAACATTTAATGCTGTCCTAAGGTGCTGTAAATTTTCTGTTTTCTATTGTTGCTGATTTGGCACAATTCTCGAGGCGATGTGCAAGCACGGAAATCGAGATAAGTCTGTAAATTGGTTGCTGGAATTTTTTCTGAGTTTTTCCTGTTTCACTGTAAAAAGCAATATTCAGAAAAATAAAAGAGAAGCTCTCAAACTGGTTTTCCCCAAGAGTTGTAGGGGGTTTTTCCGGGGTCATGTTGACAAAAAATATTTGTGTTAAAATGTGTGAATGATTGTTTTAAGCTTGCTGATTTTTATTTCTGCATTTTCCAGCAGTCTGTAAATTTTCCAGAATTTGTGTTTTCAGCAAAAAATTATTTTTCTGTTGTTGAATGTAAGGATATGGGAAAGGGCATTTAACTAAAAGGAGAAATAAGGTGAAACTGAAAACCGGGGTGGGAAAACAAGAAATTTCTACATGGTATCGGAGCTTGAGTGCTGAAAGTGCAGTTTGGGACAGCAAGGAGAAAAATAAAGCCTGTTGATTTTTCACTCAGAAAATTCCAGCAAGCTGATTTTTTCACAAACAGAATTTTTATCTTTACTACAGCAGTGCTATTTTTCAGTTTTAGGACAACAGGATGTCATTGGGATTGAGGGTGGAGGATAGGTTGGATGGGCATACCAATTACAGCGTTTGGAAGGAGAGAATGCAAAGTATCTTTAAGGAGGCAGAAGTCTGGGATATCATGGTTCATACCACACAGCAGCCTGTTAATGTGCCTACTGATGCTACTCAGTTGGCAGCATATAATAGGAAGAACAATAAGGGTAAGAGATTGATCCTAGGCGGAATCAAAGACCATTGAATTCCTCATGTGAGAGGAAAGAGAAATGCTCATGAGATGTGGACAGCATTGTCCAATCTCTACCAGAGTACCAATGAGAACCGGAAAATGGTCCTGAAGGAGAAGCTGAAAACCATTAAGATGGGTAAGACTGATAGTGCAGTTGGATATCTCACAAAGATTACTAATGTGAGAGATGAGTTGGCAGCAATTGGAGAGGTCATTCAACCCACTGAGTTGGTGCGGATAGCAGTGAATGGCCTCCCCAGTTCATGGATGAACTTTGCTGATGGGGTTTGTGCACGTGAGACCTTTCCCACATGGGAGAGGTTTTGGGATGATTGCATTCAGACAGAGATCAGGAAAGGTCAGCTTGGGGCAGCCAAGCCAGTTGAGCAGGATGAGGATGTAGCACTGTTGGCAGGAGGCAAGAAAGGCAAAGGGAAGAAGCAGGCTTCCACAAGCAATGGTGGGGGCAAAGGTAAAGGTAAAGGTAAACAGGGCAACACATAGAAGGACTATTCCAAGGTGAAGTGTTGGAATTGTCAGAAGATGGGACACTATGCAGTTGTGTGTTCGGAGAAGAAGAAGAAAAAGGGGAAGAACCAGAGCATGGAAGCATCAACAGAGATTGAGGAATTTGCAGATCGCTTTGACCGGGAGTTTGGGTTCATTGCGTGTGAGTCCTCTAGTGCAGAATCACCTGCCATAGAGGTTTAGAGGGAGCATGCATTTCCCTTGACTAGCGGAGCATCTTCGGGTATCTGGTATGTGGACAGTGGGGCTTCACGTCATATGACATGAGTCCGTGAGTACTTCTCAGAGCTTTCAGAGAGTGGCACTGATATAGAGGTAGTACTCGGTGATGACAGAGTTGTTAGAGCAGTCGGTGTGGGAACACTGACATTTCATAGGGAGTCTAAACCTCCCTTGAAGGTGTCAGATGTTCTTTATGTGCCAGGGATGAGGAAGAACCTCATATCCGTCTCAGCTTTGGAGGACAGAGGATATGAGATATTGTTCAGGGGTGGACAGGTGCTGATGTATCTCAGGGGCGCTCCAGCTGATTCAGCTAGAGTGATAGGTGTACGCCATGCAAAGGTGTACAAGTTTGCATTTCAGCCCCTTTTGGCATTGAGCAGTAGTACCGACAGCAGAGCTAGCAGTTCTGAGCTGTGTGAGATTTGGCACCGCAGAATGGGGCACATGTATCATGGAGCCTTGAGGACTTTGCGGGAGATCACTACAGGTGTGCCAGATTTCAGTACTGATCACTTTGATACTTGCAGAGGATGTGCGATGGGCAAGTTTGCCAAATCCCCTTTTCCCAGCAGTGACAGCAGAGCGACTGGGATACTTGATTTGATTCATTCCGATGTGAGCGATCGGATGTCTCATGTTTCCTCGAGTGGATATGAGTACTATGTTTTATTCATTGATGATCACTCCAGGAGGACCTGGATTTATTTCTTGAAGACCAAGAGTGAGGTCTTCAAGCAGTTTCAAGAGTTCAGAGCTCTTGTGGAGACACAGACAGGTCGGAAGATCAAGTCCCTGAGGTCGGACAATGGAGGAGAGTACACCCTTGGAGAGTTTGTTGACTATTGTGCGGAGGCAGGCATTAGGAGGGAGCTCACTGTTCCTTACAACCCCCAGCAGAACGGGGTTGCGGAGAGGAAGAACAGATCCATCGGAGGGGCTGTCAAAGCCATGTTACATGATCAGGGGTTGCCATTGTTTTTGTGGGCAGAGGCCTGCAACACTGCTGTTTATTTGCAGAACAGGAGTCTGCATCGTGCCTTGGGGCACATGACTCCAGAGGAGGCTTTTTCTGGGAAGAAGCCTGATATTGGTCATCTTCGTATCTTTGGGTGTATCACATAATCCTACATACCCAAGGAGAAGAGGACCAAACTAGAGCCCACCGCAGAGAAGGGTATCTTTGTGGGCTACAGTGAGACCTCAAAGGCCTTTTGGATTTACATTCCTGCACAGAGGAAAGTTGTTGTCAGGCGGGATGTGAAGTTCGAGGAGGACAGGGCCTTTAGGAGGTCACGAGAGTTAGAGTATCTGGATCAGCCAGACCCTCAGCAGCAGTTGAGTCAGTCGCAGGGATCCAGTGGGCAGGGATCAGGAGGATCCGGAGGTACATCTATGACGATGTCTGGTCCGTTAGTGAGCAGTGGCTCGCAGAGTCAGAGGGGTGGTGCTTCGGGCAGCATGCAGAGCAGTCCATAGAGCAGTTCACTAGGGAGTCCACTGATGGACAGTTCACACGGTACCTCAGCTTCTACAGGTTCAGGTGCAGGCAGGAGGACAGCAGACAGACAGTCAGGAGTTCAGGCTCCTGATGACGATGAGGAGGAGGAGTTTCATTCTCCAATGGGAGAAGTATGCTCAGGGAAGAGGAAGCCCAAGTGGCTTCAGGACACCTTGAGAGAGGCCACATCTGTTGCTGGGCCTAAGAGGCCGGTCAGAGAGAGCAAACCACCTGAGAGGTTTTGTAGCTATATGGCAATGGCTACCAACATCCTTGACTCTGAGCCTTCTAGCTATGAGGAGACAGCTAGCCAGCAGGTCTGGAGAGAGGCCATGCAGGAGGAGTATTCTTCTATCATGAAGAATGATGTTTGGGAGGTGGTGCCGAGGCCTGAGGGAAAATCCGTGGTTACTTCCGGATGGCTTTACAAGGTAAAGCATGCTGCAGATGGCAGCATTGAGAAATTCAAAGCGAGGTTTGTGGCTAGAGGGTTCTCCCAGGTAGAGGGAGTTGATTATGAGGAGACCTTCGCTCCCGTGGCTCGATATACTTTGATCCGCTCCATTATATCGATAGCAGCAGAGATGGGTTGGAAGATCCACCAGATGGATGTGAAGACCACATTTCTCAATGGCTTCATACAGGAGGAGGTGTACATTGAGCAGCCACGGGGCTTTGAGGTGCATGGGAAGGAGTCCCATGTGTGCAGATTGAAGAAGGCCCTTTATGGCTTGAAGCAAGCTCCCAGAGCTTGGTACTCCAGGATAGATACATACTTGCAGGGGATGGGTTTCACAAAGAGTGAGGCAGATTCGAACCTTTACTATATTGTGATAGGTGAGGAGCCTCTCATTCTGGTGTTGTATGTGGATGACTTAGTCATTACAGGTGCAGAGAGACTCATAGAGCACTGCGAGAGAGATCTTGTGGCGGAGTTTGAGATGAAGGACATCGGCTTGATGCATTACCTTTTGGGTTTGGAGGTGTGGCAGGAGGAGGGGCATTTCTTCCTGGGACAGGGGAAGTATATTGTGGACATCCTTGGCAGATTCCACATGGAGGATTGTAGACCCATGTCGACACGGATGATCACCAACTGGAAGAAGCTTCATGCTTCGGATTCTGAGTTGGTGGATCCCACATTGTACAGGCAGCTGATTGGTTCCTTGATGTATTTGGTCAACACTAGACCAAATATTTGTTTTGCAGTCAACACGATGAGTCAGTTTATGTGTGAGCCTAGGAAGGTTCACTGGGTGGCTGCAAAACACATTTTGCGGTACTTGCAGGGGACAGTGGATTATGGTCTGGACTACAGGCGGGGGGATGGAGTGAGATTGGCAGGTTACACTGATTCTGATTGGGCAGGTTGTGCTTCTGATAGGAAGAGCACTTCAGGGTGTTGTTTTGGGTTGGGTTCGACAGTGGTGTCATGGTTCAACCGAAAGCAGCAGTCAGTAGCACTGAGTTCAGCGAAAGCAGAGTATATGGCAGCCAGTCTAGCTAGTTGTGAGGCCATCTGGCTTCGCAAGATGTTGTTTGGCTTATTTGGTCAGCCGTTGAGACCTTCAGTGATTTACTGTGATAATCAGAGTTGCATTAAACTCACGGAGAATCCAGTATTTCATGACAGGTCAAAGCATATCGGGATCAAATATCATTTCATCAGAGACTATGTTCGGAAAGGAGCTGTGAAGCTTGAGTATATTCCCACTGATGAGCAGGTTGCAGATATTCTTACCAAAGCCTTACCACGGGGCAAGCATGTCTATTTCAGAGACAAGATGGGTGTGGTGAGGAACACCTTCCTTGGAACCAACATAAGTTCTATTTTGGAGGCAGCATTTTGGAAGAAGTTGCGGATTACAAATACCTCGGAATTGACTTCAACAGAAATTTAAGTTGGGATGGTTGTAGAAAGAAAAGAACTTTAGGGGGTTGGAAAGCATTTTATGCTCTTCAAAACAGGTGTAGAGAGGCAGAGCTGTGGGACTGGAAAACCACCCTAACTCTTTTTGGGCTTCTAGTGATTCCGGTGATTCTTTACGGTTGTGAACTATGGGCTAGCAGCACAACCAAGATGCAATGGAAACAAATTGAGAAAATTCAGAAACGTTTGATTACAAACAAATTCAAAATTAAAAGTGCAGTTCCTTATGCTATTCTGTTAAGTGAAACATGGGCTGCTCCTATTGAAGCAATCGCTATGGTGCGAGTCATAAGGTATCTGAAAAAAATTGAGCAAATGGAAGAGGATAGATGGCCTAAGGTGGTGTTTAGTGACAGATTGTGTAAAAGACAGAAGACTTGGATGCGGCAGAATAACAAATGGTTTAGTAAATGGGGTATTTGCTTGAGCATGTGTCCTATAAACAGTAAAGAGATAAAAACTTTTGTTATGGATAAATTCCATAAACATACTTGGAAGAAAGAGCTAGAGAGAAAGAAGAAGTACTACATAGAAGAGTTTAACCCCACACATAACCATCAACAAAAGGCATACATAGGGGCTGATATTGCTTGGAGATCTAAAATTCTTATTGCTCAATTAAGGACTAATTCTCATCAACTCCGTTGTGAAACAGGGCGCTGGAAAAGGCCAAAAGAAATGTGGGAAGAAAGAGTATGTATTTTTTGCTCCTCCGGAAAAGTGGAAACATAAAAACATTTCATTCTAGAATGTGAGGCCTTCAAGGACACCAGAGAAAACTATGCAGGTATTCTGGCAGCTAATTCTTGGGATAATCTATTCAGCGAAGAGTTTGTCGATAAGCTGGGAGTGCTCATTGTAAAACTTCACAGAAAAAGGGCCGAATACAAGAGTCAGATAGAGAAGCAATCTGTCCCATAGGCTATTTTTAGCCTCGTGGACATTAAAAATTCTTTCTTTCTTTCTTTCTTTCTTTCTTTGGTTGCCGGAGGACAGTTGGTTCCCTAAGGCTTTGATCTTTGGCCTAGGGAAAAGTGTCCAAAAGAATTTAATTTTTCTCCTAAAGTGACTTTATAAAGTTATAAAGTCAAATCTAATGTAAAAGTGACTTTAAGTGATAAAGTTACTAAAGTCTAATTTTAAAGTGACTTTAATAAAGTCAATGTAAAATTAGAAAGGAAAAGTGACTTTGGAAATAAATGAATAAGTGGGTCTTTATTAAAGTGGGGTGAATTAAAAAAAATAGAAAGTGAGATTTAAATGAGCATTTAATCTCAGCCCTAGATCTCAATCTATTTCAGCCATTGGATTTAGGGATTCCCCAAAAGTCACTTAGGGTTAGGTTAAAGGAGGGAAAGGAGGAAAAGGTCATTCATTCTTTCATGAGCAGATTGGGAGAAGGAGAGAAGGAGCGCTGGAGATTTTTCTGAGAAGTGAGAAGAAGGAGGGCAGCAGTGAAGAGATTTCAGCAAAGGTACAACAGCATTTATTGGCACACATACTGAGGCAGAAAATCCGTACAACAAAGGAGAGGCAGTGTTTCCAAGTCAGGAGGCACAGAAATCGAGGAAGAGGGTACAACAGCAAGCACACACTCCAAGGCACAAAAATCAGGCACGTTTTTCAAGGAAGAGGGTGGCTGTCATTTCCGGCAGAAAAACCGAGGAAGAGGACAACAGCTACAACTCTGTTTTTTTGGCACGGATTTCGAGAGAGGTTGCTGTACAAAATCTGTACAGTCCGTACAGCAAAGTATGGCTGTTCTGGCACGCTTCCCGAGGTGGCCGTACAACATTTAATGCTGTCCTAAGGTGCTGTAAATTTTTTGTTTTCTGTTGTTGCTGATTTGGCACAATTTCCGAGGCGGTGTGCAAGCACGGAAATCGAGATAAGTCTGTAAATTGGTTGCTGGAATTTTTTCTGAGTTTTTCTTGTTTCACTGTAAAAAGCAATATTCAGAAAAATAAAAGAGAAGCTCTCAAACTGGTTTTCCCCAAGAGTTGTAGGGGGTTTTTCCAGGGTCATGTTGACCAAAAATATCTGTGTTAAAATGTGTGAATGACTGTTTTAAGCTTGCTGATTTTTATTTTTGCATTCTCCAGCATTCTGTAAATTTTCTAGAATTTATGTTTTCAGCAAAAAATTATTTTTCTGTTGTTGAATGTAAGGATATGGGAAAGGGCATTTAACTAAAAGGAGAAATAAGGTGAAACTGAAAACCGAGGTGGGAAAACAAGAAATTTCTACAGTTCTGGGATTATGTGTGACACGCTTCGCTGAATGACCTATTGGAGACTTTGCTGGTAGAAGCATCCTGCTGATCGCCGTAACGCCACCATTTCTTATTTTTGTCTTGGCTTGTCTTCTATCGATCTATTAGTATGTTCTATCTTCTTCAGTATTGTGCCCTAATCTGAAATGGCATAGAACATAAGCAGAAATTAACAATACAGGTACATGGAAGATCTCAAAATGATATGAACTATGAAGAGTTTTAGCACACACAATGCAATAGATTATATACCTGACCAGGGTATTCTAATCGGGTGGGACTAAGGTGTACTCAAGCTTTAACCACTCTAGTACCATCAGGATTTTAAGCTCTAACACCAACCCAGGGATCTAGGTGCATATCCAAGGTCAGAGCTCCATGACCAACGCCATCCTCCCTACTTCGGGATCTAAACATCAACACATAGGCCGATCAGATGTCCTCCCAAGCATCTTGTTGCCACAAGATGCTTCATGTCTCCTTATCAACTAAACTAGATATATCCTCCAATCCAAGCATGCTTCAAATGTTCAACGGTTTTATGGAGAGATTCTGCACAATCACAACCCCAATCAGTAATAACCCTTCAAAATATATACAAGTAAACTCAAACCTTCGGGGTCCTCAATCATTGTGATGCTACTTATATCTTTAGCAAGTTATCCAAATACAACTTGTCAGAAGCTTTCTTCTTTCATTTCTTTAGTAGCACCAAATGCAACCTTAGTACCTCTCAAGTCTTTTGTTTGCAACTTCATGAATTATGAACATCTGCCTGAAGTAATTTTATTCATTCTTTTCTTTGAGGTATTTTCTATGAGTGTCATCATATACCCTTCCTCTCAATTGGAAAGAGATACACTTTCTTTCATCCAAGCTCCCTCTCAACTTCAGGAGATCAACAACTTCATAACATCAGAGAAACTTCTTCTTTTCAAGGCTTCATTTCTTCCTCATGACATCTAAGTCATCTTGAAAATAGCTTCCTTCATCATTCTTATCATTATTATCTACAATTATGAACATCTTCAACATCTTGAAGATTATGTACTTGCAAAACTTTAAATAGCAAGTAGAACTAAATACAAATATACAAAAGCACAAAGTTAACTATTTCAAGCCATTACAATGGAAGCATCAAAACATTCAAGCTCTAGACATCAAATACCTAAACCTATTTAGGTTCATAATTAGCAAGGGTCACATCTTTTTACATACTTGACCTCAACTTAATGCTAGGGTTTTGTCATAAAACATAGACTCCATCTTTGAGATACAAAGACTTAGTTTCAATCAAATAATAGTCCAATCATAGTACTATACATCTAAGGTTTCCACAATATGCTTTTAGAATTACATGTTAGACTCTACCAGGGTTTGTTGCAAACCCTATATTTCATCATTAAAACAAAATCATATCATAATAAAAAACAATATCATCATGTCCTAAAATATCAATCTCTACTAGGGTTTTGTTACAACCCTAGATTTCACAAACTAAACATGAGTATTAACAATTAAGTTAACATACTCGCATATACATTTCTAGGATGCACTAGCATTTCACATCAATATCTACTAGGTAAACCCAATATCAATACGTTGAACAATTTTTACTAGGCCAGGGTTTCGATCAAACAAATGAATATACACCTAGGATCTTACTATAACTATTACAAGGGTTTTGTTTATAAACCATGATTCACCAAACCCTAAAAATTTAGGGTTTCATTATATAACTTGGACATTAACAACAAACCCTTAAGAACTAGGGTTTATACAATGACATTACCAAAACCCTAAATTTCAGAAGAATAGGATTTCATCATATGTTCTAGACTTTTATCAACAAATCTTAAGAAGACTAGGGTTTCATTACGCCAACCAGTGTTTTAGGAGAATTCATATAAGATGAAGGTGTCAAAGGAAGAAGGGATAGCCTCATATCTTATGAGGATGTCAGAAGTAAGAGACCAACTGCAAGAGTTGGGGGAAATAATGTCCGATAAAGAGATGACCACCATGGTGCTCAATCCACTACCTGCTGAATGAGGTAACTTTGTATCAAGCATCTATGGAAAGAAAGAAGCCACCCCATTCAGTGAACTTTGGTCATTATGTAAGATTGAAGAAACTAGGTTGAAGGCAAAGAGTGATGTGGGACCAAGCGAACAAGTTCATGTTGAAAAATGTAACTAGGTTTGATCTTCATAATGACACATGTAATTGATGAAAAGAAGAAAAATTAAATTATTTTGTAAGGCTTGAGTCATGGGTTTCATGCTCAAGGAATTTTATTTTTAGTGGAAGCTCCCATTGAGAGCTATCAGGTTTTGTCATCAAGTCATAGAGTCTAAGGAGTCATTTTCATGTATTAAAGACATGTTACATATTGTAAAAAGTAATTTTAATTACCCTCCAAGACCTTGTCACAAACTCATCTTCAAGTCGGCCTAAAGATATTTCTAGAAAGGCATGTCGACCTTGTCACTAGGAAAAGTCTACTTATTTGAGAGGCAGATCACTATATATAGGGTAACTCATTTGAGAGGCAGATCATTTGAAGCAAGAATTTCGTTCAAGCAATCTGGAATAGGACGAAGAGCGAAGATCACAAGGAGCAGACTCATAACCAGCGAAGTGAAAGGAAGGAAGAGCGAAGAAGTCTAGCACTGTTTTTGGGTATTTTTCTCTTCACATGTGTGGCAAAAATTAGGGTTTTTGTAGGAGGTATATAACAGTCCCTAGAGAAACCACTAAGGAAGTCACCTATCATTGTTCTTGTTGGCCGAAGCCTTAAGAAGAAGTCTCCAAGCTAATTGAAGGAAGAAAGCATCTCAAATCTCCTTCTATCAACTCACATGTGCGAAATTGCAAAAGTATAAAAAGGCCGAAGATTGCAGGGCTATGGAAAGGAGCCAAAATTTCAGAGTAGTCGAGATTAGCAATGAAGGAAGGTAGTTTGACTAGTGTTGACTTGGTCAAGAAGAAGAAGCTGGAAAGTGTTAATTTTTCATCACTTTGTTCTATCCTGCAACTATTACTTCAACAATATTTAATATCATTCAATTTCTCAAATTTACTTCTTCAATTTTCCAATGACACTAAAGAAATAGTAGATAAAACAAATAAACAAATGCACATAGAAAGAGAGCTAAGAGACAAGAGACACGATATTTGGTCAATTACCAGGGAAAAACCCCACTAGGGGGAAAACCCTTGCAAATCTTCTTCTATTAGATTGTCTTCAAATGTTCAGCAGAGAGTGTACATTATCCAATTTCAATTCAATATCCAAATAGTGTCAAAATTCCAAGCAACTATTCAAAAGAGAAACAGAGTCAACTATAGTCAAATCTGATTTGCTTGTAGTTTTCTCAAGTTAACAACAATCAATTGCTATCAAAGTATGCCCTGACCAAAGATAGTACAACAATCCAAAAAGTCATCAAAGGAGCTTGGTCTTGGAGGGATTTATGCAACCTTCTTGATTGAACAAAATGAGCCCAAAACAATGCGAATTAGAACAATCAAACATGGTCAACGTGGAGATGGAGCCTTGGATTGCCTTGTTTTTGACACCAATGACCGCAGCCTACTAAAACAGAAAGGAATCACCCAAAATGCAATCAAATCATGTCACTTATGGCCAAGTCAATGTTGGTCAACTCTGTAATACAACTTTGTAATTCGGCCCTGCAGTCAACCCTGTAATTCAACCACCTGTACTTTGCAAGAGAGAGGGAAGACTTCTTCTCCTCAGCTGTACGAACCAAATAGGAGAAGGAGAGAAGATGTATGAGTGCGTTAATTCGTGCCAAAAGAGGTAAAAGGTCTCTTGTATTTATACCAATCCGAGCTTACATGTCATTGAAACTGACCTTAACAATTTGTACATGTGTGAGAATAAATTAAAAATTCAACTTCTGCTTATCCAAAATGGGTGATCTTTAGGTCAATTTTGGTCCTCTCAAAGAGAGGTATTTAATGCAACAATTATCTTCATCAAATGAGCTGTCCAAAGTGGAATTTAACCCTAGTTGCATAATTTAACACCCCCTCTCAACTAGGGAGAATTCCACCTGTCAATATCTGACCATCGATCATCATGTCCTCTTGTCATCATGTACCATCTCTGCTAATCTAAGTCACCTGATACGGGGATATGGGGATACGGGGATTCGAGAATCGGATTCGGGATACGGTGACCCCTGGAATAGGACACTTCCGGAATACGATACGTTATATATATATATATATATATATATATATATATATTAAAAATTAGATATTTTTTACACAAATTCATACAAATTCATTGATTCAAACATAGATTTAAGATCTTAGATACTCATACATGATATTGAAATTTGATACATTGATACATCATACAATTGTCAAATTTACTCAGAAAGACAAAATAGTAAGATACTGTAGTTTTCTTAATAAGTCATCAGAATCAAAATGTGTTACATAAGTACACTGCCAATGGCAAATAGAAATAGAAGCTACACAAGCCATCAACCAGCCCTAGAAGCCCTAGCTTCAGTCATTAGAGGGCAGATCTGTTTCACTTGAAGGCTAATAATTGTGTCGCAGGTGTTTGATAGAGTCCTCGTCCATTGGAAGATCAACTAGCCATCAAACTAGGCCTATAGGCTTAAGGGTTTGCTCTCTTTCCCATACTCTCCTCACTGTTTTTACAATCAGATCTGAAGCATCTCATTTACAGTAGCATAAATCTGATCCAAACACCTTAGTAAGCTCTAAAATACATTGGCATAAGTCTATACTCATTTCACACTTAATCTCAAGTAACTAGAAATACTTTTGTCATTGCTCTTAAGGCGTTCTAAGTGATTTTCAAGGTCTGATGTATAATTTTCTAAGTCTGATATACATGTTGCAACAGTAAGGAAATAGCTTAAGTAGCATTTAAAATTCATAATAAGTCATTCTCATACCTTAAGGGTTTCCTATATTTCATTTTGTCCTCATATGCAAGTGATAATGGGCTGCTCTTGTAATTTTTGGTGTCTTGTGCATCTTGCATCTTGCTTCCTCTTGTATATACATAGTGCAATTCACTTGTATAAGTCACT
This sequence comes from Pinus albicaulis, assembly GCA_034641835.2. NCBI lineage: Eukaryota > Viridiplantae > Streptophyta > Pinopsida > Pinales > Pinaceae > Pinus > Pinus albicaulis. Next base: position 1,283,761,399 of record CM076574.1, on the reverse strand, counting down.
GTTAGTAATCTCATCTCAAAGAAGTTTGTATTGGCATTGTGTTATTTCATTGTGGAATCTAATACTATTGATATCACTTGTTTGCTAATGTTCTTATAAGTAACCTATTGCTTCTAATTGATAAGTGACATAAGGAATTGTAAGGCAAAATCGCACTTTTTTGAGATAGCGAATCTGGCTGTACGGGATACAGCCGTATTCGTACAGGGTACAGTCGGGATTCGCCATACCTTGTACAGATATGGCCGTATCCCGTGAATAGGTACGAATCCTGGCGAATCGGATCGGATTCGTCGGATTCGGGATTCGAAGCCTCTAGGGGACGAATCCGGTTTCTTAGCTTCTAATACTGCTCATCTCATGTTGAACATTCTCGAATCTAAAGTAGAAGAAATGTTGTAGGGGAGCTCCAACGACCACCTTGCTACTATCATCATCTGGGAGACTGTGCTACCACCCGAAATCATCATCATCATTATCATCATCAACATCATCATTGTCATCAGGGAGCCATAACTACCACTTGAATCCAAAGACAATGGGCGAGACCAACCTACCCCAAGCATAGGGATCACACTCTATCCCAAAGTCCCTGACAATAGGCGAGATCAACGTAAGGATCACACTCTACGCTATTGCCCCTGATCATCCATCTTAACCGTAAAGGGTCAAATGGTAGAACACATGCATCCACCAACTTGGGTGAGATCCACCTATTGCAAGGGCTAGGGATCACACTCTATCCAAGTCCCTTAACCCATTGGCTAGATGAGAGAGGTTATCCCATAGAGTGGGCAAGACACTAACTGGGGCATACTCTGACTAGGGGAGATCTCAGGTCTCAACATCCTATCGGTCAAAGGTCCCTCATCCCCAGGAGCCCTATAGCTCCATTCCACACCTTGGGAGCTCAACGAAGGGGGAAGAGCACTGCTCAGTGTTCTTGATCAACCCATACCCTTATTCAAAACGATTATCTCAACCAGTCCAAGCTTCTCTCTGAAGACCAAGAACTTCCCTTTCGGCAAAGGCTTGGTGAGGATGTTGGCTATTTGCTGATTTGTCGAAATGTGGTGGAGTCTCACAGCTCCTATCTGCACCATGTCACAAATGTAATGGTATCTGATCTTGATATGCTTGGACTTGTCACGAAACACAGGATTCTCAGAAAAACGAATCCCACTTTTCTTGTTGCAATAGATGACTGTTGTGTCTAGAACTTGCTCAAATAGCTCTGCAAAGAGCTTCCTCAACCAAACTGCTTCACAACTTGCAAGGCTAGCCGCAATATAATCGTCCTCAACAGTGCTAAGGGCTAACGGATTTTTTCTTTCTGTTCATCCATGATATCATGGCAAATCCCGAACTAAAACAACATTTGGAAGTACTCTTCCTGTCGACAACATTACTGGCCCAATCTGCATCTGTATATCCATGTAGTCTAACATATCCAGTGGCATATCTCAGTCCAAGGCTAATAGTCCCATGTAGATATCTCAGAACATGCTTGGCAACAACCCAATGTATATGGTGAGGCTCAATCATAAACTGGCTCAAGGTGTTAACCACGAAGCATATGTTGGGGCGAGTATTCACAAGAAACATCAGAGCACCAATCAATTGTCTATACTCAGAAGGATTTGCTTGGTCCAGTCTAACTACTTCTCTGCAAAACTTCTTGAAATTCATTTCCGTAGGTGTAGGCAAGGACTTGCATTCAACCATGCCAAATTTCTCTAGAAGTTTCACAACATATTTTCCTTGTGAAAGGAAAATTTCGCCCAACTTTTGCCATACTTCTAATCCCATGAAATAATGCATCAAAACAAGGTCTTTCATCTCAAATTCGGAAGCCAACTTCCTCTTACATTCTAGAATGAGAGGGTCATACGTTGGACCGTTTTGAAGTACAACTTTGGATCAACATTGCTCCTTGTGAATACCAACTTTATCAAGTAACTGTTGATACGAGCATACCAAGCATAGGGGGCTTGCTTCGGTGCATAGAGTGCTTTCTTTAATCGACATACATTGGTCTTCCTGTCATGAACTTCAAATCCTGGAGGTTGTTCAACGTACACTTCTTCTTGTAGCAAACCATGTAAGAATGCGGTCTTCACATCCATTTGGTGGAGAGTCAATCCTTGACTTGCTGCAAGAGCAACACAAACGAATGGTTATGTATCGGTTAATAAGAGCAAATATATCCTCATAATCTTCTCCCTCTTTTTGAGTGAAACCACGGGCTACAAACCTTGCCTTATATTTTTCAATGTTTTCATCTGCCGCATGCTTGATCTTATAGAGCCATTTGGAGGTTACCATAGATATTCCCATTGGTCTCAGCACAATATCCCATACATCATTTTTCATAATAGACTCATATTCTTCGGCCATTGCATCCTTCCATACTTGTTCCTTCATAGCTTCTTCAAAGGTACTAGGTTCGACTTGAATCATCTTGCTCATGGCTACAACATAGGCTTGGTACTTGCATGGCTTCTTACTTTCCCTGAAAGTTCCCCGAGCAACAATATGTTTCTCAACATCTTGTAATGTGTCCTTGAGCCAAAGTGGTCTTTTCCTTGTAGGGGGATCGCATGGAGGAGGATCCAAAGGGTCCATAGGCTCCATGGGATCATCAACGATCTCCTTCTTTGATTCAGGCACAAAAGAACCTTCTAAAATATCCAACTCATCATTCTTGTCGTCAGGAGGAGTAGGTGGAGGGAGGTCTCGTGCTTTTCTAAGGGCAACATCTTCATCAAATGTTACATCCCTACTAACTTCAACCTTCCTTTGACCAAAAATATGTATTCTAAATGATTTAGAATTCTTACTATATCCAACAAAGGTACCTTCCCTTCCTATAGCTTTCTTGTTTCTTTTGTCCTTTGGCACTTGGAAGTATACGGGGCAACCAAAAATCTGGAGATGAACAATATTTGGCTTAACACCTGTGAATACTTGCTTGTGAGTCTTGTTGTCCAAAGCTTGATGAGGCAACCTGTTTTGAACATATACCGCTGTGTTTGTTGCTTCAACCTAGAGGAACTTTGACAACTTTTGATCATGGAGCATTGATCGGGCAACTTACACAATGGACCCGTTCTTTCTTTCAACCAATTCATTTTGTTCGGGAGTGTAAGGCACAATGGTCTCCTTCTTAATTCTTTCCTTCTTGCAAAAGTCTATGAATTCATTTGAGATGTATTCTCTGCCATTGTTGGACCTGAAGATCTTTATTTTCTTCCTTGTATGATTTTCCACCAAAGCCTTGAATTCCTTGAATATTTCAAATGCCTCATCCTTGTGCTTGAAATAGTAGATCCATGTCTTTCTTGAGAAATCGTCGATGAAGGTGATGTAATAAAGATGACCCCCAAGTGAATGCAGGGGCATTGGACCACATATATTAGAGCGAATGAGATAAAGAATTTCTTGCGTCTTATTTTTGCTACAGGGGAATGGTCCCCTTGTCTTCCTTCCACTTGCACACCTAGGGCATACTCCATCATGTTGAGCTTGAACATCGGGGATTCCAGAGACCAACTTCTTCAACTTTGGAAGTGCATCATAGTGAAGATGTGCCAACCTTCGGTGCCACAACTCCCTTTGAAGATTTGTATTATGGACCATAGCTAGAAAAGGTCTTCGAGTGACTCTATAAAGTCCTTCAGACTTAGTTACTAATGTGAAGGCATTCCTCATATAGGAATCAACAAGCCAAGTAAGTACTTTCCCTTTAATAAATGTAACCCTCATTCCTTTATCCTCTGAGGCAGATATCAAAATCAAATTATTCTTCAATCCCGTCATATATAATACATCATGGAGCAGAACAGATTCTCTATGTTGAGATTTGTGGAGTGTTGGGTACCTTAAAATATGTTCTAGCTCCCAAACTTTGTGGAGGGACTAGAGTACATGAGATCTACAAGACCTAGAAAGGGATTTGAGAAATTCCATTCGGTTTAAGAGAAAATTAATTAATTTTTTTAATTAAGGACCCTAAGTCTAACTTGGGAAAATTAAAATATTAAACGTAATTAATTTAAACATGTGATGGAAATGACTTAAGTCACATGGATCAAGCTTTCTTTTAATTTTAGCCATTGATTCAAGATTGGCTCACGACCATTGGTTTCCCAACGAGAAAAGTATAAAGGAAAAGCTTGGGGTCAGCTGGAGAACGCGCATGGAGGCAGAGCACTGAGATTAAGCTGGAATTCAAGGGCATGGTTTGATAAGAATTTCCAAAAGTGTTTCAGTTGCAGCGAAGGGTAGTATTGGCTAAGGGGATGATCTGATCCTAGAGCCAAGAGTCAGCAAGAGGAAGAGAAGCTGTACGCAGAGCAGTGTAGAGGGAGCAACAACTACGTAGTAGCTGTGCAACACAGATGGCTTCAGTGCTACGCAGGCCTAGAAAGAGCAGCATAGAGGCAGCAGGAGGCCATCAGGGCTTACGCAGGCCACACAAAGGGTGCGCGGGGACTGCGCCACTCAGTCTAGGGTTACACATGTTAGTCAAGGTTGTCATTGATGTCAACATGGCATTATTAGGATGGCAAATATTCTTGTGATGTCATAAGCTCATGTATATTATGATGATGTCCTTACTCATAATGACAAGTCCCTCTTGTTTGATAAGGATGCCATTAATGAAGATGTCAGTTATTAATGATGCCATTATGATATCAAGCCACTAGGAAGAAGTCTTATCCTAGATGACTATTGATCTTAATGATGAAGACACCATAACCTCATGTATCTTTTCTCTTGATGAAGAAGCCCTATAAATGATGATGTCCTTACTCTTGATGAAGGAGTCCTTATTGATGCTCATAGTGACTCTTGATGAAGAAGCTCTCCTTGTGATGATCTAGCCCTTGCTCTAACAAATTGATAAATGCTGCATATGGTTAATGACATATCACTGCATTATCTTAATGACATGGATGATATTGATGACATACATGATGTCACACTATGATGAAGAACTTGGAGTCATAACGATGAAGAAGTCCTAATGATCTTGGTCTCCTAATCACCTTCTGCACTAAAAATTTCAAGAGTAGTCACAAAGAAAAATTATTTTGAACACCTTGAAGGCATCTTTCCACAATAAGTTATGTACCATCTTAAAGAGGATTTTTTCCTCTTTCTAATGAGCCCTCACTTGCCCTGAAACTCCCAGTGGTTGGTGAGATATTGAATTTTTAAGTTAAGAAAATTATATCTAATTATTGAGCCGACCTACACTTTGGCATTCATGTCGGCCTACCTCCAGAGTGACGTGTCTTTTCATGGGGACCAACAACTATATATATAACGCTGCACTCAATCATTTCATAGTAAAAGAAAAATTCGGATATCTATCTTTGAAATTTCGGAGTGCAGAGAAGTAATAGAAGATCGAGGAGAGAAGCTTAAGGACAAAAGAAGGAGCTATTCAGAAATATTGTCCAGGCTTAAATCTGCACTGCAATCCCTGTGGAAGACTTAGGCACAGTGGCTCAGACCTGGTGCATTCTTTTCGTGACTCAGACCTACTGTAAAAGCTCAGAGTTCTTGCACTAAACCACAGTGATTCTCACCGCAGGAAGCAACAGAATTTTCTTCTAAAACCCAATCTCGGACTTGAAGAAAGCTATTGTAATTGTGGTAATACAACTGCTGTTCCAAATCTGTGATAAGAAAGTGTGGTAGTATAGTTTGCTAGTTATCCACTGAGCATACAGTTTGAGGAGGGCTATAATCCTAGTCACATTTGTGAGGAGACACAGGTCTGTTTGGAGGACTAAAAACAGTCCAGAACTTAAGCACATTGGAGCAGCACTAAAGTGGAAGACAGTTGCAGCAGTTAGGAGGCAGTTTGGAGGAGTTTAAGCATGCTGATGTGGACAGTCATCTTGCCCTAACCAGTCAGCCCAACCTACAGCAAATAGACACCAGATTCGAATCTTTCTAAAGCACTCCCAAAGTCATCGACTACATACCTTGGTTGGGAATTTGTAGTAGTATTAGAGCATTTTTTGAAGGACAGAATTGTTAACATCATCTACTTAAAGGCCTTGGAAGCACAAGGATTAGTGTTCTTACATAATTTATATTTTTGGAGTTGAACACTTCTTAAGCAAACCACAAAAGTATTCTTGAAGAATAATGTTGGAGACAATTTATCTTGTTGAAAGAGATAGTAGAAGAGCTGATTGAAGAAACCCTAAGATGTCTTATTGAAGCAGATTACTAAAGATCTCTTGTAGCAGTTGTTGGAGGCTTAGAAGACCTGGTATTGAATCTTTGAATAGTATTGAAGCTACTACAAGAAGTATAATTGGAGCACCATTGGAGAGTTGTTGAAGTAAACTTAAAGATACTTGAGGAGCAGTCATTAAAGAATCCTTGAAGAAGGACATCATCTAGACTAGATGCGATGAAGCCATCATGAGGTGACTTGGAGAAATTGTTTGGGTACGATGAAGAGCAGTGGTGACACCTTCTAAGAAGAAAAGGTTGTCATTGATGAAGTGACGTGGAGACTAAGTGAAGGCATTGCTGAAGATTGTTAGGGCTCGTTGAAGAAGACATTGGAAGCCGTGAAGTATAAACAAATATATCTCGATGAATTGAAGCAGGAGGTTGGAGCCTCGTAGAGACAAGGTTGGTGCCTTGGAAGATAGGGTTGGAGCCCTAGAGGATAGGAGTCCTGAAGAAACCAGGTTGGAGCCTGTAGTAGAGATAGGGTTGGAGCCCTAGAGGTTGGAGCCTCGGAAGATAGGGTTGGTGCCCTAGAGGTCGGAGCCTCGTGAAGTCCAAGTAGGTGCTTGGCAAAGTACAGGTTGGTGCCTGGAAGGATTGAAGATTGGTGTCTTCATCTAGGGTTGGAGCCCTACACTTATTGTATCTATTTTATTGTAAAGAAGAATTTAATAAAAGCATTTATTCTTATTGTTCATATTGTGTTCTAAATATAAGTGATCTAATTGGTAAAAATAACAATTGCAAAGAAATACTGATTCACCCCCCTCTCAGTATTTCCAACAACGCAACCCTCTCCTGAGCAGCGCAGGGGCACCAACAGGCTAGCAGAGTTGACGCAAAGGGCTTCAGAGCAACGCTGGGGTTTCTGAAGATAAAAAGGGGCTGAGTTCTGTAAATCCTGTTTGAGGGTGTGAATCAATCCAGTTTTCTATCTCCGGAACTGAGGTATTGATGTGGATTTTTGTTTTCTCTATCGGGTTAACCAGTAAGGTGCCCAGATTTGTTGTACTTAGAATCTACTTAATAATATAAACCCTCCTACAACGAGAAGACTGATTTTCCAGCATTGGGTTTTTCCGAGGACAGTTGTCTAGAAAAACTTGTGTGTCACTTTGTCTATGTGCATGTATTCAATAATAGATTTGTATCTGTGAAGAACTGTTAATGTGTTTACTTCGATGTCAATGCTGAAATTTCAGATTAATAACTTGATTAAGTAGGAGAAGTATAACCAGATTTAATAGTAGGGTTTCTGCATAAGTAATATTCAGAAATTTTCATACCTTAGAGTTCAAATGAAATTTGACGAAACAAAAGCCCTTTACGGGATGAGTGGTATTTTCACCAAGAATAATGTTCAAATTTGTCTCCCTCTCTACCAAATTAGAGAGAACCCCCTTATATTTAGAATATTAATGAGTAGTCCCACTATCAACCAACCAACTATCCCAAGATTCTAGAGGATATGGACTAGCTAATGCAGAAATAAGAATATATTCAGATTGATTAGTAACATTTCCTTCATACCTAGAGTTCTTTGGCATTTTTGGAGGACGATAGTTATTATCACGATCATCAGGGGGCCTCTTCTTTCATTTCTTCTTCTATCATCTCTTATTTCATATGACTTGTTGTTGTTGAAGCCACTATTATTTTTATAGGACCTTGAAGAGTTCCTTCTTGGAGCATCTCTCTTTTCGGGACAATCTCGAGCATAGTGACCTTTTCGATGACAATTGTAGCACTCAACATCTCTATCTCAGCTTCTTTATTCCTTGGAATCTCGATTGGATTGAGGAGGTTTTCTGGTTTTAGATGGCTTTTCCCTTCCTTTCTTTGCATTCTTTTATAAACAGAGGGCTTTCCTTCGTTTGATCCTTGAATTCTTCCTCTTGATATCATCCTTGGTTCTTCTTGTGTGAGTTTTCCAACAAGCTCATCAAATGTTGGGATGCTATTGTTGTTGCTTATAGTATTAATGAAAGTTTCTCAAATGGAAGGGAGGCCTCTAAGAGTTACAATCACCAATTCTCTGTCAGGTGTGATTTCCCCAACTCGTAAGAATTGATCTCTAATACGAGATATCCTCATAATGTATGATTGCACGGATTCTCGTTTGTTCATATTTGTGTCTTTGAGTTGATCTTTCGAAGAAATGATTTCATTCAAATTGTTGACTTCATGCATGCCAACTATCTTATCATACATGGCATTGGACCTTCTCAAATTTCCAACATAAGCAAGCAAATTATCTTGTAAATCATGAACTATAATTTGCTTTGCCTTTAACTTACCTTTCTTATGCTTGTTTTTGACAGCAGCGGAAGCATTTTTTGGAGGCTCAGGTACTCTTCCTTGAATGAAGTCCAAAACATCATTGTTGTCAGCTATGATCTCCAACCTGACTTTCCATGCAACAAAGTTAGATGATTCACCCAAATTTTCATGCTCTTTGAAGAAAGAGGAAGACATTTTTACCAAAAGATTTCCCCTTTTTCAATCAACTGCTTGAGAGATGGATGCTCTTGCTCTATGTCTCTTGGGCTTGTCTATACCTAAAGCTCTGATACCATGTTAATTGTTCATCACTTTGTTCTATGCTGCAACTATTACTTCAATAATGTTTAAGAGCATTCAATTTCTCAAATTTTCTTCTTCAATTTCCAATGACAGTAGAGCAATAGTAGATAGAACAAATAAACAAATGCACATTGAAAGACAACCAAGAGACAAGCGACACAATATTTGGTCAATGACCAGGGAAAAACCCCACGGGGGGGAAACCCTTGCAAATATTCTTCTATTAGATTGTCTTCAAATGTTCAGCAGAGAAAGTACATTATCCAATTTCAATTCAATATCCAAATAGTGTCAAAATGGAAAGCAACTATTCAAAAGAGAAATGGAGTCAACTGTAGTCAAATTTGTTTTGCTTGTAGTCTGCTCAAGTCAACAACAATCAACTGCTGTCAAAGTAGCCCTAACCAGAGATAGTATAACATTCCAAAAAGTCATCAAAGGAGTTCGGTCTTGAAGTTATTTATGCATCCTTCTTGACTGAACAAAATGAGCCCAAAACAATTCGAATTAGAATAGTCAAACCTGGTCAATGTGGAGATGGAGCCTGCAGTCAACCTTTGTAATTTAGGGCTTCGATCAAGGAGCTTGGATTGCCATGTTTTTGACACCAATGTCTGCGACTTGCTAAAACAGAAAGGAATCACCCAAAAACACAATCAAATATTGTCACTTATGCCCAAGTCAACGCTGGTCAACTCTGTAATACAACTCTGTAATTTGGCCTCGCAGTCAACCCTGTAATTCAACCACCTATACTTTGCAAGAGAGAGAGAGAGAAGACTTCTTCTTCTGAGTTGTACAAACCATAGGAGAAGCAGAGAAGGAGTGTGTTAATTCGTGCCAAAAGAGGTAAAAGGTCTCTTGTATTTATACCAATCCGAGTGGGTGAAATGACACGTGCTTTGGGCTACTGAGCCTACATTTCATTGAAGCCGACCTTAACAATTTGTACGTGTGAGAATAAATTAAAACTTCAACTTCTGCTTGTCCAAAATGGGTGATCTTTAGGTCAATTTTTGTCCTCTCGAAGAGAGGAATTTAATACAACAATTATTTTCATCAAAGGAGTTGTCCAAAGTGGAATTTAACCCTAGTTGCATAATTTAAAAGAAAGAAGGGTTTGTGACTTGGTCTTTGAGAGGTTGTGTCAAGGGTCTTGGTCTTGATATTCGTCAATTGAAGTTTGTATAGGAAGAAGAATTTGTTTGGGTTTTCCTCTCAAGTGGGAGAGGTTTTGGCCCTGTTTGATCGCCGACATTTAGTGTTTCTTGTCTCTTTATTGTTTATGCATTGGTAGTTGTTTGATGAAGAACACTATAATAATCTAAGTAAAGAAAATATCCTAATCTAAAGAAGTAAAAAGCATTCACAAGCAATTATCATAAGAAGAGAAATCACCTAATTGTTATGCCCTATATTTCTCAATAGTTCAAGCATTTGCTGGCATGGCTAAGAGAAAAGGAAAGTTTGGGAAAAAGAAGAAGATCGATGTGTCAAAGATCCAATGCTATGGTTGTCAGGAATATGGCTATATCAAGAGAGATTGTTTGAAACTCAATAAGGGGACAACAAGAAGAGGAAAGAAAGAATTGAAGCCCATACCACCGAAGAAGTAGAAGAACCTGATGAAAAGAAATCCAAGAAAGAAGGGATAGATCTTCACTATTAAGGTCTCTCATATATATAGCAAGGAGAAGTAGGAGGTGAAAATACCTCCACCATGGTTAAAGGATTACTGTCAGGATGCATCATATTAGGAGATGGCATCATATTTACAGCATAGGATTGAAACAAGAGCTCATGACATCATTAAAGAAACTTGAAAGGATAGCTACAGTAAAAATCTACATGGTTGTAGTAGCCATTATATAAAGGAAGTAGCTCTTGGTAACCTCATAAGTAGTACTCATGGACAAAAGAAAGTCATCTAGCATGATAGAGGATAGAAAGAATATACATCATCATTAGAAAGGAGCATTTGCAGGATGAGGATATTCAAGATCCTCCGTTGAAATCATCATTAGAAGGTTCACCTATACTTGGAAGAAGCAAATGTCTCACTGAGAATTCTACCTTGTATGGGATTCATTATCTAGAACGTGATAATATGGTGACAAAGGAGTGCAGCATGTCAAGATGGTTGAAGTACTTTCAATCAAGGAAAGGAAGCTGCCAAAGGAAGTCCAGATGACCAAAATGGGAAAAGAGATATGTATATGTTTAATAGATTAAGTCATGTCATCATATATAGTTGCAGATAGTATGGGTGAATTCTCTACCTCATGAGCATGATCAAAGAAAAGGGATCTCTTCTAGAAAGATGCGTGAAGGCATGGTTCACATATTGACAAAATGAAATCAACATAATATGCTTTCATATGGAATATGAGGTGGTTGACAAAGATGAAGGAATTATGAATGAAAGTTCCTTGGGAACAATATGTGAAGAAAGAAAAAAGAGATCATGAAAGATGAAACTCTAGTCACATAAGAAAAATATATCAACATCTGATGACTAGAAGAATTGGCTCTGACATTTCTATAGAGAAGGTATGAAGACCCTGATAAGGTATGTAAACGAAGGAGACCCTTGACATTGAAAGTCTTGGAGATATGTTTATGCAGGATGTTGATGTTACAAGAATTAGATGTCATGATGAAAGGCCATCAGAAAGGGTAACCTTGATTTGATGTTCATTTTTGATTTTTGAACATTTGGATGGGTTGATACAGGGCTACCAAAAGAGAGTTGTAGATGTCACCTACAACTAGCACTCATGTGGTTGGATGGAAGATCCTAAACAAAACATGACTCGAAAGAGGTGGTTGTATGAAGAAAAGCCAAATGTGGACTAGAAGATCACTTTTTGATGAAAAGAAGGATGACATGATTAATATGATTCGTGAAGGAAAGTGATGGATGGCCGATACTTGATGTAGAAAAGATGAAGGATCCATAATGATGAAGATGAAATTCATGACATCGAAAGGTGGAGCTCTACAAGCAGCTGAAGGTACCATGATCTCCACCAAATAGTGGAAAGCTGCTGGAAACAAGTTCCTAGTAAAAGGGAACTTGGATAAGTCCTTGAATAAGAGGCAACTTGGGTAAATTCCTTCATAGGAATGAGCATAAATTCCCTAGTTGAGAGGGAGAGATAGACACATCATTCTTGGCTTCACTTCGTGAAGAAAAAATATAGGATTGGGTAAGCATTTGGCATCCGATACTCTTTCAGGATGAGGTAAGGCATCCGAGATAAGAGAAGTCAAAGAGTGTTGAGAAATCTATAGGGAAGCAATTAGAGTGATTTCTCTTTCTTTGATAACTGCTTGTGATGTGTTTTTACTTTTTCTTACTTATTAGCTTCTTTGTTTATTATTATGTTTGTATATCATCAAACAACTACCAAAAATAAGAAGAACAAGAATGATTCATAGATTGTCATGAATGATAGATTCATAGATAGTCATGAATGATTCATAGATTCATAGATAGTCATGAATGATTCTAATATCACATTGCACACATTAGTAATTTGAATTGATCTCTCACTGCTTTCAGAATAGGTTGCCTTTAAATTTCATTGATTAAGAATTCAATGCTTTTTTAGTATAGGATTTGATATTTTCTAGATTAAATTTACTTTCAAGGCTTTACTTTCCAGTCATTAGAATAGATTTAATTTCTTGTTGATAAGATAGATTTACTTTCATGTCATTCGAATAGATCTATTTTCATGTCAATAGAGTAAGTTTACTTTCATGTCAATGGTCATTTCAATTTCATAGATTAAAAGTTTTCTTTCCAAGTTCCGAATTTGAGACTTTTGAAAAAGAAAGTGTGTGCACACTCATCTTAGATATTTTTCATGAATGGGTTTGCCATCATTTCAATAGGTTAATTTACTCTTGAATTGAAATTTGATTCCTAGCATATACTGTGCAAGTATACTTCGCAAGTTCACAAACCTCGGGTTTGGCAATTTAATAACAAGTAATTTAACTGGCAATTAAATTACCCAACAAAGACAGAACTTGCAGCCCAATAAGATGAGGAAGAATTCTCTGCAACCATGCACATGAAGCCCTTAAACAAGCCTTCACCTGCTCGGCCTTACTACTGGATGCTTGCGGCCCTCAATCAACCCTAAATGGAGCCCATAACAATCGTCTAACCGTTGCACGAATAGCTTCTTTCCCGTGGCCAAGATCATATGAGATTTCTTGCACTTAGGATGTCACAAATGAGGTTGCAGGATACCTCTATATATACAAATTGGAGAGGGTCAAGAGACATGATGTTTGGGCTCTATGAGCCTACATGGAGGTGAGGCCGACCTTGACAATTTTCATGTGAGTGGGCACAAAATCAAAAACTCATTTCCCCTTATCCAAATTTGATGATTTTGAGGTTGATTTTAGTCCTCTCGAAAAGGGGAATTCAATGCCGCAATTATCTTCCCCAAAGGAGCTGTCCAAAGTGGAATTTGTCCCTAGTTGCCAATTTTAACACCTAGTTAAGAGGGAGTGTTGAAATCTGTAACTAGGTTTGGTCTTCATAATGACATGTAATCATGATTTTATGTATTTATTGTAAAGAGTAAAATAAATTTATTATTGTCATTCTTGAGGCATGGGTTTCATACTTAAGGGAAATTTATTTTTAGGTCAAGCACCCATTGAGTGCTTCTAGGCCTTGTCTTTGAGTCAACAAGTCATAAGAGTCATTGTCATGTATGAAAGACCCTTTTGGGTATATTACATATTGTAAAGAAAAAAATTATTTGAGTCAAATTAGAGTAAAATACCCTCCAAGACCTTGTCATGCTGCCTCAAGCAAGTCGACCTACATGAAACATCAAGTCGGCCTCAAGGAAGCAATTCGTACCCCTAGAAAGCCTATAAATAAGAAGGAACTCGACCTCATTTGGACAGACACAAGCAAGTTCGATCTCCTGAAGGAAGAACCTGGAAAAGGATGAAAAAGAAGAAGAAAAGGAAGATCGATGTTTTTGGGCCTCTCTCTCTCTCTCGTGTTAGGGTTTGGAAAGTTGCTGGGCAAGTCGAAGTGCTGGAAAGATGCTGGGCAAGTTGAAATGCTGGAAAGTTGTTGGGCAAGTTGAAGTGCTAGATAGTTGTAGAAGAAACTGCTAGGTTGAAGTTGCAGAAGAAAATGTTGGGTCGAAGTTGTAGAAGAAAATGTTGGGGTCGAAGTTGCTGGGATTGAAATTGCTCAAAAGAAAGCTCATTAAGCAAAAAGGTTGATTTGGTCTTGGAGGGGTCTTTGTTGAGGGTCTTAGGTCTTGGAATTCATCATTTGAAGATTCTATAGGAAGAAAAGAATTCTTGTGGGTTTTCCTCTCAAGTGGAGAGGTTTTGGCCTTGGCTGATCGCCTATATCTTGTGTCCTCTTGTCTCATTGTTCCTTATGGTTTGGTAGCTGTTTGATGATAAGAACACTAATTGTAATCAAGAGAACAGAGAAGTTAATAGAGTTAAGTAATATATATCACAAACAATTATCAAAGTAAGAGAAATCATCTATCTTAGCTGTCACTAGATTTCTCAACAGGAGCATCATTGAGAGAGACCCCTTTTCTCGTATCAATTTTGGTGGTGAAAGATTCCATCCTAGTTGATAAATTACTTCTTTCTTTTCTTTTCCCATTTTTCTTCTCTGTTCTGGCACAATGTTATGAATAAAAACATATATAAATAAAATAAATATATAAATAAATAATAAATGTAATAATAGTTAATTAAACAATAACTATTTACTAAAGAGGCATGTCTCTATGGACATGACGTTTGTGAAAGGGTACTTGCATAGCTATGTATAAGGGACCCTTAGTTGTAATCAATCATCATCTCACTTGTATTAAAAAATTCTTATATATTATATTATTGTCCTATCATGGATGTTTATATATTTTAGATATTTTGAACTTTGAAGTAGTTTGCTATGTATATCGTTACATTGGTATCAGAGCATTCCTATGAGTACACAAACTTTGTTCATTACATTGGTATCAAATTCCTTTGAGTAAACAAAATAAAAGATTGAAATATTTTTAAGTCTACCTTGGTTTAAAGAATTGGGTACATTCATGTTAAACATAGAGGACAAAATTATGATGTTTCCTTATAAAAAGAAGTTGATCACACTCCAAGACATGACAACGAAGTTAGAGATGATAATGCCCTCATTAGAAAATTTTAAAGATATTTCGAAACTAATGTTTCAAGATAATAAAAAAACAATATCAAAGAAGCAGAAAGAGCTTGAAGAAGTCATGTCCATGAAAGACAAAGAAATTTTGCGCTTCAGAGATAGTGAAAAACTACTCGAACAAGTCAAGAGTCATGACAGCTAAGGCCACAAAGAAAGAATTCAAGAAGCACCTATCAGAACAAGAAGAGGAAAATTTTCATTTAAAGAACCTTAATCAAACTTAATTAGAACAAATCAAAAGTTTAAAAGATAGGAGAAGGACATTAAGAATAAAACCGACAATTCAAAAAACGATGAACTTTCACGTCTAAGAAATTATAATCAAAAGTTACTCACGCAAAATCAAGAAACTTAAAAATGATAGAAAATCATTGGAGAAAAAAATAGAAGAAATTATTTCAAAATTGAAGTCTCCAGAAGAAACAACTCAACTTGAAGAAAAAGGAACGAATACTGATCCAATGAACATCACAACTCAAGAAGATGACAAACCAACAGAGGTGGAAACATATTCAGGTGTTACAATTCAAATGACAAGGATTTCAAGTAAAGATCCAACAATTAACTGAGTGATTTCTATACCTGAAGGAAATCAGACACCTCAAGTAATTTAATAAATCGTCACAAACATGTTTAAGGGAAATCAAATCACAAGAATTCCTTGTCAACATCTGAATCACAAGAGCAGACATCTCCATCAGTTTACAAATAAGTATTGCTCAGAATAGAAACAACATAAATGTTTCGACGGCTACTAATGTCAATGCAATTTTGTTATAAAGATTTATTTGAAATATCTAATAACTACAATATTCCACAAAAGATTAATCTAGGATGGTCAGATCCATTCTTAGTTCGACAATTTTGTTTATCACTCAGAGGATAATATCGTCTTGTATCAACAAAGATGACAGTTCTGAGATGAGAAGATATTCGAAATAGAAAAATAAATCAAGCCTTTTCATCAGTAAGCTTTGAGGAAAAAAATTTTCTAAAGGGGAAGACAATGTTATGAATAAAAATATATATAAATATTAAAAATATATAAATAAATAATAAATGTGTTAATAGTTGATTAAGCAATTCCTATTTATTGAAGAGGCATGTCTCTATGGACATGACTCTTTGTGAAAGGGTACCTGCCTAGCTATATATAAGGGACCCTTAGTTGTAATCAATCATCATCTCACTTGTATTCAAAATATTCTTATATAATATATTATTGTCCTATCATGAATGTTTATATATTTCAGATCTTCTGAAGTAGTCTGTTGTGTATACTAACTTTGTTCGCTACATTGGTATCAAAGCATTCCTCTGAGTATATGAACTTTGTTTGTTACACACACGATTATTGGAGGAAATTTTTCTCGTCTGAGGAAGGTTATTAAGTCAATCAAACCAATGTTATCAGAACTGAACCGGTGATCAAAACGAAAAAACTTGTGGACCGGGAACTGGTCAGAATCAGTAAAAAACTAGAAAAAAAACCGGCTTACCAAAAACACATAAAATATTCATATTTTAAAGAAAAACATATAGATTCACGTGCATCCATATGAATCCAAACCATTTATACACAAATATGCAAAAGTTCTCATTTAAATAGCAAGTAATAGTGCATATAACCAAAATAGCCCTTAGTGCAAAACATCGTTGAACCAAAAAACATCAAGCAGCAAGCTCTAAAAGGCCTTTATAGTCCAAAATAACATGATAGTATGATACTACAATCTACAATACTACAACTACAACATACAAGTGCTAATTGTCGATGTTATCATCATAATCATCATCCTGATGGAAAAAGCGTAGCATGTCAAGTCAAGATTTTGTTTTAGTGATGCGTACATTTTTAGTAGAGTCATGATAGAGGAGTTCGACAACCATTGCGACTAACATCCAAGTACATAGAGGGATTTGTGCACTTTATTAAATACTAGTTCCTTACCCTCGTACATGACAAAATCCAATGGAAATGTTGCAATCCCCACAATCCTAATATCCTGAAAAATTGATAAGTCTACTAGATTTTGAGTGAAATCGAAAATTCTACTTTCTCTATATGAAATTCAACAAGGTTGGAACCACTCTTAAACATTCTGAGTCATTTCATGGTAATGTTAAAAATTTAAGTAAAAGGATGGAAATGAAAGATTAAGGAGAATGTCACTTTTACTTTAAGAATTTAAGATTCTTAACATTAACATGAAATGCATAGCAATAATAGGACTATAGGCTTGAATATTAGGCTGAGGACCGTAGGCTTGAATATTAGTTTGGCCTAGGGGAGAATTAGATGCGGGCCAACCATTTAAAAAAAAAAATAAAAAATAAAAAATGAGACGAAGATTACACTGACCTGGGAAGGGACAAACGGAACAAAACTGGCCATGAACTGGCCAGTTCGATGGAACCTTCCGTTTCTGTTACAAAATCGACTGGTTCGGAGGGCCGGTTCGGACTGATTTTGCCTCCAAACCGGTCAGACCGGCCGGATTTGCAGAACTGGTTCGGTTTCGATAACATTGAAACAAACCCTGTCCAAGATAGCAGTTGAAACAAGGAAGTTGCATTCACTTCTGTCCCAGCAAATTAGGTATGAAACAGCGAAGCTTGGAGCAGTCCTTATCTCAAAGGGATATCATTCTTGAGGGATATGAGTGCCCTGAGGTCAAGCAAGGAACAGGCCCAGTGAGATTTGAGGCATTCGATGAGATATTCACTTCCTGTGGCAGCCAAAAATTCTGGAAACAGTTCTGTGCGAGTTAGGGTTTCTATAGTGACGAAATTTCTATGAAACAGTTCTGTGCGAGTTAGGGCTTCCACAGTGATGAAATTTCTGTAATCAAATTAAAGAGTCTGTAGCAGCAAAGTAACTCCTGAAGCAGGCCGGCATTTCCTGGAGAGGAGACATCCTTCTGAGGCAAATTCATGATCAAATTTGAAGTAGCTAAGACAGCGAGGTTATCCTGAGGATAAACAAAGTTCCCCAGGTACTGAGACAGTGAAAATACTAGTCGAACTTTCTGTGGTTAAATATGCATGCCAAGTCAGCCTGTGGCCAAGAAAGAGCCCTTCAGAAGTAGGTTGGAAGTCTCCTTGACAATCGGGAACTGGGGATTGTGTAACACATCCTTCCTGTAGTGCTGGAGCCTGAACAGAATTTTTTTCCCAAGCAGTTTGAGTTCCAATTAAAAACAAACAGTAGTCTGAACCAGGCCAAATCGACTGAAGAAAACACCGAAAGTCTGAGGCAGGTATTTGGAGGTATATTAAAGTAGATCAGGATTCCGTCATCTATTCACTATCTTCCTGAAGCAGTGCAAAGTGCCCCTCAAGCAGTCTTGTAACAGAGTTAAGGTTCGGACCTGTAGCCAGCCAGGCAGCTTAGCTAGTTTGGATCGGAGATAGGGTGTATTTGGATTGTTAAATAAGTACTGTTGAATTCAGAACTGAAATTGCAACTGTACTGGATTGTTGAAATTTAGCTGTTGTAGTACCTTAATGGTAGAATGAGTAAATTATAGTTGAACTGATTGAGTTATTGAATAGCACTGTTTATTGAAACTTTTATGTGCATTAGTCTACAACATTGCTGACAGAAAAAATGTTGATAGAAACCCTAGAAAAAATTGCCCTAGCCCACTACAAAAAATATGCTTCATTCTTTGTGGAATTCACTTGATATAATAATGCCTTGGACATCTTTTACATGTGCTGGATTTTGTTGGCAATTCCCTTCTCTAATATCTGTTAGTTCAAGTGTAGTAAGGTTGTAACGGGATGGAAAGATATGCTTGATTCCTTTAGGAATGCAGTTAATAGAGTTATGCTATTGCCTGTGGATGTCTTTAACATGTCGTGGTGGATTCTACTTGTGATTCCCTAGGTGGTATTTGCTTAGCTATGTGTAACCAGTACTTTCAGTCATTTGAATCCTCTAAAATGCTGCTTCAAATTATTTTTCGGGAGTGCTTAATATAAAACTAACTGCTATGACAATAACAACTATACTAACCTTGAAACCTAGTAGGGGGTTTTTCTGCTTGGTATGTGGATATTTCATTGTCGTATACAGTTAGCCTGTTGCTGATTGAATGCTCCATGCCATGCAGAAGTCGGGCATAAGTTGAAGCAAAGGTTGCATGCAAGTCATTTAAGAAATCGAGATGAGGAGGATACTAGAAGAACAATGTTGAAATCTGTTGATGATATGCAACAACAATTTTCCGATGTGCCACAAGTACAAGCTGTTCAGACTGAAGAAGATACTGTTTTAAAAATGATGACAAAGGAAAAGGATGCACTTGAAAGAGAAGTCATAAACATACGACAACAGATGGAATTATTGAAAGCAAACATTACAGAGAAGGTATCTCTTCTTCCAAATTTATTGTTGTGATGCAGTTTTGTCCCAACATATGATACTCTTCATAAACATGAAGAAACTTGGTAAGCATGTTTTGAATACTTGGTTGCAGTTTCAGGGAGAGGCACTATGGGACCCAAGATCATTTATCTTCCTTTTCTATCTTCATTATTCTTAGAAAACCACATGTAGTTCCATGATATTTCTAAGTTGGTGTTTTTTATTGTATAATCCTTGCTTCTTTTTGAATGTTATGCCTTCTGGAATTTTCATATATGCTATCTTAACAGGCATGAAATTTGTTATTTGTTTTTGATGACTATGAGTGTGGTTGTATATGATATAAGGAGACTATGTTTCTCTTTATGAGTTTAGAAGTATGAACCCTCATAAGAATGCATTGGGTTTTTAAATAAAAAAATAATTTTTTTATTGACTCTCTTGTTTCCAAATATACGTTGATGCATGATATCAGAAGTGAGTCTAAGCATTTAAGATTGTATTTGGCTTTACTGACATGAAATATAAAATTTCACTTGCGTTGTCTAGTTCTTTGTTAAAATTTCTTTTATTTTTCTGTGCTCTCAAGGTGTTTGTGTTACTTTTCTAATACCCAACAACTAATATGAACAGTGTTCTGAGATGCAAAAACTAGCAACAGAACTGCAAAAGTCACTGATCAAATATAATGAGTATTCTCATGAAATTGCAGCAGAAAATAAATTCATGAAAATACAAGCACACAATTAACAAAACACCATAAATACCCAGGAAACCCCAACTGGGGAAATCCTGCTAATTTGTTTATTTTTATTGATCTGCTCAGAAGGTGGCTCCAATCACCCTGAAGGTGACTCCAATCACCCAGAAGAGTTGGTAGATCACGTTTCACAATTTTCACCCTGGATCCCCTGTACTCTGTAGAATCGCTGTAAGAAAGATGTAGAGTAAATGTCGAATCCTGGTAGTCGCTGATCACTGTTTCATCAAACTTCTCAATGCTACGCATCAAGCTATCACCGTTCAACTGCACGTCGCTGTCACTGCACACTGTATATCACTGTCACTACAAATGTCATTACTGTATTGCAAATCACTGCATAACTGCTGGCTACCACTGAATGTCACTTCACGAATGAATTGTCATCAATGCTCAAACACTGCTATCATTGTATCAGGCTGCACTCGATGCTACAACCATCTAGTACTGCTATCAAATAATGGCACGAACCAAGGTGCCTCAGGTCATTCCCGTGACCTGCAATCAGTGCTTTCAAACTCTGTCCTCGGAGAGCTACCAACATATGTGTAAACACTGCTGCTCAGCTGGTCAAGCCCTGCTATCCATTCTTACTTCAATATGCTGTACAACTGGATGATAATGCCTTCAAACTTGCTGCCTTGCAAGGTTACAGTTGTGTTACTGTACACATATCCCTAGGTCATACTATAAGACAAACCCTAGGTCATCACTGTCATAAGTCTATGTTCCTTAATCTATGGGTCAAGTCAATAAGTCTTGCCAAATTTAAGGTGTCAACTCAATATCAATGTCTTATCTAGATGTCAAATCAATACTAATGCAACATTGTCATACAGTGTCTTAGTCAAGTATAGTTAAAAACACTTGTCAACAAGATGTAAACTCACTGTTCCAAACCATGTGTCATAGTTAAGCCTTATCCAAAAGAATTAAGTCAAGGTCATGTAATTGTATTAAGTCAAAGTCAAGATATTGTATCAATGTAAAATGTCAAGTCACTAATAGGTATAAGGTTATTGTCAAGTAACTATATGGCAGGTCTATAGGTTATGTCATTAGTCAAGTCTTATATTTAAGTACAAGTTAACAGTCAAGTTATGTAGTTGTTTCACTAATGTATTAAGTTGAGGTCTATTTCACTTGCTGTCCCATTACATACTTCACTTGCCAACGTTTTAGTGCTAGATAAGAACAATGGAAATCCTAACAACAGTCAAGGTGGCATGTCAATGTCAAAGTCAAACATCTTATCATAACATGTTCATCAAGTTATTGTTCATTAGAAAGTCACTTATATCAACTCTGTAATGATTGATGATCCAAGCTACAACAAAATTTTGTCACTAGTGAGAGTGATCTTTAATAGATACTGTTGCTACAAGGTTTCCACAGACAACAAGACAATTCATAAGTTCAAACTGCTATTGAGTGATGTCAGCTTCTCCCATAGGCACATGTATAAGTATGCAGATCTTTAAACACTTAACAATTGTCAACATAAATAAGACTTTTAGACCTTTGCTGACTAAGGGCAAAAGCCCAACGATGCCCTAACATAGATTTTATATACCATCAAATAAGTCTCTCTTCAAGGCTGAAGTGCACGAAGATCCTTTTCAAGGCATATGTCATTTGATTTAATCCAAGGGAGAGGCAACATGGTCTTATAACAGACTTGTGTCAAGATAAAAACATTTGCTGGACTAGAAACTCAGAGAAGAAGAGATCAAGACCTTTATACATTGAGATTTTGCCTTGGAACACCTGAACCTTAGTGATTAGGCAATTAGAACCACTTGTTTTGTTTGCAAATCACTTCATACTAGCCCTTTAACAACTTCAAGTGTGCCGAGACTTGGAGATGATTAATAAAATTTTCAAGAATGCCAAACGAAACCTTATTTCTTGGGTTGAAGTTCTAGAAGACTAAGTCCAGCAGAATGATTGAAGATTGAGTTAAAAGGACCCTAATCGAATCATGAATTTGTGCCTTATTAAAGTTCCAAAATTGTGCCCTAACGCAAGAAAAAAAAGGTTCCACAGCCCTGCGGCCTAGCCCGCACTCAACAAATGGTCAATCAATTCATCCCACAGTTAATAAAAGACTTACCTCAAAAGGCCAAGTAATTCGCTGCCCTAGCTGCCTCAAGAACTTCAGAATTTTTTCGCTGGTCTACTTCGGGTAGGACGAAAATTGCAGGAAATATTGAATTGTTGAGAGTGTGATATGGTTTGGTGAGGAGTATGAGTGTTATTTTATAGGTTAGGGAGGGGTGTTTTGTTAAGGATAGAAAGGCTTCATTCAGGTGAGTGTTAGGTGTCATAAAAATACTGTTTATGTTTAATAAATTTAATTTAATCTAGTAATTGTTAATAACTTGTTTATTAAACTGTAAGTAATTGTACACTAACCCTCTGTGGTGTGTTTTGTAGGTGACACATGAGTGCATTAAGTCAATGATTAATTTATTGTTGGAGTGAACAAAGTTCCTTCTCAAGTTAAATACTTTAGAAGACTTGGAATATCTGAATATCTATTGAGGATACGAATATTATATTAAATAGTATGAATAAAAATTATATGAATGTTACAAATGAGGCCTGCTTATATATCTAGGCAGGTGCCTCTTCACGAAAGGTCATGTCCATCAGACATGCTCTTTCAACCTAATTACTAATTAACTAATTAATCATTATTTATTACATTGACTTCTCAAAAATCTTTGTCCTCAAAGATTGTTGATGAAAGGCCCTGATTTCTTTCCTTGCTACAAATGCCTTCTCGCCTCGAGACAATCATCTCTATCGATACAAGTTGATATGATCCTCAAAGTGACAAACAAAACTGTCGCACTGAGAATGGATCAGACCATCCTAAATCAATCTTTTGTGGAATCTTGCGGCGACTTGAAACTTGTGCTGAATTATCACTTGAGCGGATTGCATTGATATTAGTATTCTTTGGAACATCAAATCGTTGTTTCTATTCTGAATACGTAACTTGATCAAGTTGTCTGCTCCCATGATTTGGATGTCGATAGGGAACTTTTTTGGTTTGACTTCTTTGATTTTCGCCTGGCGAGGATGTTATTGAGTTGGTTACAGAATCTTCACTTAGAATGTTCTTTGTCTGAACTGCAACATCTAAGTTTGTATCTTCTGCAAGCTTGTCTTCTTCTTGAGTTGTGACTTTTATTGGATCAATGTTCGTTTTTTCTTCAACTTGAACCTCTACATTTGAAGGTTTCGACGAGTCCTTTTCAACAAGTTGTTGCACCTTGTTTTCTAATGACTTCTTGTCTTTCTTCAATTTCTTAATTTGCATTAGTAATTTATTGTTGTGGTCCTTGAGGCGAGCAACTTCTTCATTCTTGTTAGTTGTGATTTTGTCAATTTCCTTTTGCATATTTTGGATTGCCTTTTTACTTTCTTGAAGAATTACTTTTGAAATTTCTTGTATGTCTTCAGTTGTGATGGAATTTGTGGCTTCAAGTTAACGTCCTGTAGTGTTATTTTCCTCTTTTTGTAGGAGAATTTCCAAAACTTCTTTTTTGTATTAAGGATGAATGCACCTAGGGTTTCCATCCATGGTGAACCCAACACAATGTCACTATCGTTAAAAGGTAAGAATTGAACAAAAAATTTCGATATGAATGTATAATCCCCAATGTTAAACTATAAATTGGTTATTTCATATATTTTGTTGCCAAAACAGTCTAATTTTTTGATTATATTTGACTCTTGGATCACTAATTGGTTTGCGATTTTAGGTGCTATATAATTTGTACCTTCAGCGGGAGAGATAGAAATAGTAATATCTTTTCCTACGAGAATTCCTTTAAATTTAAATAGCACTTTAGCGTTGGTGGGGAAGGTTTCTAAAAATCTTGCTTTCTTCAATTATGATTTAGACTCCATTTTGCTTCTTAAATATTAAATACTTTTGGAATGAACTTAGGGTTTTTAAAAGTAGATTTTCTAACATTTATAATAAAATAGTACTCCCCTTTTTACTTTATAAATACCTTCTCCACTTTTCTTTTCAAGTCACTTTAAATATGCTTTGATCTTGGAAATACCTTCACAATTTCCCTTATTATATTTTGTATATGATAATTCTTTTTTCTCTTTTCTTCAGAATTTACTAAAAGGCTTTTTTTTTTTCCACTATACTTTGCCTTTTTTTTTTTCTTTATATTCTCTTTATATATATAGTTCCTTTTTTTTTTAATTTGTGATAATATTTTTTTTTAAATGCCCCTTTTTATTCTTTTTCAAATAACCTTAATTCCACTTCCTCTTAAAATTTGTCTTCCTAATGACTTTACTTTTATAAAGTAAAGGTCATGCTCTTTTTTTTTTTTAATATCCTTGATCTTGTAATAATAATGTTGTAACTTAAACTTAAATTTTCTTAACTAAAAGGTGCAATATATTTAATAGAGTTTATTCACCCTACGACTTGGATGGTCCTCCATTTTTTTCGATTGCAATGGTCGTCCATTTTTTATTTATTTATGAGACTTTAAAATTCTTTACTACTTGTCTCTTTCTATTTTTTTTTTTGTTACCATAAATTTTTTAATGCTCCGAGATGTGTCCTCTCCTTACGTCACTACTTTCAACACTTCACGATTATAGACAAATGCAGTGGATGGTTTGTGATCCTTCCACAAACGACTTGCAAGGTTACGAATGCCTGGTGTCTTCCTTTGTCTTGCGAATAGGGTGGCTGTGTGGACCGTAGCCCACAGAGAAGGTGACTGCAATTGGGCTGGGGAGGCAGAGGACAGACTCTAGCTGCGATGACTATGTGGCGTGCGGTTGTGCGACGGAAGCAATGACGGTGGCAGCAGACTGGATCGTGAGCAGTGTGGTCGCAGCGACACTGTGCGAGCAATTGATGCAATGCAGTGGTGGCTGGTCGGTATGGTGGCGGGGAGCTGTGAGCCCACGGGAATTTGATTTTTTATTTATTTATTTATTTTTTCTTTAATATATTTGTTTTTTAATTTTTTTTATTTATCAATATATTCTATATAAATTTTTTTCACTTCCTCTTTTTCTTTTCGCTTTTTTTTCACTTTATATATATATATATATATATATATATATATATGTAATGAATATTAATATTTTTTTTAACTTGATTTTATCTTTTTTTTTTAAATGGTATACTATCTCTTTTTTTTTATATGATTTTTTTGACTTTCCTTTTTTTCTTTTAATATGTGAGCAACATTTTTTTTTTTTGAAATCTCTCTCTCTCTCTCTATATATATATATATTTTTAATATGGCCAATGGCCTACTGGCAAGTTGGAGAAACTCCAAATTCTGGTAGCGAAATGCTTCGACGACAACAACGTTGACGAATTTTTGATGGCCAAGGGCCTGGATCAGAGAGCGTGGCTCTGTGCAGCGTGAGCGGCCAGAAGATCAACTGCTCTGACACCAAATGGAGTGAACAAAGTTCCTTCTCAAGTTAAATACTCCAGAAGACTTGGAATATCAGACTATCCATTGAGGATACAAATATTATATTAAATAGTATGAATAAGAATTTTATGAATGTTACAAATGAGGTCTGTTTATATACCTAGGCAGGGGCCTCTTCACGAAAGGTCATGTCCATCAGACATGCCCTTTCAAACTAATTACTAATTAACTAATTAATCATTATTTATATTTAATTTATTCATTACAATTGTCTTTGGTTTTTGAAGTTATGTAACTTATATGGGGTGAGATTATGGTGATAAACAATGTCATATGTTGACAACTGTAGGAGGAGGTGTCATGTCACTACCCCTTAGAGTTTTAGCCCAGAAATTGGGGTCGCTAACTTCAGTTGTGAATATCTCTCACACCATGAGGCCTTTCGAGGCATACCACATATCAACAGAAACATCTTTTCGAGAAGAATCTAATGACATAGATCTTCGACCCAAACTCAATGATTTGACCTACTAAAAACCCTCGACAAAGTCGAGGTACATCCGTAGTCTAGGGAACCAAACACTAGGACTTGGGTTTTCAACCATCCAATAGTATAGATGCTATCTTGATGTAATCTGACAGTTACTATGAAGCGTTCATTAACCATTTGACATCAATGACTGGTGTTTTTAGTCAAAGTCAAACTCAGTCAACTCCATGGGTTGACATCAATAACAACACCATCCAACTGTATTATGATTTTGAGTGTGGCTAGGTTCAAGAAAAGCAGAAATCCACTTATGTTAACTTCAATAATGTCTCCAAGGACAAACTTCAAATGCTACAAAAAATTATTGATTTGTGCCCAAACTTGCAACCAGTGAGATCAGATTTGAAGATTGCTTTCAGCAGGCCTTAGACAATTGATCCAGATTTTGAATTTTTAACTGCAAGATAGAGGTTAGGAAATTTTTATTGTAAATAGAAACTACCCTATACCAAAATCAGTGAGAAAATTCATTAACGAATAGAGTAACACCCCTGCAATCACCAAGTATTTGTTCTAAGCAAAGAGCAATCCCTTAAAAAACCTGCAGTTAAGCCCATAGAAGCCTAGCAGAAGGTCAATACTCAAGCTATCCAAATGCCCAATATTGCATAATCCAACTAATGAGAGGAATGCACCAATGGTCCCTCTAAAGACAGTGAGAGGAGACCAATAACACCTTTTGGAGGAATATCCCCAAAATCACTCACTCCAACAGAGACGAGATTACAAGGTTTTTATGGGATTATTATACTGAAGATAACCTTGAAGCTTGACAATTAAAAACCTTCACAATTTACCAGTCAAATAAGAGATCAGTGATTAATGGCAATGATGGAGCTTAAATCTCTTGTGGCCTAGCAAAAAAAGGCTATATGCTTGCAGCTCCTTAGTAAAATGAACAACAAATTTTCTGAGCTACAAATAGAGTACCATACCCTTACCTAGTGATGAGAAAAGGACTGCCAAGCTTGCGGCCTATAAGAAAGAATAATTTTCAAACCCTTATTATGCCAAAAATAACCCTTGCAGCCTACGACTACAAGAAAATCGAATTAACCACAAAATTTCTATAAAATTTGCAAAAATCTAAAGAAACCTCCTCACAAAATTTTAATGGGAGAAACCTTTGTCAAAAATCTGATCCTGTAGTGGAAATGACTCTAATAGGGCTTGTGACCTCCCAATTTGATAATGCGTTGAGGATAGGAGGTTCAAAGTGAGTGGATCGACGCTCTTTGATGTTAAATCCAAGGCACTCACCCCAATGACCCTCGTACTTCAGTTAGACGACTTCCCAAGCCTTAGAATTTATTTTTCGTCCACTCCTTTGGATGAATGATGTGCAAAATAATATTAAAGGAGCAAACCCAAAATAAAAATAACTATATACAAAAATAAAATATTTATGATATAAAAACAAAATTCCCAAGGTGAATATGCACAATGATATTAAAAGGAGGAGACGTAAGGATTCACATAGTTTAAAAAAAAAACAAAAAAAATAAAAATAAATAATATTTGGAATATTTATAAATATTAAAATTAAATGTTTACAAATATTATATTAATATTAAAATAAAAAGAAATAAAATATTTCTAATACTATTTACAAGGTTTAAATAAAATACGTTTCAAATATTAAATTCACAAATTTAAAAGATATATTTTTAGCTACAAAGTTTTACAATTATTTTTTAAACAAAATATTGAAAAATATATTTATATAATATTTACAAAATATTATTCCCAAATATTTACAAGTGTAAGCTACAAATCTAATCTATGGGTATGAGGACACCTTTGCCCATAGATCAGATAGAATAGCTCTAGAAATAGCAAATAGATCATTTAAAACTCTTTAAAATACATTAAAATTTGAATTTTTTAAATAGATGATCTTTAGTAGAGTATGAGGTGCTGCACTCAAATTGTCAATGTTCCAAGGAAGCAGAAGTGCCTATTTTTTTTCAACAAGGATCAAATCACCTATTAGCAGTATGTGTCATGTGTCATGGTCATGGTGACAAATTTCATCCTAGGAGGTTTTTTAAACTCGCGGATTACCTGTCTTTCTAAACACGGTTAATCGGAAGAGTTTTTTCCCCTCCAACTTAAACCCCCAAAGGTAGAGTGAAATTTATTGCCAATGTCTTAGATCAACTGATGAGTCTTAGTGTTTTAGTCTAGCCTAATGTAAAGTTGTTTGGGGATAATTTAAGCTAGTTGGCTTAATTATTTTATTACAAATCACTTGGTCTACTAGATCATAATGTGCCACAGATGGGTATGTGTCTTGAGGGTCTAAGCCTAATGTGTATTCCCTTAAGTGAAAAATGTAAAATCTTATGTAAATGAGGGTTGGAAAAATAATTAAATAACCTCATGTGTAAATTAATTAATTTTTCTGGCAAGGCAAAATAAAATAAAATCCTAAGCCAAAAAATTAATTCATTAGAGACAAGTTAATTTGTATTAGGAAAATTAATTCTCCAAGTGGAAAATTTCGTGGGTCTTGAAGGAATCAATTTTTAAAGGTCCTCCACCGAGGGAATATTGTATATTTCAAGAAAAATTGAACCCTTGGGCCTTGGTGGTTAAGTGAAAGTCAATTTTTTGAGGAAATTAGCTCAATATAACTAATTTTAAGTTAATTAATGCGAAGTTAAATGATAAATTCGAAATTTCTTCAAAAATAAAAAATCAAGGGCCAATATTAAAAGATCTTTAAATGTTTATCAATGGCCAAGATTATTTTGACAAGGATAAAAAAACTAGCCGTTATTTTTCCACTTGGAGGATGTATCTATAAATTAGAGAGTCTTTCGAGTCTCTATTCATCAAAAATCTGAATCTTGATCTCTGGCTATAATTGTTGCTGAAGCATTTTGTAAATCATTGTCTCGCCGGGAACTATTTTTTCTACTATAATAAAAGACTTTGGGGTGCAACTCGAGGTGTTCTTGTTCGTTGATCTGTAGTATGTATTGACTACGGACTCCCTATGTGGTGCTTTGCTTGATATATTTTGAGATAATACATTGTGTTTGCAGGTACTCAATCCTTGGTTTGCAAGTTCACATACTGTGAGCAAGGATCATCTTGCTTGAATTCCTAGTTTTTATATGGTGGATTAAATCTTCGCTAGGGCTATAGTGAGCAATAATTTTTTTGAAGTGTTTTAGCCATTCTTTCAAGGAAAAATATCATAAAAATTATTTTCCCAAAATCTATTTAAAAAACCCATGTATAGTTTGTAATTTTAAACTTGTAAAATATTTTCCTAACTTGGGTTGGGGTTTTAAATTTATTTTGTATATATTGGGGTTTGGGTGTTTCTATTTTCATTTTTTGCAAGTTGGATCAAGAAATCAAGTGGGAGAAGAGCTAGATCTAGGCCCTTGAGGGTAAGATCTAGTTTCTTAGAAATTTTTGTAGGATTTCTACAGAGAAATTTATCGGAAAATCAAAGAGCTGAAGCATAAAAATTTTGGTCAAGGGTTTCAAACTTTTGAGGGCTTCTAGCCCCGACTTTGCCCTCCTAACCTTCAATGTCAGCCTTTCTCCACTCAACGTCTTGGTCTAGGGCCAATTTTGGCCTTGCTATGGGGTTTTGAGGCTTCGACCTCCCTCCTTTGATCCTCATCGACCCTCCTAGGCCTGCCATAAGCCTCTCTCCCTCTCGGCCTCCCCTCTCTCGGCCTCCTTCCCCTCGGAAATCCTCCTCTAGCCCTCCAGTTTTCCCCTCCCTTGGCGGTAGCCCTCTAAGGGCTTGCATCCCCCTCTCTTTGGCCATTAGCATAGGCCTTGCTCTAAGTTCATAAACCGACCTTATCCCCGATGCTAACCTCATTAGGCATAGCGTTGGCCGTTTGAGGCCATATTCTTCATCCTTGGGCCTCGATTTATCATCCTAGCGCTTTTATCCCCAGAAATTCATCTCGCTTAGCGTTGTTTTCCATTCCTTGGCTTCTTTTGCTCCAAAATTGACTTGAAATCCTAATCTGAAGTTTTAAGGCTAAATACTTGGTGGTTTTGCAGGCTCAAGGTCTCAAAATTTTTATTCTTCAAGCGGCAACGTGATCCCAAAGTTTCAATGATTTTCAACTGTGAGATTTTCAAGGTCTTGGGCCTACGGTTTGTCCTCTAAACCCTTGGTTTGATTCCGTTTTATTACAACACTCAAATCATTAATAAGCAAGCCTTAAAAGTTAAAATTATATTTTTTTATAGTCAAAATCACTTAAAATCATAAAATCTACATTTTCACAAGTTTTTGCCACGTGGGCATCTCAAATTTGGCCTAGATCTAATGTTTTAACTTGTTGGAATTTACTGCATAACTGTAAAATTCAGGTCTGAATATTTCTGAAGCAAATCCTTAACTAAGTTAAAAAAAATTTCCAGCAAAAAGTTACTATTTTTGGGCATTTCAGGCATCATCTTCAGTATCACTAACTCGTTGATCTGTCACTGTTGTACAACTGTAATAAACTGTAATAAACATATCAGTTCTGCAAATTGCTGAATCAAACCCTCTAAAAGCCATAAAATTTGAAAATTTCAAGCTCTGGTGCATTTGGCAATTTTGGGTATATTGGTCATCTAAATTTGGTATCATTATTTTGCTGATCTATGATTACTTACTGCTATAATTAATATTTCGGATCTGGAATTTTGTTGAAGAATACATCTTAAGGAGGCTGACATATCTGATTTTCTAAGTAAACCAAGTTGCTTGGTGATTGGGCATATTTTTGTGATATTGGGCAAGCATAAGTATTGTTGATTTAGCATTTCCTTACTGCTGTTATGACATTCCCTTGCTCTCTTTCTCTCCTTCTCCCAATCTGCTCATGAAAGAATGAATGACCTTTTCCTCATTTTCCTCCTTTAACCTAACCCTAAGTGACTTTTGGGGAATCCCTAAATCCAATGGCTGAGATAGATTGAGATCTAGGGCTGAGATTAAATGCTCATTTAAATCTCACTTTCTATTTTTTAATTCACCTCACTTTAATAAAGACCCACTTAGTCTTTTATTTCCAAAGTCACTTTTTCCTTTCTAATTTTATATTGACTTTATTAAAGTCACTTTAAAATTAAACTTTAGTAACTTTATCACTTAAAGTCACTTTTAAATTAGATTTGACTTTATAACTTTATAAAGTCACTTTAGGAGAAAAATTAAATTCTTTTGGACACTTTTCCCTAGGCCAAAGATCAAAGTCTTAAGGAACCACCTGTCCTCCGATAACCAAATTTCAACACTCCCTCTTACCGAGGAAGGTGTTCCTCACCACACCCATCTTGTCTTTGAAGTAGACATGCTTGCCCCGTGGTAAGGCTTTGGTAAGAATATCTGCAACCTGCTCATCAGTGGGAATATACTCAAGCTTCACAGCTCCCTTCTGAACATAATCTCTGATGAAATGATATTTGA
Source organism: Pinus albicaulis (assembly GCA_034641835.2). Taxonomy (NCBI): domain Eukaryota; kingdom Viridiplantae; phylum Streptophyta; class Pinopsida; order Pinales; family Pinaceae; genus Pinus; species Pinus albicaulis. Next base: position 1,283,729,757 of record CM076574.1, on the reverse strand, counting down.
TCCCGATATGCTTTGACCTGTCATGAAATACTGGATTCTCCGTGAGTTTAATGCAACTCTGATTATCACAGTAAATCACTGAAGGTCTCAACGGCTGACCAAATAAGCCAAACAACATCTTGCGAAGCCGGATGGCCTCACAACTAGCTAGACTGGCTGCCATATACTCTGCTTCCGCTGAACTCAATGCTACTGACTGCTGCTTTCGGCTGAACCATGACACAACTGCCGAACCCAACCCAAAACAGCACCCTGAAGTGCTCTTCCTATCAGAAGCACAACCTGCCCAATCAGAATCAGTGTAACCTGCCAATCTCACTCCATCCCCCTGCTTGTAGTCCAGACCATAGTCCACTGTCCCCTGCAAGTATCGCAAAATGTGTTTTGCAGCCATCCAGTGAACCTTCCTAGGCCCACACATAAACTGACTCATCGTGTTGACTGCAAAACAAATATCTGGCCTAATGTTGACCACATACATCAAGGAACCAATCAGCTGTCTGTACAATGTGGGATCCACCAACTCGGAATCAGAAGCATGAAGCTTCTTCCAGTTGGTGATCATCGGTGTCGACATGGGTTTACAATCCTCCATGTGGAATCTGCTAAGGATGTCCACAATATACTTCCCTGCCCCAGAAAAATGCCCCTCCCTCTGCTTCACCTCCAAACCCAAAAAGTAATGCATCAAACAGATGTTCTTCATCTAAACTCTGTAAGATCTCTCTTGCGGGTACTCCCATGAGTCTCTCTGCACCAATAATGACTAGTCATCCATACAACACCAGACTGAGAGGCTTCTCACCTATCACAATGAAGTAAAGGTTCAAATCTGCATCACTCTTTGTGAAACCCATCTCCTGCAAGTGTGTATCTATCCTGGAGTACCAAGCTCCGGGAGCTTGCTTTAGGCCATAAAGGGCCTTCTTCAGTCCGCACACATGGGACTCCTTCCCATGCACCTCAAAGCCTTGTGGCTGCTCAATGTACACCTCCTCCTGTATGAAGCCATTGAAAAATGTGGTCTTCACATCCATCTGGTGGATCTTCCAACCCATCTCTGCCGCTATCAATATGATGGAGCGAATCAAAGTATATCAAGCCACGGGAGCGAAGGTCTCCTCATAATCAACTCCCTCTACTTGGGAGAACCGTCTAGCCACAAACCTTGCTTTGAATTTCTCAATGCTGCCATCTGCAGCATGCTTTACCTTGTAAAGCCATTTGGAAGTAACCACGGATTTTCCCTCAGGCCTCAGCACCACCTCCCAAACATCATTCTTCATGATAGAAGAATACGCCTCCTGCACGGCCTCTCTCCAGACCTACTGGCTAGCTGCCTCCTCATAGCTAGAAGGCTCAGAGTCAAGGATGATGGTAGCCATTTCCATATAGCTACAAAACCTTTCAGGTGGTATATTTCTGTCAGATTGGCCTCTTGACCCCGACGCGGATGTGGCCTCTCTCAAGGTGTCCTGAAGCCCTTGGGCTTCTCTTCCCTAAGCATACTTCTCCCATTGGAGAATGAAACTCCTCCTCCTCATCATCATGAGAACCTGAACTCATTTGTCTGTCCTATTTGTCCTCTTGCAGGTGATTAGACATGGCGAGAATGCATAAATGAACTATCCATGGGACTGGACTCCCTAGTGAAACTACATGTTGCATGCTACACGGAAGCACCCTCGACTACGCGAGCCCATGCTCAGCAGCGGACGACATGATCATAGATGTACCTCGGATCCTCCCGATCACACCCCCTTTGGATCCTCCCCGGCGACTCAGCTAGCTGGCCGAGGTGCAGTGATCCGAGATACTCTAACTCCCAGGGAAACACGAGCCTCCCTAAAGGCCCTATCCTCCTCGAACTTCACATCCCGCTTGACAACAACTTTCCTCTGTGCAGGAATGTAAATCCGAAAGGCCTTTGAGGTGTCATTGTAGCCCACAAAGATACCCTTCTCTGCGGTGGGCTCTAGTTTGGTCCTCTTCTCCTTGGGTATGTAGGAGTATGTAATACACCCAAAGATACGAAGATGACCAATATCAGGCTTCTTCCCAGAAAAAGCCTCCTCTGGAGTCATATGCCCCAAGGCATGATGTGGACTCCTGTTCTGCAAATAAACAACAATCTTGCAGGCCTCTGCCCACAAAAACAATGGCAACCCCTGATCACGTAACATGGCTTTGGCAGCCCCTCCGATGGATCTGTTCTTCCTCTCCGCAACCCCGTTCTGCTGGGGGTTGTAAGGAACAGTGAACTCCCTCCTAATGCCTGCCTCCGCACAATAGTCAACAAACTCTCCAAGGGTGTACTCTCCTCCATTGTCCGACCTTAGGGACTTGATCTTTCGACCTGTCTGTGTCTCCACAAGAGCTCTGAACTCCTGAAACCGCTTGAAGACCTCACTCTTGGTCTTCAAGAAATAAATCCAGGTCCTCCTGGAGTGATCATCAATGAATAAAACATAGTACTCATACCCACTCAAGGAAACATGAGACATCCGACCGCTCACATCGGAATGAATCAAATCAAGTATCCCGGTCGCTCTGCTGTCACTGCTGGGAAAAGGGGATTTGGCAAACTTGCCCATCGCACATCCTCTGCAAGTATCAAAGTGATCAGTACTGAAATCTGGCACACCTGTAGTGATCTCCCGCAAAGTCCTCAAGGCTCCATGATACATGTGCCCCATCTTGCGGTGCCAAATCTCACACAACTCAGAACTGCTAGCTCTGCTGTCGGTACTACTGCTCAATGCCAAAAGGGACTGAAATGCAAACTTGTACACCTTTGCATGGCGTACACCTATCACTCTAGCTGAATCAGCTGGAGTGCCCCTGGGATACATCAACACCTGTCCTCCCCTGAATAGTACCTCATATCCTCTATCCTCCAAAGCTGAGATGGATATGAGGTTCTTCCTCATCCTTGGCACATAAAGAACATCTGACACCTTCAAGGGAGGTTTGGACTCCCTCTGAAATGTCAGTGTCCCCACACCGACTGCTCTAACAACTCTGTCATCACCGAGTACTACCTCTATATCAGTGCCACTCTCTGAAAGCTCTGAGAAGTACTCACGGACTCTTGTCATATGACGTGAAGCCCCACTGTCCACATACCAGATACCCGAAGATGCTCTGCTAGTCGAGGGAAATGCATGCTCCCTCTGAACCTCTGTGGCAGGTGATCCTGCACTAGAGGACTCACACGCAATGAACCCAAACTCCCGGTCAAAGTGATCTGCAAAGTCCTCAACCTCTGCTGATGCTGCCATGCTCTGGTTCTTCCCCTTCTTCTTCTTCTTCTTCGGACACACAACTGCATAGTGTCCCATCTTCTGACAATTCCAACACTTCACCTTGGAATAGTCCTTCTGTGTGTTATCCTGTTTACCTTTACCTTTGCCTTTGCCCCCACCCTTGCTTGTGGAAGCCTGCTTCTTCCCTTTGCCTTTCTTGCGTCCTGCCAACAGTGCTACATCCTCATCCTGCTCAACTGGCTTGGCTGCCCCAAGCTGACCTTTCCTGATCTCTGTCTGAATGCAATCATCCCAAAACCTCTCCCATGCGGGAAGGGTCTCACGTGCACAAACCCCATCAGCAAAGTTCATCCATGAACGGGGGAGGCCATTCACTGCAATCCGCACCAACTCAGTGGGTGGAATGGCCTCTCCAATCGCTGCCAACTCATCTCTCACATTAGTAATCTTTGTGAGATATCCAGCTGCACTATCATTACCCATCTTAATGGTCTTCAGCTTCTCCTTCGGGACCATTTTCCGATTCTCATTGGTACTCTGGTAGAGATTGGACAATGCTGTCCACATCTCATGAGCATTTCTCTTTCCTCTCACATGAGGAATGCAATGGTCTTTGATTCCGTCTAGAATCAGTCTCTTACCCTTGTTGTTCTTTTTATTATATGTTGCCAATTGAACAACATCAGTAGCCACAACAACAGGGTTCTGTGTGGTATGTACCATGATGTCCCAGACTTCTGCCTCCTCAAAGATACTCTGCATTCTCTCCTTCCAAACGCTGTAATTGGTATGCACATCCAATCTATCCTCCACCCTCAATCCCAATGACATCCTGCTGTCCTAGAAACTGAAAAATAGCACTGCTGTAGTAAAGATAAAATGTCTATGTGTGAAAAATTAGCTTGCTGGAATTTTCTGAGTGAAAAATCAGCAGACTGTATTTTTCTTCTTGCTGTCCCAAACTGCACTTTCAGCACTCAACCTCTGATACCATGTAGAAATTTTCTTGACTTTCCCACCCCGGTTTCAGTATCACTTATTTTCCCTTTTAGTAAAATGCCCTTTCCCATAACCTTACATTCAACAATCAGAAAAATAATTTTTATTTGCTGAAACATAAATTACTTTGTTGAAACACAAATTACTTTGCTGAAACACAAATTCTGGAAAACTTTACAGAATGCTGAAACTGCAGAAATAAAACAAAACACAACAAGCTGAAACAGTCATTCAACACATTTGAAGATTGAGATTTTTGGTCAACATGACCCTGGAAAAACCCCCTACAACACTTGGGGAAAAGCAGTTCGAAAGCTCCTTCTTATTTCTGGGAAAAATGCTTTTTACAGTGAGAGAAATATTCAGCAAAACTCAGCAAGTAAACTTTTACAACTTATCTCGTTTTCCGTGCTTAACCACTGCCTTGGAAAATGTGTAAACAGCAAAACAGAACCAGCAATAAATGTTGTACGGATTTCCTTGAAAAACGTGCCCAGAAATTACAACATTAATTTATGCTGTACAGCCTCCTTTTGCGTGCAGAACAGCATTAAATGCTGCTGTACGACCTCCTTGGAATGCGTGCAGGCTGTCTTAAATGTTGTGTACGGAAATCTGCCTCGGTTTTTGTGCCAGCAATCAGAGACAGGTTGTACGGCCTGCCTGGAAATGCATGCAGCAAAAACAACCTCTCCCTCGAAATCTGTGCCCAAAAAATAGTACGGCCTTCTTGGAAATCGTGCCCAAAGCTGCTGTACGGATTCTGCGTTGGAAACGGTGTCAAATCTTCCTTGAACTGAGTGCAAACTCTGCTGTACGGACTTGCTGAAATACTGCCTTGGAATGTGTGCCAAGCTGCTGCCTCCTTCTCCTCGTTGCCCAGAAATATCCCTTGCTCTCTTTCTCTCCTTCTCCCAATCTGCTCATGAAAGAATGAATGACCTTTTCCTCCTTTTCCTCCTTTAACCTAACCCCAAGTGACTTTTGGGGAATCCCTAAATCCAATGGCTGAGATAGATTGAGATCTAGGGCTGAGATTAAATGCTCATTTAAATCTCACTTTCTATTTTTTAATTCACCCCACTTTAATAAAGACCCACTTAGTCATTTATTTTCAAAGTCACTTTTTCCTTTCTAATTTTACATTGACTTTATTAAAGTCACTTTAAAATTAGACTTTAGTAACTTTATCACTTAAAGTCACTTTTAAATTAGATTTGACTTTATAAAAATTATAAAGTCACTTTAGGAGAAAAATTAAATTCTTTTGGACACTTTTCCCTAGGCCAAAGATCAAAGCCTTAGGGAACCACCTGTCCTCCGGTAACCAAATTTCAACATTCACAATTTTCTTATGATCAATCCTAGAGATGTCCCACCATGGGTTCTCAGTTATCATGTGCTAGGTAAGTGGGTGGTTCAAGCAAGAACTTCACCAGATGCCCAACTCGACTACATAGTTGATTCAAACAAGAATGGCCCCAAGTCCTCGATACCTGCTCAAGAAAAATATTTCTACAAAAATTCGAAGGATTTTGTTAGATTCAGAAGGGGTGAGCCACACGATAAGAAGAAGCTCTAGTGATTCAAAGAAGAATTCACTAGATCTAACTAGTCAACAATGTTTCTAACCCAAATATAGATGCAAAGAAGCAGCTACAAATCTGAATAGCTAGAAAACTTAACAAATATTGAAAACTATAGTAGAAATTATAAGCACATTTCAGAACACATTTACTCTGATACGCCGCAGATATACACATGCTCATGCCCCCAAAGTCTTTTTACTTTATTAATCCAACTTTTTTTTACAGAGCTTCTAGAGCCAATTACAACATGTAAAGATGATAACAATGAGGAGCATATGATTCCTTATATAAAAAAAATGAGAGCTCTGGAGACTCTTCCAAGTGAAAAACAACAAGATCCATGAAGGTGCACAAATTTGACTTGATCTTGGCTGATTAAATGCTTGATCCATGTCGAGATGATCTCCACCGTTGGTTGCTTGAGAAAAAAATTGAATTCCTTGATGAAGCCCTTTTTCTTGGTCCAAATTTTGTTTTGTTTTTTTTTTTGGTTGACTTTTTCTCTTCGAAAAACTCCCATTCACTTAACCAACTTGGACCATAAACTCAATTTTTCTTAAAAAAATGAATTTTATGGGAATTAATTCCTTTTTTCTCGGCCAAAAATATTTTGTTGAATTTTTTATTGTTTGATTTGTGGAGATTCCCTTCTTGGAATGTGCACATTCTCTTTTTGAATATTTTTCACTTGGAGAGATTCTTCTCTCATTTTAATTTTCTAACCAATTTCCGGCTAATTATTTAGCCATTTATTTGCCAGAAAAATAAAATAAAAATAATTTGAGGGAAAAATATAATTTTAACCCTCAAAAGGTGTCTAAACACAAAGTTGAGGTATAGAGGTTCTAATTATGAGTACTCTACCCCTTTCAACTTTTACAAACTTTTGATTTTATGATTTACATCCAAATTATTAAATTTCCTAAACAACTGGAAATTTAATAAATAAAAATAGACACTTAGACTTAACCAAATTCTGCGAGATTGAAGATATGATTTAGTATGATAATTATACATAGACTCGATACACTAGGACTCACTTAAGACATCACTATCGAATCCTACCCTAGCTTTGGGGGTATATGTGGGAGAAAAATTCTATTAATTATTTCGTGTACAAAATAATAACGAGGCTAAAAAATTCCCTAGGATGAAACTCGTTAACAAAAGTTCTTAAGCTTACCTAGGTGTTTTACATGGCTTTATAGACTTAATAGAATAATTTTTTTACAATGGCCCATCGGGCTGCAGAATTTGGAATTACAACTCTGATAAACTAATGAATGGTGACGATGAATTCTGGATATTTTGACTGCTTGAACATGATGGAATTCCTTTGCAAAATGTGTACTACTATGGGGTAGTTGACAAGGAGTGGTCAACAAGACCCTTGACAAAGAACCCTCCAAGAGAAATTCAACCTCTCCTTTGATGAGCTTCTCTTCCATGAAGTCAACTCTAGTCAAACTTCTTGACAAACATCAAATTTCATCCTTCAATTCAGATTTCGATCACTGCTTTAGTACTGCACTTTTCAGCCTACCTGCACTTTCTGCAATTTCGAACGTGTGAGTGGTTTAGTGCAGAATTATTAACCTTTTCTTCTTCGCTTGGCTTGATTTCCTTCCCTTGGTAATCCAACTTCCTTTCTAGATATTTTGTCCCCAAACTTCGGCTCTTTTTCATATGTCTGTAGTTCGGTCTTGCTGCAATAGCAGTGATGCCCTAATTTTCACATGTGTGGAGGATGGCAACCCAAAATGAGTCCTTCAAAGTCTTCACATCCTTCTTATTTGTTTCTCCTCTTTCTCGCTGGCTATTCCCTGTTATTCTTGTGCTTCAATGAACTTGTTGGATTCTCTTTTGATGAGGTCGAGATCTCCCTTATATATAGGCTTCTCATGGTGGTTGAATAGCCCTTATGAGGCCGACTTGTAGTAGCTAGGCCGACTTGACCTTAGAGGGTCTTTATGACTCAAATTGACTTACATAAATTTTCTTTACATGATACAAACTGCCCAATAGGTTCTTTCATATATGACAATGACTCAATTGACTTCTTGACTCCATGACAAACCCTAGAAGCACTCAATGGGTGCTTGACCTATAAATAAATTGACCTTGGGCATGAAACACATGCTCCAAAAATAATAATATTATTTTTTCTTTCTTTTTACAATATATAAGAATCAAGAGTACAATTCATATTTATTAAGACCGAACCTAGTTACCTATTTTAACACTCCCTCTTAACTAGGGAGGTATTCATAATACATACACGGTACTTGGACATTCTGTTAAAATTGGACAACTAGGTCCAAACTCCAGGTTGTGCTGCTCAAATGACAATCCCAATATTTTTATTGGACTCCTCTTTCGGAGAGGTGTAAGATTGATCTAAAGATCATCTCGATCGGATGAGCAGAACATGGACTTTAAATTTATTCCACTTATGTGCTAGGTCGACCTGGAATATAATATAGACTTAAATGTTTTAAAGAGCGTGTCACACACCCCCAAAGATGCCTATATAATGGAGAGTCTTGGAGTTCATTATACACACATTGTGTGGAGGATTTTCTTCTCTCTTGATCGTGATGGAGCTGCGTATTTGTGTTTGGGTTGTACTGGGTTTATGTGTGACACACTTCGTTGAATGACCTATTGGAGACTTTGCTGGTAGAAGCATCCTGCTGATCGTCGTAACGCCACCATTCATTATCTCTGTTTTGGCTTGTCTTCCATCGATCTATTGCTATGTTCTATCTGCTTCAGTATTTTGTGCCCTAAATTTGAAATGGCATAGAACATGTTCTAAAATTTAACATTGTATCAAAGCTTTTCGGGGAAGACAATGCCCAATTTGGTTGAAAAGCAATCTCCGATCTATTGATCCATCAAGTGTATCTCATCCGGCTAAACAAGGAGGCTTGGAACAGTGTGAGGGAGTCTGCCCTAGATAGTGTGGAAGGAGCTGTAGGTGATAGCGTATTGTTGAGGCATGTTTGTGGGCTAAGACAGATCTGGTTAGTTCGGTTAGCAACAAAGGAAGGTTTAAGACAGTGTGGAAGAGAGTCCACTTCAAGACAGCGTGGAGAGGTCTGAATAGAGGCCGAATTGCTGTAGGATATGCGGACTGTTTGAGGGGCAAAACAGATCTGAGAAGGGTTGTTTTAAGGGCCAGTTTGTTGGGCTAGTTGGCCGAGGTGTAGACATACAAAACACTGCCATGTGTCGGTAGTTTGAAGGTTGAAACCGAAGTGAGGAAGCCAGCTGAGGTAGGCCACAGGGCTAGCCTCCCAAAACAGGGCAGCGTGAAGGGGTCATGGGCTGTAACGTGCCCAGAACAACAACATGCATAAAGAAAGAGCCTTCTTTGCCCAGGCCACAAGCTAGAACGAGGTTGGAAGTAACAACATGATGCTGTGATAGGCCGCAGGCCTTATCAACCTAAACCAGGGGTAGCATAAGAGTGTTTGGGGCTGCAAAGTGCTCGGAACTTCAGCCAAATGATGCCGCTGTCCCTACCTCATTTTTTGAAGGATGTCGCAGTCAAGAAATGTTGCTTTGGTGGATGATAATTGTGCCCATACAACAACAGTTTGACGTCTGTCCCTAAGGTAAGTTTGGATCTATTTTTTGCATGGTTTAATTACTGAATTTGCTGCAGAAATGGAAGCACTCCAGCATGGATATCCAGGGCTAGATCTAGCGCTATTTGAGTTAGGTTGAAGACCGCTCAGTCACAGGAGGATAGCCACTGGATCTGAAGCAATGTCTAGGCATATTTAAGGGTTTAATATCGTTTGAAGGTCCTGAAGGACAACAGAAGGAAGCCGCCTTCTCTGAGTAGACTTAGGCATGATTTGAAGCTGTGTTAGGAAGCTACAGGATAACTGTGGTGCTAGGCCGCAGGGCATAGCACACAGCTGGGTCAAATTAGAGGGTTGTCAAGAGTGGACAACAACCTAAGGAGGCATTATGGCATTGGAGGAACCCCTCCAAGGTAAACCACAACCCTAGAAGGGCTTATTTGTTGATTATGTGATGAAAACTGGGGCTGCAGTACTTGCCCTAACTAGGAGTGCAGTGAACTAACAGTGCAAACAATATTACAGTAGTGCCTTGTGGAGGTGTGTTGGGTCCATGATTTGTGGGCCAGTGTTTGAATCATGTGCTTGTCATCTTTATGATGTGCTAAGGTGACAAAGTGCCTTAGACTTGTTGTCATAAAGGACCTTGTACAACAGAATGTGGGCACACTTGGCAATTCATGATTGGATCATTAGTAAGTATTCTGATGAGGGCAGCCGGACTGGAGATATCTAAATTTGGTATGCTGATAGAATGGCAGCGTATGTTGCTGTATTAGGGAGTCGCTGGCACAAAGGACAGTCCATGTTTTGACAAGGTATGTATGACTATGTTTGAAGTGGTCACCTTCAATTTTTTTTAAAAATCAAATACCTACTATGGATTGCACACCTTTTTGTTGCAAAGAAGATACTATTTCCGGCATGCAGATCAAATCTGTAGATTGCACGAATTGTATGTTTAGCAACGCTCAAACCAGAAAACAAAACTTGTCATGCAAGCTTCAACAGTTCAGGCGTTGTCTAGAAAGTATTGTCTAGTCAACAAGGCAACATATCAGAATGACATAGAAGGCCTAATGGCTTGGGAGTTCTGTGTACTCAGAACTGAATGATGCCCCAACTGAGGGTCTCCTATGTGTAAAGGAAGCTAGAAAAGCTCTATCCCTAAGTGGCCCAGATCTGCATAAACAAAGGAACACATGTAACATGTATTGATGACTTGAGGGGCAGTGCAGTGGCTCATCTAACAGTAGTATGATACTGTCACATTTGACTAGTGACAGTGGTTGTGAACCAGCATATACCTGGACTTAATCTATTGGCAGTGACCTTAGAAAGTGTCTTGTCCAGATTTATCTTGTTGGATGATTGGGGCAGAAATATTGATGAGCAGGAGTACCCTTATGACTGTGTTGGATCTGCATGGATTGACATAAAGAAAAGATAACTCTGTGATTGAAACAACTGTTTGATTGGTTTCTAGATCTGTGCAATTTAAGAGACAAATTGCAGATTTGAGATCTGAAGATTTGTAGCCTTAGATCAGTGAAATATTAACAGTAGTTGGGCAAATCTGAAAATAAGAAGCAGTACAGGATGAAATACCAGTTGTAGTAGATGAAGCCCTCAAGTGCAGAATCATGAGAGAAGGAATCATGATTGGATCCCTAGTTCTGTGGGTTATAATAAAGAAAATCTTAGAGGGCTCGTTGAGGAAGCTACAGTAGATCTCCACAGAACATCAGGTAATTGCTGTAAGCTTGAAATCTTCAATTTTGTTAATGATGAAGAAAAATGGCAGTTCAGAACATATCTCTGTATCCGCCATTTTGAGGAGCTAAATTTGTGATTCTATGTCACTATCATTATGATAGTGACATAAACAGACACCCATGTTTACGAGATTCATAATAGCAGTTACAGCGTAATGATACACTTGAAGTGTGAACTGAGAAAGTTTTTGCAGCCTTTAGTCACGCTGTTGGAGTCTTGAACCTTGATCAGCAAAGCCTGTTTGGATGGCCTTGACTATGGGAGAATAAGACGCCTTTTCCAAGTTGGTGTCTAGGATGCCCTGATTTAAAATAAATGTCTTATCTCTCGAGAGAAGCTGGCATTAAGAGGGAGAATACATCTGTATATGCTCTTGAGCTAATTTCATTGCTGAACGAAAAAAGATCCTCATGGCTCAAAGACATATGGCTTCAAAGGGGGAAATTCCGGAAGAAAACCAAGAAGCCATATAAATACCAGGGGTATCTAGCTGCCATGAGTACAATATGAGCTTTGATCATTTGAAGAAATTGGAAAGCATCAAAGTCTACAAGGATGCGAGGGTGATGTCTAGGATATGGTTCCTAGACCACAGATCAAAGCTGTTGTCACCTCGATATAAGATCAAGAATGGATTTGATGGGAAAATGTGTTGCCTAAAGGCACTGATTATTATTGCACCTATAATCTATTATTTCCCTTGCTGCTACGCAAGGACGGAATCTTCATCAGATGGATGTAAAGACCGTTTTTTTATTGGATGGTGCGATAAAGGAAGAGGTGTATGTAGAGCAACCTCTGGGGTTCAAAATCTAGGATCGGGACACCCATGTCTGTAGTTTGAAGAAAGCCCTCTATGGGCCGGAGCAAGCACCCAGAGCTTGGTACGAGAGGATAGATAGCTACCCGATGAAGCTGGCCTCACTCGTAGTAATGCTGATCTGAAACTTTACTTCAAGGTTGATAGAGAAAAACCTCTCATTTTGGTGCTATATGTGGACGACCTCTTCTTGACAGGTGTTGACTCTCTCATTCATCAGTGCAAGAGGGAGCTCGCTGTTGAGTTCGAGATGAAGGACCTAAGACTGATGCCTAGGCCTGGAGGTCTGGCAGAGACCTGACGAGATTTTCCTTTCTCAAGGAAAATACATTTTGAAGCTTCTGGTATGGTGGTCTGTAAGTCCGTGTCGACACCGATGTAACTCAACTTTAAGAAGTTGAATGGTAGTGCTGCTGGGCCCGTGTTAGCATATCTCAGTGAGTATCGTCAACTCGTAGGGGCTCTGATGTTCTTAGTGAACACCTGTCCAGACATATGTTGTGCAGTGAACGCTTTGAGACAACACATGGTTGACCATAACATTCACTGGGTTGGTGCCAAGAAACTCTTGAGATATCTCTATGGCACGATAAACCATGGGTTGAGATACATTGCCGAGAGCATGACACTCCTTGGATATACTGATGCTGATTGGGCTGGCAGTGTGGTGGATCGTAAGAGCACATCTGAATGCTACTTCACAAGTAGATCTGCTTCGGGCTGGAAAAGGAAGTCGGTAGCCTTGAGCACCGGTGAGGTCGAATACATTGCAACATGTATGGCCCGTTGTGAAGTCACTTGGTTGCGAAAGCTCTTCAGTGAGCTGTTCGAGCATGTGCTAGATGCCACCGTTTTCCTTTGTAATAACCAGAGGGGGATTCATTTGTCATAGAATCCTGGGTTCCATGATTGATCCAAGCATGTTGATGGCTGGTACCGCTTTATTCGGGATATGGTACAGTGAGGCGCCGTAAGGCTCGATCATGTAGGAACTGATGAGCAGGTCGCAAATATTCTCACAATGCCCTTGTGGAAGGTCATGTTCCTAACCTTCCGTGAGAATCTGGGAATCATGGAACGACCCTATTCTGAGGGTCATATTGGACGATGAGCTCTGGGAGCTTCAAGGGGGTTTTGGGGATAGCTTTGGTGCTATAAGCAACCACAGGGCTAGGCTTGCCGAACCTAGTTGGTGTGCTTTTACCCCACCGTGATGATATTGAGATGGTTTACCTCTCTCTGATCTGTGCCCCGTATGCATCCTACCCATGGAGTTTCGGACTCATGGGAAGTACCTCTCATTTGGCCAATGAGGTGGGAAATGTGAATAGAGACCATAGCAAGACCGATGGACACATCAAAGATTGCCGTACTCTCTATGTCTAGGATGGCACGTGTCCAACCACTTGATCCGGGATCAAGTCTAGCGAGGTTTCGGACCTCCAACTGACTTTGGGTCAGTGAAACTAACTTCGGGTTAGTATATGACTCTCTTGAGTCCTAGTGAGGTTTTAGACCTCCAATTGACCTTTGGTCAGGTAAACCAACTTCGGGTTGGTATGAGACTCTTTGTGGGTCCTATAGAGGTTTCGAACCTCTGGGCTGAATCTGTCAGCCGGGTATGATGTCTTTGTGATTGACCCACTTCTGTTCTGAAATAAAGAGGCCAGCAAAGCAAGTTACGGCGGGATGACGCACGATGTTTGGATTGCACTAGTGGTTGGCGTTCTCCCTAGTTGAGAGGGAGTGTTAAAATTTGACAACTAGGTCCAAACTCCGGGTTGTGCTGCTCAGATGACAATCCCAATATTTTTATTGGACTCCTCTTTCAGAGAGGTCTAAGATTGATCTAAAGATCATCTCGATTGGATGTGCAGAACATGGACTTTGAATTTATTCCACTTATGTGTTAGGTCGGTCTGGAATATAATATAGACTTAAATGTCTTAAAGAGTGTGTCGCACACCCCCAAAGATGCCTATATAATGGAGAGACTTGGAGTTCATTATACACACATTGTGTGGAGGATTTTCTTCTCTCTTGATGGTGATGGAGCTGCGTTCTTGGTGTTGTGTATTTGTGTTTGGGTTGTACTGGAGTTATGTGTGACACGCTTGGCTGAATGAACTATTGGAGACTTTGCTGGTAGAAGCATCCTGTTGATCGCTGTAACGCCACCATTCATTATCTCTGTTTTGGCTTGTCTTCCATCGATCTATTGCTATGTTCTATCTGCTTCAGTATTTTGTGCCCTAAATCTAAAATGGCATAGAACATGTTCTAAAATTTAACACTTTCTCATATTGAAGAATTCTCATAAGAAGATTCAGATTGGTAAGCCATCTCATAAGCTATCTTATCGGCTTATATCAGTCCATCTCATCATATCAACCAACATTGTCACATAGCAAGGCCTTGACTAATAACTCTATCTCTCCATAAGATTAACGCACAAAGTCGAGGAGACCAATAATTTATAGACACCTTCATCATTGTCTCCCAAGGCACATACCCCATCTGGATGTTCACAAGGTATGCCCTTCTAAGACCATTCCCATCTTGGATTTACACATCCGCATGGAATTTCCTCCTCGACTACTCTTACCTATTAGATGCCCTACCTGATTCTCAAAGAGTATCGAAATTCAGATGCTTACCCAATCCTCCATTCTTTCTTCCTAGCGTGAAGACAAGAATGATGTGTCTATCTCTCCTTCTCAATTAGGGAGGATCTACTCATTCCTATAAAAAGGAATATGCCGAAGTTCCCTCTTAATTAGGGACTTGCCCAAGCTCCCTCTTAATTAGGGACTTGTTACCAACAACAACTATATGCTCTTCGGTGAAGATCATGGTACTATCAGTTACTTGTAGAGCTCCTCCTTTTTTCATCATGTGATGAATGAACTTCAACTTCTTTATCATGGAGCCATCTTCTTTCAAAACTTCTTTATAGGGCATCGACCATCTTCTTCATCACTTTCCTTCAATGAAACATAGTGTTGACCCAATAGTCATGTCATGATTCTCTTCATCGGGAAGTGATCTTCTAGTCCACATCTGTCTATCTTTCATAGAACTACCTCTTCCAAGTCATGTTTCTTTCGGGATCTTCCATCCAATCTCACGAGTACTAGTTGTAGGTGACTTTCCACAACCCTCTTCCATAATTGTTGAATTTGCACATAATCTTGAAGTAGTCCAACTAAGTTTAGGGTCTCCTAGAAACTCATATAATTTTCATCTAACTTTTAATTAAGGACCACCCCCCTTAGCTTACCTAGGAGAGAGCTTTAACGGAGAGAGTTGGGAATAGGTGACAACCCCATCTCTTAGTTTTGCCACTAAGCCACACCTTATGGGGTTAAAGACTTTCTCTCACTAACTTAGGTGTGTGTGCAAGGCGAAAGCAACAGGTCAAAGGGTCAAAATTTTGTCCTGTAATTCAATAGAGAAGTTCAGTCAAACCTCAGAGTTTGACCTGCGATCAAACCTTAATTTTGAAAACTGACCACTAGGGCGAAATTCCACCTTTTGACAACCCATTTGATGGAGATGATGATTGCATTAAATTCCTCTTTTTGAGAGGACCAAAATTGATATAAAGATCATCTCATTTGGACAAGGAGAAGTGTGATTTTGAATTTATGCCCACACGTGTAAATTGTTTAGGTCGTTCACATTAACATGTAGGCTCAAGAAGCCCAATGGACGTGTCTCTTCACTCATAGTGAATTGTATAAATACAAGTGATTTCACACATCATTTGGCATCATCATCACTCACACATTCTTCTCTCTCTTCCTCTGATTGGTTCGTACAATTATTGGGCAGCTTCTCTCTCTCACACGCGTGGCAAGGAGGACAAGTTTTATGGGCAGAATTGCAGATCGAAATTTCAGAGATCAGTTGCAGGTTTGACCAACATTGACCAAGGGTTTGTTGACTGAGTTTGATTGCATTCTTGGGCTCAAAAGTTTGATTTTTCTAGGCCACATCTCTAGGAACAAAAATCTAGGAATTTTGGGCTGTTTGACCTACGTTGACTGCAGTTTGACCGAGTTGTTTTGGGCTGAATTTGACCTCTTGATTAGGTCAAGTTTGACTGAGGAAGACCAAGCTTCTCTAAGGAAAATTTGCTGTTGTTTTGACAAATGTTGACTTTCTGGTTAGGGCTAAAATTTGACTGCAAAATTTGATAGGGTTGTTTTGACTTTGAATTGGGCAAGTCAATTTGACTTTTGTACCCTCTCTCTGTGCTAAACTTTTGATATAATAATAAGAATAATTAATCAAAGGGTTTTCCCCACATTGGGGTTTGTCCTCGTCACCGCTAAATCCGACCTTCTCTTGTCTTGGCTTGTCTTCAACATTTTGTTTTATGTTCTATCTACAATTACTGTCAATGTGATTAATGGTTAATGTGATTGCTACTGGAAATAATTGAAATTGTCATTGGGTTGCTAATGGAACATTGAAGTAAATTGTTCTAAGCATAGAACATACCATTGTTAACTAAAATTAGCATGGTATCAGAGCCTAGCCGAAGACAAAGCTCAAGCAAGGGTGAGAAAAGAAATCACAAAGAAAGATTTGTTGAAAGCAAGAAGCCGAACAGGTACCAAGGGTACTTAGCTGCTATGAGCACCATTGTTCAATTTGAGCCATGTATGTTCGAAGAAGCCCTGAAACATCAAGTATGGAAGGATGCGATGAATGAGGAGTACGAATCAATCATGAAGAATGATGTCTGGGATGTGGTTCCTAGACCCAAGGGCAAGTTAGTGGTCACTTCTGAATGGATTTACAAAATCAAACATGGAGCTAATGGGAGTACTGAAAAATTCAAGGCTAGGTTCGTTGCTCGAGGCTTCTCTCAAAACGAAGAAGTGGACTATGACGAGATATTTGCACAGGTTGCCCGATACACCCTATCCGATCTATCATTGCTCTTGCTGCCTCTCAAGGATGGAGCTTACACCAAATGGACGTTAAAACTGCTTTCTTGCATGGCTGGCTTAAGGAGGAAGTCTATGTAGAACAACCTAAGGGGTTCGAAGTTCAAGATCGAAAGTCACACATATGCACGTTGAAGAAAAACCTCTATGGGTTAAAGCAAGCCCCTAGGGCTTGGTATGAGAGGATTGATAGCTATCTTATGAAGCTGGGTTTTACAAGGAGTGAAGCTGACCTTAACCTATATTTCAAGGTTGAAAATGACATGCCTCTCATTCTGGTCCTTTATGTGGATGATATTTTTCTGATAGATGCAAAGCCTCACATTTATCAATGGTAGAGGGAGTGGGCTTTTGAATTCGAGATGAAGGACCTAGGTTTGATGCTCTACATCCTAGGCTTGGAGGTCTGGTAAAAGCTAGGTGATGTTGAAATTTGATGACTAAAAAGTTTCCTGCAATCCCAACCTGATTTTAATTTCACCTTATCACTCCCATTTAGTTAAATGCCCTTTCCCATAAACTTACATTCCACATATAGAATTCTGGAAATGAACTTTTCAGATTAAAACACATGGGACTCTCAACACATGCTGAAAATAAATATGGACATAAACAAACCAACAACATATAAAAAAATACACACAGATTTTTGGTCAACTTAGACCCAGGAAAACCCCTTCAATCTTCTCTGGGTAAACCTGTTAGAGAGCTCTTCAAATTTATTTATCTTTCAAATTCTGGAAAAATACATTTGTAGACAAAACAAAACAACAAAATACAACTTATCTCTTCAGCCCAAAACTCTTTGTAAACCATGCCCACTTGAAGTTGAAAATGTACTGTTTGGACGCAAACTGTAATGTACAGATTCTATACGGACTGTACAAATATTTTTTTCCAATTTTTCTTTTTTGCTCAAAAACTTCTCTCAAACTGCGTGCTACTCACAACATAAAATGTTGTTTGTACTGTACCTTATGCTATCTTCTATGCCTTGATTTTTGTGCGCAACTGTGCCTAGAAATCACTCCAGCTTGCTGCATCAAATTTCTCTTTCAGAGCTTTTTTCCATTGCTTAGCCTCCTTTCTCCAATCTTCTCATGAAGAATGAATGAATGCAATCTCTCTTTTCTTTTCTCCCTTTTGTTTCCCTAAATAAGTTTTGGGCAACCCTAAGATCTAATGGCTCAGATTCATTTAGATAAAGGGATGAGAGAATAAATGTGCATTTAATTCTCACTTTCTATTTTTTTAACTCACCCATTAAATAAAGTACCCACATTGTACGTTATGTCTAAAGTCACTTTTCACTTTATAATTTAACATTGACTTTACCACTTATAAAGTCACTTTCAGTTTATAATTTAATATTGACTTTACCACTTATAAAGTCACTTTCACTTTATAAATTCACACTTAGGAAAATAATTATTTTGGACACTTTTCCCTAGGTAGAGAGTAACCCATGAGAAATCACTTGTCTAAGGTACATTAAAAATCAACACTCCCTCTTACCGAGGAAAGTGTTTCTCACAACACCCATCTTGTCCTCGAAATGGACATACTTGCCTCTTGGCAAGGACTATATGAGAACATCGTCCACCTGTTGATCTGTCAATATATACTCCAACTTCATTGCCCCCTTCTGAACATAGTCCCTGATGAAATGATATCTGATGTCAATGTGTTTTGACCTGTCACAAAACACTGGATTCTCTGTGAGTTTAATGCAACTCTGAATATCACAGTGAATAATCGTCGGTCTCAACTCCTGATCAAATAGGCTATATAATAACTTGCAAAGTGAAATGGCCTCACAACTAGCTTGGCTAGCGGCCATATACTCAGCCTCATAAGAGCTCAAAGAAACTGACTTTTGCTTTCGACTGAACAACGACACAACTTCTGAACCCAATCCGAAGCAACACCCTGAAGTGCTTTTCTTGTCAGAAGCACACCCTGCCCAATCTGAATCTGTGTAACTTGCCAACCTCGCTCCATCTCCTAGCCTATAGTCCAGACCATAATCAACAGTCCCCTGCACGTAGTGAAGAATGTGCTTTGCAGCTACCTAGTGCACCCTCCCGGGCTCAACCATGAACTGGCTATGTGTGTTCACTGCAAAGCATATATCTGGCCTAGTGTTGACCAAATACATCAAGAACCCAATAAGATGCCTATACAATCTGGGATCCACCAAACTAGAATTCGAAGCATGAAGCTTCTTCCAGTTGGTGATCATAGTTGTAGACATAGGTCTATAGTCTTCCATGTGAAATCTTCTTAACACATCCACAACATATTGCCCCTGCCTAGAAAGATATGCCCCTCCTCCTGCCACACCTTAAGCCCTAAAAAGTAATGCATCAGCCCAATGTCCTTCATCTCGAACTCCATAGCAAGATCCTCCTTGCAACCACTAATCAGTCTCTCTGCCCCAGTAATGAAAAAGTAATCAACATATAGCACAAGAATGAGTGGATCATCCCCTACAACAATGTACTATAGGTTCAGATTTGTATCACTCTTCGTGAAACCCATTTGCTGCAAATAAGTATCAATCCTCGAATACCAAGCTCTTGGAGCTTGCTTAAGTTCGTAGAGTGCTCGACTCAACCGACATACATGGGTCTCTCGCCCAAGTACCGCAAAGCCTTGTGGCTGCTAAACATACACCTCCTCCTCTATAACTCTGTTCAGAAATGCAGTCTTCACATCCATCTGATGGATCTGCCAACCCATTTGTGCAACAATAGAAATAAGGGATCGGATAGAAGTGTATTGGGCTATGGGAGCGAAGGTCTCATCGTAAGTTGCAGGAAACGTCCTCCCCACCCTCGTTTCAGGCAAAAAATGAAACGAAAACGGGGAAACCTGAACCAGACGGTCGGGAAACACGTTTTTGGCTGTATTGGCACGTTTTCCGTACGGAAAACGTTGCCAGTACGACCGGAAACGCGTTTCCCGGCCATACAACTGCGTTTCCTCCCAAAACAACGTTATTTTTTGATTTTTTTTTCATTTTTTTTTTTTGGGATTCGTGCAATGTATTATTATTTTATTCGTTTTATTTGTGCCTTGGATGCTTTGCTTCTAATGATCAAGCCTATGGCCCTAGTATTTATGTGTGATTCATGGTAATGTTAAATTCTTAAACATTACCATGAAATGACTCAGGATGTTTGAGAGTGGTTCCGACCTCATTGGATTTCATATGGAGAAAGTAGAATTTTAGATCTCATTCACAATCCAGCAGAGTTATCAGTTTTTCAGGATTTCAGTATTGGGTGGTTGCAATGTTTCCATCGGATTTTGTCATGTATTAGGGTATGGAACTCGTATCTTTTAATCAAGAGTACCAATCCCTCTATGTACTTTGATGTTAGTGACATTGGTTGTCAAACTCCTCTATCATGACCCTACTAAAAATGTACCATCACTTAAACAAAATCTTGACTTGACATGCTCATAGTCTTTATTGTACTTGCAGCCTCATATATATAATAAAGGCTGATTTTGAGATTTTGATATATAATAAAGGTTAGTTTTGAATATTTCGATATTGCTATTTTTATTATGTCTCTATTATCATTCATGATTAAATGTCTTGTAACTTGTAATAGTTTATGCTTTGAATTTATCATGTACGTTTTATGATTTCACATAACATTTCTTAAATGTCCTAAATTCTAATATAAATTTAAATTATAATATATATAATATATATATCGTGTTTCCCTGTTTCCAAAATTTGGGGAGGTCGTGTTTTGTATCGCTTCCCGTTTCGGAAACTTGTTTCTGTTTCCCCGTTTTGTGCAACTTAGGTCTTATCATAGTTAACTCCCTCTATCTGTGAGAACCCTCAAGCAACAAACCTCTCCTTGAACTTCTTAATGCTGCCATCCGCAACATGCTTGATCTTGTAGAGCCACCTGGCAGTCACAACTGACTTGCGCTCATTACTAGGCACCACCTCCTAGACATTGTTCTTAATGATAGAGGCATACTCCTCCACCATAGCCTCTCTCTATACCTCGTGGCTGGCAGCCTCCTCATAGCTAGTAGCCCTGGCTACGTAACTGCGAAACCGCTTAGGTGGCACACTCTCCCTGTTCACACTCTTTAGAGGACCAACAGACTTTGCTTCCTTCAAGGTGTCTTGAAGCCACTTAGGCCTCCTCTTCCCTGATGAAGCTTCCCCATAGGGAACCTCATCCTCTACCCCCCAGTCAAGTGAACTTGAAGGTCTTCCAACTGATCCTAGTGTGCCTGTACCAGCACCTGTCCCTGAAGAACCTGTGCCTGTGTCAGCTGAAGTGCCATGTGAACTCTGTACTAGTGGACTCCCTAAAGAAGTGCTCGGTGAACTCGCCACTGGTGCCCTCGAACACTGAAGTACCTCCTGTACCAGTCGATTCAGAAACCTGAGGTCTTGCTCCCTGTACCTGACTCCCTGCTGAGGAGGTTTCTGTGACTCTCTCTCATCATACTCTCGTGATCTCCTATAGGCCCTCTCCTCCTTGAACTTCACATCCCTCCTAATCACCACTCTTCGTTTAGAAGGAATGAAGCTCTGATAGGCCTTCAAAGTCTCGCTGTAACCCATAAAGATACCCTTCTCTGCCATGGGTTCCAGCTTAGTCCTCTGCTCCTTGGGGATATAAGAATATGTGAGACATCCAAAGATACAAAGATGTCCCACATGAGGCTTCTCTTCAGTGCAAGCATCCTCTAGAATCATATTCCCCAGTACTTTGTGAGGTCTCCTGTTTTGAAGATAAAAAGTAGTATTGCAGGCCTCATCCCACAAAAACAAAGGCAACCCCTGATCATAAATCATCGCTCTAGCAGCCCCAACAATAACTCTGTTCTTCCTTTCAGACACCCCATTCTGCTGGGGGTTGTAAGGAACCATGAACTCTCTCCTAATGCCCTCCTGTGCACAGAAGTTAGAAAAGCCACCATTGTTTGACCTCAAGACCCAAATCTTCCTACCTGTCTGCTTTTTCACAAGAGCTTTGAACTCTTTAAAGAAACTCAAGACCTCACCCTTGGTCTTCAAGAAATATATCCAAGTCCTCCTAGAGTAGTCATCAATGAATATAATATAATACTCATAACCACTCAAAGACACATGAGACATATGACCACTAACATCAGTATGAATCAAGTCTAGTATACCTGTAGATCTGCTGTTGCTCGCTGGGAATGGTAACTTGGTGCACTTGCCCAAAGCACATCCTCTGTAGACCTCATAATGCTCGACACTGAAATCAAGAACTCCAGTAGTGATCTCCCTCATAACTCTCAAAGCTCCATGATGCATATGTGCCATCCTTCGGTGCCATACTGCTGGTGGTACTAGTGTGAGTGCTACCAGATGTGCTACTCACCAATGCTCCTACCGACTGAAAACTGAACCTGTATAGTTTCCTAGAGCGTAGTCCAATCACTTTGGCCGAAGTGATGAAAACTCCCCTTGGATGCATCAATACTTGCCCTCCTGAGAAAGTGACGTCAACCCCCTTGTTCTCCATAGCGGACACTGAAGTCAAGTTCTTCTTTATCCTCAGAACATACAAAACATCCATGACCTTCAAAGGAGGCAAAGACTCCCTCTCAAAGCTCACAGTCCCCACACTAACAGCTCTCACAGTTCGGTCATCTCCTAGTACAATCTCAATATCAAGTGCCCTCTCTGCAAGCTCTGAAAAAAACTCCCGTGCACCTGTCATATGGCGAGAAGCCCCATTATTTATGTACCACACATCGGATGATGTATTCCTATTAGATGTAGAAGTAATAAATGCAAAGTCCCTGTCAAACTATGAAGCAAACTGCTCCACCTCTGCTGAAGTTGCAGTACCCTTCTTCCCCTTGTTTTTCCTCTCAGGACAAGTAGCAGCACAGTGTCCCATTTTCTGACATGCCCAACGTTTGACTTTGGACATATCCATATCTTTCTTCTTCTTCTTCCCCTTTAACTTAGCCCCATTTGATGAGGTCCCTTTCTTGGCCTTCCCTTTGTTCTTCCCCCTGGCTGTCAAAACTACATCCTCCTCATTTGCTATCTTCACCACCCCACTGCTAGTCTTTCGTATCTCATGCTGCACACAATCATCCCAGAATCTGTTCCAATTGGGAAGATTCTCCCTAGAGGTAACAGTATCTCCAAAGACCTCGCAAGACTTGGGAAGTCCCACTACAACTATCCTGACTAACTCTATGGGTGCAACTGCCTCACCAATAACAGTTAAATCATCACGTACATGTTTGACCCTGCCAAGATAATGAACTACACTTTCAGCCTTTGTCATCCTGATGTTCTTCAATTGGTCTTTGAGTACCATCTTCTTGCTCTCATTGGTACTCTGATAGAGAGTGGTTAGAGCTGTCCACATTTGATATGCATATGTGTTTCCTCTCACTTGAGGAACCACATGATCCTTCAAACTGTCCATCAAAATCCTTTTTGCCTTTGCATTATTTTTTGTGAATTCAACAAGTTCATTTGCAGCAGTAGCAGGTAAAACCTTTTGCTGCACTATGTCCCAAACTGCTGCCTCCTCAAACACTTTCTGAATTCTGTCCTTCCAAACAACATAGTTGGATATACCATCCAGTATGTCCTCTATTTTTAAGAACATGGCCATCACTGTTGTCCAAAATTTACAAAACCAAGAAAATGAAGAAATGAACTTTCTAGCACACCTTGTTGTCCCAAAAGTTCAGTCTGTGTGAAATTTCACCTTGCTGTCCCAAAATACCAGTTTGTTGTCCAAACTAAGTTTGCTGTCCAAAAATTCAGTTTGTTGTCCAAACCACTGTTTGGTGTCCCAAACTACTGTCTGTTGTTCAAACTGCAATTTTTGGCTTGTATCTCTGATACCATGTTGAAATTTGATGACTAAAAGTTTCCTGCAATCCCAACCCGATTTTAATTTCACCTTATCACTCCCATTCAGTTAAATGCCCTTTCCCATAAACTTACATTCAACATATAGAATTCTGGAAATGAAATTTTCAGATTAAGACACATGAGACTGTCAACACATGCTGAAAATAAATATGGACATAAACAAACGAGCAACACAAAAAAATACACAGATTTTTGGTCAACTTAGACCCAGGCAAAACCCTTTCAATCTTCTGCAGGGAAAATTTATTAGAGAGCTTTTCAAATTTATTTATCTTTCAAGTTCAGGAAAAATGCATTTGCAGACAAAACA
The DNA here is from genome assembly GCA_034641835.2 of Pinus albicaulis. Lineage (NCBI taxonomy): Eukaryota > Viridiplantae > Streptophyta > Pinopsida > Pinales > Pinaceae > Pinus > Pinus albicaulis. Next base: position 1,283,705,527 of record CM076574.1, on the reverse strand, counting down.
AAACAACAAAATACAACTTATCTCTTCAGCTCAAAATTCCTTGAAAATCGTGCCCACTTGAAGCTGAAAACGTATGGTACGAACGCAGATTATAATGTACGGATTTCGTTCAGACTGTATGGATTTCCATACCACTGTACGGACTGTACGAATTTATTTTTCAATTTTTTTTTGCTCAAAAACTTCTCTGGAACTGTGTAGCTCAGCTTTAAATGTTGTTCGTACTGTACCTTTTGCAGTCTTCTATGCTTTGATTTTTGTGCGCAACTTTGCCCATAAATCACTCCTTCAGCTTGCTGCAACAAATTTCTCTTTCAGAACTTTTCTCTAGCCCTTAGCCTCCTTTCTCTAATCTGCTTATGAAGAATCAATGAATGCAATGTCTCTTTTCTTTTCCCCCTTTTGTTTCCCTAAATGACTTTTGGGCAGCGCTGAGATCTAATGGCTTAGACTCATTTAGATCAAGGAATGAGAATAAATGTGCATTTAATTCTCACTTTATATTTTTTTATCTCACACATTAAATAAAGTACCCACATTGTACTTTATGTCTAAAGTAGCTTTTCACTTTATAATTTAACATTGACTTTACCACTCATAAAGTGACTTTCAGTTTATAATTTAATATTGACTTTAACACCTATAAAGTCACTTTCACTTTATAAAGTCACACTTAGGAAAATAATTATTTTGGACACTTTTCCATAGGTAGAGACTAACCCATGGGAAACTACTCGTCCAAGGTACATTAAAAATCAATAGCTGAGATTTTCCTTTCTCAAGGAAAATACATTGTGAAGCTGCTCGTGAGATGTGTGATGGTGGATTGCAAGTCTGTGTCTACTCTAATGGAACTCAACTTCAAGAAGCTATGTGGAAGTGCTGCTAGGCCTGAATTGACAAATCCTTTCAAGTATCGACAACTTGTGGTGTCTTGATGTTCTTGGTAAACTCTCATCCGAACATATGCTTCGCCATGAATACATTGAGTCAATTTATGGTCGAGCCTCATCACATACATTGGATTGTTGCTAGGAATCTCTTGAGATATCTCTGTGGCACAATCAACTATGGTTTGAGATACACTGCCCGGAATTTGAGGCTACATTGATAAACTGATGCTGATTGGGCTGACAGTGTGGTGGATCATAATAGCACATCTGGATGTTGCTTCTCATAGGGGTCTGCTTCAATATCTTGGATGAGTAGGAAGCAAAAATTGGTTGCTTTAAGCATCGCTGATGCCGAATACATTGCTTTTAGTATGGCCTGTTGTGAAGTTGTTTGGTTGAGGAAGCTCTTTAGTGAGCTATTTGAGCATGTGCTGGATACCACCGTGATCTACTGCGACAACCAAGGTGGGATTTGCTTTTCATAGAATCCCGTGTTCCACGATCGCTACAAGCACATTGATATTAGGTACCACTTTATCTCGGATATGGTAAAGCAGGGAGTAGTAAGGCTCTATCACATCAAGTCTGATGAGCAGGTCACAGACATTCTCACGAAGCCCTTAGGGAAGGTCAAATTCTTAGCCTTTTGAGAAAGTGTTGGAGTCATGGAAAGACAATCCTATGAGGGTCTCGCTTGAGTTGAACATTGAGCTCTGGGAGCTCCTGGGGGCTTGGGGTACTTCTTGGAGCTATGAGCGACCATAGGGTGAGTGGTTCACCTTCCCCTATTGGTGCGCTATGTACAGGGTGAGTGGTTCACCTTCCCTTGTGATACTCTATGATGGTTGACATGTGTGTAAGGTGAGTGGTTCACCTTCCCTTGTGATGCTCCATGATGGTTGACATGTGTGTAGGGTGAGTGGTTCACCTTCTCCTACGATTGTGGACGCATGTATGTGGGGTTAGTGGCTCACTTTCCCCTACGATTGACATATGCATAGGATGGGTGGTTCACCTTCTCGTATGGCATATGAGCAGGATGAGTGGTTCACCTTCTCCTGCTAATGTCGCATCATACATCCTACCCATGTAGTCAGGACTCATGGGAAGTACCTCTCATCTGGGCAATGAATTGGGAAAAGTGGATAGGGACCATAGTACTATTGATGGACGAATTGTGTACTGCTGTACTCCCTATGTCTAGGATGCATGGTGTTCAACAAGTTGATCTAGAATCAACTGAGGTTCTACCTCTAGACTGACTTTTGTCAAATGGAGAGTGGTAATGTCTTGTGATTCACTCTCAATCAATTCTTCATTATTAATTCATGGTTCAAGAGAGCAGAGCAGAGATGATAGAGATGATACATAATGACAGGATGACATGATGATCGATGTCGACAGATGGATTGGTAGGTGGAATTATCCCTAGTTGAGAGGGAGTGTTAAAATTGGCAACTAGAGCCAAATTCCATGTTTGGACAACTCATTAAATTCCTCTTTTCGAGAGGACCAAAATTGATATAAAGATCATCTCATTTGGATAAGCAGAAGTTCGATTGTGATTTAATGCCCACACATGTGCAAATTGTTCATGTCGGCTAAATCAACATGTAGGCTCAGGAAGCCGAACGGACGTGTCTCTTCACCCACAACGAATTGTATAAATACAAGTGACCTCCCATTTCATTTGGCATCATCATCACTCACACATTCTTCTCTCTCTTCCTCTAATTGGTTCATATATCAATTGGGTAGCTTCTCTCTCTCTCTCACATGTGTGGCAAGGAAGATGAGTTTTCTGGGCAGAATTGCAAATCGAAGTTTCAGAGATCAGTTGCAGGTTTGACCATCATTGACCAAGGGCTTGTTCACTGAGTTTGACTGTGTTGTTGGGCTCGAAAGTTTATTTTTCTAGGCCTCATCTCTGGGTACAAAAAACAATTATGGGCTATTTGACCTGTGTTGACTTCAGGGTTGACTACAGTTTGACTGCAAAAAATTGCAACAATTTTCTCTTAACTTTGACTGAGTTTGACCGAGCTGTTTTGGGTTGAATTTGACCTCCTGAGTGGGCCGAGTTTGATTGAGTAAGACCGAGTTGCTTTGAGGAAGTTTTATTGCCGTTTTGACTAGCGTTGACTTTCTGGTTAGGGCTAAAGTTTGACTACAAAATTTGATAGGGTGCTTTCTGTTAACATCTGAAGGTTCTATGCAGAAATTTAAAAATTCTTTGCAGAAACTTGAAAGTTCTATGCAAAAAATTGAATGTACTTGCATAAAATTGAATGTACTTTGCAGAAAACTGAATGGAACTGAATGTACTTTGCGCAAAGCTTAATGTTCTTTGCAGAAAAGTGAATGTACGTTGCAGAAAGTCGAATGTATTTTTGCAAAAAACTGAATGTACTTTGCAGAAAGTTGAATGTAATTTGCAGAAAAATGAATGTACTATGCTGTTACAAATACTTAGAATGCAAATTTCTTCTTCACAACTTTTTAGATCAACAATTGTAGATAGAACATAAACATAAGGATCGTATGAAGACAACCAAACACAAATATGAGACATTCAGAGGTAGATCCAATGACCACGGCAAAACCCATAAGGGGATAACCCAAATGGTTCTTCTTCCATTGTTCAGCAGAGTACAAAGAGAGGGAGAGAATGAGAATGAATAAAGTCACCAATGTTTGATCAACTTGCACCTGAAGTGCTCTTGCTCTTTGCTTGAAGATCTCCTCCTTCTCTTGATTAGATCTTGTCCTACACACTTGCTCCAACCTTCCCTTGCTCTTACTCTTCACTTGCTCTCACACTTCTTTTGTGCACACTCAACTCTAGCTCTCTTTTTTCACAATGAACATATTACTTTCAACTTTTGCTTGCTGTTTCTTAAATAGATGAGAAATGAGAGAAGTTACAAAATGAATTCATTCCTGGAGCCAATAATAGGAGAATTGAATTCCATGAGGGAGGAGTTACTTGAGGAGAAGTGTAACTCATCCCAAGAATAGAGAGAGAGGTACACTTGTCTTGAAGAGTTACAATTTGAATTCGGGAGTGAGAGAGTTACACTTAGATATGAGAGAATATTTGGTGAGAGTTACAAATCGAATTGAACGAGGGAGTTACATGTGCATTTAATGAGGAGTTACACTTTTGTCATACATTGAATTAATGAGGGAGAATTACATTCTCGTAAGTGTGGAGTTACTGTTTTATTGCATGAGAGAGGTTCAATTTTCCAAGAGATTCTCAATTTAATTTACTTATTTTATGAAAGAATTTGTTCTTATTAGTTCATTAAAGGTGAATGACTTTAGACTATTTTATAAATAATATTATTATAATAATAAAAATACTAGTAAGGATAAAATTATTAATTCTTGACTTGTATAATCATGATTGATTTGATTTTAAAGTGGATTCCATATCATTCTTGATCATTTAGACACGATTTTCTATTTTTGGAAAGTCACTTCCAAATTGAGATATGACTTACTATTTTTGGAAAGCCATATTAGAATTGTTAGAAATGAAATTTTACTATGCTGAAAGATATGATTTATTCTAGGAGAAATTCATCCCTGAGCTGTCAAATTTTAACAGTTTTGACTTTGAAATGGGCAAGCCAATTTGACTTTTGTACTCTCTCTGTCTACTGAACTTTTGATATAATAATAAGAAGAATTGATCAAAGGGTTTTCCCTGTTGATTTTTATAGCATCGGGAAGTGTTCCAAGTCTCATATTTTGTGGAGAGGCTTGGACAACAGTTATCTAGAGAACCCAGAAATCGTTTGTGGAAATTCCACTCGGATATGGCTTTATTAAAATAATTAATTATTTTAATGCAGACTCTAAGTCTAAACTTAGGGAAATTGAATAATTAAAAGGTATTAATAAAGCATAATGTAAATCTTCTAGAAAACGAAGATCAAGTCATCTTTTAATCTGAGCCATTGATTAACGATATAATCTTGGCCGTTGATTCATCAGTGAGAAGATTATAAGAAGGGGCTTGAGGGTCATTTGGACCTGAAGCTGGGGACATTCTCAGTTCCCAAAGGAAATCGATTCTGAAGCAAGAGAATTCGATTTCAGTGTGTGAGTTTGTAGAGGCGGGTTTGCAAAAGAAGGAGGAGGAGGGAGGATTCAGTTAACGGAGAAGCAGAAGTTTGGAGGATGAAGGGAAGGGTGAGATGATTGTCAACAAGAACCCCCCCCACGCAGACTTACGCAGTCCAGGGAGAGACTACGCAGAGCTCTCATGCTGGATGACGCAAAGGGTGTAGGAGGTCACCCCGAGGGTCTGAAACTCTTCTGAAGGTTCCAGAAAATTCAGCTAGGTGTATGCTAATTTTACTTTGCTCATCAAGACTCTTGTAAATGTACTTTCCATTAATGAAGATAAATGCAAAACCCTCATCTGCTACACCGGTTTTCCCAAATTGGGTTTTTCCGGGGACAATTGTCCAAAAATAACTATGTTCATATGTTGTTTCTATTGTGCTACTTGTGTAATTTTCCGCTCTTACGCTTCTGATTAGAGTGAAGATCTGCAAATGTGTTTTTTTCAGAATTTTTTGAAGCATCTGTAAATAACTTATCTCATAAGTAGGAGAAATAAACCAATCATTGCAGTAATAATTTTCAGTCTTGAAAATTTCACATGGTAGCAGAGCAAAAGGCTAAAGACAGAAAGGGAGGATCTGCCATGGACCAGAGATCCACCATCCGGAAGGGTTCACGTAGTCAGAGGGACTCACACAGTCCTCCAAAGCATGCAGAAATGCAAAGGGAACACGACATGAAAGTGTTGGCATCTAGACTAGAGGAGGATATTGCTTGTATGTCAAGCACAAATCCTCCAAGTGTTTGGTATATCGACAGTGGAGCATCTGCTCATATGACGGGGGTTCGAGAATGTTTTTCGAGCTACCAAGAAGAACAGATGAATTTCTAGATAACTATGGGAAACAAGGCAAAATGTACCCCCATCGGGAGAGGTACCATAACATTTCAGACATAAGATGGCAACAAGATTCGGGCCACAAATGTTCTGCATGTACCAGGGTTGGGGATGAATTTACTCTCAGTGTCTCAGCTTCAGAACAAGGGCTATGACGTATACTTTATTAGAGATAAGGTGTATGTCAAACACCCTAGTTGGGGCAAAAAGGCACAAATTGGAGTAAGGAGTCACAGGCTATATAAACTCCAGCTTGAATCCCCGGTGGCCTTGATTGGCAGTACAGACGACAAAGATCTGAATGAATTATGGCACAGAAGGATGGGGCATCTACAACATGGAGCCTTGAGGATTCTCAAGAATACTGTCATAGGGGCTCTTGAACTCAGCACGAGGAAAGATGAAGTCTGCAGGGGGTGCATACTAGGGAAGTATGCTAAGGCAGTGTTTCCAAGAAGCAGCGGGGCCAAGGATGTATTGGAGTTAATACATTCGATATTTGCGGTCCAATGTCCATAACCGCTTTCAACGATGCAAAGTATTTTGCTACCTTCATTGATGATCATTCCAGGAAGACTTGGATCTATTTTTTGTAAACCAAAGATGAAGTCTTTGATCGGTTCAAAGAATTCAAAGCCTTGGTAGAAAACTCAACGGGAAAGAAGATCAAGAAGCTGCGATCAGATAACAGTGGAGAATATATCGATAAGGACTTCACCAATTTCTGTGTAAGGGAAGGCATCAAGAGAGAATGGACAACTCCATACAATCTAGAGCAAAATGGAGTTGCAGAAAGGAAGAACCAGACCATAATAGAAGCTGCAAGGGCAATGCTGTACGACCAAGATATGCCCAAATTCTTATGGGCAGAGGCCTACAATACAACGGTATATGTACAAAATAGAGTTCTCCATAAAGCCTTGGTGAAGGTGACTCCCAATAGTGTGTTCATAGGCAGCAAGCCAGATGTGAGGCACATCAGGATTTTTGGTAGCATGGTGTATTGCCACGTTCTAGATGAAAATAGGAAGAAGTTGGATCAGAGTGTAGAAAAGGGTTTTCTTGTGGGCTATAGTGAAAATGCAAAAGCATATCACATTTATATTCCAAAGAGCAGGAAAATCATGGTAAGGAGGGATGCGAAATTCATGGAGGAGAGAACCTTCAGGAAATCTCGAGAAATGGCTACAGATACGCAGATTAAGGAGGATCCATTAGTACAGCCTCAACAACCTACAAAGGATGGGTCAAGTGCCTCTCTAAGGCACAAGGATTTCGAGGAGAGTTCCTCCGAAGAAGAATAGGAAGGACATCAGGTGAGACCACCCACCACCGATGGGAGACCGAGCATAGAACTTCAACAAATTCTAAAGGATGTAAAAGAATTTGTTGGAGCCCTTAGAGAAGGGAAGAGGCTACGGAAGCAACCAGATAGATACCAAGCACTAGTAGCTCAGGTTGGAGAACCTTCCAACTTTCGGGAAGCAACTCAGTATCAAGTGTGGGCGGATGCCATGGTGGAGGAGTATATCTCCATCATGACAAATGATGTCCTGGAAGTAGTCCCTAGACCACAGGACAAATTAGTTGTAGGATCCAGGTGGATCTACATGATCAAGTATGCTGCAGATGGCAGCATAGAGAAGTTCAAGGCCAGATTTGTAGCTAAGGAGTATGCACAGAAGGAAGGCATCGATTATGAGGAAACCTGTGCCCTTGTTGCTCGCTACACTTCTATCAGATCTGTCATCTCTCTGGCAGCGCAGATGGGATGAGTGATTCACTAGATGGATGGATGTGAAATTCATGGAGGAGAGAGCCTTCAGGAAATCTCAAGAAATAGGTACAGATACGCAGATTGCGGAGGATCCACTAGTACAACCTCAACGACCTACAAAGGATGGGTCAAGTGCCTCTCCAAGGCACAAGGATTTTGAGGAGAGTTCCTCTGAAGAAGAACAAGAAGGAGAGCAAGTGAGACTTCCCACCACCGATGGGAGACCGAGCAGAGAACTTCAACAAATTCTAAAGGAGGCAGAAGGATTTGTTGGAGCCCTTAGAGAAGGGAAGTGGATACGGAAGCAACCAGACAGATACCGGGCACTGGTAGCTTAGGTTGGAGAACCTTCCAGCTTTCGGGAAGCAACTTAGTATCAAGTGTGGGTGGATGCCATGGTGGAGGAGTATAACTCCATCATGACAAATGATGTCTGGGAAGTAGTCCCTAGACCACAGGACAGATCAGTTGTAGGATCTAGGTGGATTTACAAGATCAAGTATGCTGCAGATGGCAGCATAGAGAAGTTCAAGGCCAGATTTGTAGCTAAGTGGTACGCACAGAATGTAGACATTGATTATGAGGAAAGCTTCACCCCTGTAGTTCGCTACACTTCTATTAGATCCGTCATCTCTCTGGCAACGCAAATGGGATGTGAGATTCACCAGATGGATGTAAAGACAACGTTCTTGAAAGGGGTGACAGAGGGGGAAGTGTACATAGAACAACCAGAGGGCTTCAAGACACATGAGCAGAAGACTCGTGTTTGCAGGCTTAAGAAAGCCTTATATGGTTTAAAACAATCCCCCAGGGCATGGTGCGGGCGAATTGATAGCTACTTGCAGAAGATGGGGTTCGTCAAGAGTGATGCGGACCCCAACCTCTACTACTTAAGAGTAGGGGATGAGCTGTTAATTCTGGTACCATACGTGGATGATCTGTTCCTCACTAGATCATCCAAGCTCAGCAAGGACTATAAGGAGAATCTGGCTATAGAATTCGACATGAAGGACCTAGGGAAGATGCACTATTTTCTTGGATTAGAAGTTTGGCAGCAGAAGGGGGAAATCTTCCTGGGGCAAGGAAGATACACGACATAAATCTTGAAGAGATTTCAGATGGAAGATTGTAGACCCATGGCCACGCCAATGATCACTAACTGGAAGAAGATAGACACAACAAAAGATGATGAGGCTGATCCCACCTTGCACAGGCAGCTCATCAAATCATTGATGTATCTGGTCAACACGAGACCAGACATCTGTTATGCTGTAAATACATGTCAGTTCATGGTGGAACCAAGGAGGGTTCACTAGGCAGCAACCAAGCATGTTCTCAGATATCTAAAGGGGACAGTCGAGTAAGGGTTGAAGTACAACAATGGCAATGAGGTCCAGTTGAGTGGGTTCACAAATTCAGATTGGGCTGGAAGCACAGTGGAAGTTGAGTGGGTTCACAGATTTAGATTGGGCTGGAAGCACAGTGGATCAGGAAAGTACCAGTGGGTACTATTTCAGTCTCGGATCAGGAACGACCTCCTAGTGCAGCAGGAAACAAAAGTCCATAGCACTAAGTTCAGCCGAGGCAGAGTACATGGCAACAAGCACAACTTCGTGCGAGGCCATATGGCTCCGCAAGTTATTCTTGAACCTGCTCAAGAAGTGGATGGAATTGATCGGGATTATGTGTGATAATCAGAGTTGCATTAAGTTCTCTGAAAATCCCGTGTTTCAAGACCAGTAGAAACACATTGACATTCGGTGCCACTTCATCAGGGACTATGTCCAAAGGGGAGCAGTACAGTTGCGATACACTCCTACAGGGGAACAGGTGGCAGATATCCTCACCAAGGCTTTGAGTAAGATTAAGTTCACTACTTCAGAGAGAAGATGGGGATGGTCGAGAACCCTTTCCATTAGAGGGAAGGGTGGTCTTCAGAAACAAAGGGAGCTATAGTACGGATGAGGCAGTGGCAGAGATAGTGTCACAGGCAACAATACAGAAGGCAGCAGCCCAGAGATGAGGGGCAACAACCAGGACAACATCAACGCAACAGATGTTATAGAGTCAGAGCAGTGTAGTGGTATCTTGCTTGAACACTTTCCTTGCTAAGAGGGAGTGTTGATTTTTATAGCTTCGAAAACACCAAGTGTCATATTTGGTGGAGAGGCTTGGGCAACAGTTATCCAGAGAACCCAGAAATCGTTTGTGGAAATTCCACTCGGATATGGCTTTATTAAAATAATTAATTATTTTAATGCAGACCCTAAGTCTAAACTTAGGAAAATTAAATAATTAAAAGATATTAATAAAGCAGAGTGTAAATCTTCTAGAAAACGAAGATCAAGTCATCTTTTAAATCTGAGCCATGGATTAACGATATAATCTTGGTTGTTGATTCATCAACGAGAAGACTATAAGAAGGGGCTTGAGGGTCATTTGGAAATGAAGTCGGGGACATTCTCAATACCCAAAGGAAATCGATTCTGAAGCAAGAGAATTCGATTTCAGTGGGTGAGTTTGTAGAGGCGGGTTTGCAGAAGCAGAAGGAGGAGGGAGGATTCAGTTGACGGAGAAGCAGAAGTATGGAGGATGAAGGGAAGGGTGAGCTGATTGGCAACAAGAACCCCTCCACGCAGATTTACGTAGTCCAGGGAGAGACTGCACAGAGCTCTCACACTGGATGACACAGAGGGTGTAGGAGGTCACCCCGAGGATTTGAAACTCTTCTGAAGGTTCCAGAAAATTTGGCTAGGTGTATGCTAATTTTACTTTGCTCATCAGGACTCTTGTAAATGTACTTTCCATTACTGAAGATAAATACAAAACCCTCATCTGCTGCACTGGTTTTCCCACATTGGGTTTTTCTGGGGACAATTGTCCAAAAATAACTATCTTCATATGGTTATTTCTATTGTGCTACTTGTGTAATGTTTTGTAAAGTTGGAAATGTGGTGGATCCTCCTTCAAATGCACCTACTGATGTTAAGACAAAGTATAATAAAGGTGAGGTCAAAGCTAAGAAAATTATCAGAGACTCCATTCAAAAGCATTTGGTTGCTTATATTTCTGATTTAGGAATGTGTAAGGAGATGTATGACAAGTTGGTTGAGATGTTTAAAGCAAACAATGCAAATCAAATCCTCTTTCTCAAGAACAAGTTGAAGGACATCAAGATGGATAGAGGAGAGTCTATCCAATCCTACTTCATGAGGATTACCAAAATAAAGAATGATCTTCTATCTATTGGAGAAGTCGTTGCTGATAGGGAGCTCAATCTTATTGATCTTGGAGGTCTCACATGAGCATGGGATATGTTTAACAACACTATTCTTAGCAATGACAAGATTCCTGGTTTTGACGAATTATTGACTAGATGCACTCAGGAAGAGATGAGGATGACGGAGAGAGACAAGCCTTGAAATGGAAATGAGCCCACTACATTTTCTACTCATGCAAAGAGGAAGAACAATGCTAGCCAAAAGAGACAAGGTCAAGGATTCAAGCAGGGATTCAAAGAAGGAAGAAAGGGAAGGTGCTACAATTGTAATGGATTTGGCCACTATGCTAGAGAGTGTCCTCAGAATAAGGAAACTCCACGGGATGACGACAACAACAACAATTGCAACAATTTCAAAGGCAATGGCAATCAAAGGACAAGAAGTTCAACAACAAAGGAAAGAGAAATGCTCTCACTATTATATATGGAAATGGTCGACCTCCCAAAAGGACGAGAAATTCCAGGTATGAGGGAACTAATGTTAGAAAAACAAAAATAATTTTATCTTATTTCCGCTCTCACTACTGCCTCTCCTCCGGACACTTGGATCACTAGTTGATTGATAGTGGTTCCTCAAGGCACTTCATTGGGTACAAGGAGGTCCTCTCTAATTTGATTGAAAATAATACTAATTTGGAGATCAAACTTGGAGACAATGCCACCTACCTCGTGAAAGGGATAGGGACTACCACTCTTCACTTAAATCAAGGTTAAATCCTTCATCTACAAGAAGTATTGTATGTACCTTATTTGAAAAAGAAACTGGTAGCATTCGTTGATGGGAAGATACGTATTTGGAAAAGAAACCCGAAAGATGCATTTACACTTGGATTTAGGGTTGAATGTCTCTATTAGGTTGGAGGAAGTCCTTTGGGAGCTATGACTTGCGATGCATCTCTTCAATCTGAATTATGGTACCGAAGATTTTCTCACCTTCATTACAAAGCCTTACTTGATGTAAGGAAGATGGTCACAGGTATGCCCGAATTCAACATAGATCATGGTGTTTGTCAGGGTTGTGCAACTGGAAACCATACAAGGGGACCATTCCCTTCAAGTAAAATTCAAACTATTGACATTCTTCAATTGCTCCATTTTAATCTATTTGGTATGTTGCCCGTAACATCACCTATGCACTTTTTGTGGATGACTTATCTCGCAAAACGTGGATCTATTTCTTGAAGAAGAAGGACAGAGTGTTCAAATGCTTTTGGTTCTTTCAAAACCTTGGTTGAAAATCAAACAGGTAAGAAGATCAAAATATTGAGCACCGACAATGGAACCAAATATGAATCAAATAAATTTAATCACTATTATAGAGAGATTGGCATTAAGAAGGAGACCACTACATATACTCCTGAGCAAATTGGAGTTGTGGAAAGGAAGAATCGAACAATCATAGAAGCTACCCATGCCATGCTTCATGACCAAGGCCTATCGAAGTTCTTATGGGGAGAAGCTGCCAACACTGCCGTATATGTTCAAAATAGGTGACCGCATCAATAATTGGAATTCAAGACACCTGAAAAAGTTTTCACTGGTAAGAAACTTGATGTTTCTCATTTTAGAATATTTGGTTGTCCCATATATTTTCATGTGCCTAAAGAGTAAAGAAACAATTAGAAGCATCTGGGAAGAAAGGAACATTTGTGGGCTATATTGAAACTTCAAAGGAATATAGAATCTATGTGCTTGATTAAAGAGAAGTGGAAATAAGCCATGATGTCACTTTCAATGAAGATTCGGCCCTTGGGAAAGCCAAAGATCTTCCTATCCTGAGGAAGGACAATGATGATGCAGGAAAACATGATGAATCTTCGACAGATGAACCGATGCTCGATGTATCCCATTGATCCACGTCTTGGTGATCACTCTACCTCAAGGAAAATACCTTTGTGGCTCAAAGTCACTCTCGAAGATGCTGAAAGACATATTGGTCCAAGGGGGACATTTCGTGAAAGTAAGAAGCCGAACAGGTACAAAGGGTACTTTGCTACTATGAGTACCATTGTTCAACCGAGCAATGTGTGTCGAAGAAGCCGTGAAACATCAAGTATGGATGAATGCAATGAATGAGGAGTACGAATCAATCATGAATAATGATAACTGGAATGTGGTTCCTAGACCCAAGGACGAGTCAATGGTCACTTCTAAATGGCTTTACAAAATCAAACATGGAGCTAATGGGAGTACTAAAAAATTCAAGGCTAGGTTCGCTGTTTGAGGCTTCTCTCAAAAGGAAGGAGTGGACTATGACAAGATATTTTCACAGGTTGCCTGATACACCACTATCCGATCTATCATTGCTCTTGCTGTCTCTCAAGGATGGAGCTTTCACCAAATGGGCATTAAAACTGTTTTTTTGCATGGCTCGCTTAAGGAGGAAGTCTATGTAGAACATCCTGAGGGGTTCAAAGTTCAAGATTGAAAGTCACACGTATGCAGGTTTAAGAAAGCCCTCTATGGGTTGAAGCAAGCCCCTAGGGCTTGGTATGAGAGTATTGATAACTATCTTTTGAAGCTGGGTTTTACAAGGAGTGAAGCTGACCCTAACCTATATTTCAAGGTTGAAAAATAAAGGCTTCTCATTATGGTCCTTTATGTGGATGATCTCTTTCTGATAGGTGCAAACCCTCTCATTTATCAATGAAAGAGGGAGTTGTCTTCCGAATTCGAGATGAAGGACTTAGGTTTGATGCACTACTCGCTAGGCTTGGAGATCTAGAAAAATCCAGGTGAGATTTTCCTTTCTCAAGGAAAATACATTATGAAGTTGCTCGAGAGATGTGGGATGGTGGATTGCAAGTGTGTGTCTACTCTGATGGAACTCAACTTCAAGAAGCTATGTGGAAGTGCTGCTGGGCCCGAATTGGAAAATACTTTCGAGTATCGACAACTTGTGGGGGCCCTGATGTTCTTGGTAAACCTCTGTCCAGACATATGCTTCGCGGTGAATACATTTAGTCAATTTATGGTCGAGCCTTATCACATACATTGGATTGCTGCCAAGAATTTGTTGAGATATCTCCGTGGCACAATCAACTATGGTTTGAGATACACTGCAGGGAATTTGAGGCTACATGGATATACTAATGTTGACTGGGCTGGCAGTGTGGTGGATCATAAGAGCACATCTCGATGTTGCTTCTCATTCGGGTTTGTTTCAATATCTTGGATGAGCAAGAAGCAGAAATCAGTTGCTTTAAGCACCGCTGAGGCCAAATACATTGCTTTTAGTATGGCCTATTGTGAAGCTGCTTGGTTGAGGAAGCTCTTTAGTGAGCTATTTGAGCATGTGCTAGATACCACCGTGATCTACTGCGACAACCAAAGTGGGATTCGCCTTTCAGAGAATCCCGTGTTCCACAACTGCTCCAAGCACATTGATATTAGGTACCACTTTAACTGGGATATGGTACAACGGGGAGCAATAAGGCTCCATCACATCAGGTCTGATGAGCAGGTCACAAACATTCTTACAAAGCGCTTAGGGAAGGTCAAATTCTTAGCCTTTCGAGAAAAAGTCTTGGAGTCATGGAAATACTCTCCTATGAGGGTCCTGCTTGAGTTGAACATTGAGCTCTGGGAGCTCTTGGGGGCTTCGAGTACTTCTTGGAGCTATGCGTGACCATAGGGTGAGTGGTTCACCTTCCCCTATTGGTGTGCTATGTCCAGGGTGAGTGGTTCACCTTCCCCTATGATACCCAGTGATGGTTGACATGTGTGTAGGGTGAGTGGTTCACCTTCCTCTACGATTGCAGACACATGTATGTAGGGTGAGTGGTTAAGCTTCCCCTACGATTGGCATATGCATAGGATGAGTGGTTCACCTTCTCCTATGGCATATGAGCAGAATGAGTGGTTCACCTTCTCCTGTTAATGCCACAACATACATCCTATCCATATAGTCCGGGACTCATGGGAAGTACCTCTCATTTGGCCAATGAGTTGGGAAAAGTGAATAGAAACCATAGCACTACTGATGGACACATCGTGTATTGTCGTATTCCCTATGTCTATGATGCATGGTGTTCAACAACTTGATCTAGGATCAATTGAGGTTCTACCTCTTGATCGACTTTTGTTAGTGGAGAGTGGTAAGGTCTTGTGACTCATTGTCGATCAATTCTACTTCATTACTACATCCTGGTTCAACAGAGCAGAGCAGGAATGATAGAGATGATACATGACGACATGATGGCATGATGATTGATGTCGACAGATGGATTGGCAGGTGGAATTTGTTGAAATTTGGTACCGGAGGACAGGTGGTTCCCTAAGGCTTTGATCTTTGGCCTAGGGAAAAGTGTCCAAAAGAATTTAATTTTTCTCCTAAAGTGACTTTATAAAGTTATAAAGTCAAATCTAATTTAAAAGTGACTTTAAGTGATAAAGTTACTAAAGTGACTTTATAAAGCTATAAAGTCAAATCTAATTTAAAAGTGACTTTAAGTGATAAAGTTACTAAAGTCTAATTTTAAAGTGACTTTAATAAAGTCAATGTAAAATTAGAAAAGGAAAAGTGACTTTGGAAATAAATGACTAAGTGGGTCTTTATTAAAGTGGGGTGAATTAAAAAATAGAAAGTGAGATTTAAATGAGCATTTAATCTCAGCCCTAGATCTCAATCTATTTCAGCCATTGGATTTAGGGATTCCCCAAAAGTTACTTAGGGTTAGGTTAAAGGAGGAAAAGGAGGAAAAGGTCATTCATTCTTTCATGAGCAGATTGAGAGAAGGAGAGCAAGAGAGCAAGGGAGATTTCTGGGCAGTGAGGAGGAGGAGGCAGCAGCTTGGCACACTTTCCAAGACAACACTTCAGCAAGACATTTTCAGCAAGACCGTACAACTGAGATAACACAGTAAAAGGCAGATTTTTGGCACGGTTTTCTAGGCAGGGAGGCCGTACAGCAAGGCCGTACAGCAGGCCGTACAACAATATTGGGCACGGAAATTGAGGCAGCAAGGGGCTATATCGTACAGCAGAGTTTTGCAGTGGTTTTGGCACGCAAATCGAGGTTTTGGACTGTAGCATTAATTGCTGTTTGCACAGATTTTGAGGAGGCCGTACAGCTGCATTTATTGTAGATTTCTGGGCACGCAAATCGAGGAGGACGTACAACATATATTGCTGTTCTGTTTTTGCTGTTTGTACATTTTCCGAGGCGGTGGTTAAGCACGGAAAACGAGATAAGTTGTAAAAGTCTGTTTGCTGATTTTTTTGCTGAATATTTCTCTCACTGAAAAAAGCATTTTCCAGAAATAAGAAGGAGCTTTCGAACTGGTTTTCCCCAAGAGTTGTAGGGGGTTTTTCCAGGGTCATGTTGACCAAAAATATCTGTGTCAAATGTGAATCATCGTTTTTATGCTTTGCTGATTTTAATTGAGATTTTCCAAAGATTCAAAAATTTGTGATTTGTGTTTTCAGCAAAATTTATTTTCCAATTTGTTAAATGTATGGATATGGGAAAGGCATTTAACTATTTTGGAGTAATATAGAACATTTGGCGCAATTTCCGACGGCCAAATCGTCGCTTTTCCGACACACAGTCGTCGCAAGAGCGACAGTTCGAGGCCGGCAAAAACGTGGTTTCTCGTGCGGTCGCAATTCCGACGCCTATACAAAGTGTCGCACTACCGACACTTCCCATCGCTTCCAAACACTCGTCGCTCTTCCGATGCCTCCCAAACCGACGTTTGTAAAATGTCGCCATTCCGACGAAATTTGGTCCGACGTTTTGAACGTCGCGGTTCCGACGTCTTTATACTGTCGCATTTCCGACGCCATACAAAAGTGTCACAAGACCGACGTATTGCAAAAGTGTCACAAGACCGACGCTTTCCAGAAGCGTCACAATATCGACGCCAGGAATAACTGTCGCAATTCCGACGAAATGTGGTCCGAAATTTTGGACGTTTCTAGAGTTGTCGCAATATCGACGGACGTCACAAGACCGACGAAAATGGAAATCGTTCAAAACGTCAAAAGAGCGACGCTTACAAGGCGTCGGTATGCCGACGGCGGTTTCAATTTTAAAAAAAATATATAAAACTTTAAAACAGGACAGTAAATCTCCAATGTTTGTTATCACAATAAGAAATCAATGATCAGTGATCACGTCAAATTTTCCTCGTAGCGTGACGGGTCTAATAAATTTTATTGTAAAGGTTGGTGGCCAGTGACAACTGGCGCAGCATTGAAGGAAATGCATTAAAGAAAATTAATTAGGCTACGAACTCCAAGCCAACTGGCAACAACCCTAATAATTTTCCTTACCAACTTCCAAGTTGTGACTCGAGCTTCAGACTCCAAAGCTAAGAATTTTCTTTTCATCGTGTTGGAGAAGAGAACTGCAACCTGCAGCAAAGGAGCAATTCCTCAGTCTCACTGCTCAGGACTCGTAGTCATTCCTTGCTAACACGGTATGTGGAAATTTTGATAACTTTCTTCACCCTCGTTTTTACTAAATTTATTCTTTTGAAAAGGGCCTGGTTCCATTTCAGAAATTTTCAACTTTCGACTTCTAGAATTTGTACATATGATTTTTGGACTGAGGTTTTGTTATTAATGAGGAGATAGTGTCTTGGTTCTATTTGTATAAAATAATTGCCTCGTATTTTTCTTCATGTTCAGGGTTTTTGATTTTATCAAAACCTATCTCTCTTTTAAGCATGCCTGCAAATTAATATATTCCAGGAATGTACACAATTCCAGGCTTCATGTACAACGTTTTGTATCAACTATATTTTAACAAGTGATCTGCATGCGCATATAGTGTTACAGATTACAGGGCTTCATTTGGAGAATAAATGATAAGCCTGGCAGCACTAAATCCAAGTAATTCCCCTCATCCCTTAAAATACACCTCTAAATATAACTAGAAATTTCAAATAGTTAGTAAAGGAAAAGTACAAAGATATAACAGATATGTGTTGAGCCAAAAACCTGTGCATTCACAACAAAGCTGGGATGGATAAAACTTAAAAACAATTATGGACTTTGACAAAAAATCGTCTTATGCATACAAAATGAAAGAAGCATTGGCATACTACTATGTTTAAAAATTTAAGGACAGGCAGAGTGAGTCTCTGGGCAACACAGTTTCATGTGGAGACCCTAGATCCTTGTACCCACAATATCTAGTGACTTAAAAAATGATTGCCAAAACAATACCTTTGCTATGCATGTAAGAACACCACCTGTATAATGAGGGAGATGTAATATTGTCCAAGAAGCAGATTTATACAGAGTGGTCCAAGAGTGTGTATTTATGGAAGATACAACTGATTTTGGCATGAAACATGTATCCAAGATTTCAATGTGGCCTTATTTTAGAGCCCATTGATGATTTACTATGAAACCTAAACTTTCAAAACAAACACATTGAAATCACGGGATCTCCATCACGAATATCATAAATATTAACTGTCTTTTGGGCACTGGCAGTAGATACCATAAGAGGCCCACATGGCCTGTACCACCAATGTTGATTCTCTAGCACAACATTTGCAAAGCCAAAATTTCTTTCCGAGACATCCCTCTCTGCCAAAACTGGAGAGATGGTACTGGACGTTGAAGTGAAGGCCTCTGATTCAGTATGGAATGCCATAATTTCTTTATTATAAAAGTCCCATGAACAGAAACCTGAGTCCAATGTACAACCTGCAGATGCTGCCACAACATATTTACCAGAGCGACCATCTGAACTAGCTGCTCTGATCAACCAGCAATCACCCCACATGTTTGGGGTAAGCCCATATGGAGCTTTATATTCAGCCTTCTCTTGGAGATTGGAAAAAAAAATACTGAGTATTACTCATACATCAACTTCCCTTTATGTTAAGGGAAAATTTAAAGAGTGCATAAATATTCTTGAAATCCCAATCATAGTTTCTAGAAAATTTCAACAGTCTTTGAAATGAACTACATCCTATTTAAACTACATCAAATATTTAGGCAAATCATTTTTTTAAATAGAAATTGGTGAATTTATTTCAAATATAGAAATTTAAACCATGAGAATAATCTAACCCCTAGGCTTTTCCCTATTTCTAATAGAAAATCCCAAAATGTATAAATTATAACACCCATAAACCCAAAAATTAAGTACAATAATTAAAACCTCCACACCTCTGAATTTGCTATATCGTGAAAAGAGCAGCATCCATCATCATGGGAAAGAAAAACTGATTCTCCTTCTGATACAAACCAGCCTATAGTAGATGTCTTATGGCTGAGTTGATTCAATCGATCACAAGAAACCTCTTCAGTTTCTTCAATATTGCCAAAATGCTCTGGCTTGTTTTCCTGATCATCATCAAAGTCCATATTTTCATCACATTGAATTAGTTGGGGTTCATTAAGATCAGGTCCAGTGCCTATTGCAGAGCTCCGGACATCTAATCCAATATTGGAACTACCATACCCATTCCCATTAGAGATTGTAAATCTTGTTTCTGGCTTTAATTCGGTAAGTTCAAGAGCACTAGAACTGGATTCAGTTGATTTAGACTTGGTATAGTTGTCCTCTAATTTGTATTCCGATACAACACTATACTTGTGCTTCAACGCAGACAGAAATTCTGTAGCAATGGGATCTTCATCTATGGGGATTATGGATCTACCCTCAAAAGCATCCCGAATATCTGATTCATTTTCATTCAACTGATCATGCAAATCCACCCTCGTCTTCAGCACAGCAAGCTGAACTGAAGGCTGGTTTTTCAGCAATTTATGGTGGGGTAAAGCCTGTCTTCCAGATCTTGACTATTTAAGTGTTTAATTGGTTTTTTCAGAGACCTGACCATAGAATCAAATGAATCCTGTGAATCCTGCGAAATAATAAACAATAGTAAGGCCATTATTTATTGGTTTGAAATAATAAACAACATGCAAAAAACCCGCATAATTAGTAAATTATTTAAAGACAATGTTGGCAATATGTTTCCTGTATCCTATTATATGATTGTCCTTGATGGAAAGCTCTGTATTTAATGGAGAATCGATATAAATAAGGACGAGCTCATACTCGAACATAACATCTGTATCAATATTCTTCTGTATCTTCTTGATCTTCATCCAACTGATCGAAATCTATATCAACATCTGATTCAGAAACGGTGTTGAAATGATCGACCATGTCATCATCATCATCAATTATGTCATTTTCAATAATATCCTCATCGACATCATCATCAATAATTGTTGCCTCATCTCCTATGCCCGGTTCATCTTCTAAGATATCTTCTTCATCTGTCCATGCATCTTCCTGCTCATCTGCCACTGCATCATCTTCTTCTTGATCAATATCATCTTCTTCCTCTACATTATACTCTACTGGCCTTCCTCTTGGATCATATCTAATAGCAAATGACCATTCCTTCTCACCTGGAACCTCTGAGTAAAAGACTTGTTCGCATTGGCTTGGAAAAACATAGCGATCTTTTCTTGCTTCAAACTGCGATGTTTTAACCATTGGAAATCCATTGTCATGTTGAATAACTGTTCTATCATCATCACGTACATTCATTCGTAGCCTATACCATTTGACGTCGAACAAAACTATTTTGAAGAAATTAAAGTCACACTCAACTATATCATCTAAGAACCCATAATATCTATTTTTAGATTCTCGAGGATGTCTGTCACTCCTGGAGGAAACATTAGTGACCTGGAATACTGCAGTTATCCCACTATCAGAATTTTTCCTGTTATCATCCAACTGTTTAACGCGAAATTGACGACCATTTCACCACATAGCCTTGTGGTGTTTCAACTGCAATATGACAAACATGAAAAAGATGCATTCTAAATTAATAATTAAACATATAATTTACACAACATGAAAATTAACTGAAAAATCAAACTTCTTGTCACATTATAAATAGGTGAATTAATTGCTTACCTTTCTATCTTTCAAACCATATGCTAAATCGATTTCCCTATCTGTAACATTCCCATCTCCACTACGATATGCTTCTCTAATCAATTCAGATAGTAGTTTCCATGATAACCTATCGTCGTTACATGCTTTACATGTTTCAATCCATTCACTCATCCACTCAAGATTGTTTGCAATGTATAAAAGTAGCGCCTCATAATCTTGAGCACCTGAATAAAAAAACAATAATTCACCAATATTAATAAATATTACTTATAACCATGGTAAATTGTATTAATTAATAAACTATGAAAGAATAAAAACTGAATGAATATAATGATCATATACATGATGTAAAAAAATGAAACATTATATGTATTATACATAATAAATCTTTTACCTCTCACTTTCTTCATTCTACCTTTTCCCAACAGGTGCTCCTCTTCAAATTTTTTGATGGAGTTCACATCCCAAATGCAATCCACCGTCTTCATGGCTGGCACAGCTAATTTAGGAAGATAATGACTAATATACACCATGGATTGATATACCACATATCCCTCCACCATAGAACCCTCAGGTCGTGCTCTTTGTTTAACCAAAACCTTCAAGGATTTCAGGTGCCTCTCGACCATCCACATTGACCTTGTGTGTACTGGTCCACACATTTCAATCTCCTCAACTTGGTGTATCAAGTAGTGTTCTTGTGCATTGAAAAATGTTGGAGGTAGATACTTTTGCATTTCACACATTAACCGAGGAATTTCTCTCTTCCAATACTTTATTTCATCTTGATGGATTTCTTTCAATGACAACCATCTGCAAATCATTACACAAGGTTATTTCAATGAAACATAATATATATTTCATTACAAGTCAATTAATACATCATTTCATCAAGTACAAAAATAAATTGTAGCAATTAGATTTTGCGTATAAATCAAAACTACTTACCTCATGTATTTACTAAGACCATATATAACTTGTTTGACATTGTTGTCGAAGTCGTTTAGGAGAGATACAGGTAGAACATACTATAACAATAAAAAATGAATCGTTATTGGTTTCCAAATTAAACAGAAAAAAGGAAAATTTAAAATATGTATTCAAGCAATAACAAACAAAAACGTATACCAAAAAAATTACCTTAAAAAAGGTATGCCAATCATGTGTTTTCACCCCACTGAAGTCACCTTTCTTCGTTAAGATATTATTTATGTTTGAAGCAAAACCTGTTGGAAATTTAATTCTTCTAACGACCTCTTTTACATCATTGCTTTGTTGTTCTCTTAATAACCATGGAATATTATTATAATTTCGACCTCCATTGTTATTTGATCCGTCGATCACACTTTTCATTGCATGATTTGATTTCTCAATGTCAGCAAAAATTTTGTCAATTTTATCTCTCTCATGTGCACCATCTATGGTTTGCCATAACATTTCTGTCACATTCTTCCCGACATGCATTGTATCAAAAAAATGAGCTATTTTTAGGTCCTCATAGTAGGGCAACCTCGCGAATTGAGAAGGATAACATTTCATTCCAGGTGGAAGTACAATATTAGTACCTTCACGGCGACGATGACCTTGATATCAAAGAATAAAATAAATCAGAACAATATTAATTATAAATACAATAAAATAAATTCATTAGTTAAAACAAAAAGTCCAAACATTACATAAACAAATAATATAGATATATATATATATATATATATATACACACACATTACGTACCAGCTGCTCGACGATTATTAATTCTGTTATATTCCAACATCCACAACTGAGGTGTCATTCTTCGTGGTTTTAATCTAGTTTCTTCTTTATCATTGAAAAGATGTTTTTCAGTAGTACGATACTTATGGTTCCTAGGGAGGAAGTGCCTAAACTCATCAAACACCATCTTTTATAAGTCTGCTGAATGACGATACTTCATCTTAGGGCCACAAACTGGACATGCAAATCTACCCTTTGTTTGAAGACCTGCAATAGATGGATCAATAACAATTAATATACTATGAGATCATTTTTAAAACATGCAATATGATATATCTAATTTAGATAATTATGTATCATATTAAAGTGCAATGAAATATTACATACCACAAACATGTGTTAGTCCTGGGGCATCATGAATTGTCCATACAAGCATTCCACGACATTGAAATCTCTTCTGCTTGATTGGCTTAGTGATGTCATACATAGTGATGCCATGCCATAATTGTATTAGCTCATCGATAAGAGGCTCAATATATACATTCATATCTTTGACCTGGTACTTACCTAATTGTTCAAAATTACGGAACATAATAATTACTCCCATGATATATGTATATATAAGTAAATAAATAAAATATATATTTATTCAAACAACGATAGAAATGAAAATGTTACATTCAAAGAAATAATGTATCAAATACCTGGAATAATCATAGTCAACATTATGTGCTCCCTCTTTATTGACATCCAAGGAGGAATGTTATTGTTGATAATGAAAATAGGCCACACTGAGTAAGTAGATCTAAGCTCTTCGAATGGATTAACACCATCGGCTGCCAATGAAAGCCTGACATTACGAGGTTCATTTTTAAAATCTACATATTTTTCCTCGATTTCTCTAAATACAGAACCATCTGCAGGCATTCGAAGAACACCATCTCCACTTCTATTCTTTGCATGGAAATCCATAAAGTGTGCTATGCTGTTACACCTGAACATTCGCTGCAAACGTGGAATTATGGGAATATGACGAAGAACCTTTTGAGGCACCTTTTTGGTTAGTTGATCTGTTCGATATCTACTGGTACCACATTTCGGACATTCTGTTTTCAACGCATGTTCTCCATAATATATAATATGATCTTTAGGACATGCATCTATGGTGTTGTATTCCATTCCAAAGTGTTTCATAATAGCACGTAGATCTCGATATGTTCGAGGTAAAGTATTTGGCGATGGTAACAAATATTCACCCAACAATCTACAACAGAAACAAAAAGTAGTGTCTTGTAAAGATTATTAATCATATATATATATATATATACATATATATATATATATATTATATATATATATATATATATATATAATAGTTATTAAAACCGGAACCGGTGACCGAATCGGTGGAGCTAATGAACCGGGTTTCTAGAGAGAGGGTCTGACAGTTCCTAGCTGAGTGTGAAATAAGGTTGCTGCTGATTGTTTTGAGAACAGAAATTGTCATCAAGTACACTTGATGAGTTGCATGCTGCCAGGGATTTTATGCTAGCCAACCTTGTATTTATCAGTCATCATGTGTCTTGTTGCTACTATAAGGTGTTGAGTATGAGTTATTAGAGAAGTTTGTTGCTAGTATAATAGAGGAATTTGCAGCTCATGGAGGAGACACTGAGGAATTTGCAACTCATGGAGGAGCACCTAACCGGCCGGTTAAGTACGGAACTGACTGGTTTATGCATAAACTGGCCGGTTCCTTACTTAACCGGCCGGTTAGGTCTGGTTAACCGGCCAAAATAGGTGAGAATAGGCTATTGACCGGGTTGCAAGACCGGTTCCAACCGGCCGCTGTCCTGACTGGCCGGTTTTGATAACTATGATATATATATATATATATATAAGTTATTATTTTACACATTTATTACAATTAAAAAAAAGGAAAATAATCAACATTTACATATATGTGATCATATATACATATTGCATATCTTAGGAGTTGTGTCATACATCTGTTCGACAAATTATTCATAACCTTTAAGTTCACCAGCAACAATAGCAGAGAGCTGGTGAACTTAAAGGTTATGAATAATTTGTCGAACAGATGTATGACACAACTCCTAAGGTATGCAATATGTATATGTGATCATATATACATATTGCATACCTTAGGATTTGTGTCATACATCTGTTCGACAAATTATTCATAACCTTTAAGTTCACCAGCAACAATGTAGCAGAGAGAAGAGTTGCATTTGAGTGTTCAAAAAGTCGTTCACTTGACCTTTCAATCAGAGGTACATCATAAATACCGTCACTACTATCTCCAGCATCATCATCTGACTCACCATACAAGTCTTGGAGCATTTGATTTGTCCCATCATTAATGTGAACTGTCTCATTACTGTCATCGTGATCTACCTCCATGGGATCATTGAAATTACCTTCATCATTCGCTTCATGTTCTTCACCTTGTACAACATCATTTCCAATACTAATATTTGCTGCAATATTCTCTTGTACTGGTGCAACATCATCTAATCTACTACTATTTTGTTGTGGAAGCTGGTTGATCATCTGCAAAAATTTGGGGGGCAACTGTGCCTTTATGAAAATTACAAACATTAATAATTAAACATTAGTGCGCATATAAAAAATATTAAAAATTTAAAATAATATAAAATTTTACAATATAATCAAAATGAAGATAGATAATTAATTACCATGGGACGATAGTCATTCGATCCACCATCAATGTGCCCATATTTCCTACAATGCATTGTTGTTGTTGCTATTAAAACTCTAACATTATTTCTCATACAACATTTTTTACAAGGGCAATAAACTCTGCCATCACCCCTTTCACCCTTTTGAATTTTTTTTCCAGCTCCAATGTTTTCTTCCATTGATGCAAATTATCCTATAAAGAAAACAATAAATCTCTCTCAATGGTGTAGAAAACTCGAGACTTGTTGAACTCAATGGGAGCTCAATATATAAGCAAAAAGAAAATAAAAGTGGGCATTTTACAAATTGTGAGCTTTTTACAAAATGTGGGCTTTTTACAAAATTGTGGGCTTTTTACAAATTGTGGGCTTTTTTTTATTCTTAATGCATTTTCTGTAGAATACTAAACAGATTTTTCCAAAATTTCAGATGCAAACTGTAGTCTCTACTACTTTTGGAAAATTGGAGGTTTATAAAAGATAAACTGCGGACAGAATTGTACCACTATGATAAGAAGCTGTCAGAAGCATTCCTTCTGCTTCACAAACGTGGAACTACCTTAAGAATGCTTATGGTTGATATAAATATTAGAGCATGACAGTTAAATGTAGTAGTTATGCTAAAATATTGAATAACAGCTTGAGAGTGCTCTTCAGATACTGTACGAATGCACCAAATTAAGGTTGTACCATTACTAAAGATAAATGGCCAAAAATAGTCAATTTTGATATCGTGAAGTTATGTCTTTCTCGGTAGAAAACTGGGGATAAGATGGAAAATATGAGAGAACTAGTTCCAAGGACTAAAAAACCAAGGCCAACATAGTTCAGCCTTGAATCAGAGACAAAACAAAGCTGCCCAAAAAAGTGTTTGAGAGCACCCATTGAAGCTCCTATATATAGCAGAGTCAACATTTTCCTATTGAACAAGTTTGTATAGTCAAAGCCACAGCAAGATCAGATAGCCACGATCCTAAATGAGAACCAGAGTCAAAGCTAAGACATATCCACATTTAGCAGAACAAGACGGCCATAGCAAAGGATTTGACCATAGAACCAGATCATGAGAGATAGCAAGATTCTTGCTTCCACTGTGGAAATGTAGAAACTATACAAGGGCTTTGCTTCCAGTAGATTTCATTGTGACAGTAATTGCTATGGTGTTGTAAGCGCTCATTAGTAGAATCTTAAAGCCATTCTGGAATTCTTTTAACCTAGAGAGGGTTTTCTGTGGTTATAAATCCTCATGTTCAAATTCCATTGTCGATTGGTTGTGTTTGATATTATGTTTTTACTATCCGCAGTTGAATTTTCGCACAGAAAATTATCAGTCTAAAGCGGAGAAATTTTGCGATGTTTCTTTTGCTTCCTATTGTGAAGTATTTCGCTCAGAACTCTACTCGTTATAACAGAGGTCTTGGGCATAGAACAGGGGACTTGGGTTTTTTGGAATCAAACTTCAGGTTAAGATGCTCATCTGAAGAATGGCACAGTGAGCCTTAGCATGGAGTTGGGAGTACCAATTTGAAGTGCAGGTAAGGCATTGTACAATAGACTAGTTAGATTTCTGGACCCTAATACAAAAGTTTCTTCTTCTTTCAAAACGTGTTTCTCCTTTTCTGTAACCAATGTGGGTCCTATTCTTGTTTCAATTGGGGATGGATGAGCATTTGTTATTGCTCCAGATGATCACACTCTGGGTAGCCCTGGAGGCTATTTGGGGGTGATGAGTCGAATAGGTCTCAATGAACTATTGCCCTGGCTGGGGAATACTATTGCAGTGGAATTTGATACTATTTTGGATGTTGAATTCCACGATCCTAATGGAAACCAGTACCTTCAGCTCCAGTACCTGTTCACAAAAGAGGGTGCCATAGTCATTCATGCGTGCAGAGAGGGTGAATTGCAGGCATTGCAACAGGAGGTGTTGTTGTTGTTGTTGAATTTTAAATTCAACTGCAGCAACGCTACAGGAATTTCCGTGGAGAAAACACATGAAATCGCATTGATTTTGAAGCTTACGTCAGCAAGCAAAATCCGGACCCGAAATTTTACAGGGTGGATTTAATTTGAATTTCGCGTCACACATTGGGCCTACGTCAGTGTTCGATTTTGGAACGCGAAAAGCTTTTTTCAAAAGGAGTTTTATTTACTTTTTGAAATCCGTAAAGGTTCATAAAGTTTTTAAAAGACCTTCGGTAAATTTTTTTTACTAAGGATAATATATATTATAAATATTAAAATTATAATATATATAAATAATGTTTTATTTTTAAATGAAATGTTCTGGAAAGTTTAAAGGCCCGAAAGCCAAAACAAAAAGAGGGCCGTGACTGTAATTTTTATTTTACAGTGTAATTTTTTTTTTAAAAAGAGAACAGTTTCATTGCACAGCAGTGCGGAAAGGAACAAAGAACAGCGGTGCCACAAATTCAATTTGCCATCAATGCCAATTGTAAGCGGTGTTGACAGAAGTTAATGGAGACCATTAATGTTTTTCCAAGTGGTGAATTTTGTGGTTGAATGTCAGTTAATGGCATTAATTGAATCTGGGATATTTTGTTAATATACAGAGGCAGAGAGCTGTAATTTTTTTTAATTATTACACACAGCAAAGTATTTTTTTCAAACAGAGACAGAAAAACAGAGTGTTTTATGTTTTACACAGCAGTGTGAAATATTTTGTAACAGCAGTGAATGATAGAGTGATATTTCTGAACTGTGTTTGCAGCAGTCAGATTTTGTTTTGTAATCCCTCTTTTGAGGAAGAATCTGTAACAGCATTTTTTTTTAATAGAAATTTTTTTATGTGAAACTATGTCACTGTTGAATGAAATTTTAAATGTTTTCTCTGTGTTAAGCAAGGCAGTTTTATTATTTTGGAATTCAGCAAAATTCCAACATGGTATCAGAGCCAATCTAGGCTATTTGAAGGTCAAATAAGCTGAAGGAAACGAATTCTTTGTTGCAGCAGCTTCTCCAGCAGTGTGAAGACTCAGCCATAAAGGATTTAAGGTATTTCTCTATATAGTTTTGTGTTACTGTTGCAGTACAGTTGGTTAGTTTTAAACACACAATCAAGTGTTTTTATCATAGTTAAGAGTGCAGAATGGCTGGAGCCAGCACAGGTATGGGTATGGGAAATATCCATCTCCCAATGTTTAATGGGAAAAATTATGACTACTGGTCAATAACTATGAAGACATTATTTGTCTCCCAAGACTTATGGGAATTAGTTGAGGATGGCTTTGAAGAGCCAGCAAATGAAGTGGAGTTTCTTCTTTTAACTCAGGCAGAAAGAGAGATTCTGAAGAGCAATAGGAAGAAAGATGCCAAGGCTCTTTTCTTCTTATATCAAGTTGTGCATGAGAGTGTGTTTCCAAGGATAGCAGCAGCCAAGAAATCCAGTGAAGCATGGGAAACTCTCAAGACAGCTTATCAGGGTATGGAGAAAGTGAAGACAGCTTATCAGGGTATGGAGAAAGTGAAGACAACAAAACTTCAGTTGTTGAGGAGAGACTTTGAGACTCTTTGTATGAAGGAGTCAGATAACATTGACTCATTCTTCACTCATGTGATTGGAATGGTCACACAAATAAGATCTCATGGAGAGACTCTTGAAGATAAAAGGATTGTGGAAAAACTCTTGAGAAGTTTACCCTCAAGATTCGATGTGATTTTCACCACCATAGAGGAGACTAGGGATCTCACAAAGTTTTCAGTGGATGAACTACATGCATCACTGATGACCCATGAACAGAGACTGGGTAGGAGTGAAAACTCATCTCTTGAGCAAGCCTTTAAGACCCATATGTCTTTCAGAAGAGGAAGAGGGCAAGGCAGAGGAAACAAGAGAGGAAGAGGCAGAAGCCAAAACAGAGGTGGAAGGAACAGTCCAGCAAATGCTCAAGGAAGGGGCAACAATCCAAATCAGCATCAAGGCCAAGGCAGCAGCCAACAGACTGGTCAGCAGGATGCACAAGGACAAAGGTATGACAAATCCAATGTCCAATGTTACCATTGTAAAAAATATGGTCATTATGCTAATGAATGTAGAAAGAAGACGCAGAATGATATGAGAAGTGAAACTAGTGCCAATTTCACAAAAGAAAATAGCAGTCAAAGTAATTTGTTTTTAGCTTGTAATATGGCTGAAGAAAAGAGTGAAGACTTATGGTTTCTAGACTTCGGTTGTAGTAACCATATGACAGGAAACTTAGCAATGTTTTCTATGTTAGATGAAAGTGTGCAGTCACAAGTCACACTAGGAACTGATAGCAAAGTTTCTGTTATGGGAAAAGGAGATGTAAATGTTTTAACAAAATTAGGTGCAAAGAAAACCATAGCAGATGTTTATTATGTTCCAGGAATGAAGTGTAATCTCTTAAGTGTTGGACAGCTTGTCCATAAGGGATATAATGTTTTCTTTGATAATGATGTTTGTACCATCATGGATAAACCACCCAGCAAAAAGTGTATTGCTGAAGTGAAGATGACAAGGAACAGGATGTTCCCTCTCAGAATGAGAGCAGATCTGATGAATGGTGAAGAGAAAGCAGCAGTAGTACAAGAGACATTCCAAAGCGAACCAAAAGATGATAATTGGTTATGGCACTTGAGATTTGGTCATCTCAACTTTGGAGGTCTTAATCTGTTGAACAGAAAAGGGATGGTAAGTGGTTTACCATTGATAGAGAAACTGGACAGCCTTTGTAAAGGTTGTATTCTTGGGAAACAACACAGAAAGTTTTCCTTCCGGGAAAAGCATAAGGGCAAAAGCACCCTTAGAACTTGTCCACTCAGATGTATGTGGACCGATGCAAACTCCATCGCTTGCTAGCAACCACTATATCTTAACATTCATAGATGATTTTACAAGAAAAACTTGGGTTTACTTTTTGAAAAAGAAAAGTGAAGTGTTTGAAAAATTTTGCAATTTCAAAGCACTTGTTGAGAATCAGAGTGGGCTGCATATCAAAGTCTTAAGGACTGATAGAAGAGGTGAGTATATATCTAAAGATTTTCTACGGTTTTGTAGAGAAAATGGTATTCAAAAGCAGTTTACAACTAGATATACTCCACAGCAAAATGGAGTAGCCGAAAGGAAGAACCGAACCATAATGGACATGGCGAGGAGTATGCTTAAGGCAAAGCATTTGCCTAATGATTATTGGGCTGAAGTTGTACATTGTGCAGCGTATATTTTGAACAGGTGCCCTACAAAAGCTGTTATGAACAAAGTGCCGGAAGAGGCATGGAGTGGCACAAAGCAAAGTGTCACACATATGAAGGTTTTCGGATGTGTGGCTTATGCACATATTCCGGATCAGCTAAGGAAGAATTGTAGCAGCAGTTTTTTTATACATGGAATATAAATTTTTCTGAGTTGAAACTTTGTCTGTAAATGAAATTTTAAAATTTTTTTCTCTGTGTTAAGAAGGGGAGTTTTATTCTCCAATTCTGTTCTGGAATTTCTAAAATTCCAACAGTTGTTGCATTGGCCACTAGATTGTTTGTCTGGTTCTGTTACAAGCACAGAGTATTGAAAAGGACAGACAAATTTAGTTCAGATATTGTGAAATTGCCTCGGAAATTCACCTACAAAGAGCTCAACAATGCTACGAAAGACTTTTTTTGAATGTGATTGATAATAGATAATTGCAAGCAAGGGTAATCCCCTTGTGAAACCCAAATTTCTGAGCATTTTCTAAAACCTGATGACGGAGACATTGTAATGAACAAGCGCCTAGGTCCATATTACGTCCAAATCGACCAAGCACCAAGATCTATAAAAAAAAATCCACAGTATCTGCGAACTAAGAAGAAGAGGCAGAAAATGTGTTCTGCTTACCTGTTCGAATAGTGGTTGGGGTTTACCACGGCAAAAATTTGACAGAGCCCATGTACAATTTCGTATCATTGAAATTTTGGCAGTATCATTCAACTGGGCAAGCACCTGCCTCGGAGCTCCATGACTGAGGGCAAGATCCCTAAATGTTGCAGAGTCTCCAGCAATATTTCCCAAAGCCAAAACAGCCTTACACGAACACCAGTTGAACTCAAAGTTTCCCAAACAGCCTTACACGAACACCAGTTGAACTCAAAGTTGGGTAGTAGTTTTTTAAATCAAATTCCAAAATTACAGACGTATAAAGATAGTTGGGAAGAATAATTTTATGCCTCTAAAATGAACGTGCTACTTGTTCTCGAACATTATCATTCCCAGAGGCAAGAAGTTCCACAAATATAGGCAGTGCCCCGTAATCAATCACAACCTTTGTATTCTCAGAGGCTCCAAAAAAACCCAAATAGGGTCAACCCTACTATAGGAGGAAGGGCCTGCAGTAAGAACTTACCATTTTTCAAGAACTGAGGGAGAATGCTGCTCTGCAAGAGCTGAGAGCGAATGCTGAGAGCGAATGCTGTTCTGCGCGAGCTGAGGGCGAATGCGCGAGCTGAGGGCGAATGCGCGCGTGATATCAGACATTAATGTAGTTTTTAAAAAAATCATTTTTATGTAGCCCGCATTTGAATTTTCTGTTTTCCTTATTTTATTGGGTTGAACTGGATAAAATTGAATATGAATAGTGAGTTAATTGTAAGATCAATGGGCCAAGGCCATACATCAACATTGACCATAGTGGGGAATTATAAAAGCATGGATATTCATGCAAGTATAGTTATTAATGTAAGATCTAGCATCAACTGAAATTCACGTGAAAAAGTACATGAAAAATGTACAATCATCCATTGGAGAGGTAATCTATAATTATCCAGTAAGACTCTTGGCTATACCTTGAGACTAAACTAATTCTCAATATTTTTGAATAATCATCCATTGGAATTTAGTAGGAAAACCATAGTAAATCATTGTCCAATGGCCATGCAAAAATCGGGTGAAGTTGGTGGTGTTTAACATCATGGGATGGGGGAGGGGAAGCCACTGGCCCACCCGCAAGAGTGCTGTCATTCAGTTCTTAATGTCGACTGATCGGCGTTTAATGCCATTTACTCGCTCGAATAAACCGTAGTCCCGCTCCTCGATACACATTCGCATGCCGCGACATGACTCAGCCTCCAGTTCATATTTATGGTGGTTTATTGCAGTCGGTTCACAGTTGCACGGTAGACTGGGTTGTTATTATGGAACGTCCCTCTGGTCTGAACAGAATTCCCCCGCCTGTGAATCTGTGGTGCGCTCCAGGAGCAGGGCTTTCTAATGTTCGCACTGTAACTGGTAAGAGGAGCTGTCTCAATTGTTGTTTGGATTTTGGAGAAAATCTCCACTTCTGCCACGCTGGTTCCTGGAAGCTTGCTTCTATCGCCCTGTTGCCCCTCTCGCCTCAGTCTTCTGTCCATCTTTTTCCTCCCTGCCCTGCTGTCTCGAGTGCGACTATGCCGCGCCTCAGGCATAGAATGCGCTGCCGAAGAGGCTCCACGAGGCGCCAAATTCGACGCTCTCCCTCCACCTCTGGCACCTCCTCTGCGTCTATCTCCCACTCTGACAGTCAACCTAGAGGGCTCCTTCTCCGCTCGGGCCGTCGCCTTGCTTCCCCCACTCCTTCCGCTCCTCCTTCTCAAACCCACACCGCGCATTTTTCCTTTAACAGCACTCTCAATCAACCCAGGGTGACTGCCTCAATTACGGTCGTCTTTCGTGAAGAGCCTCAGGAAATTGTTCCCGGTTCTCGCCCGGCGGAATGCAGCCTCTTGGTGGCTCAGGATTCGGCGCAGTTTGTTGGGCTGAAGCAACCTGATAGTGTGAACGTGCAGGGTCAGATGGGCAAGGCCACGCAGGACCATGCGAACAAAAAAGCGATGGGTCAACCTACTGAGAGGCAGGACGCAGTGCAAGCGAGCGAGGCGCAGATTACTCCTCCTCCTCGCGGGAAGGTGATCCATTCTGTTGCTGACCTGTATAATTCTGACGGGGAACCAGATGAATTCTGGTGCAGAGTTGTCTACGAACCTGATCCTGATGAATAGTTCCTCCTCTTCACTCTGGTTTTTTGCTCTATTTCTGCCCATTCTCACGGGCCTGTTCATGTGTTTCCTGCTGTCTCTGAAAATGCATCTATTTTTTTTTCTTCGATATGGTCTCCAGTACTACAATTCTCTGGTTCCCCTGCGCGGGATTTTTCAAATGAACTGTTTCAGACTGGTTTCCCTCTTGCAGGGCAGTCTTCAAACTATGGTTTTTTGTTTCAAATGCCACGGCACTCGGC
Source organism: Pinus albicaulis (assembly GCA_034641835.2). Classification (NCBI taxonomy): domain Eukaryota; kingdom Viridiplantae; phylum Streptophyta; class Pinopsida; order Pinales; family Pinaceae; genus Pinus; species Pinus albicaulis. The sequence goes on along the minus strand of CM076574.1, from coordinate 1,283,672,055 downwards.
AATGATCAGGCTTCGACCCGCTGTACTGTACTCCTTTTGTTAATATAATTACTTTTACTTAGAAAAAAAAACTTTCATACATGAGAAAATAGATACTGACAAATGGTACATCATGGCCTGATTAATTTCGCTCAGCAATTTCAAATGGTATAACATTTAGTCAACAGTAATCATCAATTTCTGCACACATAGACTAATTTCTCTGGAAGCCTCGGATTTCTTTGGCTTGTTATTCTTATAACTACATAGACATAATTAATAGAGAGATTGAGGACAGAAAAAAATCTAGGGCTTAGTCTCCACTACTCAACATGTTTTGTGAGAAATAATACATAGATTGATTTCTCTGAGTGCCTTAGCGTTCTTTGGCTCATTTTTTTAATCACAAAAACAATAAAAAATGCACCGAGGATTTGTTCTTAGTCCGATTATGCAATTTTTATAAGACAGATTATGCAATATTAATAATAAACATAAATTTATTGCAATTTAGGGAAAGCTCGTTCATGTTCTTTTCTTTATATTGGAAGGTTTACTTGATTTTTGAAGTAATTTTTAGTAGATCATAGTGTTGGAATATTTAAAATTCCAGAACAACAATGGAGAATAAAACTCCCCTCTTCAATACGGAGAAAATATAAAAAAAAAATTCTTCACTGGAAACAGAGTTTTCACTGTAAAAACTATTTCATTAAACTTCAAAACTTTGGTTACAAAATCTCCTCTGACTGAGGGAATAAAAAAACTTTGACTGCTTCAAAACACATTTCAACACAAAACTCACACTCTAAAATTTCACTCTATCTGTGCATTTACAACTCACTGCTTTGAATTGTGCATATGATGTATATATGTAAAACATATATATATGGACCTGTACGCACGACATTTTTAAAACAAACATTAAAGAACTTTGACCACCAGATGTCAACCAAAAATTAAACTCTCCTTCAATCAATTTCGGGTGCCAAAAAAATTTGCTGACGTCATAAAAAATGTGACGCGAAATTTCTATTCAATCTGCTTTATGAATTTTTTGCGTCCGATTTTGGGCACTCGTGTGGACGGCTGAGTGTGATGCGAAATTTCTATTAAATCCGCCTCAGTGAGATTTCAAATCCGGAAATTTCAATTTCAGGTGCCAAAAAAATTTGCTGACGTCATCAAAAATGTGACGCGAAATTTCTATTCAATCTGCTTTATGAATTTTTCGTGTCCGATTTTGGGCACTCATACGGACGGCTGAGTGTGATGCGAAATTTCTATTAAATCCGCCTCAGTGAGATTTCAAATCCAGAAATTTCAGTTCTGGGACCACTGTCCTTCAATTTTTTAAACTCTGATCAATCAAAAATGGCAAGCGGCTCTCTGCAACGTTTTTGTTATACTGCGATCTTGACTGATCGCTGGAAATGGAAGGCGGCTGCCTGTACATCAGCTGTAAGTAATTTCAACACATAGCATAAGATGTGTTGAAATAAGTTGTATGCCAATTGTTATGGCAGATATAAGATGTGTATTATAGCTTATATTTCAATTTTTCTAGCATGCATGTGCGGTCCATATAGTGACTACAATTACCAATATATTTCAGTGAAGATGTGAAGATGATCTCTCATTAAGTCCTAATTACTTAAAGCATCATTAATTAGCTTTCCAAATGAATAAAATATGTTAACAAATTAGTAAAAACTAGGAAAAAAAATCATGCTTTAAAAAAATATGGCACAATGAGTCACACTCTTAGATTTATTTAATTACTCATCAAGTGTTGCTACAACATATATATGATCACCATTACCATAGAAATGGGACATGTGACCATCATTTTGGTTTCGCCAATGACATTCCACATCATGAGCATTGTTTAGGGTTGAAATGGGACATGTGACCATCATTTTGGTTTCGCCAATGACATTCCACATCATGAGCATTGTTTAGGGTTCATTGTGTTGATTTTTTTTAAGCAAATCATTTATACATTTTATGGAAATTATAGACAATTTATAATCACATTACAAGATCATGATGTATGGATATTCCTTATCATTTCTTAGATACTCAAAACTTACCAACACCTAATAGATTGATATACACATCATATAGAATTTACCCCTAGAATGCCACATGTATCCTAAAACAAATTAGTTGTATGGCAATTGTTATGGTGCATATATGATGTGTATTACAGTTTATCTTATAATTTTTTTGAAGTAGCATACAACAATTTACATAGTGATATGAGAACCACTCTCTAGAGTATACATCGATTTTGTACACATGGATTTTTTAAGATATATCATTGGTGATGCTCACATGATTATATAATGAACCATTAAGTTGAACTATGAAATTATTCCTCACAACACACACATATTGATGAATTAATAATTTTTCTCATACAATTTTTTTAATCTATTTTGAAAATAAAAATAAAAATTATATATAATTATTTCTATGAAGAACAAGAGAGAGTTACTTACCATATCTTCGTAAAACATATAATAGCGAGGTTTGGAGGAAGCCGTCTAACGACGCTTTGGGGCATAGTGTCGCAATTGCGACACTTTTTCTAAGTGTCGGTATTGCGACACATTTCTCTAAAGGTCGGTATAGCGACGGTTTCCCAAGATCAATGACCCAAAGTGAACCCGATAACTTACCTTTCACCTTTTCGGTAAGCGTCGCTCTTACTGACGTTTTGAACGATTTCCAATTTCGTCGGTCTTGTGACACTTTTGCAATAGTATCGCACTGAACCCGATAACTAACCGATTTTCCCCGCACCTTTCCTTTTCATTGTGGCCGTTCGCTCATTGAATCCAGATCCGACGGCGCTAATACATTTCCGCGCTCATAAAGTAATCGTTTGATGTTTTGGCAAAGCCGCGCGAAATGGGTGGTTTTTCCAAGCCACCCGCGCTTACGTGTCGCCACCACGTTGTATCGCGTTCGAAAAGCTAGTTTCCGCTTACCACCATTTACCCTCACGAATACCAATGGCGGTATTCCCTAAACCTCACCCGTTTAACCTGAGTTTAATGTCATTTAACTATGGTTATACCATCGAAGGATAACATTAAAATTATTATTTGCATTCAAATTTTCACCTTTTCGCTTTAAACCTGTAAAAACATTGCAGAACCGTTTTCCTCAAAATCACGCCGTTTGAACCCTGAGAAACTTTGCAGAGCCATTTTCAACCTACCGGTACCATTTTTCGACGCCCATTGCCCTGAATTTCCATTACAAAGTACTACATTGTCCTCTGCGAAGCCATTTTCAAAAAATTGAAGACTGAGCACCTCTGCAACGTCTTCAACCGAATTCCGCTGGTTCTCCAGGTACTTTTATTCGAAGTTGCCCTCTGAGATTTCAAAATTCTTGTCGATTTCAAATAATTACCAAAGTTACTGCAAAAAAGTGTCCATTTTTCATGGAAAACTCTGTCAAAATTTCCCTGGAATCCCTAATTGCCCTTTCTCGCAGTTTTTTCCATACCCTGGTCCGTTTTGCTGTTGAAATAGATTTTAAATACACGTCCTGAGCTTTAAATTCCTTGCATTTCCTAAAAACCCTGCTCAGAAACCCCATTTTCAGTAGAAATTCGCCAAGAAACCCCTGTTTCTCGTAAAGGAACTTAGCAAACCGTTTAAGCTTGCTTCGTTCATTATTAAAAATGACCAAGAAGCAGGTAACCCCCAAGAATGGAGGCCCAAAATCTGAAAAGAAGTCTTCTGCAAAGTTTCCTCAGCTTATGTCCTTCAAAATCGACAAACCAACTCCTGCACTCACAGCTGATTCTACAGAAGTGGTCAGACCAGTCCAGCCTCCAATCATTTCTCCAGAGAAGAGCCCTTTAGTTGATCAGGACTGTCTAATAATAGACCCTAATGTAGAATTTAACGCGCTTGATGTCTATAATTGGTGCTATGGCAAATCAGTGGAAAAGTGTGACAAAGATATTCCAATTTGGGAATCCAATCTGCCTAGATATATTGTCCCTCTCACTCATTCTGTTCCTGACTTTATCAGATTATGCCAAGCCTATTATATGCCAGAAAAAAGATGTATTGTAAACAAATCCCAAGAAACCCTGTTTTACATCACTGAAGAGTCGATAAATTCCATGCTGCAAATGAATCATGACCCCGATTCTGCTACCCTAACAAGAGAAGATTTAACCCAACTATATCTTGACTTGGATTTCAATGCTAGATTCAAAATATACCAGACTTTTTGTCCAAATCAAGTTGATATTCCTAAGTTAGATCCTCCTTTCGACACCATTGATTTCCCAGATGAAACTAGACAGATTGTCTCAATGCTCTCCTTCATACTAGGATACGCCAGTGATGAATTCACTGATGTGGCTATGCTAGGTTTTCTGTCAACTCTAAACCCTGGTCAATCACCATCCATTCAGTTCAATTTTGCTAGATGTATTGCTGATAATATGCATTATCAGTTATCCAAATTATCAGAAGAAGGAGTTTTCAGATACTCCTCTTATCTACTACACCTCTTCCTATATTATCAAACAGATAAGTTTCCAATTGAATGTCGGAAAGTGGATGCAGAAGGAAAAGTTCTATCAGTAGTATTTTGGTCATCTATTCTAAGGAAATGGAACAAAGAGTATAGTTTTACAGATTTCAATGACTCATTTATAGCCCCTGCTATGTATCTCTTGGAAAAACAGCAGATCCCTAGGATCAATGATGAGACAAGAAGAATTCTGCAGTTATCAGAGAGCTACAAAATTGGATATTGGTATTTATATCAAAATCATACAGAAATCAGAGTGTATGGCTCATCCCTGGCCCCATATAAGTTACCCAAATTTGTAACTACAAGAATATTTGCTTTAGAATATATGAGACAACTATTGAATGTAGATGAAATCCACTTCATAGCTTTCAAGAAAAAGACCCAATTTAAGCTGAAAAATCAAATTGGGCCATTCATTGTGAATAATAGAGAAGCTGCCAATGAGATAAATGTCAAACTTAAAGAGTATAAGTTCCCATGTAGTTTTACATGGAAGTATGACCCACAAGGTATTTTGAGTGCAATAAGGGTAAAATGTAAGTTACCTATTTACTTGCATGATCCTAAGCCCCATATTGAAAGATATGTAAATAAAATTGAATGGGAGCCAAACACCCTATCTGATGATGATTCACAGGCAGTACAGGTAATACAGGTAGACAGTGGCAAAGGCAAACAGATTGAACAGACAGTACAGGTGACTTCTACAAGCAAAGATATTTATAATGTACATAAAAGAGACAGAGAAGGAGATAGTTTCATAGCTGAGACTATTGAGGACATAAAATTCAGAACTCCTTATAGTAAAAGAAGCAAGTCAACAGAAGAAGAAAATGATAAGGCTGTAAATATTGATATAAATGATGAAGCAACAAGAATAGTCACTCAAACATTAGAAGAGCTTCAAAATGTAAAAATTGGAACACAACAAAAAGATACAGTCATGAAGGAAAACCAGGCTACTATCGATTTGCCTCCTTCTTCTCACGAAACTGACAATACAGAGTCAGAGATTCAGATTAGATTCAGACAGATTAAAGAGAAGAATGAAGAGCTCAAGAATCAAGCTCATTCTAGATTTCTTAAAGAAAAGCCTGGAAACAAAGACAGGATTCTTTCAGCATTTGATTATTCATCCAATAAATTGGTAATGTCATTATTGAAGCCTACAGTGGCTGAGCCAAAATCAGTGGCAGATTATTCCAAAACAGATCTTGAACTGGATGTAGATGCCATTCATGAATTAGATCAAATTGAATTTCATAGGAGCAATACTGAAATGCTATATTCCAAAATTGTCAGTAAAACTATGAAATCAATTAGGCTTGAGAAAACAATGCTCAACCTCCAAAATCAAATGAGGTTGGACAAAGCCTCACTGTATGCTAATAATTTAAGAATAAAAGCACTAGAAGATATAGTGATTGAAGAAGGGGGTGACCCAGCCAACATTGACGGGGCAAAAGTCTTAATTAAACAGAAAAATGAGGATATAGCTGCTCTTAGAAAACAGTTGAAGTTGCTTCAGAGTGAAAACTCTCAAGCAAAAGAAATTCTACAGCAAAAAACAGATAATGATGATTTAAAGGAGCTTGTACATCAAATGTCAGGTCAGATAAAAACAATGGAAAGTCAAATGGAAGCTCTAATGAAAGAGAATGAAGAACTAAGAAAAGCACAACCAATGGTCATTCCTACAGTGATCCCCACTGTAAACACTGCTATACCATCTACTTTGGCAGAACACTTGGCACCGAAAGGAGTACTGCCAACTGCAGTGCCAATTACTTCTCTAATCTCTGCCTCTTCTTCTTCATCATCACAGAGGAGCACACTACAAGACAAAGATAAAGAGATTCTTAGTTTGAAAGGCACTATTAAAAATTTAGAAAAATCCAAAATGATGCCTTGATTACTTCTATAGGACATGAGCAAAGGGCTGATCGACTACAAGAACAGGTAAAGATTCTGCAAGCACAAGTAAATCTTACAGATCAAGTGGCCTTTATAAAAATTCATTTATGGACCAAAATTATTGATGGCATTCATTCTCAATGGCCTTCAATTCGGATAATTTATGAACAGAGGGAGTTACTTCAAGTTGCTAGTGTAGAGATTGACAAGACTAAGAGGGAAATTGACAAAAAACCAGCCCAAGCAATCCAACTCATAGCTTTTTTAAACAGTAAGACCAGGGAAGAGTTGGAAGAATTGAAAATTGTTGATAGAACAGAAACCATTCTTCAAATCAAAAAGGTCCTGAACAAAAGAAACATAATGAGTAATCTAGAGGACCGATGTAAAGACATGAATTTATCCATCTCAATATTTTTAGCCAAATACAAAACATTGTCAGAAGCAGGTTTGCCTGATATTCACGCATTGAATGACAAGTTAATGCCTTAGAAAGATTATGATCTAAAAATCAGAAATCATGCAAAAGAGCAAGCCAGACAACAACTGCCTCAAGGATCACCAACAGGCAGAATACTTCTTCAGTATTTTGAAAATCTATTCTTTTTAGATAATGAGATCAGGCATATGTTCACTATAAAGCCTAACTTTTCCAAGTATACAGAGGCAGATGAAAGTTACAGAAAATTGAAGACTATGAAGATCCCCTCTGCAGAAAAGTGGCAAGAATTCACAGAATTGCTGTGAATTTAATGGATAAAAAACGGGAAATTCACTTGCAAATTCATTTTTTACTGTTACCTCAAATGGTAAAAATACAAGGTTAAAGTGCAGTACAACAACAATCAGTTCAAATTAGAATAATCAGTTCTATTTTTGCTTGTAAAAAGGTAACAGCTTGCAAACTGTTTTGCAGTTGTCCCTCTTTTTAAGTTTTCTTTCCTATTTTTGATTAAAACATCATCTCAATTCCTGAGATATTTTGTAAACATTTTTTTGTATAAATACTTAACAATTCAAAGTATTCAGTGTGAATAAAATTTCTCAAGACAACTATAGTTCGTGCTCTCTACTTGGCATTTTAATGTTTTCTACTTTGTTCGTGCTCTCTACTTGGCCATTGGCTTGTGGGTGATATGGAGTTGTAATTTTGTGCTGAATGTGGTAGTTTTGCAATGTTTCAGCTAATTTATTACCTACAAATTGTGGTCCTCCACTGTGATTATGTCCCTTGGGAGACCATAGCGCACAAAGATTTGGAAAAGAAACTGTACTACAGAGTCCTCTGTAGCTTTTGAAACTGCCTCTGCTTCGACCCACTTAGTGACATATTCGGTTGCAACTAGGATGTATGTTTTTTGGTTTGAGGGAGGACTAATAGGGCCAAAAAAATCAAGTTCCCAGCGTTTGAATGGTTCAATCACTAGTTGAGGGTTCAAAGGCATTTCATCAGACTGCCCAGGGCGTCCTGCCCTTTGGCAGCTATCACAGGCCTGCACGAATTTTTTGGCATCCTTAAAGATGGTAGGCCAGTAATAGCCTGTTCGTAAAACCTTATGGGCAGTTCTACGGTTCCCAGTTAGATCCCCTTCTTCAATCTTCTTATCTGTAGCTTAAGGGTTCTTAAGTGCCCTTTTGCTCAGATTCCATCCACTCCATCAAATCAAGCCTATACATAGCCTTAGAAGGTCACCTATCTTGCCCTTAGCACATTTTCATCTCTGAGCCTTATTTCTTAGTTCTGCTTGCCTAGAGAGTTGACTCCATTGCCCAATATTCTGGTAGATCCTTCTCGTTAACCTTGAAATCTCTTTATTCCCACCAATCTTTTAAAATCAAACCCAAATACACAATCATAGCTAGCCTAATATATGTTACTAAAACAAAGCTAAATCATACGGAGAGATCCCTCTCTGGAGTTCAAGAAGGCTAGATCTTGAATTCCCAAAGCGGTTCTTGGTTACCCCTGGTGTTCTTAACTAAAAAAATCCCTATCCCACAACCTGAGAATTACTAGGGTGATAACAGGCCTTGGGGGTATTATGATCCTTGGAGGAAACTCCCACAGCTAGAAGAGTTGACAAAGAAAATTGGATCGAGTACAAAGGTGTGGCAGGTGGGTTTTACCCTGTACCAATTGTTATGGTGCATATATGATGTGTATTACAGTTTATCTTATAATTTTGTTGAAGTAGCATACAACAATTTACATAGTGATATGGGAACCACTCTCTAGAGTATACATCGATTTTGTACACATGGCTTTTCAGTTGCTTTTTAAGATATATCATTGGTGATGATCACATGATTATATAATGAACCATTAAGTTGAACTATATAATTATTCCTCACAACACATACACACAAAGCGTCGCTATTGCGTCGGATGCCTCCAAACGTTGCAATTGCAACTTAGACATTGTGTTACAATTGCGACGTTTGGACGCATCTGTCGCAATAGCGACCCCGTGGAGAATAGGGTCGCCATTGCGACGTCTTCGTTCAGACGTCTCCACTGCAACACTTTGTCTAAGTGTCGGTATTATGACCAATCTCTCTAATCGTCGGTATAGCGACAGCTTCGGGTGAGATTGAAAAAATTTGCGGAAATTTCCGACATTTGGTCAAAAGCGTCGGAAGCGAGTGTCGGAATTTCCGCCAAATGTAGTAGTTTAGCGACGCTTAGGGCCATGGTGTCGCAATTGCGACAGGGTTTAGGTGTCGGTATTGCGACAGGTTTCTATAGACGTCGGTATAGCGACTGTTGCGGGCGGGATGGAAAAAATTTGGGAAAATTTCCAACATTTGGTCAAAAGCGTCGGAAGCAAGTGTCGGAATTTCCGCCAAATGTAGTAGTTTAGCGACGCTTTGGGCCATGGTGTCGCAATTGCGACGTATTCCTCTAAACGTCGCAATTGCGACAGATTTTAGGCGTCGGTATTGCGACAGCATTCTATAGATGTCGCTATAGCGACGG